>JAWZYU010000001.1:70921400-72174308 GCA_038380435.1 Ryuthela nishihirai
TACAATTCAAATTTACATTTAATTTTTTACACATGCTAAAATGCATATGTGCCATTTGTTTTACTATATTATTGACTTAAAAAAATGTGTCTTATGTAAATGAATATTTGTCTGTATGAAACAGAATCCGTAAATTGCTAAATTTTATTTTAACCTCTGTATGGATGAAGTGAGCGTGCTTGGCTATTGACCAAACGAATCTGGGTTCGAGCCCCAGAGAAAATATGGATGTTTCCTTGTATTGATTTTCTACTGAGCTGTCCCTTCTTCACAGACATTCTCTAAGGCAGTGGTTCTCAACCTTTTATGCTTCACGTACCCCCTGGAAATGTGTATGTAACTGGCGTACCCCTTGTATAGATAGATAAAACTATAGTTATAGTATAACAATGGGAATAAAATAAAACATATATATCAGTGGTTCTCAACCTTTTATGCTTCACGTACCCACTGGAAATGTGTATGTAACTGGCGTACCCCTTGTATAGATAGATAAAACTATAGTTATAGTATAACAATGGGAATAAAATAAAACATATATATCAGTGGTTCTCAACCTTTTATGCTTCACGTACCCACTGGAAATGTGTATGTAACTGGCGTACCCCTTGTATAGATAGATAAAACTATAGTTATAGTATAACAATGGGAATAAAATAAAACATATATATTAGTGTTTCTCAACCTTTTATGCTTCACGTACCCCCTGGAAATGTGTATGCAACTGGTGTACCCCTTGTATAGATAGATAAAACTATAGTTATAGTATAACAATGGGAATAAAATAAAACATATATATCAGTGGTTCTCAACCTTTTATGCTTCACGTACCCCCTGGAATTGTGCATGTAACTGGCGTACCCCTTGTATAGATAGATAAAACTATAGTTATAGTATAACAATGGGAATAAAATGAAACATATATATTAGTGTTTCTCAACCTTTTATGCTTCACGTACCCCCTGGAAATGTGTATGCAACTGGTGTACCCCTTGTATAGATAGATAAAACTATAGTTATAGTATAACAATGGGAATAAAATAAAACATATATATCAGTGGTTCTCAACCTTTTATGCTTCACGTACCCCCTGGAAATGTGTATGCAACTGGTGTACCCCTTGTATAGATAGATAAAACTATAGTTATAATATAACAATGGGAATAAAATGAAACATATATATCAGTGGTTCTCAACCTTTTATGCTTCACGTACCCCCTGGAAATGTGTATGCAACTGGTGTACCCCTTGTATAGATAGATAAAACTATAGTTATAGTATAACAATGGGAATAAAATGAAACATATATATTAGTGGTTCTCAACCTTTTATGCTTCACGTACCCCCTGGAAATGTGTATGCAACTGGTGTACCCCTTGTATAGATAGATAAAACTATAGTTATAGTATAACAATGGGAATAAAATAAAACATATATATCAGTGGTTCTCAACCTTTTATGCTTCACGTACCCCCTGGAAATGTGTATGCAACTGGTGTACCCCTTGTATAGATAGATAAAACTATAGTTATAGTATAACAATGGGAATAAAATGAAACATATATATTAGTGGTTCTCAACCTTTTATGCTTCACGTACCCCCTGGAAATGTGTATGCAACTGGTGTACCCCTTGTATAGATAGATAAAACTATAGTTATAGTATAACAATGGGAATAAAATAAAACATATATATCAGTGGTTCTCAACCTTTTATGCTTCACGTACCCCCTGGAAATGTGTATGCAACTGGTGTACCCCTTGTATAGATAGATAAAACTATAGTTATAGTATAACAATGGGAATAAAATAAAACATATATATCAGTGTTTCTCAACCTTTTATGCTTCACGTACCCCCTGGAAATGTGTATGTAACTGGCGTACCCCTTGTATAGATAGAGAAAACTATAGTTATAGTATAACAATGGGAATAAAATAAAACATATATATCAGTGGTTCTCAACCTTTTATGCTTCACGTACCCCCTGGAAATGTGTATGTAACTGGCGTACCCCTTGTATAGATAGAGAAAACTATAGTTATAGTATAACAATGGTAACAAAATAAAACTTATATATCACTGGTTCTCAGCCTTTTATGCTTCACGTACCCCCTGGAATTGTGTATGTAACTGGCGTACCCCTTGTATAGATAGAGAAAACTATAGTTATAGTATAACAATGGGAATAAAATAAAACATATATATCAGTGGTTCTCAACCTTTTATGCTTCACGTACACCCTGGAAATTTGTATGTAACTGGCGTACCCCTTGTATAGATAGAGAAAACTATAGTTATAGTATAACAATGGGAATAAAATAAAACATATATATCAGTGGTTCTCAACCTTTTATGCTTCACGTACCCCCTGGAAATGTGTATGTAACTGGCGTACCCCTTGTATAGATAGATAAAACTATAGTTATAGTATAACAATGGGAATAAAATAAAACATATATATCAGTGGTTCTCAACCTTTTTGCTTCACGTACCCCCTGGAAATGTGTATGTAACTGGCGTACCCCTTGTATAAATAGATAAAACTATAGTTATAGTATAACAATGGGAATAAAATAAAACATATATGTCAGTGGTTCTCAACCTTTTAGGCTTCACGTACCCCCTGGAAATGTGTATGTAACTGGTGGACCCCTTGTATAGATAGAGAAAACTATAGTTATAGTATAACAATGGGAATAAAATAAAACATATATATCAGTGGTTCTCAACCTTTTATGCTTCACGTACCCCCTGGAAATGTGTATGTAACTGGCGTACCCCTTGTATAGATAGAGAAAACTATAGTTATAGTATAACAATGGTAACAAAATAAAACTTATATATCACTGGTTCTCAGCCTTTTATGCTTCACGTACCCCCTGGAATTGTGTATGTAACTGGCGTACCCCTTGTATAGATAGAGAAAACTATAGTTATAGTATAACAATGGGAATAAAATAAAACATATATATCAGTGGTTCTCAACCTTTATGCTTCACGCACCCCCTGGAAATGTGTATGTAACTGGCGTACCCCTTGTATTGATAGAGAAAACTATAGTTGTAGTATAACAATGGGAATAAAATAAAACATATATATCAGTGGTTCTTAACCTTTTATGCTTCACGTACCCCCTGGAATTGTGTATGTAACTGGCGTACCCCTTGTATAGATAGAGAAAACTATAGTTATAGTATAACAATGGGAATAAAATAAAACATATATATCAGTGGTTCTCAACCTTTTATGCTTCACGTACCCCCTGGAAATGTGTATGTAACTGGCGTACCCCTTGTATAGATAGATAAAACTATAGTTATAGTATAACAATGGGAATAAAATAAAACATATATATCAGTGGTTCTCAACCTTTTATGCTTCACGTACCCCCTGGAAATGTGTATGTAACTGGCGTACCCCTTGTATAGATAGATAAAACTATAGTTATAGTATAACAATGGGAATAAAATAAAACATATATATCAGTGGTTCTCAACCTTTTATGCTTCACGTACCCCCTGGAAATGTGTATGTAACTGGCGTACCCCTTGTATAGATAGATAAAACTATAGTTATAGTATAACAATGGGAATAAAATAAAACATATATATCAGTGGTTCTCAACCTTTTATGCTTCACGTACCCCCTGGAAATGTGTATGTAACTGGCGTACCCCTTGTATAGATAGATAAAACTATAGTTATAGTATAACAATGGGAATAAAATAAAACATATATATCAGTGGTTCTCAACCTTTTATGCTTCACGTACCCCCTGGAAATGTGTATGTAACTGGCGTACCCCTTGTATAGATAGATAAAACTATAGTTATAGTATAACAATGGGAATAAAATAAAACATATATATCAGTGGTTCTCAACCTTTTATGCTTCACGTACCCACTGGAAATGTGTATGTAACTGGCGTACCCCTTGTATAGATAGATAAAACTATAGTTATAGTATAACAATGGGAATAAAATAAAACATATATATTAGTGTTTCTCAACCTTTTATGCTTCACGTACCCCCTGGAAATGTGTATGCAACTGGTGTACCCCTTGTATAGATAGATAAAACTATAGTTATAGTATAACAATGGGAATAAAATAAAACATATATATCAGTGGTTCTCAACCTTTTATGCTTCACGTACCCCCTGGAATTGTGCATGTAACTGGCGTACCCCTTGTATAGATAGATAAAACTATAGTTATAGTATAACAATGGGAATAAAATGAAACATATATATTAGTGTTTCTCAACCTTTTATGCTTCACGTACCCCCTGGAAATGTGTATGCAACTGGTGTACCCCTTGTATAGATAGATAAAACTATAGTTATAGTATAACAATGGGAATAAAATAAAACATATATATCAGTGGTTCTCAACCTTTTATGCTTCACGTACCCCCTGGAAATGTGTATGCAACTGGTGTACCCCTTGTATAGATAGATAAAACTATAGTTATAATATAACAATGGGAATAAAATGAAACATATATATCAGTGGTTCTCAACCTTTTATGCTTCACGTACCCCCTGGAAATGTGTATGCAACTGGTGTACCCCTTGTATAGATAGATAAAACTATAGTTATAGTATAACAATGGGAATAAAATGAAACATATATATTAGTGGTTCTCAACCTTTTATGCTTCACGTACCCCCTGGAAATGTGTATGCAACTGGTGTACCCCTTGTATAGATAGATAAAACTATAGTTATAGTATAACAATGGGAATAAAATAAAACATATATATCAGTGGTTCTCAACCTTTTATGCTTCACGTACCCCCTGGAAATGTGTATGCAACTGGTGTACCCCTTGTATAGATAGATAAAACTATAGTTATAGTATAACAATGGGAATAAAATGAAACATATATATTAGTGGTTCTCAACCTTTTATGCTTCACGTACCCCCTGGAAATGTGTATGCAACTGGTGTACCCCTTGTATAGATAGATAAAACTATAGTTATAGTATAACAATGGGAATAAAATAAAACATATATATCAGTGGTTCTCAACCTTTTATGCTTCACGTACCCCCTGGAAATGTGTATGCAACTGGTGTACCCCTTGTATAGATAGATAAAACTATAGTTATAGTATAACAATGGGAATAAAATAAAACATATATATATCAGTGTTTCTCAACCTTTTATGCTTCACGTACCCCCTGGAAATGTGTATGTAACTGGCGTACCCCTTGTATAGATAGAGAAAACTATAGTTATAGTATAACAATGGGAATAAAATAAAACATATATATCAGTGGTTCTCAACCTTTTATGCTTCACGTACCCCCTGGAAATGTGTATGTAACTGGCGTACCCCTTGTATAGATAGAGAAAACTATAGTTATAGTATAACAATGGTAACAAAATAAAACTTATATATCACTGGTTCTCAGCCTTTTATGCTTCACGTACCCCCTGGAATTGTGTATGTAACTGGCGTACCCCTTGTATAGATAGAGAAAACTATAGTTATAGTATAACAATGGGAATAAAATAAAACATATATATCAGTGGTTCTCAACCTTTTATGCTTCACGTACACCCTGGAAATTTGTATGTAACTGGCGTACCCCTTGTATAGATAGAGAAAACTATAGTTATAGTATAACAATGGGAATAAAATAAAACATATATATCAGTGGTTCTCAACCTTTTATGCTTCACGTACCCCCTGGAAATGTGTATGTAACTGGCGTACCCCTTGTATAGATAGATAAAACTATAGTTATAGTATAACAATGGGAATAAAATAAAACATATATATCAGTGGTTCTCAACCTTTTTGCTTCACGTACCCCCTGGAAATGTGTATGTAACTGGCGTACCCCTTGTATAAATAGATAAAACTATAGTTATAGTATAACAATGGGAATAAAATAAAACATATATATCAGTGGTTCTCAACCTTTTAGGCTTCACGTACCCCCTGGAAATGTGTATGTAACTGGTGGACCCCTTGTATAGATAGAGAAAACTATAGTTATAGTATAACAATGGGAATAAAATAAAACATATATATCAGTGGTTCTCAACCTTTTATGCTTCACGTACCCCCTGGAAATGTGTATGTAACTGGCGTACCCCTTGTATAGATAGAGAAAACTATAGTTATAGTATAACAATGGTAACAAAATAAAACTTATATATCACTGGTTCTCAGCCTTTTATGCTTCACGTACCCCCTGGAATTGTGTATGTAACTGGCGTACCCCTTGTATAGATAGAGAAAACTATAGTTATAGTATAACAATGGGAATAAAATAAAACATATATATCAGTGGTTCTCAACCTTTATGCTTCACGCACCCCCTGGAAATGTGTATGTAACTGGCGTACCCCTTGTATTGATAGAGAAAACTATAGTTGTAGTATAACAATGGGAATAAAATAAAACATATATATCAGTGGTTCTTAACCTTTTATGCTTCACGTACCCCCTGGAATTGTGTATGTAACTGGCGTACCCCTTGTATAGATAGAGAAAACTATAGTTATAGTATAACAATGGGAATAAAATAAAACATATATATCAGTGGTTCTCAACCTTTTATGCTTCACGTACCCCCTGGAAATGTGTATGTAACTGGCGTACCCCTTGTATAGATAGATAAAACTATAGTTATAGTATAACAATGGGAATAAAATAAAACATATATATCAGTGGTTCTCAACCTTTTATGCTTCACGTACCCCCTGGAAATGTGTATGTAACTGGCGTACCCCTTGTATAGATAGATAAAACTATAGTTATAGTATAACAATGGGAATAAAATAAAACATATATATCAGTGGTTCTCAACCTTTTATGCTTCACGTACCCCCTGGAAATGTGTATGTAACTGGCGTACCCCTTGTATAGATAGAGAAAACTATAGTTATAGTATAACAATGGGAATAAAATAAAACATATATATCAGTGGTTCTTAACCTTTTATGCTTCACGTACCCCCTGGAATTGTGTATGTAACTGGCGTACCCCTTGTATAGATAGATAAAACTATAGTTATAGTATAACAATGGGAATAAAATAAAACATATATATCTGTGGTTCTCAACCTTTTATGCTTCACGTACCCCCTGGAAATGTGTATGTAACTGGCGTACCCCTTGTATAGATAGATAAAACTATAGTTATAGTATAACAATGGGAATAAAATAAAACATATATATCAGTGGTTCTCAACCTTTTATGCTTCACGTACCCCATGGAAATGTGTATGTAACTGGTGGACCTCTTCTACAGATAGATAAAACTATAGTTATAGTATAACAATGGGAATAAATTAAAACATATATATCAGTGGTTCTCAACCTTTTATGCTTCACGTACCCCCTGGAAATATATATGTACATAGATAGATAATTCACGTACCCCCTGGAAATATATATGTGTATAGATAGATAAAACTATAGTTATAGTATAACAATGGGAATAAAACTCTGTTACTAGATCTAGCGACTTTTGAGCTCTCACGGCGTACCCCAAAAAATTTTACAGCGTACCTCACGTTGAGAACCCCTACTTTATGGCGTATTGTACTGACAGGCTCCTGTTAGACCAAAGTGGCAAGCAGCTGCTTGAGGGGTAATTTTTAAATGATAAGAACAGCTTTAGCATATATGGGAATTAGGAAAGGTTATACAGGCTTTCGATAAGCACGGATATCCTAGTTATCAGGTTACTGCAGAGAAAATTACGTAATAGTCGATAAACCATAGTCAGCAAAAAAAGACTTTTTTTGTAGATCCTTAGGTCACATAAGGTTCCAGAAGTTTCTTCCGGTTTCACAAACGATATTTTTTCCCACAGTGACAAACAAGAAAATTAAAACATAATCTCCTGATATCAAAGAATATACTTGGCCTACATCAGAACTTTCCAACATTGAAACCAATATCTTCTGTAAGTAATCGAAAATCCGTTATGAAAGTATACACGCATATCTTATTAAATCGAGTGTATCATCTGACGGTTTTTATCGTAAGATTGATGTACGAAATTATGCGAATAAATTCGATTGCCTAATAAATCTTCACATGAAAAGCCATCTTGTAATTCTAATTTGTAAAGCCACATCTAATCCAAGATAAGAACAACAACCTCAATTTCTTTATTATAAGGAAGATATCTCTTCGATTCCGGCATAAACCGAGGCCATTTTTGTATAAAACAGAACCGCAGATAATGACTACAGGATGTATTTTTTATCGTAAATCTATCACTTCTCTTTTGAAAGTCAGGGACGTCCCAAGGGAATGTTTGCATGGTGTAATCACAAGACATCAAAGAAGTCCGCCTTTCCGTTAGAGGGTCGTGTTTTTGTCTCCCCTCGTGACAGAGACCAAGTTACACAACGACTCTAATATCTCGCGAATTCTTGTTCACATTTTCCTCTTGCGGAAGTGGCAACGAAATGAGAGAGGAGTGACGTAATTGGGTGAGCTCGCGCGCTGGACCGTGAACAAGTAACAATTCATAGCTGTGCTTCACACAAATGCAATTTTGTTGTGTTTTTCGTTTCGTACTCCATCAGTTAGGAAGGTTTTTTTTTTGTTACCCACTGTTTTGATTCGATTTCTTTCTCAGCGTGATGTAATGTAGAGAAATTGGTAGTTGGGCGTACAAGGAATCCTAAAGGAAGAGAAATTATTTTTGTCTTCTGCCGTAATTAGTCGATTAGCTTCAGCACACTTCACCGGAGAAAGACTGCAGGAAGTATGCTAATCGCATGATGCATTTCCGGTTGAGGTTAGAGATATCGAATTTAATAAGCACTGTTGCAGCGAGATTTCTTTTGTTTTCTGAAAGGTTCACATTACGGAAGAATGTGTTTCTGTTGGCGTTAATAGAACGGATCCGTGTAAGAAACGGATTATCTCTGTTAGCAGGTTAAAATAAAATTCATATCCAGAATATGCTTCATTCGCTTCATATCGCTTCATATCCAGAAAGAAAGGGGGCGGGGGTGGCTCAGTCGGTAGCGCGCCAGGCTCGTAATCTGTAGTTCCCAGGTTCGAGTCCCAGCTGGGTCAGCGTTGAGATTTATCTCCGCAAAATTCCCCGCCCTGCCCACGGTCAGTAGGGGACACCGATGGGCTTGGAAAGGCCGCCGTCCGTCGGATGGGACGTTAAGCCGTGGCCCCGTGTGCGGGAGAGCCATACCCTGTGCACGTTAAAGAACACGCTGGATGGCCTTGACGGGGGGCTACCATCTGTCTCCCAACAGCTGTTCCAGTGGGTCCCCTCCCCCAACCTTCTCTGAGCCTTCGGGGTCCATGTGACCTGGCCATTTAGCCCATGGTGTGCAAAAAAGTGCCGCTCAGAGGTAAAACAACCCAACAACTCATATCCAGAAAGAAAACTAAAATAATACTATCACATTATGGATGTATCTGAAACACAAAAGCAGATCATTTGATTACAACATGCGCGCACAAATTCCAACGCTATTAACAGTTTTATCCTGCCCGTCTATAAATACAAAGTGTATTTTTTTATTTGATTCTGCATCAGATTTTTTTACTTAGGCAGATTCTTGAGAAATGTTTAGAGTCTCAGAAACCTATGGTTAGTAGCTTTGCAGATTTCAAAAAGGCTTTTTTGACTGTTGACCGTCATAATTTGTGTTTGATCGTTATATTGTATGGCATATCTGACAAGTTGCCTAACATAATGAAAGCTGTCTCTAACAACACTAAGTTGTGTGTGAGAGTTGGCAAGGGTTGGGTTGTTTTACCTATGAGCGGCACTTTTTTGCACACCATGGGCTAAATGGCCAGGTCACATGGACTCCGAAGGCTCAGAGAAGGTTGGGGGAGGGAACCCACTGGAACAGCTGTTGGGAGACAGATGGTAGCCTCCCGTCAAGGCCATCCAGCGTGTTTTTTAACGTTCCTTTCCAAGCCCATCGGTGTCCCCTACTGACCGTGGGTAGGGCGGGGAATTTTGCGCAGATAAATCTCAACGCTGACCCAGCTGGGACTCGAACCTGGAAACTACAGATTACGAGCCTGGCGCGCTACCGACTGAGCCACCCCGCCCCAAAGAGTTGGTACGGCTAGTAGCAATTGGTTTAGCATTAATTCTAGTGTTCTATAAGGGTGTGCAAGTTAAGCACTTTTTATTTGTGTTTGATCCATGGCTGAGTGGAGTGGTTAGCACGCTTTTCTGTTGATCAAAGAAACTGGGTTCGAGCCTCGGGTAAGACATGGATGTTTATGTTATTTTTCTGCTGAGGACCCGCCATCCTCACAGACTTTCAACTATGGCGTGTACACTGACACGCTTCATCAGACCTCTGTGGGAAGCAGCTGCTTGAGGGAATATTTACTTTTACATTAACTCCTTCCTCTAGCAAACAATATTTTTCTGTACGGCTCGATGGGTTGGGTTGTTTTACCTCTGAGCGGCACTTTTTTGCACACAGTGGGCTAAATATCCAGGTCACAAGGACCCCTAAGGCTCAGAGAAGGTTGGGAGAGGGGATCCACTGTAACAGCTGTTAGGAAACAGATGGTAGCTCTAAGGTTAACCACCGAGGGCCATATTAAGTATTATATATTAAATTGCGGGCCGCAAAACAAAAAAACAAATGGAATGATCATGAAATTATCGGGCATTTCATGATATGAACAATTCTACGACCTGGCGGGCAGCAGCACAGTTCCCGGCGGAGCGCTTGCGGCCCGCGGGCCGCGTGTTTGACATGCCTGCTCTAAGGTATGAATCTCTCCACACACGGATCACGGCTTAACGTCCCATCCGACGGACGGCGATCTTATCCAAGCCCATTGGTGTCCTCTACTGACCGTGGGCAGGGTGGGGAGTTTTGCGGAGATAAATCTCAACGCTGACCCAGCTGGGATTCGAACCTGGGAACTGCAGATTACGAGCCTGGCGCGCTACCGACTGAGCCACCCCCCGCCCCCCGTTCTGCTCGATGTAAAAAAAAAATTCATTTCTGGAATATAATAATGTAAAAACCGCGACAATGATTATTAGTTTCAGTACAGACCTTATTATACAAAGCAAGTAGAGAAATTTTGCTAAATGTTGTATATGCTATATATTGTGATATGAATTGCATAACTGGCTTTCAGGATGGAGTAGCACTGAGAATTTTTCCGTTGTTCTGTTGGGAGAAAGGGAAAACCGTTGGACTTGAAAGGCCGCCTTCCGTATGATGGTACGTTAAGCCATGGTTCCGTGTGTAAGGAGCAGGATTTAGTTTGGAAGGGGGGGGGGGAGCGTTCTGAGATTAAGGATTGAGTAGCGTTTCCCAATCACTAAAATATTCCACCAAAAATGATATTGAATAAAATTTTATAGTTGTTTTTTAAATTTACTTTTAGGTTAGTGTCGGGCATATAATATGAAGCTAAAATTATACAAAGACACCCATTTTTGTATTTCAAAGAATGTAGAAAGTTTGAGATTTCATATAAGACGACCGGATTTTCGTGAGGGTCCAGAGAACCCTGCCCCCCCCCCCCACCCCCGGGTTCGTCTTTGTAGGGGAATCAAATCTTGGGCACTTTAAAGAACACACTGGATGGGTTTCTTCCATCCTTCTTAAAACGGTACAGTGAATGGAT
The DNA here is from genome assembly GCA_038380435.1 of Ryuthela nishihirai. Taxonomy (NCBI): domain Eukaryota; kingdom Metazoa; phylum Arthropoda; class Arachnida; order Araneae; family Heptathelidae; genus Ryuthela; species Ryuthela nishihirai. The sequence goes on from JAWZYU010000001.1 coordinate 70,933,023, forward strand.
CGTCCCGTTTTCAACCTATAAAAAGTGGGACAATGAGTGAAAATCAGGTGTGGACTGGCACTATTTTTTTTTATGTACGCAGCTATAGCGGGCGGCTGCGTCTGAAAAGGGCGGCTGAAAATGGACTTCTCATCAAGGCGTAAACTTGAGCAGCCTTCAGCCTGTCCTGCTTCCACCATCAGTAAGCGGGTTGTTTGGATTGTTTTACCTCTGAACGGCACTTTTTTGCACACCATGGGCTAAATGGCCAGGCCACAAGGACCCCGAAGGCTCAGAGAAGGTTGGGGGAGGGGACCCACTGGAACAGCTGTTGGAAGACAGATGGTAGCCTCCCGTCAAGGCCATCCAGCGTGTTCTTTAACGTGCACAGGGTGTGGCTCTCCCGCACACGGGGCCACGGCTTAACGTCCCATCCGACGGACGGCGGCCTTTTCAAACCCATCGGTGTCCCCTACTGACCGTGGGTAGGGCAGGGAAATTTTGCGGAGATAAATCTCAACGCTGACCCAGTTGGGACTCGAACCTGGGAACTACAGATTACGCGCCTGGCGCGCTACCGACTGAGCCACCCTCGCCCTCAGTAAGCGGGACAACGACTGATATACCTTTTCTTCCAGCCTGCATAAATCAGACAGAGTAAATGAAATGTTCCATTTCCAATCTTCAGAAAGCGTAACAATGAATGATATGTCCCTCTTCTACCCTTCAGAGAGCTGGACAATGAATGAAATATCTTGTTTCTACTCTGCAGGAAATGGGAAATGGTACGAAATGTCCAGCTGCTACCCTTCGAAAAAGAGGAACAATGAAATGTATCGCTTCTACCCTTCGGAGAGCGCGACAATAAGTGACATGTCTTGTTTCCAGCCTGCATAAAACAGGGACAGTGAAAAAATATCAAAAACGTTCCCCTTTCAGAAAGCGGGACAATGAAAGAAGCGTCCTTTCCATGCTTCGAAAATCCATCAATCATCCTTTTCAGTGAGGTCCTCTTAATCTCGGGGCGGGGGTGGCTCAGTCGGTAGCGCGCCAGGCTCGTAATCTGTAGTTTCCAGGTTCGAGTCCCAGCTGGGTCAGCGTTGAGATTTATCTCCGCAAAATTCCCCGCCCTGCCCACGGTCAGTAGGGGACACTTATGTGCTTGGAAAGGCCACCGTCCGTCGGATGGGACGTTAAGCCGTGGCCCCGTGTGCGGGAGAGACATACCCTGTGCACGTTGAAGAACACGCTGGATGGCCTTGACGGGAGGCTACCATCTGTCTCCCAACAGCTGTTCCAGTGGGTCGCCTCCCCCAACCTTCTCTGAGGCTTCGGGGTCCATGTGACCTGGCCATTTAGCCCATGGTGTGCAAAAAAAGTGCCGCTCAGAGGTAAAACAACCCAACCCTCTTAATCTCTTCCATGTATGCATATGTTAACGGTCTTTTAAAATTTTGCGCCCCATTTATTTTCTAGATTTGATTAATTAACTCCGATTTGTGGCCATTTCGATTCATCTTATCAATTCGGACTCGTGTGCTCTCTAATTACTCAGAATGTCATGGTTACGCGACGCTAGAAAAATCCGCGACGCGTTTCGTTTCAATAACCATCTTTAAAACGCTTACTTCATTACGAGCCAAATTTCCATTATTTTTTTTTCCGCTTTAAGGACCAAAAAGAGTGTTTAGCCTAGTCAGTACTTTTCTATCATAGAGGTGGATCACGGATCTGTGGGCTCGGAGCATTGCCGAGGGTTCATCAACGAAGCATAGAGATAAATGATTAAAGATGAATATTAGATTACAATGTGATGTAGAAGCATAAGTTATTAAAACCATATTTCAAAAATTGAACTATCTTTCTGGAAAAGAATAAATAAAACTGAATGATCAGGAACACTCTGATTATCCTCGATACGATAATATCGTCTTCCCTCTGTCTAATCTTAGTCTTCCTCTCAAAATATCCGTAGACATGTTATCTATAATCATAATATAGTTTTCCCAGGGGTTAAAAATATGTCCTTAAAGTTATCTTATTTTTTCATGTACAACAATCTACATTTATTCATGTACAAGTAGAAACATTCCCTCCCCCTTTGGAATTTAAAAAAAAGTTGAGTTGTATTTACTTATGAGCGGCACTTTTTTGCCACCATGGGCTAAATGACCAGGTCACAAGGACCCCGAAGGCTCAGAGAAGGTTGGGGGAGGGGACCCACTGGTACAGCTGTTGGGAGACAGATGGTAGCCTCCCGTCCACCACGTCCTTTACAATACACGACGTATTGAATTATGAAGATTCCTATTACACGCAACCACGTCCTTTACAATACACGACGTACTGAATTATGAAGATTCCTATTAGACGCAACCACGTCCTTTACAATATACGACGTATTGAATTATAAAGATTCCTATTAGACGCAACCACGTCCCTTACAATACACGACGTATTGATTTATGAAGATTCCTATTCGACGCAACCACGTCGTTTACAATACGCGACGTATTGAATTATGAAGATTCCTATTCGACGCAACCACGTCCTTTACAATACACGACGTATTGAATTATGAAGATTCCTATTAGACGCAACCACGTCCTTTACAATACACGACGTATTGAATTATGAAGATTCCTATTAGACACAACCACGTCCTTTACAATACACGACGTATTGAATTACGAAGATTCATATTAGACACAACCACGTCCTTTACAATACACGACGTATTGAATTATGAAGATTCCTATTCGACACAACCACGTCCTTTACAATACACGACGTATTGAATTATGAAGATTCCTATTAGACGCAACCACGTCCTTTACAATACACGACGTATTGAATTATGAAGATTCCTATTAGACGCAACCACGTCCTTTACAATACACGACGTATTGAATTATGAAGATTCCTATTAGACACAACCACGTCCTTTACAATACACGACGTATTGAATTACGAAGATTCATATTAGACACAACCACGTCCTTTACAATACACGACGTATTGAATTATGAAGATTCCTATTAGACACAACCACGTCCTTTACAATACACGACGTATTGAATTACGAAGATTCATATTAGACACAACCACGTCCTTTACAATACACGACGTATTGAATTATGAAGATTCATATTAGACACAGCCACGTCCTTTACAATACACGACGTATTGAATTATGAAGATTCATATTCGACACAACCACGTCCTTTACAATACACGACGTATTGAATTATGAAGATTCATATTCGACACAACCACGTCCTTTACAATACACGACGTATTGAATTATGAAGATTCATATTCGACACAACCACGTCCGTTCGTTATCAAGTGCGCACGTTACTCGTGCGTTGTGTCTGTACTCCGATTTAATTACATCAGCTGCAAACAGATGCCAGCTCTTCTGTATCAGCCAGCTAAAAGCAAACATCATATCAAGTGGAAATATGCCTTACTTCCTTTCTGAATTTACATGTGTATAAACTGAGGCTTTTACCATGTAAAGGATTTAAGTTAATGAGCTTACTGACTTATATTATTGCTGCTAATGCTAAAGAACAGTGGAATTAGTTAACATGTCGACAACAAGTGTCGAGTTCATCTGTTTACATAGGCGTTTACCTCTCGTCGAAAGGCGCCCTCTTGGGTATTTACAAATACTTAATTATAATTTATATTATCATTTATTTTAAGTATTAATGTCAATAATATTATTTATTTATATTTAATTATATATTAATATTATTTTATAATTCAATACGTCCGTCGTGTGTTGCAACGGACGTACTAAATGCGTCCGTCTGGCTGACGATCTTAACTGGGGCTTATTTTTGGGGTAGGGCTTATATTACGAGCATCCTGAAAAATCATTCTAGGGCTTATTTTCCGGTTAGGGGAAATATGGTAATATAAACAATTAAGAAACTTAAATTGTGAATTTCAAAATCGTGCTCTTTCATTCTCCCTAAAAAAAACTGATTTTGCTCCCTCCCCCCCCCCCCATTTTTGAACCACCGTATTGTTAAAAGCAATTACGCCTCTGGATTGGCTGATTGGATAGTGACGTAGATTGAAATTCAGGAGGATGGAGAAAAGAAGTGCATGAACTGAAAGAGACCCGAGTGTGTTTTTTTTTTTAGAAATTATTCTGGCAAAAAATGCAAATATATTTTTTCTACCCATCTTTCTAGTCTTTAAAAAAATTTATTCCTAAACTGTATAATGTAAAGTGTATCGTTTCATCTCCGTTTCAATTGTTAAAGTTTTGCAAGAGGGCTAATCATTGTTTTTTTACTAGGGTCGGATCTAGAGGTGGTGGGGAGGGAAGAAAGGCTCTATGGCCTCCCTTTGGTAATTTTAATCACCAAAACGGAGACAGAAAATAGCACTGATACATGTCTCGCTCTAGATGCGCCCCTGCTTTCGATAACAGTATCAGAGCCACGCTTATTAGAAAACCTCTTAATTTCACGCAGATTTCTAAGAGAAATCTTTGTGGCATTCTGTAGTGCGTTTAAAAATGTGGTATATATTCTTCTAATTATATTATCCGAGTATTCTGATACAAATACCAGGAATTTTAAGACGCTATTTTTATGGCTCACAAGATGCTTATGTAGTTCGACAAAAAATACTCACTTTCTGGGGGCGGGGGTGGCTCAGTCGGTAGCGCGCCAGGCTCGTAATCTGTAGTTCCCAGGTTCGAGTCCCAGCTGGGTCAGCGTTGAGATTTATCTCCGCAAAATTCCCCGCCCTGCCCACGGTCAGTAGGAAGTTCGCCGTCCGTCGGATGGGACGTTAAGCCTGTGCACGTTAAAGAACACACTGGATGGCTTAACAGGAGGATACCACCTGTCTCCCAACAGCTGTTCCAGTGGGTCCCCTCCGCCCCCCCCCCCCCAACCTTCTCTGAGCCTTCGGGGTCCATGTGACCTAGCCATTTAGCCCATTGTGCACAAAAAAAGTGCCGCTCAGAGGTAAAACAACCCAACTTACTTTCTGTAAATATTTTTGAATACAGTAATATAAAGATGTGCTGTTTTAAGCATGGAATAAAGACTCTTTGCATGTTTGAGAATGAAATGCCAACGAAAACGTTTCGCTTATTATAGCGCCAAAGAATAATTATTTTTATTATGTTGCTAACGAATAATTATGCAAATTATGACGTCACAACAAAGCGACGAACCTTCGCTTTCAATTAATGGCGTGTTTATCGGACCGCTTCTAAAGTCCGCGGAAAAGAAAAATTTGTCTTTAACTGTTTCGCCATTTTTTTTTCTATCACCTCAGTGCAGCAAATTAATTGAGCGTAAACGAGAAACAAAAAAGAGTTCCCATTTGTTGTGCACCATCCTTGCGATCGCAAGGCAAATTACAGCGCGCAAATCGCCGTTCCTGCCACGAAAGATCCTTTCCGGTTGATGCAGGAAAGTATTTCAACAGCGAGAAAAGGACAACGATATACAACTGAGGAGCTTCCTGGCTTCATTGCAGAGTTCTAGATATTTGTACTCGGGCATGAAAGACGTGTCATTTCCTGTGACAGAAAAACCTCGAATATCAATTAAATGTTAAAAGCCTACCATGCAGGACCGGAACCGGATTTGAGTAAGGAATAGTTAATAAAAAAACTAAAACTTTTAATGGCCGAAATGGAGGTGACTATACATGCATATTACACTAAATTTTAAAGAATGTATTTTAAAAGACCACTAAGATGGAGGGGAGGGGGCGAAAACATTTATTATACTATTTAGAGGAATTTTTTTTTTAAATGTACCGGAACTGCAGTCTGAGGAAAATAGAGGGGTCGAGTATAGAGGAAATCGAGCCGAAAAAAGATAAAAGGACCGAAAGCAAGAGAATGCATTCTTATTGTAGTATACAGTGTATAATAACATTTTCACTCCGTTGTAGGGGGCTGGGATGGCTCAGTCGGTAGCGCATCAGGCTCGCAATCTGCAGTTCCCAGGTTCGAGTCCCAGCAGGGTCAGCGTTGAGATTTATCTCCGCAAAATTCCCCTCCCTGCCCACGGTCAGTAGGGGACACCGATGGGCATGGAAAGGCCGCCTTCCGTCGGATGGGACGTTAAGCTGCCTCCCGTAAAGGCCGCCTTCCGTCGGATGGGACGTTAAGCTGTGGCCCCGTGTACGGGAAGCCATACCCAGTGCACGTTAAAGAAACGCTGGACGGCCTTGACGGGAGGCTACTATCTGTCTCCTAACAACTGTTTAAGTGGGTCCCCTCCCAAAAACCTTCTCTGAGCCTTCGGGGGTCCTTGTGATCTGACCATTTAGTCCAAGGTGTGCAAAAAAGTGCCGCTCAGAGGTAAAACAACCCAACTTCGTTTTAGAGCCCGAAAAAATGCGTGAAATATGCATGGAAAACATTGCTTAAAAAATGTGTGAAGTATGCACTAGTTTATTAATCTTTTGCCAGCATTAATCGTTTGCCGTTTTCAAAAATGCATACTTCTTTTGCGTTTCTCTGTTGTTTCCGAAGGAGTGACTTCTCTAATCATTCCTTCGGGTTCCGGGCTCTGTGTAGCTGAGGGGCCCCAAATAATGTTTATTTAGGTAAGAGGGCCCCCAAAAAAGGGCTATGCCAAAGGGTTCTGCGGGAATGGGGGTAGGATATAATCGTATAATACGATCCACTCGAATAGGGGCATCTCGGCAAAACAAAAAGTAAGGTTTCGTTGCGAAAGGCCAGGAATTGTTTTACCTCTGAGCGGCATTTTTTGGACGCCATGGGCGAAATGGCCAGGTCACAAGGACCCCTAAGGCTCAGAGAAGGTTGGGGGAGGGGACTCACTGCACCCAGCTGTTGGGAGACAGATGGTAGATTCCCGTCAAGACCATCCAGTGTGTTCTTTAACGTTGGGTTGTTTTACCTCTTAGCGGCACTTTTTTGCACATCATGGGCTAAATGGCCAGGTGGGCTAAATGGCCATGGGCTAAAAAGACCAATTTCTTTCCAAAATATTCCACCATAAAACAAGGACCCCGAAGACTCAGAGAAGGTTGGGGGAGAGGACCCACTGGAACGGCTGTTGGGAGACAGATGGTAGCCTCACGTCAAGGCCATCCAGCGTGTTCTTTAACGTGCGCAAGATATAGCTCTCCTGCACATGGGACCACGGCTTAACGTCCCATCCGACCGACGGCGGCCTATTAGGTACAATTGAAAACGACGAACGGCGTTCTATTAGGTGCAATTAAAACGTCGATAATATAAAACCGTCGACAGAAAACTCATTATTCAAGCTGTATGATTTGTTGTAGCTAAATAAAGATTAAAATGACTCTGCTGAACACGCATATGGATTTCCTGGACCCCTCCCCCCCCCGCAGGTTACGAACCGCTGGTATAAAACATTTGAAAATTGCTATTGAATAAGGATCTGCACACATCTATTTCGAAGTTGCTGGCAAGTGTTTCAGCTTCCTAAGTACATGAATCCGATTGAAAATTTGTAAATCTAAATTTTAGTTTTTAAAACCGATGTGATCTAAATTGCTATTTTTTTTCCAGTAATATATTCCATTTGCTATTAAGCTTCTAAATATTCTCTATTGAAGTGAAAATGCCAGTTTTAAGCTGTCCACACTGCAAAAATAAAGTCCACCTGAAATCATCAGTTTCCGGCAGATTCGTTCTCTCCTTGTCGCTCTAGCAGTGCATGAATTTCCAATGAATGCCATCTATGTCAGCTGTTGAGTTTACGGGTCCAAGGCCCACCCCAAGTAACCAGGTGAGCAGTCTGTGCTGATCCCTGCAGGGCCTGTCACTGCACCACATGCAGGTCCTTCACCCTTTCGACACCGAATTTCATCCGCGCGTCCCAGGTGCTGCTACCAAGTAGGATTGGGTGATACATTGATATTGAATCCAAAGGGGAAAAAATGGAGGTCATTTTATGTGTCAACTGTTATGACGGATTGAGAAATGATTTAAAGCATACTCCAGCTGATAACATTGAGAATGGTGAGCAGGGTTTGAGTTTTTTTCAATGTCTTATCGCGACCTAATGAATGGAAGATACAATTTCTAAAAACAATGCTGATAATAGATGAGAATACCTTCCGATTTTCTATTAAGAGATTTATCTCTGCAAAATTCCCCGTCCTGCCCACGGTCAGTAGGGGACACCGATGGGCTTGGAAAGGCCGTCGTCCGTCGGATGGGACGTTAAGCCGTGGCCCCGTGTACGGGAGAGCCATACCCTGTGCACGTTAAAGAACACGCTGGATGGCCTTGACGGGAGGCTACCATCTGTCTCCCAACAGCTGTTCCAGTGGGTCCCCTCCCCCAACCTTCTCTGAGCCTTCGGGGTCCATGTGACCTGGCCATTTAGCCCATTGTGTGCAAAAAAGTGCCGCTCAGAGGTAAAACAACGCAACCCTTCTATTAAGATGTGAAAGACACTCCGATATTGATGTCTTATAATTTACGTCATTATGAATAAATTTAACACTTTTATTGTCATTGTAGCGAGGTGAGCTTGACAGTAATAGGATTAATATGCCCTTCTTGAAATCTCCGGGAATCAAACACGAAATCGTGAGGATTAAATGTTTATCGCGATTATCCTTAAATCTCTTGTACTCTTTGGAGTATTCCACAGTGAACTATACGCTTAGGGTTATTAGGGTTACTTTAATCTTTGGTTTTTTTTGACACAAAGGTCTAAATGGCCAGATCATACAGGATCCCAAGGGTTCAGAGAAGGTTGGAGGAAGGGGGAGCAGTGGATGGCTCTTAGAGGACAAATGGGAACTTCCGGTCAAGCCATCCAGCTTGTTCTTTAACATGCACAGTACATGATTCTGTCCTGCACACGGGTATTTGGCTTAACTTTCCATCCGACGTAGATTTGCATTCGCATAACTTTGAATTATTCTGATAGATGCTGCTAGGTTGGGATAACATTGCTAATAGGTATAAAATAACTAATAAAGAGAATATAACTACTAGAGATGAGTTCGGCCTCATATTTGAAACCGAACTCATCGAAGTTATTTAGCTCGAGCCCACCCTAGTTCGATTTGGGGGAAATATTTCTCTGACACATCATAACACATACATACAGAAATTCATTTCGTTAATCATTTATTTTGTTCAAGCTGAAAACACCGGTTCTCGTCGCGCCAGGCTCGTAATCTGTAGTTCCCAGGTTCGAGTCCCAGCTGGGTCAGCGTTGAGATTTATCTCCGCAAAACTCCCCGCCCTGCCCACGGTCAGTAGGGGACACCGATGGGCTTGGAAAGGCCGCCGTCCGTCGGATGGGACGTGAAGCCGTGGCCCCGTGTGCGGGAGAGCCATACCCTGTGCGCGTTAAAGAACACGCTGGATGGCCTTGACGGGAGTCTACCATCTGTCTCCCAACAGCTGTTCCAGTGGGTCCCCTCCCTCAAACTTCTCTGAGCCTTCGGGGTCCTTGTGACCTGGCCATTTAACCAATGGTGTGCAAAAAAGTGCCACTCACAGGTAAAACAACCCAACCCTTTTCGCCCATAATACCTTCCACTATATCTCAGAGAACGTTTCAATGTCATTCGAAATTATCGAAAATTATTATCGAAATTATTGAACGATCTGAAGCAATCAGCGTCATTCAAGTTGATTTAAGAACCGCCCATCGCTGTCAACAAGGAAAGTAGAAAAGTAGAGAAAGTTTCTGAAACTTTTTCGCCTCCAGCTATTATCTCTGTAGGCATGTTTCTAATTGACATTAGGGCTAGCATGAATTTGCTTTTTTTTTTACGTTACGCAACTTAATGTCGTGAACTAGTTACAAAAGCAGACCTATATTTCACAGCAGAACAGATTTTGTGGTTTTGTTGCCAAACAGCGCAGTCTGTAATTGCAGAGAAACCGCCGTCAATCGGAAGTTTCAATCTTGTGTGAATCAATCAGCGAGTTTCAGCCGGTCGTTCTGCCATTGGCCTCGTTCATGTGGAATCATTTTCTCTGCTGAGCCCACACCACTGATACAAGAATCAAAGCGTCATCCATGGGTGAACAGTTCAAGTTGGAATGGTTTACCACAGGCGTGTCCAATCTGTAACCCATTCCCTCACATTATGCGGTCTTCTACACCGTCTGAGACCGGAGTTGGCGTTGACTCAATTGCTACTGCACCAGTCTCGTAATCTGTAGTTCCCAGAGTCGAGTTCCATCTGTGCCTGCATAGAGATTTATCTCCGTAAAATCTTATCCTCGGTCTGAAAGGAGACACCGATGGGCGTTGAAGAGCCGTCGTCTATCGTATGAGACATTAAGCCGTGGCTCCGTGTGCAGGAGAGTCATACCTTGTGTACGTTAAAGAATACACTGGATGACCTTCACGGTAGGCTACCATCTGTCTACTAACAACTGTTCAGTGGGTCTCCTTCCCCCCAACTTTCTCTGAGCCCTTGGGATCTTATAATCTGGTCATTTAGCCCATTATGTGTAAAAATATAGGCACTCCAAGGGTTCAGAGAAGGTTGGGAAATCATTGGACAGCTCTTAGGAGACAGAACGAAGCCTCCCGCCAAGGCCATTCAGTGTATTCTTTAACTGGAACAGGGTGTCTCTCTTGTACACGGAATCACGGCTTTAACTTCCCATTCGATGCTGGTGGTCTTTGCAAACCCATTGGTGTGCCCTTTCTCACCAACAGCAGAACGGGGGTTAGAGGAAAAAATTCTCAATACAGGTGGAATTGGGACTCGAATCTGAGAACTTCAGAGTTCAGGAGAGTCATACTTTGTGTACCTTAAAGAGCAAGCTGGATGGCCTTGACGGGAGCCTACCGTCTGTCTCCTAATAGCTATTCCAGTGGGTCCCCTCCCCCAACCTTCGGGGCGGGGGTGGCTCAGTCAGTAGCGCGCCAGACTCGTAATCTGTAGTTCCCAGGTTCGAGTCCCAGCTGGGTCAGCGTTGAGATTTATCTCCGCAAAATTCCCCGCCCTGCCTACGGTCAGTAGGGGACACCGATGGGCTTGGAAAGGCCGCCGTCCGTCGGATGGGACGTTAAGCCGTGGCCCCGTGTGCGGGAGAGCCATACCCTGTGCACGTTAAAGAACATGCTGGATGGCCTTGACGGGAGGCTACCATCTGTCTCCCAACAGCTGTTCCAGTGGGTCCCCTCCCCCAACCTTCTCTGAGCCTTCGGGGTCCATGTGACCTGGCCATTTAGCCCATGGTGTGCAAAAAAGTGCCGCTCAGAGGTAAAACAACCCACCCAATCCAAATCCCCCAACCTTCTCTGACCCCAAGGGCTCAGAGAAGGTTCCAGGTTCTTCCTTGTGTGCAGTTTAACACATTGTGTGCAAAAATGCTAGCACCCCAAGGTTCAGAGAAGGCTGAGAACCCACTGGACAGGAGATAGATCGAAGCCTCTTGTCAAGGCCATCCAGTGTGTTCTTTAACATGAACAGGGTCTGTCTCTCATGCACACGGAGTCACGTCTTAAACGTCCCATTCGATGCCGGCGGCCTTTGTAAACCCATCGGTGTGTCCTTTCTCACGGAGAGCAAAACGGGAGTTAGCGGAAAAAATTCTCAATGCAGGTGGAATTGCAGAGTACGAGCCTGGTGCACTACAAAGTGAGCCTATTACCGCTTCGATATCGCAACGGTGCTCCTGCCCGATATAAAAACCGAGTTCAAAATGTCACGTCACACTACACCAGAGGAAGGAAATATTTTTGTAGCAGATCAATCTCTTCCACTGATGGACCAGCTTTTAATAATGGGGGCAACACGCGAGTTGGACTTTAAAATGCATATGACGTTTAAAATGCAATCATTGTGAATTAATGGCATACCCGAGGGTAAGGAAGGTTCATAACCTCACCCTCTTGAGGACTTGAATAGCAAATGTTTTCTAAAGCAGTCCCAGAAAATAATATCATAAAAAGTTCTAAAAACCCCAATGTCGGATTCAAACATCTCTCCCCCCCGCCACTTCGTTAGAACTTTCTGGGTACTCCACTGCCTTCAACCGTGAGCAACACTAATTGTATCTACAACCTGCTGATCAAATCCGGAAACTTTCCCACAAACTTTCTTTTTAAGAATGAACATAAAGTGCGTTAAACTGAATACAATTTCCAACCATAAGGGAACGGGGGCGGGAGGCTCAGTCGGTAGCGCGCCAGGCGCGTAATCTGTAGTTCCCAGGTTCGAGTCCCAGCTGGGTCAGAGTTGAGATTTATCTCCGCAAAACTCCCCGCCCTGCCCACGGTCAGTAGGGGACACCGATGGGGTTGGAAAGGCGGCCGTCCGTTGGATGGGACGTTAAGCCGTGGCCCCGTGTGCGGGAGAGTCATACCCTGTGCACGTTAAAGAACACGCTGGATGGCCTTGACGGGAGGCTACCATCTGTCTCCCAACAGCTGTTCCAGTGGGTCCCCTCCCCCAACCTTCTCTGAGCCTTCGAGGTCCATGTGACCTGGCCATTTAGCCCATGGTGTGCAAAAAAGTGCCGCTCAGAGGTAAAACAACCCAACCCAACCCAACCTTTTGTTTTTTACAACCTAGCTTTCTTGAATAAGACATCGGGGCGGGGGTGGCTCAGTCGGTAACGCGCCAGGCTCGTAATCTGTAGTTCGCAGGTTCGAGTCCCAGCTGGGTCGGCGTTGAGATTTATCTCCGCAAAACTCCCCGCCCTGCCCACGGTCAGTAGGGGACACCGATGGGCTTGGAAAGGCCGCCGTCCGTCGGATGGGACGTTAAGCCGTGGCCCCGTATGTGGGAGAGACATACCCTGTGCACGTTAAAGAACACGCTGGATGACCTTGACGGGAGGCTACCATCTGTCTCCCAACACCTGTTCCTGTGCGTTCCCTCCCCTAAACTTCTCTGAGCCTTCGGGGTCCTTGTAACCTGGCCATTTAGCCCATGGTGTGCAAAAAAGTGCCGCTCAGAGGTAAAACAACCCAACCCAGCTACTTAGCTTCGTCATATTCTTGTATTAATTTTTTCACCTCTACACTGAAGGAGGTCTTTTTATAAAGTAACTTCTTTACACTTATTGCAAGTAATTGGTAAAAAAAGAATGCTAATATTTCCTGTTTATGTGCCTTGAATTTCTTTTGACATTGTACCATTTGTACGAAGTGCTGTTGTGAGACTTTTCCGTTTCCTTCTACAAGTGCTTGTTTTCTGAAGCGGAAAGGTCTGCCATCTGACTTCTCCTCGTGAGCTCTCCGCTTCCTGTAACGGATAATCACCTCAAGAGACAACAGCAGCGCCTCATTCGCCTCTTTCGCCTCCACGATGATGTCATTTGACTGTTGTTGGCTTTGGGGGAAGTCAGAACGGAAAAAGGGCGAGCCGTGTGGACTCTGCAGCTCGCAAATAAGCATCGAAACGAGATCCATCGTAAATTAAAATGGCATCTCACGAGCATGCACTGGAGCGAATGGCCAGCTCTAGCTACAGTGCTAAACAGACAAAAAAAATCGAGGTTTTTATCTTACTAAAATAAAATACCGCTTATTGCGGGAAATCTCCATATTAATATACTAGAAATCAATCGGTGGCTTCGGTACCTCTTGATTTCTAACCAGTCACTCCGACCCCTATTTGACCTTGAATACGACACCGAATCTGAAAAATTTGTCTCATTTCTGAGTTCTGCTGCCTGGAATAGCCCTCTTTGACAATTTTCAGCTCTACAGCACCGGTATATCGAAATTAAACTTTGACCTCGAAGTACCCATTGCATCCAAAATCTGGCATAATTTCTGAGATCTTTAAACCAAAATACTCCAAAGCACCAATTTTCAGTCCTCTTATCTAATCATCGACCTTTAAGGACACATCGCATCCAAAATTTATCAACATTTCCGAGATCTACGACTGAACCCCCCAGGAACCATTTTTCAGCCCTGTAGCACCGACAGATCTAAATTTGGCCTTTGACCTCGAAAGACCCACCTGATCCGAAATTTAATAACGTTTCCGATATAAACAACCCGAAACAGCCCCAGACACCAATTTTCAGGCTTATGGCATAAGTATAAAATCATGGTTTGACCTCTACGCGATTTCCACGCGACTTTAAAGGACACGTCGGAGATCAGATTTCGTTTTTTTTCGGTTTTATTCCCAACAGCTGTCCAGCGAGTCCCCTTCCCTCAACCTTCTCTGAGCCTTCGGGGTCCTTGTGACCTGATCATTTAGCTCACTTGTGCAAAATAGTGCGCTCAGAGGTAAAACAACTCAACCCTCATTTCTTGATATAAATTTCAACCCTTTTTCTCCTGTCGGATTAAAAGTTTTCACCCTTCGATGCAGGGGCGGGGGTGGCTCAGTCGGTAGCGCGCCAGGTTCGTAATCTGTAGTTCCCAGGTTCGAGTCCTAGCTGGGTCAGCGTTGAGATTTAGCTCCGCAAAACTCCCCGCCCTGCCCACGGTCAGTAGGGGACACCGATGGGCTTGGAAAGGCCGCCGTCCGTCGGATGGGACGTTAAGCCGTGTCGTCGTGTGCGGGAGAGCCATACCCTGTGCACGTTAAAGAACACGCTGGATGGCCTTGACGGGAGGCTACCATCTGTCTCCCAACAGCTGTTCCAGTGGGTCCCCTCCACCAACCTTCTCTGAGCCTTCGGGGTCCATGTGACCTGGCCATTTAACCCATGGTGTGCAAAAAAAGTTCCGCTCAGAGGTAAAACAACCCAACCCACCCTTCGATGCGACAGTCAGAAAGAAATGACGCCCCCCCCGCCCCGAAAAAACAAAACAACAACAAAAGAAGGAAGCAAGCAAGCGAAAACCAAGGAAATCGGTTTCTCGTGCTCTCAACAATCGTCCTCAGTCAAAAGCTCTCGGCTGATTTAGCGGTCTGCTCTCTGAGTTTAATGACCAAGCGATTCCCAGTGACCCGTGACTCTCGCGAGCTGACGTGACTCGGCTCTCGCAACGTTGCAATTGACCGCAACCGTCCTTGTTGGTCTCGTGACAGTCGGTGTCAAACAAATCGCTCCCTCGTGATTCGAAATGGGCGAATGATAATCTGTCACGGAGCCGCCATATAAGAATAATGTAACACAAGAACCTCACCTCACTTAACGAATGGGATGGGTGAAGCTGACTAATAACAGTCTCCAGGTTCGGATCACTGGCTACAAAGAAGGAACAAATCGGTAGTTCGGTTTGTTTTTCTGCTGACCACTACTTTTGTGCACACATTAAGCCATGTCACAAGAACCCCAAAGGCTAGGACTTTGATAGTAGAAAGATTGGGTTGTTTTACCTCTGAGCGGCACTTTTTTTGCACACCATGGGCTAAATGGCCAGGTCACATAGACCCCGAAGGTCCAGAGAAGGTTGGGGGAGGGGACCCACTGAAACAGCTGTTGGGAGACAGATGGTAGCCTCCTGTCAAGACCATCCAGCGTGTTCTTTAACGTGCACAGGGTGTGGCTCTCCATATACGGGACCACGGTTTAACGTCCCATCCGACAGACGGCGACCTTTCCAAGCCCATCGGTGTCCCCTACTGACCGTGGAAGGGAGGGGAGTTTTGCGAAATAAGTCTCAACGCTGACCCAGCTGGGACTCGAACCTGGGAACTACAGATTACGAGCCTGGCGCGCTACCGACTGAGCCACCCCCGCCCAGGGGAAAGGTACCCACTGGACGGCTGGCTGCTAGAAGACAGGATGCAACTCCCCTTCAAGACCATCTAACGTATTCTTTAATGGACACAGGGTGGGGATTTTCTTCACCACGGGTCCACGGTTTAAGGTCTCATGCGACGGAAGGCGACTCTTCGGAGTCCATCGGTATCCCTTTTCTCGCCAGTGATAGAGCGAGAATTAGCAGGTTCAGCCGGGGTACGATGACCCCTCCCCCCCATCTGAAAATGCTAGTAACCGAATCGGAGATGCAAAAAGATATATTAAATGGTACACCATGGGCTAAATGACCAGGTCACAAGGACCCCAAGGCTCAGAGAAGTTGCGGGAGGGGATCCACTGGAACAGCTGTTGAGAGACAGATGATAACCTCTTGTCAAGGTCATCCAGTGTGTTCTTTAACGTGCACAGGATATGACTTTCACGCACACATGCCACGGCTTAACGCCACATCCGACGGACGGTAGCCGTTCCAAGCCCATCGGTATCTCTTACCGACCGTGGACAGGGCAGGGAGTTTTGCGGTGATAAATCTCAAAACTGACCCAGCTGCGTTGGGTTGAATTGTTTTACCACTGAGCGGCACTTTTTTACACACCATGGGCTAAATGGCCAGGTCACATGAACCCTGAAGCCTCAGAGATGGTTGGGTGAGGGGACCCACTGGAATAGTTGTTGGGAGGCAGATGGTAACCTCCCGTCAAGGCCATCCAGCATGTTCTTTAACGTGCACAGGGCATGTCTCTCCCGCACACGGCTTAACGTCCCATCCGACTGACGACGGCCTTTCCAAGCCCATCGGTGTCCCCTACTGACCGTGGGCAGGGTGGGAAATTTTGCAGAGATAAATCTCAATGCTGACCCAGCTGGGACTCGAACCTGGGAACTACAGATTACGAGCCTGGCGCGCTACCGACTGAGCCACCCCCGCCCCGACCCAGGTGGGACTCGAACCTGGGAACTGCAGATTATGAGTCTGATGCGCTACCGACTGAGACCCCCCCCCCCCCATCAGACGTAGACAAGTACAAGGTCGTCCAAGAGTGATAACAGAATAGGATGACAGCTATCTTGCGCTAAGAGCCCTACGTCATAAGACGATGTCAGACACGCAACTCTCTGTGGAGCTTTCCGCAGAATTTGTAAGAGTTTCTAGGCAAACTTTCCAAAAGCCAGACGACAGACGGTTTGCATTTTCCTTAATCTCTCTCACAGTAGAACCCGGCTGACATTGTGGAGACAACATCGGGACTAGACCCCCAAACCAATGGAAGAACGTGCTTTCACCAACGAATCGCGATTCAGTCTTCAGACAAAAAGTAAATTTGCCTGGGCATCACAAACTATATTCGCTATTGTGTGGCAAAAAAATAAGATTGTCTTTTAGAACAAAGAAAATATATTTGAGGCAGCAAAAAGTAAATTCGCTTTGGGTGGCAAAAAAAAAAGCTTAAATTTACTTGAGACGGCAAAAAAATAAATTCACTTTAAAATATATTCAGAATTATGTAAAGTACATATCTATTGATACGATAGCAAAGTGCTTGAATAACAAATAGGTGACGAAATTGGGGCGGGGGTGGCTCAGTCGGTAGCGCGCCAGGCTCGTAATCTGTAGTTCCCAGGTTCGAGACCCAGCTGGGTCAGCGTTGAGATTTATCTCCGCAAAATTCCCCGCCCTGCCCACGGTCAGTAGGGGACACCGATGGGCTTGGAAAGGCCGCCGTCCGTCGGATGGGACGTTAAGCCGTGGCTCCGTGTGCAGGAGAGCCACACCTTGTGCACGTTAAAGAACACGCTGGATGGCCTTGACGGGAGGCTACCATCTGTCTCCCAACAGCTGTTCCAGTGGGTCCCCTCCCCCAACCTTCTCTGAGTCTTCGGGGTCCATGTGACCTGACCATTTAGCCCATGGTGTGCAAAAAAGTGCCGCTCAGAGGTAAAACAACCCAAACCAAGCCTTCCGATTTGCGTTGTTTTTTAAAAATTGATCCTTGATTCGAAAAGTCACGCTACGCTATTAATTAATTCATTGGTCGCAAAGACTCCAAGTTCAGAAGCAGAAAATTAAAGAGACCCTTCGGAAGGTTTGTCAAGGAAAGATGTGAACTTTTCCCTCAAAGCCATCCAGTAAATTTTTACTGTACAGTGTATAGCTCTCAAGTTTACGGGTCCAGGGATAACGTTGCAGACTTTTCCAGTTTCATTGGTGTTTTCCTCTCAGCATTGAAGTCAATGGAGGAGCAGACGGAAAAAAATTTCAGAGTTTGAGGTTGGGTTGTTTTACCTCTGAGCGGCACTTTTTTTGCACACCATGGGCTAAATGGCCAGGTCACATGGACCCCGAAGGCTCAGAGAAGGTTGGGGGAGGGGACCCACTGGAACAGCTGTTGGGAGACAGATGGTAGCCTCCCGTCAAGGCCATCCAGCGTGTTCTTTAACGTTGGGTTGTTTTACCTCTCAGCGGCACTTTTTTTGCACACGATGGGCTAAATGGCCAGGTCACATGAACCCCGAAGGCTCAGAGAAGGTTGGGGGAGGGGACCCACTGGAACAGCTGTTGGGAGACAGATGGTAGCCTCCCGTCATGGCCATCCAGCGTGTTCTTTAACGTGCACAGGGTACGCTCTCCCGCACACGGGGCCACGGTTTAACGTCCCATCCGACGGACGGCGGCCTTTCCAAGCCCATCGGTGTCCGGTACTGACCGTGGGCAGGGCGGGGAATTTTTGCGGAGATAAATCTCAACGCTGACCCAGCTGGGACTCGAACCTGCGAACTACAGATTACGAGCCTGGCGCGCTACCGACTGAGCCATCCCCGCCCTAATGGTAAAGGTAACTTATTAATAAAAAGTGTAATGTCAAAAAACAAGAGGAAAAAAAAAAAGGCTGAGTGGTGCCCATATTTAATTGCTAAAGACTGATTGAAAGGTTTAAATTTTAATCGAAACAAATTTTTCCATTTTATTTTTTAACTCTAATTTTTTTCACAATTACGATAAAAATTAGAAATTAAACTATGACTGAGCGAGTCTGCCTGAGCTCAAAGTCGTCTGTGCTATTTTGAGCCCGAGTTCGCCTTAACCCAAACTCAACTAGTGAATACACATCCTAGGATATTTGGGAGAATAACAACTATATTGAAGTCGTGCTACTGGCATCGTAAATTGCCTTTGTGACTGCAATTGGTTTTCCTGTTGTATTCATTGCAGGGCTAAAAGTAATGGAACAACAGCCTACAGACCAGACTGTCAAAGTCTGCCAATTGGCAAAACACATGTGACCTGGTTTGGAATGCAACAGAAGAAATGTTTAAATAATATGCCTTTAAGTTTTCTTTTATTCATTCGTAGTTCCCATTCATGTCGTTCTTGTGTGCAGCTTTCAGGATTCAGAATTTCACCACAAACTTCGGAAATATTACCACGTGTACACACGTATGTATTATTAAGGAAATAATGATCGTGAACTCAACCAAGCTTACGGAGTTTCGAGGTAGTATTAATGATCGGGAGGAAATTCTCTGAAGCAGAACCGTGAACTCTTCCCTAACCTGATGACTATCTTGTTATCTCTTCAAACTTGTTCAAAAAAAGAAAAAATGCTGAAACAGAACATCCTTTTTTTACGGTCAAATGCAGCTCTTCCGCGTTCTAGACTACACCTCTAAATATCATTGGCATCACGTGAGTGGCAACTGGGTAGACTATGAGACTGCGCAGTGGGCGCTTCATCACTTCTCGTAGATCATAGATTGATTGACAAGCAATTCAGAAGTCAGTGACCTATGATCTACGGGGCGGGGGTGGCTCAGTCGGTAGCGCGCCAGGCTCGTAATCTGTAGTTCCCAGGTTCGAGTCCCAGCTGGGTCAGCGTTGAGATTTATCTCCGTAAAACTCCCGCCTTGCACACTGTCAGTAGAGGACACCAATGGCTTGGAAAGGACGACGTTCATCGGATGGGATGCTAAGCCGTGGTCCTGTGTGCGGGAGACGAATAAGAATGTTAGGCGCGAGAGCTCGGATTGAGCCTTCGAGTGATCGCTGCACGCATGGCGTGCAATGTGAGCACAGTGCAGTGATTCATCTCGCACAACACCAAGGAGCACCAAATGATACGAAGGACAGGTACGGGACCAGCACTCCACACCATCCAGTTCGGCATCTGCCATTGCAGTGACGTCACCGGTTAAATCGTCTCCACTGGTGGATTGGATTGTTTTACCTCTGAGCGGCACTTTTTTGCACACCATGGGCTAAATGGCCAGGTCACATGGACCCCGAAGGCTCAGAGAAGGTTGGGGGAGGGGACCCACTGGAACAGCTGTTGGGAGACAGATGGTAGCCTCCCGTCAAGGTCATCCAGCGTGCTCTTTAACGTGCACAGGGTATGGCTCTCCCACACACGGAGCCACGGCTTAATGTCCTATCCGACGGACGGCGGCCTTTCCAAGCCCATTGGTGTCCCCTACTGACCGTGGGCAGGGCGGGGAGTTTTGCGGAGATAAATCTAAACGCTGACCCAGCTGAGACTCGAAACTGGGAACTACAGATTACGAGCCTGGCGCGCTACCGACTGAGTCACCCCCGCCCCCATTGCAAATAATGATCACAGAACGAACACAAAAATGATATAATGTTAGATATAACAAATCATGAATACCAAATTTGAAATTCGTTTATTATTTCTTGTGATTATTTTTGGTGGGCAGTGTTCCAGGTGGCCCAATGAACTCTTTAATTCCCTGTCTGTGGTGGAACCCTCTACGTCAGCAGACTATATATCACCAAAAATCAAATGTAGTACTGTATTTAAAATTTATCCTTAAGACTAGTTTCCACTGGTATGGATTGCTGGCGTCAATAACCGACTGACGAACTACTGGGGCGGGGGTGGCTCAGTTGGTAGCGCGCCAGGCTCGTAATCTGTAGTTCCCAGGTTCGAGTCCCAGCTGGGTCAGCGTTGAGATTTATCTCCGCAAAATTCCCCGCCCTGCACACGGTCAGTAGGGGACACCGATGGGCTTGGAAAGGCCGCCGTCCGTCGGATGGGAGGTTAAGCCGTGGCCCCGTGTGCGGGAGAGCCATACCCTGTGCACGTTAAAGAACACGCTGGATGGCCTTGACGGAAGGCTACCATCTGTCTCTCAACAGCTGTTCCAGTGGGTCCCCTCCCCTAACCTTCTCTGAGCATTCGGGGTCCATGTGACCTGGCCATTTAGCCCATGGTGTGCAAAAAAGTGCCACTCAGAGGTAAAACAACCCAACCCAACGAACTACTGGCTTAATGTAACCGCTCTATGCATGAATAAAAAATTAAAGTTGGAAAGTCCCAGCTTATTGACTCCAGTTGAATTGGTGCCAGTAATCCATACCAGCGTAAACCATCCTTTTGAAGGCTAAAAAGAAACAATTTTATTGTCAAATGTTTTTAAAACAATGCGAATTTTAGAAATTAAGCTTTAAAGTTTTTCAAGAATATGAATCTAGTAAAGCAATATTTACATTCAAAACAAACCCACAACTAAAGCGTAGGTTACTGTGAAATGTATAAGAATGATCTCAATATAAATATCTTTTGGCAAAAGCTTTTCTAACGACGCCGTATTGTCCTCACAAGTACTGTTTCAGAGCACAACTGTCAAATTCAACCGGGAGAACGGTTGAACAAGCAGGCACACATCAATTCCACGAATCATGCAAACAGTGAATGCTGACAAGTGTAAATTATACGTCATAAAATCCCTTTTCTGAAGCAGTTCTTAAATTGAGCGGAAAGAATGAATTGTGCTAAGCCTAAACGAAAAAAAAACCGTCTTATAAAAAAAAATAGCTATCCAGTTGCTTTGTGACATAAATTGTGTATTTTTTATTTCTTTCTACTTTCATGTCGCAAGGACGGTGTTAGTATGGGAACAGCCATGAAGCTCTTCAGTACGCACGTAAACAATACCCCTACACCCAAGTTCTTTAGGTCGCTCGGTCGCAGTGTTGCCCCGTTGCCAGATTCAAATCACAAATTACTATTCACGTAGTTTCAAACTGTTTCGATTCGGTATATTAAGCTGGTCTTTCGCAAGGAATCTAAACAGGCTAATGAGAAATCTGTGTAGCGAAATAACGGTGTAATATCACAATTGGTTCAAGTGGAACGATAAGGAAAAAATATGTAAGTTCATTTGTGTCGACATTGCAAGATGGCTAACCATCTCTCCATTATTAATATTCTACTCACAGCTGACAGTGAATTTTAGGTAGACCTTATTCTTCGAACAATCTCACCTTTTACAAATTATACAGGAGTTTTCTTTGTCCAGCATTAAACTAGCAGTTGTGTCGAAAATCTGTGATGCAAACTAATAGGCGCCAAGTAAAAAAAAATAGTGGACAGAGCAACGTTCTTTTTTCTTTACTCTTGTTATGTAGGCAAGTTCAAGAATTCTGGGTTATTGTGTTTCAGTTACACCACTGGATTTGTTTTACTGAAATTTGTTACGAGAGAGCCGTAAATAATTGATTTAATAATTCCCATATTTTCACCATTAATATTTTTATGAGCAATTTTCAGTTTCCTTTTCCAAAATTTCATCTTTTTTTTTATCTGATCATGTTTGCATTTCAAGATACAAAACGCAATTTTTAATAATACATGTTCAGTGTTTTCTTGCACAGAATCTCAAAATGTCAAGCGTGGGTGGTGTGAGTGGTAACTAGAGACTGCACAGTTGATTATTCAGGAGTTCTCTTAAGTAACAGATCAACGACTTATCAAATCCCCTGTGAATCAACTTATGAGCTTTGAGAACCGTGGAAACGTTAATCACTCAATCTCAGCAATTGCCATTGGTAACACAACATGTGCTTGCCTGTTAAGCGAGGAGTTTTTATTTTGATTTATTTTAATACTTTCCTTTTATTACAATTTTAGAGCATGAAGCTTATTTTCCCAAGCTAATGGACGAAACGTGTTTTTTTTTTATCTACAGTACAGCTAAGAACATTAGCACCTAAAGAATGAAAATGACGTCTTTCACACTTCGCCGAATTAAAATGCGGGTCTAATGGTTCCAGTGAGTGGAAACGAACCAGATTCATACCCTTTTTAGTACTGGATATTAAACTTAATCCATTGGCGATAATGGCTACAAACCCGAGGAGTTTAAAGGATTGGATTGTTTTACTTCTGAGCGGCACTTTTTTGCACACCATGGGCTACATGGCCGGCCCATAAGGACCCCGAAGGCTCAGAGAAGGTTGGGGGAGGGGACCCACTGGAACAGCTGTTGGGAGACCTCCGTCAAGACCATCCAGCCTGTTCTTTAACGTGCACAGGGTATGACTCTCCCGCACACGGGATAGTCATTGATGATAGCCTCCCGTCAAGGTGGTAGCCTACCGTCAAGGCTATCCAGCGTGTTCTTTAACGTGCACAGGGTATGACTCTTCCGCACACGGGGCCACGGCTTAACGTCCCATCCGACGGACGGCAGCCTTTCCAAGCCCATCGATGTCCCCTACTGACTGTGGGCAGGGCGGGGAATTTTACGGAGATAAATCTCAACGCTGACCCAACTGGGACTCGAACCTGGGAACTACAGATTACGAGCCTGGCGCGCTACCGACTGAGCCACCCCCGCCCCAGGAGTTTAAAGGTGGCTCGATACGTCTTTCAGAACCTGCGAAGATGAAAAACCAATATCCAAAGGAAGCCTTTTTTTACCTTAGATGTTTTTTTTTGCGATAAGTCATGTCTCAGCAGCCGATTGTTGTTATCCTGTGTATCTGGCAAGCAAAGACCCAGGGATCGAATCCCACACACTGTTAAAGAAATGGTTATGTATATTCTGAGGTTTTTTTTATCTTTCTGTTGAGGCCTCCTCAAAAGACTTTCCAGTTGCAAAATATACTCTCAGATTATTATTAAACTTTCGTGAAAATTATTTACTGAAGATAATATTATTTTTTTTAGTATTTATTACTTTATTACAGTGATAGTTAATTCACAGCGCAGCTGCATTAAGATAGTGATGGTTTCATGGGAACATCTCGTACAGAGGTATTCAGATTAATGCTTAAGCAATTTATTAGAGCAATATTTCGCCAAATCTTGATTACACGTAAAAAAATGCATAAAATTTATCGTTTTTAACCTATAATTTCAAATGTAAAAAAATTAATATTTAAAAATTATTAGGGGAAGGGGGCATGGAATTTTACAGCTTACGTCGCCTAGTCCCCGCATATTTAGTCCATAGCAGTGGAGTCCACCCAAGAGGGTTGGAGGTTGGTGTATTATAATCCCACCATCGACACCACCATCTTTGAGGGATTGAATATCTCGTATTTTCTAATAAAGTCTCCAAAATTCAGACACTCAACTATGTCGAAAAATACCCTCATGAGACTCAATCAAACACCCAACCCCATTGGACGGGGGTGGCTCAGTCGGTAGGGCGCCAGGCTCGTAATCTGTGGTTCCCAGGTTTGAGTCCCAACTGGGTCAGAGTTGAGATTTATCTCCGCAAAATTCCCCGCCCTACCCACGGTCAGTAGGTGACACCGATGGGCTTGAAAAGGCCACCGTCCGTCGGATGGGACGTTAAGCCGTGGCCCCGTGTGCGGGAGAGCCATACCCTGTGCACGATAAAGAACACGCTGAATGGCCTTGACGGGAGGCTACCATCTGTCTCCCAACAGCTGTTCCAGTGGGTCCCCTCCCCCAACCTTCTCTGAGCCTTCGGGGTCCTTGTGGCCTGGCCATTTAGCCCATGGTGTGCAAAAAAGTGCCGCTCAGAGGTAAAACAATCCAATCCAACCCAACCCCATTGGAACTTTCTGGGTATGTCATTGGTCCAAAAAATATACTTTTCCATTGGAAGTGTATAACAACCCACTACAATGTACGATTTTTTTCACGTAACGTTCGATTATTGAAATTCAGTAACGATTAAGAACATAAATAGAATTTTTTAATGCAAACTGACATGTTTAACATGTTTGCAGAGATGGGGCGGGGGTGGCTCAGTCGGTAGCGCGCCAGGCTCGTAATCTGTAGTTCCCAGGTTCGAGTCCCAGGTGGGTCAGCGTTGAGATTTATCTCCGCAAAAATTCCCCGCCCTGCCCACGGTCAGTAGGGGACACCGATGGGCTTGGAAAGGCCGCCGTCCGTCGGATGGGACGTTAAGCCGTGGCCCCGTGTGCGGGAGAGCCATACCCTGTGCACGTTAAAGAACACGCTGGATGGCCTTGACGGGAGGCTACCATCTGTCTCCCAACAGCTGTTCCAGTGGGTTCCCTCCCCCAACCTTCTCTGAGCCTTCGGGGTCCATGTGACCTGGCCATTTAGCCCATGGTGTGCAAAAAAGTGCCACTCAGAGGTAAAACAACCCAACTGTAAGAGCATAGTCATAAATATAACATTTCAAATTAAAGTACGCGTAATTAGTTTGAAATCGCTTCTGCATGAGAGAAATACGACTATTTTGTTGTGTAATATTAAATAAGAATGTTCACTAAACAATTCTCCATCCTGAAACGAACTCTGTTTGTGCCGTATAAAAAAGAAACAATTTCATAAAATCGACATGAAATTCCGTTGTGAAAAGGGGACCAATATGAATCACGGATTTGTAATTGAGGCCAATCGATTATCAAATTAAAAGATGTAGTTGCTTCCCTCAACATAAAAGAGATTACCTGGATACAGCTTTTCTTCATGAGATCGACGATGGTATGCTCCACTCCTTTTCCTCTAACATGCGAACTCCCTCCTTTCCGTCTTGTTCGGGGTTCTGCTCCCCTTCTCAAGAGGGAAAAAGACACACCGAGAAGAATCGGGTCGCTGCTGCAAACGCTGAATTACATGCGTGACAAACTGACATTAATGTTTCGGATTTATCCGAAAGCATTAAGCAATTATTTGTGTCTCTTGATTCTGCCCTATTATCTGCTTAGCAAATCGCTCCAGATTTTCTGATTATTCAATACTGATCTAATGATGGATTTGTCAGAGGTACATGTAACTCACTCATTAACTGATTAATCAGTAACTTGCATTTTTCAAGCACTTGTCGCATTTGCAATTAATGATGGCTTACGAAACAAGCAAACAGAAAATGAAGCCTGGGTTCTTAAATTGAGTTGTTTGGGTTGTTTTACCTCTGAGCGGCACTTTTTTGCACACCATGGGCTAAATGGGCAGGTCACATGGACCCCGAAGGCTCAGAGAAGGTTGGGGGAGGGGACCCACTGGAACAGCTGTTGGGAGACAGATGGTAGCCTCCCGTCAAGGCCATCCAGCGTGTTCTTTAACGGGAAGAGGGTATGTCTCTCTCGCACACGGGGCCACGGCTTAACGTCCCATCCGACGGACGGCAGCCTTTCCAAACCCATCGGTGTCCCCTACTGACCGTGGGTAGGGCGGGGTTGGGTTGTTTTACCTCTGAGCGGCACTTTTTTGCACACCATGGGCTAAATGACCAGGTCACATGGACCCCGAAGGCTCAGAGAAGGTTGTGGGAGGAGACCCACTGGAACAGCTGTTGGGAGACAGATGGTAGCCTCCCGTCAAGGCCATCCAGCGTGTTCTTTAACGCGCACAGGGTATGCCTCTCCCGCACACGGGGCCACGGCTGAACGTCCCATCCGACGGACGGCGGCCTTTATAAGCCCATCGGTGTCCCCTACTGACCGTGGGCAGGGCGGAGAATTTTGCGGAGATAAATCTCAACGCTGACTCACCTGGGACTCGAACCTGGGAACTACAGATTACGAGCCTGGCGCGCTACCGACTGAGCCACCCCCGCCCCCTTAAATTGAGTGATAAGATTTGATGGTACTGTAATTAAGTAAAGTTAGTAAAAGCTCGGCTGTGTGAGGAAAAAAAAGTGATCTTTCATGAGATGGGAAAACTAGAATAATAACCTATCACCTCTGGGGAATATGAAATGCTCGTTTTCAAAGAGAATGAGTTCATCATTTTGCGACTTTAGCACTCTCTAACGATGGAAATTAGAACTAATGGATGAGACGGAGAACGATAAGGAGTGATATTCTCAGTGAATACATTTTTTATTCTTCAAACCTTTACAGGTTAATGATCCAGAAACTGGTAAGCTACTGCAAAAACATTTTACGCTATAGTTTTTATTTGATGTTGAGCCAGTTTTTAAGTTGCGATTATGTACACTTCTTTGAAAACGATGATGTGCACGTGGGTTTGCTGATTAGCTTCCCTTGTCCACTGCTACAATAAGCACGGCGAACTTAATCTGCGAATAAGGTAAATTTGAACATGAGTTTTATTCAGTGAAATCTACAATTTAACTTCTTCGTATTATGTAGCTAATATCTTCCTTAACTTATGGGATACAGGAAACGTTACTATTCCAAAAAAGGGATTGGGTTGGGTTGTTTTACCTCTGAGCGGCACTTTTTTGCACACCATGGGCTAAATGGCCAGGCCACAAGGACCCCGAAGGCTCAGAGAAGGTTGGGGGAGGGGACCAACTGGAACAGCTGTTGGGAGACAGATGGTAGCCTCCCGTCAAGGCCATCCAGCGTGTTCTTTAACGTGCACAGGGTATGGCTCTCCCGCACACGGGGCCACGGCTTAACGTCCCATCCGACGGAAGGCGGCCTTTCCAAGCCCATCGGTGTCCCCTACTGACCGTGCGCAGGGCGGGGAGTTTTGCGGAGATAAATCTCAACGCTGACCCAGCTGGGACTCGAACCTGGGAACTACAGATTACGAGCCTGGCGCGCTACCGACTGAGCCACCCCCGCCCTCCAAAAAAGGGATAAATTCCCTACAATAAATCAGGGAAGCTTCCCTATTGAATGCTCGGAATTGCGATTATCCTTGCAAAAGGGTATGCCAATTAAAAAAAGAGTTTGAATGTCATCGAGCTAATGTATCCATGCTTGAAAAATGAAATACATTGAAAAGAGATTGTTCCGTATACTCTTGAGAATAGAAACAATATAAATATTAGTAGAGAATTTCATCCAAATGATATTCATCAGCCAAAATCAATATTTTCGCTTTATGTGCTCAACAGAAGATTTACAATGTATCGACTCACACAGCATCATGTTTGTTGTCAAGACTTCGGTGTCCCCTTTCTCACTGAGGACATTAGTGGAGAAAATCTCAACGCAGGCACAGTGGGGACTCAAACCGGGGACATCAGATTGCAAGCATGGGTGCGCTACAGATTGAGTCAACCCTCGTCCCGGAGTTCTTGTGATCTGACCTTTTGGATAATCGAGGTTATAAAAGCAGACGCTCAGAGGCAAAACAACCCAACAATCTACTCTGATATGGCAGAATAGGAAAATTCACACATTTTTAATGATCACAAACCGCGTCTGCAAAGCAGTGACGTTTAAAACAAATGAAAATATGAAGCTGTCGCTTTTTGCACAAGTCTCGGGGCAGGGGGGGGGGGGGGGTGTTGCTCAGTTGGTAGCGCGCCAAGCTCGTAATCTGTAGTTCCCAGGTTCGAGTCCCAGCTGGGTTGAGATTTGTCTCCGCAAAATTCTCCGCCATGCCCACGGTTAGTAGGGGGACACCGCTGGGCTTGGAAAGGCCGCCGTCAGTCGGATGGGACGTTAAGTCGTGGCCCCGTGTGCGGGAAGGACCATACCCTGTGCACGTTAAAGGACACGCTGGATGGCCTTGACGGGAAGCTACTTCTGTCTCCCAACAGCTGTTCCAGTGGGTCCCCTCTCCCAACCTTCTCTGAGCCTTCGGGGTCCTTCTGACCTGGCCATTTAGCCCATGGTATGCAAAATAGTGCCGCTCAGAGGTAAAACAACCCAACCCAACTTTGCATAAGTCTCAAACAAAGAATATCGAGAAGTAAGTGGATAATAAGGTAGAACTCTGACAAGAGAGGGTTTTTCTTTTAGGGCAATGTAATGTCATTTGTAAAAGCACGACTCCTAAAAATAGCTGTTTAAAGCGAACGAGTTAACTAATCTAAAAACAACCATTTCTCTGATTCCTGATTTAATGGGCAGACCATCTAGACAGAGTCTGTCCATAAATATACTCACGAACACACCCGCCGCTCTTGGGATCAATCAATTATTAGCATCGCCTGAGGTCCACGGCTGCACCAGTTCCTTGACCTGCGGTGGAACCAGGTGCGAAACTGGGCTAAACCAGATAGGCGGTGAGCTGGAGGCGAGAGTGTATCCTGAAACCGATGCTGAGATGGATGCGTCGCTTGCTTATTGTCCTCTGCGCGGGAAAATGCACGCATACTGAAAGTGGTGGTGCAAGAAAAAGCAAATCATCTTGAGTCATCATTCCTGTCACTTCCTGTCTGCTTATTTGTCTCTTCCTTTCGTCTTCTAGCAGAAATCTTTTGCGGATAATCCTTCCTTTGTTAAGAGAGAAATTTAGGGGCAGTTTTCAGCTTGATCTTGTCATGAAACATGTGACAAGAAAAATTAAGCCTTGTTTCAGCGTCATAGACAGGGGTTTCAAATTCAAATCATATAAGGGCCAAATCAGTTACTTCTCAATTCATGGGGGGCGAGGGTGGCTCAGTCGGTAGCGCACCAGGCTCGTAATCTGTAGTTCGCAGGTTCGAGTCCCAGCTGGGTCAGCGTTGAGATTTATCTCTGCAAAATTCCCCGCCCTGCCCACGGTCAGTAGGGGACACCGATGGGCTTGGAAAGGCCGCCGACCGTCGGATGGGACGTTAAGCCGTGGCCCCGTGTGCGGGAGAGACATACCCTGTGCACGTTAAAGAACACGCTGGATGGCCTTGACGGGAGGCTACCATCTGTCTCCCAACAGCTGTTCCAGTGGGTCCCCTCCCCCAACCTTCTCTGAGCCTTCTGGGTCCATGTGACCTGGCCATTTAGCCCATGGCGTGCAAAAAAGTGCCTCTCAGAGGTAAAACAACCCAACCGAATTCAATTCATAGAGGGCCCCGTCTGTTATAAGCTATAATAAGCAAAATATGATTGCTTATATTGTTGTTTTGGTATTTAAATGTCACATACTTTACATACCAAAACATAAGTCGAAATTTCATTTGCAGTGGATTCATCTTCGGCTCAACGCGACCATATTCTCAATGTTCGCGTGAGATCATTGCACTCACGAAACTTAATCCACAGTTCGCTACCATGATAGTGATAAAACGTATTGTTTGCTGGAAGCCCAAAATCACTTCGAGAGCCTCGTGTTTGAAACCTTTCCTCTAAGGGCACGCTATCTTGTGCGCATTAAAACTCGAAAATCTGAAAGAGAGCCTTTAATACAAAGGCTCTCTTTCAGATTTTCTATAACCTGACAAGATCTAGGAAGGTGAGGACAAGTGGCCAATGCCTTCTTTTTTTGTTTATGGAGTTATCTTCAAGACAAGTGACGAATCAGTGTGTGGTATATCGGGAATAACACAGGAACATTTTTTCAGAACTTCTGAAGCACTTGATTCGGCCTTGAATGGTTGGGTTGGGTTGTCGTTGTTTTACCTCTGAGCGGCACTTTTTTGCACACCATGGGCTAAATGGCCAGGTCACATGGACCCCGAAGGCTCAGAGAAGGTTGGGGGAGGGGACCCACTGGAACAGCTGTTGGGAGACAGATGGTAGCCTCCCGTCAAGGCCATCCAGTGTGTTCTTTAACGTGCACAGGGTATGGCTCTCCCGCACACGGGGCCACGGCTTAACGTCCCATCCGACGGACGGCGGCCTTTCCAAGTCCATCGGCGTCCCCTACTGACCGTGGGCAGGGCAGGGCAGGGGAATTTTGCGGAGATAAATCTCAACGCTGACCCAGCTGGGACTCGAACCTGGGAACTACAGATTACGAGCCTGGCGCGCTACCGACTGAGTCACCCCCGCCCCACCTTGAATGGTAACACTTACAGTTGTTTCTGCCACAATAACTACAGGGTTGCTGATGTAAAGCATTACTTCTTAATAGTCAATGAGGAAGGAAAAAAAGTACAGTCGCTCAAAAAAGTATCCGAACACTATGGTTGATTACAAAATTCAGAAAAAATATCTGGTAACGATTTTTTTAGAAATTAGTGATCTGGCAACCTTCGTGTCACGTGACACGAAGGTTGCCAGATCACTAATTTCTAAAAAAATTGTTGCCAGATATTTTTTCTGAATTTTGTAATCAACCATAGTGTTCGGATACTTTTTTGAGCGACTGTACGATTTTACGTATTCGTAGATTACTACAAACTGAGGAACAGGAACATGGATGTTATCAATTGAGTACGGTTGTTTTACCTCTGAGCGGCACTTTTTTGCACACCATAGGCTAAATGGCCAGGTCACAAGGACCCCGAAGGCTCAGAGAAGGTTGGGGGAGGAGACCCACTAGAACAGCTGTTGGGAGATAGAAGTAGCTTCCCAACAAGGCCATCCAGCGTGTTCTTTAACGTGCACAGGGTATGGTCCTTCCCGCACACGGGTCCATCGGTGTACTACTACTGAAAATCGGTGTACTACTACTGAAAGTGGCAGGGTGGGAGTTTTTCGGGGATGTTATCATATTAGCGTACCTCTGTCTTAGTAGAAGAGTTAGTCCAACAACCATGATTCACCTCAATCAAATCTAACCTTGTGTCTTGGTCATTTATCCGATTTTGTAGCAAAAAAAAAGGTGACATTCGGGAGAAAAATAACTCAACCGCTTAAAATAATTTCCAATGCATTTTTACAACCACTTGTGGCCGAGTGGTTAGCACGCTTGGCTACTGATCTACGGGACCTGGGTTCGAGCCCCGGATAAGGCATGGATGTATGTGTCGTTTTTCTGCTGAGGTCCTGCCATCCTCTCAGATCTTCTACTATGGCATATAAACTGGCAGGCTCCTGTCAGACCTCTGTGGCAAGCAGCTGCTTGAGGGGGTATTTATTTATTTTATTGATTTATTTATATATAGTATTGGGACAATTATATATTTTACGAATGGAGAAGATATATTCAAACTCCCTGAACTCTTACTAAATCTCAATTTTCAAGATGGTTTTTTTTATACATTTAAAAATTGGTAATCTGGAACATTTAACAGCAGACGCTGCTGTTTAAGCTCGAACTAAGCGAACAAAACTAAAAGAATCATTATCCAAAATTTAAACTTGCATTTATTTGAGTAAGTAATTTTTTATTAAGCAAACTTTTTCAGGGCTGAGAGAAGGTACAGTCGCTTAAAAAAATATCCGAACACTATGGTTAATTACAGAATTCAGAAAAAATATCTGGCAACGATTTTTTTTAGAAATTAGTGATCTGGCAACCTTCGTGTCACGTGACACGAAGGTTGCCAGATCACTAATTTCTTAAAAAATCGTTGCCAGATATTTTTTATGAATTCTGCAATCAACCACAGTGTTCGGATACTTTTTTGAGCGACTGTGGGTGGTCATATTATTTTGATACTAGATCGTGTGGGCTCACTCACGGAAATATTGAGCGTGTGCAGTTACCGTTCACAGCAAACTGGAGCATGTGCAGTAACTGCACACGCTCCAGTTTGCTGTGAACGGTAACAGTCTCTGGAGCGTGTACAGTTGCTGTACACGCTCCAGATAGTTTTTCTGAATTCTGTAATCAACCATAGTGTTCGGATATTTTTCTGAGCGACTGCACAAGTCATTTGTCAAATTGAAGGTCTTGGAGCTCAAGTCTTGTGCATCCCCCTCCCCATATTACCTTTTGTAACAGTTTTGCTACTGTTAAGTATTTTAGCTTTCATAATACTTTACAACTAACGAATACTATTCAAATCGATATTTGGATACAACTGAGATCTTCATTTATTCTTTAATGACATTTTTCGGCGAAATTATTGCTTTTAATGCTGGAATGCTTTGGATACGACTTTCTATTCATCTATTATGAAAGAGTCTCAGTGCTTTTAGTAATGTACGTATTTTCGTTCATGAGTAAAGCGATCCTTTTCCCTTTAGGGGCAATGAATGAAAACAATGCGTTTGCTGCACACATCCATCAACGGTTCAGTGAACACTTCATGCGCACCAATGTATCATATAACAGTTCATTTTTTGCGTTCGGATTTTTGAATGATAATCATAGTGTTATTTATCCAACATGTATATCGCAGATTAAGATTATTTGATATTTTGCATTCTGTACATATTTCTGAATTTCTTTATTCTGGTCCAGGGGTTGAGTAAGAAAATATTTCCTGACTTGCCAGTACTTAATTGCACATTCCTTCGCCATCAAGAAATCCGATAGCAACGTTTTTTTCTATCATTATATTCTTACGATAATGTTACCTATAGCAGCGATAGATTGGAAAGATTAAGATAAACGATAAAAGTTTCTTTCGTACGGAATTCAATGAACTCTACGAAGAACTTTTCCTCTAAAAAGCAAAATAACATTTCCAGGAAGTTGAATTTGAATTCACTTTGATACTAGTCGTGGAAATTCTTTCGGTTAAGTTGGGTTGTTTTACTTCTAAGCAGCACTTATTTTTTGCACACAATGGGCTAAATGGCCAGGTCACAAGAACCCCGAAGAATCAGAGAAGGTTTGGGGAAGAGACCCACTGGACCACTATCAGGAGACAGATGGTAGCCTCTCATCAAGGACATCCGGCTTCTTCTTTAACGTGCACGGTGTCACAGTTTGGAAATGTTTTAGTAGTTTCTCTTTTAGGTTTATTACATTTTGTTGGAATGACATGAGAAAAAGAGAATTTGCCTGGCACTGAAAAACCGGTGTAGAAAAGAGTGGATTTACAATGACAAAAATTGTTGACCTGGAATAGTATATCACACTGATTCGTGGTCACACTGCAGCAGCCAGAATATGGGTTCAACTCATGAACAGTCGCGTGCAAAGACGGTGGGTAAGATGGGCAGCTGCCCAACTTGAATATTTGGCGAGTGGGCAAAGAGGACATTTTGCCAACCCGCGAATTTTGCATTTGATATTAAATATGCAAATGAGACCCATAGAAAAACGATTTCTCTTTTAGCTCCAATTGAAGATCGTAAATGATTCAGAGTTACACTCTTGAAATGGCATTTGGGGTGATCATTTGGGAAGCCCTTATTATGACATAATGGGATTTTCTCTCTTCACCTGGTAAGCATGGAGAAAGCTCCTCTCAGGCACCAAAATGGAAAATCTGCAGTGCTTTAACTGCTTCTTTCTCCTGGGGTGGGGTGGGGGGTGGCTCAGTCGGTAGCGCATCAGGCTCGCAATCTGCAGTTCCCAGGTTCTAGTCCCAGCTGTGTCAGCGTTGAGATTTATCTCCTCAAAACTCCCTGCCCTGCGTTGGGTTGGGTTGTTTTACCTCTGAACGGCACTTTTTTGCACACCATGGGCTAAATGGCCAGGTCACATGGACCCCGCAGGCTCAGAGAAGGTTGGGGGAGGGGACCCACTGGAACAGTTGTTGGGAGACAGATGGTAGCCTCCCGTCAAGGCCATCCAGCGTGTTCTTTAACGTGCACAGGGTGTGGCTCTCCCGCACACGGGGCCACGGCTTAACGTCCCATCCGACGGACGGCGGCCTTTCCAAGCCCATCGGTGTCCCCTACTGACCGTGGGCAGGGTGGGGAAATTTTGCGGAGATAAATCTCAACGCTGACCCAGCTGGGACTCGAACCTGGGAACTACAGATTACGAGCCTGGCGCGCTACCGACTAAGCCACCCCCGCCCCTCCCTGCCCTGCCACGGTCAGTAGGGGGACACCGATGGGCTTGGAAGGGCCGCCTTCCGTCGGATGGGACGTTAAGCGTGGTCCCGTGTGCGGGAAGGACCATACCCTGTGCACGTTAAAGAACACGCTGGATGGCCTTGACGAGAAGCTACTTCTGTCTCCCAACAGCTGTTCTAGTGGGTCCCCTCCCCCAACCTTCTCTGACCTTCGGGGTCGTTGTGACCTGGCCATTTAGCCCATGG
The DNA here is from genome assembly GCA_038380435.1 of Ryuthela nishihirai. Lineage (NCBI taxonomy): Eukaryota > Metazoa > Arthropoda > Arachnida > Araneae > Heptathelidae > Ryuthela > Ryuthela nishihirai. The sequence continues at coordinate 70,967,581 of JAWZYU010000001.1, forward strand.
TGGGCAAAAAAGTGCCGCTCAGAGGTAAAACAACGCAACCCTGCTATCATGATGTTAAGATTGGGAAATACATTACGACAGAAGCTGATTTCTACTGTGATCATGGTATCCAACTTGGGTTGACAATCCCTTGGTTGGAAGCTGTGACGTCACTGCTATAACGTCTCTAGATACATGCCGCCCAGCCTGGACTTTGCATGCCACTGGTCCTGCATAATGGCATGGTTATTTTGTGTGCTCTACCGTATGCAAGTATCTTTGACCTCAAAGTCATGCATAAATTATGAGAGACTTCTGTAAGGACTGACCTTTAGTTCTCCACTAGAAAACGTAAGTACTGTAGAAGAAAACAAATGACATTCATTTTAGCTTTATCATCAAACCGTTCTTACATGTTAACAAGGGTCGCGTTTCAAAAATTTAAATCTTAATGTGTTTCCAAATATTTAAACAAACCGGAAGATAAACCTGAATTAAAATGAATTCTAAAACTCATTTATTTAGTGTTCCGTTTTCATAATAAACAGTCATCATTATACTAATACGATTTCGTAACGTATTTCCCAATCTTAACATCATGATAGCAGGGTTGCGTTGTTTTACCTCTGAGCGGCACTTTTTTGCACACCATGGGCTAAATGGCCAGGTCACAGGGACCCCGAAGGCTCAGAGAAGGTTTGGGGAGGGGACCCACTAGAATAGCTGTTGGGAGACAGAAGTAGCTTCCCGTCAAGGCCATCCAGCGTGTTCTTTAACGTGCACAGGGTATGGTCCTTCCCGCACACGGGACCACGGCTTAACGTCCCATTACATAAATATTAGATATTTTTCCCAGTCCAATTTGATTCTAAAAGCACTGGGGTCTAAAGTAAATTTTAGCCTGGCTACATTGCCGTTTGCAGTGCTTCTAGGATTGCGGCACACTCTTCTCAGAGTGCTTTGCGAAAGCTTTAGAATCTGAAAAAAAAAATGTGTCCTTATGCTGGTTATTAGCTTATTACTATATTCGTTTTAAAAGGGTCTTTGATCTTCAGAATTTCGGAAAACATTCAAATGGAATTACGAGAGGGAAAAAAAGCTGTTTATAGTAGTTTGAATAATACAGCTGTATTTCATTTAATAATTGTCTGGCAAAGTCCAGTGTAGCTTAATGTTCATTTGTGGATAACTTAAACTTACCGGACCTTTCAAATAAAGAGTTATGATTACTGTCAAGATTAATACCTTAGTACAGTATAAAAAAAACTAATCTTTTCAGAATGAAGTTTTAATCTATGTTAGAGTAGAGTGATACGTGCTTTAAATAAATCTTAAGCCTAATTCTTTCCTAAATCCGAACATTAACAACATAATTTTTCCCATTGCGTGAGTTTCTTCTGCTACGATTTCTTGAATTTATGCGATTTGATAACTGAGTACATACCTAGTTGCAACAGTGACCTGACCCACTTCTTATTGAAAACAAGAAATCAATATCTGAAATTTAACGGCGAACACAAATCCAGTTTACGTCGTTTTTACGGCCATATCAATATAGAGTTATTAATTCCCATGCCATGTTCCTACTGCCCAGCATAAAAATATTATTAACCTTTTTATATGCACTCAAATTTAAACATTATGGATTAGCCCATTGTTACACCCAGTCGTCAATTTCGTCGCATCCTCTTCACCAAGGGCACGTTGCCGACTCCGTCAACGTGGTAAAACTACATGCATCGAAATCTAAATGCAGGTTGGGTTGTTTTACCTCTGAGCGGCACTTTTTTGCACACCATGGGCTAAATGGCCAGGTCACATGGACCCCGAAGGCTCAGAGAAGGTTAGGGGATCCACTGGAACAGCTGTTGGGAGACAGATGGTAGCCTCCCGTCAAGGCCATCCAGCGTGTTCTTTAACGTGCACAGGGTATGGCTCTCCAGCACACGGAGCCGCGGCTTAACGTCCCATCCGACGGACGGCGGCCTTTCCAAGCCCATCGGTGTCCCCTACTGACCGTGGGCAGGGCGGGGAATTTTGCGGAGATAAATCTCAACGCTGACCCAGCTGGGACTCGAACCTGGGAACTACAGATTACGAGCCTGACGCGCTACCGACTGAGCCACCCCCGCCCCAATTTCTTACAGAACAAGATTAAAATTCAACAAAGTCTAGTCTTGGATATTTGATTTTATTCCTTCATTTCTCCTTCGATTTTATTTTAATCAACAATAAATACAACGCATGAGTGTTTGATGCTAAGTTCTCAATTCAGAGGGGGCGGGGGTGGTTCAGTCGGTAGCGCGCCAGGCTCGTAATCTGCAGTTTCTAGGTTCGAGTCCCAGATGGGTCCCCTCCCCCAACCTTCTCTGAGCCTTCGGGGTCCTTGTGACCTGGCCATTTAGCCCATGGTGTGCAAAAAAAGTGCCGCTCAGAGGTAAAACAACCCAACTCAATTCAGAATTGAACTGTTAGAAAAGTCTATGGAAAAAAAATATAGCCTTAGAGACAAACGTTTCGTGTGGAAATGCCAAGGACAAGCAAAATTCCGTCTGTTTCTTGTGTGTGGATCATAAATTTGATGAGATCGGTGCAGAGAAAAGGAGTTTAAGATATCGGCCACCGTTTGATATCAACTTATATATGCTAATCACGGCTAAACCTTTATGAAGAAGAAAAACAGCCACCTACTTGGAAGGTTATTCACCTGCGTTATGCATTACACTTGCATCCGAGGAGCAACTGTAAAGATCCGCATCATTTTTCTCCACCGGTCCACATGATTCCCAACATCAGTGGCAGTCACAGTATGCAGGCATCGTGCTGCAAGCTGGCAAGCAGTTGACCTCAGGTAAAGTGCTCGTACGAAAGAGGGAAATAGAGAGGTCAGTGGTACTCACCCTGTGGGTCTGTAGTCGCCGTGCTTGGCCCGGGCCAACCAACCACTTCATACTTGACATCAGACTCTGACAACAAGAGAGAGTGGCTCCACTATTTATACATTGACCCACTAAGCAGGCTGCCTACAGCCAACGGACGGCCGCCTTTCCCTTCTAACTAGTCGTCGAGTTCGCTCCTTCAGCATGGGCAGGTGTCGGCAGATAGCGTGATGGGTGCAATACTGGAAGAACTCCGTGATCTCGGGAACAATTTGTTTCGGGCAGTATTGTTACTTGTTCGGATGCATTGAAGGTAGGTCAGTTGCGTACACATTTCAGGAGTTTCATTGAGTCAGAGTGAACCAATATGGGGGGGGGGGGGATCTGGGCTAGATCAAACAGTTTCGACACAGCATTCAATATCATGCCTTTTATATTACTTCCAATATGATGCTTTTGATATTATTTTAGTCCCCTTCCCCCCACCTTGTTTGCGAATGCTGGCACGGGTAATAGAGGCAAAAGAAAAATGTTAAAAACTATAAATTTTTCATGCATTTTTCAAGATATTTTTTGAAAATATCTAAAACGAAGGGGGAAATGTTATACTCTAATGGGTTGGGTTCTTTTACCTCTGAGCGGCACTTTTTTGCACACCATGGGCTAAATGGCAAGGTCACATGGGCCCCGAAGGCTCAGAGAAGGTTGGGAGAGGGGACCCACTATAACAGCTGTTGGGAGACAGATGGTGGCCTCCCGTCAAGGCCATCCAGCGTGTTCTTTAACGTTGTTTTGTTTTACCTCTGAGCGGCACTTTTTTGCACACCATGGGCTAAATGGCCAGGTCACATGGACCCCGAAGGCTCAGAGAAGGTTGGGAGAGGGGACCCACTGGAACAGCTGTTGGGAGACAGATGGTAGCCTCCCGTCAAGGCCATCCAGCGTGTTCTTTAACGTTGTTTTGTTTTACCTCTGAGCGGCACTTTTTTGCACACCATGGGCTAAATGGCAAGGTCACATGGACCCCGAAGGCTCAGAGAAGGTTGGGAGAGGGAACCCACTGGAACAGCTGTTGGGAGACAGATGGTAGCCTCCCGTCAAGGCCATCCAGCGTGTTCTTTAACGTTGTTTTGTTTTACCTCTGAGCGGCACTTTTTTGCACACCATGGGCTAAATGGCCAGGTCACATGGACCCCGAAGGCTCAGAGAAGGTTGGGAGAGGGGACCCACTGGAACAGCTGTTGGGAGACAGATGGTAGCCTCCCGTCAAGGCCATCCAGCGTGTTCTTTAACGTTGTTTTGTTTTACCTCTGAGCGGCACTTTTTTGCACACCATGGGCTAAATGGCAAGGTCACATGGACCCCGAAGGCTCAGAGAAGGTTGGGAGAGGGGACCCACTGGAACAGCTGTTGGGAGACAGATGGTAGCCTCCCGTCAAGGCCATCCAGCGTGTTCTTTAACGTTGTTTTGTTTTACCTCTGAGCGGCACTTTTTTGCACACCATGGGCTAAATGGCCAGGTCACATGGACCCCGAAGGCTCAGAGAAGGTTGGGAGAGGGGACCCACTGGAACAGCTGTTGGGAGACAGATGGTAGCCTCCCGTCAAGGCCATCCAGCGTGTTCTTTAACGTTGTTTTGTTTTACCTCTGAGCGGCACTTTTTTGCACACCATGGGCTAAATGGCAAGGTCACATGGACCCCGAAGGCTCAGAGAAGGTTGGGAGAGGGGACCCACTGGAACAGCTGTTGGGAGACAGATGGTAGCCTCCCGTCAAGGCCATCCAGCGTGTTCTTTAACGTTGTTTTGTTTTACCTCTGAGCGGCACTTTTTTGCACACCATGGGCTAAATGGCCAGGTCACATGGACCCCGAAGGCTCAGAGAAGGTTGGGGGAGGGGACCCACTGGAACAGCTGTTGGGAGACAGATGGTAGCCTCCCGTCAAGGCCATCCAGCGTGTTCTTTAACGTGCACAGGGTATGGCTCTCCCGCACACGGCGCCACGGCTTAACGTCCCATCCGACGGACAGCGGCCTTTCCAAGCCCATCGGTATCCCCTACTGACCGTGGGCAGGGCGGGGAATTTTGCGGAGATAAATCTCAACGCTGACCCAGCTGGGACTCGAACCTGGGAACTACAGATTTCGAGCCTGGCGCGCTATCGCCTGAGCTACCCCCGCCCCTTTATACTCTAATGGAAATCCAGTCTTTCAGCGTTTTGCTTTGTCGGAAAGATGGTAAAATTCTGGTGACACCATTAATTGCTCCAATAACGCTGTGGATGGAAGCAATAAATCTTTTTACAGGTACTTATTATGTTTTCCTTTAGGAAAATGGACTTTTTTTTTTACTGATAGTTATTATTTAAAGTTATACGTTTTAATAGGATAAAATGTACTTTATAGAAGAAGAAATAAATAGAAATAAGAGAGTTATAGGTGCTATGTATGTAGCATACCTAAGTCACTTCATATGGAGTGTTCCTTTTGAAAGCATTTCAGAAGTAAAGCAATATATTTGACGACTACGCAAACTTTTTCATTTGTTCATAACTTCGCCTTTTTTTTACTGATGCGTTTAATCTATCCCCATCTCTTTAATACAGAAAGAAATATTAAATATCACTTTTATTAACAAATTCCATACAAAATTCAAATAAAAAGCAGTAGGAAATCCTTAAAAAAATACAAGGAAAAACATTTCTTTAGTTACAGTGTTAGCAGATTTATCAACCATGAGATTTATTTCATTTTGAAGCCGATTCAATAATATTTAAACCAATTCAATCACTAGGAACGGCTTGCAAGAATGCGCTTTCTGCCACCAAAATGGCGGTTTCGTTTTCTTGCCAGTGCACTATATATTCCCCTTTACTATATCTATCAATGGGACACCTAAAAATAATAATGCCTTTGGAAATGCAAGGAATCTGGCAACGGTAGCAGATTTAAATGTTATGACCCTTATGATCACAGTTAAGGAGCTACAAATGACAGCAATAGATTTGACAGTCAGGGTAGGAATAACAAGGTAAAAATTTTGCTTCTAGCAAGTCCCCCTTTCGTAATTTCAACTTGAAATCTGGCACTGCAACTCAAACCACAACCAGAAATATTCTCTGAAAATTTGAAGCTTCTACCATGATTTTTCGATGAGTTATGGCTGCCACAGACACACATATGCACACATAGATATACACATAGACACCTTTTATTATTATAGATTTTTGGTGCTAAATATATAATGTTTCTGGGTAATCTGGTTTTTATATACAATCACGTGTCACCTTTTCCTAGGAGCGGAAGAATTGGGTTAGTATAATCAGTCAATCTTGTATTACGATTAGATGTTTTAACATTACTTTTTAATTTTAACATTTCTCTCACCAAAATTTCAAATTTCTAGCATAAATATATCGTTTGCAATCTTCCTTTAAAACTTTGCCATCTTGCAATTTTTCCACCGTTAGAGGGCGCTGTGATGTTTAGCCAGATGACAAACGATTTCCCACTCTATAGTAGAGGACGATCAATTAGTCCCTTGATTGCCTTCACCTTATTTCGGGGAAATGATAGGTTCGATCAGTTAGAGGGCGGGGGTGGCTCAGTCGATAGCGTGCCAGGCTCGTAATCTGTAGTTCCCAGGTTCGAGTCTCAGCTGGGTCAGCGTTGAGATATATCTCCTCAAAAATTCCCCGCCCTGCCCACGGTCAGTAGGGGACACCGATGGGCTTGGAAAGGCCGCCGTCCGTCGGATGGGACGTTAAGCAGTGCCCCCGTGTGCGGGAGAGCCATACCCTGTGCACGTTAAAGAACACGCTGGATGGCCTAGATGGGAGGCTATCATCTGTCTCCCAACAGCTGTTCCAGTGGGTCCCCTCCCCCAACCTTCTCTGAACCTTCGGGGTCCATGTGACCTTGCCATTTAGCCCATGGTGTGCAAAAAAGTGCCGCTCAGAGGTAAAACAACCCAAACTAACCCGATCAATTAGTCCCTTGATTGCCTTCACCCTTATTTCGGGGAAATGACAGGTTCGCGGGTTGTTATACCCGTACCGACGTATGCCTCAGACTTGCTGCACCAAGTGATGTACAGAAATATGCCCAACAATTCACGCACGAGAGTTGTATAGGGACGACACAGTTTATTCACACTATATACAATCACGTGTTGGGGATGCACACGACTATGTGAGCCTTTGCTGCTTCTGCTGTAAATAATTATGCAATGAGGTGGAGAACCGCACTTTGCAGATTCTCGTTTTACCGACCTTAAACTCGGAGATAGGATATCCAACCTTTGCCTACAACGTGGTTTACTAAGAATGACCTTCAGTTCCACAGAACTTCATTTGGTTCACCAAGAATCTTGATTTTCACCTAGAGTCGAACCCTCTCCTTACGGATTTTTCTTTGAGTAAGAGCGGCGTCCCTTGACACGTGTCAAACGTCCTTCCGTTCGACAGCGATGCTCAAGACTGTTGTTTCCTTATTGCCCGGCTCGTCTCCCGCATTCACACTCGCGCCCCAGGCTAATTGTTAAAGGTACGCGCCCCAGGCTAATTGTTAAAGGTCATAAAAGGGCTTTTGGACTCGTCAACCAAAGCAGGCAGCCAGCTCACACCCGAAAACAACATCTATGAGTCACATCCCCACAATAGCACTTCCAAAAACACATTGAATGCATAAAAATATTTACAAAAACAAAAATACAATAAAATGCAAAAATAAATAAATTAGAGGGACATGACAGGCGCTATTAAAGATATTAGGAGATTCGGAAAATGGGAATCTTAATATTTCATCAATTCCTAGCCAATCGAAAAAGAGTTTTTATTTATCACTGAAACCAAAAGAGCTTAGTGTCTTCAAGATCGACAGAGACAAGTGAAAACAACAACTATTTAAAAAAAAAAGCATAAAATATAGCCCACTTAAGGATAAGGTCAGCATCCCTGTTTTAGAGTGCCCGAGCTTTAAATTTGTCTTTCTATCTGCCTAATATGCTGATTCTCCCCTTTCTTACTTCTAGGCCAGGCATGACCATCCTTAGGGGATAGACAGGTAAATAGCCGTCCAAGGGCGGCAGATGTCAAGGGACAGCAAATAAAAATTTTTCTTAGAAGAAAAAAGCGAGAAAAATATTTTTCAGTTTCTTTCAAACTAAACTTTCAATTACAAGTATGTTTTTCAATGAGTACCTCATTAAAAAAACATTTCATTAATTAATATTGCATGCTTATCCCCCCCCCTCCCCATCATCATCCTCAAGCAGCTACGGACTATGGAGGTCCAACCAGATTGTATAATTTAGTGCTGCATTTGGCCACTGTACACCAATTCTAACAAGGTCCTGTTTGGCATTGTCTGCCCAACGCATCCTAGGTCTCCCCTTCTTTCTGAGGCCTTTAGGCACACTGTTCGTAATCCTATTCGCTAATCTATAATTATGCATACGGGCAACATGGCCAAACCAACGGAGTCTCTCTCTCTGCACAATATGCTGCTCAAAGGAGGTTGCCGACTCCTTTGCCTAACCTCATCATTAGTTGCAAAGTTGAATCACCTAATGCCCATGATACTGCGTAAGCATCTAGAATCAAAAGCATCTAGTTTCCTATTATCTTGTTTACAAAGTGTCCACGTTTCACTACCATAACTAACCCTAGAAAGAACCAAACTATTATTCAGTCTTATTTTAGTCTTTAGGTGTATACGCCTATTTCTCCACACTCTCCATAGATTTCTAAAAACCACGGCAGCAATCCCTATTCGTCTGTTAATCTCATGCCGCACATCACCATTATCTGTTACATAGCTCCCAAGATAATTAAACTGTGACACCTGCTCAAGTGTGGAACTATTTAGCTTCACTGAACCACAGCCTGCCTGACCAATATTCATCACTTATGATATATGAGTCTCTCAGAAGCCACGTAAAAGGAGCGACGCATGATCTAGGTACAGTCGCTCAAAAAAATATCCGAACACTATGGTTGATTACAGATTTCAGAAAAAATCTGCAATCAACCATAGTGTTCGGATATTTTTTTGAGCGACTGTACTGTGATGAGTGTAGAGACGTTTCGAGATTATGTGTCAATTCTTTTCGGGAAAACCTTTTAGGACCTAAACGTTAAAACCTCGAAAAATAAAATTTAAATCACTACTCTCTACAAAATTTCGTCAAAATTGACTGCAATTGAAAAAAATTATTAGAACGTAACTCTAATTATAGGTATATTTATTTTAGTGAACGATCTGATATAACAGTTATTTTGGTAAATTATTTGAGAAGTAATTATTACTTGAAGGAACGGATCCAGGGAGAGGAAAGGGGCCCATCCCCCCCTCCCTTTTGAGAATATTAGGAACCGGAACGGAGGCGAAAAGAATATTAAACATATATATATATTTTGCCAGTATTTTTCAGAAATTTGCAAAAGTCACTAAAACGGAGAATTAATAAAAATACCCCCTCAAGCAGCTGCTTGCCACAGAGGTCTGACAGGAGCCCGTCAGTTTATATGCCATAGTAGAAGGTCTGTGAGGATGGCAGGACCTCAGCAGAAAAACGACACATACATCCATGCCTTACCCGGGGCTCGAACCCAGGTCCCTTAGATCAGTAGCCAAGCACGCTAACCACTCGGCCATAACGGAGAAGAAAAGTTAAAAAAAGTTTATATCGAAATGGAGTTAAGCAGTGGCGGCTCGCGTATAGGCACTGTGGAACTGCAGCACCCCCAATTTCAACTTGATATTATCGATAACATTTAATATAATGAGTCCTTTTTTCTTTAATTCTTTCTTTATACTTGTACAATATATAATCCTTAAGCTTTATGTCACTAGCCATCCCCCAGTTTATGAAAAAGATACAAAAATCTTTGTATGGAACTGTGCGCTTCACAGTACTAGCGGCGAGGTGTTTGACTGTTGTGCGCATGCGCACATAGGAAGCTACACGCGAGGCTGCAAGGGAGAGAGAGCACTGTCGTTCCCGCAGTGCCGACCCTGGCGTGCTGGTTGAAGGTAGTTTTTTTTTACTCCGCGTGTGTTGTGCTTAAAAACCGTGTACCACATTCTTGAATGTGATAAAGTGTAGAATTAGATTATTATCCTGCTTCCAGCTATTCTATTTGATTCATTCTTTTTTCGGTTCTTTTATTTTTTCGGTTTTTTTTTCCTTTTACACAATTTTAAAACAAAGGCTAAAAATTTTCTGGAGCAGCACCCCCACTAATTTTAGCTACGAGCCGCCACTGGAGTTAAGGTTCATTTAGATTCGATTAGACTCATCCACTCCCCTAAACCCACTTAAGTTTAAGCTTTTTTTTTAGATCAGAGCTTGATTACTTATATTTTATTGTTTTTTTGCTTTTGTGGTAATTTTTTATGACTGGCAAATTTTGCTGTTAAATATTCCAGCTTCCATAACTTTTTAAATACTAAGGGAATATTGCTGGGATTCATGATGTAGATTTGATCTATATTTTTAATTTCCCTTCAGTCTCATCGGGGGGGGGGGGGGGGGATAAAAAATTTTGGGGAAATGAAAATGATGAAAAATTGGGAGCAAAAAGAAATAAAAAAAAATTTTTTTTTTCAAGATATTGAGTTTATTATTTAACTTTCCATTGCCATAACGTGAGAATTCTCAATTTTTTTTGTCCAGGAAATGTAGAAGAAAAATAAAAATATTTGTGACATTTATTTACTTCACACTGCTGGTGAAAAAAGGATTAAAATATATTTATATAAAACGGTGTGGCCCCAAAAGTGCGATGAATTTCCGAGGAATGACCTCAAGGATTGGCCATACTATTCATTTCACCTTAATTTCAAAGGAAATTAAGAGCGTCAGTGTCTTTTAATGAGCGGAAGAAATCCGTTTCCTTCGGAATTAACTTGAATTAAGAGAATAGTTTAATCAGAGTTGCCGAGTGGTTAGAGCGCTTGGCTACTGATCAAAGGGACCCAAGTTCGAGCCCAGATAAGGCATGGATGTTAGTGTTGTCTTTCTGGTGAGGTCTCACCTCCCCAGAGGCGTATCATAATCATCTTGGGCCCTGGTGCAACCTTTCTCTATGGGGCCCCCAGAGTCACTTTTTAAAAGCTAATTAGGAAAACCTGCATTGTGCCCCCTCCCCAAAAACTAAATCTTGGGTAATAATAATAATAATTTATTTCATGCAGGGGGTTACAGTAAAGCCAAGGTACAGGTAATTTTGGATATTAATTTAAACGTTCAAGTGGCTTGATGCCCCAGAAATTAAAAAGAAATATTGATGATAGAAATTTTCAGAAATTAAAAGAAATATTGATGATAGTACAAAACGACAAACATATTTACAGGAATTGCATAATTATTTGATACATTTAAACGAAAAGACAAATTACAAACATTTGAAAAAATATATTTTGCTCTTTCCAATGATACGCCTACAACAGTTTCTTACCTACTTCCTCCGAACGTTAGCTGGGCGGGGGTGGTTCAGTCGGTAGCGCGCCAGACTCGTAATCTGCAGTTTCCAGGTTCGAGTCCCAGCTCGGTTAGCGTTGAGATTTATCTCCGCCATCCGTCAATCGGATGGGACATTAAGCCGTGGGACCATGTGCTGTTCCAGTGGGTTCCCTCCCTGGACCTTCTCTGAGCCTTCGGGGTCCTTGTGACCTGGCCATTTAGACCATTCTGTGCAAAAAGTGCCGCTTAGACGTAAATCAACACAACCCAATTCGAAAAATAGCAACCACAAATCGAAGCAAGCAATTCTAAATTTCGTGAGACTTGCGAGAAATTCAGAACAAGTTAGAGACCTGAGTTTTCAAGCCTGCCTGTACTATCGACATAGTTACTTTGCACTCCTGATTTCGAAATGTCGCTCAGGTGATAGTTTTCGCCACGCTATCCGATAGCAAATAATTATGTTAGGCATAAGTACAAATAGCAATATACCTTTCGACACAAGTGTTCTACTTATTTATCATACGAATGGTGTGGCGTGGTCGGTGACTCGAAGAGGTCTGGCGATTACAATGCGATTGTTATATCATACATCTTGATGCCCACCTTTGATGCAGCAATACATACGATTTATGGCAAATTCTGAGATCAACGTTGTTCTTTAAAAGTGCCTTGTATGGTGCAAGCAACAGTTAGGAACCGGTCTAGCAATAAGGGAATCAAGGATAGAGAGTAGAGATATTTGCTTGAAATGCAGTCGGGAAATGTGAACGATAACTATTATTTGAAATCACTGGGAACAATGACTTCCTCAATTTACAATGCATCATTTTCAATTTCTTGTACTTCTTTGTACTCAAATATAAAGTCAAAATCTCCGGATACTCTCAAAACTACATAGATTAGGATAAATTCCAGAAGTCTTGTTTTCAATCGAATTAATAGAAATACTTTATGTGATTTTTTTTTATGAAAGAATTTATGACCTCTTTTCAGTGAATATTTTGTTCATATAACCAAGATTGACTTAACTCCTTCAGACCCTAGTAGGGGATACCGATGGGCTTGGAAAGGCCGCCGTCCGTCGGATGGGACGTTAAGCCGTGGCCCCGTGTGTGGGAGAGCCATACCCTGTGCACGTTAAAGAACACGCTGGATGGCCTTGACGGGAGGCTACCATCTATCTCCCAACAGCTGTTCCAGCGGGTCCCCTCCCCCAACCTTCTCTGAGACTTCGGGGTCCATGTGACCTGGCCATTTAGCCCATGGTGTGCAAAAAGTGCCGCTCAGAGGTAAAACAACCCAACCCTTCAGACCCTGTGTACATAACAATGTGCATTACTTTTTAGAATCTTTAAACGAAGGAAAAGATGTCTGTGGTCATGCAGTGATTGCAAAGTATAGGCCAAATTTTAGTATACAGGAATGGCCTGGAATCTGGCGCCATCTATGCATATAATAGAAACTATATACAATGATATTGAAGATAACTGTGTTTGACAGAGATGAATTTGGGCTGAATTTGTTGAGCCGGAGTCCGTCCGACCATTTCGACAATTGTTGAACCCGGATTAAGGGAAAAATTATCTGACACATCATAAGATATATATCGAGAAATGTATATCGCTAATCATATATTTTATTATTATATTAATAATTATAATCATTTTATGACAAAATTAAACGTTAATGCTCTTTGGGATGGAAAATATTAGAAATATGTACTAGTAGAAACTGAAAGTTCGTGGGTTATAAACGCAAAGAGCCAATCAGGTATTAAAGTTAGGGAATTCGTTAAGAAGGATAATTTAAAGCTGCATTGTGCCTATTTTTAATTACTAAAGACTGGTTAAAATGTTAAAATTATGATGAAAGAATATTTTATGTGAAATTTATTTGAAATTTAAATTATTTGAGCTCGAATCTGAACTCATCTCTTGTGTCTGATATGCACAAGAACGTGTATCTCTACATTTCATAGATGTTACTCAGACCTACTATGGCATATAAACTGACAGGCTCCTGTCAGACCTCTGTGGCAAGCAGCTGCTTGAGGGGGTATTTATTTATTTTTTTTTTATTATATTCATTTCATTGTCATGACGAAGGACACATAAATTATAACTCTTTTATGTTCCCTTTTACTACTTTCTGAGATTCCAGAAATTTGCAACTTTTGGTACGGTGATCTTTGATCATAAATACGGCACATTTAAATGGAAATATTTTTTTCTTTATGAACAAAAATTCGGGTCTGAAGGGGTTAAAATCCTAATTGCTCATTAGTTTTGATTTAAAAGCAAGTATTAGAATAACTTCGGACTCAGTCATAATTTAGATTTCTAATCTTTCTTTTAATGGTAAAAAAAATTGCTTTAATTATAATTTCAGCCTTTTTGGCAACTTAAAATAAACACCATTCAGCCTTTGAATATTTTTTTAAGTTCTATTATGAATTTCCGTTCAATTATGAATTGTTTTTAGCGTTTGAAATTATGTTATCAAAGAATTTTTCAGTTTTTACGATTATTGCTATTATTTGTAATTCCAAATGACATTAAGGTTTTAAATTTACCTTTAAAAGTTGGGGGTGGCTCAGTCGGTAGCGCGGCAGGCTCGTAATCTGTAGTTCCCAGGTTCGAGTCCCAGCTAGGTCAGCGTCGAGATTTATCTCCGCAAAATTCCCCGCCCTGCCCACGGTCAGTAGGGGATACCGATGGGTTTGGAAAGGCCGCCGTCCGTCGGATAGGCCGTGGTCCGTGTGCGGGAGAGCCATACCCTGTGCACGTTAAAGAACACGCTGGATGGCCTTGACGGGGGACTACCATCTATCTCCCAACAGCTGTTCCAGTGGGTCCCCTGCCCCAACCTTCTCTGAGCCTTCGGGGTCCATGTGACCTGGCCATTTAGCCCATGGTGTGCAAAAAAGTGCCGCTCAGAGGTAAAACAACCCAACCTTTAAAAGTTATAAATATTTTAAAGTTTGTTAAGCCCATAATACGAAGACCCGAAAAGGGATTTAGTGACGTGTTTTTTGATACATGTTTTATGATTGTGTTAAATATTCCGTTTTTTTTTTCAACTGTCTCGAACAGAATAATTGTCGAAACAGGTCTTCCTCTCATGCACAGTTGGTGTCAAGCCTTTATTATCGCCAAAGGATATGATGTGCCAGATCAGTTTATGTTTACATTGTCTCTTGATGAGACATTTTTAGCCCTCATGAACTCATTAGTATAACTTTTTATTTCAGATGGCAGTTTGTCCAGATCATACAAAATCTCTCACCCAGATTTCATCGAATTCTTTTATAGCTCTGATGCACAAACGTTTTTGGCATCGAGCCGAAAAGTAAAATATGTTTGCTGTGCGCCATCTAGGGATGGAATCAGAACCGTCTTAAGGCATGGGCAAACTAGGCAGTTGACCAGGGGCCCCACAATTCTCTGCAAAGAAATTTCGCAAGAGTTTGTGTTGATTAGTCCTCGCTTTACAGCATGTTTTTATGTTTAAACAATGATTTTGTTAAAAGTACCGATAAATCTATAGGTTTAATTTTATTGACCGTCGGTCCCGTGGCCGAGTGGTTAGCGCGCTTGGCTACTGATCTACGGGACCTGGGTTCGAGCCCCGGGTAAGTCATGGATGTATGTGTTGTTTTTCTGCTGAGGTCCTGCCATCCTCTCAGATCTTCTACTGTGGCATATAAACTGACAGGCTCCTGTCGGACCTCTGTGGCAAGCAGCTGCTTGAGGGGGTATTTATTTTTATTTTTACATTTTTATTCCCGTAGGTTGGTGGGTAGGAGCCCCATTGCTTTGCCCAGGGGCCTACAATACTGTTAAGACGGCACTGGAGGGAAGGGGGAGCTATGTAATCCTTTTTGAGAATTCTAGTAATATCGCCTCAAGCAGCTGCTTGCCACAGAGGTCTGACAGGAGCCTGTGAATTTACACGCCATAACAAAGGTTTGTGAGGATGGCGAGACCTGAGCAGAAAGGAAACACAAGCATCCATGCCTTACCAGGGGGCCAGGTGACTTGGACTTATTGGACAGGGACAGGACTTTATTTATTGGACAGGTGTAACGTCATTGGTGGCAGAAATTATCGGTTTTCCTGTGGTTCCGCGGATGCTTGAGCGAATCGGTCCCAAATTTGGTGGGGGTGGTGTCTCCCTTAATTTTAACCCTGTTGGCGTAACAACCTATGGCAGCCAGGTTAACTAACCTAGTGTCCCTCGAAGAGTGTTCGAAAATTCTGCTGGCGCTACCGTTGCCTACCTTGTGAATGAAGTAGTAAGGCAGTATTTTGGAAACTGTACGTGTTTGTGTATAGTACGTGTGGAAACTGTGAATGAAGTTATGAATGGACTTACGTTTGACGCCAAACTTTCAGCGGGATTTAATTGTGATTGGATTGGTGGAAGGCTGGGAATGAACTTATCGATGGGAATAGTTATCAATAGGTTTCGCACTAAACTTTTGTCATGGGTTTAACTAGGTCCGGTTCATTTTGAGAGTTAAACTTTGCAGGGCATTTATTTATTTTTGTTGTTGTTGTTTATATCCGGACATACTGTGGGTGTGGAGAGGGGGTGCAATGAAAACCACACACACAAAAAAAAACTTTGTTCATTACATTTTACATAAAATAAAAATTAAAAAAATAAATACCCCCTCAAGCAGCTACTTGCCACAGAGGTCTGACAGGAGCCTGTCAGTTTATACGCCATAGTAGGAGGTCTGTGAGGATGGCGGAACCTCAGCAGAAAAACGACACATACATCCATGCCTTACCCGGGGTTCGAACCCAGGTCCCTTAGATCAGAAGCCAAGAGTGCTAACCACTCGGCCATACAAGAAATTAATTAAATATTGTATTAATTTAATATTTTAACGTCAAAACTGAAACTGGCTTGACGAAACATTAGTGAAAGATAGGACAGGGTCCCAGAAAAGTGCTGCTGAACATTCGGCTCCAATGACGTTGCAGTTACTTTATGATATTATTCAAATTTTTGTCTTATTAAAACGCTATTCAATGTAGTAGACGTTTAAAAAATTATTTTATGTTTTGGAAATTTTAGGCGGGCGGGATGAAATTGTAAAAAGGGCTGGAGTTTGTGGACGCCTGTTTTATAAATAATAAATATTCTCTCAAGCAGGTGCTTGCCACAGAGGTGTGACAGGAGCCTATCAGTTTAATACGCCATGTTAGGAGATCTCTGAGGAAGGAAAGGCCTTAGCAGAAAGACAACACTAACATCCATGCCTTTTCTGGGGTCCGAACCCAGGTTCCTTTGATCAGTAGCTAGGTGCGCTAACCATTCGGCCATACAGGGTTTATGAATTGAGCCGCTGATTTTGAAAGTGGGGCAAGTCCATTTTTGAAAAAAAAAATGAAGCTAATGATAACAATAAATAGAACTTAATATGATAAAGACTATTGGATAATAAATTTTCATTATCTAACACCGTAAAATACATAAAAGTTGTCTATTACTGCTTACCAATATTTTTAAATCTATTGAAAAATTAATCCCTTAAATATCTCGCAATAACAAAAAATTGACTTGCCCCACTTTCAAAATAAACGGCTCAATTATCAAGGTTTTTTTTTTTGCTTAATCTTTATTTTTCAGCTCAAATGTAGAAAAGTTGTTTCCTTTACATATCTAATTTAATATATCTAAATTTCAAGATCCAGGAAATCATTCGTCGACGTTGTCCTAACAGGATCTGATAATAAGATAAAAGTGTCGTTGCCCTAACAGGATCTGATAATAAGAATAAAAGTGTCGTTGTCCTAACAGGATCTGATAATAAGAATAAAAGTGTCGTTGTCCTAACAGGATCTGATAATAAGAATAAAAGTGTCGTTGTCCTAACAGGATCTGATAATAAGAATAAAAGTGTCGTTGTCCTAACAGGATCTGATAATAAGAATAAAAGTGTCGTTGTCCTAACAGGATCTGATAATAAGAATAAAAGTGTCGTTGTCCTAACATGATCTGATAATAAGAATAAAAGTGTCGTTGTCCTAACAGGATCTGATAATAAGAATAAAAGTGTCGTTGTCCTAACAGGATCTGATAATAAGAATAAAAGTGTCGTTGTCCTAACAGGATCTGATAATAAGAATAAAAGTGTCGTTTCCTAAACTGGGCTTCCGATGGATTGTGACAGTGATTCCCAACGGGAGTGGCTCCGAAATTTGTGTGGCCATTTAGTTTAAGGAAGGTGCAAAAAAACAAAACAAATCAGTGTTTCAAGATAGAAATATTTATATCGAGCCATTCATTAATGAATGCAGTTGCAAATAAAGAATCATTACACCGTAATACAACTGAAGATACTCGAAAACAAAACGAAACTCGAAAAACGCATGTCGCCTCTGGCGCACATGGGAATCTCGTTTTCAAAGAGAATGAAGTTTTTCCTTTACCTACTTTTTCACTCCTTAAAAGCTTTAATTCTAACAAATACAGCATGTCCTCGGGTTCCACGGATTTGTAGATACACGGTTGCGGGATTACGTGTTTTTCTATTTAAACGATTTAGGTATTTCTACTTCTACAATCATTGGTATCGGATATAGAAGGAAATACATATGTATATTATAATATCTGGAAAAATCACACCCCAATTTGTTCAAAACTCTACGGGAAAGATGTTATTAATCACCTTTTGGAAACGAACAGGGAATTAGATTTAAATCTCGGGGAAAATGATTTTATTGAATTGTTTCAATGTCATGCAAAGAAAACGAACGACGAAGATTTAAAGGATTCTGAAGACCATAGAAAGGAAGACGAAGATTCAGATAAAGAACATGAATCTGAACCGCCAAAACGATTTGAAACTAACCAGAATGCTATGAGATGATAGATAAAGGATTGGACGGTGTGGAGGCTCAGGATCCAAACACCGAAAGGTTCATGAAGGTGTTTAGAGCAGTGCATGGTGCTATTGCATGCTATAAAGCGATTTATGACAGGAAGAAAAAAAGCTACAATGCAAACATGGATGGACAAGTGCTTCTAAAAATCAGAGAGAGAAAGTCCAACGTCGTCAACATCTGCAGTCTGCTCCCAAATGATTGAATAATATGCATTCGTAGTGAATAGTATTAGTTTTCTTATAATTATGTTTATGTACATATGCACTGTACATATATTAAATTTAACTATCTATATCTATTTTAACTTTAACTATCTATTAAAACGAATGTATATGCCAAAAAATGCATCGTAATTAAGTATTGTTCGACTTACATGGTTTTCAGCTTACACGGTTAATTCGTTCCAAAGGTTTCCGGAAAGAAAAGACATTCGAAACGAATTATCCGTGTAAGTTGTAGACTTACTATAACAGTATCTTTATTAGTAATTATACAGCATAAAAAGTATTTTACTTTATTCCTTAAATAAAAGACAGACAGACAGACAGACGGACTATGGATTAAAAAAGACGGAAAGGCAGACAGAGAGACAGACAACAGAGTGAACACATTATCTCGGTTTTTTTTTTCTTCTTTTGAAAACGAGATAAAAAAAAGGAACTTATTGTTGAGAATATACTTAAAAAATATATTTTCATAATACTAAATAAAATAAATGAAACACCTCCGACAACAAAAGAAACGTACGTAAAGGAAACAACATTTATTTAAATAAATACCCCCTCAAGCAGCTGCTTGCCACAGAGGTCTGACAGGAGCCTGTCAGTTTATATGCTATAGTAGAAGGTCTGAGAGGATGGCAGGACCTCAGCAGAAAAGCGACACACACAACCATACCCGGGGCTCGAACCCAGGTCTCTTAGATCAGTAGCCAAGCGCGCTAACCACTCAGCCATGGGACGGCATATTTATTCACATTTCTTATAAAAAAAAACAGTTTTGGTACACCTGGTATTATTTAACACACTCGTAAATTAATTTTTCTATCAAATTTTCAAGGAAGAGGAATTAATATTAAACACAAACCCATAGTTTTTTTTATATACCTCAAATAAACTATGCAAATTTAAGTGGTAATTATCTCCCAAATTTTATAAACCGTATTTTATATAAAGGAAAAATCAAGATAAATATATAATAGTATCAAAAAAATTTAACTGTTTTTGATATGATAAAATTTAAATAACCTAATCCTTAACCTCTTATAATGTTATTTGCATGAATCTTCCATTTCAAGAAAGAATCTATTTCAGTTCCCAAAAAATTATAATTATAAACTCTTTCCAATTTTAGACATACATAGTTCTGGTTAGAAACGCACTTTACATCATTAACTGTGTATTAAATCAGTGTGTCGCAAACTGTGTGCCGCGAGAGATTTTCAAATTGACACTAGATATTCCAAAGATTTCATTTTGACTTGACTTGTGTTATCGACGTGCTTTAATATCGACGTGCTATCGACTTGCTTTAATAAAAATCTTTCAGATTTTATCAACTGGGATCTTATAAGTATTTATCAAGCTTTTTAGTCAAGAATAATGCAAATTTGTTCGCAGAAGCAAGCTCATACATCCCATTGAAATATGTTCATATCTAAATTTTAAATAATTTGCATTTAACGAAACTTCAATTTTCCTCTTTTTACGTAACCATCAAAAATTCTTTTTTAGGTGTGCCGCGGAAAAAAAAAATTTAGATTCAGTGTGCCGCAGAGTAAAAAAGTTAAATAAAAAGTGAAAAAAAAATAAAAAGTAAAAAAAGTAAAAGTAATAAAAGTAAAAAAGTTAAAAAAGTAAAAAAGTAAATTAATGTAATAATCATATGAATATAAAAATGCAGTTTACAATAGGGATCTATATTAATTCAGAAAGGAAAATAATTTCTCACAAAATTTTCTTTTATCTTCGCAATAAATTCCTTTCGCTTGATTCACGCGAACTTCCTGGAAACCTCGTGAGGCTCGCGAGCTACGATTTGTCCACCCCTGAACTATTATACTGGAATATTTTGTTTTTGCATAGGTTAGCCAGCTTCGACTGGTTCAAGAATTAATAAAGTAATAACACAAAAAATGTTGTCTTGAATACATTGTTTATTGCAAAAACTTGGTGTTGATTCTCTTTGCTTCTATTAAAAGATTTTACGCTCCAAAAAAATTACACTCTGAATGAAAGTGTATTCCAAAAATGGCAGTTCCTAACGTCTTCCTGAGGAAGTGAAAGCTCTGTCATTTG
The DNA here is from genome assembly GCA_038380435.1 of Ryuthela nishihirai. Lineage (NCBI taxonomy): Eukaryota > Metazoa > Arthropoda > Arachnida > Araneae > Heptathelidae > Ryuthela > Ryuthela nishihirai. Next base: position 70,988,105 of record JAWZYU010000001.1, read on the forward strand.
CAGCGCGTGCCATCTTCATCCCACGGAGCAATGTCCGGTTACGTGCAATGTGGATCAGAAAACCGGAAATGAAACTGGGAATTTCCAATTCTCGTTGTTACTTGCTTGGCACAATCTCTCTTCTGGAAAAACCATCGCACTGTCAGTTCCTCTAATATGAAATACTGCTGCTTAAAGGAATGACACCATTCACACCAGTATGATCAAAAAAGTTAGTGATCAAAAAGTTAGTTTTACTCAGAGAGTTTTTAGGGTTTTTTTTCACTAGCGTTTTAATTTTTATATCACAAATTTAAATAAATTACTACTCACTTCATCTTTGTGTGTTAAGTTTTATAAAGACTAGTTGGGTTGTTTTGACGCTGAAGGGCACTCTTTTTATGTTTAAGGGACTAAAAGTGACAAATCACAAGGAGTCTGCTCCTAGAGGACCAATTAATATTTTAACTAAAATCACTGTTTAGCTCTTTCTGCATTAACTGGATTATTTTTCTCTAGATATATACGAAACTCTATGTATATGAAATAGGATATTTTTTCTCTCAGACTTCCATATAGATTTTATTATCAAGGTTTGCCATTTCATTTAATTCGTTGATAAATAGAGGCCAAACATTTACAGTGAAAACAATTCTCGATGTCTCGTTTGAAATAATCAGAATCGACATTGTTTTAACTCTGAAACTAATATTCTACAAAATGTAAACAAAAAAAACTTTCTGATAATCTTAAGGGTTATCAACAGAATCATCACTCTTAAAGAAAAAACAAACAGAAAAGTTTCGTACCTTTTAAATGACACAAAGCAAGGAACGAAATAACCACAGGATGATTTTAGTTACGAATCCAAAAAGTATGCACTGCTGCCTTCCCCCCCCCCTCTTCCTTTCTTGAATGCATTCAATGCTTTCAGAGGCGTAGTTATCATGGGGGGGATGGGGGAGGCTTTTCCCTCCCCCCAGGACAATCGGAGTTAGCAAAATTCGAAACGACTTTAAAAAATCCAGGTGAATTCTGAAAATTGGGATTTTTTTTGGCAAAATTAAGAGGAGTTGGCAAAATCTAGGGCAGTTGGCAATATTCGAATCCATTTGGTAAAAACAGGAAAGTTGACAAAATCGGGACAACTTTGGGAAAATCTTGGAGAATTGGCAAAATCAGGACAACCTGGGAAAATCTTGGGGAGTTGGCAAACTTCAGGTGAGATGTGAAAATTGGAATTTATTCTGTAAAATTATGGCTAGTTGGCAAAATCGGAACAACTTAGCAAAATCTAGGGAAGTTGACAAAATTCGAATCCACTTGGTAAAAACAGGAGAGTTGAGAAAATTGGGATTGTTTTTGTGAAATTAAGGATAGTTGGCAAAATCGGGACAACTTGGGAAAATCTTGGGGAGTTGGCAAAATTCAAAGTGAACATGGCAAAACTCAAGTGAGATGTGAAAATTGGAATTTATTCTATAAAATTATGGCTAGTTGGCAAAATCGATAGAACTTGGCAAAATATAGAGCAGTTGGCAAAATTCGAAGCCACTTGGTAAAATACAAGAGATTTGTGAAAATTAGGATTGGTTTTGTGAAATTGAGGAGAGTTGGCAAAATCGAGGTAACTTGTCAAAATTCGAATCCAGTTTGTAAAAACAGGAGAGTTGTGAAAATTGGGAATGGTTTTGCAAAATTAAGGAAAGTTGACAAAATCTTTGGGGAGTTGGCAAAATTCGAAGTGACTTGGCAAAATTCAGGTGAGATGTAAAATTTAGAATTTATTCTGCCAAATTATGGCGAGTTGACAAAATCGAGACGACTTGGCAATATCTAGGGCAGTTGACAAAATTCGAAGCCACTTGGTAAAATTCAGGCAAGTTGTGAAAATAAGAATTGGTTTAACGAAATTAGGAAGAGTTGGCAAAATTGAGACAACTTAGCAAAATTGGGACAACTTAGAAAAATCTTGGGGAGTTAACAAAATTCAGGTGAGATATGAAAATATGAATTTATTCTGCAAAATTATGGCGAGTTGGCAAAATCTAGGGAAGTTGGCAAAATTCGAAGCCACTTGGTAAAATACAGGAGAATTGTAAAAATTGTAATTGATTTTGTGAAATTAAGGAGAGTTGGCAAAATCGAGAAGACTTGGCAGAATATTGGGGAGCTGTCAAAATTCGTAGTGACTTGGCAGAATTCAGGTGAGATGTAAGTAAAAAGTAGGATTTATTCTGTAAAATTATGGCTAGTTGGCAAAATCGAGAGAACTTGGCATAATCTAGGGAAGTTGGCAAAAACCGAAGACGCTTGGTAAAATACAGACGAGTTGTAAAAATAAGGATTGGATTTGTGAAATTAAAGAAAGCTCACCAAATCGAGAAAACTTGACAAAATCTAGGAAAGTTGGCAAAATTCTTAGTAATCTGTTAAAATTCAGGTGAGATGTAAAAATCGGGATGATTCCCGTAAATGTATTGGAGGTTGCTGAAATGTAGGGAAGTAGACAAAATTCGAAGCCACCTGGTAAGAATCAGGTGAGATTTGAATTAAGAGAATTTGGTAATTGCAAATGGTGAATATTTTTTGGCAAGTGCTAATCGCTGCCCCCCCCCCCCCCCCCCCGAATGATATTCCGGGTATGCCCGTGACAGAGATATTATTTATTTATGTAATAATGCCTAATTTTCTCAGTTGGTAGAAATTGAATTCCTAGTTGGGAAATTTCGTCCACTATGCTCTCAACCGTAGTCCTTTGCTACGCCCTTGAATGCATTCGTTGAACAGCAAAAAAATAGTTACGTATTGCACCAATGTGATTATAGGATATCATTATACAAGTATACATGGTTCAAAGGAAAGTCCTAAACCTCCAAAATCACGTTTTTAACGAAGGGTCCTAGAAGTGCAAATGTTAGATCTACCTATACGAAAGTGACCATGCCCAATCGAATGACATCGACTGTAGCGCACCTAGAGGCAAATTTAGGAAGTTAACAAACCTAACTCGGCAACAAAGGGTGACAGCGAAAAAAGGTAAATCACAAAGTTGAAAAGCATCTTGTAAGTAGTAACGACATATGGTACGGACGAAATGAGTGGGTGGAAGGCTATAAACTCCAATCATTTAAAAACGGAAGCTCCATGCTTAGTTACCACAAAATGTTGTGACTACCCGCAGACGGTGGAAAACATGACACATACAAGAGAGAGAGAGATTAGTAGTGAAGCCATTTATTATACAGATTAATTATTGAAGGGCAATTGCATCCCAATTCATAAATGGCAAAACAAACGTGCTTGATACCTCGTGTCTCCTCCAAGGGATGAGTTGCTAAAAGCCCAATAACGGACATTTCACATGTTAACGATTCTGGTCCATGTGAATTGCACCTCATTTGTCCGAAGATATCAGACAAAAAGGATGGGTTATTCTCAAAGATATTATGTGCCAACTTGCAGAAATTTAAACGTCTCTAAATGTCTCCTGACATCAAATCATGTATCGGTATCGGTGTGTACCATGCTCGTTCAGGATTTGTCACACATGAGCTGTTGTTAAACTGCAGGCCTCACTAACTGATGTGGTACTGATGTGTGGATGGGCGAGGACTGGATGTCAACTAGATGCACATGAGTACCGAACCTTTCGGTCTGCCCAGTTGTGGACCCAATTGTGGTTGGAAACTGGTCTTTGAGTCATAGAACAACATACAAATGGTTGCACGAATTGGATGTGGACCAACCGGAAAATGTGTGGCATGCCGCCATGCAGCTCCCCATACATTTTGTATACACTCGTCATACAGCAGCACCTCTTCACAGTACCATGTCTGATTTTGATCTTGCTGAGTGGATGCTATGTCTTCGTTATCATGTACATATGTTTGCGAATCTTTGTGCAGTATTGCAGAGTATTTTGCAATGGCTGAGCATCAGGCATCGACTTTTGAATGATCAACGTTTATACTTTCTATCCATTCATTTCGTACACGCCATATGCTATTTCCTACTAATTAGAAATTTCTACGCAACTTTATGGTTTATATTTTTTTCTCTCTCTTTGTTACCGAGTTAGATTTGTTAACTTCCTAAAGTTGCCTCTAGGAGGGCTACAGTCGCTACCACTCGATTGGGCATAGTCATTTTCCTATACATAAATCTAACATTTTCTCCTTTACAACCCTTCGTAAAACGCTATTTTCGTGTTTTTGGACTTTCCTTTGAACAATACATATCTTTTGCGACTGTTATACCAAATTTACTTTAGAACAAAATAGAAATGTCAAAACCTTATTTTTTTTTAATTCCGAAAAGTATACTACCTTAGGTTGCCATCTCGCCAACTCATCCTGCACAATGGTTCTTCCTCACGGTCACAATTGAAATAACCGTATCCATCGGAGCTTGGGGAAGAAATATTCAGATCTTCGAAGGATGCAATCAACTGTGGAAGGAACAAGGAGTCAGTCTGGTTGCAAACAGCTGATATTATTACATCATATTCAACATGTAGTTTAGATTCATTATCCTTTGATGTAGTATTATCCTGCGCAAATAACCAATTGCCCAGTAAATGCAATGTAAATGATCCTGGGAAAAGTCATTGGAACAATAATTTGGTTCATACAGATGAGACCATTCAAACAATCCTGGATTAAAAACGAGACCTGTTTGGGAGCATTTTCTGACATATTCTTCGACATTATTCCATATTTATAATTATTTCGAAATATATTATTTCTGACATTATTCTTGACACATCATAACAGAACCTACACCATATAGGTGCAACTCGTGTACATGCACTTGTTGCTTGGACATGCAGGAGTTCAAAAGGTAAGTAGACATTGCTGTCTATACCTGTGTAAACCTACTGTGAGGCTTCAAACAGATACTGGACTCATTGCTGAAGAGTGCAGGTTGAAGATGACCATTGATCTGAAACCAAAATGTTATAAAAGTTTGTCATGTGTTTTTCCTCTATATGAATAAAAACTGTAATAAGATCTCTTTTTGAATAAGTAGTAATTAAATCAGCTGCTAAGCTATCTTCAAGAACAAATTGTAGTGAAACTGTACTGTTGTCTAGTGGAGTTATTTATAGTGATTGTAAATCAATTAATAAGACTTTAGTTATGTATATGGAAGTTACTTGCCTATTATGAGAATAAATATCCTAAATGCCTAGTAGTTTGATGGAAAGAACACTTTCTTCATGTGCAGGCAAAGCTATTGTGGAGAGTGTAATTTGCTATTATTAAAGAAATATTATTTGTGAACAATAGAAATATACAGAATATTACCGATTAAAGATTTTAGCATCACGAATAGCAATAAACAGCAATCATAAATTATAACTTTTCAACAAGGATTTCGGCTGGCGCCGGTACTTATATCCCTCCTGATATCATGGCAAGTTTTCACATTTGTTAACATTTTTTTTCCTCTAAGCACAGAATAACTAACTTCCTTGTAACATATTTATAACCTTTCAAACAGATTTCTTTTTTTAACATAAAGGCTATTTTTGAAACTTATTTCAGTTGCAGCAAATTGACGTCAGAACTTTTCATTATTGATTGGTAGAAGTATTAAAATTTACTTTAATATTAGTTTTTTCTTGCCCATATTTAACATGATGACTCAAAGCTTCTTTTTAAAAGCTATGCTACCGTCAGACTCATTAAGAGAAAAATTATTATCAAAAATTAAGGGGAAATGTTTTTCTTATATCGTTAAACGCATGTGTAAAAATGCATCATGCTGTTTAGAGTTTTTCATTTCTTCATTTTATAGACTATTACAAACTTTAAAATAATTATAGTTTTATAGACCAAATTACTCTCTTAATGTTATTTGGAAATTGAAACACTAGAAATAATAAATGCATTCAGTAACTGATATATTTTCGGCCAGCTTAGGCATTCAAATCTTATCTGTTGTTATTAAAATATAAAAAAGGTAAAAAAGTAAGTGTTAAAATATTGTCTAGTTTAGAACAGTGAGTAGTAAACTCAGTATGATAAATAGGTAGTGAAATAGGTTCTTTTTCACCAAAACAATACCAAATAGCAGAGATTGCCTTCCATTCTGCAAGTTGGTTAAAAAATATGGCACTAAGTGGCAGTTCTACATGTCCTATAACATATTCTTGTGTTTAATAACCTTGAAATGTTAAAAAAGATAAAAGAGTGAATGATGCTCATTACTTTTTCCTAATCACTGATTAAAAGGTCGAAATTATAACCAAAAGGATATATATATTTACTTTACTTTTTTACTTTTCTCCCCACAAATAGAAGAAATATTAGAAATTTAAGTTATGACTGACCCCGAAGTTGTCTCTAACAATTTAAACCCCACAAAGCCGAGGCCCGAATTCATCTCTAGTCTTGATGTTCATCATAAATACAGTCAATTATAAGCAATATAGGTTATTGCCCTACAAGTTGACTTGAAAACAGTGAATGCTGGCAAATGCCTTTTCCACTTGGTTCGGTTTAGTTCCCCAATTTACAGTACAGACGCTCCACCAGTTCATGTAATGTTTTGTTTTACATACGCTTTGCAAATCAATCAGTTGAAGTTTAAATAGAAGACAGTTAGTTTTAAAAAATTTGTTCCATCGTTGTCCGTGTCTCCAGATATGAGCTATCCTTCACTTAAACGCTAATAAGTTTAGATTGATTCAGCTCCACAGGAATTATCTGCAAAAGACAGATTCTGCCACGATAATGCGACCACTTAGAAACTGGTTTGGCATCACCTTTGAATTACCAGTGTCCTACAAAAAAAAATATACCATATGTTTTTCCTTCGCATGATAATAACTGTATAAAAGATCTCTTCTTGAGCAAATAGTAATTAAATCAGCTGTTAAAGCCAGTTACATATCGCGTTTCTATTCGAGAAAAGTGCTCTGGCCCATGCTGTATTTAGTTCCCGCTTGCTCGACCTGTGGTAGACCCCCGCGTATTAGACACGATACAAAATGGCAGACAAAGACTTCGAGAAACTAGATCAGTGGTCAACTAACGGGGTGTTATAAAAATTTGATTTTAATTTCATTTTGCTGTAGAAAATGATTAAATATTTGTTGCACAATGAACAGTGTGCATTCAGAAGTGCTAGGGGCTGAATGTATGAAATATCGTTTCTTAAACAGCTTCCTTAGAAATGTTTAAATTTTCAAAAACCTAGGGTTACTAGCTTTGCAGATTTCGAAAACACTTTTGACTCCGTTAATCATCATAATTTGTGGTTGATCGTGAGATCGTATGGCATACTTGACCAGTTAGGTTGGGTTGGGTTGTTTTACCTCTGAGCGGCACTTTTTGCACACCATGGGCTAAATGGCCAGGTCACATGGACCCCGAAGGCTCAGAGAAGGTTGGGGGAGGGGACCCACTGGAACAGCTGTTGGGAGACAGATGGTAGCCTCCCGTCAAGGCCATCCAGCGTGTTCTTTAACGTGCACAGGGTATGGCTCTCCCGCACACGGGGCCACGGCTTAACGTCCCATCCGACGGACGGCGGCCTTGACCAGTTAGTAAGTTGCATACGTTACTATACGTACATAACTTACTAACTAGTCAAGTATGCCATACGATCTCACAATAAACCACAACCAATATGTTACTAGTTAGCACTTGTTAGTAAGCGTAATGAATTCTCTCTATAATAACACTGAGTCATGAGTAAGAGTTGGTAGGACTTATATAATTGTTTTTGCAATGCCACTGGATTTCAAGAAAGGTTCCTTTTCTCATTAGTTTGGTTATTGATTATGTTTCATGGAATTCACTGCAAAGGAAAATTTTTGCCCTAAAATGGTTTAGAGATCTGAAAATTTTCCATTTCAATTTTACTGAAATTTTTACCCTTTTGGTAAATGATGTTGCTGAGATGAATGCTTTCATTAGAGCTGTTGGTGAGATTGATAACAAAAGAAGTTTGGTGATAAACAGAGAAAATAAATTAAATTAATGAAAATTGGTCAGGCAGGATATGCTTCGAATAGTTCCTTCGAATGGTTGCACCTTTCAACAAGTTTATTGCCCAATAAATACAATATGGGATTTTTTACCTTGGGATCAGACCCTGGTGGTGTACAGCATGATATAAACAGAAGAATACGGATTGCTTCTGGGACTTTTAAGAATCTATAAAGATTGTGGAGAGAAAGGCAGGTTTAATAGGCTAAAATTAATGAATGAAGACTAAATTTAGGCTGTATGATATAGTTATGCCACTGTAAAAGCCTCTTTGACTTTCACTAGTCATTATACTTGATACAAGATAGATAAAGGAATTAAAAAAATAACCATAGAAAGGCAGATAGATAATCTGGAATAAACGTACAGATCTTTCATTCCGTTTCTCTTAATAGGAAAGAATCATCCCCTTGGAATGTTACTTTGTCATTCCCTGGTTTTTTGTAATATCACCAAAGAGAGATATACCTATTAAGAAAAAAAAGTTATGACTTCAGCTAAATTTTCTTTTAAAAGTTTTTCTTGACCACGGAATTATGTAACAAGAAAATCAAAGGATCTATAGTAGAGGTCCTGTATAGTTAGAGTCTGGCTATACAGGACCTCTACAGTATCTCAGTTATCTCGGTGATTCACTGTCATTGGTTGATTGAGTCACGTGGGTTATGGACGCCATGTTTTGTCGTACCGTGAGACGAAAACCTATGAGTTAGTGTATGTACCAAGTTAAAACTTCTCAGTTCTTATAGTTTTATACGTTTCTACCACTTTTTTTTGTCTATAAAGCTGTCATATTTTATGAATGCCTCACTGCGCTGCATTTGGATGTAAAAATTTCACTCAAAGAAATAAATTAATGAATATTTTTCCCCGATAAACTCCAGCAGATGACGGCAAACTGATGGAAAAGTGAAATGAGGTAACTGAAAACCAACAAATAATTTCTTTTACGGTTCGTTTGAAAAACGAGCTAATGTTTTCACTTTGTCGTCTGTCTATGCCATCACTTGTTCGTCTGTCTGTCCGTCTCTCTGTTAACTGTTGTCTGTCCATCTGTCTTTCCACCTGTCTGTCCGTCTATAGACAACATTTTTTCTTTACTTTTAGAGCTAAATGAAAAATTCTTTTTTGGTTGGATAGGTGTCGAACAAATATTGTGATTAGCAATTTTGAAAATTTTCAATAGCTTTAAAGCGCCCTCTAGCGGTGGGAAAAGGTGGAAAATGCTAAAATTTCAAACGAATATTACAAGCAAACTATTTACACTCAAAATCTGAAATTTTGGTATTGGAATGTTATGGTCAGAAGGTTTACAACGGCAACTAGTTTTTGCCATCTTAGCCAAAAGGGTGTGTGTGTGAAAATGATTTTTTTTAAAGAGATAAACGAAACAATGATTTTTTTCTTTTACAGACACTAACAAAATATTAATGTATTTGAACAATATTTGATAATTTCAACGTTACCTGTAGACGTTTAAAGGTCTATAAATCAATAAATTTTTTTGTGAAAAAATTCGGCGTTAGTTCAACAGGTTAGAATACTCTGACATGTTTCTGGAGAGATGTGGGTTCGAATCCCGTATGTCGGAGAATTTCTTTTCCAAAAAAAATTTACATTTTTCAAATCCCCATCAGTGGAATTTCCAGTGTTAGAGAGTACTAAAGACAGTATATAAAAACTCGAAAGGCGACCTCTAGTGGCGGAAAAAAGCTGAAAAATACCAAATCTTTAAATAAATATTCAAACGATCTATTTTTGCTAGAAACTTAAGTATTTGGTCATAGAGTGTAATGATCAAGTGGTTTGCACTAATAGTAATGATTTGTCTCGTTGGTAAAATGCAACTTTTTTGCTTTAAGAGAAAAATATTTTTTTTAACATTACAGGTATTAATAAAATATTAATAGTTTATTTTCTCAATTATACAGTAGTCAGAATTTCCATTGTCAGAGGGTACTGAAAGTGTAAAATAACTGGAAGAAAGCATATCGCCTCCTGCCCATATGGGAATCTCATTTTCAAAGAGAATGAAGTTCTTCCTTTACCTACTTTTTCATTCCTTAAAAGTTTTAATTATGGATGTTCGTGTTGTTTCTCTACTGAGGTCCAGCATCCTCATGGAGCTTCTACCCTGGCGTATATACTGACAGGCTCCTGTCAGACCTCTGTACAAGCACTTGTTCAGGGTTTATTTGTTTATTTTTTAATGCATGATGGTGGAAATACACATAGTAGTATTTTATTAGTAATTATAAATTATAAAAGTTTTAGTTCTTAAATATAAAAAGTTGCTTTCCTTTCGCTCCTCTGAAAATAGTGGGCAGATAATTGCTGTCAGTGGAATTTCTACCATAACAGAATGCTACACGCCGAAATTTCTACTATAAACAGATCACTTGAAACATTCGTTAAAAGTTTGAAGCTTCGATATTTAGCGATCTCTAATGATATAAATTAAAACTACCCTTGAAAATGCGAATTACATTTCATTAGTAACCAACTAAAAAAGAGATTCCATTTATCCGTTAAAACAAAACCGTTCCGTTTCTTATCTACCTTGGGCTTAGGGTCAACTCATTGTTGTCAATGGAATTTTCAAGACTGTCACATTTCACGACCAAAATTTAAAATTTCTAGCATAACTGCATCGTTTGCAATATTCGTTTTAAATTTTTGATTTTTTTTTTCACCTTTAGAGGGCGCAGTTATAGTTTTTGGGAAATTCGCAAAATGCAAATTGTAATATTTCATCAATACCTGACCAACCCAAAAAGAATTTTTCATTTATCTCTAAAAACATACACTTTTCTGTTAAAGCAAAAAAAGTTGCATTGACCTTCCCCCTGGATCTAAAGGGTCAAATGATTGTTGTCAATGGTAACTTCGTAACCTTCATATTTCAACACCAAAATTTTAAACTTCTAACATAACTACATCTTTTGGAATATTCGTTTGATATTTTGGAATTTTAAAATTTTTCCACCGTTAGAGGGCGCAGTTATAACTTTTGGGAGATTCGAAAAATGCAAATCGCATTATATCGTTAATTCCTATCTAACACAAAAAGAAATTTTTATTTATCTGTATAAACAAAAAAGTTTGATGTCTACAGACGGACTAGACAACAATACGATATCATATCTTTTTGTAAAAAAAAAGCTCTAAAATTTACTTTTCCTTTTTTTAGTCATTTTCTAAAGTGCTTCCAATCATGAACACTGAAATTTGTATCAAATATTACCCTACCTTTTCATGAATCCATAAGTATTCGTGCAATATCATTCAGTTATGCACGCTAAACTATCCGAGCGACGACAAAACATGGCGTTCAATTTTGAGATGTTTAAACTCTACCTATATAGCCGTCCCGTGGCCGAGTGGTTAGCACGCTTGGCTACTGATCTAAGGGACCTGGGTTCGAGCCCCGGATTTCGGCTATGGATGTGTGTGTCGTTTTTCTGCTGAGGTCCTGCCATCCTCTCACATCTCCTACTGTGGCATATAAACTGACAGGCTCCTGTCAGACCTCTGTGGCAAGCAGCTGCTTGAGTGGGTATTTATTTTTATTTATATAGGACCTCTAATCTATAATTCCTTTCATGCAAACCGTTAGGCTTTTTATGGCATCAAGTAGTTTGAAACTTCAGAAATATTATTATTTAGCGATTTGTATTTTGTATTTGGCATTACTTTTCCAAGATGGCTCCACTTTGTTTGTGATCATGTGTGTTTAATAGTAAATTTTTCGTATGAAATATAATCATGTCTGTTCTCCAAAAGACAAAATTATGTGTTCCAAATGTTAGATATTATTCAAAATTAACTTGGCACCTTCCTTTTCGCTCTTTGATTGTTAAATCGTTCCCGTCTGCATATGTAACGGATTTGCTATGTACGAAAGACTTTCAAAACTGTTCTTATCAGAAATGTTTAGTATATTCACGCCGCTGGAAATCTGGTAAAAATGACATTTCTTCATTAGTAGTTCCCGTGCCCATTAAACCTGGAAGTAATCCCGATGATATTAACGTAGGTGAAGAATTAACCGGCAAATTAAAAAAAGGTATTTATTCAAACATGTATTATGTGATTCATACATATTTCGATTTAGAATTGCTGGCAGACTAATCATATCTATTGACGAAAATGAACTGGCCATTAGCAAAAGAAAAGTAGAAAATCAGACAGACTACACTTTCAGTTTTAGGACCATCCTATTGGGAAAATTTCTAGTGTCCCAAGAGCAGTGGGTGGGGGTAGCTCAGTCGATAGTGCGCCAAGCTCGTAATCTGTAGTTCCCAGGTTCGAGTCCCAGCTGGGTCAGCATTGAGATTTATCTCCGCAAAATTTCCCGACCTGCTCACAGTCAGTAGCAGACACTGATGGGCTTGGAAAAGCAGCTGTCCGTTAGATAGGACTTTAAGCCGTGGCCCTGTATGCAGGAGAGCCATACCGTGCACATGTTAAAGAACACACTGGATGGCCTTGATGGGAGGCTACCATCTGTCTCCCAACAGCTGTTCCAGTGGGTCCCCTCCCTCAACCTTCTCTGAACCTTTGGGGTCCATGTGACCTGGCCATTTAGCCCATGGTGTGCAAAAAAGTGCCGCTCAGAGGTAAAACAGCCCAAATCAACCCAAGAGCAGCCTGATCCTTTGTTCACCCCTAGTTATGGAAACTCTAGAACAGGTGTTTTTCCTACTTTCTGAAGTCGTGTAATCCAACTTCCACCCTACAGGAAATTGATATTTACATTTTTGTTTGCTGTAATTTGATTCAAGATGGGGTGGAGGAAGCCAAATAGTAAAAAATATACAACTTAATGTAAATAATTTAATGTTCTAAATATATATATCAAATAGCTTCTTTTTAATGGTTTTCAAAAAAACATTTTCAGATGCAACAAAGCACTTTTGAAACCAGTCTGATGCTTCTGTTCTGTCAATCCACATAATTCAGTGACCTGTTTGAGGTACTTTCTCCCTATAAACAGTATCAAAGTTATGGTAAATATTGATGAAATGGTATACCAGTTTTAGTGGGGGGGACCATATATATGCTGACCAATTCGCATTTTCAAGGGTAATTTTAATTTATATCATTAGAGATCACTAAATATCGAAACTGCAAACTTTTAACGAATGTTTCAAGTGATCTGTTTATGGTAGAAATTTTGGCATGTAGCATTTTGTCAGGCTTGTAATCTACAGTTCCCAGGTTTGAGTCCCTCCTGAGCCAGCATTGAGATTTATCTCCACAAAACTCTCCATTCTGCCATTGGTGAGAAAGGAAACACCACTAGGCTTGGAAAGGCTGCCGTCTGTTGAATGGGACATTAAGCTGTGGCCCCATGTGCAGGAGATCCATACCCTTGCTCATTAAAGAATGCACTGAATTGGCCTTGACGAGAGTCTTCCATTTATTTCTTAACACCTTTCATTAGGTCCCCTCCCCCAACTTTCTCTGAGCCTTGGGGTTCTTCTGACCAGGCCATTTAGCTGATTGTGTCCAAAAAGTGCCACTCAGAGGTAAAGCAACCCAACCCAAAGGTATACCAATTTTAAAGGAAAAAATTATTGGGAGGTAGATTTATATCCCTTCTGGCTCAAGATACTCTTTCTCCTCTAAAACTGGCAGCAAAATAAAGAGTATCCCTTTGAACATTAAATCATGACATAACTATGTATCACATGAAACCACTTCCTATGGAACCATCGTCCTCAAGGCTTTTGAAATAACGACCTTACCCATTCCCACCTGTGACTGACACACTGGAATCACCCTTCATGATGCAGAAAGTTCTTAACAACTCTAATGTCATCACAGTGTCACTTCACTGAAGATGAAGCACTGTCCTTGTTCAGAAGAGCTTCTGAAGTTTGCTCCTAAAAACTTTTTTTAATATGCAAATAGTTTGAAAGAAAATTTTAAAAATTTTATTACTCAGTGATAAAGAACTTTAAGTTTTTTTTTACTTAACTATGTTATGTTAATGTTGTGTTTTCAAACAATCAGTTTGAATCAAGTCAGTGGAAGCGAAGAAGTAGATTTTACAATGGAAAACAAATTGAATTAACAATATATTTAAATTCTCTACATCACTGTTTACCTTGAAAGCACTTATTTAAAATATTTATGCTACTTAATGCCAACAGTTATAAATGACTAAGATTTTGCATATAATGCATTTACATATAATTTTACATATACTATAATGAATGATCTTAGAGTTGAAAGTTTGTTTTATAGAATGATCCTTGTTTGTAAGTACAGAGTTTAGAAACACAGAAACGTTGAAGTGGAGAAGGTGGTAAGTTGCCTGTTATTTAGTTTGAAATTTTCTGCTTCTGGTCTTTATCAGCAACTCATCACCTTCACCACTTCTAATTTTCTATGTTTCTGAACTCTGTATTTACCATCAAGAATCATTCTACAATATGAACTTTCAACTTTAAACCTCTGAAGATCTCCCAGCTATTCATATCATGCTATGGAAAACCTCAGTAATTTATAACTTTTGACACTTGGTAGCATAAATATTTTAGTGCAAGTCACTAGAAGGAGAGCTATGCACCAATCCCCTGTGATGATGCATAAAACAGGCCAGGTCTAACACCTAATGTTTGATCCCGCCTTCTTGTGGTGCTGGCCATTAGTACCTTTCAAAAGAGATCCTCTCTTGTGGAAGGGGAGGGCTGCCAGATCAGTGTGGCCTACTGATCTGGACAACTATGGCTACTTTTTTTTTATCATGCTGAGGAGTGGTCAACAACACAGGGTTCTGGTGCTAACCATATATACCAACCTAAATAAAAGTATGGCTCTGAACTTGATAATGGATCCTGAATTTGCTGCACTGTTGGGCTTCTGTGGAAGGAAAATCTCCTGCTGTGTTTTCTGTTTGTGGGTTGACAGTCCCAGGTGAATAGATTCATAGGATATGTTTTATCATCTGGTGGATAATCCTGAGCAGAGGTCATTGCAGGCACCTGAACTCTTTGCTTCTACTGACATCATCAAATTCTACATTGGAGGAAGTCTTCCAGTGTAGATGGCTTCAGCCTTTAGAGGTGGGGAAACTATCTTTGCCCCATGCCTGTGATTAGGGGGGCTGTTTGATATTGTCAGCATTCCCTCTCTCAATAAACATAGTTTCTTTAAACATCCCACTAACCATTTTCTTTCCATAGATAGTTGGAATGTGAGGACTCTGCGTAGAGTTTATTCTCTTGATGTCCTCACAGAAGAATTCCACGAGAATTTAGATATTCTCAGCTTGCAAGAGACTAGATGGGCAGCTAAAGGTAGGATTCGTAAAAATAGTCTTAAATTTCACTTTTCAGGATGGGAAGATAATAAACATCTCCAAAGCATATGTCTGCTTCTCAGCAGACACACTAGTGATGCCCTTCTAGTATATGAGTGCATTAAGGAAAGGTTTCTTACAGCTAAATTTCAGACAATCATTAAATACTTGAATGTTATCTGTTGTTATGCCCCCACTGAGGATGAGGATGAGAAGGATAGGTTTTATGGACAACTTCAGGATATTTTGAAATTCTGTCAAGAAAGGAGATATTACCCTTGTTCTTAGTTAGGTGACTTCGATGCCAAAGTTGGTACTGACTCTGACTTTTGGGGATGGGTGATAGGCCCTTTTGGTATTGGTAGCTGCAATGGGCAGCGTCTCCTACAGGTAATTAAACTCAATGGTTTCAGAATAACTAACACTTATTGCAAACACCATAACATACATAAGTACTCATGGGTTTCACTTGATGAGCTGCATAAGAATATGATTGATTATATATTAATTAACAGCAAATGGACTAGTTCTGTTAGGAATACCAGGTCATATAGGGGAGCTGAAATTGGATCTGACCATTACTTTGTTAAAAGTATCTTGCAACTTAAACTTAAGAAATTTGTTCTAAAGTTAAAAAATTTACCTTTAATACTGAAGCTCTGAAAGACCCAGTTATAGCTAAAGCTTACAATGATAGGTTACTTAGTCATTATGACAGTCATGGTTTGCTTACCACTGAAGTTGAGGAAGAATGGGACCATTGTAAACAGGCTTTTTTGGAAAAACAGTACTCTTTTAGGAAAAAAGGAGTAGAGGGGGCAGAATTATTTAAGTGATAAGGCATTTGAGCTTATTTTGGAAAGAAAGAACTGCAGGAATGTCTTTAATCAATACCCTACTAGTCCTAATAAAAAGCATTACAGAGAGCTTAATAAATGTGTAAAGGATCAGTTAGTTGCTGATAAGAATCTTTGGCTTGATGGCTTGACTGACAAAGCCGAGGAAGCAGTTAGACAGCACAAGAGCAGAGGGCTGTACCAGATAGTTAATGTTTTATGTGGTAGAAAACGGACAGGTATACAGGGATTGAAGGATAAACATGGTAAGGTTATAGAAGGTGAGGATTCTGTCATGGCTAGGTGGGCTGAGCATTCCAGTGATGTTCTGAACAATGTGGTTAGTTCTACTCCCATTGTTTGCAATGTTGATAGATGCATTGGTGGCTTTAATGTTGGCCCTATAACACAATCTAAAGTTATTTTGGCTGTTTCTACACTTAAACTTCATAAATCCCCAGGTGTAGATGAAATTACTACGGAAATGCTTAGAGCTGGGAATGTTTCGGTTACCACTTGGATGACTGAAATTTTGAATATCTTTTATGATAAAGGCATGGTTTCTAAGGATTTTACCAGAGCTACTGTTATCCCTATTTTCAAAAATGGTGATCGCAGTTCTTGTGATAACTATAGGGGTATCAGCCTACTCTCTGTTCCAGGTAAGTTCTTTCCATGATTGTACTTAATAGAATTAAGAATCTGGTTGACAGTCAATTGCGTGATGAGCATTGTGGATTCAGAAGTGGTAGGGGATGTGTGGATCAGATATTTTCACTTAGGCAGATTCTTGAGAAATGTTTAGAGTTTCAGAAACCTTTGGTTGCTAGCTTTGTTGATTTCAAAAAGGCTTTCGATTCTGTTGATCGTCATACTTTGTGGTTGATTGTGAGATCATATGGTATACCAGACAAGTTAGTTAACATAATGAAAGCTCTATAATAACACTGAGTCATGTGTGAGAGTTGGTAAGGCTTGTAGTAATTGGTTTAACATTACTTCCGGTGTTCGACAAGGGTGCATTTTGTCTCCTTTTCTCTTTAGCTTGGTTATTGATTATGTTATGCGAAATTCACTTCAAGGGAAAGATTTTGGCCTTAAATGGACTGGACTAAAGTGATGAAAATTGGTCAGGCAGGCTGTGATTCAGTTAATATGAATGGTTGCAGTCTTGAGCAGGTGTCTCAGTTTAATTATCTTGGGAGCTCTGTAACAGATATTGGTGATGTGTGCATGAGATTAACAGATGAATAGGGATTGCTGCCCTGACTTTTAAGAAGCTATGGAGAGTGTGTAGAAATAGGTTATGCACCTAAAGACCAAAATTAGGCTGTATAATAGTTTGGTTCTTTTTAGGGTTAGTTATGGTAGTGAAACTTGAACACTTTGTAAACCAGGTAACAGGAAACCTGATGCTTTTGATTCTAGATGCTTACACAGTATCTTGGGCATTAGATGGTTCAACTTTTTAAGTAATGATGAGGTTAGACAAAGGAGTTACCAACCTCCTTTAAGCAGTGTATTGTGCAGAGAGAGACTCCATTGGTTTGACCATGTTGCCTATATGGATAATTATAGACTAGCGAATAGGGTGATGAACAGTGTGCCTAAAGACTTCAAAAACATGGGGAGACCTAGGATTCAGTGGGCTGACAATGTCAAATAGGACCTTGTTAGAATCGGTGTGCAATGGCCAGATGTAGCTCAGGACAGATCTGCTTGAAGAACTAAATTGCACGGTCTGATTGGACCTCCATAGCCCATGGCTGTTGTGGATGATGATGAAGATCTTTTTAAAGTAAACAGTAACACAAATAAATATATTGTTAATTTAATTAGTGGCTGTGAATACAATTAAGTGTTAGACCGAAGTAAGTTTATTAAATACTACAAATAGGTGTTGTAACACTCCAAAATATGCTATTATTTTACTGCCATATAGCTGGATTTTGGGTGCCAGGCAATTAACTTTGCTAAAAAATAAATAAGAGTTCTTTATTAGATGGGTGTAAGATAAGGAAAAAAAATTATAAATGATTGTCCAAAATAAAAGTTAATTCAATATAACTAAACAAACCCCTGTTAAAGAGAAAAAAATAAAGTGAAAGTTCAATTTCATAAAATTATAAAAGTTTATTTGATTATTGACTTACCAAATAAATCTACAAAACAACTCCCCAAACTAACTACTTCAAAAATTCCTAACTCACGAACTAAACTTCTCCACCTTCATTCAAGTCTTACAAATGACAACCTCCAGCTTCTTCTATCAATTACTATCATCTCCTTAGCCACATTGGCATACATGATCATGCAATGAAGATGACATTAGCAGTTGTGACCATGTTCACGGTGGTTGGTGGCTGTCAATCAAAATGGAATTGCACAGTTGGTAACACTATGGATGGAGAGAAGTGATGGTTCAAAGGAATGAAAGGCCCCAAAATAATAATTATAATGTAAATAAATTAAAAGTAGTTAGGGAATGCTAAAGTGAATGGAAAGTGTGGAGAAATAGGCATATACACCTAAAGACTAAAATTAGACTGTATAATAGTTTGGTTCTTTCTAGGGTTAGTTATGCTAGTGAAACTTGGACACTTTGTAAACAAGATAACAGAAAACTAGATGCTTACGCAGTATCTTGGGCATTAGGTGGTTCAACTTTGTAACTAAGATGAAGGTTAGGCAAAGGAGTCGGCAACTTCCTTTAAGCAGCATATTGTGCAGAGAGAGACTCCGTTGGTTTGACCATGTTGCCTATATGGATAATTATAGACTAGCGAATAGGGTGATGAACAGTGTGCCTAAAGACTTCAAAAACATGGGGAGACCTAGGATTCAGTGGGCTGACAATGTCAAATAGGACCTTGTTAGAATCGGTGTGCAATGGCCAGATGTAGCTCAGGACAGATCTGCTTGAAGAACTAAATTGCACGGTCTGATTGGACCTCCATAGCCCATGGCTGTTGTGGATGATGATGAAGATCTTTTTAAAGTAAACAGTAACACAAATAAATATATTGTTAATTTAATTAGTGGCTGTGAATACAATTAAGTGTTAGACCGAAGTAAGTTTATTAAATACTACAAATAGGTGTTGTAACACTCCAAAATATGCTATTATTTTACTGCCATATAGCTGGATTTTGGGTGCCAGGCAATTAACTTTGCTAAAAAATAAATAAGAGTTCTTTATTAGATGGGTGTAAGATAAGGAAAAAAAATTATAAATGATTGTCCAAAATAAAAGTTAATTCAATATAACTAAACAAACCCCTGTTAAAGAGAAAAAAATAAAGTGAAAGTTCAATTTCATAAAATTATAAAAGTTTATTTGATTATTGACTTACCAAATAAATCTACAAAACAACTCCCCAAACTAACTACTTCAAAAATTCCTAACTCACGAACTAAACTTCTCCACCTTCATTCAAGTCTTACAAATGACAACCTCCAGCTTCTTCTATCAATTACTATCATCTCCTTAGCCACATTGGCATACATGATCATGCAATGAAGATGACATTAGCAGTTGTGACCATGTTCACGGTGGTTGGTGGCTGTCAATCAAAATGGAATTGCACAGTTGGTAACACTATGGATGGAGAGAAGTGATGGTTCAAAGGAATGAAAGGCCCCAAAATAATAATTATAATGTAAATAAATTAAAAGTAGTTAGGGAATGCTAAAGTGAATGGAAAGTGTGGAGAAATAGGCGTATACACCTAAAGACTAAAATTAGACTGTATAATAGTTTGGTTCTTTCTAGGGTTAGTTATGCTAGTGAAACTTGGACACTTTGTAAACAAGATAACAGAAAACTAGATGCTTACGCAGTATCTTGGGCATTAGGTGGTTCAACTTTGTAACTAAGATGAGGTTAGGCAAAGGAGTCGGCAACTTCCTTTAAGCAGCATATTGTGCAGAGAGAGACTCCGTTGGTTTGGCCATGTTGCCCATATGGATAATTATAGATTGGTGAATAGGGTTATTAACAGTGTGCCTAAAGGCTACAGAAAGAGGGGGAGACCTAGGATGCGGTGGGCAATGTCAAACAGGACCTTATTAGAATCGGTGTGCAATGGTCAGATGTAGCTCAGGACAGACTTGCTTGGAGAACCAAATTGTACAGTCTGGTTGAGCCCATGGCTGCTTGAGGATGATAATGATGATGAACCATCACAGTGCCATTTTTATCTGTGGCCTAATGATTTGCTGATATATTTTTATTTGAGAATTAATATATAATTTTGTGTGTATTTTATTTATGTATTTGTTCTGTAGTGTAAAGGAAGGTGATTTAGGTATTTTAACACCCATCCAATCCTTCCCTCTATAACCCTTTGCCTACTGTGGTGAAAGGAATTAGAAATTTTTTCCAGTAATTGGGATTAGAATCCACTACTAGTGGGGGGGGGGGGATGCTCTAGTATTTTATAGTGATGGTTAGATCTTGAGATTGTTGTAGCCATGTTTCTTAAATTCAGTGATGTAGAAATGAGAGAGACTTTTAACCACACTCTTTGTTGGGGAAGTAGTATTTCTTAATAATATTATGTCATTAAATTGCATTAACAAAATTGTTTTAAAAAAATATTTTGCCGAACTTTACAAAATTTTTCTCTGTGCTAATGATTAAATGTAAATGCTTTTATTTTGCTGCTGTTGCAGTTAGATGAAGGGTAGAATTAGATATTTGGCCATTTTAACACTGTTTTTAGAAAAGCTTTATTGTTTTTAAGCATAGATTAATGATTTGTTTTAACTAATTGCGTTATTTAACATGTGGGGCTTTTTTTATGTGAATTGATGATGCATCATTTACTATTTTGCATATTTTGTTGGCTTGTTTTATCTGATTGGATTATTTAGCACATGAGGCTTTTTTTAACTGCAGATCAGTGGTACATTACATGTTTCAGAAGCTTTTTTGGCCTTTGGGGATTTTTTCAGGGGCCGCTCAGTAGTGCGTTGTTTGCAGTTTTGCATGTTTTGATGAGGACTTGTTTTAGCCCATGGAACTTTTTTTAAGTGTGGATTGAGGAGAAATTGTTTGCAATTTTGCATTTTGGTGGCTTGGTGTAGCACATGGAATTTTCTTTATGTGTTGATAGGAATTTCAGTGTTTGTGAATGTATGTTTGATAAATGTGCATTTTCCTGTAGTGTGTTTTTTTGTGTGTGTGAAAATCAATCTTTTTTTTGGAGATGACGCTGTAGGAATAGTACTTTGGTTTTGAGTTTATGAATGAAGAAAATGGACTGCTCTCATAGACTCCTTTTGTAAAAGAAATAAAGCGGCATCACCAGACCTAAACTAAAAAATTTCTATAAAAGATAACATTGAGTCACCTCCCAGATTTTTTCACACTTGCCTGATTAATTCAATTGACTATGCCATCACTAACATGTTTCTATATTCTGGCACTTTAATCAATAATAAATATACAGATTGACAGATAATTATACAATAGAATATACAAGTTTGACAGAGAATTTAATAAATAATTTTGCTGAAGAAAATTAGTCTTTGTTGAATGAGTGGGACTCAAACCCACTGAATTACATTTTTGATCATATATGTATTATCAGCATTGATGAATACTGATAATACATAATTCCCATTATTTATTATGACAAAATCTTTATATATGTACTAATTAATTTTAAACATATAAGATTTCCTGATAAATTTATATTTTCCAGATGACTTATTGAAGATACTGAATCAGTTTTACAAACAACCAGAAATCAAGGCATTATCCGAAGAAAATGGATTAGATTGTAAGTGTTCTGTAAAATTAGAATAATAAAGATGAAATGTCTACTAATTTGCACATCAATAAATGTTTGTGGAAAAAAAATTGCCGTCATACAGGACACAAACATTTCTTGATTTATAGATATTTAAAAAGTCAACAGGTAAACTCTGAGTGTCAATCATTGTTAAAATTTGTACATGTAACAAAATTTGAAGCTCCTACAAATAAGAGAAATTTGTTTTAGTATTTTTTTCCTTGATTTAGCTTAACAATAGATTCATTTCTATGTACTCATTATCCAGACTAGATTCATCTAGTAGTGTAACCAAAGAAGGGAATTAAATCTCTGTGGGAAAACTGTATTTTTGGAAATCACGAGTTTACATTAAGACAAAACTTTTTTTTTTCAATTGCCCTCCCAAAAATCCTGCTCATAAACTCATAATTTCACTACAGATGATGTAGTGAAATTATGAGTTTTTTTTTAAGAATTTTCTAATTAATACACAGCACTGAAGTCATATAACCAGAATATAATTTCAGAGGGTGGGCGCAAAATAAGTAAAAGAAGAGTAAAATTCAAGAGCTCTTATTTATTTACTTCTAGTAAAGTATATAATTAGATATAACAGAATAATAAATTGGTTAAAAACAAATTATGCCCCCTAATTTTCTTCTTTTTTCACATTTCCTTTTATTTAGAATTATTCATTATTAACTCCTCCTCATGGTTTCTTAAGTAATTAAGTTTTGAAATCATACTATTTGTTCCATTTCAATTGAAGCAACATAAAAATTCACTTCCAAAACATATTTAAATATATATATATATTCCTGGGCCATTTGGTTTTATATCTGTAGTACTGTGTAAAAATTTAGTTAATGACTAACTAAAAAAGAATTTTGTGAGTTTAGTTGATATTAAAGTTGTTGGTCCCAAACAACTCAGAAAATATTTAAATTGTTTGACTCCCAGTGAGAACCAGATGTATTCAACAATATATTTTTCAAAGCAATGAAATTTGACATGTCAAAACTCAGTTCCTCATGTCCAGCCAATCTGCCTGATATTCATGGGTAGTGGCAGTAATCAGAGGGTCACTCTACTGCTAAATTGTCCCTCACTCCCAATAACACATTAGTGTTTCCACTGAGAATGCCAACTGTAGTATTGTGTGCACTCTCAGTAGGATGTGCTGTCTAAGGGCAGTTTTGTTCTCCAGTAACTAGCAGCCTGAATCAGACTTCAGTGCAGAAGTAATAAATGAAAACAGAGGTAAAGATTTAATACATTTGGAATATAACAAACATGGTTAATGATGGTTAAAGAGAATTGGATCAAAGCAGCTCAGGTGTGCTAATATGGGTATAATATTTTAATGGTCCTTTCTGTTAAAGTGGGATGTTCCTTTATGCCAACATTGATGCTCAGTGCTATGCTTATATCAACAGTTCTTTTTGTTTTGCTGTTCATTTTTTATTTTGTTTTCCTTTTTATTGACATTATATGTACTTGATTGAGTTCAAATCAGTAGCTGTTACTAAAATTATTTCCTATATTAATATGCTATCTACTTATGAATTTGTAGCACTAAAGTTAAAAAGTCATTCACAAACATAGGGGAATTAGCTTATCTCAAAGCAGATAAATGTATGAAACAGATTACTATAGTTTTAACCATTATTATTTTAAATTATATTTTTAAGCATAAATAATAACATTATGCTGCTTGTACAGGGCAGACAAAACAAAAGCTATTTCATGTTTATTACTGTGTAAAATATGGTTTTCATAGCTTTTATTTGTTTCAATATTGCAGTGATGACATTGACTTTGCTTTAATTTTATTGATGATTTTGGTATTTGTTTTCACCAGTTTACTTATAATAGTTTACATGCTTTTCTCATTCTTCAAGTTACACTTCTGGTGTGTAATGTAAATTTCTAAGCCTTAATCATGAGTTTAATTCCATCTCTGTTTCTCAGTAAAGTTAAATTACGACATGAAGATGGAATCACTTTGTCACAGATTATCATTTAATTACTTTAAATGATCTTTTTTAGTATTTTTATATTTGCATGATTTTTCACTTATTCTGTAGGGTTCTAAAATTATGCACTATTTCCTGTTATGGACATCAGCATATACACCAAAGAGCCAAAACATTACCAGCATGCCTTTATGCAAATCAAAGCAACTGCAGGTAAACAACAGTGCTTGTGAAGGTCATGAAATGGTATAAATAACACCTGATACTGAGCTCTGTTAATCAGTGTTATTCTTCAGATGGTAAAGGCAGTGGACTTAAGTGAGTTTGACAACGGCCAAATTGTAATGGGCAGACGACTGGGTCAGAGCATTTCCGAAATGCCAAGGCTTGTGAAGTGCTCACAGTCAGCCATGGTTAGTACCTTCAAAAAGTGGTCTGAGGAGGGAAAAACCATGAACTGCCAGCAAGGTGTGGGTCGACCACTGCTCATTGATGCTAGAGGTGAGTGAAGGCTATCCCTTATGGTATGAGACAGCAGAAGAGATACTGTGGTGCAACTCACCTGTAATTTAAATACTGGTGATGGGAGTAATGTGTGACAACACACAGTACATTGAACGTTGCTGAAAATGGGGGTGCATAGCCACAGTCTACTCCAAGTGCCATACTAACCTCGGTTAACTGTCGAAAGCGCCTACAATGGGCATGCAAGCATCAAAACTGGACCTTGAATGATCAGAAGAAAGTGTCTGGTCCGATGAATCTCGTTTCCTGTTGCACCATGTGATTGGCCAGGTACATGTGTGTTGTTTACCTGGGGAAGTGTTGGCACCAGGATGCACTATGGGATGAAAACAAGCCAGTGGAGGAAGTGTAATGCTTTGGGCAAGTTCTACTGGGAAACCCGGGATCCAGTCATTCATATGCAGAAAACTATGATGTCTACCACCTACCTAAACATTATTGCAGACCAGGTACATCCTTTCATGGCAACGATATATCCTTCTAGTAGTGCCTTCTTTCAGCAGGATAATGCGCCATTCCACACTGCCCGGATTGTTCGAGAATGGTTCACAGAACATGAAGAAGACTTCCAGGTATTGCCCTGGCCTTCAAGTTCCCCAGACATTAATGCAATCGAGCATCTGTGGTTTATGTTGGAACAGCAAATCTGATTTGTGGTGGTCAACCTGTAACTTACAATAGTTAAAGGATCTGCTGGTAACGTGTTGGTACCAGATACCACAAGACACCTTTAGAAATCTTGTAACATCCATGTCTCTCCAGGTAAGAGTTATTTTAGCGGCACATGGAGGATCAACATCATATTAGGCAGGTGGTTATAATGTTTTGGCTCTTCGGTGTATTAACCCTAAAAATGTTACTTGAACCACTTCTTCCTATATATATAATGGCAATTGGTGTGCACTGTGGGCAGTGATAGATTTACTACTCTTACTGCCCTTTGATCAGTGGTTACTACCCACCTCATCTTTTTTACAGATATCAACATATATTAATCCTAAAATGGTTATTTGAACAATTCTTGTGTGCAATATAGCATTGATTGTAGTTATTTTTGTTTTGAGCATGGCATGATTTTTTTTATTACATTATAGCTTTTCGATAAACATTGTGGTAATTCCCTTTGTTTGGTAATTTATTCCTTTACTTTGTTATGGCAAACATCACTTGACACTTTGATCAAAGATAATATGGCAAAAGATTAATTGGATTAATATAAAATGACTTTTTCCTTTCAATGTAAATAATGGTGATTTGGTAATTAGTCATAGTAATTTTTTTTTTAATCAGCTAAATTGTATCATCAGGCTGCTGTTAGCTTTAGAAGATTTTGTATGGAGTCAGACACTCTTCCTGTTGATCTGCATATTGTATTTAGTGATATCTTGCAAAGTGCTGGTGAGTATTAAGTCTTCTAATGAAATCTTTTGCTTCAGTGGTAGAAATTTTTAAATGTCTGATATTGTTTGAAGAATTGTAATTTATTTAATGAGATATTGGGAGAGTGTGTAATATTTACTCAGGTATATTCCACATTCAAACTTTTTTATGTACTGTTTTTAAAATGAAAATTTTCATGATTAAATGATGAAGTTTGCCAAATATTTTAACATAATCTTTGAAACTGTGATATTTAAATCAACAAAATGGGAGATATGTTAAATTCAGTATGGATTACTTAGTTTTGTTATGAGTTAATTCTCTTTAGCACAGTATAATAGGATAGCCTTTTATTATGGCCCAAATCTGCATACTTTATAAGAATTTGTTTTTTTCATATACAGTTTATTTCTTTGTCATTTTACTCTGTGTGTTTCTTTTAATGTTGGTTGAGTATATCCTAACTTTTATCTGCTTGTTAGGTGCAGCATGGCTTTAGTTGCCCTTATGCTATTAAACCCCAAATAGCCAACCAACCAATTGGTAAAAACCAATCAGCTCATTGACAGAATGAGTGCATTGTGTTCCCATACACCCCAAAGACTACCATAGATAGTACTTGCCTAAAGAAAGCCAAAGCAGATAGCAGGAAATACATAGCAATGCCTAGTCACAGGTATCTAGTGTAATTAACCAGCTCAGTACACTAATAGGAGTGTGAAATTCAAAATCCTTGTACACAGAGTGATCGATACCACAACAATAATCACCACCAAAAAATAGAGTGCCTTATTAATAACACTGCAACACAATAGGGACCTTGTCATCAATGAGTGAAAGCATAAATAATAGACTAGTGACAGCCTCAGCACTACCTCCTGGGAGAAATAGTGTACACTCCAGACTTTTCCTCACTGTACAACTCAAGAGTTGTCCCAAGAAGAATGCATCAGTCATGTCAATACAGGTATGAATAATCAACCTTGAACTTCACCATGCTGATAAATCCTGTCAGTAAGTCCATTAATTGCCATTGAACCAAGCTTTTTTTAATGCAATACCACATAACTAGTATAACACTTACAGTGTTAAATGGGTGTTTTGTTTTCATTCTGCATGCTGTTTTTACTTTTGAATTATTAATAAATTGGTCTAAGAATATAAACTCTTAGTGGTGACTATAAACAAATATTTTCACTGACTTTTAAATTCTAGATTTGTTTACACTAAAGCTAATGTGTTAACTATTGCCTAGGTAGAGTAAATTTTAGGTTGGTGAAAACATTTGTTTTTTATCCAGGTGAAACTGGGATCTTATAAACTTTTGATAAAATGACAGCTGTGTTAAATGCTAAGCTACCTACTTCTGATAAACTTTTCTGCTAATAAAAATAATTAGTATGAAAACGCAATATAATAATAGTAATAAATAAACTGTATTCACAATGTGTAAAGACTGCCTAATCAAACAGTTGACCATTGTAAATTGTTGCCATTGCACAAAATAGCTATTTAATTAAAATGGCAGCATTGTATCCTCAGGAAAAATGGTAATTTAACGTTGTTTGTAATGACAAACTCTTGGTGTTTAAATGTTTTAACAGATATATAGAGATTTTATTATTTCTACTAACAATTACAATGAAAAAATCTGATCTATAGAAGGGACTAAACAAATCTGACTTACACACGCTGGTAAAGAAATTTAAGACAGTTCCATTCTTTCCTATTAAAATAAATTAATTAGAAAATTAAGACAGTTCCTATTCAGCCTGACATGTTATCAAAGGTATCATGGGTTCATATTTCACATGAATAAAAAAGATTCTGATAACTTAAAAAAATATATCCTATGCTTCTTGATTGACATATAAAGTAGTATGACCCCCTCCTCCTGCTATTTGGTTCAACATCCTCCTGTAGAGAAAGGAATTAACTTTATGTCACAGCTGAGTAAAGTACTGCTTGGAAGAAGTACCAAATGCAAGTACTTAGAATTCATTGAAGTATCAAGTACCTGGAAATGTTTGCATTACAAGTACTTCTGGAAGTGCTTATTAATTATTTTTCAAAGGCAAAAGGGAAAACCTTTTCAGTAGTACCATTTCAGTTAACTTACATCAAAGCATATGAATAATGCATGAACCATACAAATACAGTATAGTCCAGGAGTAACATTACTTCTGGACAATGGGGCGGGGGTGGCTCAGTCGGTAGCGCGCCAGGCTCGAATCTGCAGTTCCCAGGTTCAAGTCCCAGCTGGGTCAGCGTTGAGATTTATCTCCACAAAATTTCTTGCCCTGCTCACGGTCAGTAGGGGACACCGATGGGCTTGGAAAGGCCGCCGTCCGTCGGATGGGACGTTAAGCCATGGCCCCATGTGCGGGAGAGCCATACCCTGCGCACGTTAAAGAACACGCTGGATGGCCTTGATGGGAGGCTACCATCTGTCTCCCAACAGCTGTTCCAGTGGGTCCCCTCCCCCAACCTTCTCTGAGCCTTCGGGGTCCTTGTGACCTGGCCATTTAGCCCATTGTGTGCAAAAAAGTGCTCTCAGAGGTGAAACAACCCAACCCAACTTCTGGACAATACCATATTGTACAATAGTAAAGTCTAGCCTTTGAAAGAATAGTTGAAATTAATATAAAAGCCATTCACCTTGAATCTTGCCACTCGGTGCTTTATGGATGGCCATCCTGGAACATTTTTGTTTTATCAGTGCATAAAAGAAATCATTTTAAGAACACTCTCTAAATTAATTTGCTTTGTCTTTATTAATTTTCTAAGCTTACACAGAATTTTTTTTAATTTAATATATATATATAAAGTTTAACTTTTAGTTGGCAACTTTGCAGAGAATTGGGGGAGGTAGGAGGACCAAATGTGTAGTTAATAAGTATCACTCAATATTGTACATTTAATGCAAGTGTCTTAAAACTACATGAAATTTACAAATTTCTCCTGTGGAGGGAAGGAAGTAAGACAGAAGTTATTATATAATCTATTATCACAATAATAGAATTTCTCAGATATACACTTGGTAGTAATTTGAACCTTTGCAACCTTGAACCTTCGAACTCATTAAAAAAAATCAATTTCAAGCTAACAAATTACTACCAGGTGAATCTGAGAAATTCTATTATTGTAACAACAATGCTTATGCTCCGTTCTCAGCGTGTTTGTTTAAAAAATAAAAATACCATGCTGTTTGATGCTTGATGTGGGCTGGCCGTGTGCACTGGGCTGGAAGGTGCCATCAGGACCAGAGTATTCAATTACAGTCAGCTACATTTTCAATGACTATTCTATGGTATAAAGCTCGAAGCCAATAATAGGGGATGATTATTTGGCAGCCAGTAGCTCAGTGGCCAGAGCACCTGACATGTTATCAGGAGGTTGTGGGTTCAGATCCCACCCGCTAATGACAATTTTTCTTTTATATTATTCTATCTATTATCATTTCCCGCAGTATGAAACTGTTTGACATAGAGCTTATTTTTGCTCCAGATTGGAATGGTATAGAGGGACAATTGATTTTGACAAAGTGGAAAAAAAAACATTCCAAGCAAATATAAGTTGGAAGGAAGATGAAAAAAATCTGAGGCCTTGAAATGCTTTCAGTATATGAATTACATTTGCAAGTACCAAGGGCCATTCTTAAAAGAATTGCAAGGGATTTATTTCACTTCAGACACATTTGCAAGTACTGCCCAACTCTGATTATTTGTTTTTAAGGTTCAGAATGTTGTAATTTAAGCATGTCATTATTTTTAAATAGCTAGAAATGAAAAATAAATTAAAAAATCCTTTGACTTATTATACTTGTTAGCATGTTAATCCTTGTATATTCAATGCTCATCAGATATTTAGTATGGATTAATAAAATGCGCTTGAAGTATATTTGGACAAATTTAAACAAATATCACAGAAGATATGAAGATACTGTCATGATAAATCTTGAAAATTTGGATTTACAAATACCCTAAAAAAATGAATAGAGGAAAGTACATGAAAAGTGTAGTCAATACGGATGTAATTCCCTCTAGTAGTAATGCAGACCTAACAGTGTTGATTCAGGTCCTCAATATAAAATAATCCAGAAATATGAGGACAATAAAGTCCACTGAACAATAAAAACAGTTCTGAGGTCTTGGAAAGTTTTAGAAGGGGGGCTGAAGTGTAGTGATACATCTCCCCAGAGCATCCCACAGATGTTCTGTTGGTTTGATATGGTTGGTCAGTTTTACTTTGTGTGGATGGGCATTCCAAGCCATTGGGAGGTATGCTTTTCACCTACTACACTAGTGTAGGAATCAAGGATTTCATATCGATATCTCAGAGTATTCACAGAGCCATGAAAACTTGGTCCACACAGTCAGATCACCACCACCAAAAATATCAGTGATGTTATGGGGCTACTTGTTGGTTCTCACCTCTCTGCAGATCAATGCATGTTGGCTGTTGACTGTAGAGAAAATAAAGACTCATCCATTAACAGGACGTGACTTCATTGTTCTCAGGTCCAGGCTATATTATCATGACACCATTTTAAGCTGGCTTGTCTCTGTCTTGAGGTCAGAGGAAATTAAATAGCTTGATGAGCATAATAATCCAGCCTAGATAAATAGTTGGTCACAGATGAGATATCTGCTTTCCTGTAGTTGCAATGAGACTTAGAGGCAGAGATGATGCTCTAAGTCTCATTGCATTGGGAAAATAATCCAATGTAGTAATCATCTTGAATGGCTGTAACCATGAAGATATCTTCTGATAACTGGGTATTTTGGAACTGCTGCCATAACCTAGAAATAACAGAATGGTAGACACTAAAGAATATGACCATCTCCATAATTGGTTGACTAGCCTACAACTACCCAATGGCTTTTCATCATTTTGAGTCATCTAAACATTTTCTTTGAAGATCAGATATTCCTGACTGACAATTTAGGGTTCCAATTTGAAATAATTGAGCATCTATGAAAGTATCCCTTCTGTAGGGTGTCTGTTTTACGTATTCTGTGATGTTATATGGAATTTACATGCTGAATTTTCCAAACTACACATTATTTTACCTAGGTATCTTAAAAATGTTTTATTTATCTCTGATGATTTTTTTATCTCGTTTTCAAAGAAAATGAGATAAAAATCAGATGACAAAGCATTTTCTTTGAAAACTAGATAATAGTTTCGCTTTGTCGTCTGTCTGACCATCTGTAGATATCGAACTTTTTTTGTTTACAAAGATAAATTAAAAATTATTTTTGTATTGAATAGGTATTTATGAAATATTATGATATGCACTGATTCTCTCTAAAGCTATAATTATGCCCTCTAGTGATGGGAAAAAGTTGAAATTTTTGAAAATTTCAAACACATTGCAAACGATGTATTTATGCTGAAAATTTGGTGGTGGAATGTGAATGTCATGACATTTCCATTGGAAACAATGAGTAATAATTAGAAAACTATTTTAATTGGATTGATCTTAATGAAATATAATTTGCATTTTTCAAACACTTAGGCAGTTCACTAAATTACAGATCATTAAATATGGAAATGGCAGAGCTGTTAATGAATTTTACGAATAATATGTATATAATAGAAATTTGAAATTTCAGTGGTAGCTTTTCAAAAGATATTCCAACTACAGCAATATTATACCCAGTTTTCTGAGAGAGGTGTGGGAAATGCAACTTTTTAAATTTGAGAATTGAAACATGAATACTTTTATGTTGTATAATTACTAATAAAATACTATTTGTATTTTTCCCCATCATCCGCAGCTTAAATTAAAACTTTTAAGGAGTGAAGGAGTAGGTAAATGTGAAACTTTATTCTTTTTGAAAATGAGATTCTCATATGCACTAGAGGTGATATGCATTCTTCTAATTTAATTCACATTTGGTAATTCATGCTTAACTTTTGACAAGCAGTTAAACTGAAGCAGATTTCAGTGTGACTCAAGGAAACTGTTGGGAGAGAAAGAGATATTGTTGAGTATTTTGATATTGCTTTTCTTATTTAAATTCTTTAGATTAGTAACTGAAAAATTAAATCATTCTTTTAGCCAATTTAAACTATGAAATTCAGTTTTGGCATGTAACTTATTATGCTTTATTTTATTGTCTTATATCTTCTATGTGTCATCTTATTTTCATTCTGCTAATAAATTTTAAATGGAAATATTTTAAATTCATCCTAATCTATAATTTTTCTTACAGGCCACATAGATGATATCTTCCCTTACTTTTTACAGCATTGTAGGCAAATGTATCCACATTTGGAATGCCTTGATGATCTTAAAAAGATCAGTGACCTCAGAATTCCTGCGAATTGGTAAGTTAAAAAATAATATACAAATTATGTACTCAATTAGCATTCCAATACATGGTTAGATAAATAATGGTCTCATTGCTTGTCAGTGTTACAATGTCTAAATGTCTTAATTAGAAGTCCTTTACTTAGAAATGCAAGTGAACAGAATAAAATGAATATTTTTCAACAATAAAGATATGTATATATATAGAGAGAGAGAGAGATTTTGCATTCCTTCATTTTTAATGCAGGTATCCAGAGGCACGAGCTATTAATAGGAAGATAATATTTCATGCTGGCCCAACTAATAGTGGTAAAACTTATCATGCCCTTGAAAGGTTTACATCTGCAAAATCTGGAGTTTATTGTGGACCACTAAAACTGCTTGCAACAGAGGTTTTTAACAAGACAAATGAAATGGTAAGGTTTTACTTTAGATTTTTTGTTTGATGAATTTTATGCAAAGAAAGGGTAGGTGCTATGTGCACTAATTGGTTTTGAACATAATATTACAGTAGTCCCGTCAAACTGGGCGTCTTTGCCAATGGACCTTGGTTAACATGGGCACCTTTATGCAGCATCAACTCCGAAGACCCATGCGTAAAAGGGTTTACTCTACTGTTATTAGGGACACATAGCTGGGTGCCCAGTGTTCATTGTGGTGCCATCTCTCTAGTAACACTCCAAAAGATTTTTAAATTTTTTATTTGGACCTTTTGACTGATCCCGATTAAATTAAAACTCCAGATAGCATATTGGGTGCCAGGCAATATTAACTTGCCAAATAAAGTTAAATGAGGGTTCATTAGGTATATGAGCATTACTTATTGAGTAAGAAATCGAAAGATTGTCAATTTATTAAAGTTATATCCTAATCAAAATCAATTATCGTTACTCAAGGGGGCGGGGGTGGCTCAGTCGGTAGCGCGCCAGGCTCGTAATCTGTAGTTCCCAGGTTCGAGTCCCAGCTGGGTCAGCGTTGAGATTTATCTCCACAAAATTCCCCGCCCTGACCACGGTCAGTAGGGGACACCGATGGGCTTGGAAAGGCCGCCGTCTGTTGGATGGGACGTTAAGCCGTGGCCCCATGTGTGGGAGAGCCATACCCTGTTCACGTTAAAGAACACACTGGATGGCCTTGATGGGAGGCTACCATCTGTCTCCCAACAGCTGTTCTAGTGGGTCCCCTTCCCCAACCTTCTCTGAGCCTTCGGCATCCATGTGACCTGGCCATTTAACCCATGGTGTGCAAAAAAGTGCCGCTCAGAGGTAAAACAACCCAATGTTACTCAAGAGAAAAAATAGCAAAGTCAAAATATTCATATAACAAACAAAGTTTATTTCCAAAAAAATTCGTGACTCACCATAAAAACTGATGAATACAAAATAATTTGAGCAAATAAAAGCTTATTTAAACATCTCCAAAACTGACAAACTTCTCAGCTAACATCTTTCTCATTACTATCTCATACTGACTATCTCCACTATCATTACTGACTCTGTCTAACATTACTCTATTACTACTAACATTACTATCTTCCTACTGTCATCTCTCTAGTAACTCCATGACCTAATGTCACTTAGTATACATTTGGCATACAACTGACGTGTGTGTGTTGTACACTGGGAAAAACATTTGCATAAACTGACTCTCACGCTAGCTATGATGCAAGAGGGGGCATGTCCTTAATATGTGTATTAGCGGCTGTCAATCAGTGTTACCTTTAGCAGATTGGAATGAAGAAAAATGATGGCCAACTAAAAGTAATTCCCAAAATGATAAATATAACATAAATAAAAGTATAACTGGGTAAGGAAAATTGAATGGGTGGATCATCACATTATGCATGTAATATGCACAGGTAAACATAAAAGACTAATTTGTTTAATTTTTCTGCTTAGTAGTTTTTGGAGTTATAATCGTCTTCTTCAAATTCTTATAAATACAGCCCTGCACAAATGCTGATATCTAAATTTAAGAGTGTTCTATGGATAATAGATAAATGTTAATATGGATAGTGAATAAAGCTGCAGATTAAAAATTGATGTTAATACAGATAGATAGTGGATAAAATATGTAGGAATATGAACACACATTACTGCATTATTGATGCCTGACATGAGAAAAAAAACTAGATAATGAAGAAAAACCTGATTTAAATTAAATTATGGTAATTATTAAAATTTTCTCTATATCACTGTAATTGTTTGAAAAACTGGGACCATTATTAGATGGAAATACTATCGAGGGATTTACCTTCGGACAATAGATTCCTCTACCCATTGGATATCACTGCAAGGAAAAAATCACGGTAAATCCCTAGATAATATTTCCATCTAATTGTCTCAGCTTTTCCAATGATTACAGTGATGTAGAGAAAATTTTAATAATTTTAAATCAGCACTGTGACTTAAACCACTGTCTTTTAAATTATGATATTCATTTTAAGACAACTTGAATGCTGCGTAGAAAACTAGTAAATCTCTGAAAATTTCATTTGTGGAGATCATGAAATATACAAAATTAAATGTAGAGGGGAGCTACTGAATAATAAAAAGGAATCTACCTCATAATTGTGTATAACTGCATTTAAAAAGCAAAAGGCCTAATATTTGTTTTTACTTAGAATTAAAAAAAAAATTGAAAAATTACATTCTGGTAAATTTTGATCTAATATTTAGTAAGGCATATTTTTCTGAAATACAGGCTTTTTTATCATAATATATTTTTCCATATAATTATTAATCATTAGTAAACTATTAAATTGATTACTTTTACTTTCAAATGTACATTGGACCTCAGCATTTACAAAACCTCTGAGGGGCAGGGGTGGCTCAGTCGGTAGCGCACCAGGCTCGAGTCCCAGCTGGGTCAGCGTTGAGATTTATCTCCACAAAATTCCCCGCCCTGCCCACAGTCAGTAGGGGACACCGATGGGCTTGGAAAGGCCGCCGTCCATCGGATGGCCCCATGTGCATCCGTCGGATGGCCCCATGTGCAGGAGAGCCATACCCTGTGCACGTTAAAGAACATGCTGGATGGCCTTGATGGGAGGCTACCATCTGTCTCTCAACAGCTGTTCCAGTGGGTCCCTTCCCCAACCTTCTCTGAGCCTTCGGGGTCCATGTGACCTGGCCATTTAGCCTATGGTGTGCAAAAAAGTGCCGCTCAGAGGTAAAACAACCCAACCCAAAACCTCTGATTATTAAGTTGCCAATACCCTTAAGGTTTTGCAGATGAAGATAAGGCTGTGAGGATGGAGATAGGATTTTTGCTATCTATGCAGGGCTCCATTTATTATCACAGTTCTATTTATTGCAAGTATTAACAGTGATCTCATTTTAAAGGTTTTGAAGAAAGATTAAAATGAGGTATCACATGCTTTTGTTCATATTGAATAATAATTTCCAAGTCATTGACCAAAAATTTGACTTTGAATATCTTTAAAAATTCTATATGATTGAAGGGCAAGCATTCAAGACAGACATCAATTTACTAGCTCAGGATAGATCTTAAAGTTTAATCTAAATTCTTAGGAAACAGTTCTTTCCAGAACTTTATCATTTAGATTAGGGAAGGCAAATTGAGGATACAAGGCAGAGCTACAAAATGTTTTCAAAATTTTCCACAAGGGAGTGAAATACTTGGGTTGGATTGTTTTACCTCTGAGCAATGCTTTTTTGCACACCATGGGCTAAATGGCTAGGTCACAAGGACCCTGAAGGCTCTTAGAAGGTTGGGGGAGGGTACCCACTGGAACAGCTGTTGGGAGACAGATGGTAGCCTCTTATCAAAGCCATCTAGCATGTTCTTTAATGTGTACAGGGTATGGCTTTTCTGTATATAGGGCTATGGCTTAATGTCCCATCCGATGGATGGAAGCCATTCCAAGCCCATCAGTGTCCCCTACTGACCATGGGCAGGATGGGGAATTTTGCAGAGATAAGTCTCAACACTGATCCAGCTTTGAACGGAAGATTATGAGCTTGGTGTGCCACCGACTGAGCCACCCCTGCCCTGGAATTCCTGGAGATGATGAAAGAAATTCTTAACAAAAGTGGCATAGGAACAGTTGAAATTTCACAAGTTATAAATTGTAGTCTAATGATAATACTAAAGAAAAATGAAGGCACTTCACAAAAAATTATGATATGGAAAGAAGAATTAGCCTCCCAAGAAGAAAAAATAAATCATACAAATTGGCCATCCCATAAAGACAGTATAATCTCAAAGCTGCCATTCTTCAACAGCAACGAGAAAGTTGGAATTGCACTGTGACATTTTGGGAAAGTACTAACTTATAGAGGATGAAATGCATAAAATGCCAGAACTAACAAGAGATCAAAACAGGAACCAGAATCTGTAAAATAAATATCAACCAAGAAATTCCTAATTTTCTGCAAATCAAAATTTACTCAACAACTATTGACTACAAAGGCGTGACGATGTTATGTAAGCAATACTGCAAAGCAGGACATTTTATTGTACAATGCCCGCTTCTTGAAAAAAAAGATAGAAAAAAAATCCAGAGAGCCTACCAACTTTGCAGAAATAATATTGGAAGCACTAAACAAAGAAAACCAAGCAGCAAAAAATAATGATTCTAAAAATAGTGAAAAAAATTCTAAAAAATTCAATCCTCAAGATAGTCAACTTCTAGATGAGGAAAAGCTGTGGATGTAAGTGGTTAAATCCAACTCCACCTCAACACTTAACCTCACCAAAAAAAAATCAGCAAGAAAAAAAAGGGAACGAAAGAAGACAAAAAAAATTATAAGAAAGCTAGCAGAGAGTAAAAGAGAGAAGGAAAAATTATAAGAAAAGTGACAGTAAAAGAGAGAAGGAAAAAATCTCAGAATCGTCAGAAGAAGAACAGGAGAATGGCAGAGAAAATGAGTATGAAACAGAAGCTTCAGAAGAAGAAGAAGAAATCGTAAAACAGAACAAAACAGAAAATGACAAAAAAGATATGGTTAAGAGATGAAGCAGCAGAAGACACAGACGATCTCATAGTTTTTATATTTGACTTGAAGGAAGAAGATTACCTTCAATATACAAAACAATTTAAATATACGATAAGCATAATAACAAAAACTCTAAACCATCATTTCATAGTCAAAAGCTACTATAGAAAAATGTACTGTAAAATATTAGATCTGTATTATAAAAAAGGACTCATTACTATTTTGGAGAACTTTGCTAAAGAACTCACATTGCATGAAGACTCGGAAATCTAAAAAATGCAAAAAAGATGCACTAAATTAACTCCTCGTAATAAATAGGCACTTTGACGTCAATTTCAATTTTAGAGGAAAAATTGTCTGAGCCAGGTGGGATACGAACTCACGACTCCTGATAACATGTCAGGTGCTCTGGACCACTGAGCTACCGGCCGCCGATCAAGATTTCCTCTAATTAATGCTATGAACATTCCCTTTATGTCACATATAGGTGTTATGTTAGGCAATTTTTAGCCCTAGCAGCTTTTTATTTGCCAATAGATGGAAAGTATGTCTTACAAGTACGCTAATGATAATAAATATTGAGATACACTCAGATATACTCGATGGTTCAACATCTAGTAATAAATAGGCACTTTGACGTTGATTTCAATTTTAGAGGAAAAATTGTCTGAGCCGGAGGAAATCTTGATCGGTGGCCAGTTGCTCAGTGGTCCAGAGCACCTGACATGTTATCAGGATGTCGTGGGTTCGTATCCCACCCGGCTCAGACAATTTTTCCTCTAAAATTGAAATTGACATCAAAGTGCCTATTTATTACTAGATGTTGAACCATCGAGTATATCTGAGTATATCTCAATATTTATTATCATTAGCATACTTGTAAGACATGCTTTCCATCTATTGTCAAATAAAAAGCCACTAGGGCTAAAAATTGCCTAACATATAACGTCTATATGTGACATAAAGGGAATGTTCATAGCATTAATTAGAGGAAATCTTGATCAGCGGCTGGTAGCTCAGAGGTCCAGAGCACCTGACATGTTATCACAAAGTCGTGGGTTCATATCCCACCCAGCTCAGACAATTTTTCCTCTAAAATTGAAATCAACGTCAAAGTGCCTATTTATTACTAGACGTTGAACCGTCGAGTATATCTGAGTGTATCTCAATATTTATTATCATTAGCGTACTTGTAAGACATACTTTCCATCTATTGGCAAATAAAAAGCTGCTAGGGCTAAAAATTGCCTAACATAACACCTATATGTGACATAAAGGGAATGTTCATAGCATTAATTAGAGGAAATCTTGATCGGCGGCCAGTAGCTCAGTGGTCCAGAGCACCTGACATGTTATCAGGATGTCGTGGGTTCATATCCCACTCGGCTCAGACAATTTTTCCTCTAAAATTGAAATCGATGTCAAAGTGTCTATTTATTACTAGATGTTGAACCATTGAGTTTATCTGAGTTTATCTCAATATTTATTAAATTAACTCCTATGGAGACATTATGTAAAGTAATTTTTGCAGCTAGTACAATGCTCTGCCAGGTCTGAAACTTTTCAGACGTGATCCTGGGGCAGCTCTCTTGTTCCACACTGGACTGTTGGTTGCTAGTCTGAAAGTTTATTTATTTTTTTATCCACATACCTCTTATTTTTTTCATGTGGACTCATTCTAACAACTTATTATGGGTTTGTTCACTCCATTTATGGAGGTGAGATATAAATCTGCGATGATGATCAACTGATTACCCTTTTAGAAATCCCTTTAAATTTTATGACAGAAAGGGTTCAAACACATATTTGTCAACAACATCTCATGAAAATTTTATCTTGGCAGTCAAGCATGTGTCCCTGAGTTACAAATAGTTTAAGTATCAAGGCTGCAAAAATCTGTGGATATCTTTAACCTGATAGAGTACGACACTATACTA
This sequence comes from Ryuthela nishihirai, assembly GCA_038380435.1. Classification (NCBI taxonomy): domain Eukaryota; kingdom Metazoa; phylum Arthropoda; class Arachnida; order Araneae; family Heptathelidae; genus Ryuthela; species Ryuthela nishihirai. Next base: position 71,027,107 of record JAWZYU010000001.1, read on the forward strand.
AGTTTTGAAAATAAATTTAAATTATAGCTGGAAATTGCTAATTAAATTTAGTAAAAAATTTTTACTTAGCAAACAAAAATGTAAACTATTCATAACCCCTCAAAGCAAAAAAATTTCAAAAGAAGCTTCCGATTGTCAGCATTAATTTCTTCAGTTCATGTTCATTCAGCAGCAGAGTGCAATTCAGCTTTAGTGAAAATATTTTTTCTATGTACAATTAAAATGTTAGGTTTTTCTCTATAAAAATAGGGATGTAACATCCATGTAATCATTTGGATGTAAACAATTGATTTTTGCTTCTTTGGTCCCATCTTTTGTCTTTAAAACAATCAACCCACCACTGCTTTTTACCTTCACTAGTGACAAAGTTTGTTGTTTGAGAGATTTTGAGCTTACCATCACAAGTTGTGGCAGTTTCTTATTTTGAACATGTAAAAGTTAAATATGCTGCATTGTTAACATATATATTATTAAAAAGTACAGTATAGTAATTTTCATGTACTTAGTATTGTGCAAATTCAGAATCCTTCTGCAGAAATTATTCAGCATTTTACAACTGTCTGTTGTTAAATGCTTAAAGAATTTTGACACAATATTTTCTGTAGTCCACTCAAATGACTGATCTGGAGTCCTGGAGTCATTATTTTTTCTTCATACACTTTTTGCAAAGTTGCACAAGCAACAAGTTGTTGGACAGTTCCACTCCATTACAAGACTGTTTGCTACATGCTGTACACAGTAATGTCACTCAGCTTCATTCCAATATATGAATTTTTTTTAAATTTCTTTCTGCACTCAATCATTTAAAAAATATGCAATTTCTCTAAAGTTTCAACTTCTCAATTAAAAACTAAATAAACATTTTTGAGAAAGTTAACTGCTGTGATATCATAATGAGGGCAACAATATATTAGTATAAAGGTTTTTAGGTTTTGCAACTCAATAGGAAGTTACAAATGGATACATTTGGGCTTGTGCATTATTCTAGAAGAATCCTTGAACAATCCTTGATCTAGAAGAATCCTAGAACAATTGAAAATGTGAGTTACTTATTTCCTAATACAAAAGAATAATTTACAGAATAGTCACAAATTATTCATAGTAGAAGTTTCCATGTATTTGCACAAACTATGAATACTTAATATTTTTTAACTCCGGGACCCATACTTATCACAAGCTTAGATAAATTTTCTTGAGTGTTGTTGGCAAGTATATGTTTCAACACATTTTTTTCCCCAAAGATTTAAAGAGGGGTTTTTTGAAATATTCAATGTCAAATTTTAAGATCGATAACCTTAAAAAGTTTTAATCACAAAAATTTAAACCAAATAATATCACTTTAAAAGTTTAGAGATATTATTTTCAAAATTGGGCAGATTACATGAAGTTACTAAGTTTTATCTATGTTTTGAGTCACCATTTCCTAGAATCTGTGTGGCCGTAAATAAAGCCGAAATTTTGTGCAGAAGCTCTTTTTAGTAAAGGAAATAAGCTTGTTAAATTTTATGAAAATAAAAAATTGTCAGATTGAAAATGTATTTTTTTTTTGTGGCAGTTTGACATAGTAAAAAAATTGATTGAAATAAAAATCATGAAAACAGTAATAATCTTCATTATCCCTTTCAAATGGGTGCAGAAACTAATGTTCATTATAGTTGGTTAGTCTTCATAAAACTCTGCCACCTTCATTAAAAACTTTAACTTTCCAATTGGGAATATTTTTTTTTTGCATAAAATTGAAATGTTTTTATATTTCATAACTAAGGGTTATATCCACTCCCTCTCCTTTATGGCTATGTTCATGTTCTTGTACATTTTCATGCAACAGTTGAAGTGTTTTCTTTTGTGTGTGCTAGTATCTCAGTGATGGCTCACTCATGTCATAATTGGAGTTAAGTCTGAAAGCAACCTATCAGTATTGTTCCACCTAGAGAGAACTGTGCTGATAAATACATATATCTGGTAGGCAACATAAAATATATCATCACTGTTATATGAACCAGACTCTGGCTACATATGCAGTGTGGCTACAAATCAGTGCAATACCACTGCACAGATAGGGCAGCATTTATTGAAGTTTTGTCAACTCAAACATTGCTTCTACTTTAGAAAATCTGTCTTACACTGTAACTAAAATAACATATTGAAAACCATTTACAGAATATGCATTTAATTCTGTCTATAACTAAAATATGCTATTTTATGCTCTATTTGCAACCTTTTATAAACTTTGTTTCATTTAAATTTGCATTTTTATTTCTATGCTTGGTGGCCACTAAAGTATGAACCATCCACTATGCTGAAAAATTATCTGTGCAAGTGGAGTAAAAGCTAGTGTGTACCAATAGTATTTGGTTTATGGTTAACATATAATAAAAGAAATTGGAGGAAGATAGCATGGCCAGGTGTGTGGATTCCTCTATCTCAGAAATAGCATATCTTTTTGATTCCAGACTAACTGTTAGAGAGTTGGTGTAGAAAAGCAGTTGTAGACTTAAACACTGGAGAGAGAAAAAACCAGTAAACACAAGAATTTTTAGAAACATGAGGTAGAGTGTATGAAAGTACAAGTTAAAAATCTTCTGGAGGCCAACAAGCAATTAACATATGAGACAGTCATCTGCAAATACAATGTTGGACAGTCATGACAGATTTTCAGTAGGAGAATGCATCAAACTCTTTAGTATTTGCGGTATATCAATAAGGGCAGCTTCACCCTCCTTACATTATCATTAAAGATATATCCATAGATGTATCATAACCAGTAATATCTATTGCCATGTTATCTTCAGGTAGTTATTCCAGCATGAGGAGGCCCCACAGGTATTAGGTGGGTGATCATAATTCAATGGCCACTGAGTGTGTAAGAAGTCATTAGAAAAAGGCACATTTTAAAAAAAATTATGTTCGCTAGTTTTTAGGTTTTTCTTCTGTTTTTGCAGGAAACACCGTGTGATTTAGTGACTGGAGAAGAAAGACGTTATGTTCTTCCTGATGATATGCCTGCAAATCATGTGTCATGCACAGTTGAAATGGCATCTGTTTTAAATAGATGTAAGTTTTTGGTTTTTGACTCTCTTTTATTATTTGGAACAGGGGTCATTAGTTAGATACCTATAATCTTGACCCAAAGAAATTTTGTAAATTTAAGAATGTATAAATTTTCAACTATACACTCTCAAAGACAAATTTTGTAAATAAGTAACAAGCATGAGATATTCAAAAACATTGCTTCAAATTTCCTAAAAAAATTTTACTTCTAACATTATGAAATTGTTTGAAGTAAAAAATGTATAATTTGTACATTCAAATTTTGACCATTCTAAATTAATCAAAATCTTTTTCTATGTTTTATTTGTTTAATTAAATAAAGTAAATTGTAAAACAAATCTGATATGTTCTTAATCAGTGGATTTGGTCTTAATAAGTTTCACACTTTGTCAGTGTAGAACTACTGTAATAGCTAAACCTTGGTGGCTACTACATATCTAATATGTAGTAGTAATGGTCCACAAAGAAAATAAATTTATGATTTCTTTAATTGTATACAGCTATCATTAGTTAGTATTATGCATCCTGTTGTGTGTCAGGCTTTAATCTGATGTTATGTTCATCCCTACTGTGCCTATATTAAGATTTTCTGTTAACTCCACTCTACCTTTGGTAAGAAAGGGAAAACTGGTGAATTTAGCAAGGCTGTCATCCATCAGATATGAAACATTAAGCCATGGACCCTTGTGCAGGAGAACCATCTCTGTGCATGTTCAAAAACACACTGAACTGTCTTAACTGGAGGTTTCCAGCTCTCTTCTAACAGCTGTCCAATGTTCTAATGAAGTACTGTATAGTCCATCCCCTTCCTCTATATATTATTGAGGCCTTAGAGACCTTATTACTTAGTCATATAACCCATTGTGTGCACAAAAATACTCCTCAGAGGATTTAAATTATTTCTATTAAGGTATTGCCTATGTCATTGCAAAATGGCTTATTTCTATTAAGGTATTGCCTATGTCATTGTTTCTCAGGCTGTTTTTGCTTTATCACTGAGCTAGTTTCTGAAATTTCTCTCTATACATATGTTATTTGCCTTTATGTATGTTGGTCTAAATAATAACAAGCATGGAAATACCTAATATGTATTTTTATAATTAGTATACCAGTTTGTTGTTCACATATTTTAATGTATGTTTTGGACTAGGAATCCATTATTTTTATAAATATACATAACTAATACAAGCATATGCTTGAGGAGTAATTTATTATTTTTTTAGATACATAGCAAAAACCTTATTTAGTTGTACATGTTTAAAAGACCACTTCTGGTACATACATGCCATTCTCGTGTTATTCCTAAGAGGAGATTATTTGATGGATTTATGGGGTGAAATAAAAGAGGGAAAAAGAGTGTGTGCATGGGCAGCTTTAGACATGCTATACTGTATTCCATTAGAACACCATTTACAGCTTAATTCAGGTAAAATACCTCTAATACAAGTATATATGTAAATTAGTGATTTAAGACTTTTGTAAACCACTGAGCTAAGTTATAAATGGTCTAATGTAATACAATATAACTTGTCTAAAGCTGCCCATTCACACACTCTTTTCCCTCCTTTTATTTAATTCCTGAAATCCATCAAATAATCATTTCTTAGGGATAACACAAGAATGGCATGTATGTATTAGAAGTGGCCTTTTAAACGTGTACAGCTGAATAAGGTTTTTACCATGTATCTAAAAAAATAATAAATTACTCCTCAAGCATATGCTTGTCACAGAGGTCTGACAGGAGCCTCTCAGTTTAACATGCCATAGAGAAGATCTGTGAGTAAGGCAAGACCTCGACAGAAAGAACAACACAAATATCCATACCTTACCTGGGGCTTGAACCCAGGTCACTTTGATCAGTAGCCAAGCAAGCTAACACTTGGCCACCAGGATGGCTAGTGAAAAGAAAAACATTTGAAAATTTTATTTACTCAAGCAAGGGAAGTTATGTTTTTGTCCTTCAAAAGAGGGAAAAAAACAGCCAGTTTTAAGTACAAGAAACCTACTTTATGGAACAAAGTTCAATGCAATAGTTTTATACACTATATGTGCATTGAACAGTGTTTGATAATAATCTATGAAATTTATATTGTCTATTTTCTGTTAAATTACATTGAAGATTTCAAAACATTAAAATCTTTTCTTTAATCTAGTGATAGGATTTGTAGTTAGAGTTTAATTTTTCTTTTATTTACTGTTACCCTCAACATTAGAGGGGGGAGTTTGAAAACCTTAATTTTAGACCAAAAGGGGTAAGATTTCCTGATTATGTGCACATAATCATCCCATTTGTACTATCAATTTACTGCTCATTTTTGAGTAATTAAGATTATGTTGTTTTTTGCAACCGGTGACACACACATCAAAAGTGTTGCTAAGAAACTGGAAATATCCAGTGTGCACAGAAAGATGTTCTAATAACCATGCACATAAATCCAATTCATTATCAGCAAGATTCAATTAAAATAACCTGTAAGTGAATATCCTGTTCAGTTTAGAAATTATTTTTTGTGGTCAACTGTAAGGATATACCTGCATCAGTAGCAAACTTCTGCACATGTCTCAGGGCAATCCTGTATGAAGTTTCACTCATTTTTATTGCACTGCTCTTGTAAGTTGACTGCATTGTTCTGAATTTCATGTACAAGAATTAGTAATACAATTAATTTGATTAATTTAAGAGTTACTAGTTACTGCCATATCTAGAAAATATTTTACACTGGAAAGGGTTTGAGGTTTGAAAGAAAAACAACTTCAAGCAGTTGTTTGCCACAGAGTTCTGAAAAGAGCTGTCAGTATAATATGCAATAGAAATCTGTGGGGAAGGTGAGACCTTAGCAGAAAGACAACATAAGAAAAGACATCCATTCCTTATCCAGGATTCAAACCCAGGTCCTTATGATCCACAACCAAGCATACTATTAATTAATTTTTAGCTTTATGTGTTTTTAAACTATTTTTTGTTAATTAAAAATATGAAGGTATTTGTAACAAATAATGCATTTCATATCAATGTTTCCAAAGCAATCCAATTTCCAATTTAAAAAGGTTCATAAAAAAAGAAAAATGTGGATATGCTGGCATGCTATATTGATAGTTTTTATAAAACAACTTTTCCAGATGAAGTGGCTATTATAGATGAGATCCAGATGATTCGAGATCAAAGCCGTGGATGGGCATGGACAAGGGCCTTACTTGGATTAGCAGCTGATGAGATTCATATTTGTGGGGAAGAAGCAGCCTTAAATCTTGTAAAGGAGATTGCTACTTCTGTAGGAGAGGAAGTGGAGGTTTGTTTAATTTTGGGCGTAAAGAACTAATTAAGATTGTAAGTTATATTTTCTTAAAAGTTAGTAGTTTACTAAATTTAAAGAAACACACTTTATAATGGTAAGTTATATTTTGTAATATTTTAATAATTCACAATACTTTGTATTTTAACAGAACTTTAGTTTACAAATAAATATATTGAAGTACAAAGTGTATAATAGTCACACACATATATATACACTGATCAGCCAAAACATTAAAACCACCTACCTAATATGATGTAGGCCCTCCTCTCACTGCCAAAAGATCTCACACCCGATGAGGCATAGATTTAACGAGATGTTGTTAAGTGTCACTTGATATTTGGTATCATGACTGCAATAGAAGATCGCACCCGTTTTTCCAACACAAACCACAAATGCTCGATAGGATTCATGTCCAGCTAATTTGGGGGCCATGGCAATAAATGGAATTCCTCATCATGTTCTAAGAACCATTCCTGAACCTTCTTCCCAGTGTGACATGGGGTATTGTCTTTTTGAAAGATGCCATCTCCACCAGGGAATACAGTCACCATAAAGGGGGTACTTGGTCAGCCACTATGTTCAGGTAAGTGACAGCTATCAGAGTTTGCTCTACAGGGATAATTAGTCCAAGTATTCTCCAAGAAAATATTGCCTAGACCATCACACTCCTTCCAGTCACCTGGATCCATCCCACAGTGCATCCAGGTGAAAAGGCTTCCATGGGTAAACATCGCACACAAGCTCATCCGTCCACATGGTGTCACAGAAAACGGGATTTGTCTGACCATGCAACCCTCTTCCAGTCTTCTATGGTCCAATGGCGATTATTACGTGCCCACTGCAAGCATTGATGATGGTGAACGGCTGTAAACATAGGCACACGAATGGGTCTGCGGCTGCGGAGACCCATATCCAAGAGTTTGCAATGAATTGTGTATCAGGCAAATTGGGCCCTTTACCACAATTGAAATTATGGGTAATGTCAGCCACAGTAGGCCTCCTGTTGCTGTGGACAAGACGAGATAGCCTGCACTGATCTCTGGCATCCATGAGGTGTATCCAGCCCACACCTTGTTGACAGCTTGAAGTGTTACCTGTTTCAGACCATCTTTGACAGGTACTAACTACTGCTTAGCATGAGCAGCCTACCAGCATTGCTGTTTCGGAGATGCTCTTACCAAAGTATCTTGGCATAACGATCTGGCCTTTGTCAAAATCAGATAAATCCATTGTTTTTCTCATGTTGAGATGAAACAAAATACTGTCTGCGAGAGCTCCAACCCAGGTATTATATATATCGTTCACGACCTTGGCACATGACACTGATTGGCTGCACACATGCTTCTTTGTATAACACAGAGGTGGTTTTAATGTATTGGCTTATCAGTGTATATAATGCCCTATAATAAGTGAATTGTTTTGTATGTTCACTCTAAATTATAAAAATTCAGGCAAAAGTATTTTCTGAAATAATGAGAAAGACATTTTAATAATTATAAAGTTATGATCATATATCATAGTTCACTTTATTTTATGTGCATGTCAAATTACATGAACTTCATCATTGGCTTGATTTCACCAGAGCATTGGATATAAGCAAACACAGATGTATGACATCACTCTCAGTTTTCCTTGTTACGTTTTTAGAAAGACTGAAAGATAGCAAAATTATCTCTCCAATGACAAACAGCTAAAATTAATGGTATTAAAGTTATTTTAATTTTAATTGCAATTAAAGTACAATTCACTGCAATTTTATAATTTTGCAATGAAAATTTAAAGCAGTGAAGCGAAAGTCAACAAAAATAACTGGAAGTAAATAAAACTACTAGTTTTACTAATTAAAATGGCATTAGGAAAACAAAGATATCTAAATGAGCATCAAGCGTTGCATAGGAAAAGTTATACACTCCTTTCTGTTTCATTAGGTGTAAACTGGAAGGAGAGCTGTGTACCAATCCCTAGTGATGATGCACAGAACCGGCCAGGTCTAGCACCTAATGTCCGACCCCGCCTTCTCGTGGTGCAGGCCGTTAGTACCTTTCAAAAGAGATATTCTCTTTTGGAAGTGAACGGAAGGGGAGGGCTGCCAGTTCAGTATGGCCTACTGATCTGGTCATCTATGGCCACTTTTTTCTTTTTTTCAACCCTGCTGAGGAGTGGTCAACTTCACAGGGTCCTGGTGCTGACCATTTATACCTACTAGACTGGACTTGCTGCACTGGTGGGCCTCTGTTGAGGGAGAGTCTGCCGCTGTGTTTTCTGTTTGCTTCTGGGTTGCCAGCTCTAAGTGAACAGAGGCATGGGATACCTTACATCAGATGGTAGATAATCCTAATCAGAGGCCATCGCAGGTACCTGAACTTTACTTAGCTAGTTGGGCATCGTCAAGCCTAAACTGGAGTAATGCGTCTCAGGCAGGCCATATGGCTCTTGAAAAAGTCCACTTGAAAAGGTGGTGCCTGAAGTTCCTACCAGCATCGGTGACTTCAGCCTTTAGCAGAGGAGGAACAGGTCTTTGCCCCATGCCTGCGATCAGGGGGCTGTTTGATATTGTTGGCCCTACCAATCTCAATAAACCTAATTTCTTTAAAAATCCTACTAATCATTTTCTCTCTGCAGGAACGTGGAACGTGAGGACATTACATAGAGATTATTCTCTTGATGTCCTCATGCAGGAATTCCAGCGCTATAACCTAGATATTCTAGGCTTGCAAGAGACCAGATGGACAGGTAAAGGTGAGATACTTAAAAATAACTTTAAATTTCTCTTTACAGGGAGGGAGGATGGAAAGCATCACCAAGGCGTGGGTCTGCTGCTCAGCAGACATGCTAGTGATGCTCTTCTAGGATATGAGTGCATTAATGAAAGGTTTCTTACAGCAAAATTTCAGACAAGCGTTAAAGACTTGAATGTTATCTGCTGTTATGCCCCCACTGAGGATGCTGATGAGGATCAGAAGGATAGATTTTACGGACAACTTCAGGATATTTTGAATTCTGTCAAGAAAGGAGATATTACCCTTGTTCTAGGTGACTTCAATGCCAAAGTTGGTACTGACTCTGATCTTTGGGGAGGGGTGATAGGCCCTTTTGGTATTGGTAGCTTCAATGGCAATGGGCAACGTCTCCTACAGGTAAGTAAACTCAATGGTTTCAGAATAACTAACACATATTACAAACACCGCGACATACATAAATACACGTGGGTTTCACCTGATGGGCTCCATAGGAATATGATTGATTATATATTAATTAACAGCAAATGGGCTAGTTCTGTTAGAAATACCAGGGCATATAGGGGAGCTGAAATTGGATCTGACCATTACCTTGTTAAAAGTGTCTTGCAACTTAAACTTAAAAAGTGTTGTGCTAGGGTTAAAAAATTTACCTTTAATACTGATGCTCTGAAAGACCCAGTTATAGCTAGAGCTTACCATGATAGGTTACTTAGTCATTATGACAATCATGGTATGCTTACTACTGATGTTGAGGAAGAATGGGATCATTTTAAACAGGCTTTTTTGGACACTAACAGTACTCTTTTAGGAAAAAAGGAGCAGAAGAGACAGAATTATCTGAGTGATAAGGCACTTGAGCTTATCTCGGAACGAAAGAACTGCAGGAATGTCCTTAATCAATACCCTACTAGTCCTAATAGAAAGCATTACAGAGAGCTTAATAAACGCGTAAACGATCGGTTAGCTGCTGATAAGAATCTTTGGCTTGATGGTTTGGCTGACAAAGCCGAGGAAGCAATTAGACAGCACAACAGCAGAGAGCTGTACCAGATAGTTAATGTTTTGTGTGGTAGAAAACGGACAGGCATACAGGGATTGAAGGATAAACAAGGTAAGGTTATAAAAGGTGAGGATTCTGTCATGGCTAGGTGGGCTGAGCATTTCAGTGATGTTCTAAACAATGTGGTTAGTTTTACTCCCATTGTTTGTAATGATGATAGATGCATTGGCAGCTTTAATGTTGGCCCTATAACACAATCTGAAGTTATTTTGGCTATTTCTAAACTTAAACTTCATAAATCCCCAGGTGTAGATGAAATTACTACAGAAATGCTCAGAGCTGGGAATGTTTCAGTTACCACTTGGATGACTGAAATTTTGAATAACTTTTATGATAAAGGCATGGTTCCTAAAGGTTTTACCACAGCTATTATTATCCCTATTTTCAAAAAAGGTGATCGCAGTTCTTGTGATAACTATAGGGGTATCAGCCTACTCTCTGTTTCTGGTAAAGTTCTTTCCATGATTGTGCTTAATAGAATTAAGAATCTGGTTGACAGGCAATTGCGTGATGAGCAATGTGGATTCAGAAGTGGTAGGGGATGTGTAGATCAGATATTTTCACTTAGGCAGATTCTTGGGAAATGTTTAGAGTTTCAGAAACCTTTGGTTGCTAGCTTTGTTGATTTCAAAAAGGCTTTCGACTCTGTTGATCGTCATAATTTGTGGTTGATTGTGAGATCATATGGTATACCAGACAAGTTAGTTAACATTATGAAAGCTCTCTATAATAACACTGAGTCGTGTGAGAGTTGGTAAGTCTTGTAGCAATTGGTTTAGCATTACGTCTGGTGTTCGACAAGGGTGCATTTTGTCTCCTTTTCTCTTTAGTGTGGTTGTTGATTATGTTATACGAAATTCACTTCAAGGGAAAGATTTTGGCCTTAAATGGGCTGGAGATACAAAAATTTCTGATTTAGATTATGCTGATGATTTAGCCCTTTTGGCAAATGATGTTGATGAGATGAACTCTTTCATTCAAGCTGTTGATGAGACTGGTAGTAGAGTAGGTTTGGTTATAAACAGAGAGAAAACTAAAGTGATGAAAATTGGTCAGGCAGGCTGTGATTCAGTTAATTTGAATGGTTGCAGTCTTGAGCAGGTGTCACAGTTTAATTACCTTGGGAGCTATGTAACAGATACTGGTGATGTGCGGCATGAGATTAACAGACGATTAGGTATTGCTGCCGGGACTTTTAAGAATCTATGGAGAGTGTGGAGAAATAGGCGTATACACCTAAAGACTAAAATTAGACTGTATAATAGTTTGGTTCTTTCTAGGTTTAGTTATGGTAGTGAAACTTGGACACTGTGTAAACAAGATAACAGGAAACTAGATGCTTTTGATTCTAGATGCTTATGCAGTATCTTGGGTATTAGATGGTTTAACTTTGTAACTAATGATGAGGTTAGGCAAAGGAGTCTGCAACCTCCTTTAAGCAGCATATTGTGCAGAGAGAGACTCCGCTGGTTTGGCCATGTTGCCTGTATGGATAATTATAGATTGACAAATAGGGTTATGAACAGTGTGCCTAGAGGCCTCAGAAGGAGGGGGAGACCTAGGATGTGGTGGGCAGACAATGTCAAACAGGACCTTGTTAGAATTGGTGTGCAGTGGCCAGATGCAGCAGATGTAGCTCAGGACAGATATGCTTGGAGAATTAAACTGCGTGGTCTGGTTGGACCTCTGTAGCCCATGGCTGCTTGAGGAGGAGGAGGAGGAGGAATCCCCCACAATCAGCAAAGGGAATCAAAAACAGCAATAAATAACATTAGTCAAAAATAAATAGAAATTTCACACAGAAAAGTTAATGTAAACAAATTGTTTGGATAAGCAACCTTTGTTATAAAGCTATTGCTAGTGGGAAACACTTTGAGTTGTGTGACCACTCTTGGGAATGCAAGGGGATACCTGTATATGCATACTTTTATGATATAGTTATACAATATCTGGTTGAGACAATTCAGTGTATTAGCCTATCCTTCAAACATTGCTACATAAGGACTACACCACCTACTTCCCCACTATCACTACAATCTTCATCACTGACTTAATTTGAAATTTAGTGAACATGAATTTTATGAGTCCATGCTAAGTGTGTGGGAAATATATATAGCAATTTGTGTATTATTATATCTTATCCTTTCACACACATATGGGCTTGTCAGAAGCTGATTAATTTCAAATTTTGTATATTTTAATTCTCATTGTCAGAAGAAGTGTCTCACTATCAGTATTACTGTCAGGTTGTCTCACAACTTCTATATTTTTGAGAATTTTAGAGCACATTCATTGAAAGATTGCATTAATTTAATTGTTAAAGATGGTTTTAGTAAGAAATTTAAACAGAAATGCTTACCATAGAAAAAATCCTTTTGAATCCTTACAAAAGAAAAAGACCTTTTGAATATTTTTTTGTGTGTTGAATTAATCTGTACATTTAGTACATAGTTTTGATGACCAACCAATCTACAGGGAGCTTATCTGTCATTAATGGGGAACCTTCTATTATATATGTACACTAAGCTTCAAAATTTGTAAATGCTATGTAAATGAAAAGCTACATTCCAAGCTCCCTAACTTTGAAAGAAACTTTTTAATGGAAAAATATCACTAGAGGTAAATTGCCTCTCATTAAAATCTCTCTGGCTATCTATTTTCCACAATATTCGTTTAATGTTTAAAGAATTGTTGAAGTCAAAACATTTAACTGTAACTCATGCTACTCATGAAAATTTGCTTTCAAAGATAAAACACAGTTATTATAACAAATAATTCACTAACCTAAATGTAATATTTGAAGTATGTGTAATGAATTTTTTTTTCAGTTTTCATCAGTTGAGGAGGAAGGATATTTATGAAGAGTGTGACAGCAATGTCTGCTGTTAAATGTTCCAGCTTCAACTCTTTTATTAAGCAAATATTATTTATAAATATAAATTCAGATTAGAGAGCTTTGAGTAAGATCAATTTATCTCTAGTAACATTTTCAATAAAAAGCATATTTTCATTCACATGATATGGAAGTGTCCAGATATTTTTTGGAAGATAGTTAGTTATTTTAGTAATTTAGAAACTAATATCAACTGTTTTACATTTTTTAAAGGATTTTTTTGTTTTAAGTGATAATGGTATTTTGTTCTGTATTTTATAGGTTAGAAGGTATAAAAGATTGACAAAATTGACTGTTCAAGACCATGCATTAGGTTAGTTTTTGTTTATTTCAGATGCTTTTGATTAAAAGTTATTTTTGAGCAAACTGTTTATATGCTTAAATTCAAGTCTATTTTGCATGTTTGATAAATTTTATTAATTTTGGTAATTTTCTATGCACTCAGTATTTTGCTTTCTATTTTTTTATATGCAAAGAGTATTGATTAAGAGTATAAGTTTCTCTGGATAATTATAAAATATTTTATAGTGAAGATAAGCTCTAGATTTATAAAACAAAAGAGATAATTCTTAATGTTCCATCATCATCATCATCGTCATCGTCATCATCGTCGTCATCATCCTCAAGCGACCATGGCCTACGGAGGTCCAACCAGACCATGCAGTTTAATTCTCCAAGCATATCTGTCCTGAGCTACATCTGCTGCATCCGGCAACTGCACACCAATTCTAACAAGGTCCTGTTTGACATTGTCTGCCCACCGCATCCACAGCATCCCCTCCTTCTGAGGCCTCTAGGAACACTGTTCATAACCCTATTCGCCAATCTATAATTATCCATACGGGCAACATGGCCAAACCAGCGAAGTCTCTCTCTGCACAATATGCTGCTTAAAGGAGGTTGCACACTCCTTTGCCTAACCTCATTATTAGTTAGTTAAATCACCTAATGCCTAAGATACTACGTAAGCATCTATAATCAAAAGTATCTAGTTTCCTGTTATCTTGTTTACACAGCGTCGAAGTTTCACTACCATAACTAACCCTAGAAAGAACCAAACTATTATACAGTCTAATTTTAGTCTTTAGGTGTATACGCCTATTTCTCCACACTCTCCATAGATTCTTAAAAGTCCCGACAGCAATCCCTATTCGTCTGTTAATCTCATGCCGCACATCACCATTGTCTGTTACATAGCACCCAAGGTAATTAAACTGTGACACCTGCTCAAGACTGCAACCAATCAGATGAACTGAATCACAACCTACCTGACCAATTTTCATCACTTTAGTTTTCTCTCTGTTTATAACCAAACCTACTCTACTACCAGTCTCATCAACAGCTCGAATGAAAGAGTTCATCTCATCAACATCATTTGCCAAAAAGGCTAAATCATCAGCATAATCTAAATCAGAAATTTTAATATCTCCAGCCCATTTAAGGCCAAAATCTTTCCCTTGAAGTGAATTTCGCATAACATAATCAATAACCAAGCTAAAGAGAAAAGGAGACAAAATGCACTCTTGTCGAACACCAGAAGTAATGCTAAATCAGGGGCGGGGGTGGCTCAGTCGGTAGCGCGCCAGGCTCGTAATCTGTAATTCCCAGGTTCGAGTCCCAGCTGGGTCAGTGTTGAGATTTATCTCCGCAAAATTCCCCGCCCTGCCCACGGTCAGTAGGGGACACCGATGGGCTTGGAAAGGCCGCTGTCCGTCAGATGGGACGTTAAGCCGTATCCCCGTGTGCTGGAGAGCCATTCCCTGTGCACGTTAAAGAACACGCTGGATGGCCTTGACGGGAGGCTACCATCTGTCTCCCAACAGCTGTTCCAGTGGGCCCTCTCCCCCAACCTTCTCTGAGCCTTCGGGGTCCATGTGACCTGGCCATTTAGCCCATGGTGTGCAAAAAAGTGCCGCTCAGAGGTAAAACAACCCAACCCAATGCTAAATCAATTACTACAAGCCTTACCAACTGTCACACACGACTCAATGTTATTATAGAGAGCTTTCATTATGTTAACTAACTTGTCTGGTATACCATGTGATGTCACAATCAACCACAAATTATGACGATCAACAGAATCAAAAGCCTTTTTGAAATCAACAAAGCTAGCAACCAAAGGTTTCTGAAACTCTAAACATTTCTCAAGAATCTGCCTAAGTGAAAATATCTGATCCACACATCCCCTACCACTTCTGAATCCACAATGCTCATCACGCAATTGACTGTCAACCAGATTCTTAATTCTATTAAGTACAATCATGGAAATAACTTTACCTGGAACAGAGAGTAGGCTGATACCCCTATAGTTATCACAATATCTGCGATCACCTTTTTTGAAAATAGGGATAACAATAGCTGTGGTAAAATCCTTAGGAACCATGCCTTTATCATAAAAGGTATTCAAAATTTCAGTCATCCAAGTTGTAATCGAAACATTCCCAGCTCTAAGCATTTCCGTAGTAATTTCATCTACACCTGGGGATTTATGAAGTTTAAGTTTAGAAACAGCCAAAATAACTTCCGAATGTGTTATAGGGCCAACATTAAAGCCACCAATGCATCTATCAACATTGCAAACAATGGGAGTAGAACTAACCACATTGTTCAGAACATCACTGGACTACTCAGCCCACCTAGCCATGACAGAATCCTCACCTTCTATAACCTTACCATGTTTATCCTTCAATCCCTGTATACCTGTCTGTTTTCTACCACATAAAACATTAACTATCTGGTACAGCTCTCTGCTGTTGTGCTGTCTAACTGCTTCCTCAGCTTTGTCAGCCAAGCCATCAAGCCAAAGATTCTTAGCAGCAGCTAACTGATCTTTTACACGTTTATTAAGTTCTCTGTAATGCTTTCTATTAGGACTAGTAGGGTATTGATTAAGGACATTCCTGCAATTATTTCTTTTTGAAATGAGCTCAAGTGCCTTATCACTCAAATAATTCTGCCTCCTCTGCTCCTTTTTCCCTAAAAGGCCTAAAAAATCTTTCCCTCGAAGTGAATTTCGCATAACATAATCAATAACCAAGCTAAAGAGAAAAGGAGACAAAATGCACTCTTGTCGAACACCAGAAGTAATGCTAAATCAGGGGCGGGGGTGGCTCAGTCGGTAGCGCGCCAGGCTCGTAATCTGTAGTTCCCAGGTTCGAGTCCCAGCTGGGTCAGCATTGAGATTTATCTCCGCAAAATTTCCCGCCCTGCCCACGGTCAGTAGGGGACACCGATGGGCTTGGAAAGGCCGCTGTCCGTCAGATGGGACGTTAAGCCGTGGCCCCGTGTGCGGGAGAGCCATTCCCTGTGCACATTAGTGTCAGGGAATGGCTCTCCCGCACACGGTCCTGTGTCAGTGTCCAAAAAAGCCTGTTTAAAATGATCCCATTCTTCCTCACCTTCCGTAGTAAGCATACCATGACTGTCATAATGACTAAGTAACCTATCATGGTAAGCTTAGCTATAACTGGGTTTTTCAGAGCTTCAGTATTAAAAGTAAATTTCTTAACCCTAGCACAACACTTTTTAGGTTTAAGTTGCAAGACACTTTTAACAACGTAATGGTCAGATCTAATTTCAGCTCCCCTATATGACCTGGTATTCCTAACAGAACTAGCCCATTTGCTGTTAATATATAATCAGTCATATTCTTATGCAGCCCATCTGGTGAAACCCATGTGTACTTATGTATGTCGCAGTGTTTGTAATAAGTGTTAGTTATTCTGAATCCAATGAGTTTACTTACCTGTAGGAGATGTTGCCCATTGCCATTGCAGCTACCAATACCAAAAGGGCCTATTACTCCTCCCCAAAGGTCAGAGTCAGTACTAACTTTGGCATTGAAGTCACCTAGAACAAGGGTAATACAAGGGGAATTTCTTGACAGAATTCAAAATATCCTGAAGTTGTCCGTAAAACCTATTATTTTCATCCTCATTGGCATCCTCAGTAGGGGCATAACAGCAGATAACATTCAAGTCTTTAATGCTTTAAATTTTTGCTGTAAGAAACCTTTCATTAATGCACTCATATCCTAGAAGAGCATCACTGGCGTGTCTGCTGAGAAGCAGACCCACACCTTGGTGATGCTTATTGTTGTCCCTCCCTGAAAAGAGAAATTTAAGATTATTTTTAAGAATCTGACCTTTATCTGTCCATTTGGTCTCTTGCAAGCCAAGAATATCTAAATTATAATGGTGTGTGATTACATCAAGAGAAAAAGCTCTGTGCAGAGTCCTCACATTCCAACTACCTATGGAGAGAAAATGGTTAGTGGGATGTTTAAAGAAACTATGTTTATTGAGAGAGGGAATGCCGACAATATCAAACAGCCCCCTAATCGCAGACATGAGGCAAAGACCCGTTCCCCCACCACTAAAGGCTGAAGCCATCTACACTTGAAGACTTTCTCCAATGTAGAATTTGACGATGCCAGTAGAAGAAATAGAAGCAAAGAGTTCAGGTGCTTGCGATGACCTCTGCTCAGGATTATCCACCAGCTGATAAACATATCCTGTGAATCTATTCATTTGGGGCTGTCAACCCACAAACAAACAGGAAACACAGTGGAAGATTTTCCCTCCACAGAAGCCCACCAGTGCAGCAAAATCAGGATCGATAATCAAGCTCAGAGCCATATATCTGTCCAGTCCAGTGGATTTATATGGTCAGCATCAGGACACTGTGTGTTTGACCACTCCTCAGCAGGGTAGAAAAAAAAAAAAGAAAAGTAGCCATAGTTGTCCAGATCAGTAGGCCACACTAATCTGGCAGCCCTCCCCTTCTGTTCACTTCCACAAGAGAGTTTCTCTTTTGAAAGGTACTAATGGTCTGCACCACAAGAAGGTGGGGTCTGACATTAGGTGCTAGGCCTGGCCAGTTCTATGCATCATCACAGGGGACTGGTGCATAGCTCTCCTTCCAGTGACTGCCTAGCTACCATTTACAGAAATCAATATATTGTTACAGCATACAATAACTTTTTTTTTTTGTAAAGAAATTTAAAATCATTTTAAAAGTTGAAAAGCATAATTCAAAATAGAACTTATCCATATTTTTTTTTCATAACACATATGACTACTATCTTACCTTCCATAAAGATTTCTGCTGTACACTATATTGACAAGGTTACAATCTTCAATAAAGTACACTTTAACATATGGAGATTTCAGCATTACTAGTTTTGTGTTGTTCATCTCTTAATGGCTTTTTTTAATCACAATTGGCTAAATGGTAAGGTTACAGGGACCCCAATTGCTCAGAGAAGGATGGAAGGGGACCTATTGGATAGATGTTAGGAGATAGATGGAAGCCTCTCATCAAAGCCACCCAGTATGTTCTTTAACATGCACAGGATATGGCTCTCCTGCACGTAGGACCATAGCTTTGTGTCCCCTCTGACATATTGTGTATTCCTCTCTTCAGCATTCTTATCAATATCAGCAGTCAAAAATTCTTTGCATTTTGCGAGTGCAACGTAGACAATATATGGTGTTCAGAGCACAAATGATCTAAGTCCAAAATTGATGATGGTATAATGGCTTAGAAGGAATATACCTGAAATAGAGATGCATTATTGCTCTCGCTTTAAAAATGAAAGGTATGGAAATTATTTCACCATAGAATTTCCAGTTATATAAAAAATATTAAAGTTGATTTTCTCAAAAACTTGTTTTATGGAAAAAATTGAACATCCCACTTAAGAAAATATATATCGTAAATGAAGTCATTAGATGCAGTTTGTTTTGTTAATGTGTGTGATTTAAACCATGTTAACATTTCAAGAGAAATGACTATTAACTCTGAAGAACATATTGTAATGAGTGCAATCTTCTGAAATTCAGTGTAATTACTAATTAAGGATAAATTATAATTTAATTATAATTGATCCCTATTTTTAAAAAAGGTGATCGCAGTTCTTGTGATAACTATAGGGGTATCAGCCTACTTTCTGTTCCAGGTAAAATTCTATGCATGATTGTGCTTAATAGAACTAAGAATCTAGTGCAATTGCAATTGCATGATGAGCAATGTGGATTCAGAAGTGGTAGGGGATGTGTAGATCAGATATTTTCACTCACGCAGATTCTTGAGAAATTTAAGTTTCAGAAACCTTTGGTTATTAGCTTTGCTAATTTCAGAAAGGCTGCTTGAGGGGGTATTTATTATTTTTTTTATTTTTTTTAACTCTGTTGATCACTATATTTTTGTGCTTGATTGTGAGATCATATGGCATACCAGACAAGTTAGTTAACATAATGACTATAATAACACTGAGTCATGTGTGAGAGTTGGTAAAACTTGTAGCAATTGGTTTAGCATTGTTTCTAGTGTTCGACAAGGGTGCATTTTGTCTCCTTTTCTCTTTAGTTATTGATTATATTATTCAGAATTCACTGCAAGGAGATGATTTTGGGCTTAAATGGTCTAGAGCAGTGGTTCTCAACCTTTTATGCTTCACATACCCTCTGGAAATGTGTATGTAAATGGTGTACCCCTTGTATAGATAGATAAAACTATAGTTATAATATAACAATGGGATTAAATAAAATTAGTACTTTGTTACTAGATCTAATGACTTTTGAGTTGAGAACCCAAAAAATTTTACTGCATACCCCATGTTGAGAACCCATAATCTAGAGATCTGAAAATTTCTGATTTAGATTATGCTAATGATTTGGCCCTTTTGGCAAATGATGTTGAACTTTCATTAGAACCGTTGATGAGAGTGGTAGTAGAGTAAGTTTGGTGATAAACAGAGAGAAAACTAAAGTGATGAAAATTGGTCAGGCAAGTTGTGGTTCATTTAATCTGAATGGTTGCACCCTTGAGCAAGTGTCTTAATTATCTTGGTAGCTATGTAGCAGATACTGGTGATGTGTGGCACTAGATAAACAGAAGAATAGGGATAGCTCCTAGGACTTTCAAGAATCTATGGAGAATGTGGAAAAATAGGCATGCACACTTAAAGTATAAAATTAGGCTGTATAATAGTTTGGTTCTTTTTAAGGTTAGTTATTGGTAGTGAAGCTTGGACCCTTTTCTAAACAAGATAACAGGAAACTTGATGCCTTTAATTCTAGATGCTTACACAATATTTTGAGCATTAGGTGGTTTAACCTAATCTAAGGTATAAGGCCAAAATATAATTTAGGTGGTTTAACCTAAGTCCAAGGTATAATGAGTAATAATAATGAGGCTAGGCAATGGAGTTGGCAACCTCCTTTGAGCAGCATATTTTCCAGAGAGAGGCTCCATTGGTTTGGTCATGTTACTCATATGCATAACTATAGATTAGCAAATAGGGTGGAAGCTTAGGAACAGTGTACCTAAAGGCATCAGAAAGAAGGGGGAGACCTAGAATGCAGTGGGCAGACAGTGTCAAACAGGACCTTGTTAGAATTGGTCTACAGTGGTCACATGCAGCAGATGTAGCTCAGGACAGATATGCTTGGAGAACTAAATTGCACAATATGGTTGGATCCCTGTAGCTCATGGTTGCTTGAGGATGATGTTCAATTTAAAATTACTCTGGAATGGCAAATAGGCTTAAAATAATAAATCATTTTAACCTGTTTGTGATTCCAAAAATTAAATTTGACAGAGAAAAACTTGGTTGAATGTTTTTACATTCAACCAAGTTTTTCTCTCTCAAATTTAATTTGAAACATAGAAATTTATTTATAATTTATAATGTTTTAACTTTTTCAGCATCATTACTAGTTAAACTTCACACATTTTTAATTAACCTACTGAATCTGTCAATTGAATTTTTTTTCAGAAACTTCACCCCTTTTGCTTGTAGTTAGCCTACATATATTAGGTTTTAAATCTTGTGTTAATATCACATAATTTGGAATAAATGATAACAAATTTGTGTTTGTTAATCTAGTGGATGACTTATTTCTTTACATGAGTAACAAAAGTTATTCACAAACCTAAGTACTGTTGAACATCATGGCATGCAAAGGATTTTTTAACTTTTTTTTGTAAGTAGTTTAAGCATGAGTTGGAGCACAAACCTAATGGCAGAAAATTCACTGCAAAGTGCAGTAATGCTAAATTTGAAAGACATAATCATCATGGTCTGTTGGCAGGGCTGGGGAAAAGTTTAAATTGATAGGAGCCTTTTTAGTTCATAGTGGTTTCTGTGACAACTCCCTCAAGGTGATATGCAGTCACAGTACTGCGGTGCACCAGGATTGTCACGACATATATTCGTTGTTCACATACCAATGCAAGTGAGTTTTCTGGCATGGTTCCTTACTTTCAAAGTAGGGGAAAATTGCAATAATGAAATATTTTTATGTGGGAGAAAACATTAATTTTCACCTTTGAGTGCAGTATTGTTAATTTCATTGAATGCATCTTTTTTAATGCATATAAAAATTGGAAAAAATGTTTTACCTTTCCCTCCTATATTGGTTTGCCCTGACTTGTGGGCAGAAATGACTTCAGTTGGTAGTGCACAGGCTCGTAATCTGCAGTTCCCAGGTTTGAGTCCCATCTGGGCTAGCATTGAGATTTATCTCTGTAAAACTACCAGTCCTGCCCTTGGTCAGTAGGGGGCACTTATGGGCTTGGAAAGGCTGCCGCCCATCAGATGGCATGTTAAGCCGCGCCCCATGTGCAGGAGAGCCATACCCTGTGTACATTAAAGAACACACTGTATGGCTTTGATGGGAGGTTACCATCTGTCTCCCAACAGCTGTCTAGTGGGTCCCCTTCCCCAACCTTCTCTGAGCCATAGGGGTCCTTGTAACTTGGCCATTTAACCCATTGTGTGCAAAAAAAGTGCCATTCAGAGATAAAATAATCCATTCAGAGATAAACCTTGATAAACCATTCAAAGATAAACATTCAGAGATTCAGACCTTGGCTTGGGATAAAACTTACTGGCTTGACAGATTTTTTATGATTTTTTCCATCCCTGTCTTTTAGTACAATGTCCTGTAGACTACCAGTTTGATATTTTTTTCTTTAGGAATAAATTTAAAAGGTTTTGAATTGTAACCTAAAAGACATAGATTATGCATGATACTATAAATAACAAGAGTCTGTCACTTTCACTATGAGAATTTTAGCTGTTGTTTTATAAGAGTATGGTTTTCATAACATATTTTATTCACAGGAGTATTTTATGGGTGGGGGCATCAGAACGAAGATTTCAACACTGTCTCATTGAGATATAGCTTTCCCTTTAGAAACATGGGTGTGTTCTAAATATTTCTCTTTTTTAATATTTTGAACAAAGATATGCCTTTTACTTCATGCAAAAGAATGCTACTTAAGAATATAACAATCCAATATATATAAGTAACATATACATATATGCACTCTTGAATATTGTTTTCTGAATTTATTTATTAACAAATTTTTACATTAGTTGGTATGTGTCAGCTAAATTGTCTGGGTTGGCTTATTCTATGGTGCACCAGGCTTGTGACCTGATAATATGTTGTAATATATATATATTGTGTAAATATGTTATATATATTATACATATTTATTTATTATATTATATTTATACATTAAATATTATTTTACATATATATGATATATGTGTGTAAATATGTGAAATTTATGTATTTTGACTCAAATTTTTTAAGTTTTTCTGTGACCTTTGCATTTTTAAATATTTAATGCTTTTTATGTATGTTAAATATTAGTATAACTAAATATTGCAATATTTGATTTCAGAAAGCTTGGATAATGTTCGCCCAGGAGATTGCATTGTTTGTTTCAGCAAAAATGATATTTTTTCTGTTAGTTTGAAGTTGGAGCGAAAAGGTTATGAATGTGCTGTTATATATGGTGGACTGCCTCCAGGTGAGCTAGTTTTTTTTTGAGAAAACAATGTGAGGTTGATTTGTTAACCCTTAACTACCATAATGGCTCATAGTAATCAGGTACACAAACCATAGATAATGTTTGCCTAGGAGATTGCATTGTTTGTTTCAGCAAAAATGATATATTTTTCTATTAGTTTGAAGTTAGAGCGAAAAGATTATGAGTGTACTGTTATGTGTGGTGGACTACCTACAGATGAGTTATTTTTTTTTTATTGAGAAAAAGTTTTGTTGTTGATCAACCCTTTAACTATCATAATGGCCCATACCAGCAAGATTTTAAATAGACAATGCAATTTCTTTCCTTTCAATACCTTCTATTTGCCATGTGAACTGTTATGATAGTGAAAAGACAAACATAATTTTATTTACACCTTTTCTGCACCTACTATTTACTTCCACATAAACATTATACATTAACAAAGTGGTGGAGTTCTGTGTAAAACACTGACCCTCAGTTTCTTAATTGTAGTAAAAATAAATATCTTGTGGATATTTTGTTGATGTTTTTAATTTGTTTTTTAATATGGAAGAAGTTATTCCCTACACAAAAGACAAAGATAGCCTAGAGAAACTAGTGGGCTTCCTGGTTGCAACATACACAGGGCTGCCTGCTGGTTTAGTAGTCAGATACACTAACCATTAGACTAGGTATGGGTATTATAGTTTTTATGCAAATATACTTTTATATAAATTTGTATAGAAATAAGTGTTTTACAATTAATAATGGCAGGGATAATAGGTGCACTTTGAAAGGTAATATTAAACTTATTAGAGTAGTTTGCCAGGCTTGTAATCTGTAGTTCCAGTCCCAACTGTGTCTGCATTTGAGATTTGTTTATTTTTTGCTTTAATTTATGATAAGAAGAAACTGAACCAAATTTAGTAATCTTATTGTTTAGAAGTTCCCCCTCTTTTGTAAAGTCAAGATGTTATATTGCTTTAAGTTATGATGAGAGAAGAAAGCTATATGCAAACTTGGTTGTTCTATCTTACTGTTTAGAAAGATTCTTGATGAAACAGACATACAAAATTCCCTAAGATATGTTATAAATTACATTGAATTTGAAATTGCTGTAAAATTGTTAAGAAACAGTTAGCTGTATTTTTAAAAATCATTGTTACTCTGTTAGGGATAGTTATTATTTTATAACTTCTGATGTATGAGTATTTCACTAATTTGCAATGGTAACTTTATATATGTAGTTTCATAAACTGTTTTCTTCATTCTTGATACTTTCTAGGTACTAAACTTTCTCAAGCAAAGAAATTTAATGATCCAAATGATCCTTGCAAAATTTTGGTTTCTACTGATGCAATTGGAATGGGGTTAAATTTGTAAGTATATTTTAATATCTGATTACAGCATACCAAATGGTCTGGATTGGCTCATTCCATAGTGCACCAGGCTTTTGGCTTGATAATCTAGGTTTGAGCCTCAGCTGTGCCTGTATTGCATTTTTCTTTGTTAACACCTACTCTGCCTTTGCTGAGAAAGGGGACTCTGATTGTCTTGGAAAGGCCATCGATCAGATGGGATGTTAAGACTCATGGTCCATGTTAATGAGAACCATACTTTGTGCAGGTTTAAGAATACACTGGATGGCATTAATCTATCACCTAAGAGCTATCCAGCGGATCCTCTTCCCTAAGGCATCTCTGAACATTTTGAAGTTCTTGTACCTGGTCATTTAGCCCACTGTATGCACAAAAGTACTGCTCAGATGGAACAACCAGCATGTCAAAAATATAAACTTGCATTCAATGTAAAAAATAATTATCGAAAAGGAAAAAGATTTTTATGAACTTATTATTTACTCAATTTTCCTTAAATGAAATACTGCATAATCATCATAATATTTAAAAGGGCTCCATTATCTTCATATCAACTAAGCCTATCATACTGGTCTTCAAATAAGCTGAAAATATTATACTGAAATAGCATTAGTATAATTTGGATTCTTAACATGTTTTATTAATTGTACAGTTTGGTTTGATTTGTTTTACCTCTGACCGGCACTTTTTTGCACACCATGGGCTAAATGGCCAGGTCACAAGGACCCCGAAGGCTCAGAGAAGGTTGGGGGAGGGACCCACTGGAACAGCTGTTAGGAGACTGATGGTAGCCTCCCGTCAAGGCCATCCAGCGTGTTCTTTAATGTGCACAGGGTATGGCTCTCCCAAACACAAGACCACAGCTTAACGTCCCATCCGGCGGACGGCGGCTTTCCAAGTCCATCCGTGTCCCCTACTGACCGTGGGCAGGGCGGGGAGTTTTGCGGAGATAAATCTCAACGCTAACCCAGCTGGGACTCAAACCTGGGAACTAGCAGATTACGAGCCTGGCGCGCTACCGACTGGCCACCCCCGCCCCTAATTGTACAGTAACCAGATTTCAAATTTAAAACCAGTTTCTCCTATTACTGTTTTTTATACATATAAAACTTTGTATGTGTACATATATATATACAGTTGTATCAGAATAATATGACCACCTACCATACATATACTATGGTAGGTGGTCATATTATTCTGATATGATTGTATATGTTTACTGCTTAATTATACTCTTCACCTTTAATTCAGTGTAAGTAATTGCTTGAGTGGATTAAACAGTCATATATATTTAATTTAAACTTATATTAAATTTCAGTTATTGTGGTTATTATTTAATTATATATAAAAAAATATACTTTGGCACTGGCATTCTGAATGCTTTTTTACTAATCTTTTGAAATTGGATCAACAGAAAATTAAAAGAAAAAATTAATCACAATATGAATTTTGGTCATATTTAGAAAAGTACAATTATGGTATCCAGGGGCAGCATCTTTATTAATTTAATTTTCTGTACTCATGGTTGTAAATATATCTCTTTATACAATTTATAATCTTGTACTTAAATGTTTCACAACACAATGTTATTTTCTATTTATTTTTATTTTTATGTAATTTTATTAATTTTATAACAATAATAATGGATTTCTTGTGTGTTGTATTTTTGCATGGACTTGAATGTAAATAAGCAAAAATAAAAATTCCCATGTTTCAGCAAAGAAAGATAGTAGCTGCAACGTTAATAACATGGATTGAGTTCAAAATGAGCTAATGGGTGTGTCACTGGCACACATGGATTTAATTAACTATCATTTATATGTTATATGACCTTTCACAACTACTTAGTGCATATTAA
This sequence comes from Ryuthela nishihirai, assembly GCA_038380435.1. Classification (NCBI taxonomy): domain Eukaryota; kingdom Metazoa; phylum Arthropoda; class Arachnida; order Araneae; family Heptathelidae; genus Ryuthela; species Ryuthela nishihirai. The sequence goes on from JAWZYU010000001.1 coordinate 71,053,189, forward strand.
GAATACTGAATTTAATATATACTCAGCAATTCAGAATTGCTTATAAGTTTTAGACATAATAAATAGAAGAATGATTTATAAAAACATGCTTTTATTATAAATGTTAATTTAGTTTGGTGAAAATGTAGGTATGATGATATTACATAATATGCTAATTTTGTTGTAGCATTTGATTTTATATTTGAAAGTAGTTTATTTACTATGTGACTTATTTTCAGGAGTATTCGTCGTGTTATCTTTTATTCACTGATAAAACCTGTTCTTAATGAGAAAGGGGAAAAAGAAATGGACACAATATCTACATCTCAAGCTCTGCAAATTGGTGGAAGAGCTGGAAGATTTAACACTCAGTTTTCTGAAGGTTTTGTTACTACATTTCGTAATGATGATCTTACAGTCCTTAAAAGTATAATGGCAAGGTCAGTAGAGACTATAGAGATAGCAGGATTGCACCCAACAGCGGAACAGATTGAACTTTTTGCATACCATTTACCTCATGCTACACTGTCAAACCTCATAGTAAGAAAAAAATTCTTTTTGTTGAATTTTATGTATATGTAATTAGGTAATCAAATAGAATCCACTGTGTGTGATTGAAATAGTGCTTATAGAATGCAATGTACAGATTTATTCATTCTTTAAACTACATGAATACACCCAGTATCAACGGACACAATAGATGTGTTCTTAGAAGAATTCATTTAAGGTGAAAATGTGTTGGACACAAATTTCTCATAAGAAGTAAATTAAATAGGTGTGATGATTCCCAGAATCCTAACCTTAATGACATATTTTTAAATTTATTCCTTTATTATGATGTACTTTTTTTTATGCCTATTCATACATGTAACTCATTTTTACAGAAAAGAAATGATGATAAAAGTGGAAACGAAAAAAGAAAGTTTTATTTTTAATACATGGCATATATAGATGATTGTTAAGTAATGAAGATTGAAATTGGGAAATTGTTGTAAAAATTATTTTTGGGTGACAAAGATGACTGTGTTTTAAAAGTATCTGTACTCTACACATGACATTATATTCTTTAAGCAGTCGGAGTGAATTTGTATGTGTGTATATCATTGTCGATCAGTGATAATTAAAATATTATTTTTAAAAAAAATTTAATTTCTCCTCAAGCAGCAGCTTGACACAGAAGTTGGATAGGAGCCTGGCAGTATAATACGTCCTAGAGATGATCTGTGAGAAAAGTGAGACCTCAGCGAAAAGACAACACAAGGAAGAAAACATCAAAGGCTTTAACTCAGCTCCTCTGATCAGTAGCTAAGCATGATAACCACTCATCCCCTGGAATTTTATTGTTACAAATTTATGTATTGTAGCTGTTTTAACACACTAATTTGTGTAGGCATATGGGAAAATATCGTTTTGGAAGTGTTGAAATTTTGAATAAGAATAGGTCAGAGAAGTGAGACAAGTGAGACAAGTAAAGCATCTAAGGTGTCTTCTTGTAGTACATATAATAATATAAATGATCGTAAAGAAGTAATCAAGAAATTGTTAAATCAAACAACCAGCCTACTTTAAAAACCACGTTAAAATGAAATTGTATTGGTTAATTGTATCGGGGACTGGGTGTATTAAATGTATTGTGACACATAAAGTATAAATTTTAGAAATATATTTTTATACATAGCTTTAGAGAAAGGGTGCACAAATGTCTTTGGGTCAAATAAGAAAAATATGTTTGCTATGGGCCAATAGTTAAGAGGGGATGCAATAAAAGAACAAAAATTGTTTGACTTTGTATATTATATTTTACTTGTCATATGTATAGGTTCAAAGTAATAGGAAAAAATTAAATATTAATATAAAGTTTATTTTAACATCAAACCTGAAGTTGCTTGTTAAAGCAGTATGTGAAGGTTAAGACTGCATCCCAGAAATGAGCTGCTGATCATTCAGCTTCAGTGATGTAGTTAGTTGTATGATGAACACCAATGTACTTTAGTAGAGTCAGATAAAAAAAAAATTTATATTATCCAATTTTCACACAGGCCAAATAAAATTGTTTAAATGGGCTGGATTGGCCCATGGGTCAGAGTTTGTGCATGCCTTATTTTGAGGCTGTAAATTGCTGAGACACATTAGAGTTTAATGAATGTTTATGTATATTTAATTTACTAATAAAAAGTTATTGCCACCCTTTAGGTAAAAAATGATAGCTATTAATAACTCATTGGCAATCAATAGTAGAACAAAATACAGTTTTAAGTTAGTGGTGAAATTTATTTTCACTGGGCAGGCCATTGATGTTTGTTCTAATTTTGCCAGCATAAATGATAGATTTATAAAGGTACTACAGAGAATAAAAGAGCAAGTACAGCAGATTAGTACTTATTTGAAATAGGTGAAAGTGTAGGTATATAGAGAGAAGCTTTATTTTGAAGTTATGTAGCTATAGATTTTTTTTTTTTTGCACGCAGTGTACATAGTTTGTGCAGAATTTTTATCACCATTTTAAGATTAAAGAAAGAAAATATTAAGTAAAGCAGTGTTATTTATGTAATTAGAATTCAGTAATATAGTATCACAGAAAAATGTCCTGTAGACAAGAAACACTTGAAATGATTAATTGAAAAAAAATTGTCTTGGGTGGGATTCGAACTATGGCTCCCAGAAGCATGCCAGGACGCTGTGAGCATAGTGACTAATATTACTACCATCACATGTGGTGGCTTATCTGCCTGATTCCTGATAATGGAGGGTGCCACTGGCAAATCAATAAAAAAAAAATAGTAAAAATGCTTATATGTCACTTTGTTGAAGAAATGGTTATCTTGGTGGTCTAGCAGTTAGGACACCTGGCATGCTTCTGAGAGGCATATGTTCAAATCCCACTCAGGACAACCAATTTTTTTCAAGTAATTAGAATTATTGAAAAGTAATTTAAGGTCTGCTCAAACCCATGTCGTTGTTCTAGGGTTAAAGGGGAAGGAATAGATATTTTGCTGAAGAAGTGTAATATCCTAAAGAATATAAATTTCAGTTTTGAAACATCTAAATTAAAAAATTGATAAACATCTCTGCTCTGTCAGTGACTTTGAGACTAGAAACAGTCAATGAGAAAACTGTTATGGGATTGAGTTATGTTACCTTTGAGGGCCACTTTTTTAACACAATGGGCTAAATGGCGCCAGATCACAATGACTCGGGGCTCAGTAAAGGTTGGAAAAGGAGATCCAATGGATAGCTCTTAGGAGGCATATGATAGCCTCCTGTCAAGACTATCCACAGTGTTCTTTAATGTGTATAGGATATGGCTCTCCTGCACATAGGGCCATGACTTAATGTCCCATCTGACAGACAGTGGCCTTTCCAAGTCCATCGGTGTCCCATAATGGCTGAATGCAGTGAGTTTTGTGGAGATTAATCTCAACACTGGTCTAGGTGGGACTCAAACCTGGGAACTGCACATTATGAGTCTGGCATGCTACTGGCAGCCATCCCCACCCCACTATATTGGGAATGCAGAATATTAATTTGAGACAATGAAGAAAGGAAAAGTTTCTAAATTAAAAAAGGAATTAAGTTTAATAAGTGTTAAATGAAAAAGATATTGGTAAATATAAATGAATTTAAGTTAATTTAAATCAGTGTTGTACATGAAAGCTTAAGTTTTTCTTAGTTATAAATGTGTGTGAATAGATACATTTTATATTTGGATTTGATAAAGTAATATTTTTATTGGAATAGATGCTTTAAATTGCAAAAATGTTGCATATCTAGTATTATGCATGTTATTTTTTAAATCATGAATTATTATATTCTATAGGATATATTTGTGAGCCTTAGTCAACTGGACACTGCTTCTTATTTCATGTGTAACATTGAAGATTTTAAATTCCTGGCTGATATGATCCAGCATGTTCCTTTGCCACTTAGAGCACGTTATGTATTCTGTTGTGCACCTATAAACAAAAAGCTTCCTTTCGTTTGTACAATGTTTTTAAAAGTGAGTTATTTTAATTCTTAGTTTTAACTTCTAAATTCAGTTTTGCTTGGTAATCAAGATTCTATTTTTTAATCTCTATTGAAATATTATTACATTAAATCTTTTTTTGCATTTGAATGAAAATATGTTAATTCTGTGGCATCAGATTTCAAAAGAATATGTAGCTATTGAATGAAACTTTTGAAATATATTTGAAAAGAAGGTAACTTCTGAAACCTGCTTATTGATTTTTTTTTCATCTGTAATGGTGAAAAAATTCATGCAAAGGTGTAGTAATTTTTAAGGATACATATATATATTTAGTTCTGACATTTTTCTATAAAAATATGTATAAATTTTAAAGAATAAATTTTTGTTGCAACCAAGAAAAAACTGCAATATTTTGGCTATAACAACAAAAAAGAATCAAATGCTATGTTAATGCTACTGATACAAATAATAAAAATTAGAGTTACAGCGATGTTTTTTTAAGTTTGTAGAAATGCAGTCTTGAAAAACATAAATTAGCTTAATTTCTTGAATGTACCAATGTACTTGCAGCTTCTCTAGAGGTATATTCAACAAGTGTAATTGTGTATGGGTTGGGTTGTTTTACCTCTGAACGGCACTTTTTTGCACACCATGGACTAAATGGCCAGGTCACATGGACCCCGAAGGCTCAGAGAAGGTTGGGGGAGGGGACCCACTGGAACAGCTGTTGGGAGACAGATGGTAGCCTCCCGTCAAGGCCATCCAGCGTGTTCTTTAACGTGCACAGGGTATGGCTCTCCCGCACACGGGGCCACGGCTTAACGTCCCATCCGACGGACGGCGGCCTTTCCAAGCCCATCGGTGTCCCCTACTGACCATGGGCAGGGCGGGGAATTTTGCAGAGATAAATCTCAACGCTGACCCAGCTGGGACTCAAACCTGGGAAATACAGATTACGAGCCTGGCGTGCTACCGACTGAGCCACCCCCGCCCCTAATTGTGTATGATTACATTTGGCTTTGTATGTAATAGTATATTGTTTTAGGGAGGCTGCAACCATTGCAATTCGATTTCTTTGTGTTTTAGTTTTTACTCCAGAGCAGACATATGCAAACAATTACTTGCAAGCATTGCAATAAAAGCTAAAATAAGTTGCAGAGTTGTTTATAGGCTCATCTATACATTTCTCTATTAGTACCATGACCACCTCTGCACTTTAAATTTATTTCCAGTGTTTCAATTTTCTATTAAAATGTAAAAAATTAATTGTGACATGACAGCATTGTTTTCTTTATAAGTATTTCATAAATTTCTCTTCCATATTGTTTGCATTGTTAAAATCTCAAAATTCAACTTGCTATTATAATTTTGCTTATAACTTTGCTATTTATAATTAAATAAAGAGAAGTTATTGTATTTAATAGTAGAATTATTTAGTAAACATGTAAAAACATACTACTATTTCATATTATATTTTTTTAAACAATCGCCAATACTGTATAGTGCTTCACATGACTTTAACGAAAGAAATGGTAGTCACGGCTTTAGCAAATTATATTGCAGTTTAATAAAATATTATTAAAATGAAAAAAGAATATATTATTTTTCAAACTTGAATTGCATATTTTAAAAGATGTGTGTAAGAAAATTTTCAAACTGCATTTTCTATTTTTTTTAAATTTAAATTTTTTTGTTGTACAATAGATGTCTGTTTTGGGTCTCATTTTGGATTCTGTCAACATCTATGTTTGTCAGGGACCTTGGAAGGGTTAAGAGGCATTACTTTCGATAGTTACTTTGGGATAATTTATCTGTAGTTAAAATTATGTCTGCAGCTCACAATGCACAGTCCATAGCTATGTCTAAGAATTAATTCATATCTTGATAAATATGTAACAACTCCTTGCTCGAACTCAACATTTGGTCCTAGAAGCTGAATTTTGCCCACACTTTCTAATCTATGATGCTAATATAAATGTATGTAATCTCATTTTACTTCAATTCATTAAAATTGTAACATTCTGTTGAAAAAGAAAGAAAAAAAAGTGACAACATTTCATTATTCACAAAAATTGGTGTTACAGTGTCAGATACTTTGCAATCTAATGCAAATGTTCATAATAGCTGGAGATTTTTGTGCTCTTGTGGAAGAATCATCAGTTTTGTAAATGCTAACATACTCATGGTGGCATTTTGATATTGGCAAAACCAATTGTTTATTTGTTGTACTAACAATTGGTTTTTACATTAACATACACAGAGGAATCTGAGTGAAATACAGAGTGCAAATTTCTTGTATCTCTTATCCACATTATGTACACACTATTTTTTATTTGCACATTAAAGTGTGGGCAAAATTCAGCTTCTAGGACCAAATGTTGAGTTCTGAAAAGGAATTGTGCAAATCTATTATTCTAATTTCATCTGCTGTTAAATCTTATCTGTATGTAAACTTTATGTAATATCCAACATGTTTACATATCTGTACTACTAGATAGTCCAATTATAGCTGTAAATATAAAGGAGAAATTTTTCAGTTTTAAAAGAAAACTGTTTAACCAATTTTATTTTTAAAATTATTTTAGATACTAATGCATTATGAAATGTTATAAAAATTATATAGGATATATTATAGATATATATAGAAAATATTATAGGATTTTGGACATATTGAAACTGTTTTTTTTTTACATTTGAGTCAGCACATATTTTAGATTATTTTAGAAGTGTTGAATATATTTTCTTTAAATGCATTTGTTAAAAAGAATAAAATTACTGCTTTTTTAAACAGTTTGCTAGACAGTATGGCCGTAATGATCCATTGACATTTGACTGGTTATGTCGAACTATTGGATGGCCATTTGCTCCACCGAAAACCATAATAGATTTAGTTCATCTGGAATCAGTGTTCGATGTGTTGGATTTATATCTATGGTTCAGGTGAGTATATATATATATTACTTTGGTGTGTAAGTTAAATATTTGCACTAGAATAAGTAGTATTTCATTTTTTTTTTGCAGTTGTTTTCACATTTTATTTCTTCTGTCCTTCCCCTAAAGGAAAAAACAAAGGAGTTAGATTATTTATGAATTTTATGATGATGAATTTTTTGAATTTTAAATGTTTCTTTTTCTGTTATTTTTAGGTAAAAATTTTTCATAGTGGTAATGCAAACTTGATCTGGAAGAGATTAAGTTTCAGTGCTTTGGTTAAGCTTTATGTGCCATTGAATTTTATTCATTTTGTTTTTTGCAGTTCTTTTAACTTTTTTTTGATCTGGTTTTCAATATTTTTTACTTTGTTTTTTAAAGCAAAATAAATTCTTGTGGCACACTTCATTGGTAGTACAGTTTGCATAAAATCTACACATATTCTTTAAGCCTTATTTGCATTATCTGAATAAGGAATTTTGAACAAAGAAATATTTAAGTAATAATATAAATATTTTAAAATATTTTTATTGAAATAAATTTAGAAAAATTGCAAAAGTAATAATTTGATAATTTTTTTGCATATCTTGAAATAAAATATGAAATGAAATAATAGTTAAAGTTTGATTTGAAGAAAATTAAGAAAAAAAGTACCTTGCTTTATTTTTTTTAATTTCCTGCTATTTTATTATTCACATGTTAATCATAGATGACAATCACAATGTTACCTGTTGACTTTTTAACATTGATAAATCAATAAATGTTTTGCGGAAAAATTTTGCCAACATACGGGACTTGAACCCGCATCTCTCCAGAAACATGCCAGAGTATTTTACCATTGACCTAATGCCAGCTCTGTTCTTTTCCCACTAATTTAAGACTTTAAACTCTTCACCAAGATTTTCGGTGAAAATTTTTCCACAAAATATATATTGATTTATCAACGTTAAAAAGTCAGCAGGTAATGCTGGGATTGTCATCTATGTTTAAATCATTAATAATGCTAAATAGTGTGATGAGATTTTATTATTTATTTCCATCTTTACTCAGTGCAATATAAAAAGTAATAGTTGCCACCCGAGATAATAGATGGCGCCAACAGTTGGCCCAAAAAACTCGGTGTAGAGGCTAGGTGGGCTGAGCATTTCAGTGATATTCTAAACAATGTAGTTAGTTCTACTCCCATTGTTTGCAACGATGATAGATGCATTGGTGGCTTTAATGTTGGCCCTATAACACAATCTGAAGTTATTTTGGTTGTTTCTAAACTTAAACTTCATAAATCCCCAGGGGTAGATGAATGTAATGAAATTACTACGGAAATGCTTAGAGCTGGGAATGTTTCGGTTACCACTTGGATGACTGAAATTCTGAATATCTTTTATGATAAAGGCATGGTTCCTAAGGATTTTACCAGAGCTATTGTTATCCCTATTTTCAAAAAAGGTGATCACAGTTCTTGTGATAACTATAGGGGTATCAGCCTACTCTCTGTTCCAGGTAAAGTTCTTTCCATGATTGTGCTTAATAGAATTAAGAATCTGGTTGACAGTCAATTGCGTGATGAGCAATGTGGATTCAGAAGTGGTAGGGGATGTGTGGATCAGATATTTTCACTTAGGCAGATTCTTGAGAAATGTATAGAGTTTCAGAAACCTTTGGTTGCTAGCTTTGTTGATTTCAAAAAGGCTTTCGACTCTGTTGATCGTCATAATTTGTGGTTGATTGTGAGATCATATGGTATACCAGACAAGTTAGTTAACATTATGAAAGCTCTCTATAATAACACCGAGTCATGTGTGAGAGTTGGTAAGGCTTGTAGCAATTGGTTTAGCATTACTTCTGGTGTTCGACAAGGGTGCATTTTGTCTCCTTTTCTCTTTAGCTTGGTTATTGATTATGTTATGCGAAATTCACTTCAAGGGAAAGATTTTGGCCTTAAATATGGCTGGAGATACGAAAATTTCTGATTTAGATTATGCCGATGATTTAGCCCTTTTGGCAAATGATGTTGATGAGATGAACTCTTTCATTCGAGCTGTTGATGAGACTGGTAATAGAGTAGGTTTGGTTATAAACAGAGAGAAAACTAAAGTGATGAAAATTGGTCAGGCAGGCTGTGATTCAGTTAATCTGAATGGTTGCAGTCTTGAGCAGGTGTCACAGTTTAATTATCTTGGGAGCTATGTATCAGATAATGGTGATGTGCGGCATGAGATTAACAGACGAATAGGGATTGCTGTCGGGACTTTTAAGAACCTATGGAGAGTGTGGAGAAATAGGTGTATACACCTAAAGACTAAAATTAGACTGTATAATAGTTTGGTTCTTTCTAGGGTTAGTTATGGTAGTGAAACTTGGACACTTTGTAAACAAGATAACAGGAAACTAGATGCTTTTGATTCCAGATGCTTATGCAGTATCTTGGGCGTTAGGTGGTTCAACTTTGTTACTAATGATGAGATTAGGCAAAGGAGTTTGCAACCTCCTTTAAGCAGCATATTGTGCAGAGAGAGACTCCGTTGGTTTGGCCATGTTGCCCGTATGAATAATTATAGATTGGCGAATAGGGTTATGAACAGTGTGCCTAAAGGCCTCAGAAAGAAGGGGAGACCTAGGATGCAGTTGGGTTGGGTTGTTTTACCACTGAGCGGCACTTTTTTGCACACCATGGGCTAAATGGCCAGGTCACAAGGACCCCGAAGGCTCAGAGAAGGTTGGGGGAGGGGACCCACTGGAACAGCTGTTGAGAGACAGATGGTAGCCTCCCGTCAAGGCCATCCAGCGTGTTCTTTAACGTGCACAGGGTATGGCTCTCCCGCACACGGGGCCACGGCTTAACGTCCCATCCGACGGACGGCGGCCTTTAGGATGCGGTGGGCAGACAATGTCAAACAGGACCTTGTTAGAATTGGTGTGCAGTGGCCAGATGCAGTAGATGTAGCTCAGGATAGACTTGCTTGGAGAACTAAATTGCACGGTCTGGTTGGACCTCCGTAGCCCATGGCTGTTTGAGGATGATGATGATGATGATGAATGCTTTTTCTTGTATGTGATAGTTTAATATTAGAAGTCACTGCTATTGTATTAAAACAAAAATTTAATAGTATTCTCAAGCAACGAACAGTTATTAATATACTCATTTTTGATAAATTCAAGACTTCGTTGTTTTTAAACCCTTAACAGTGAAATTGTTGCTATTAAATTTTATTTTAAATTATTCCCTTTTTATGTGTAATATGATGCAGTTAGTTCCCTAGTTTAATTTTCTTTTAATTCTTCAAAGTTTTATTTTCGGAAAATATTTCGAAATTAATCTGGTCATCTGAGTGAGTGCAGTTTTTAAAACCTGACACTTTAAGGGTTGAAAGTTTTAATATACCATTGAAATTAGGATTATTATTGTAAATTGGAATTTATTCTTTTTAAAATAAAATATAAATAAATCATCCTTCAAGTAATTACTTGCCACAGAGGTCTGACAGGAGCTTGTCAGTTCAATTTTTTTTTACTTGTTAATCAGGAGAGTTTTGCTAACAATAGATTAAAAGTTAGAAATATATAAAAGATACTGTTGTGCATATATCTGTTATATCATTTAGTATTTATTAAGGCAGAATTAAATATTTAATGCTGAACATTTTTTTAGCTATCGATTTGCAGATCTGTTTCCAGATGTCCAACTGGTCAGAGATATGCAGAGTGAACTAGATGAGGTCATTCAGCATGGAGTACTGAACATAACGCACCTTGTCCGTGCTGGAGAAGCAGGCAGCTCATATGCAACAGTTCCTGATGATGATTTTGCTCAAAAAGGTTACAAAAGATTTAGTTATAAGGGTAAATTCATATAATTTCATAATGCATTTAATTCATATTGAAATGATTCCAGATAGTGTAGCATTAAAAGTCACATAGCCAAAAAATAACAGGACAGAGGAGTATTTTATAATATTGAGTTGAAAACCTTTACATTCATCTGTGATGATGTTTAAGAATTCAGAATAGAATTTCTCTTCTATTGCTAACTTAATTCAAGCAATTAATCTTATGAGATTGAATTTCTATTAAGGAATGTATTGATGACCTAGTTAATTTTTACTTTTTTCCAAGCAAAAAGTAAAATAACTGAACTTTGTTACTATATCCTGAAGTAATTAACAAAACAAAAATAGATCTTTATTACTATACAAAACTGATTACAAAATAAAGACTAAACAAAAGATTTTTAATTCTTAATAAAATAAATTCAATGGAAAAAAAATAAGGCTTCTTAGCCTAATTTCAAAAAAAATTATATCAGCTTTTAGAACTTTAAAAAGAATTCAAGTATTGGTTTGCTACCTTGTACATAGATGACAGCACCTCAACTGCAATATAATTAGCAAGGTTGATGCAAATTTGATTAAAAATATAAACGAATTAAAATTAAAAAAAAATACCTATCATCTTCCTATATGGGCTCCAAAAATTAAGAACTTAAAGCATATCGATGGTGCACTCACTGATTTCATATTCACTTCAGAGGAAGATAGGGCATTGAGTTACCTGGTCAACAAGATTGCCAGTTCCTATCTTCCTTTGAAATGAATGTGAATTCAGTGAGTGATTCTCGAGAAACTTCTTTTAGGAGAAATCTTTTCCTAAAAACTTTTAGTATGCTATTAGTTTGAAGGATAAGTTTTAAAATTTTATTGCTCAATGACAGAGAATTTTAAGTTATTTTTAGTTAATTTCTGAACAAGAAGATCCTTTAATTGTGTACTAGAATCACATGATTATACTAGAATTATACACTTTATAAAAAAAATCCGTTAAATCTAGCTACAAATTCACACACAAACACTAAGACTTGTGATGCTATAGTGGCAGTGAGTAATGTGTTCACGTTAGTGTAAGCTGATAACCAGCTATGGCAGTGATGCGATAAACCAAACAATTGAATGTGATAGACTGTTTAGCTACCTCTGACTTAAGGTATTACATAAAGATAAATTTTAAGGACTTCCTATATCACTTTTTTTTTTAAGTTGGTGTTCAGTATCATTGAAGGTAAATTATCTTTATATTACTGTTAACCCTTCCAGGGTCCCACTTGAAAACCTAGTTTATATCCAGATGCCCAGCTATTTTTATACTATGATCAGCACTCCCAAAGCAATTAATATTAGAGCTTTTTTCCAAATAACGAATGAAAGGAATTATGGCATGTTACATAGTAAGGTCCAAAAGTTTCCGGCCCGAATATGTTAGAACAAGAATTGACAGGTCTAACTTTGTCAACCCCCTCACCCTATGTTTCCTCGCACTGCAGTTAAAATTTTGCAGCTCTAGCATCAGTAGCACTCCAGCTAGCGTCACAAAAGTGCAAGATGGGTACCAAAACTCTTCAGTGTTGTCCAAAAACAATGTCGCATGGAATGCTGTATTGAATGTTTAGCACTCTGTGAGGGGCAAGAAAAAGAAGTGATTGATTCAATTGTCATGGGAGATGAAACTATGGTTCTGTACCATGATCCCCTGTCTAAACGGAAATCTATGGAGTAGTGGCATCCTGGATCCCCACAGCCAAATCAACTGGTATGGAAAAGTTAATTAACTGTTCTAAAAAATGTATTGAAATAAAGGGTGATTATATTGAAAAATAAAAATTATTGTTTGATTTTATTACCTCTTTAATACCCTTGTGCTGGAAACTTTTGGACCTTATTACGTAAATGCCAAATTAATCAGCATTTAATTCTGGATTTTCTGAAAATGAAATATTTTACGAAAAAGACAACTAGGTTTTGTTTTAATAGGGCTTTTTATAGAAGCATGTAGTAAAAAAATGCATCTGGCAATTAAAATAAAAATTTATTTTAAAAACTAATATACAGAAATAATTATAATGCATGTGGATAAAAGGGTATTTATTTCTGAATAACAAAAAAATAAAAAAATATTTACTTGAAACAAGAAAATTACTCCTGTTTTGTAATTTTTTCTCAGTACCATACTTTGAGAAAAGTCCAGGCTTTTTGCTAACTGTGCTAAGTGATATCAGCAGGTCAACTGTGGAATTTTTTTAAAAAAATAACCAATCAACCAAAATAGGTCATATTATATACCAAATTAAACAGAATTACAAATTTTATGAAAATAAAAAATGAAACAAATTTACAAACATTACTTTTAATAAGACTTATTTACAATAATGTCATGAAAAAATAGATCAAACCATGCATTTAAGGCTTAATTTTGGAAAACCAATGAATAAAAATAATTAAATTATTAATTAACTAATATAATTCTAATTATATATTATTTGAAAGTAAATTTTTTTCCTGAAAAATGTAGCATTTACCTGAAACTTGATTTTTATTTACGGTGTGGTATGTTTTAAAATGTGGGCCAGTGTTTTACAAGGTGACTTGGATTGATCACATTAATGGGATTTTCTGTCCCTTTTATAAAATGGAAAAACTTTCTTTGCTGCATTTTTTACTAAACATTATGAATTTTTTCTTCAGTATTGGTTTGGATATCTTGCCTGAGTGCAGAAAGGTTTGTGCAGCAAGGTAAAAAAACAAATGTCTGTTTTGCCAGTTGGGCACAGCCAATGTATTTGAGGGGGGGGGGGGGGGGGGGCTTATATGAAGACAATTTAACTTATCCTTTTTGCAGTCTTTTATATATATTCTTTCTATTGCAATCTTTTAAAACCATTGAATACAAACAAACTTAAAAACAAATTCAGTTGGGGGGGGGGGGAGTAAAATGCACTCAGAATCATTGAAATTGCCCTCTCACATGAGGACTGATTTCTGTATCCAAGATCTCAATCATTTTCAGGAAATGATACAAGATCAAAATTTTTTTACAGGAAAATGAAGAAATAATAAAAGAAAAATTAACGTATAACCTAATGTGATGTTAAAATAAATATCCATAGCAACAAGTTGTAAGCCAGCCATCCGATGTAGCATAACTGAAAAATCTATAATGAAATGACCAAAAGATCAGTAATTTATCGAAATAAAAATATAGAAATGAAAGTGAAGATTTAAATATAAAGTATAAATATCAACTGGATGCATGGTGAATTTATCTAAAGTGTGAGAGCAACGCTTGTTGTAAACAATCCACTTTGTAGCCACTTGACTGCCACACGTACCAACAATTAACTAGGTCACAGCACCTGATCTTCTGTGATGCTACACGTGCCAGCAATTAACTAGGTCACAGCACCTGATCTTCTGTGATGCTGCAGACAGTTTCACGATAACAAGCTCTGGCCATGCTCTGGGTTATAGTTTTTATTGGAAGAGCGGGAACCACACATAGAGTTCTGGGATAAATGATAAAAATAATTCTAGGAATACTGAAATAGGTTTAAGACAGAAAAGAGTTTTAAACAGGAAAAAAAAAACAGAGATACATACGTTGTAAATGCTTCCAAAACCTTTCATTTTTAAAAATAGCAGTTTTTTTTTTTTGTTGTTGTTGTTGTTAAATTTTAGGAGATTTTCGAAATTTTAAGGAAAAAATTGTTGATATTACACTGGTTTCCATAAATTAAGGAAAACTGAGAAAAATTACGATAAACAAAAAACTATATGAATGATTTTAATGAAATTTGATGAAAACATGAATTACAGTGCTAGTTTTAGAATGGCGTAAAATACTTTACACTAGAAACATTTTTCGTCAAAAAAATAACACAGGAACTTGTCCAAAAATGAAGTGTCAGAATGCAATGGGCAAAATTCTTTAATAAGGAGTGTGGTCACCCCTTACAGCAATGCAGGCACGACAGTGATGTTCCATGCTGTTTATGATGTGAGCTCAGTGGGGAGTAACGACCATTGTTCCTTTAAAGTAGTAAAACGCTCCCCCTTTGTTTCAGGTGATGGGATGTGTGGCAACATGTTTCCTAGTGTTTCAGTGGCAACATGTCTCCCTAGAGCATTCCACACATAATCAGTTTTAGGTCGGGAGATTGAGCTGGCCACTCCATGCGCATAATAGTCTCCTCTTGAAGGTATTTTTCCACTAGTCGAGCTCTGTGTGGATGAGTGTTATCATTTTGTAAGATGAATATTTCACCTATTGCACCAGATTAAGGACTTACATAAAGGTCCAGGATGTCATCTCTATACCTTTGAGCATTGAGATTCTCACTCATCAACACACAGATCTGTGCATCCACCTAAGGAAATGCCACCCCAAACACACACATTACTTCCACCGTAACTGTCACTTTGACAGATGATAGGTACCCCGTATTCTCCACATCAAACAATGTCTGAAATCATTCTGCAAACAATACTGGACTCGTCTGTGAAGAGTACATACCTCCATTGCTCTTCTGTCCAGTTAACATGCGTGTGTGCCCAATTTAACCGCTCTATCCTGTGACATTACATGAGGGGTATACAAATTACTGGCTTTCTAGTGTACAGACCTCCCTCATGAAGCCTACGCACAGTAGAAACTGATACAACCTTCCCAGTGGCTGCTGCAAGAGAGGATTGTAGCTGAGAGGGATTAGACGTCCTGCTCTTTCATGCTGTTAATTGCAGCTATTGGTCTTGTACAATGGTCCTAACTCTAGCCCTTCCTAGGATAAACCTCCAAGACAAGGAATCCATGCTAAGAAATTGATTCCACAATCTATGGACCACAAAAGGACTCACATTCAGCCATCGTGCCATGTTTGGTTGGCTTGGGTCTGCTTCGAGCAGGCCAGTAGCTCTCTACCGCAGTTAATTTTTTTTTTATTTGCGACATATAGGACAGAGAATCCTAGAAGCTACTCCTAGGGCAAATGAACTCGATTTTTTGATACATTTGGCAAATTAACTCTGTCTTGAGGTCATTCTTACAAAATGGCTAATTTGAATTTTTTTACTCACATTTACAACACAAAATAACATTTACTCCAAAGCACCCGTTTTTATGCTGCTATCTGATTATGCAAATTGACGCAACCTAGACTATTTGCATATGATATGCTCACTTGGCATTACTCGTTACATGAACAAGTTTGGTGAGAATCACACAATTTTTTCGCGAATTTTCTCATTTTTCCTTAATTTATGGAAACCAGTGTAGTTCAAATCAAACTTGTGAGCTTAAATCAGGGGTTCCTTCAGCACCAATCAGATGGCTTTAACAAATTATTTATATTGTAATTTAATAAAATATGCATTAAATGAGGAAAGAAAATATTTTTCAAGCTTGAATTGTGTATTTTTATAAGATACTAGCAGATTTATCTAATATTGCTTGGGTCTGAAACTTTCTAAAATATAGAGTAGATGGCACTCCCTACATCGCAAGCTTGAATTTGGCATAAAAATGATTACAATCAATCCCCTACAGTTTAATTTTTCTCCCTCTCTTTTATAGAATAAAGAAATGGACATATTTCGAGAAGTTTCTAAACCAAAAAACAGAATTGCCTCGCTCACATAATCAAACTTTTCAAATAATGCTGTATCCACCAGAGTCCCTTGGATACAGTTTAACAAGCATATGTAACTTTATAGAAAAAGAAAATTAAAAATGATCTGAATTGTCCAAAAATGTGTAGGTACAGTCGCTCAAAAAAGTATCCGAACACCATGGTTGATTGCAGAATTCAGAAAAAAATATCTGGCAACGATTTTTTTAGAAATTAGTGATCTGGCAATCTTCGTGTCACGTGACACGAAGATTGCCAGATCACTAATTTCTAAAATGTGTTCGGATACTTTTTTGAGCGACTGTACTATGAAAAAAATATTATTGAAAAACTATATATCACTTGGCATTTAAAACTTTTTTCACATATGATATATACGTAAGTTAACTTTAACATATTTTTCAAATTAAATTAATGATTTTAATTTCCAATACGAATTCTTAGTTTTTGAAGCTTTCCTTTCAACAAAGAATTTCATCCCCGCAGTTCCTTGTGCCTTAGGTCATTCCTACAAAATGGCTAATTTGAATTTTTTTACTCAAATTTTCAGAGTAATTAAACTGTATCCAAGGGACTCTGGTGGATCATTCATATAATACTGATTGATATATACTGATTGAGCTGGTCACTCCATATGCATAATGGTCTCCTCTTGAAGATATTGTTCCACTAGTCGAGCTCTTCATGAATGAATTCATCATAATTTTAAAAACAGAAGGTTTCGGAAGCATTTACGACGGATGTATCTTTTTTTTTCTCCTGTTTTACACTCTTTTCTGTCTTAAACCTATTTCAGTATTCCTAGAATTATATAAATGTTCCCTCTCCCCGGGGGAAGAATATAGGAGAGTGCAAGCCCAACTCTTCCATGAACAATTCATGGTTGAATTCTCAACCATGAACTTCATTGAAATGAAAGTTTGACCCAAGCAATATTAGATAAATCTGCTAGTATCTTATAAAAATACGCAATTCAAGCTTGAAAAATATTTTCTTTCCTCATTTAATGCATATTTTATTAAACTACAATATAAATAATTTGTTAAAGCCATCTGATTGGTGCTGAAGGAACCCCTGATTTAATTGTGCTTAATTAGAATGACTTCCATTTCCACAGAAACACTTGTACTCTTTACCCAACAAACTGAACAATGATTTTATTGCGCGAAATGGGAGAAAAATTAGTTTGATGCATTCTTTCTTTCAAATTTATTGGTGGCAACAGTTATTTAACTTTCAGCTGTTAATGCTGAAGACTGGGGATTATGAGAAATTCGAACCCGCCCACCCCAATTTTGGTTCACCTCAGTGGGCTTGCACTCTCCTATATTCTTCCTCCGGGGGGAGGGAACATTCATGCAAAGTTGTTGCCGCTAGCTATTCTGGTAGCTGAGTGCATAAGTGCACAGACAAACCCACAAAAAACTTTCTTCTTTATATATTAGATAAGTAAGGAATTTTTCAAACATCAATTCCTATATTTAAAAAATTGGAAGTTTTATTTGTTGTACTAAAAACAAATATAGATGTCTTGGGCTTCTCATTTGGGATTCTGTCAACTTATATATATTTGTTGGCGACCCTGGAAGGGTTAAAGTGCTTTCCACTGTGGTATATAATTGTAAGTTGCATTGTGAGAATGCAAGTCCACTTAACCAGGTTATATTTGTAATGTTAGATTGGCACAACTATGAATAATGAGTTGATGTATTTATGAACATGATTTCACAAAGTTAACTTACCTGTTTTGTAGAACCAGTTTAATAGCTTTCCCAAAATTGGTGAACTTATTTCTAGCGTTGAGGTTTAGCTAACACTAAAATGGATACTATAGTTTTTGTATATGATAAGAAAAATTACTTCTCAAGCATTTGTTTGTTGTAAAGTTCTGACATATCCTGCCAATATTAAATACCACAGAAAAGGTCAATGAGGAAGTTGAGACCTCAGTATAAAAACAGCACAAGAAACAACCATACCATATCCAGGGCTCAAACATAACCCCTTTACACTGTAGCAAGCATTCTAAATAGCCCTGACAGCTGAAGGTTTAGCATGATGGCTGCAGGTCTAAGGTACCTGAATTTGTGCCCTAAATAAGTTATGGATGTTTCTTGTATTGTCCTTCTGCTAAATTACCACTTTCCTCACAGACCTCTTCTGTGCTTATAATATTAACAGCCCTGTGCAGATATGTCAGCCCTCTATATTAAGCAGCTGCTTGAGTAGTAATTCATTAAAATTTTGTGTATATGCTTATTATCATCGTTAAATTTTGTGTTACACATTTACTCAAAAACTTTTGCTAAAATGTGTAATTGTTAAAAGTTGTTTAAAATTTAATAATAATAAAATAGTTGTGTGTAATTAAATATAATATAAGTTGTGTAAAATTTATTAATAATTAAATTTTTAAAGGCTGAATTAAGTATTATTTATAGGGATAGAAGAAGATGATGATGAATTTGGAAGAAATTTGCCAAGTAATAGGAGCAAAAATTCAAGTGTGTTTCAGTCAAAAAAACTTTTTTTTCCAGAAAATGATGATGAGACAGAAGTTGAATCATCACAAAGCAAACATGTAAATATAGGCAAAGGTAATCTTACAAATCATTTACTGTCACGGGGTCTCATAACACCAAGAATGTTAGAAGAATTAAAGAAAGAATGGGAACATTCAATGTCCAGCAACGAAGATCCAAATGAAAGCGAATCACCAAGAAAGTCACATAATAGGAGTTCTAGAATCAACCCAAGGAGACGTACAAAGAAAAAATAGTTTTTCTAGAGCAATTAATTCTAACTGTAATTGTATAATTAAAATTAAATAGTTTTATTTATATGCTGACATTTTCCCATAAATTTATAGTAATAAAAGAGAGTATTTTTTAAATAGTGTTAAATTTTTCGATACTTTAAGACATTTATTTTTAGCCTCATTACTTTCATAAAACTAATCTACCTGCATCAGGAAATACTGTAATCTTTGGACCAACATGTTTTAAAACATACAGAATAAGTTATATATATCATACTTTTAAAGATGTAGATTTTAAAGTGTTCTTTTGTAGATAGGTCTGTAAAATAAAGGAAATAGTCTAATAGCATTTTAATTTGCACCATTTACATAAGTAATGCAACTATTAAATTTTATTGAATCAAAAGTCTAATACCATTTACCTTATTTAGTACTTGAGTTACAGAGTGGATTTAGGCATGTGTTGTGGCACAGTCTCAGTCGGAAAAAGGGCCAATACCAAATGAGCTTAATTTAGGGATAATATATTGGTATATATACACAGTCGTATCAGAATAATATGACCACCTATCATAGTATATGTATGGTAGGTGGTCATATTATTCTGATACGACTGGTATATATATTAAGGCGTTTTATTGTAGGAGAAATGGAATGTACATTTAATTGCACAAGCAATGTTTAACACGGAAGCAAGACTCCTTTAAGTTGAAAGCTAAGAAATAAAAAAAAAAGTAAAAAGCAGTAAAACGAAGTGTAGGTTGTGATGTGGACGAAACCCTATTATATTCCCATCAAAATGCTTCAAACAGCTTAAATCCATCCTGGTTATGCACTTTGCATGCTTCACTTTTAGCATAACCATGAAGTACCAAGATTAAATTCACTATTGAAGTATTTTCTAAGTACCTTGCAGCCCAATAGTTTTTATATTTTTAACGTATAGTAAAAGAAAAAGTTGTTTAAGTGATGAGTGATTGTTCACTCATTGAGCAGAAGTTAAAAAAAATTAAATTAAGAGAAATAAAGAGAGAAAAATAGCCTTTTAGGTGCACTGTAAGTAATAAATAAATTACCCCTCAAGCAGCTGCTTGCTACAGGTCTGTCGGGAGTCTTTCAGTATAATGCGCCACAGAGAAAATCTGTGGGTCAGATGAGACTTCAGCAGGAGAAGAAAGAAAATAATGACGTATCTGGGACGTGAACCTTTAGTTCCCGAGATCAGTGGGGCTGGGGTGGCTCAGTCGGTAGTGCGCCAGGCTCGTAATCTGTAGTTCCCACGTTCGAGTCCCAGCTGGGTCAGCGTTGAGATTTATCTCCGCAAAATTCCCTGCCTTTCCCACTGTCAGTAAAGGACACAAATGGTTGCTTGGAAAGACCGCTGTCTGTCGGATGGGACAAGCTGTGGCTCTGTGTGCGGGAGAGCCACACTCTGTGCACGTTAAAGAACACGTTAGGAGGCTATGTCTTCCAACATCTGTTCCAGTGGATCCCCTCCCCTAACCTCTGAGCCTTCGGGGTCCATGTGACCTGGCTATTTAGCTCATCGCGTACAAAAAAGTGCCACTCGGAGATAAAACAACCCAAATCCTGAGATCAGTAGGGGGGGGGGGGCTCAGTCGGCAGTGTGCCAGGCTCATAATCTGTAGTTCCCAGGTTAGAGCCCCAGCTGGGTTAGCGTTTAGATTTATCTCCGAAAAACTCCCCGCCCTGCCCACGGTAAGTAGGGGACACCGATGGGCTTGGAAAGGCCGCCGTTCGTCAGATGGGACGTTAAGCTGTGGCCCCATGTGCGGGAGAGCCATACCCTGTGCACGTTAAAGCACACTGGATGGCCTTGAAGGGAGGCTACCATCTGTCTCCCAACAGCTGTTCCAGTGGGTCCCCTCTCCCAACCTTCTCTGAGCCTTCGGGGTCCTTGTGACCTGGCCATTTAGCCCATGGTGTGCAAAAGTGCCTCTCAGAGTTAAAACAACCCAACCCTGAGATCAGAAACCAAGCACCCAAACTACTCAGCCATGGGATTGGCCTCAAGTGCACTATGACGTGTAATAATTGACAGGCGACTTTAATACGTTTTATGTAAAATACGTATATTAATACTTTGAGCTGGTGGTTGTGTCATCCATCTCATTTTACTAAGATGCTGGAAATTGACTGTAGTTTTGATGTAAAATAATTGCGAAGTCCATACCATTTGTTCTATTTCATCAATATGGTGAAGGTTGTATGACTTTATATTCGTACAATTTTCTGTATGCAAAAATAAGATAGTAGTAGTACCACCACTCTTGAGCTCAAAGTATTCAAGTAGTTAGCTTCTTGAATAGAAGGAAGGTGCAATCAATGTGACAAACATGAAACAATATTTGTGTGTTCATGTCGTGATTAACGGTATTAGGATTTCTCTACTTCCTATCAAAGTGAAAAAGGAGATAACAATAGTGTTGAAAAGGCCAGTGGTGGATCCAAGAGCGATAATTCCACTAAAAAAAGCGTCAATATTTTATGGTATTATTGGAATTAATATTTCGGATAGACATCCCTATTGCCTTTAGGTTTTGTCTTATGATTCTTAAGTGCACTGATTTCACTTGAGATCAAAGCATTAATAGATTGAATGGATAAGTTCATGGGGGCGGGGGTGGCTCAGTTGGTAGCGCGCCAGGCTCGTAATCTGTAGTTCCCAGGTTCGAGTTCCAGCTGGGTCAGCGTTGAGATTTATCTCCGCAAAATTCCCCGCCCTGCCCACGGTCAGTAGGGGACACCGATGGGCTTGGAAAGGCCGCCGTCCATCGGATGGGACGTTAAGCCGTGGCCCGTGTGCGGGAGAGCCATACCCTGTGCACGTTAAAGAACACGCTGGATGGCCTTGACGAGAGGCTACCATCTGTCTCCCAACAGCTGTTCCAGTGGGTCCCCTCCCACAACCTTCTCTGAGCCTTTCGGGGTCCATGTGACCTGGCCATTTAGTCCATGGTGTGCAAAAAAGTGCCGCTCAGAGGTAAAACAACACAACACGGATAAGTTCATGATACCAAGTGGAAAAATAAGTATTAAATCTTATTTCAAGTTGCTCATAACTGAATTGCATTTACTGGACAGAGTAATCATAAAATTGGTAAAATTTAAGGAATATAATTTTAATTAAATGCATATTTAGATAATATTATTGTAAAATGTGCATCTCTTAGTCTGTGGAAGCATATTTGCAGTTTAACTACAATTTAGGTTTGAAGCAATACAATCCCCAAATTCCTATTGTGGTATTTTATTTAGGGAAGAAAAATCAATTTTTTTCTCATTCCAGAGTGAATGTGATGTGAGCTTAATGACCCCAGAAAATGATTAATTCCCGTCTTAAGAGGGGAAAAAAGGTTTTTATTCCTTAGTTTAGAAATGCCAATAAAAGAGGGCAACTCCGTTAATGGAGAAGGGGCTAAAAGATGTTTTTGTTAAGAGACATTTCGTTGCACTGACTATGGTCCTTTGAGAGAACCGGCATTGAAAGATTTGCTTCTATGATTTGCACAGAACTAATGTAAGTCCTGTGTGAATGAAGTTGTTACACATTAATGTATATCATTTATGAGTAAAGAAATTTCCTCTTCACTCTCATTAAAACAATGATAATTTTCTGCTTCAACTCTTGCTTAACCTCATATTTCTAGTCCTAATAGCATTCATCATCATCATCATCATCATCCTCAAGCAGCCATGGGCTACGGAGGTCCAACCAGACCGTGCAATTTAGTTCTCCAAGCAAGTCTATCCTGAGCTACATCTACTGCATCTGGCCACTGCACACCAATTCTAACAAGGTCCTGTTTGACATTGTCTGCCCACCGCATCCTAGGTCTCCCCTTCTTTCTGAGGCCTTTAGGCACACTGTTCATAACCCTATTCGCCAATCTATAATTATTCATACGGGCAACATGGCCAAACCAACGGAGTCTCTCTCTGCACAATATGCTGCTTAAAGGAGGTTGCAAACTCCTTTTCCTAATCTCATCATTAGTTACAAAGTTGAACCACCTAATGCCCAAGATACTGCGTAAGCATCTGGAATCAAAAGCATCTAGTTTCCTGTTATCTTGTTTACAAAGTGTCCAAGTTTCACTACCATAACTAACCCTAGAAAGAACCAAACTATTATACAGTCTAATTTTAGTCTTTAGGTGTATACGCCTATTTCTCCACACTCTCCATAGATTCTTAAAAGTCCCAGCAGCAATCCCTATTCGTCTGTTAATCTCATGCCGCACATCACCATTATCTGTTACATAGCTCCCAAGATAATTAAACTGTGACACCTGCTCAAGACTGCAACCATTCAGATTAACTGAATCACAGCCTGCCTGACCAATTTTCATCACTTTAGTTTTCTCTCTGTTTATAACCAAACCTACTCTACTACCAGTCTCATCAACAGCTCGAATGAAAGAGTTCATCTCATCAACATCATTTGCCAGAAGGGCTAAATCATCAGCATAATCTAAATCAGAAATTTTCCTATCTCCAGCCCATTTAAGGCCAAAATCTTTCCCTTGAAGTGAATTTCGCATAACATAATCAATAACCAAGCTAAAGAGAAAAGGAGACAAAATGCACCCTTGTCGAACACCAGAAGTAATGCTAAACCAATTGCTACAAGCCTTACCAACTCTCACACACGACTCAATGTTATTATAGAGAGCTTTCATAACGTTAACTAACTTGTCTGGTATACCATATGATCTCACAATCAACCACAAATTATGACGATCAACAGAGTCGAAAGCCCTTTTGAAATCAACAAAGCTAGCAACCAAAGGTTTCTGAAACTCTAAACATTTCTCAAGAATCTGCCTAAGTGAAAATATCTGATCTACACATCCCCTACCACTTCTGAATCCACATTGCTCATCACGCAATTGCCTGTCAACCAGATTCTTAATTCTATTAAGCACAATCATGGAAAGAACTTTACCTGGAACAGAGAGTAGGCTGATACCCCTATAGTTATCACAAGAACTGCGATCACCTTTTTTGAAAATAGGGATAACAATAGCTCTGGTAAAATCCTTAGGAACCATGCCTTTATCATAAAAGAGATTCAGAATTTCAGTCATCCAAGTGGTAACCGAAACATTCCCAGCTCTAAGCATTTCCGTAGTAATTTCATCTACCCCTGGGGATTTATGAAGTTTAAGTTTAGAAACAGCCAAACTAACTTCAGATTGTGTTATAGGGCCAACATTAAAGCCACCAATGCATCTATCATCATTGCAAACAATGGGAGTAGAACTAACTACATTGTTTAGAACATCACTGAAATGCTCAGCCCACCTAGCCATGACAGAATCCTCCCCTTCTATAACCTTACCTTGTTTATCCTTCAATCCTTGTATACATGTCCGTTTTCTACCACACAAAACATTAATTATCTGGTACAGCTCTCTGCTGTTGTGCTGTCTAACTGCTTCCTCGGCTTTGTCAGCCAAACCATCAAGCCAAAAATTTTTATCAGCAGCTAACTGATCCTTTACAAGTTTATTAAGGTCTCTGTAATGCTTTCTATTAGGACTAGTAGGGTATTGATTAAGGGCATTCCTGCAGTTCTTTCTTTCCGAAATAAGCTCAAGTGCCTTATCACTCAGATAATTTTGCCTCTTCTGCTCCTTTTTTCCTAAAAGAGTACTGTTAGTGTCCAAAAAAGCCTGTTTAAAATGATCCCATTCTTCCTCAACTTCAGTAGTAAGCAAACCATGACTGTCATAATGACTAAGTAACCTATCATGGTAAGCTTTGGCTATAACTGGATCTTTCAGAGCTTCAGTATTAAAAGTAAATTTTTTAACTCTAGCACAACACTTTTTAAGTTTAAGTTGCAACACACTTTTAACAAGGTAATGGTCAGATCCAATTTCAGCTCCCCTATATGCCCTGGTATTCCTAACAGAACTAGTCCATTTGCTGTTAATTAATATGTAATCAATCATATTCTTATGCAGCCCATCAGGTGAAACCCATGTGTACTTATGTATGTCGCGGTGTTTGTAATAAGTGTTAGTTATTCTGAATCCATTGAGTTTACTTACCTGTAGGAGACGTTGCCCATTGCTATTGCAGCTACCAATACCAAAAGGGCCTATTACTCCTCCCCAAAGGTCAGAGTCAGTACCAACTTTGGCATTGAAGTCACCAAGAACAAGGGTAATATCTCCTTTCTTGACAGAATTCAAAATATCCTGAAGTTGTTCATAAAACCTATCCTTCTCATCCTCATCGGCATCCTCAGTGGGGGCATAACAGCAGATAACATTCAAGTCTTTAACGCTTGTCTGAAATTTTGCTGTAAGAAACCTTTCATTAATGCACTCATATCCTAGAAGAGCATCACTAGCGTGTCTGCTGAGAAGCAGACCCACGCCTTGGTGATGCTTTTTGTCGTCCCTCCCTGAAAAGAGAAATTTAAGATTATTTTTAAGAATCTGACCTTTATCTGTCCATCTGGTCTCTTGCAAGCCGAGAATATCTAAATTATAACGGTGGAATTCTTGTGTGAGGACATCAAGAGAAAAAGCTCTGTGCAGAGTCCTCACATTCCAACTACCTATGGAGAGAAAATGGTTAGTGGGATGTTTAAAGAAACTATGTTTATTGAGAGAGGGAATGCCGACAATATCAAACAGCCCCCTAATCGCAGACATGGGGCAAAGACCCGTTCCCCCACTACTAAAGGCTGAAGCCATCTACACTGGAAGACTTCCTCCAATGTAGAATTTGACGATGCCAATAGAAGCAAAGAGTTCAGGTGCCTGCGATGACTTCTGCTCAGGATTATCCACCAGCTGATAAACATATCCTGTGGATCTATTCACTTGGGGCTGTCAACCCACAAACAAAAAGAAAACACAGCGGAAGATTTTCCCTCCACAGAAGCCCACCAGTGCAGCAAAATCAGGATCCATAATCAAGCTCAGAGCCATATATCTGTCCAGTCCAGTAGGTTTATATGGTCAGCACCAGGACCCTGTGTGGTTGACCACTCCTCAGCAGGGTAGAAAAAAAAGAAAAGTAGCCATAGTTGTCCAGATCAGTAGGCCACACTAATCTGGCAGCCCTCCCCTTCCGTTCACTTCCACAAGAGAGTATCTCTTTTGAAAGTTACTAACGGTCCGCACCACGAGAAGGCGGGGTTGGACATTAGGTGCTAGGCCTGGCCGGTTCTATGCATCATCACAGGGGATTGGTGCATAGCTCTCCTTCCAACTTAATAAATGTGCAAAGGATCAGTTAGCTGCTGATAAAAAACTTTGGCTTGGTGGCTTGGTCGACAAAGACGAGGAAGCAATTAGACCACAGTAGCAAAGAGCTGTACCAGATAATTAATATTTTGTATCGTAGTAAACGAACAGGGATTGAAGGATAAACAAGGTAAGGTTATAGAAGGTTAGGATTCTGTCATGGCTAGGTGGGCTGAGCATTTCAGTGATGTTCTAAACAATTTTGTTAGTTCTCCCATTGTTTGCAATGATGATAGATGCATTGGTGGCTTTAATGTTGGCCCTATAACACAATCTGATGTTAGTTTGGCTATTTCTAAACTTAAACTTCATAAATCCCCAGGGGTAGATGAAATTACTACAGAAATGCTTAGAGCTGGGAATGTTTCGGAAACCACTTGGATGACTGAAATTTTGAATATCTTTTATGATAAAGGCATGGTTCCTAAGGATTTTACGAGAGCTATTATTATCCCTATTTTCAAAAAAGGTGATCGCAGTTGTTGTCATAACTATATGGGTATCAGCCTACTCTCTGTTCCAGGTAAAGTTCTTTGCATAATTGCGCTTAATTGAATTAAAAATCTGATTGACAGGCAATTGTGGGGCGAGGGTGGCTCAGTCGGTAGTGTGCCAGGCTCGTAATCTGTAGTTCCCAGCTGGGTCAGCGTTGAGATTTATCTCTGCAAAATTCCTCGCCCTGCCCACAGTCAGTAGGGAACACCGATGAGCTTAGAAAGGCCGCCTTCCATCGGATGGGATGTTAATCCATGACTCCGTGTACGGGAGAGCACCCTATGCACGTTAAAGAACACGCTGGATGGTCTTGATGGGAGACTATCATCTGTCTTCCAGTGGGTTCCCTCCCCCAACCTCTGAGCCTTCGGGGTCCATGTGACCTGGCCATTTAGCCCATGGTGTGCAAAAAAGTGCCGCTCAGAGGTAAAACAACCCAACAGGTAATTACATGATGAGCAATGTGGATTCAGAAGTAGTGGATGTGTGGATCAGATATTTTCACTTAGGCAGATTCTTGAGAAATGTTTAGAGTTTCAGAAACCTTTGGTTGCTAGCTTTGTTGATTTCAAAAAGGCTTTTGACTCTGTTGATCGTCATAATTTGTGGTTGATTGTGAGATCATATGGTATACCAGACAAGTTAGTTAACATAATGAAAGCTCTCTATAATAACACTGAGTCGTGTGTGAGAGTTGGTAAGGCTTGTAGCAATTGGTTTAGCATTACTTCTGGTGTTCGACAAGGGTGCATTTTGTCTCCTTTTCTCTAGTTTGATTATGCGAAATTTACTGCAAGGAAAAGATTTAGGCCTTAAATGGTCTGGAGATCCGAAAAGTTCTGATTTAGATTATGCTGATGATTTAGCCCTTTTGGCAAATGATGTTGATGAGATGAACTCTTTCATTCGAGCTGTTGATGAGACTGGTAGTAGAGTAGGTTTCGTTATAAATAGAGAGAAAACTAAAGTGATGAAAATTGGTCAGTCAGGCTATGATTCAGTTAATTTGAATGGTTGCAATCTTGAGCAGGTGTCACAGTTTAATTACTTGGGAGCTATGAAACAGATATGGTGATGTGCAGCATGAGATTAACAGACGAATAGGGATTGCTGCCGGGACTTTTAAGAATCTGTGGAAAAATAGGCGTATGCACCTAAAGACTAAAATTAGACTGTATAATAGTTTGATTCTTTCTAGGGTTAGTTATGGTAGTGAAACTTGGACACTTTGTAAACAAGATAACAGGAAACTAGATGCTTTTGATTCCAGATGCTTAAACAGTATCTTGGGCATTAGGTGGTTCAACTTTGTAATCAATGATGAGGTTAGGAAAAGGAGTCAGCAACCTCCTTTAAGCAACATATTGTGCAGAGACTCCGTTGGTTTGGCCATTTTGCCCATATGGATAATTATAGATTGGCGAATAGGATTATGAACAGTGTGCTTAAAGGCATCAGAAAGAAGGGGAGACCTAGGATGCAGTGGGCAGACGATGTCAAACAGGACCTTGTTAAAATTGGTGTACAGTGGCCAGATGCAACAGATGTAGCTCATGACATGCTTGGAGAACTAAATTGCACCATATGGTTGGACCTCCGTAGCCCATGGCTGCTTGAGGGTGATGATGGTGATAACTCCAATGTCCATAATTGACAATATTAGACAAATAACCATATATAGGTTGTTGTATCGTAAAAAACGAAATAAGGTTTTAAATGCTTTTTGCACTTAACCAAGTTTGGATAAGTATAAAAAAATTTAAAACCTAATGGCTAAATTTATTTCTTTAAATAACCAGCAATCATAGTGAACCTCTTTAATTCAGTAAAACAAATCCATTTGATACAAATACATTATAAAGTACATGTATATGAATACAAAATAAACATATAAGTGCATGAAAGTATAAAATTTTCCAAGAGTTGGAGGGGGGGGGGGTAGGATTATTTCAGGAATGCCAAAAGTTTTTCTTAGAGAGGTGGGGGGGGACACAAATCAATGCTTCAAGATATGCTTCAGAATTTCAAGATAGAAATACTTATGTCAAAGTGGTTCATTAACGCTTCCTGTTTCAAATGGATAATTAATGCAACTAATAAGGCCCAGAAACAAAAAATCAGGAACTATTATTAAAAATACAGGAATAAATGCTCTTTCATAACCATAAAAAAAACTTCTTAGAACAAAAGGTAATGAAAGGAAAACAACCAAGGTTTATAATTCTTTAAAGAAAAAAATTAAATTTGATAACACCTATTATTAACATAATTCTTCGACCAAATCTACTCCTTCCACCGCCCACGCTAAAGTGACAGTCATGACAAACGATTTAATAAGTACTCGCATAAGTATTTAAAAATATAAACCATATCTATGTTACTATATAAACCAGGAAGACGTCATGTATGTTCACGAGTGCTAGTTAAAAGCTGTTTACTAATAGCATAATTTTGAGCAGTTTTTAATATGGTTGTCTGTGGCATTTACTCTACGAACGGGTCCCAGCTGGGTCAGCGTTGAGATTTATCTCCGCAAAATTCCCCGCCCTGCCCACGGTCAGTAGGGGACACCGATGGGCTTGGAAAGGCCGCCGTCCGTCGGATGGGACGTTAAGCCGTGGCCCCGTGTGTGGGAGAGCCATACCCTGTGCACGTTAAAGAACACGCTGGATGGCCTTGACGGGAGGCTACCATCTGTCACCTATGAGCTGTTCCAGTGGGTCCCCTCCCCCAACCTTCTCTGAGCCTTCGGGGTCCATGTGACCTGGCCATTTAGCCCATGGTGTGCAAAAAAGTGCCGCTCAGAGGTAAAACAACCCAACCCAACACTACGAACGGGCAGTCTTAAAATGCAACACCCAATGATCTTTTTGTGTGCCCTTTTTTTGTTTTGTTTGATAGTGAACCTTTAAGGTTCACTGTGTAATTTTGACATTTTCTTAAATCTAATTCGACATTTCGCTATATTATCCAGTAATAAAATCAGCTTAACTCAGTTCACCTTTCGGGAAACGAAATAGGATGGCGCCAGACTTATGGCAGACTAAACAATAGATTTTCTTCATGACTAATGAATTATATGAAATAAAGTAAATATTTTAATATAATTAAAACAAATATGGACTTAAAAGGAAGTATAAGTACAACAGCTGCTCCGTTTAGAAGTCGCTACAGGCAGTCAGAGAGTAGCAATGGAGGAGGAGTCTAACTTCTAAAAAAGGTGGGAATCACATAGATGTCGTATGATGCATGCCTTCCCGACATAACTGATGGATAAATTCTTTAGATCAACACTGGCGCGCTGATGTCGCTCCATGAAAATAGAGTGTTATATCTGTACCCTACTACTCGGTGATTTAAATCTGCTGCCGTTGCCAGATTCCTCCCATTTTCAAAGGCATTATTAAGGCGTTCCATCGCAGCAAGAGACATATTTTTCAAACCCAACATGGGGACAGGTAGGAGGAATTCGCCTACGAAATTTTGGGTCTTTCGATCAAGTACGTCGTGAATTACAGAATGACAAAATCTGGCGAAGGGAATATCTCGATAGTTTGCCAAGGGATATGAGAGCGCGCTCCGAGTCAACGAGCATCTTTGCAACACCGGGATGTGCGTTTAGTGCAGGAATCAACAGAATATGCAGATTAAAAGTGAGACACGACTGTCACAATTTGTGTAGAAATGAAGCCAGGGCCAAGTGGGAAACTTGATTTTTAAACCATCGCCAGGGCACATGAGGGGGGGGGGGGAGGAAATGCAGGAAATTTGCGGTCGAGTATCCCAGGAGCCACAGCAAAATCTTTGGTAACGGTGATAAAAATCTTGGTAGTTTAAGCAGAAATTAAGCCAAGGGCTCTAAGAGAACTCGCTGATGTCAACAACGATCCAAACATCGGAAAATTTTCTTCGTGTTGAAAATCTGTGCTAAAGTGTCTGGAGGGGGGGGTTCTTACAAAATTTATCTTTAGTGCAGTGAGAATAAGAATATAAAGATTAAAAGTTACACCCGGACATCGCCGGGTGCCGTTCAGTTAGTACATAATATAACACTCCTCGGCAGTCCCAGTTGATAGAAATGTAACCTCAAGTATACGATTTTTCAATCAGCTTGGTATCTAAAGGGTTAAACTCTAGTAATGTAATTAAAATCGAGGAATTTTTCTTAAAGGAAAGATTCAGTTTTTTTAATAAAATGCTCAGTTAAAGGAGCATTAAAGTACAAAAGAAATCGTTAACACTACTGAAAGATGTCTTATCGATACGCCGTACCGGCAAATAATTTCTTGCCGGTATGGCGTACCGGCCTACTTTCACCAGTGCTCCTAGCTCGACTAGTCTGACAAATTGGTGCTTTTGTTTATTTTACAGTAGAATATAACAGAAAAATTCTAAGAATATTATATAAATGTAAACGTTATGTTAGAATAAATTTTTTAAAGTTATCTCTTTTGGAAGGGAACGGAAGGGGAGGGCTGCCAGTTCAGTATGGCCTGCTGATCTGGTCATCTACGGCCACTTTTTTCTTTTTTTTCAACCCTGCTGAGGAGTGGTCAACTTCACAGGGTCCTGGTGCTGACCATTTATACCTACTAGACTGGACTTGTTTATGGATTTGAGCTTGATTATGGATCCTGGACTTGCTGCACTGGTGGGCCTCTGTTGAGGGAGAGTCTGCCGCTGTGTTTTCTGTTTGCTTCTGGGTTGCCAGCTCTAAGTGAACAGAGGCATGGGATACCTTATATCAGCTGGTGGATAATCCTAATCAGAGGCCATCGCAGGTACCTGAACCTTACTTAGCTAGTTGGGCATCGTCAAGCCTAAACTGGAGTAATGCGTCTCAGGCAGGACATGTGGCTCTTGAAAAAGTCCACTTGAAAAGGTGGTGCCTGAAGTTCCTACCAGCATCGGTGACTTCAGCCTTTAGCGGAGGAGGAACAGGTCTTTGCCCCATGCCTGCGATCAGGGGGCTGTTTGATATTGTTGGCCCTACCAATCTCAATAAACCTAATTTCTTTAAAAATCCTACTAATCATTTTCTCTCTGCAGGAACGTGAGGACATTACATAGAGATTATTCTCTTGATGTCCTCATGCAGGAATTCCAGCGCTATAACCTAGATATTCTAGGCTTGCAAGAGACCAGATGGACAGGTAAAGGTGAGATACTTAAAAATAACTTTAAATTTCTCTTTACAGGGAGGGAGGATGGAAAGCATCACCAAGGCGTGGGTCTGCTGCTCAGCAGACATGCTAATGATGCTCTTCTAGGATATGAGTGCATTAATGAAAGGTTTCTTACAGCAAAATTTCAGACAAGCATTAAAGACTTGAATGTTATCTGCTGTTATGCCCCCACTGAGGATGCTGATGAGGATGAGAAGGATAGGTTTTACGGATAACTTCAGGACATTTTGAATTATGTCAAGAAAGGAGATATTACATTTGTTTTTGGTGACTTCAATGCCAAAGTTGGTACCGACTCTGACCTTTGGGGAGGAGTAATAGGTCCTTTTGGTATTGGTAGCTGCAATGGCAATGGGCAACGTCTCCTACAGGTAAGTAAACTCAACGGTTTCAGAATAACTAACACATATTACAAACACCGCGACATACATAAATACACATGGGTTTCACCTGATGGGCTGCATAGGAATATGATTGATTATATATTAATTAACAGCAAATGGGCTAGTTCTGTTAGAAATACCAGGGCATATAGGGGAGCTGAAATTGGATCTGACCATTACCTTGTTAAAAGTGTCTTGCAACTTAAACTTAAAAAGTGTTGTGCTAGAGTTAAAAAATTTACCTTTAATACTGAAGCTCTGAATGACCCAGTTATAGCTAAAGCTTACCATGATAGGTTACTTAGTCATTATGACGGTCATGGTTTGCTTAATAGTGAAGTTGAGGGAGAATGGGGCCATTTTAAACAGGCTTTTTTGGAAACTAACAGTACTCTTTTAGGAAAAAAGGAGCAGAGGAGGCAGAATTATTTAAGTGACAAGCTTATTTCAGAAAGAAGGAATTGCAGGAATGTCCTTAATCAGTACCCTACTAGTCCTAATAGAAAAGATTACAGAGAGCTTAATAAACGTGTAAAGGATCAGTTAGCTACTAATAAAAATCTTTGGCTTGATAGCTTGGCTGACAAAGCTGAGGAAGCAGTTAGGCAGCACAACAGCAGAGAGCTGTACCAGATAGTTAATGTCTTATGTGGTAGAAAACGGACAGGCATACAGGGATTGAAGGATAAACAAGGTAAGGTTATAGAAGGTGAGGATTCTGTCATGGCTAGGTGGGCTGAGCATTTCAGTGATGTTCTAAACAATGTGGTTAGTTCTACTCCCATTGTTTCCAATGATGATAGATGCATTGGCAGCTTTAATGTTGGCCCTATAACACAATCTGAAGTTAGTTTGGCTATCTCTAAACTGAAACTTCATAAATCCCCAGGGGTAGATGAAATTACTACAGAAATGCTCAGAGCTGGGAATGTTTTGGTTATCACTTGGATGACTGAAATTTTGAATAACTTTTATGATAAAGGCATGGTCCTAAAGATTTTACCAGAGCTATTATTATCCCTATTTTCAAAAAAGGTGATCGCAGTTCTTGTGATAACTATATGGGTATCAGCCTACTCTCTGTTCCAGGTAAAGTTCTTTCCATGATTGTGCTTAATAGAATTAAGAATCTGGTTGACAGGCAATTGCGTGATGAGCAATGTGGATTCAGAAGTGGTAGGGGATGTGTAGATCAGATCTTTTCACTTAGGCAGATTCTTGAGAAATGTTTAGAGTTTCAGAAACCTTTGGTTGCTAGTTTTGTTGATTTCAAAAAGGCTTTCGACTCTGTTGATCGTCAAAATTTGTGGTTGATTGTGAGATCATATGGTATACCAGACAAGTTAGTTAACATAATGAAAGCTCTCTATAATAACACTGAGTCGTGTGTGAGAGTTGGTAAGTCTTGTAGCAATTGGTTTAGCATTACTTCTGGTGTTCGACAAGGGTGCATTTTGTCTCCTTTTCTCTTTAGTTTGGTTGTTGATTATGTTATGCGAAATTCACTTCGAGGGAAAGATTTTGGCCCTAAATGGTCTGGAGATACGAAAATTTCTGATTTAGATTATGCTGATTATTTAGCCCTTTTGGCAAATGGTGTTGATGAGATGAACTCTTTCATTCGAGCTGTTGATGAGACTGGTAGTAGAGTAGGTTTGGTTATAAACAGAGAGAAAACTAAAGTGATGAAAATTGGTCAGGCAGGTTGTGATTCAGTTAATCTGAATGGTTGCAGTCTTGAGCAGGTGTCACAGTTTAATTATCTTGGGAGCTATGTAACTGATACTGGTGATGTGCGGCATGAGATTAACAGACGAATAGGTATTGCTGCCGGGACTTTTAAGAATCTATGGAGATTGTGGAGAAATAGGCGTATACACCTAAAGACTAAAATTAGACTGTATAATAGTTTGGTTCTTTCTAGGGTTAGTTATGGTAGTGAAACTTGGACGCTGTGTAAACAAGGTAACAGGAAACTAGATGCTTTTGATTCTAGATGCTTACGCAGTATCTTGGGTATTAGGTGGTTTAACTTTGTAACTAATGATGAGGTTAGCCAGGCATGGCCAACATACGGCCCGCGGGCCGGATCCGGCCCGCGTAATGAATTTATGTGGCCCGCGAACAATTTTTCAATATTAACATTTAACTTCTAGTAATTAATCGAATGAATTCTCGATACTTCTATATTTTTTAAAAAAGATTCCGTTCCCGTGGCCGAGTGGTTAGCGCGCTTGGCTACTGATCTACGGGACCTGGGTTCGAGCCCCGGGTAAGGCATGGATGTATGTGTCGTTTTTCTGCTGAGGACCTGCCATCCTCACAGATCTTCTACTATGGCATATAAACTGACAGGCTCCTGTCAGACCTCTGTGGCAAGCAGCTGCTTGAGGGGGTATTTATTTTTTTTTATTATTATAAAGAATTAAAACTTTTATAC
Organism: Ryuthela nishihirai; assembly: GCA_038380435.1. Classification (NCBI taxonomy): domain Eukaryota; kingdom Metazoa; phylum Arthropoda; class Arachnida; order Araneae; family Heptathelidae; genus Ryuthela; species Ryuthela nishihirai. Next base: position 71,088,065 of record JAWZYU010000001.1, read on the forward strand.
TCATCTGCACTCGATGTTCAAGCGACGTTGCCAGCAGGCGAGTAAAATATTTTTGCATAGTGCAAAAATATTTTAAAAATCGATCATGTTACAAATGTAGTTGTGAAATTAGAGAATTTCCTACGATCAAAAGGATTAAATCACAGGCAATTTATTGATCTCCTTGAAGAACTAAATACCAGTCATTTAGATGTACTATATCACAATAAAATCCTTTGGTTAAGTTTGGGAAAAGTTTTAAAATGTGTGTGGGACCTTCAAGAGGAAATAAAAATATTTTTAATGCTTAAAGAAAATGAGGATTTTCCTGAATTATTAGATCCAAATTGGATTTGTGATTTAGCATTTTCTTTGGATATTCTCACACATTTGAACGAATTTAACACATGTATACAAGGAAAAAATTTATTTGCTCATGATTTAATACAGAAATTAAGAGCTTTTAAAATGAAGCTTAGCCTTTTTTCTACAATTCTGGCTGAATGTAAATTTGATCATTTTCCAACGTTACAGACCATATCTTTAAATATTTTAAAAGAAAAGGTTAAAACATTTAATAAAAACATCCTTGCACTAATGACAGATTTCGAGCAGAGATTCGATTGCTTCAAAAAAATTGATAAAATTTTATCTATTATCCGAAATCCATTTTCTGTACAAGTTGATGACGTTCCTGTTGATATACAATTAGAAATAATTAATTTACAATGTGATGAATTATTACATGAGAAATATCGAGAAGAGCAAGAAAATTTGTGTAATTTTTTATAAGCAATTGAATAATGAAAAATAGGAAATAAAAAAAAACTTGCCAAGACGTATTTAGTAATCTTTAGCTCAACTTATATTTGTGAACAAACCTTTTCTTTAATGAATCTAAATAAAAGTACAACAAGATCAAGATTGAATGATTTACATTTGGAGGCTGTGTTAAGAATAGCTACTACAAGTATAGAACCAGATATTAAAAAAATAATAAGAGATGCAAACCGCCTCAACACGTCGCATTAGTTATTATGTTAATTTGTTGTATTGATTTACTTACAATTATTCATAAACAAATTTCATAATAAAATTTTGTTTACTTAAAGAAATAAGTGTTTTGCTTAACATTTTTCAATTTTAATATTTCGTCCGGCCCGTGAAAATATTTTTTTTTCCAATCCGGCCCGGGGGCAAAAACAGTTGGCCATGCCTGGGTTAGGCAAAGGAGTCTGCAACCTCCTTTAAGCAGCATATTGTGCAGAGAGAGACTCCGCTGGTTTGGCCATGTTGCCCGTATGGATAATTATAGATTGGCGAATAGGGTTATGAACAGTGTGCCTAGAGGCTTCAGAAGGAGGGGGAGACCTAGGATGCGGTGGGCAGACAATGTCAAACAGGACCTTGTTAGAATTGGTGTGCAGTGGCCGGATGCAGTAGATGTAGCTCAGGACAGATATGCTTGGAGAATTAAACTGCGTGGTCTGGTTGGACCTCCGTAGCCCATGGCTGCTTGAGGATGATGATGATGATGATGATGAAAATACTTTTACTTTGATGTCAAAACATTTAAATATATTTAATTTATATTTCTTATTTTTAATGAGAATTTTACGGAAGGATGTACCATGAAAAGATGTACCTTATCTGCATTGCTGTTTAGGTAGGTGGTAGACATCATAGTTTCCTGCACATGAATGACTGGACACAGGGTTTCCCAGCAGAACATTGCCCAAAGCATTGCACTTCCTCCACCAGCTCATTTTCATCCCATGATGCATCCTGGTGACAACACTTCCCCAGGTAAACGACGCACAAGTACCTGGCTGTCCAGATGGTGCAACAAGAAATGAGATTCATTGGGCCAGACAACCTACTTCCAATCATTCAAGGTCCAGTTTTGATTCTCGTGTGGTCGTTTTGATGCTCATGTGCCCATTATAGGTGCTTTCAATGTGAACCGAGGTTAGCACGGGCACTCGGAGCGGCCTGCAGCCATGCAGCCCATTTTCAGTAGGGTTCAATGTACTATGAGTTGTGACACATTACTCCCATCACCAGCATCCAAATTATGTGCGAGTTGCACCACAGTATCCCTTCTGTTGGCTCATATCATATGGGATAGCCTTTGCTCACTTTTAGCATTGATGAGACCTGGTTGGCCCACACCTTGCCAGTGGTTCGTGGTTTTTCCCTCCTCAGACCACTTTTTGAAGGTACGAACCATGGCTGACTATGAACAACCCACAAGCCTTGCTGTTGGAAATGCTCTGACTTAATCGTCTGGCAATTACAATTTGTGCTTTGTCAACTCATTTAGGGTTGGGTTGTTTTTCCTCTGAGCGGCACTTTTTTGCACACCATGGGCTAAATGGCCAGGTCATAAGGACCCCGAAGGCTCAGAAAAGATTGGGGGAGGGGACTCACTGTTGGGAAACAGATGATAGCCTCCTGTCAAGGCTATCCAGCGTGTTCTTTAACGTGCGAGCATTGCAGACTAGGATTATCTATAGACGGACAGACATTGAAACCTGTCTGTCTGTCTGTCTGTCTGTCTGTCTGTCTATAGATAATCAAATTTTTACTTTTAGAGCAAAGTGAAAAATTCTTTTGGGGTTGGATAGGTGTCGAATAAATATTTCGATTCGCAATGTTGAAAATTTCCAATAGCTTTAATAGCGCCCTCTAACGATGGGAAAAGATAGAAAATGCTAAAATTTCAAACGAATATTACAAAAAAAAAATATTTACACTAGAAATCGGAAATTTTGATAGTAGTGTTATGGTCAGAAGGTTTACAAGGCGACAAAGCTTTACCCTCTTAGAGAAAAAGGGGTGCGAAAATGAAACTTTTTTAAGATATAAATGAAACAATATATACAGGGTGATTCAGAATTCATCATCAATATTTGGTGGGGAGGTAGGTAATAAGAAACGAAGGAGATTTCACATAGGAAAGCATGGGCGCATATGCCATGTAGTAGGGCAAAATGACCCCAGTTCAATGATGGAAAGAACACATAAGAAGGAAGTGGTAAGGAAAAAACATTTATTATCTTACATGTAACATTTCTTTGCATTGGCTGTACAGACTTACAAGAGGTGCTCGAACTGCCGACCATGTGCTAGAATGCATGACTCACAACGGCGTTGCATGGACAGCCGGACCCTGTGGAAGATGCCTGGCATTTCCCGGATGTTTGAGGCAGCAACTGATATGCGTGCTACAAGATCCATAGCACTATCAACAGGGGTCTCGTACACCATGTTTTTCATAGCACCCCATACAAAGAAATCGATTGGAGATAAATCCGGTGAACGTGGTGGCCAAGAAACTGGTCCACCGCGGCCAATCCATTGACCACCAAACTGTCTGCGTAGGTAAGCACACACAGCATTTGCGAAATGTGCAGGAGCGCCGTCATGCTGGAACCACATTCGCCGGAGACTACCATCAGGAACCTCATTCAGAAGATCCGGTAACACAGTCTGAAGAAATGTTAGGTACTTGGCACCGTCCAAACGGGATGGTAGTAAATACGGGCCCAACAAACAGTCACCGACAATCCCAGTCCACACATTGACAGCAAAACGTTGTTGCGCAGCTCCAGGTCTTGTACCGTGTGGGTTCTGATGAGCCCATACATGCCAATTGTGTGTGTTGAAGACACCCTCTCGAGTGAACAACGCCTCATCGGTGAAAAGAACATACGTTGGGAAATTGGGATCAACGGCTGTTCTCTGCATGAACCACTGACAAAAAAAAACACGCTTGGGATGGTCGTCTGCTGCCAATAATTGCACTCTTTGCAGATGAAACGGATGTAACCCTTCATTGTGTAATATCCGCCACGCTGTTGCTTGCGAAATTCCAAACTGCCTAGCCGTACCTCGTGTGCTAGCACCAGGTTGTTCCTCGATTTCCTGTAGGACAGCTTCCTCTACTGCTACTGGCCGTGCCGATCTGCACCTCCCTCGATTAACATTACTAGCAGCAAACGATCCTGTTTCACGCAGTTGGCGATGAATACGTGAAAACATTTGATGCTGTGGCACACGGCGGTTTGGGAAGCGCGCTGCATACAATTGCCTGGCTCGAAGACATCTTTCTCCTGCTGCACCGTAAGTTACATGCATATCTGCACATTCATTCCACGTATACCGGTTCATGTTACTTCTGCAAATTCACCTTGTCGAATGACAACTGACTGCACGCGTCAAACAGCTGTGCTTCTGTATGAGAGGTGTGTACACACAGCGCCCTCTACACCACCATGCGTTCGTCTGCCCCCATACTTTCCTATGTGAAATCTCTTTCTTTTCTTATTCCCTTCCTCCCCACTAAATATTGATGATGAATTCTGAATCACCCTGTATATATTTAGTTTTAAAGGCACTAACAAAATATTAATGATTTAAACAATATTTGATAATCTCAGCGTTACCTGTAGACGTTTAAACGTCTATAAATCAATAAATGATTTTGTGAAAAAAATTTCGCCGACATATGGGATTCGAACCATATCTCTCCAGAGTTGTTTTACCTCTGAGCGGCACTTTTTTGCACACCATGGGCTAAATGGCCAGGTCACATGGACCCCGAAGGCTCAGAGAAGGTTGGGGGAGGGAACTCACTGGAACAGCTGTTGGGAGACAGATGGTAGCCTCCCATCAAGGCCATCCAGCGTGTTCTTTAACGTGCACAGGGAATGGCTCTCCCGCACACGGGGCCACGGCTTAACGTCCCATCCGACGGACGGCGACTTTTCCAAGCCCATCGGTGTCCCCTACTGACCGTGGGCAGGGTGGGGAATTTTGCGGAGATAAATCTCAACGCTGACCCAGCTGGGACTCGAACCTGGGAACTACAGATTACGAGCCTGGCGCGCTACCGACTGAGCCACCCTCGCCCCATCTCTCCAGAAACACACCAGAGTATTCTAACCTGTTGAACTAATGCTAAGTGTTTACTCCACTAATAATGACTATTACTCTTCCCATGAATTTTGGGCGCCACCTATGATCTCGTGTGGCAATTATTTCTTTTTTAGTGCTTTGAGTAAGATGGAAATAAATAATGAAGTCACAACAGGCTATTTAGCGTTATTAATGATTTAAACAATATTTGATAATCTCAGCGTTACCTGCAGACATTTAAACGTTTATAAATCATAAATGTTCTCTTGTGAAAAAAGCCGGCATTAATTCAATAGTTAGAATACTCTGGTATGTTTCTGGAGAGATGCGGGTTCGAATCCCATACTTCGCCGAAATTTTTTTCTAGAAAAATATTAATATTTGTATTTTCGAATCCCCATCAGTTGGAATTTCCAGTATTAGAGAGTGCTGAAGGAGGTAAATAAAACTCGAAAGGCGATCTCTAGCGGCAGAAAAAAGCTGGAAAATACCAAATCTTTAAATAAATATTGCAAACGATCTGTTTTTGCTAGAAACTTAAATTTTTGGTCAAGTAATGGTCAAGTGGTTTACCCTAATAGTAATGATTTGTCCCGTTGGTAAAATGCAACTTTTCTGCTCTAAGAAAAAAATTAAAAGCTGTTTTTTTGCACATTACAGGTACTAATAAAATATAAATAGTTTATTTTTTCAATTATACAGTAATTCCAATTTTCACTGTCAGAGGGTACTGAAAGTGTAAAATAACTAGAAGAATCATATCGCCTCTGGCGCATATGGGAATCTCGTTTTCAAAGAGAATGAAGTTCTTCCTTTGCCTACTTTTTCAGTCCTTAAAAGTTTTAATTATAATGTTCGTGTTGTTTTTCTGCTGAGGTCCCGCCATCCTCATAGACCTTCTACTATGGCTTATAAAGTGACAAGTTCCTGTCAGACCTTTGTGTCCTTCTGATTGAAGGGTTATTTTATTTAAAGTATGATCCATAATCAGTTCAGGTTGGTATATATATGGTCAACACCAGGACCCTGTGTTGTTGACCACTCCTCAGTAGGTAGAAAAAAAAAGTAGCCTTAGTTGTCCAGATCAGTAGGCCACGCTAATCTGGCAGCTCTCCACTTCCGTTCACTACCACAAGAGAGTATCTCTTTTGAAAGATACTAACGGTCTGCACGACGAGAAGGCAGGGTCGGACATTAGGTGCTAGGCCTGGCCGGTTCTATGCATCATCACAGGGGATTGGTGCATAGATCTCCATCCAGTGACTACCTATGGACCTTATTAGAATTGGTGTGCAGTGGCCGGATGCAGCAGATGTAGCTCAGGACAGACATGCTTGAACTAAATTGCACGGTTTGGTTGGACCTCCGTAGCCCATGGCTGCTTGAGGATGATGCATGTTTCATGGGAGAAATGCACATAGTAATATTTTATTAGTAATTATAAAACATAAAAAGTATTTGTCTTTTAGTTTTTAAATTTAAAAAGTTTCTTTTCTCTTGGTCCTCTGAAAATAGTTGGAAGATCGTTGCTGTCAGAGGAATTTCTACATAACAGAACCCTATACGTCGAAATTTCGACCATAAACAGATCATTTGAAATATTCGTTAAAAGTTTTGCAGTTTCGATATTTAGTGATCTCTAATGATATAAATTAAAACTATCTGTGAAAATGCGAACTGCATTTCATTAGTAACCAACTAAAAAAAGATTTCCAATTATCTCTTAAAACAAAACCGTTCCGTTTCTTACCTACCTTGGGCTTAGGGTCAACTCATTCTTGTCAATGGAATTTTCAAAACTGTCACGTTCCACGACCAAAATTTTAAATTTTTAGTGTAACTACATCGTTTGCAATATTCGTTTAAATTTTGGGATTTTTCCGTTTTTTTTCCACCGTTAGAGGGCGCAATTATAGCTTTTGGGATATTCGCAAAATGCAAATTGTAATATTTCATCAATACCTGTTCAACCCAAAAAGAATTTTTAATTTATCTCCAAATACATACATTTTTCTGTTAAAACAAAAAAAAAAGTTGCATTCACCTCTCCCCCTAGGTCTAAAGGGTCAAGTAATTGTTGCCAATGGTAACTTCATAACCTTCACATTTCAACATCAAAATTTCAAACTTCTAACATAACTACAGCGTTTGGAATATTCGTTTGATATTTTGGAATTGACCACCGTTAGATTTTCCACCGTTAGAGGACACAGTTATAACTTTTGGGAGATTCGAAAAATGCAAATTGTAGTATATCTTTAATACCTATCTAACACAAAAAGAAGTTTTTATTTATCTTTATAAACAAAAAGTTCGATGTCTACAGACGGACAAACAACAAAGCAAAATTATATCTTTAAAAAAAAAAAGCATTAAAATTTCCTTTTTTAGCAGTTTTCTAAAGTGCTTCCAATCATGAACATTGAAATCTGTATCAAATATTCATCATCATCATCATCATCCTCAAGCAGCCATGGGCTACGGAGGTCCAACCAGACCGTGCAATTTAGTTCTCCAAGCAAGTCTATCCTGAGCTACATCTACTGCACCTGGCCACTGCACGCCAATTCTAACAAGGTCCTGTTTGACATTGTCTGCCCACCGCATCCTAGGTCTCCCCTTCTTTCTGAGGCCTTTAGGCACACTGTTCATAACCCTATTCGCCAATCTATAATTATTCATACGGGCAACATGGCCAAACCAACGGAGTCTCTCTCTGCACAATATGCTGCTTAAAGGAGGTTGCAAACTCCTTTGCCTAATCTCATCATTAGTTACAAAGTTGAACCACCTAATGCCCAAGATACTGCGTAAGCATCTGGAATCAAAAGCATCTAGTTTCCTGTTATCTTGTTTACAAAGTGTCCAAGTTTCACTACCATAACTAACCCTAGAAAGAACCAAACTATTATACAGTCTAATTTTAGTCTTTAGGTGTATACGCCTATTTCTCCACACTCTCCATAGGTTCTTAAAAGTCCCGGCAGCAATCCCTATTCGTCTGTTAATCTCATGCCGCACATCACCATTATCTGCTACATAGCTCCCAAGATAATTAAACTGTGACACCTGTTCAAGACCGCAACCATTCAGATTAACTGAATCACAGCCTGCCTGACCAATTTTCATCACGTTAGTTTTCCCTCTGTTTATAACCAAACCTACTCTACTACCAGTCTCATCAACAGCTCGAATGAAAGAGTTCATCTCATCAACATCATTTGCCAAAAGGGCTAAATCATCAGCATAATCTAAATCAGAAATTTTCGTATCTCCAGCCCATTTAAGGCCAAAATCTTTCCCTTGAAGTGAATTTCGCATAACATAATCAATAACCAAGCTAAAGAGAAAAGGAGACAAAATGCACCCTTGTCGAACACCAGAAGTAATGCTAAACCAATTGCTACAAGCCTTACCAACTCTCACACACGACTCAGTGTTATTATAGAGAGCTTTCATTATGTTAACTAACTTGTCCGGTATACCATATGATCTCACAATCAACCACAAATTATGACGATCAACAGAGTCGAAAGCCTTTTTGAAATCAACAAAGCTAGCAACCAAAGGTTTCTGAAACTCTAAACATTTCTCAAGAATCTGCCTAAGTGAAAATATCTGATCCACACATCCCCTACCACTTCTGAATCCACATTGCTCATCACGCAATTGACTGTCAACCAGATTCTTAATTCTATTAAGCATAATCATGGAAAGAACTTTACCTGGAACAGAGAGTAGGCTGATACCCCTATAGTTATCACAAGAACTGCGATCACCTTTTTTGAAAATAGGGATCCTATTATTATTATTAGTATCAAATATTACTCTACCCTTTTCCGGAATCCATAATTATGTGTGCAATATCATTCAGCTTTGCATGCTAAACATTCAAAGGAACGACAAAACATGGCGTCCAATATAGGGCCTCTAGTGTAAGCAAACATGGCGTCCTATATAGGGCCTCTAGTGTAAGCTTTCTATTTTGAGCAAAGCAAATGGCATCCGAGTTGGTCAATCACTTAACATGAACGAAATAAATTTTTTTTTGTTGCAGAACGGTAAAATTTTAAAACCAAAACCTTAATTTGTATTTACTTTGGAAAAATATGAACAGAATTTAAGTAAGATAGAAAATTAAAACGAACGAAAATTATTGTAAGGAAGGAATTTCACTTCCATAGAGATAACATAGAATTCACTGTTTAGCGTGCAAAACAGTCGTTCGATAGGTAATTTTTTTTAACATAAGCTTATTTCGTGATGAAATTTAAACACAAAACAAGACGCGTGATCTTATTTCATACATATTTTTTGTTTAATGTACAAAAATAAAGACAAATTTATGCAAGAGAGAAATAATAGTAATAAAAAAAATGCGTAAGGTGGAATTTTATTTCCCATAGGGATAATATGTGATTTGTGTTTTAGTGTACAAATTTTGCATCGGATACAAAAAAATTTTGAACATAAAATTAGTTTGATAATTTTATAAACACAAAACTGAAAACGTGCTCTTATTTTAAACCAAATTTTGGTTTAGTTGGTAAAATACAGAAATGAAAATCAAAGGGTACAAATATTGTTATTTGACTTCCCATAGGATTACATGGAAAAATGACAAGGGTGTGTCAAAATTGGTGTCTGTTACTAAAATATTTCAAACAAAAAATTGATACAAGAAAAGAATTGAAACAAGAAAAAGATACAACGAAGAAATAGAAATATTTTCCACCGCTGGATGAGAAACTTGCTGTAGACTTATTGAGTGATGAGTAAATATGGCAGCAAATAACCTAGTATCTTGCCATCAAGGTTAAAGAGAAATTCGTCAAGCTGTAGCATCAAGTGCTTTAATAACCGTTAAAGTGACGAGCCATGACAGTGAAGAATGAAAAGGCATCAAGCATATGACTGGTAGACAGGAACCGTAAACGTATGCATATCAATGATAAGACATTTCGAAAACAGCTCTTAGTCTCTATTAGCTGTTCAAACCTACCTCTATAGTTTAAAGCTCCCACCTAAAAGTGAGAACCTTCTGATGAGACAGGGGTGGTCATAAGTTTCGAGTCTGCAGAGGACCATATGGAAGATTTTGTAGTCCAGAAATGACACTCTTTACTAATAAATTTATCAATCGATTTACCTTTTCACAGATTTCATTTGATCTCGAGGGCATCAGGTATCCTTCCTAAAAAAGAAAATGGTGGCCAAACATTACACTACTAATTTCTTGCCATCTATCGAGGTTACAATGCCATTAAGTAGATGTCAAGTCCACAGATCTGTGTGCTGTTTGGGAACTGATATAGGCACATATGTATGATCAGAATGGCGAACTAATAAGGTTGCCTAGATTTGATAATGGTATTCTGCAAATTTATTTCAACCAATTATCTCTGTTTGGATTATAATGATGTGATGATGTCACGAGTCAGTTCTGTTCGGCACAAAAACCACAGAGTCTAAATAATTCGATCTCTAGGCCTTATAAACATTTTTTGGGAATAGACTACAGGCCGAGTGGTTAGCGCGCTTGGCTACTGATCTAAGGGACCGGGGTTCGAGCCCCGCGTAAGGCATGGATGTATGTGTCGTTTTTCTGCTGAGGTCCTGCCATCCTCTCAGATCTTCTACTATGGCATATAAACTGACAGGCTCCTGTCAGACCTCTGTGGCAAGCATCTGCTTGAGGGGGTATTTTTAGTTTTTAGACTACAGCAACGAGTAAATGCTCTTTAAGTCGTTACAGACAACAAACGTAAATTTACAGGCTATACAATGCAGTTCTGTACGGATCTATCGATGCACTTACACGGAATTAAAATCCCAAACTGCAGTGTTTGTGCTTAATTTCTTTAAATTTCAGCATTATATTTAAAACCTGTTTATTTTCAAAATAAAAATGTTTTCGACGAAAAAAAAGTCACAGAAGCACCAGGTTTTCTGGCTATCAGCAGGAAATTTCTGGTTGAAATTCGATATTGCCAACCCCCCCCCTCCCCCAAAAAAATGTGAAATTTATCACAAGTAGACACTAGATTTATCAGAAAGCATGAATGTAATATATAAAATAACTAGTTATTTCAAAGAATGCCGCAGAAATGTTTTCGCTGATGTGTTAATTGTTGGACAATGTTATCAAGGACCAACAAGAAAAATTTTAGAGCCGACTTGTTTTATTTTATATTAAATCTGACCATCAATTCTTTAGAAAATCGGTTTGCAGCCCTAAACAAGGACAGTAATATTTTAGAAATGTCGTACGATGTGCGTAAATTCATTAAATGGAATCTAAAAACACCTCTAGACCACTAAAAAGAAATTCATAGTGCAGTATCTGATGAAGATGCTGGTGTTATTAGAAACGAGTTAAAAACCGGACTACAAAAACAAGATTTAATTTTGCTCCAAAAATTGATTTAACAGATGCTCTCAATGTTATTTATATTCATAATTTAGTTGATCTTTCCTAACAGTGCAATTGGGGTGCGAGTGTCACGAGTTTAAAGACTTTTTCAAAACAAAAACGTATTTAAAAAAAAAGCTTCTTAAGAACTACGTGTCGAGACAGACTAGCAGTGACTACCAAATATAGACTATACCAATGGTGACAAAGGGCAAGGATGGTTCAGCCAATAGCTGTACTCTGCAGCTCCGAAGTTCGAGTCTGCCTGGTCAAGCATCGAGATTTATCTCCACAAAACTCCCCACCCTACCCTTGGTCAGTAGGGGTCACCGAAGGGCTCAGAAAGGTCACTGGGCATTAGATAGGACGTTAAGCCGTGGACTCACGTGCGAGAACCATGCCCTGTGCCTGTTAAAGAACACACTGGAGGGCTTGATGGGAAGCTACCATCTGCCTCCTAACAGGTGTCCAGTGGGCTTCTTCATTTCCCCCCAACTTTCTCTTAGCCCTCGGAGTCCTTGTGACCTAACCATTTAGGAAAAAGCTGTCGAATGTCTTTAAAAAGATGGACTAAATATGATATGCCTTAATACACATTTTTATCTTTTATGTATGCGATTTTTCGTATATACACCGATTATCAATTTATTAGGTACACCTTCCCTCGTCAAATAAATGGTTCATAGCCAACACGTAAATATATCACGTGACCATGGTGTGCAGTATAAATCAGGCAGACCAGCTCTTCAGACATCAGAATTGGATTGTGTTTAAAAAATTTAAATACCCCCTCAAGCAGCTGCTTGCCACAGAGGTCTGACAGGTTGGGTTGTTGTTGTTTTACCTCTGAGCGGCACTTTTTTGCACACAATGGGCTAAATGGCCAGGTCACATGGACCCCGAAGGCGCAGAGAAGGTTGGGGGAGGGGACCCACTGGAACAGCTGTTGGGAGACAGATGGTAGCCTCCCGTCAAGGCCATCCAGCGTGTTCTTTAACGTGCACAGGGTATGGCTCTCCCGCACACGGGGCCACGGCTTAACGTCCCATTCGACGAACGGCGACCTTTCCAAGCCCAGCGGGTCCCCTACTGACCGTGGGCAGGGCGGGAATTTTGCGGAGATAAATATCAACGCTGACCCAGCTGGGACTCGAACCTGGGAACTACAGATTACGAGCCTGGCGCGCTACCGACTGAGCCACCCCCGCCCCAGGTCTGACAGGAGCCTGTCAGTTTATATGCCACAGTAGATCTGAGAGGATGGCAGGACCTCAGCAGAAAAACGACACACACATCCATGCCTAATCAGGGGCAGAATGGGCAAAACGAGCTGCTTTGAACGTGGCATGATAGTTGGTGCTATGTGCTGGCTCTAGTATCTCTCAAAAGACCATCTTCTGGGCTTTTCAAGCACAACGCAAAAAACTACCAGTGATCGCTGATCCTATGACGATAATAGTTTGTGGATCAGAGGGGTCGTCTGGCAAGCGAACAGATGGGCCACAACCAGGCAAATCACAGCAGAATTAAACATCGGTATGCAGGTCATCTCCAAATGCACCATGTACTGGACATTGTAGTGAATGGGCAACAATAGTAGCCGACCATGTGAAGGCTGATGATATCAAAGAACATGAAAACACATCCCCTACAACTTCTGAATCCACTGCTTATACAATTGCCCCTATAGTTATCACAAGAACTGGGTCACCTTTTTTTAAAAATAGGGATAATTACTCTAGTAAAATCCTTTATCATAAAAGATATTCAAATTGGAATAGAAAGTAGGCTCAGCCCACATAGCCATGACAAAATCTTCATCTTCAATAACCTTACCATGCCTATCCTACAATCCTTGTCAGTTTAGTTTCTACCCATGCAAACATTAACTATCCGGTACAGCTCTCTGCTGCTATACTGTCCAGCTGTTTCGTGTCAGCCAAGCTATCAAGCCAGAGCGATGCATACGGCCAGAGATTCTTGTTAACTGTCCTTTACACGTTTATTAAGCTCGCTGAAACGCTTTTTGTTAGGACTAGTATATATAGATTTCTGCAGTTCTTCCTTCCCAACAGTCCCATTCTTCCTCAACTTCAGTAATAAGCAAACCACGACTGTAATAATGACTAAGTAACCTATCATGGTAAGCTTTAGCTGTAACTGGGTCATTCAGAGCTTCAGTATTAAAAGTAAATTTTTTAACCTTAGCACACTTAAGTTGCAACACTTTTAACAAGGTAATGGTCAGATCCAACTGGCCCATGGTCGAGTGGTTAGCACGCTTGGCTACTGATCAAGGGGCCTGGGTCCGAGCCCCAGGTAAGGCATGGAAGTTTACTTTTATGCTGAGGTCTCGCCATCCTCACAGAGCTTCCAATATGGCGTATAAACTGACAAGCTCCTATGATACCTCTAAGGCAAACCTACTAGTTTTTTTTTCTTATTAATGTTCAGATCCAATTTCAGCTCCCCTATATTTCTAACAGAGCTAATCCGCACAGCTAGTGAAACCCACTGTACTTATATATATCGGCGTTTGTAATAATTATTCTCAAACTATTGTTAACTTACCTGTAGGAGACTTTGCCCCACCCTGAAACGAGAAATTTAAGATTATTTAGGTACCTGACCTTTATCTGTCCATCTGGTCTCTTGTAAGTCGAGAATATCTAGGTTATAACGTTGAAATTCTCGTGCGAGGACGCCACGAGAATAATCTCTGCGCAGAATTCTCACATTCCAAGAACTTGTACGTTTCAAAAAATACACTTTTTTTTTTAGTTCGTTTACCGAAAAAACGAACTGTTTTCACTTTTAACACCTATCATCTGCAATACTGTACCGATTAAAGGTGCAGCGAACTGTTAAAAAAGAGCAAAGGAAAAAAAACTATTACGATTGATACTTTTAGAATCTCCCAGAAATTTTAATTGCGCCCTCTGACGGTGGAAAACTTTAAACGAATATTGCAAACTATCCATTTGGGCTAGAAATTTGATATTTTAGCGATGTGTGATGATCAAGGGGTTTAAATGGGCAGCAACAATTTGTTTCTTCACCCCCAGAGAGAGCTTCTCTAATCCTAAAGTTTGATTACAAAAATATATTTACCTTTATTAAACCCAAATAATTTATGGCAGAATCGACAATTGATAGCCATCAGTTTCAGTGCAAAGTTTATTTGCAAGTTACACTACATAAAATCTTCCATTTATTTGCAAGTCCTAATAGTAATATGGTTTGCAAAGCTGCTATGCAATGAGCATGCCTGGTTTTGATTAAAACCGAAAACCCAGGGCAGTGTAGAAAGGTTCGTTACCCCAATTAAAAAAAAACATTTTAGGAGGTGATTATTTTGATGCAGACTGAACTACTGCTAATTGCCACATTTCTCTTGGGGGTCTTGAAGTGCCAAAAAGGCACTGTTTTGCGACTAAACAACTTGTAGGTGTATATATCTTCTCTTTCAGTTATGCTTCTCCCATCATTTGGCAGTGCAGAAAACTCACGGTCAGATGATGTTTTCAACTTGATTTGAATTACAACTCAAAGCATAATTTTTAACCTATATGGGATTGATTATTCCCAATGAAAGCTTGTAAGCAGGAAATAAGTTTTCGAAATGGTGACTATAGATTTCTTTCTAGATTAAAAAATTTTTTTTTAGTTTTATGTGAATGATTTAAGAATACACCTATATTAACTGTTAAGCATCTATTGAGTAATTCTAAACCAATGCTTTGTCTTACTTAATCCTTTAGTATGATCATCTTTTGTGTAGAAATGATTGTTTAGAAGCATAGGAATAATCAGGGCAAACGTCAGGTTCGCCTTTTCAAAAATTAGTCAAAATCTTTTTGTAAAAATAATGAAGTTTTCTCTTTTGCTTTTTTTTTTTTGGGGGGGGGGGAAATTTGCTGCACCTGTAATTGGTATAGTATTGCACATTATCTGTACTACTTGCATACAGTGCACATAAATTTTAGTTCTGTTCAAGTAAGATTTAACATTTGAATGCAGATGATAGGTATAAAAAACTATATTTTTACAGCAATTCTCTCTTTTTAGTGGTATGTGAAGAAACAGACCCTATAGATTTCAAGAGTCCTATACTTTGTATTAAAAAACGCTTTCATTTACTTTTTACTGTCATATCAGTTAAATAATTATTCACTTATTTAAACAGAGAAGGGGGAAGTAAGGTATACTCTGGCAAAGGGGGCTGTTTGTAATCAAACGCCCATTTCCTGTGCAAGTTTTCTTTAGATCTGATCCTAGTGGTCCTTTTTTGGTAGTATGCCTTAATCTGCTTTCCAGAATATGCCACTATCCTAGACTGTGCAGATAATGGGCCAATGTTACTAAGTTAGGTATATTAAGTGCATACTTGCATTTTTATTTTGAAAAATGTTGAACTGTTTAATGTGAATTTTTGAATATATATATAAAATGAAGTGCAATTTATAGCATGATGAACTGACCTAATGCTGATCTCCAAGAAAAACTCTAGTAAGCATTATTCTTTTTAAGAATAATGATGTGGTTCATAATAGACAATAATGATCTTTGAGCAGCATCTTGAGTAGAACTTAAAACTGATTTTGTCACTTAGTCCAGATACTAGATCCTAAAGTGAGATTCTTAGAAGTGTAAGAAATATAGGGTAATATGGTCAGTATCGTAAGCCACCCCATCAGATGGATAGTAAACTTTCCAAGCCCATTGATGTCCCTTACTGACTGTGGACAGGGCAGGGAGTTTTGTGGAGATAAATCTCAATGTTAGTTCAGCTCAGGCTTAAACTTGGGAACTGCAAATTACAAGTCTGTTTACTACCGGCTGACCCACCTTGCCCCTTCCATTTATTGCTATTAAATATATGTAGATATGTGAGGAAGGAGAGACCTCAGCAGAAAAACAACATATTCATGCCCTACCTGAGGTTCGAACTTAGGTCGCTTTGATTAGTAGCCAAGCATGCTGACCATTCATACATTTTTTTTTTGGGGGGGGGGGGGGGAAGAAATAAAACCATGATTTTGGACAATACAGAATATTGCCAATTTGGCTTTGAAATGGTAGAATGCTTGCTTAGGGCAGAAAAAAAATAACTAAATTGTACAAGTATCTTTGGCGTTTTTATTTTATTTCATAGTTATATATATATATACAAATTGCTATTGCGCACTGGATATTGGTAGTTTTGCATGTCATATGTTCAGGGTCTAAGGCCAATAAAAAAAACCCACTCCAATATTAAGCAATGAAAGCTGATAAACCTACAAAGAAAATAAGAGATAAAAATTGCATATATATTACTTTATATAACTTTTAGATTTGTTCACAAGATTTTTTTACACACATAGTGGATGTTGATAGAGTATGTAATGATTATTAAATAATAATCCCTATATGTGTTATATTTCAAATAGTATTTTTGCGATTGTTTTTTTTAAAAAGTGCTCAATTGAATGTGGAACTTTAATATTAAGCCTAAATAAGAAGGCGTCACAGAATTATTTTTATACAAAGGAAAAGTGAAAGGTTGCATTCGAAACATAAAATGCCTTTATTGTGACACGTACTATTTACAAGTACATGCATTCAAAATTTGCCTAAGTTCCCTTAACAAAAGTGAAACAAATTTTTATTTCTACATCTTCCTCTTAAAAGGCTTCTTCCTACATTATACAGTATATATTTTGTGAAAGTGAATGCAAATGTTAAAATACAATGTCCAACATACATAACCATAAAGGGTGCTTCATCTGCACTTTAGGTTCGAAAGGTTTTTTTTTGTAGTTATTTTTAAAGCACTAAATACAAAACACATTTCACACCACTGATATATCCAGTACATAAGTAATGAGGCAGCAACAACAACAAAAAGTGCCTATCTATACAGAGAGAAATATGAACTTTGTACAGAATCAGATCAGCCCCCTCCACTGAAAGAAAAAATAGGTGGCAGTCCGACAGGAAGGGGGCTGGCTGGTATGATGCAGTTTTAGCTGTGTGAGGCAGCTCCGACAATATCATGATTTTCACAACTTGACAATGCAGCAATTTGATGACTAAGGATGCTGCAGAATCTTGTATACCACTAAACAAAAATTTCTCTTCCCCCTAAAAAAAAAAATCACTAATGATGCAGAGGCTTATAACCCACATGTATTGAAATAATCAGAGGGGAAAGAGGTATTGACTGTTTAACATTAAATACACCTTCTGAATCGAGACATTGTAGAGTTCATAAAATAAAGTTTTCAGTAATTAACAGAAAATATATTTATACACATATAGCTTGACATAAGGAAAATTATTTCCAAAATTGATTGCATGTAGGCAAGACAAAAACAAAAGAAGCCAGTTTATGCTTACATATACACACATACAAATGAAGAAAATATGAAAAATGCTAAGTATGATGAAAACGAAACAACTGTATCAACTGGCTTAACCCCCAACCCATTTACAAGTTTATAGCTGTTACTCTTCAACAGATGTATGCTAGCTCACAGACATCATTCTACACACAATTCATCGTTTATACATTAGTATTTATATCGCTCTATTACAGTGCAGTATACTAACAGTAGTACAGATGAAAATAGATTTTTTTTTGTTAACAGCAAGCACTCACACATGCAGATTATAGACCACAGAAGAGAGCTATGACACCACATTGGTTCATGGTAGTGTTTTGGAGGACAGCATACAAAATGATTCAAGCAACACTAATTTCCCCTGGCCTACTACTATATATCTCAAATTTTCATTTCCACATTTTCTTGGCATTAATCCAATTTTTTTAGGTGTGGCAGTAGAGACATTTTCAGAGTTCCATACACATAAGATTTAATGCTAAATCGTTTATCATTCTTGTGAGACTCCTGACAGCAGAAGCCTGGATACACTAGTCTTTGCAGGCCCTCCCCCCACCTCTTCCTCATTGATTGACAGTCATAACATGGGCTATCCACACAAGCTGTGGCTATCGAGGTTGTTCCTAAATTCCCAGCACTCTGTCTGGGAAGGCCACCAAGTTAGCGACCAGCTGAAAATAAAGAGAATTATAATTAAGTGTGATTGCTTAATATCTAAACTAAATGTTACTAAGGTAAAATTAACTAAAGTATAAAATCCTAGAGAAAAGGAATAAATTAATTAAAACAGTAACAAAACAATAATATGTATATTACTACATAAGTCTCCTTGAGAATTTGATGGTATTTTGTTAGCAGAAAATTGAGTAATCAATATTTGGCGTGCATGATAGTTTTGCTTGGCATACAAGCATACTCAGCAAAAAAAAAATACCGATCTCCAAAAATCATGAAGAATAAGACATTAATAAATTTGTAAAACTAATTTCAGATATTAGAGCTATATCTAGAAAAGATTTCATTAAGATTTTTGCAATTCACAAAATCTGAAGAAATGGCTAAATTTATAAAGCATCCCAATAATGTAATGTCATAAAATTTTAATTTGTAAATGCTATATGGAAAATTTTAATTGATATTGAAATGCAACTGATTGAATTATAAAACCCAGCACAATCTACTGAGAAGCAAAAGCTTATTAAGGGTTGAGTTAGAAACTATTGAGAGAAATCAATTAACAGGATGAATATTGAAGAATGCTGAAAATGAAGTGATGAAAGCATGGAATGTAATTCCAGAAATCCTGTTAAAAAAAACAGCTCACCATTTTATCAGTTTTTTACATACACTTGGTCGAGTGGTTAGCATGCTTGGCTACTGATCTAAGGGATCTGGATTCGAGCCCCGGATAAGGCATGGATTTGTGTTGTTTTTCTGCTGAGGTCCTGCCATCCTCTCGGATCTTCTACTTTGGCATATAAACTGACAGGCTCCTGTTAGACCTCTGTGGCAAGCAGCTGCTTGAGGGGGTGTTTATTTATTTTTTATTTTTATTTGTGTGAGTCAGTGTTATCCACTAGTAACTTCATAAATTGACACAAGAATTCTACTAACTGATTAGGTCAGTGCTGATTGCACATGACTAAAAGCAATGAAATATAAGCCTGATATAAAAAAGTTACCGTCCATAGTACAACAAAAAATCCCATTGAGAGTATTAAGTAAAAACATCTTTTACTTTGTGTTCCTTTTTGATTTCATAAAAAAACTATTAAATAACCAGAATACAATTTTATTTATATAAGTTATATACTTTATCCTCTTTTACACACAAATTGCTTGTCAGTTTTCAAAAATTCTAAATTAAATTTTATTTTTTCAATTATAAATGCTTTTATATACATAAAAAAAAAGCCATCATCTATGTGAAACAGAAAACACCAATATCTAAAATAAAAAATTTACCTAAGAAAAAAAAAAGATCCATTATCTACGAGATAAGCAAAAAATAAAAAAATACACAGATGTGGCATGCAAAGAAATATCAAATATTGCTTTAGTTGTCTTTCGTGTGGAAGCTGAAAAGAGTTTTCCAACCCTGGTATATGGCACTGCATAATTATGGAAATTTCTTAACAGTCTTAGAAGTTGACAAATATGGCTAACATAATTTAGATAGAAGAGCACCTGGTGATTAGGAGGTTGTAAAATTGTGCCCAATATCCATCAAACTTGATTTTAAAGATTTACTTCACGTCTTTCAATGTGCAAAAAACAATGCATATCTAACTGAATATTAATGAAAGCTTACAAAAGAAAAGGAAGTTACAATGTGCTTTTATTAATTTAAAACTTAGTATATTCACGATAAAATCTGTACAACAAGTTTGTCTAAAATTACTTATTCCCAAACATAAGGAGTGCAGATGCTCTTACAAATTATTGCTGTTATTACTATATTACAATCACATATGATCCAAACAATTATCAATTAGTCTAAATGCTACCTTATAATCACATAAAGTAAACTAGGTCAATTAATAAGATAGTAATATTTACCAATGATCGTTGCTGGCACATCTACTTGATTAGGCGTTTTAGCTGTATAGAGTG
Source organism: Ryuthela nishihirai (assembly GCA_038380435.1). Lineage (NCBI taxonomy): Eukaryota > Metazoa > Arthropoda > Arachnida > Araneae > Heptathelidae > Ryuthela > Ryuthela nishihirai. The sequence continues at coordinate 71,108,375 of JAWZYU010000001.1, forward strand.
ACGTCATTGTCTTTCACAATTTTTGTGGACAATCTCATGATGTTCAGAAGTACGGTCGGGATGCCTTTTACCAGAAATCAGTCTATTTCACAAGTGCATGCATTTGGGGATGTCGTTTCTTCACAATGTCACATAGGTATCAAGAAGATAGCACTTTACTCCATACGGGCAGTGATAAAGAATTGATGGTGTAGTTCCAGTTATACCTAGCATTATTACTTGCTGTTATTGAGTACTTATTGCTTTAGTAGTACTATTATACATAGTCTATTGATGTAAAATCTATTGTGTTTATTTTCAGCACTTGCTTCAATTTCATTGGCACATATCAAAGAAGGATCAACAATTGCACTTTCCTTACTATTTGAGATATAATTGCGTACTTTTAAACGTTAAAAAACCCGATAAACCTTGATATAAAAACAAGTTTAAAAATGCTCTCATACTAATGCTTCAGATGCTGAGAAAGCATAAACCGTATCGGCGCTCGAAATCATCCCATGAGCTACGTGCTTTTCTCTGTAGTCTCATATTACGGCGTCTTCAGGCTCTAATGGGTCAGGAGAAGCGTCATTCTTATATGTATCTGACTTATTATGTCGCTGGTCAGGTGATGTTACATAGTGTTTGGTGATTGGGTATATAAGAGAAGGTTCCATGCAGATGGGATAGGAGCTATGTCATTGATGCATATATTAGCATTTTTTCAGCGTAATTCAGTTGGAACTTAGTCTTTGGGGCTATTAAAGGTTTATATTCTACTTTATTTATTTGAATTTTGTTTTTTTAGGTCTGATTGGTGTTCTTTCATGTGGTGGGCACATTGTCTATGAGTTTTGCCAATGTATTTATTCTTTCCGTTAAGTAAGTTTAAGGGATCAAGTATGTCAAGTTGATAAACTGCTCCAGTGGGCAATTCCTTATCTCGATCGTTAATTAATAAGTTTTTAATTGTGTTAATTAACTGTTGTAGGTAATGTAATATTATATTTTTTTAAAGTGGTTTTAATGTTTTCGAAATGTCTGTCGTGTAAGGAAAGCTATGTGCATACGTTTGTTGCTTTAATTCCTGATTCAGGTTTGGCCGAGTTTTTTAAAACTATGAATTTTCTGTTATGTTGCCACCTTTTTAATTGTCGCATGGTGTAACCTGATTCTTGTGCAGATTTAGTTATATAATGAATTTCAGTGTTAAGTGTTGAATTTTCGGAGCAATATCTATATCCCCTAACATAGAGTGGAATGATGCTGTTTTTTTATATCTGTAAGGATGTGCGGAGTTAGCTGGTATGTATGTGGAGGTATAAGTTTTTTTTACAAAATACAGTAGTTTCACAATAATTATCGTTACGTTTTATAAGTATATCTAGAAAGGGTAATTATTGTTCAGATTCTAATGTAAATTTAATAGTGGGTAATATATTATTAATTATGTTTATAAAATCTGTAAGTTTATCTAAATCGTGGGGCCAAAAAATTAATATATCATCCCCGTACCTGATGTACAATGATGGTTTATATTGAGCTTGATTAAGTGCAGTTTCCTTGACGTGACGCATAATGACATCAGACATGAGTCCAGACAGAGGTGATCCCATTGGGACCCCCTCCATCTGGAGCCATGTATGCTTGTTCACATCGAAGAAATTGGAAGAGGTGGCCAGGTGCAGCGCCTCATGCATACTGAAGTATACAGGGGCGGTGGGCCTGGCAACTCGCAAGCATTCTGCTTTTAAGCACATCTTTGCATCCAACACGGGAGAGTTAGGATACAAAGATACAACATCTAAAGAATGTATAGTGGTGTTTTTATTGACTATTGCATTCTGGATCTTGAGAATAGTTTCATATGATGTTATGATATTATTTGTGGGGGGAAAGTATATTTGAAAAAAACTTATGTAGTGCATTTTCTAAATGGTACATGGGTGATTTACGTTTGCTTACTAACGGTCGAAGAGGATAATTATTTTTATGTATTTTAATCTTAACGAACAGTTGAGGGATGTCGGGATATAATGGTGGATAACACTTTTTAGCAATTTCACTGGGTAGAAAGGGACCATTTTTTAATTTACTTAATTTATTATGAATAGGGTCAGTTAAAACAGGTTGGCATTTCAGTTGTGTTAAAGTTTGTTCTATTTTCTCATCATATTGCAATTTATCTATTAATACTATTTGATTAGTTTTGTCAGCAAATAGTATTTTTATACCATTATTTGCCTTTAGTTGTTTTAAAATCTTAATATCCTTGTTATTACTATTTATATTTTGTACTTGTTTTATGGTTCGATATAATTTGAATCATTCTTTATCCTTATATTCATGAGGTATTTTGTTAATGGATTCTAATTCTATTTGAGGTAATAGCTTATTTAGGTCAATTCAATCATTTTCGTAAGCAAATTTGGATCCTTTTTGTAAAATGGTTTGCTGCTCTTTATTTAATATTTTAGATAAGTTTATATAATTTGCCTGTGGTTTATTTATACTTAACTCTCTTTTATCTCTGTGTTGTTCATTTAATAAATTATTTTATTATTTATTAATTATTTAATGACATGTCTGACGTCGTTATATGTCACGTCGAGGAAACTGCACTTAATCAAGCTCAATATAAACCATCATTGTACATCAGGTACGTGGATGACATTAATTTTTTGGCCCCACGATTTAGATAAACTTACAGATTTTATAAACATCATTAATAATATATTACCCACTATTAAATTTACATTAGAATCTGAACAACAATTACCCTTTCTAGATATACTTATAAAACGTAATGATAATTATTGTGAAACTACTGTATTTTGTAAAAAAAACTTATACCTCCACATACATACCAGCTAACTCCGCGCATCCTTAGATATAAAAAAAGTCAGCATCATTCCACTCTATGTTAGGGGATATAGATATTGCTCCGAAAATTCAACACTTAACACTGAAATTGATTATATAACTAAATCTGCACAAGAATCAGGTTACACCATGCGACAATTAAAAAGGTGGCAACATAACACAAAATTCATACTTTTAAAAAACTCAGCCAAACCCGAATCAGGAAATAAAGCAACAAATGTATGCACATAGCTTTCCTTACACGACAGACATTTCAAAAACATTACAAACCACTTTAAAAAAATTAATATTACATTACCTACAACAGTTAATTAACACAATTAAAAACTTATTAATTAATGATCGAGATAAGAAATTGCCCACCGGAGGAGTTTATCAACTTGACATACCTGACCACTTAAACTTACTTAACGGAAAGAATAAATACATCAGCAAAACTCATAGACAATATGCCCACCGCATAAAAGAACACCAATCAGACCTAAAAAAACAAAATCCAAATACAGCTTACGCTCAAGCAATAATAGAAAATAAAATTCAAACAAATAAAGTAGAATATAAACCTTTAATAGCCCTCAGACTAAGTTCCAACTGAATTACACTGATAAAATGCTAATTTATTCCAAACGACATAATATATGCAACAATGACATAGCCCCTATCCCATCTGCATGGAACTTCTCTTATATACCCAATCACCAAACGCTATGTAACATTACCTGACCAGCGACGTAATAAGTGAGATACATATGAGAATGACGCTTCTCCTGACCCGTTAGAGCCTGAAGATGCCGTGATATGAGACTACGGAGAAACGCGTGTAGCTCATGGGATGATTTCGAGCGCCGATACAATTCTCAACATCTAAAGCATTAGTATGAGAGCATTTTTAAACTTGCTTTTATATCAAAGTTTATCGGCTTTTTAACGTTTAAAAGTACGCAATTATATCTCAAATAGTAAGGAAAGTGCAATTGTTGATCCTTCTTTGATATGTGCCAATGAAATTGAAGCAAGTGCTGAAAATAAACAATAGATTTTACATCAATAGACTATGTATAATAGTACTACTAAAGCAATAAGTACTCAATAACAGCAAGTAATGATGCTTGGTATAACTGGAACTACACCATCAATTCTTTATCACTGACCGTATGGAGTAAAGTGCTATCTTCTTGATCTATTGTTTATTATGTGACATTGTGAAGAAATTGACATTGTGAAGAAATAATCTATTGTTTATTTATGTGACATTGTGAAGAAACGACATCCCCAAATGCATGCACTTGTGAAATGGACTGATTTCTGGTAAAAGGCATCCCCCCGACTGTACTTCTGAACATCATGAGATTGTCCACAAAAATTGTGAAAGACAATGACGTCACTCCATACAGCTAAAACGCCTAATCAAGTAGATGTGCCAGCAACGATCATTGGTAAATATTACTATCTTGTCAATTGACCTACTTTATGTGATTATAAAATAGCATTTAGACTATTTGATAATTGTTTGGATCATACATGATTGTAATATAGTAATTACAACAATAATTTGTAAGAGCATCTGCACTCCTTATGTTTGAGAATAAGTAATTTTAGACAAACTTGTTGTACAGCTTTTATCATGAATATACTAAGTTTTAACTTATAAGCTGTGTTGAACTTTATTTTTAACTTTTATTAATTATTTGTTAAACTTAAGTTTCACAGCTATTCATTATTTTTTAATGGTAAAGCATTTTCAGGTTCCATTTAATTCTAATTTTCATTGCAGCACTATTATGATTTAAATGAAATCATGGCCAATAATTCCATAAACCGATAATCAGTATATGGTCTCTATTAGCAACTTTGGGAAAATTCTTTCATAGTTTGAAAACAACTTTTTTTTTTGCTTTATTCAGACTGGTATTTTTACAAAATTCTAAATAAGGAAATTATTTTTAAGAGTGAGCAAGTAAATGGACAAAAAGTTTGGGCTGGACACCAACTATAGCAGTGCACTTAACATTTTGATGAAATATACTTATTGAGCAATATCTAATTCTCCAGCCCCCATTTTCACTGTCCATTAGTTAGATATAATTTTGTTAACAGCAAAGAAATACATTCAGAGCTTGATAAAAGACAAATAACTAAAAATTAAAATCATCAAAGTTTTAAAGGTAAAACAACTACTTTTAGTTGCTATGAGGTTTGAATTCCAGAAGTTGCCTATTACAAATTTAGTTTTTACTCACCAGTTGCAGTTACAACTTGTGATGTAGCACCAGCAGCAGCAGCAGATGCAGCTGCTTTCTGCTTCAGCATGGTCCAATCGAAGGTGTAATCATATTGGTGGTTAAGTGTGCGAAAGAGAATCCTGAACAACTGCCGCAGGTACATGTAATCGGGCGCTTCTTCAAAGCGCAGTCCTCGACAGTAGTTGAGGTACATTGCGAATTCTGCAGGAAAACCCTAAAATAAAAATATATTAATTGCACAAATTTCCTACACAATTGCATTTTATGCAAAATATGCGACTCAATTTGAGAATGTAAAAATTCAGCTTTATCTATAACTAGGAATCAATCGGTGCCTTCACAGCATCTCTTGATTTCTAGCCCATCACTCTGACCCCTCATTTGACCTCGAATGTAACATGCAACGGTTCACCTGTTATGAAGAGAATGCCAGTTGTCTATATGTTACATTACATATAAGGTTATTATAAAATAATATCCACACTATTGTTACATTTTGTATTGCATTTTATTAAATAATTAACAAAGTAACTGTGTTTAAAATGTCAAGAAACTTTAAATATTTCCCTGTAATGATTATATGGAGTTGCATCACATACAACATCTTAAATGCCAAATTTCCAAATCACTAGATTGTTAGAGGTGGACTTGTCTTGTGTCCCCCTAGAAGTCTCGAATTTGATGCTATTTGACTTTTCTAGGGGGATATATTAAAAGCGCCGTTTATTTAAAAAATTCATAATTTATAGCACTTAAAGAAATCGCTACAGCTGTTGAAAGTGCAAACATTAGACATGCTGAGCCAAGTATGGATGGAAGTTGAATATTATGCCACCAATATCACCACAATGAAGTCTATTGAACATAAAATGAAATTGCGAGTTTCTTGATTTTTTTTTTACACATAATTATTTTTGTTCCTTAATTATTTAATGAAATATAGCATTTTAAAACATAGCTTTTCTTTCATAATGATCCTGTCACACCACCAATCAGATAGTGCATATATATATATCAAGGAGTGTCTAAGGGAGAAGAGAGCAAGTTTTCATAGGCATAAACTGTTTCGATTGCAGTGCCTTCTAAATGTGGCAAATTTTTGCATTGCAATGAAACCACAGAGCCAGGAAGAGGAGTGAGTTTCCTGTGTTATTTTTTTTACACTGCAGAGAAAGGTTTTCAATTGTTTACATCACGACTAGTTTTAGAAACACTTTATCTCTGAAAAATGCTAATTTCCAAAACATCTCATTCATGAGGCAATATAATTTTCTTTTCATTTAGAGAGAAAATAACAAGTAGTTAAAATTATTTATCTTAATGAACTCCCATTTTGTAAAATAGGTAGTAGCTGTGCAAAACAAGAAAATGTTTATTTTCTGAATACTCTGCAATATTTACTATATTATAACAAATTGAGATTTATGTTTTGATGCACGATAACAAGTTTTCTATCATTGAATACATTTTTAATAACAAAAGTATGGAATATGTTACTTGTATGAATAGTCAACAGATGGCAGTAGGTACTTCTCGCAACCATAAAAACGAAATACATTATAAGAACAAAGTGCAGAAACCTATATTCATTGATACACTCTGGTGTGCACAAAACTGGAGCACATATTAGCTTATGTATTCGCATAAGGATTAAATGTATTAATTTACATATTAATCTTAAAAAATCTGAAAATTACATAAATCTACTACAGCTTATCCAGCTATTGTAAAATACGCTCTTGAACAAAATAAAATACTCATTGAATAACTTTAGGCTCAGCTGCCACTGTAGGCAAATAGCCATGGCTGTTAGACAGGTTGAAGCACTAATTAAATCACATTAAATATTTGAAGAGTAAAACAAACCATAATTGCAGTGTGCTAAAATGATTGCACTGCACAAGCACAGATTGCATCTTACAATTTTTTTGCCTGCATACCAATTTGCCACCATTGGCTTCAGCAAAATTCCGAGAAGCCTTCTTCTCCTTAGACCTACTTTGATATACAATCGAACTTGGTTGTAACAAGCACAGATATAATGAGATCACGGCTGTAATAAGAAAAAAAGGCCATAATGATTTTAATTTACTAGTATCCCCATACAATTGCTCACTTTTATAACGAGCATACTATACGAATATACTGTACAAATTTTGGTAACTATGGAAACATGCAAACATTCTTAATTGCTTGGGTAGTTGGGAAAAAGATGATAAAGATGATGATATGATGACAAATAAATCAAAATGAGTGCCAAAAATCTCCCAAGATCAAGGTACAATGGACACAATTTTTTTAAAGAAATTTGAGTAATATCAAAGTGAAATCTTTAAAACAAATAGCAATTTTAATATTCACAAATAAAAAGATTAATTGAAATGTGTTTATTATTCATTAGTATTGTTTTTATAGTTACTGAGAAATAAACTGTGTTTATTATTAAGTGTATGGTTTTAAAATTATGGACAAATAAATTGTGTTAAATATTAAGTGTATTGTAGTTTATACAAGCATATTAATACAAATAATATGTAGGTATGTAATTATATCATTTCTCTCTCTCTCTAATATTTTGTTTTTAAAATGTCTTTTTATCAAGATATTGAGAATTAAAAAAGAAATAGATTGAACTCACTGATATAGTGAGTAATGGTTATAATGAGGAAATTCGGTCCCCTGGTGCTCGTTATAACAAAGTTCGACTGTATGTAAATTCAATGTTATATTGAAGGGAATTTACCCTAGACACTAATTTCCAGGAGTACAAATTCATGAGTCATTAAACTATTTCACTCAGAACATTACTATGTTTTTATTCCTGGATTAATGGAATTATAAGATAAAGATCATAATGGATTTGAGGATCTAGAGCAAAGAGGGCTGTAATTTTGTTTTGTCTCCCTATTCTCTGGGTACCATACATTCGGAGTATACCCTAGTATAAGCATTTTAATAATTTTTCTTTAAAATACAAGATTACATCAATTTCTAACCTTTAAAATTCAGATTGTATATGTTTACCATTGTTAGGAATATATATGAATACATGGTGCACTTTTAATGACTAAGGGGCAGATAATCTACTTGTCTGCAGTTGCTATAAGCTTTCTCACTTTCTCTTGCATTAGAATGAGCTTAATATTTATAATGTAGCATTATGCTCTTACATCAATCTCCAATATGCCAGGAATATAGGGTTTCAATTTTCTGAAGGCTGTAATCTAGAGTTACTGTACTGTTGCAAGCTCACTAATACTTTGAGAAAAAGCTTCCAAGAGTATTTATTTACTGCTTATCTAAAACATACTTGTTTTTCATATTTAATAGGTAAAAAAATTAGAAACAGAACTGTTAAAAATATTAAGAAAAGGTATCTCAAAAACTTTTATGTGTAGATGCAGACACTGATAACAAAAATTAAAAAGAAAAAACAGGTTGCAATAACTGCAGGGTAAAAAACTAGAACACAGGATCATGCATTTTCCAAAGGGTTAAATTAGTTGTGAAAGATCAGACTTTCATACAAAAACTAGCCAATTTTTCTTAGAATCGCCCCTTAATGTTTTGAATATGTGTAGTATAAAATATTGCCCATGTCAAATGATTTTATTTGCCACAAGCTAGGATAGACAACCAAGTATTTTGTATTTTCATACAAATCTTAACCTCAGGAACCTTTATGCAAAATTTGATTATACTTTAAGAGGTCCCCAAATACAGTTTTCCAAAAAACATAATAGACTCTTAATTATCTGGGGTCAGATTAATCATGATGTTGAATGAAAAATAATATATGCCCAAAAATAATATGGAATTTGAGAAAGTGCTGCTAAAATATGATGCAACAGTAAAAAAGGTTTCATACAGCACAATTCACTGAAAGATGAATGAAGAGGAAAAAAAGTCCATGCTATAAAATTTTCTAAAATTTTTGAAGTTTTTGTACATTCTAAGGGACCTGGGTTCGAGCCCCGAATAAGGCATGGATGTTCGTATTGCTTTTCTGCTGAGGTCCTGCCATCCTCTCAGATCTTCTACTATGGCATATAAACTGACAGGCTCTTGTCAGACCTCTGTGGCAAGCAGCTGCTTGAGGGGGTATTTATTTTTTTATGTGGATGGCAGATTAACTGAGAACTTGATTATCCAGGATTGATTCCCTTCCACCCCCCAGCAATTCATTCTGGAGATTTGAGAGGCTACTCTATTTTTGTCTGTATAATTAATTCATTTTGGAAAAAAAGAAACTGATTCATGTAAACTGCTTTGAAAATTCTTATATGAAGTGTCATAAAAAATGTACACAATAGAAATCATACCTTGCACAGGACTTCAACTGGAGTTGACATTTTTTTCTCACTAATTTTTTCGTATTTCTGTTTTTTAGTTGCAGCCTTTAGTCCTTGCCACGGTAGACTGCCTCTGTTGAAGTACATTAGTACATAACCCAGGGACTCCATGTCATCTCTTCGGCTAAAAAAAATATTTCAATTAAGTATGAGAAGAACATCTTTAGGTAAGGCATTATAATGACAAACTGTTGTATAAAACATTTAGCAACGCGTTTTAAATTGGGCAAAATGCTTGTCTCTTGCAAAAATCATCTTGCTTTCTTATTCTGAACATCTTTAGTCTATTGGAATAAATATGTCCTTTTCCCAAATAATAATTAGAAAGAATAAGTAGGTCTTTCACAGTGGATCAGTGAAAGAACTTTCTATGATATGAGATATGAATACCTTATGGATAAAATTAATTCAATCATAAGTGGCTAAATAAATTTTAATAAACTAAGTGAAAACCTTAATATTAATAATATATAATTATCATATATGAATATTATCAACAGCATGTTTTGAGTACCATATTATGCCAGTTGATTTTCTTTGCTGCTTTTCCCACTTTTCACTTTTAAGCCTTAATATTAATAATATATAATAATCATACATGAATATTATCAACAGCATATGTTTTGACCACCATATTATGCCGATTTTCTTTGCTGCTTTTCCTACTTTTCACTATTAAGTCTGTCAGTTCCCCGATTTGAATTCATTTCCTTTGATTTTTCCCTGTCTAATTTCTCCAGTTTTTGATTTTCACTTGCAGCTTCCGTTATCAGATTTGTCTGTATCACGAGTCCACAGATCTAATTTGCTCTCGATTACTAACAAGCTATATCCCTGATGAAACTTATGTCAAAGTGTCTTGCAAAAGCTATTTTTAAAACTCTTTTGTGTTAATCTTAAAAAAATATGCAAAAGTTTCAAGAAGTGTCTTTTAACACTCTGTACAATAACTCTGACAAACTTTATTGCCACAATGAATATTCAATATTATTCATGTGTTTCTCAATTATAAGTTTTTGTGATTTCAACATTATTTTTATTTCAATTACATTTTAGGGAACAACACTGAAAAATACACCTATAGGAGAAATTTTCTTTCTACTTTTGGCCCAACATACTGTCCACTATGGATGCTAGCCTAATTTCTGGGAATATGGAGCACAGGAATTTTTTCAAAGAGCACTTGGGCAGTAATATTCCTATATTCTGCTTTTCAAGGGATGACAGCAACTACTTCAGCAACTGTTTATGTGATTCAGAACAACAGGCTAAAAGCCTGGAATTTTCTCAAAGTATGGTAACTGAGAAATATTTACTTAAAACCAAAAAAAAATTTTTTTTTTGTTATTAAGTTTTTGGCTAAGCATAGGGAGAAAATAACTTGGTCTATACCACATGCTGTATGTCAGAACTTAAATTATACTAAAAATGCAATGATGAACTCTCACTGGTAAGTATTTGCCAGCTTGTTTAACAGCAAACTTTCAATTATTATCAAGGAATCCAAATATAACATCACTTAATGCAACCAGTGTTTTGCAGTTCCAGAACCTTTCAGCAAATACATATTTACTATCTAATGTTGGTGTCAGCTTTTATGAATTAAAAACAGTTAATAGCACATATAATGATACCCTATATTAGAAATTTCTAAATGGATTCTGATATCTATATTTGGTATGTATGGTAATCAGTCTGCATATTTGACCAAGAATGCATAATAGGCAGAGTAGTATGCAAAATAAAATTTTTTATTAAAAAAAAATTCAAGCTAACCTTTATATTCATATTATTAAAAATAGACATTTCAGAGGTCAGAAATTATGCTTCCTTAATAGATTCTGAAAAAAAATTCATCGCCGCCATGGCGGGAATCGAACCCGCATCTCTCCAGATTCATGCCAGAGCGCGCTAACCATTGCACCACGCGTCGGACAACGAATATTTTCAGAATATGACCTTTTAAATCTTCTTGAGACGTGACTGAGACAGCGCCATCTATACTCAAGGAGATGCAACGTTTTTCAGTCATTGCATTTGATTATCAGATGTTAATGAGGTCGCTAACGCTACTGCGTTAAATATATAATTAAAATCAATCCAAAGTGAATGCACAGTATTCCCTGTTAAGAAACGTCAATTAATTAATGTTTCTTAACAGGGAATACTGTGCATTCACTTTGGATTGATTTTAATTGATGCTTCCTTTTTCAATTTATTCTTCAACTTGAGGCACCAGAAAATAAATATTTATAAGCCTTCAAATTGTCATTAACAGAGCTCAAAATATAGCATTGCATGACTAATACACTACTTATATCCCATTCCCTCACCTGCTAGCTATCACCTCTAGCACATTAAGTGACTTGTTTATGCTAGATTCACTCAAGCATGCTTTCAATTAGATGTGAAGTTTCTTGAAGTTATATCTTTATTTTTGGAACTTTGAGTCCTATTATGAAATTGTTGCCATATGTTTTGTTATTCATTTTAATATATTTTGTGTTTTAAAACTGTTTCTAAACTATTTTTATCAATTATTGGATAACTTAGCAAAACAGCATCAATGCTCTTTGATATATTAGGAATTGCATTAGGCTACTTTATACGGCTAATTATTGAAACAAGGAAATATTATTTATACCTTATCACAACTAGTGGTAAAAAAATAAACTCAAACTCTTCCAAGTTCACTGTCAACATAGTTTAAAATGTGTAAACATAAAAAATGTGGTTTCACTCCACATTTAATAAAATTTAGTCCTTAAAATATTATTTAAGCTTCAGGGTGGGTTGGGTTGTTTTACCTCTGAACAGCATTTTTTTCCCCACAATGGGCTAAATGGCCAGGTCACATGGACTCCAGATTCAGAGAAAGTTGGGTGGTCTTACTGGACAGTTGTTAGGAGATAGATGGTAGTGCCCCTTCAAGGCCATCCAATATGATCTTTAATGTGCTCAGAGTATGGCTCTCCTGCACAAAGGGCCAAGGCTTTACATCCCATAAGACAGATAGCAGCCAGCCTTTTCAAGACCATCAGTGTCACCTACTAACTGATGCTTCTTTTAATTAAAGTCCCAACTCGAACTTGGGAACTGCAGATTATGAGCCTGGCACACTACTGACTGAGTCACTGCCACCCCTAAGCTTGAGGAAAGCATGCAATGTACTGGATGATAAGTTTTAGTAAAACATTTAAATCAGTTGTTTTACCTCTGAGCAGTAGTTTTTTTGCATACAATGACTAAATGACCAAGTCACAAGGACTCCAAGGCCTCAGAGAAGGTTGGGGAAGGGGACCTACTTCCTCCAACATCGACCCACTGGACAGCTGTAAGAAGACAGATGGAAGCCTCCCATCAAGGCCATGCAGCATGTTCTTTAACATCCACAGCACATGGCACTCCTGCACATGGGGCCACAACTTTATATCCCATCCAACAGATAGTGGCCTTTCCAAGTCCATCAGTGCCCCTTTCTGACTGAGGGCAGGGTGGGGGTTTAAAGGAGATGATTAATCTTAATGCTGACCCAACTCTTATCCCTCCAAAATCAGACTTTAAAAGTTGTTCATACATTCTCTAAGAATCAGCAGGTATAAACTGCAAGATTTAATGTCATGGAAAATAATAACTTATAGTAAAAAATTAAACTCTGGGCTCCTGGGATTTTTTCACCCATTCTAAAGGTTGACAATTGAATTGGTGATTTCAGCATCGTGTATATGTTGTACAAAAGGCTAGTTTTAAATATATTTTTGATAGATCTGTTTCTTAATGAAAACTAATTGTGACTGTAATTAACAGCAAAACACTTGAAAAGATGACCACTCACTTACCCTCAATGGCTTGTGACAGTTTAATGGTGCAAAAGTCACCTTGTCAAGTGGGAAAATATTATAAATCATTCCTGTGTATGTTCCATTGTGTCACTTAAATGATGACATTAAAGTGCTTATGATTTAAAAAATTGTTACTAAGCAAGAAATCCTAAAAATGATACTCTTCCCATGCTTCTGCATCCTAGCACAGGGTATGATACTGTAAGAAATATTTAATTATCAAATATCATTTTACAATGTCTTTTCTCAATGTACATTACACTCAAGTTCTTGTCTCTAGCACCACAAAAAAAGAGTTCCTTGTCTCTAGCACTTTAATTAACTTCATTGTTTGTGGTGCTAGAGACAAAGAGTTCCTTGTCTCTAGCACCACAAACAATGAATTTTTTTCTAATAAACTTTTATAACTAGATAATCCAATAAAGAAAAAACTATCTTACCTCTGTTCAATACCCAAATGGGCATTAATACTGGCATAGCGAGCTGTGCCTGTTAGATTCTTATCTTCACGGTATGGAATGTGTTGGCGAGTTCGGTTGTCTCTGTACTTCTTTGCAAGTCCAAAATCAATCAAGAAAAGCTAAAATGAGAAGATAATGCTATACTTCTGCTTGCAGTGGTATAATATTACAGCAAAACAATATTATTAAATCAAACATTTAAAGTTTGGTTTTATTTTATAACACAATGATTGACATTACAAAAAAAAAATAGCCCTCAAGCAGCTTGTCACAGAGGTCTGACAAAAGACAAGGAGTATAATAAATAAAAAATAAATAAATACCCCCTCAAGCAGCTGCTTGCCACAGAGGTCTGACAGGAGCCTGTCAGTTTATATGCCACAGTAGGAGATCTGAGAGGATGGCAGGACCTCAGCAGAAAAACGACACACACACACATCCATGCCTAATTCCGGGGCTCGAACCCAGGTCCCTTAGATCAGTAGCCAAGCGTGCTAACCACTCGGCCACGGGATACACTACAGAAAAGATTTGTGAGGAAGCCAAGACTTTAGCATAAAACAACACACAACAGAATACAAATACCTATTATATATAGTCTTGTCCTCTAAACATTATTGTTTCCCTTTTGTAAATTTATTTGTCATCAATAGCTAACAAGAATGCAATGTACTGGATGCTAAGTTTTAGTAAAACATTCAAAATCAATTGTTTTACTTCTGAGCAGTAGTTTTTTTTGCATGCAATGGCTAAATGGCCAAGTCACAAGGACTCCAAGGCTTCAGAGAAGGTTGGGGAAAGGGACCTACTTCTCCAACATTCTCTGAACACAATTGTTTTGGGTTGTTTTACTTCTGAGCGGCACTTATTTGCACACCATGGACTAAATGGCCAGGTCACATGGACCCGATGGCTCTCCCACACATGGAGCCATGGCTTAACACCCCATCCGACAGACGGCAGCCTTTCCAAGCCCATAGGTGTCCCCTACCAAGCCATAGGTGTCCCATGGGCAGGGTAGGGAATTTTGTGGAGATAAATATCAACGCTGACCCAGCTGGTACTCGAACCTGGGAACTACAAATTACAAGCCTGGCATGCTACCGACTGAGTCACCCCCGCCCCTCTCTGAACATAGGATGAAACCATTGAACCATTGTATAAAGATATACCATTCTTTTGGAACTGCAGTTCCAAAATAGTAATTATTGCATGAAGGATAAGCTGCTTGAGAGCTTTTTTTTTTTGTAATGTCAATCATTGTTATAAAATAATACCGAAACTTTAAATGTTTGGAAAAAGCAGATTATAGTATTCATGAACAATTTCATTTTTATTTAAAATTGCAGAGAAAAACAGTTGTGTATAATAATTACTCATAAATAAGAAATTAAGAATGATACCCTTTACTTGAAAGATATGGAAATAGAAATAATGTTAGGCTGTGGTGTGTTATGTGTGCATGTTTGGAACTTATAAAATATTGTCCTATATTAAATAGTTCAATTTGTAGGTTACTATATAAAAGTGGTTGTACTATAATGAAATGATCACATTGGAAAGCAATGAGGCAGGAGGCAATATTTCAGTTTGATTCAGCTTTCATTCTAGTACATCTATATAAATATGCTTGAAACACAAGAAAATTGAAATATTTTACACATGATTGGATTGTTTTACCTCTGAGCAGCACTTTTTGGCACACAATGGGCTAAATGACCAGGTCACAAGGACCCTGAAGGCTCAGAGAAGGTGGGGGGGGGGGGACCCACTGGAACAGTTGTTGGGAGACAGATGGTAGCCTCCTGTCAAGGACATCCAGGGTGTGCTTTAATGTACACAGGCAATGGCTCATCCGCACTCAGGGGCACATCTTAACATCCCATCCAACAGATGGTGGCCTTTCCAAGCCCATCAACTTTTTTTTATGTAGGGATATTATAGTGTAATTTCTCATAAAATTCCCTGCTACCTAGACAGACATTTCTATGAAAATTTAATATCCCTCTTCCCATCTTGTAATGAGAACAGTTTAATGCATATTGGTAACTGACCAATAACACTTGTTTCTCCTCTCCTCCTTTCTGTGAAATATTTATTATATACCATATTTCCCCGAAAATAAGACCTAACTGGAAAATAAGCCCTAGCATGATTTTTCAGGATGTTCGTAATATAAGCCCTACCCCAAAAATAAGCCCCAGTTAAGATCGTCAGCCAGACGGACGCATTTAGTAGTTCGTTGTAACACACGATAGATGTATTGAATTATAAAAAAATAATATTAATATATAATTAAATATAAATAATATTGACATTAATACTTAAAATAAATGATAATATAAATTATAATTAAGTATTTGTAAATACCCAAGCGGATACCTTTGGATGAGAGGTAAACACCTATGCAAACAGATGAACTCAAGACATTGCCGAATGACCAATCGGAGTACAGACAACGCACGAATAACATGCACACTTGATAAATTGGAAACTTTGTGAAGCCTAGCCTGCAAGAGGTCATGACTTAGGTGAAGAATTCATGGGATAAAATCACTGACAGCTGTGTTGCCAATGCACTACGAGCAGGCTACATGGACAAGAAGTGCTCATTTAAGGAGAGCTCTATTGCTGGACATAGAGAGATTGGAGCCAATGGTTCTACAGGAAATGGAGTCGCAAGAAATTCAGGCTGGAATTTGGGGTTTGGAGAGTTATGATGATGTTCCAGAAGATGACGACATGACTGTATTTGAATAAATGTAGATTTTTGCACATGAAAAAATAAGACATCCTATGAAAATAAACCCTAATGTGTCTTTTGGAGCAAAAATTAATATAAAACCCAGTTTTATTTTCAGGGAAATACGGTAGTTATTTTTTTTTGCTTGTTCTTTCCCATTAAATAGTTATTGAAATATTGTGATGATGGTTTAACATATAAATTTAGTGTATGAAAATATTTAATTTGGTTGAAACTCACTGAATTAGATATAAATTAGCAGAGTTGTGTGACATATATATAGCTAACCAGTTTGCTGGCTCTTTGTGTGTTCTATGAAAAACTAGGACCAGTATGACAAAACTTTAAAAATCCCTGCTTTCCTAATAGAAGCCAATCATACTAAAATCATATCATTATTAATTAACAAAGTAAGAAATGCTTCCAATTTTTTCAGTGAAAAGAAGGCTGGACAATATATGCTCCATGGCAAATTTCAAGCTAAAATGATACTTATGCATGAAGATGAATCTGTTGTGCAGAAAAACAAAGATGCAATAATAAATTTTATGATAAGTGGACTGCTGAAATATTATTCAATAGTAAACACTAAATAATACTATATATTTAGAATTGGAGTATTTAGTATATATTACAGTGAATAAGTTTTTCTGTTACAACTTCCAACAAAATCTTAAATAATTTGCAAAAGCTCTTATATAATTTTGGTTTCTTTAAAAAGTAAACCGACTTACAAAAAGTGGTTAATATTTAGTGCAATAACAATAAGCTTACCTTATTACAATGTCTCCCAATACCCATTAAAAAGTTATCTGGCTTAATGTCTCTGTGGATGAAGTTCTTGTTGTGGACATATTCAATTCGACCTATCATCTGTGAACAAAGTTATTTCATTATTGTACAATGTTTGATGGTATGACAAATATATTTATAAGCCAAAATATTTTCAAATACATAGTTTGATCTGTACATGATTTCAATAAGTCACTTTTTTTTGTGATTTGAACAGCACAACTACTGATTACACACTAATTGTTTCACAATTTAACGTCAACTAATTTTTTTATGAAATCTATGATGAATTTTACCTTATTTAACAGATGCATTATATTCATAGAAATATTTATATATATCATACATTCTACTAATATGCAATTAATAAGTGCACTTAAGTATTTAAGAACTTGACACATTTTTAACATTGTGATAACTGTGTATACATATATAGAAAGAAAAGAAATTGTTGCAGATTGTTTGCACGATTGTTGATAGGTTGAGATTCTTACATTTAATACCATTTAAGCCTAGAAACTAACTATGGATGAGACACGTGAAGAGAAGAGACCAAAATTTAAACAACACATCTTTTTTCCCACAGTAGTTTATTATAAACAATAAAAAATATTCAGAATTAAAGTTAAATTTTTTAGTTTCACAAATTTCTAGACCCAGATCTATGGAGAAAAATATACATAAAATTGGGATGGTGTTCATATGTGGGTGGGGAAGAAGTGGCTAGACCAGAATGTCATTCTGATGTATCTCTCTGCTTTGTTTTAGGTTCTTTTGTCAAACATGTATGCTGACTTTTTTTTTAACCTGGTAATGAATATTCCCAGCCCATCCACTTCTCTGATATGGAAAATTGGATGAACCTGGTGAAACTGGATATGTGAGTGATGACAAGGGCAGCAAATAGACATATTAATAATAAATAATAAATACCCCCTCAAGCAGTTGCTTGCCACAGGTCTAACAGGAGCCTGTCAGTTTATATGCCACAGTAGGAGATCTGAGAGGATGGCAGACATATTAAGTTATTAAATTTAAATTTTATGTTGATTTTGTTTGTTGATACAAATATGCAAATTTTACATTTAAATATAAACGACAATGTAGTAATACTCCCCCCCCCCCCAAAAAAAAGATTACTATTTCACGGGCGTGTCTTACAATTGATGGTAGTCCTAAGAAATGCAGTTTGTTCCAATGCGAAACAAAGGGAGAGACAGCTTATAATCTTGAAACTAAGTGGTGAATGTTAGTGATTAGGGAATTAGGAAATAATTGCTGATATCATTAATTATTATTATATGCTGGACATTAAAGTTTTTTAATATCCAGCATGTCTTTTAAAGTTGAATTTCCATGCTTATAACAATCAGCAAAAAATATGAATAAATTTCTAATATGGAGGCTAAAAAAACAAATAAAGGAGAAACTCAAGATGCAAAAGTTCAGCTCATGAAGAAAAAAAAAATTACTTTCTTCAAATTATGTCATTTTTCTTTTCATCCTAACAATGAAATTCCTGACAAAAGAATTCACTGTGATTTACCTTTAGTACTAATTAAGAGGAAGGAAAATCCTTCTGTATAAACTGTGAATATATGAGGAGGGGCATCTGCAGAGCAGAAACCATTTCAGCTGCCTCAACAAAACTGTTACTGTCTTTCAAAGTACTCCCCTCCAACATCTACACCAATTCCTGAATACTTCATGGTATTCCTGTTGGGGAATACTCCACAACTCTGAATGACTTTTGCAAGGTCTTGCACCCTTAAAAAGGGCTTCCCAGCAAGTTCCCTTCTTTGGAAACAACCAATAATCACATGGTGCATGATTGGGTGAATATGCAGAATAGTGTAGCTGTTTGATTTTTTTTCGTGCTCCAGATAGGCCATAACTTGCTGGGTTTTTTGAGGACTGGCATAGATTGCCAATAGGAATGGCTGCTGCAGTGTAAATGGCATCACTGATCTTCTACAAGTAAATGAAAACTGTAGCTGACATTTTGCATAGACTTCAAGTCACTTTCTAGCTATTATTGAAAATCATATGAGATAATAATTAATCCAAAAAGAAAGTGTGTGACATAGGGTCCAATTTAAAACTGAACAAACAGCTCATCATCATCATCATCATCCTCAAGCAGCCATGGGCTACGGAGGTCCAACCAGACCGCGCAGTTTAATTCTCCAAGCATATCTGTCCTGAGCTACATCTGCTGCATCCGGCCACTGTACACCAATTCTAACAAGGTCCTGTTTGACATTGTCTGCCCACCGCATCCTAGGTCTCCCCCTCCTTCTGAGGCCTCTAGGCACACTGTTCATAACCTTATTCGCCAATCTATAACTATCCATACGGGCAACATGGCCAAACCAGCGGAGTCTCTCTCTGCACAATATGCTGCTTAAAGGAGGTTGCAGACTCCTTTGCCTAACCTCATCATTAGTTACAAAGTTAAACCACCTAATACCCAAGATACTGCATAAGCATCTAGAATCAAAAGCATCTAGTTTCCTGTTATCTTGTTTACAAAGCGTCCAAGTTTCACTACCATAACTAACCCTAGAAAGAACCAAACTATTATACAGTCTAATTTTAGTCTTAAGGTGTATACGCCTATTTCTCCACACTCTCCATAGATTCTTAAAAGTCCCGGCAGCAATACCTATTCGTCTGTTAATCTCATGCCGCACATCACCAGTATCAGTTACGCAGCTCCCAAGGTAATTAAACTGTGACACCTGCTCAAGACTGCAACCATTCAGATTAACTGAATCACAACCTGCCTGACCAATTTTCATCACTTTAGTTTTCTCTCTGTTTATAACCAAACCTACTGTACTACCAGTCTCATCAACAGTTCGAATGAAAGAGTTCATCTCATCAACATCATTTGCCAAAAGGGCTAAATCATCAGCATAATCTAAATCAGAAATTTTCGTATCTCCAGCCCATTTAAGGCCAAAATCTTTCCCTTGAAGTGAATTTCGCATAACATAATCAACAACCAAACTAAAGAGAAAAGGAGACAAAATGCACCCTTGTCGAACACCAGAAGTAATGCTAAACCAATTGCTACAAGACTTACCAACTCTCACACAAGACTCAGTGTTATTATAGAGAGCTTTCATTATGTTAACTAACTTGTCTGGTATACCATATGATCTCACAATCAACCACAAATTATGACGATCAACAGAGTCGAAAGCCTTTTTGAAATCAACAAAGCTAGCAACCAAAGGTTTCTGAAACTCTAAACATTTCTCAAGAATCTGCCTAAGTGAAAATATCTGATCTACACATCCCCTACCACTTCTGAATCCACATTGCTCATCACGCAATTGCCTGTCAACCAGATTCTTAATTCTATTAAGCACAATCATGGAAAGAACTTTACCTGGAATGGAGAGTAGGCTGATACCCCTATAGTTATCACAAGAACTGCGATCACCTTTTTTGAAAATAGGGATAATAATAGTTCTGGTAAAATCTTTAGGAACCATGCCTTTATCATAAAAGTTATTCAAAATTTCAGTCATCCAAATGGTAACTGAAACATTCCCAGCTCTAAGCATTTCCGTAGTAATTTCATCAACCCCTGGGGATTTATGAAGTTTAAGTTTAGAAATAGCCAAACTAACTTCAGATTGTGTTATAGGGCCAACATTAAAGCCAACAATGCATCTATCATCATTGCAAACAATGGGAGTAGAACTAACCACATTGTTTAGAACATCACTGAAATGCTCAGTCCACCTAACCATGACAGAATCCTCACCTTCTATAACCTTGCCTTGTTTATCCTTCAATCCCTGTATACCTGTTCGTTTTCTACCACACAAAACATTAACTATCTGGTACAGCTCTCTGCTGTTGTGCTGTCTAACTGCTTCCTCAGCTTTGTCAGCAAGGCCATCAAGCCAAAGATTCTTATCAGCAGCTAACTGATCTTTTACATGTTTATTAAGTTCTTTGCAATGCTTTTTATTAGGACTAGTAGGGTACTGATTAAGGACATTCCTGCAATTATTTCTTTTTGAAATGAGCTCAAGTGCCTTATCACTCAAATAATTCTGCCTCCTCTGCTCCTTTTTCCCTAAAAGAGTACTGTCAGTGTCCAAAAAAGCCTGTTTAAAATGATCCCATTCTTCCTCACCTTCCGTAGTAAGCATACCATGACTGTCATAATGACTAAGTAACCTATCATGGTAAGCTTAGCTATAACTGGGTCTTTCAGAGCTTCAGTATTAAAAGTAAATTTCTTAATCCTAGCACAACACTTTTTAGGTTTAAGTTGCAAGACACTTTTAACAACGTAATGGTCAGATCCAATTTCAGCACCCCTATATGCCCTGGAATTTCTAACAGAACTAGCCCATTTGCTGTTAATTAATATATAATCAATCATATTCTTATGCAGCCCATCAGGTGAAACCCATGTGTGTTTATGTATGTCGCAGTGTTTGTAATATGTGTTAGTTATTCTGAAACCATTTAGTTTACTTACCTGTAGGAGACGTTGCCCATTGCCATTGCAGCTACCAATACCAAAAGGGCCTATTACTCCTCCCAAAGGTCAGAGTCGGTACCAACTTTGGCATTGAAGTCACCAAGAACAAGGGTAATATCTCCTTTCTTGACAGAATTCAAAATATCCTGAAGTTGTCTGTAAAACCTATCCTTCTCATCCTCATCAGAATCCTCAGTGGGGGCATAACAGCAGATAACATTCAAGTCTTTAATGCTTGTCTGAAATTTTGCTGTAAGAAACCTTTCATTAATGCACTCATATCCTAGAAGAGCATCACTAGCATGTCTGCTGAGCAGCAGACCCACGCCTCGGTGATGCTTTCCATCCTCCCTCCCTGTAAAGAGAAATTTAAAGTGATTTTTAAGTATCTCACCTTTACCTGTCCATCTGGTCTCTTGCAAGCCTAGAATATCTAGGTTATAGCGCTGGAATTCCTGCATGAGGACATCAAGAGAATAATCTCTATGTAATGTCCTCACGTTCCACGTTCCTGCAGAGAGAAAATGATTAGCTACATTCTACTAATTCCTCACTGTAACTACTGAAAGTATTATATCTCTTTATCTCCAAGTACCATTGTCTATCACAAAATAAATTTTTTTAATGATATTTATTGCATTTGACATTGTTATTAATTTACCTTTTTGAAATGTTAAGAAAAAATACTTCTCATTGCTGAAATTTTGTTAATGATGACTTCAAATGAAATGGAGAGCAATTTAAACTATGGGCAATAGATGGAGTTAATAATGAATTTGACAAAGAAACAAACAAGTATGCACAGTTTGGGTAAATTTCTGAATTTTCACATGTTTCTTATGCTAATTTTTCTGCTGAAATGCATGAAAACAAATGTTTTGAAAACTGATATGAAGGTAAGACTTGCTTTAATGACTAATGGTTCTTCAGTAACTAAACTGTAAACTTCTCCCCATATTCTGGCGCAATATGGTCTTAGTTGTCATTGTGCCATTAAACCCCAAACAACCAAATTTCCCCATATTCACTCTTTAGATGGTTATGATAATCCCATTCAAATCCTCTTTATATGACTTTGCTTTTGTTACTGGGTAATGAATTGAGGAAATGTGGAATTCAGTGTTGGAACTCCACACTTCACCAAAGTACTGCTGATCACTGTATGAATTATTCAACATATAAACAAATTTAAATTTAGCTTCTGTTACTGATAATGTTTCATATTTGTTCAAAGTATGGGACTAAAAGTCAAAATTAGTTTTCTAAATGCAGTTCATGCCACAGGTAATAATCATCTAAATCTTGTTTGTGAGAAATAGCAATGAGAATTTAAAACTGTCAATGCTTTGGTTGCAGCTGTTAAATGCAGATTCATCACTTGTCATGTATATAAAGCTCATTTTGAAGTAAACGTAGATGACAATCATGGTGTTACCTGCTGACTTTTTGACGTTGATAAATCAATAAATGTTTTGCGGAAAAAATTTCACCTATATACAGGACTTGAACCCGCATCTCTTCAAAAACATGTCAGAGTATTCTAACACTGAAAAAAAGACAGAGCTGTCATTAGTTCAATGATAGAATACTCTGGCATGTTTCTGGAGAGAGGCGGGTTCAAGTCCTGTATGCTGGTGAAAATTTTTCCACAAAATATTTATTGATTTATCATTTTAAAGTGTTTCTTCCAAGGAAAAGGAGACACTAACAAAGAACAGTTCCCTGTTAAATAAGGTGAAACATTGTTTGAAAGCTGCATTCTATCACCACAATCATATAGAAGATTTTAAAGAGTTTTAGAGCAGAAAACAGAAAACAGCTCCAGTATTATATCAAAATATATCCTTGAAATGAGTAAAAAGGATTCCTAGAAGTGACTTAAATCAAAAAAATATGTGACAAATATTTGCTATCCACTACATTGTTTGAAGTCCTCATATATCAGCACATAAAGTCTATAATGAAATGAATGATTTATTTGGCAGTAAAATTACCTAGCAGAAGCTTCTCACAAAAAACACACTCCATCCATGGTTGAAAAAAATTGGGTAATATTTCAGTGATGCAAAAACCTGCAGATTTTGTCAGCCTGTAAAATCTTTTTTTTATAGCATGTCAAATTTTCAATCTGAATTTTTAGTTAATTGGATCTAGTGCTTAAATATTTCTGCAAATGATGTTAATATAATTTTGAACAGTATTGTCCATGTTTGGAAATTACAACAGCTTAAAAGCCACATAACAACACTGGAAGAAAACAAAAAAATTAAATAACACTGACAACTTTATTCTTTCTCCGATTGTTTCATAATAACAATTTCCCAGTCTCTGCAATATTTATTAGTCTTAATGAACAGTGTCAATTGAGAGTGATCTCTTTCTAAATATAGAGGCATTTTGCAAGATGATTGCAAGAGTATAAAAGAGAGCCATTTATATACATATACTGTATCAGAATTTATTGCTGATGATTGATATGCAACATTCAAGCTGAACCTAAACGAAACCATCATTTAATATTTATTTTTTGTTTGTTTTAAGAAGTTCTATATATCTAACTATCATTGTCTTTAGTACATTGAAGTGCCATTGAATTAGGGATAGGAGACGTTATCCAAATTAATTACTGCAAGTCCTGCATTTGCGTGCATGAATGGTTTAAACTCTGGTCATATATAGCTGTCAGCTTTGGCTTCCCTAAGCATTCATTGTGAGACGCGTAATGGGAAAGGCGTGGGATTTAGATGCATTTGACAGAGGGCAGATCGCAGGTGCCCAAACAAATGGGACACTTGATCTCAGAAATTATCAATGAACTTGGATTTTCTTGTATGACAGAGTCAAGAGTGTTCCTGGAATATGAAAATTCCAGCAAAAAAACAAGCACCCAGACAAACTGCAAAGGAGAACCAGCCTTGAATGATTGTGGGCTTTGCCATCTGACCTGCATCGTATGGACCAATAGGGGCCAGACATTATCTGAAATCACCTCCCGTCTGAACACTGGTTCCAGCCAGGAAGTCAGTGCACAGACCGTGCAACGGTCTGTGCATACTTGGCTTCAGGAGCCGCTGACATACAAGAGTCCCACTTCTAATGGTACAACACTGGACTCAACGCCTTGCTTGGGCTAAAGAACATCAAAACTGGACCATTGAAAATTTGCAATGAATAGCCTTTAGTGATGAATCCTGATTTAAACTTCATCACGCTGATGGGAGACTGAGGATATGGTGTCAACCCCATGAAGCCATGGGTCCCGCATGTCAGGTCGGAACAGTACAAGCTGATGGAGGCTCAGTGAGATGTCTGTGGGATCATTGGTATGTGTGCCGATAACTCTCAATGCATCCCAGTATGTAGAACTCATGGCTGACCATTTACATCCATTTATGGGCCGCAATGGAGATGGCATCTACAGAGTTACTTTTATTATACTACAGAGTTATTATTATTATCTACAGAGATGGCATCTACAGAGTTACTACTACACAACCCAATGGAGATGGCATCTACTAGCAAGACAACTGTTCATCTCGCAGGTCCAGGTTGGCATTTGCATGGTTGCAGGAGCATTCTGCTGACTTTGAAATAATGAATTGGCCACCTAGAAGCCGAGATTTAAATCCCATCGAAAATCTTTTGGATACCATTGAGCAGAGTGTTCAGGCCCGTGTCCCATCAGCGATGACCTCGAGAGAATTGTGGTGTGGTCGTGTGGTGGCTGTTATCAGGGCCAGAGGGGGTCCAACCGTTACTATCACAAATTCAATGACACTTCAGTGTATACATTATCTGTTACATTAGTCACATTTTAAATCACAGCACTTCATAGGAAAAACTTTTTGTATACTCTAGGTCAACATGGACATAGAGGAAAATTGTATTGAGTAGGGTGGGATTTGAACCCATAACCTCCTGATCATCTGACGTGTCATCAGGAGCTCATGACTTCAGATCTCACCCAGCTCAAGACAATTCTCTTCTATGCCCGTGTTGACCTATAGCATAACAGTGTTCAAAAAGTTATCATCTTGATAGAGGGGCCAAGGTCCTTCTTACAAAGTGGTCCAGAAGAAGGAAGATAATGTTTTCCTACTACTACTTGTTTATGTGTGTACCATTGAAGTAATTTTTAAGATTCAATTTAGCAATTTCGTCCCACAGATTTTGGTGTTTTTTTGACATGATTGCTCTGTGAATTTCACTTTTTTCCCCTGCAAAAAATTTACAGCCCTAGTTTCATACCTGGCATGTTTCTGGGAGACATGGGTTCAAATTCCACTCAGGGAAAACCAAATTTTTTTCAGTTAATTATTTCATGTGCTTTTGTCTACAGAACATTTTTCTGTAATATTTCATTAGCGAACAGATAATATTTATTGTAAACTTACTTGATCAGCTAGCATTAAAACAGTCTTCATGGTAAATCTTCTGGAACAGAAATTAAAAAGATCCTCCAAACTAGGGCCCAAAAGATCCATAACCAAAACATTATAGTCACGTTCTTGACCATACCATCTGAAATAGTGTAGGAAATCAAACTTTTAGCTAACAAATATTTTTAATAGTTTATTATACTGATATGTAACACTAAAAGCATTTTTGCTTCTATTTTGAATAATCTCAATTTGAAGTTATGTAATGAAGTAGGTGAATGCAAAATATACCTAGTACTTGATGAAAAGTTTTTAAATATTCATGCAACAAGTTAGTACTGAAGGATTGCAATGCAAAATAAAGTACCTAGTTTAACAAAAAAAATTTAATACAGTGGTTTGATGGATTTTTTTTTTAATGTAAGATAAAATAATGTTCTCACTGAAAAAGAGTCTTCACACTTTAAACTTTCAATCAGAAAAAATAATATTTCACAAAATACATTTGTGGAAACAGTAAGATTTGCTGATGAGTTGGTCTCTCTGTTTCATGCCAGATGTTCTAGACCACTATCACTGGCTAGTTAATTTCTCCACTAAAATGCAAATACCGATTCCTACCCCACCTTTCATATTCTTCAGTCTTTCAACAAGAATTTAAAATATTGTTATAAATTAAATGGATGGAAACTGAGCATGAGTTCAAAAGTAATATTTAGCAACTATTATTCTAACATAATGTAATTTATTACAAAAGAATGAATAAAAACATTTATATAAACGAAATTCAACCAACACAAATCTTCTTAATCAACATGAAAGTAAACCCTTCAGAAAAATATAGCACCTTTTCACTATTCTAACAAATAGTTGTTTCTCTATAATTCTTAAAATCCCTGTCCAAAGCAAAAATAAGGCTTTTTACAATACCCAATAAGTGGCATAATTATATTTATGAATAAACCTATAATCTACCAAGAATAACCTTAGCAAATCCTTAAACAAATTAAATATAACTATACACCAAATGACTTTCTTCCAGGATTCAAGTCATCAAGTACTCTAAAACTGTAGCTACACTAGTCTCTCAGAACCAATTCTTTTCAGACATTGATCACTACACATCAGATGATGAATTCTTCCTTTTTCTTACTAGTTTATTAACAAAATCCACATTAATAAACTTATTTATCCTCCCACACACACACCAAATAAAAATATTTCTTCTTTAGAGTAGCGTGCACAGACTAAGACAAACTACTTTTTCCTTCACACTAATTCTTCCTAATAACAACTCTCTTATTCTTTTTTTTTAATTATCGCTCAAGCTGGTTAGTGACGTAATTCTCATGCTGTAGTACATGCGAGCATCAAGACGATACACCACATGATGGTTTCATTGTTGTCCGTTCATCTGTCGTAAAGATATTATAGTTCTTGTTTAGATACCAAATCAATATCACTACATAATCTGGGCTATACAGAATCAAATATTTGTAGTTTATATTAGTTAGCACTGAGTTTGCTGTGGTAAATAATTCATTTCATTTAAATTCTTATTTTAAAACCTTTCTGATAATCTTGAGTATAGAAGAAAAATTGCTTTGAGTCAAGTGGAATACAAATTAAACAGATTTCCACAATCCTAATTTTTCTGAAAAGTTTTTCCAGATAAGACTTTCATGTACATTTTGTTCTTCTGTATCTTTCATTATAAAGATGAGATATTTTGGCAAATATGTATCTGTAGAATTCGGTTTCAGACAGACAAATGACCAGGCAAACCATGACTTAGTGCCAAAATAAATACCACTTGAACAGATATTTTGCCAATCTGTGGTTCAATAGCTAGCAAAACCTATGTACTGCTCAACAGATATCATCATCCATATAGGAAGACATATAGAACATATGTTTTATTTATATAGGATTGGTATAACACAATTTTTAGAATCTGAATCTGGAAGTACAATTCACTACTGAATGAAAATGAAAAATTTTTCTACTGATTAAAGTCATATCAGATCCTATTTTAGAATATTATATATTATATTAATGTTATTCAAATAAGATACCATATAAATGTGAAAAAAATCTTATGAATTGAAATAAAACCTCAAATCATTAAATAAAACTTGATTTATTCTGGAAATTTTAACAGAATAGAGCAAAGAAAATCATGCTTTGGATTAATGGCATTCACAATGAAGTCATTTAAAAAGTTTTAGAATTGTAATACATTATCAATTTGAGTTTTCCCTTGAGTATTTCCATTTGCAGAACCAACTTTTATTTGCATTATTATATTTTAGTACAAAAATAGGTTCTCTTGCACTTAAATGGTGTGTCTTAAAAAAAAATTGCTTTGACAGTACTGTTGAATAGACAAAAGTATGCTTGCTTTTGGCTAATTATTCCCAAAAATGAAAGTTTTGGGAATAAAAAGATTTCAGGGTTATTATAAAAATTATATTTCTTGTACTTTCCAAAATGATTTGTTTTTGGAACTTAGAAATTTAACAGGCTTCACATGTATGAAATATTGCATGTTCTGACAGCCCTAAAACTGTATAAGAAGTTACATATTTTAGGTTCCTATTAAAAAATTTTATTATTTGAAAAACAAGGTCATCTCGTACACAGTTCTTCATTTAGAAATAAAAAGAAGACAACCAATTTTTGAATGAAAAATAACCTGAAAAAAAAAAGCTTATATCAGAATAAATGCAATTTTATAGTTTTATCCTTAATATTAATTGCAATTTTGAGTATGAATCATTTAATGATATAAAAATGTTATTTAATACTATGTGAAATATGCCTAAAAATGCAAAGAGGGGTCTATAAGTTGAGCAACAGGCTAGGGAATTAGCGATTGCATCATGTTTCATGTGGGGGATGGGGCATTGCCGTAAAATACTATAGCAAGCTTATAAGTTTATCACAGTAATATCTCTTAAATTAATCAGTACTATTCAGTTCGAGTTGGACTATACATTGAATAAATCGAAAATAAAGCATCAAAAGTTTTTACAAAAGAAAAATGTTAGGTAAAGTGAGTAAGTTCAGACAAACATTACTTGGTATCATGGACGGACCCAGAGGATGGGTCCACCTCTATCCCCCCTTCCCAAAAATCCTGTCGCCTTTACTAAATCTCAAAATTGTCTACCTTCTTTGAAATCCAAAACAGTTGTGTTTGTATAATAAATATTATTTTAGTCCCCAAATTTTATGTACGACACTAAACACCGATAAAAAAAACCTTATTAAATCTAATTCCTTATGGATATTTAACTTTTCCTGTAATTTTTTTTTAATCTTTCCTGTTCGGTGAATATTTTAGTAATTGGGAAACCCTACTCGAGTCTTATTCTCAGAACCCCCTCCCCCATCCGACACTAAATTCTAGGAGCCTTACATACATATAAGGAAAAATCAGTTTAAAAAAGTTAAAAAAGGAGTTGCGTAATATGTGGGCGGTCCCGAAAACCTCGGCGGATTTCTCCATCCACATAGGAAGACAGAACTTCCCAATTCTTTTTTTCTTGGAGTTAAATATAAAATTTTTTCTGCACATTAAACATGATTGAGATTTGCTTCTTTTAAATTTATAAGATGTTAATTTCATACAAAAAGACAAAGGTAATATCTGAAGATCCGTTCTTGAAAGTAGAGAAATGTTCAAAATTAAGTCAGAGAACTGCTTCAGCAGCGAACTTCCGTCACCTCCACCGCCCACAAAGCACGTGATATGACCGTGTGACGCACCTTCCTCCAGCAGTACAGCTAGTGCATACGTGCATCAGGGCGCCGAGGTAAATCCTTCATTTTTTTTCTCCACCTCATACGATTCTACACGAGACAACAAAGGCGCGGTGAGTCCTTTCCATCGCGGCCATGCTGCAGCTACTTGGTAACTTCATACATCGTGGATGTCAAGCTACATCAGGTGACCAAACCAGTGAGCAAGAGAAGCGGCTGTAAGAAAATGGGGTCGGCCAACCTTCCTGCATTCATAACAAAACATACGTAGCACTTCTGCATCAGATGGCCGCCTACAGTCCGAAAGGACGTGTCCTCGTTTCGCTCACACGGTCGACCGGTCAGAATACTTCCCCTCCCTATTTCTTTCTTTCCACCCGCAACTGGCGTTTCATACTATCACTAAAGCAAACAAATCTCATTCCAGCAACAAGGAGAAAAAAAAACGCCCTTTGTTATTACGGGTGGAAATATATAAATTAAGAGGTCCCGAAGAGATGGATGAGTATCCGCGGAAAATCTATTGCAGCGAAAACAGAGGTTTGAAAAAGAACTTTTTCCTGATGTGCAAAACTTCCAGAAACAAATCTTACCTGTACGAGATGGGATTAAAAATCATGACATCCAAATGGAGGGGAAAAGAACTTAAACACGTTTTTCCACTTTTTGAAACCAAGGATAAATTATTTTATGCAGAAACAAAGCCTTTTTTTTTCCTATAGGAGCATGTTACAAACAACAATGGAAACAAATAATTTTAGCTTTTTGTCTAAAACATAATAAATGGTATACGGTAAAGACATCATTAACTTGTGTAAGAAATTATTCATTACTCAAGATGCAATTCAGTTGTTTGTAGCATGTCGTTATTCATAATTACATATATTACTTTCTCATCCTTTTTAAATAATATCATGCCTCCTATATAAGATTTCAAATGTAGGTTCCTTCGCTGCATAGTTAAACACACAACTGCTCGCTACCGGGAAGGCGTTAAAAATGATATAAATTATTAAATTATTGCTAAAAAACTATAAAAAGATCTGACTCGAGTCTATGGAGCTTTAACTCTCCTTATTGTGTTTTTTTTCTCACTTATTACTTTATCAATTACCCCTCAAGCAGCTGCTTGCCACAGGAGTCTTATCAGTTTAATAAGCCATAAAGAAGATCCGCGAGGAAAGAGATACCTCAGCAGAAAGACAACACAAACATCCATGCCTTACCTGGGGCTCGACGGGGCGGGGGTGGCTCAATCGGTAGCGCGCCAGGCTCGTAATCTGCAGTTCCCAGGTTCGAGTCCCAGCTGGGTCAGCGTTGAGATTTATCTCCGCAAAATTCCCCGCCCTGCCCACGGTCAGTAGGGGACACCGATGGGCTTTGGAAAGGCCGCCGTCCGTCGGATGGGACGTTAAGCCGTGGCCCCGTGTGCGGGAGAGCCATACCCTGTGCACGTTAAAGAACACGCTGGATGGCCTTGACGGGAGGCTACCATCTGCCTCCCAACAGCTGTTCCAGTGGGTCCCCTCCCCTAACCTTCTCTGAGCCTTCGGGGTCCATGTGACCTGGCCATTTAGCCCATGGTGTGCAAAAAAGTGCCGCTCAGAGGTAAAACAACCCAACCCAACCTGGGGCTCGATCATCCCTTTGATCAGTAGCCAAGTGCGTTATATCTGGCCAGCTTGAATATGCCATTCAATAAAATAAGAGTTATTCCAAAGGGAGTGTTTTGAAACGGATAATGAAGAGCTACAGCCATCTAGCTTTCAACTAGTTCAATACAGGGTTGGGTTGTTTTACCTCTGAGAGGAACTTTTTTGCACACAATGGGCTAAATTGGCCAGGTCACAAGGACCCCGAGGGCTCAGAGATTGTTGGGGGGAAGGCATCCATTGGAAAGCTGTTGGGAGAGAGATGGTAGTCTCCCATCAAGGACATTCAACGTGTTCTTCAACGTGCACAGGACATGGTTCTCCAGCACAAGGGCCACGGCTTAACTCCCATTCGACGGACTGCTGCATTTCCTTAGCCCATCGGTGTCACCTACTGACCGAGTGCAGGGCGGGGAGTTTTGCGAAAATAAATCTCAACACTGGCCCAGGCGAGTTCAATACAGGAAAAATTATTCTGATTCCCAAAAATAATATCTCTCGTAGACATCATTATGCTTGGAGAGGTCTCAAAAAAATTCTCGCCGATGTAGTCTTTATTAGTGCTCGCGAGCATCATTACAAGCAAAATTTAATCTGCTGTTACCAACAGGATTGATTATATTTGGTGTTAAAACACTTTTTTCTTTACAATCAAAACAAAAATACCTATTATTTTTTATTAAAACAAATTTACATTCAGCATTTCTATGACGATGTTTAAGAGTATTTAAAACAATTATTTTTTAATTAAATATTGCGGTATCCCAGTTGGTGACGAACCGCTGGAATAAAAAATTAAACTGCAAAAATATTAATTACCATTATACTACTTTTATTTGGATGAGGGTGGGGGGGGGGCTCGAAAATAGCTGCTGTTCGCCCAATTTATCTTTGGAGATCTTGGTGTTGCTTCAATCAAAAAAGGTTGCGATTCTCTAAGGTTTTTCTTTCGTGTATGATTCACATTTTTTGTCTAATTAATTGTCAAAGAATCTCTGTTACAGGATAGTAAAGACAAGCTATCTTTGGAACACGCTTGCCTTTCAACTCTGCAGAATATACAGTTTTCTTGGAGCCGTTGCTGTGAACACGATTGAAGCACCAAAAGCTTATCCCAACAACGTTATTTAAAGAATACGGGGAAGTCTCCAATGACGGAAGAGTTCTATGTCGCCTTTGACTACTGGCATAAGATAAAAGCTCGTAGAATTCGAAGTATCTAATACACAATTCCTTAGAAGTAACGTGGGCAAAAACAGCAGAGTTGGCAATTTTATCTGAGGTAGGAGATATATTTTATCAAGAAATTATTTCATAATAGTAATCAACTTAGCAAGTGACTGTGGTTCCCACTCACTCTATTTTTAAAATTCTCTATGCTAGTGGTTACTATTCGGTAACGGCTTCAGGACTGCGCTAATACGTGATACACAACAATCTTAATTAAAGAGATAAAACAAAATGCATCAGTATTATTTTACTTTGCACAGAAATTTTCAAAACCTTTTCAACATATTTGAATAATTTAAGTCTGTTTTACTACCGAAATTCTTTTCCAATGGTTTTGTCAATTCATAGTACTCATTAAAAATGAGTATTTTTGTTTTTTAATACAGATATTTTCTTGAGTCCGTAAAAAAATACATTTTCCCCTCCAGTTCATTACTCATTAGAATGTATATTTTCATATTTAAGTAGAGAATTTTTTCTTGCGGCTCTTTAATATACTGTTGTTCATAGTGGATCTCCACTAAATTTTAGTTGAACGGGCTTGCCCCTAGAGAGAGGATGGTGAGCGGGACAGTTGTAGCGCTCCGATATGCCAGTACCGTTATGCACAGTATGTCACATTTTAAGGGTGCTCTGGAGAAGAGTTATTCTCCCCTATCACCATGGGCACACGTATAAGTAACTGGTGATTTAATAATATGTACTTATTAGAAGAATTGGAGCAACGCCAAATTCATTCCATTCAACCAGAGAAACAAAACCCTGATGACAGTAAAATAAGTTTGGCTTCATTCAGCAGTTGAAAATTTATATTAAATCCACTGGATACACTTACTCCTCTCTTTACTCTTACGACAGACTCAAGGGCTAAATGTGCTGATAACAAGGTAGAGCGCAAATTCTACAACGTGTGGCGGCAATTTTTCCATTCCTTGCCTTTCCCTATGATCAAATTTCCACAAGCAAATAACAGGAAAATTTAATTTTTGATAAAAATATATATTTACTCTATTTGAAATACGTTTACTTGAAAAGTAACAGAAAAATGAAGTGCTCTCCATTGATCAAAACATTTACGTCACCAGATGGCTCTAGCTATACAGAAGCTGAAATCAATACAATGACCAGATTCACGTAAATAAAATCGTCTGCTAGTATAACTGCAATCTATTTCTGTACGTCAGCGGATATGATTTATCAGACATCAATATCGAATTCACTATTACGAAAGTAGTTTCAAAATGCAAAAGTGCGAAATCTATTGCAAATTAATTACTTAATACTTAGACATATAATTTCAAGAATTTAATATTTGGGCAACTTTTGACAATTTGAATGGGATTTATGTTTTAGCTGATTCGTATGGTGCACCGGTATTCTTTATTTTATTAATGCTTTCTTTCGCTTATATCCTCATTATATATAAGAACAGAAGAGTAATAAACAAATTGCAACCAAAATAATCGACGGCTGGTAAATGACGTCTACACATTTTCGAACTCCAGAACTAAGTTTCTATAATTCTTCGTGAGGGGACTTTTTCTGTCTTCGTTTCGTCTCAAAATAGAAACATCCTGGCAACGACCCAATTATTTATATTAATGCAAGTCAAGGATTTGTACAAATGACACTAAATAAACGTTCCGCACAAAATTTAACATAAAGAAACGCATGAATTACTGTTAAGTACAGAAAGTATCTTCAACCCTCAAAATCTATGGGATGAACGAGTGGAAACTATTCTGAGGCATCGAAACACGATTATATTACTTGATTCGCTAACCATTGGCTTCCGCAACGGAAAGTCAATGGTTAGTTAACCGCACCAGTATATAACCCTTCTATAAAATGGTTAAACACAGCTAACAAAAATTCCAGTGTTAACAAGGATTGGTTCATATTTCCCTCGCAGATTTGGACTCCGATTTAAGCCTTCAAAATATTCTGCTTGGAATAGTCATCTTATAGGAAATGCTCATCAATCACTGCCTGTTTATGCCATATTAAGCCAAACGCATACTGTTGGAAAGGGATCAAGATGTTTCACAATAATACGAAACTCCTGCAGTTTACATAGAACTGCAGCGAGCTAATAGAGAGGCTGCGGTGCACCCATCACCGCCAGGGTCTTGCGCGCTTGCGAGCAACTGGGATGACCTTCATAGCTCCCTGGCAGCTGCAGGGAAGCCCAGAGCCAGCCCGCACTGCAGAAGCTCCACAGCTCAGTATCAGATAGAACGTCCATCCGCGCATCGAGCCGTCGCAACTTGAGAACAAAGACTAACATCCAAATTCCGACCGATTTTTATGGAGGTTATGAAGGATTAAGGAAATGAAATAGAAAACTTCTACAAGAAAGTCAAGTATTTAAATATTTGCCATGTTAATCAAAAAACAAAATTAGCGATTTGAATTATCTGCATTTTTTAAGAGAGTAATTTTAAGTTTGTGTTTAGGCTTCGTTTTTGATGGCTAATTTATGAGTAGCTAATTCTTAAGCCTAAGCAATGATACAATTATACATATCTGGCATTGAAATATTTACACTAGACTTATTAAAGCTGAACAAATAATTTTACGGGTCAGAGCACTGGAACCATAAATTTTTTAATGGTTAAATTTTCAGGGGTGGAATACTTTTGTAGTGATAAAGGATGGGAAAACCCCAGGAGACTAAAAAAAGTTGGCTTGTTTTGCCGCTGAGTGGCACTTTTTTTGCACACAATGAACTAATTGGCCAGGTCACAAAGACTCTGAAGGCTCAGAGAAGGTTGGGGGAGGGGACCAACTGGAACAGCTGCTGGGAGACATATGATAGCCTCCCGTCAAGGCCATCTAACGTCTTTAACATGTAGTACAGGATATGGCTCTCCTACACACAGAGACACGGTTTAACGTCCCATCCAACGAACGACGGCCTTTCCAAACCCATCGGTGTACCCTACTGACAGTAGGCAGGACGGGGAGTTTTTGCGGTGATAAATCTCAACGCTGGCCCAGCTGAGACTCGAATCTGGGAACTGCAGAATACGAGTTTGGCACGTTACCGACTGGGCCACCGCAGGAGACTAAAAAATTTTATATTAAAAAAAACCCCCATGAAAATGTCCTTTTCGTGTAAAGTCATAAAAATGCGTTTTAAACTAACTAAGAGTACGCATTTTTTTGCATTTTCCTTTTTATATTTCTTGTATTCATGACCGACATATAATTTTACTGTTAACTGTAAAACATTTGCTGCATTTTCTGTCCTAAATAACTTTACGATCTTAATTTTTTCATCAAATTATAATGGTTTTAAAGATTGCAATAGCTTACAAATACGAAGAATTAAAGGATTTATTATTTAAAATACGAAGAATTAAATGTTTGTGACTCTAACCGGCTAGGTAGCTCTATATGGGAATGGTTCGGGCCTGAGCTCAAAAATTTGAGCCAGAATTCATCTGTAAACACATCGAGAGTTTTAGAAGTTTATGGTGCTCGCCAGAGACTGCTGGTTTTAGTCAGCTGCTTGAGGGGGTATTTATTTTTTATTTATTTATAATTCTCCTAAAAATGGCATATAAAACCAGTGCTGGTACAACTATTAAAAGTGCTCGGCGATGAATTCTTTATTAGTGATCAAGAGCACGAACATAACACAAAGTTTCATATTAGCTATTAATTATGAATAAAGAGCTATTCTATCTACCAGTTAACTGAAAATTCGTTTCACAACTTCCCTTAACTTGGAAACACATTATAGGACTTTGAAATATCAGAATTTTCACAAAGTTGGTAAATATTAGATTTTAGGAGACTTAATAGAAGAATTTTAATGGCGATTTGCACCACTAAACTAATTATCATCACTGATATACCAGTATTATTCATTAAAATGACCAATTTTACATTTCTAGAATACAAATTTTTTAATTAAGATATGTTATTGTTGGAATAAAGAGCCTAAATTTATATCACTTTTACTTGGATAGGGGAAGTGGTGAGGGTAACTATCGTCGAAAAATACTTCCTGCTCGCTAATGCTGGGGTAGAAGGAATACTATATGTACTAATAGATGCACTACTAATTTAAATTTTTGTTTTTAATTATACTTGTTCAATACAAAGTGACTTAACATTTTTATGAGAAAAAAATCCTCTAAATCCCCAGTGATAACCTATTTTTTTGTTTAGCGAAATGTTAAACTAGGTATTTACACAGTGCCACCGGAGACCCGCGAAGATATTTTCGACTGATATGGGCAACACAAAAAAGGGGGTCGTCAAACACTGTTACCCAAAAAATAAGAAATGGAAATATCAATCTGATACGCATCACATGTAAAAAAGGTTGCCGTTCCTGTTGTACAATGATTTTCCTAAGGTTTCTCTAGCACTTCCGATAACACAATTCCTTTGACAGTTCCTCAGAGGTCTAAACAAACAATGAGGGTAAGAAATATTTGACAGCGTTAAATAGTGTTTCCAAAGATAAAAATGTAACCAAAAGTGATGAGTTCGTGACAGGGCTCGGGTTCAGTCAGATTACAAATTTTGCTTAAAACTGTAAAAAAGAAAATAAGTGAAATAATTTCTTTTTGATCACGATTTCATCTTTTTTTCTTTTTTTTCAGAGTTTAGCTAATAAAATTAATAAGCAACATTTAGCTTTTTCTAGTATTTTTCGTTTTGATAATTTTTCTTCGTATTACATAAGCGAATATTTTATATACGAAGAATTAACCCTTTCACGACTAAGGGAAACATTTTTCCCATTTTAAAATTGGTGATTGTCGTATTTAATTATAACGTTATCTGCATTTTTTATACAGAATGTCAAAATAGAACGTATGCCGAACGCAATTACGTAAACGGGAACGTTTAGAAAACAAAAACAGAACTGTCAGGACGCATAATATATGTACTATGTGCATCTTTGCCTCACTACCAAAAGAAATTGCTTCGCAGAATATCATAATTAGCACATCATTTTGTATAGTAATTTTATTTCATAATTTTGTATTATTTTAGTTAACATTTTGTTCTAATAAGCCAATAAATAAAAGACATTGTATAATAAGCTTAACTATATAATTTGTGTTATAGTCCATTGGGAAAAATATTTCCCATAAAATTCCAAAAAAACTACACATTGTTATGTATTTTTCTTATGATTTTTACTTATTTTACGTCTAAACAAACTAAAATAAACAGTTACATACTAATATTTACTCTTAGAAACCTTATGGTCCTGAAAGGGTTAAGAAATACGATTAATTTATAATACGAAGAATTAAGAAAATGTTAATTCTGTATATAAGTTTCATGGTGTGTAAGAACTGTTTTTCTCTAACCGGGCACAAAAACTCATCTCTACTTAACATATATTATAAACAAACATAGAGTTCTAAGACAATGATAAATGAATATCTTATTATGCGCTTTATTGTACACAGAGCGACGTATCTATTCAACAGTTTTAAGGAAAAAAACTGATTGGTTGTTTGAGATTTTATGGCGCAAGGAAACAAAGGCTACGTTGCGCCAAGAAAAATATTATGAGAGGATCTTATAGCAGTAAAGGTAATAGTGCCGTAATTTCAATCATTGGAGTGCAAACCAATTCTCCGAGTAATATTAAGACAGAATGCCTTGAAAATGTGCAAAGTTGATGACAAAACTCCCGCTCTCGTCCTAGTTGGGCAACAAACCAAGGAAAATTTGCTATTTCACGGGCCGCCAAATACTTGAGAAACGGCTGGTTCCAGCGAACAGGCCTCACCTATGAGTTCCAATCACGTGTTTTGATGTATCTATTAAAAACTATTTAGATCAGCATTCACGTAATAAGTTTGGCGGTTTTTCTAAAAGTTACGTTTCAAAGTGATGACACTTTAGAGATGAAATGATCTGCAACAGGAAGTGTTATGGGTAGTTGGTTAATTCTTGATAACGCATGACCATTTCGTGTAAACGGCTAGAAGGTTATTTACATATACTGCTGTTAGTTTTAGGCTTGCTGATGCAAAGTGCAATAGTTTTATTTCAAACGGTTTACAAAGTTCACTCACATATTTTTTTCAAAATACCTTTCAGATATTCACAAAAATGTGCAAATACTATGATATTTTCTTTCATTGGAACTGCATAAAATATTGAATTTAAAGTAATGAAGGAAACAAGGAAAAAAATTTGAAAAATTGGACGGAAATTTCTCCCAAATATAGCTATTAGGGATTTTTCGGGTTCAAAACAGCCGACTTCGGGCGACAATGAGTTGTCATTAAATTTGTAATTTTTCTTTAATTGTGAAAAAAAAAGTAAAAAAAAAATTTGATTTTAATTTCAACCTTTCAGTTATTAATAATTAAAAATAGAACTATTCAGCCTCTTATTTTTTTTCTTTGTACTTTTTCTCATTAATAAACAGTTCTTATCATTTATTAATCATTACTCAAGAATTTTTAGTTTCTACCAATTATTTCTGATATTTTTTCGTTCCAAATACCATTAAGATTTTATTTTGGTCTTCAAACAATTAAAATTATTTTAGTCTATAATACCTAAAATTAGAAGAATTTAGAAACGGTTTTGGGTTCGAGCCCCGGATAAGGCATGGATGTTTATGTAGTCTTTCTGCTGAGGTCCTTGCCATCCTCACACACTTTCTACTATGGCGTATTAAACTGGCAGTCTCCTGTCAGACGTCTGTGCAATCAGATGCTTGAGGAGTTTTTAATTAAATTTAACGACATGCATTTCTGCCCATATGTTAGCCAAATCTTTTTTTCCCTACAAGGGCTCACTTGGGTTGTTTTATCTCTGATCGGCACTTTTCACACAATGCACTAAATGGTGAAGTTACAGAGAAGTTGAAGGAGGGACCCTGCTGAATGTCAGGTGACAGGTGGAAAGACTCCCGTCAAGACTATCCAACGCATTCTTTAACGTGCATAGAGTATGGCTCTCTTGAACACGGTTTTAGGTATACCATTAGACGGACGGCGGCCTATCCATGACCATCGGCGGCCTCTTTCTGACCGAAGGCAGATTGGGGGATTAGCAGAGATAAAAACAGATGGGATTCGAACTTGAGAATTGAAGATTACGAACCTGGCACGCTACACGCTGAGCCAATTCCAGTCTCAAGGCCATCCAGTGTGTTCTTTAAAGTGTACAGAGTATGGTTCTATTGCACAATGGGACGACTTTCGCCTCATCCGACGGTCGGCGGCTTTCCAAGCCCATCGCACTCACCGAGAGAGGTAACGGAGATAAATTTAAACGCTGTCATAGTTTCCCAACTATGACAGCGTTTAGATTTAAAAATTTTTAAAAAATTTAAAAAATTTAAATTTTTTTAAATTTAAAAAATTTAATTAATTTTCGAACTTGGAACCTGGGAACTGCAGATTACGAACCTGGTATGCTACCGACATATTTGTAGATCAAAGCAAAATCTTTTGATGGCATGAATCTTTAAAACACACATATTTATCAGAAACAGGCCAGGTTAAAAAATACCATCTGCTTCAAGGACTCGAACCACCACTTTAAACTTAACTAGAGCAACTGACGCAACCAGGAAGTTCGATGTTCCGAGTCCGGGAAGCGGATCATGCACTTTTTTTTTCGCACTTGCCTATTTCTGATAAATACGAGGTGCGAAATAATTATATTATTGATCCGAGTTTATATCGCATGTTCCAATACTCAGTGAAATGGGAGATGGACTGGAAAGGGACCTTCTATTGGTGCTTTAGTTTTATCGAATTTCTTTTTTTTTTTGCAAATAACACTTGTCGCCACCACCCTGTGCACGTTAAAGAATACGTTGGATGGTCTCAACAGGAAGCTTCCATTTGTCACCTGACAGCTATTCAGCAGAGCCCATTCCTTCAACCTTCTCTGAGCCTTTGTGGTCCTGTGACCACCATTTAGCCCTTGGGTGAAGAAAGAGTGCCGATCAGAGGTAAAACACCCCAACTGGGCCCCTTGTAGAAGAAAATTTTTTAGCTAACACATGGGAAAAAATGCATGTCGTTAAATTTAATTAAAATTAATTAATATCATTGTCGTGACCCGGGTTCGGATAATGTCAGACTGTGACAGATGTAGTGACCGTTGTTCGGATCCTCTCCGACTGCGCCAGATGTGATGACACAGTCCGAACAGGAGAGAGAGACGACGGTGAAATAGCTTCTTAATTCACTTCGGTGAATTCACAGATTCGCGGGTTTTTAAGTACCACCGTATGCCTCAACTTTGCTGCGTTGAATGAAGAATAACAATGGTCCATCAATTACTGCACGAGAGCTATATAGGGACGACACAATTTATTAACAATATATACAGCTACGTGCTGGGAATGAACTCCACTCCGTAGCTTTTGCTGCTTCACACTAGTTCTTTCTGAATCCACAAAACTACTATCAAATTCACCGCTCAACTCCGTGAGCCTTTGCTACTGCAAATATTACTATAATGAGGTGGAGAATTGCACACTCTGCAATTTCTCACTTTACAGACCTCAAAAACTCGGCGAAAGGATTTTCCTTTGCCTACACTGTGGCTCCTCCTGAACCACAAGAATAAAAGACAAGATTCGCCAAGAATCTAGATTCACTCTTGGAATCGCACCCTCACTCACTCCAAGGGTTACTATTGAGAAAGGCGGCGTCCTTTTGACGCGTGTCAACGCGACCTCTTCGCTTGACAGCTAACGCACAGACTAATAATATAATAATAATAAATAAGCTTCATCAATCTCCTTCCCCTAGCCTAGTGCGCGGACTTTCGCGCCGCGGGCTAGTTAGTCATATACGACATAAACTGCTGGCATTCGTCACCACTTACTTACACGGAGCAGCTTTAGACCCGAAAACAACAGTAAGTCATCCCAGCACAAGCTGGGGTCAGCGTTTTGATTTATCTCCGGAAAACTCCCAGCCCACTGTCAATATGGAACACCGATGGGCTTGGAAAGGCTGCCGTCCGTCGGATGGGACGTTAAGCTGTGAGACGTGTGCAGAAGAGCCATACCCTCTGCACGTTAAAGAACACGCTGGATGGGCTTGACAGGAGGCTACCATCCTTGTGACCTGGTCATTTAGCCCATTGTGTGCAAAAAAATGCCGCTCAAAGGTAAAAACAATACAACTGTTACGACTCTTTAGAAGAACTGCTTTTATTAATATATCTCAATGATGATATTTACTAGATGTCCACAAAGGTGGATTTTGAGGTTTTCAGAAAGCAGTGCAGCCATTGCTCAAAATCGGACAGCTAAGAATTTGTCACCGATCCTTTTTGTCTGCGGAAAGCTCTCAAGAGAGAAGTACTTACTATCCACACGCACAATCAGCTGCATTGTTCCGAAATAGGACGTTTCGTGACGCTCACTGTTGCTTATGTAGCAGACATTCTGAGAAGTTATATTGCCATATTTTTCTGCTCTTGCCTTGTATCTATTGCCGACACTGCTAACTAGAAAGATCTCATGAGCTATCAGGCCCAGATCTAGGGGGGGGGGGGAAGAGAGGGGAGGCCTTAGGTTGTTTTACCCAAGCGGCACTTTTGTTTGCACACAATGGGCTAAGTGGCCAGGTCACAAGGACCCCGAAGGATCAGAGAAGGTTGAGGGAGGAGACTCACTGGACAGCTGTTGTGAGACAGATGGTAGTCTCCCGTCAAGGCAGTCCAACGTGTTCTTCAACGTACACAGAGTATGGCTCTCCTGCACACGGGGCACGGCTTAATGTCCCATCCGACAGACGACGGCCTTTACAAACCCATCGGTGTCCCCTGTTGACCGTGGTCAGTGCGTGGAGTTTCACGGAAATAAATCTCAACGCTGACCCAGGCGAGACTCGAACCTGGGAACTACAGATTACGAGCCTGAGACATCCCCTTCCGGGGGGGGGGGGGGATGATCGTACAACACCATGAACTTAGAACAAAGAACCCTTACATTTGCTATAAGTTACGATAAAAGGAGTATTATCATTTAGGAGTTCTTGATCAAACTCTTACATATTTATCTAAAATATATAAATGCATTAGAATTCGATCACAAAAAAAAATTTTTTTTTTCTTTATAAAGACCGAGATGACTTAAAACAGTGGTCCACAACCTTTCTGGAAAAATTTCCCCCTTTTTCATTAGAGAATGTAGTGTTTCATTTATGAATGAGAGTAAAACCATGATGTTTCTTTAACTCATGAAGAGAGAAAGCTGTATACCGAATTCAGTGACTAGTTATTGCCCTTTAAGAGAAAACACTTCCCGTTCTTTCGTGGATGGAGGGAGGGGGATTTTAGTTTAACTATTTTCTTAAAATCCCCCTTCATGGAAAGTTAATCTAAAAATATTCGATATTTTATTTAATCTATTTTCAAAGAAAAAGTCCCTGTTTGGAATCACCAACTTAGCATCTCTATCTGCTTTCTTCAAAAGATTTGGGTTGTTTTACCTCTGAGCGGCACTTTTTTGCACACCATGGGCTAAATGGCCAGGTCACATGAACTCCGAAGGCTCAGAGAAGGTTGGGGGAGGGGGCCCACTGGAACAACTGTTGGGAGATAGGGGGGTAGCCTCCCGATGAGATGATTGATTGGGGGTAGCCTCCCGATGAGATGATTGAGGGGTAGATTCCCGTCAAGGCCATCCAGTGTGTTCTTTAACGTGCACAGGGTATGGCTCTCCCGCACAAGGGGCCACGGCTTAACGTCCCATCCGAAGGACGGCGGACTTTCCAAGTCCATCGGTGTCCCTTACTGATCGTGGACAGGGCATGGAATTTTGCGGAGATAAATCTCAACGCTCCTAGCTGGAACTCGAACCTCGGAACTACAGATTACGAGCCAGGCGCAACTGACGATCGCTAATAGTCGGTTCACTTCAGCAAGGCTTAAAAAAAATCGTTATGAAATCTTGATGCCTAATGTAAACTGGTAAAGAATAATATTGATTGGGCTGATTTCATTTAAAAAAGTAATTATATCACTTCTTTACAATGTGGGGCGAGGGTGGTAGCGCATCAAACTCATAATTTGCAGTTCTCAGGTTCGAATCCCACCTGGGCCAGCGTTGAGATTTATCTTTGAAAAACTCCCCGCACTATCTTCCGTCAGTAGGGGATACCGATGGGTTTAGAAATGCCGCCGTCCGTCGTATGGGGCGTGAAGTCGTGGCCCATGTGCGGGAGAGTACTTTAAAAGCTTTAAGCACTTTGAAGAATACGCTGGATGGCCTTGATGCGAGGCTACCATCTGTCTCCCAACAGCTGTTACAGTAGGTCCCCTCCCTCAACATTCTCCGAGCCTTTGGGGTCCTTGTGACTTGGCACAATGTGTACAAAAAAAAAGTGCCGCTCAGAGGTAAAACCCAACAAACCCACTGTCACACAATTAATGATAGTAATACGAAAAGGTAAACTATAAAAATTAGATTAACTTTTTTTCCCTTCAAATGTTAAACTATCTGTTCCTTAATAAGGTACCAACAGCTATCGTGGATTCCAACATGATCGAGAAATCAGTCTCTTCGGAAACATTTCTAACAGTTTTAGGAACGGAGCGCTATTGATTTTGGACACAATCCAGAATTCAACAGCAAAGGTCAGTGTTAATAGTTTTTTCCTCTATTTCAATCTATACCACAGTATACAAAATGTTTCTAAGAAAATAACTTCTATACATTTGGTATTACATTGTTTCGTGTTTTTTTTTGGAAATAGGACACTGGAATGAAAAATAGTAACAGAAAAAAATATAATGAAAACTTCAAAGTCACAAAGTAATAAAGGTACTTTTTAAAAGCCATGAGAATAGCAACAAATGAATATTTGAAGTTCGTAACTGAACAAAGAACATGAATTCCAATTCAAAATGTGCTAACATCATCATCCACAAGTAGCGATGGGCTAAGGAGATCCAACCAGATTGTGCAATTTAGTTCACCAAACATATCTGCTGCATTTCGCCACTGCACACCAATTCTAACAAGGTCTTGTTGACATTGTCTGCCCACCGCATCCTAGGTCTCTCGCTAATCTATAAT
The DNA here is from genome assembly GCA_038380435.1 of Ryuthela nishihirai. NCBI lineage: Eukaryota > Metazoa > Arthropoda > Arachnida > Araneae > Heptathelidae > Ryuthela > Ryuthela nishihirai. The sequence goes on from JAWZYU010000001.1 coordinate 71,153,255, forward strand.
TATGCATACGGGCAACATGGCCAAACCAACGGAGTCTCTCTCTGGACAATATGCTGCTTAAAGGAGGTTGCCGACTCCTTTACCTAACTTCATCATTAGTTACAAAGCTGAACCACCTAATGCCCAAAATACTGCGTAAGCATCTAGAATCAAAAGCATCTAGTTACTACAAAGCGTCCATGTTTCCCTACCATAACTAACCCTAGAAAGAACCAAACTATTATACAGTCTAATTTTAGTTTTTAGGTGTATACGCCTATTTCTCCACACTCACCATAGATTCCTAAAAGTCCCAGAGGCAATCCCTATTCGTCTGTTAATCTCATGCCGCACATCACCAGTATCTGTTACATAGCTCCCAAGATAATTAAACTGTGACACCTGCTCAAGACTGCAACCATTCAGATTAACTGAATCACAGTCTGCCTGACCAATTTTCATCACTTTAGTTTTCTCTCTGTTTATTACCAAACCTACTCTACTACCAGTCTCATCAACAGCTCGAATGAAAGAGTTCATCTCATCAACATCATTTGCCAAAAAGGCTAAATCATCGGCATAATCTATATCCGAAATTTTCAGATCTCGAGATCATTTAAGCCCAAAATCTTTCCCTTGCAGTGAATTTCGTATAACATATTCAACAACCAAATTAAAGAGGAAAGGAGACAAAATATACCCTTGTCGAACACCAGAAGCAATGCTAACTAAATCAATTACTGCAAACTTTACCAACTCTCCCACATGACTCAGTGTTATTATAGAGAGCTTTCATTACGTTAACTAACTTGTCAAGTATGCCATACGATCTCACGATCAACCACAAATTATGATGATCAACTGAGTCAAAAGCCTTTTTGAAATCTACAGAGCTAGTAACCACAGGTTTCGGAAACTCTAAACATTTCTCAAGAATCTGCCTGAATGAAAAAATCTGATTTATACATCCCCCTACCACTTCTGAATACACACTGCTCATCATGCAATTGTCCGTTAACCAGATTCTTAATTCTGTTAAAGACAATCATGCAAAGAACTTTACCTGGAACAGAAAGTAGGCTGATACCCCTATAGTTATCACAAGAAGTGCGATCACCTTTTTTAAAAAACAGGGATAAAAATTGTTCTAGTAAAATACTTAGGAACCATGCCTTTAATCATAAAAGATATTCAAAATTTCAGTCAGCCGTATGGTAACAGAAATATTCCCAGCTCGAAGCATTTTTAGTAGTAATTTTATATACCCATGGGGATTTATGTAGTTTAAGTTTAGAAATAGCCATAATAACTTCAGACGGTGATTAAAGGTCAACATTAAAGCCAGTAATGAATCTATCCTCATTACAATGGGAATAGAACTAACCACATTGTTCAGAACATCTCTGAAATGCTCAATCCACCTAGCCATGACAGAATCCTCACCATCAATAACCTTACCTTGTTTATCCTTCAATCCCGGTATACCTGTAAGTTTTTTCCCCATACAAAACATTCGTTTTTCAAGACACATGCAAATAATCGCCAATTTTTCTTACAGCTTATATCGATGCCATTCTGGTGCATTTAATCCTTGCAATGCCGATCAAATAAATCGGAAGAATTATCTTTTAAACTAGTGTTTTCTAACAGGGAAGTTTGGTTTGTCAAAGCGATAACGGAGGAGATTATCGACATCACGTTTTATTTCTGTGAAGGACGCTTAAGAAAAAACATTCTTGGTAAAAGGGCTCGAAAAGTTGGAACCGCCAATTTAAACTAAGGCCTTTAAAATAGCGGTCAAAAAAAATCGTGAATAAAAAATAAAAACGGCACAATAACACAAATGGCTTAAAATGCTATTTTTTTTCTTCTTCTTTTCACCTCTGGTCGGCTTAGAGACTAGAAATTAACTTAAATGATGAACGTTAACAAATTAATGGGGGATGAATAGCATTTTCTGTTTTCGATCTTTGGGAAGCCCGTCTGCATTAACACATTGAACAAAGTATGGTGGTGCTCTGCACCACATATCATTAATATGTATCTATTATTTCTCTGCCATTACGGATTTTTTTCGTGGAACCCCAGGGTTACAAGAAGACGGTTTGAAAATGATGAATCGAATGTCTACCCAAAAAAATAATGCTACAACTGGCAGGATAAATTATATGGGATTTGAAAATACTCTTAATCATCGCCCGAAGAAAAAGACTTATCTCTGTTGACAATATTTTCGTAATCTTTTTCATTGGGCTCGCTCTTCCAGTTATTTAGCTGCGGACGTCCATGTATGATGGTACCATCTGGAAGAGGGCAAAAACTTGCTTCAAAATAAATTACTGGTTTAATTATTTATTAAAATACCAATGTCGTTATATTTGCCAGCAAATAAAATTGTTAGCGTTTTTGGAGGGAAAATATTTCATAAAAATAAAACATCTTTTAGACATCACGATAAAACCCAAGTGCCAACTATTATTACTCTAAAAGGGGATAGTGTCAGATACTGCCATGTGTATTTTTAGCGGACTAAGGTCGGAGCAAAACAGCCATTGTCAGTTGCGGTGAGGAGGAAGATCAACCAAATTTTAGAGGGAAGCAAATGCACGAATGTGTATTTACCCGGCTGTTATAATCTTGCAAGTCATGCCAAGAAATAAAAAAGCCTACTACAAATACATATCTCAACCGGTTTCAGGGAGTAATCTTTCCTATTGCGTGAGTGAATCTTTTGCATGACAAAGTACTAACAGTTATCTACTTTCACTGCCAATACTTCATTGTAATATATTACCAGTACCACAGGATGACGCATCAGATTTGAAAGCTTATCTGTTTTGAAACTGACAACGAATCCGACATTTCGAAACTGTGCATTTCAAACATTTTACTCTTCTGATTATTCACCGATTTCACGTAGTTGACCACGATTTGAATCCGGTAAAAGGTGATATTTATATGCACTTTTGGAAGTTACGCGCTTTCAGCTAAAACAATAAAAAAAAAAAGTACATAAATAACAGATAACTCTAGATAAACATAACAGAATGGAACAACAAAACCAGTCTGAAATATAATTTAGAAAACAGGATAGTATAAAGTTATTTAAATTCTTTGAGCATGCAGGTACTCTTTGTGGTAAGGAAATTTGAAAGAGCAGATACAATAAATTATAATAGTAGAAACTGTTTACGCATAGAGTGAAAGATTAGAATATGCTCTCGAATAGAACCTTATGATAATCGCAATCCATTCTTACGATCTTCGGTCTGATTAAGTTTTACTTCTTATGAAAAACTGCACTATTTCCATTTTGCAATCGTATATTGTATTCTCCTTCGGCGTCAAAATATACGGTGGACCCAAACTTAACGCAGTAAATTCATTTCTGACAACTAAGCGTTAAGTGAAATTAGTGTTGAAGGAGGGGGATACGGGCACCAACCTCCAAATAAATAATTAAATCTCATAAATTGTAAATACAAAGACATATGCAGTAAGAAAAAAAATAGTAAAAATTTTACTAAATTTTATGAATAAAATGAAAAAAAAAACAAACAAAATTTGTCGGAGCTTGTTGCTTAACCATATTAATGCTCTGGACATGGCTCTCAACTTACAATGGAGGTCAGGATCAACTATTTAACTTTTGATCTCTTTTGACAACTGTGATTCAAGGTTTCTCTCGTGTGAAGTCACAGTTGTGCAAAGTCACATTGCAACAAAGTTACGATATTATCGAAAGAAAATGTCTCTTCAATGACTTCTGTCGTTCATGACAATGCATTAAGGATAGATTGCTTCACCTGTTCAGTCATTCAAATAAAAATAATTTAGGATGTGCATAAGAAACTCTTTGGATTAAAAAAATTATTACTTATACGATTTAATATGCACTTATAGCTTACTCATACTGTGAAACTTCGCATCAGGGTGCAATATGTGATAAGATTTTTCGGTAAGTGGAGGAATTTATTAAGCAGAGTGCACCGACTGATGCAAAATGCTCAAAAATGCTCTAGTAACTCCTCAGCTATGGAAAAATACCACTAATTTGCATCCTGCTTCACAACTAAAAAATAGGATGCTACATCAACTTGAAAACCTTTTGTAAAATTTCATTCAACTTAATAATTGGCTTTTCCAAATTAATTACGAAAACGTTTTTCTCTTATTTCTGTCACAACTAATGAGTATCACTTGTTTGGGAACCAATCGCATTAAGCACAACTCAATCTTTTAATCGACTTTACACTGCAGATCAGGGGTGGTCAACTTTTTTCTGCAACGTGTCCCATATTATGTTGGCAAAATGTAGAATGCAATACACGGTGAATAGAATTTGGAAGAGTAATTCCCTGTGAATGAAAATTACAGAACAAGAAGTGTTTAATTGATCGTACTATTTTCATTATTTTATCGTATAAGAAACAATATTGATATTTGGTTGTGTAAAAAAATAAATATAAAAAAAAAGGATAATATCTGGTGTGTTTGAGGAGTTTGGGTCCTACGTGATTCCATAGGTTTATTTTCCTACCGCGAGGTTTATCAGGAATTAACCCCTCCCACTGTACTTAGAAATTCGAAGAATTCCAGTGCAGAAGTGATTTAGAGTAATGAGCTACACTACCCTATTCCGTAAGTAACCCTAAGTAATCTAAGGCAACTCTGAGTAACTTTCCAATGTTCATGAAAACATGATGTAATGGATGCAGTAGAAATATGCCACCAATATGAAGCGACGTTTTTATCTTCAACGCACGCCCCATGCAGCCACACAATGACGTCTGCATGACGGAAGAGTTCGGTGACTGCAGCTGGCAGATGTCTAGATTAGAGGTAAAAGCCAGCTGTACATACAGAGTGATGACTGCAACATTTAAGCACAGATTCTTTAAGAATACTATTTCCGCAATTATTCCATAAACTACTTCGGATATCATCCTCTAAAAAGATTCAGCTCCTTGGAAATTCAAAAATCAATTTTCGCTTCCGGTGGTGGTGGGGTATTAAACGAGGAGCTTGTGCATGCATAATTAGATAGAGGCCCGGATCTATAAATAAAAACGAGGGTGAGAGGAAACACAACCGAGCGGGAAAAATGTAAGGCGAGGGACCAAGAGACTATTTCTAAATGCAGTATATTATTTCCCCCTCCGTTTTATAGGTATTTAAAAAATTACTTGAAAAATACGTGATATATAAAAAAAGTTAAATAATTTTTTTGCCTCTATGGGCACGGTTCTCCTCAAATGGAACCACGACTAACGCATCCAACAGATGTCCACCTTTCCACGATGCCGAAGGCAGAGCAGGGATTAATGGAAAACGTAATTCAACGTAAGCATAGAGGTGATTCGAACTTGGAAACATCAATCAAGAACCCATCAAGTAAGTCCCGCTACCAAGAAGATATAGTAAGTCAGGAAAAAGAATAACAGTAACAGAAAAGTGTTTTAGTTCTTGTTTAAAAAAAAATAACAAAAAACTTTATAAATTTTTTTTGCACAATTGGTGCACAGTATTTTATTAATTTCAATGTGAAGGGGTAGGCACAAAATATCAAAAGTTTATAATTCTTTTTAGAAACGGATGGATGTGGACCCGATTAAAAAAAATTGGTTCGAGTTTTATGGCTCAAGAGCAATTAAGACTATATTCCGCCAAACGAGGTTAAAAGACATCAAAAACCCACAACTAAAGTTAAAAATCAATACACACACAAAAAAAAAAGCAAAAATACATCACCAAAACCACGGGTATAAAAAAGAAAAGGGGTGTAAAAGACCCGTCCGATTAGAAAAGATTATTCTTTAATTTATAGGTAGATTTATTAAAATTTAAATACTTAAAAGCTGAGACGCCATTAAATTTTAAAAGGGAAAAAAAAATGTTAGCAAACGATACAACAATGGTGTAAAAAATGGGTACGTATTTCGATCAGTTAAGTACAAACCAAGCGGTCTTATGTGGTGATGTTGACCTCCAGAAGTTTTAATTGCCGGAAGAACTATTAAGAAATACAGAGGTAACACCTCCGAGGTTTAATGTGTTGAGAAACACTACTAAATTTTAGATCGGTTGAAGGTTTAGGTGCTTACGCCTCTGTTTCTTTTTGTTGTTTTTTGTCTGACGCTTGAATTTTTTTATTTATTGTCATTATAGTGTTTTCAAAATTAAAATATTTAGTATACAATCAAATTGTTATTAGCAGTTCTGATGTTTTGTTCGGAATGTAAGTAAAGATTATATTTATAAAAGTGGGAATTCTGTAATGTGTTCGAAGTTACATATGTTTTAGGCGTTCTTTAAAACCTATTTCATGCAGAGAATGCGAAATGCTGCGTTCTTTCTCTATTTACACGGCTCTGGGTTAATTTTGATGGAAGAAAGATTCGGTCTTCTGTTGTTATAATTACTGTTCTAAAATCATGTTTCCAGTTATTTCTGAAGGAGGGGATGGCTCCGTCAGTAGCGCGCTAGTCTCGTAATTTGCAGTTCTCAGGTTCATTTCCTACCTGGGAACTGCATCCTTGAGATTTATTTCCGCAAAACACCGTCCTCTCCTCGGTAAGTAGGGGACATCGATGGGTTTGGAAAGAACACTGCATCTCAATTGCGTAAAACAAACGAAATCTTGTAGAATTTTGAGAATAATTCCTATATAGGTGTAGCAAGCAGCTGCTTGAGGGGTACTTTTCTATGGCATACATTTCAAACAAAAGTAATTTATTATAGTGATAATGATTATGTTTGCAGCATATCGAAACAGTGCCTGCCATTATATTTATTGAGCACTTAAGTTCAAAACTTTCTCTGAATATTCTTTAATATGCAAGAGAAAGTTAAAATGGGCTCACCAACATCCATACCATCTCTGCCACACATGGGCTACTGAAGATTTTACAGTGGCTTCATGTTACGCTCTAATTCGTTAAACTTCATTCTCTGTATTGGCACAAAGAAACCACAGTAGTAATACGGATAATTTTGGTAAAAGGCCTCTTCAGTATAGTTTGACATAATTCAGCTCACAAATTGCTATGCAACAGCAAACTTGTACGATAACATCTATCCACACCCCTACAGTTCATACGAGTTCATGTACCGTGATATTTTCATTGCGCTTTTCATGTTTTTTGGGTTAAAATCTAAATGTGAAGCTACTGAAAATACCCTTAGCACACTATGGATGATGAGCTCTTTTCGCTAAGAATCCACATTACTATAACTATGCAGCAGGCAAAACAGACCTTAATATTATACAGTAAAACATGGTTAATTCGAAATTCAAAGAAACCAAAAAATTTCGAATTACGGAAAACCTAATTAAAATTCACGAAAACAATGGAACAATCTGTTAAAAATACAAATTGCAAAAAAAAAGATGTGGCTTATTTTATAATATGCTATTAAATCGAAATGATTTTTTTTTCAAAACTGAACATAAAATTTTTAATTCACTAACAGCAATGCTAAGGTTACCCTATTACCAGCTATGCTCTTAATATTACATAGTATAAAATAGTCCCAAAAATCATCATCACTATCAGTAAAAAAAAAACTTTTAAAATAATCACTAATTTTTGCCGTTTCATTTTCTGAGATTAGTGCGATGCATTTGTTACATAATGTCACCAAATTTTTCATACATTGTCGCTGCCCTAAGCTTGCGTACTTGACAAGTATTGATGGAGCATGTCTAAGACTGAAAATGCATATTCCTTAGGAGGGCAGTGGTTTAATCGATGAATCATCTTCTCTTTCGTTATCGTGGTAGTTTAATAGCTGCGTTTGCAAATGCATATTTTTTCACGAATTTTTTTCTTAATATTTTTCAATTATTCCAGCGACAAATATTATTTTACAAATATAAAAATCCATATTATGAACTCAGGGCTATTTTTTTTTCGAATTAACAAGGGTTTAAAAATTATTCGGGGTTTTTTTTTTATGAAATTTGCTTTTAGGTCTTAAAAAAGGAAAATTCTAATTATTAAAGTTTCAAATTAACCAGGCAGGATTGTATTACATATTTACTTCCATTTGTTTCAGATTTAGCATGATAAAGAAGTTTTTTCCCCCTCACAAATCCTGCTGAAAATTCGAGCCCAAAGAGCTAAAAGATGGCTATTTTTACAAGAGTTGATATGTCACGCTTCTAAATGAAAAGTATTTTTGAGGGGAGTAAATCGAAACTAAAAATTAAAAAGGAATATCACGTGATGCATAAAAAAATATCTATACTACTCCGATTTAAATCTATTTTTGCTGTAATTAACAATTACATTTGCTAAGACATAGTAAAATGCTAATTTCGAACGCATAATCGAATTCGTTAATATTTTTAAAAAAATCTACTAAAGCATTATTCATTCTCTCTATGACCCATTTTACTGGTATTAAAACCAAGACACCAGCAGTGTAAATCATTAATAAAATTATATTGGAAAAAAAAAAAAAAAATTTGCACAGCCGATTTCACTTTTATGTCAGTCACAGGAAGTTTACTGCAATTCACTATAGAAAAGCTAGATTGAAGGAAGGGAAAAAATCTGCGTCAAAACCGTTTATATTCCATTACGATTCGTTTTCCTCTTACTTAAAACTCCCATACTCCACTTCAACACAAAAGCCAAGCTGGCTATAAAAATGAGCAAACAATAGGGATAATAAAAAAAATACAGATAAATGAATCACGAAAGAAAAACGCCATAATTCCTCACAGGCCAAAAACTGAAATAAGGATCAATAAAAGTAGGCCTAAAAATAAGAGTTATTTATGTAAGCAATGCATACAGAGACAGCAAAATGAAAACTGGATCTGGAAGAACAGCTGAACGAATTTTTCACATTTGACTAGGGTCCGACTGACCTCTTACTTGCAACTTCCGAATGGGTTGGGTTGTTGCACTTTTTTTGCACACAACGGGCTAAATCACCAGGTCACAAGGACCCCGAAAGCTCAGAGAAGGTTGGGGGAAGGGAGCCACTGGAACAGCTGTTGGGAGACAGATAGTAGCCTCCCGTCAAAGCCATCCAGCGTGTTATTTAACGTGCATATGGTATGGCTCTCCTGCACCAGGTTCAACGGTTTAACGTTCCATCCGACGAACTTTCCAAGCCCATCGGTGTCCACTACTGACCGTGGAATTTTGCGGAAATAAATCTCAACGCTGACCCAGCTGGGATTCGAACCTGGAAACTGCAAATTACGAGCCTGGCGCGCTACCGACTGAGCCCCCTCCGCCCCCCCCCCCCCCCCCCAACTTCCAAGTTTTGGCTATTATAAAATATCTCATCAAAGATGCATTTAATCCAAATGTACGGTACAACATTATTGTCAGTGTGCTAGTAATCAGTGTTGGCAAACGAAATGAAAAACGTTTCGTTACGTTTTTTGTTATAGCCAAAAGCTTTAGTATCGTTTTTTGTTACGTTTTTCGTTATAGCAAAATATAAATTTCGTTATAACGTTATGTTAACATTATTTCGAAATATTTTTGGTACAAATGCAAAATAATGAAATGTATTATCATTTTTATTTTATATGTATGCAATAGCGTTGTCCAGCGGTTCGCACCAGTTCAATCAATCCACTTAAAAAACAAAAAATTGGAAAAAAGAAACATCAATATTAATAACGAAATAAATACATATATGTAAACAGAATTGTTGCGGTTACTTTTTCTGCTATTGATTCTTAAAAATTGTGTTTAAGTTTAAGAATGAAAAAATTAAATTGGAATTATGAGACCCAGTTATGAATAAATAGAATGATACCCTTAAGTATTCTAAATACTGCATGTAAACCATACAATCGAAACTACTGGAGACAGGCACGTACCAGGATATATTTCCGTGAATTTTGCATCGGGGAGGGGTTAGGGAATTTAGTTTCGAGGGGTGTCCAGAAATTTAGCTTTTTTTTGAGGAGGGAGGGTATCAGAATGACTTCCTAATTACAAAATATTCCACCAGACAGAAAAGGTTAACATGATATTCTATGATATATGGAATAAAATTTTAAAGTTATTTTCTTTATATCTACTTTTAGTGTCGGGCATAAAAATATGAGGCTAAAATAAAAATTATACAGAGATTTTCGGGTGGTCGTTTTGTGCACAGATTAATCTTTTTAAAACAAGTTGCCAAAATGACTCAATGAAATTTAAAAAAAAGAGTGAAATCCCCTTCAAAAATATTAACATTATAACGCATAGTCGGAAAAAAAATTTTCATTCAAAAATATTGATGTTATAAAGCAATCAATGTTACATTATTTCATTCATTATAAGCAAAATGCCTTCTAATAATTTTGAATCCAAATTATTTCTTTTGTCAGAGAGAATCAATTTAAGTATAGAAAAAACTGCCTGTAAATACCTGAATACTACTAGAGTAATTCTTTACAATGCTTTATCTTGTGAGACCTCCATAGCCCATGGCTGTATGAGGACTCTTTATGTATGTAAACAAAAGAGCCAAAACATTATGACCACCTGCCTCCACGTGCCGCCAAAACAGCTCTTACCCTGCGAGGCATGGATGAATCAAGATTTCTAAAGGTGTCTTCTGGTATCTGGTACCAACACGTTACCAGCAGATCCTTTAACGTTACGTGGTTGAGCCGCCACACATCGGATATGCTGTTCCAACAGATGCTCGATTGGATTGATGTCTGAGGAATTTGGGGGCCAGAGCAATACCTGAAAGTCTTCCTGATGCTCCGCGAACCATTCTCGAACAATCTGGGAAGTATGGCATGGCGCATTATCCTTCTGAAAGAAGGCACTACTAGAGGGGAATATCGTTGCTATGAAAGGATATACCTGGTCTGCAATGATGTTTAGGTAGGTGGTAGACGTCAAAGTGTCCTGCACATGAATGACTAGGCCCAAGGTTTCCCAACAGAACATTGCCCAAAGCATTACATTTCTTCCACCGGCTTGTTTTCATCCCACGGTGCATCCTGGTGCCAACACTTCCCCAGGTAAATGACGCACACGTACCAGACCGTCCACAGGTGCAACAGGAAACGAGATTCATCGGACCAGACGATCTTTTTCCAATCATTCAAGATCCAGTTTTGACGCTCGCGTGCCCATTATAGGCACTGACAGTGAACCGAGGTTAGCTTGGGCACTCGGAACGGCCTGCGGCTATGCAGCCCCATTTTCAGCAGGGTTCTATGTACTGTGTGTTGTGACACTTTATTCCCGTCACCAGCATTCAAATTAGGGCGAGTTGCGCCACAGTATCCCTTCTGTTGGTTCGCACCATACGGAATAGCCTTCGCTCACCTCTAGCATCGATGAGCCGTGGTTGGCCCATACCTTGCCGGCAGTTCGTGGTTTTTCCCTCCTTGGACCACTTTTTGAAGGTACTAATCACGGCTGACCGTGAGTACCCCACAAGCTATAAAATCAATGATCCTTTCCTCCAATTCTCCATCCTATATCCAAATTATCCTACATACATAGTTCCTAAGAGTTTAAGTCGATCACAGGGAATTGTAATATGTCTGGGATTTTCGCCCTATTCTAACTGCCCCTTTTCCTTCTGCGTGAAGGGAGACACCCTTTCTTTTACACTGCAGCTCTTATCTGGCTATCACAAAGCACATTCTCTGAGCGTCAATTGCGACGAAGATGGCTAAGACAGGTGCTTCCCAAATTCTTTTGGTGCCAATGAAGGACTTTGTTCATTGATCATTAAAGTAAATTGTAGATTTGTCTGTTTCACAAAGGGGCGGGGGGCGCCAGACTCGGCACTCAGTCGGTAGCGCGCCAGACTCGTAATCTGTAGTTCCCAGGTTCGAGTCCCAGCTGGGTCAGCGTTGAGATTTATCTCCGCAAAATTCCCCGCCCTGCCCACGGTCAGTAGGGGACACCGATGGGCTTGAAAAGTTCACCGTCCGTCGGATGGGACGTTAAGCCGTGGCCCCGTGTGCGGGAGAGCCATACCCTGTGCACGTTAAAGAACACGCTGGATGGCCTTGACGGGAGGCTACCATCTGTCTCCCAACAGCTGTTCCAGTGGGTCCCCTCCCCCAACCTTCTCTGAGCCTTCGGGGTCCATGTGACCTGGCCATTTAGCCCATGGTGTGCAAAAAAGTGCCGCTCAGAGTAAAACCACCCAACCTGTTTCACAAAAGTTTCTAAGTATATCTTATACATGAAAAATCGAAACATTTATCAAAACACAAAAACAGTGAAAATAAACGAAATTATTTTTTCCGTTTTATATTTATAAATATTTTGAAATATTTCTTTTGCATACATTTGACTAAATGGCCAAGTTAAAGGGACCCCAACGTCTCAGAGCTGTTGGGTAGGGAAAAAGGCCCCACAGACAACTATTAGAAGATAAATGGAAGCTTTAACGTGCATAGAGTAAAGCCCTTCTGCACAAAGAGCCACGACTGAATATTCCTAGGACCGACAGCGTCATTTCCAAACCAAATTGATGTTACCTTTATCACTAAAAGTAAGCACAAAGGAGACTCGATTCTGGGAACATCAGAATATGAACCTGGTGCACATGCGACTAAGCCAACCTACCCAACTCGTGGGTGCATATAAATATATACTATATACTGCTAGTCAATCATCCATTAAATATTTTAAAATGGTAATAAGTTATATAATAAGTGATGTGCAAAATAAAAAAAGGGGGGGGGATGGGTTGAGAATAATTATTTCAGTCGTGATCCCACTCCATCTTACAAATACGAAATTATTTGCACATTCTATCCTTAAATTGTGACAAAAAACTTAATGCAGTCACTGCTTTTATTTTGCATAGAGGAAAACTTTTCTTTCCTATGAGATGTTTTGCTTCAAGAGTAGAAGAGCTACAGTCAGTACAGCCCTTCCAAACAATAGTGAAAGCAAGTCGCTTCCTGGGTTGCACAGCAAGCGTGAATTCGCTAGCGGAAAGCAGTTGTCGAGCGTGAACGATCTTGCCCATGGACACCCGGTGGCCTCCGTGAGACAATAGAAGAAAAAACTGCGGCAAAAAACCCATGTTTTTGTCTGAAAGTTTGGTTGGTCGTCATCACAATATGAGGGCATGCTGTCAGTTGAAGAATGAAAAAAAAATAAGTGGAAAGAGATATATGATATTTTGGGGTTATTTCAAGGATAAATTACCAGCAAAACCAGTTCCATTCTCCACTTCAACTCTATAATCAAACGAGAAACGCTGAGACTTGTTTTTGGAGGATAAAGAAGCAACAAAAATAGGAGGGAAAGGAGATAGCACATCGTCTAAGGTAGGGGTTCTCAACGCGGGGTATGTGGTAAAAATTTTTGGGGTACGCCGTGAGAGCTCAAAAATCGCTGGATTTTTATTCCCACTGTTATACTATAACTACAGTTTTATCTATCTATACAAGGGGTACGCCAGTTATATACACATTTCCAGGGGGTACGTGAAGAATAATAGGTTGAGAACCACTGGTCTAAGGTACAAGCCAATACTGCCGACCTTGCGCTTCTGTAAGAGCTGCATTTGTATTTTGAGCACAGAACATTGACAGTAAAATAACAAAGAAGTCGAAAATACCATGGAGAGGAATAGTTAATGATCTTCTAGGACGTTCGAAACAGCTATGAAAAAATAATATCTAATAATTTAATGTAGAGTGAATTGAATGGGGATGACAAAGAAATTATAAACAAAAGGAAAACAATTTCGTATAATAAATGATATAAGTGAATTCTATGTGAGATCAGTGAAAATATCAAGAAAATTTATAATTTTTTCAGTAGTTTACTTAAAAAAATACAATCTCTCGGGGGAAAAGTTACGCGACAGCTGATTGGAAAGAAGTTGTCACTGGGGCAATAGTTCCGTTGATTCAGGACGGTCTTAAGTTCATTCCACTTGTAAAAGCCAGTGGACATTGCTGGATATATTTTTGCTCCTATATACAGGCAAACCTCACTTAACTCTACCTTAAATTAACGCTGTTTCGATATAGCGTTTTTTTTTAAAAGAAAAGCAATTTTTTCATTTTCTTTTTTATGAGTTTATGTTGTTCGAATAGTCCATAAGATATCCGTTATGCTATTTAAAACAAAAAATGCACTATACTCTTAAAACACGTCACAAATAGATTTTTATGAAGATAATACCAGATGCAATTGAAAATTTCTGTGCGAACGATACTGATTATCCTGATTTCAAAAGATTTTGTTGTGTAAATGCTTTATCACCTTACACTGAATTGCTAAAAGAGAAAACAGAAAAAAGCAAAGCAATCAACTTTAGATAATTTTCTAAAAACCTCTGGGTCACTAACTTGACACATATTCTTTTGAAACTTTTTTAAATTTTGTTAAGTTTTATTTTGAATACAAATATAAAAATTAACATGTAACTTGCTTAGAACATCAGGCTTAACAAGTAACTTGCTTACAACACTTTCCTAAACGTGATCATGCCGAATACAAACTACTTTAGCAAGAGCGAAAAGTACAAGAGACACCAGTAGCTTTCGCAGAGTTATATTTAGTTTGGCACTTCCTAGTTATTTTTTAAGTAGCCTTCAATGTTCAGACTTATTTACTTTGGATCTCCTGAGCCAAACCCTTGAGATTTCGCGATAATGACCTCTAGTTTTATCATCACAAATTTCGTGAAGCTGTAAAAATGCAAATTGAAACTCTATAACAGGGCCACTCAAATAGCTGCAAGTGAAAGAAGTTTTGTGGCCGCGGAGAATGAGTGAAAAATACCAAACCAAAAATGCATTTGTTTCCGTCGGTGAATCATTTTCACTTATAATTACAAATGTTTTTGTCTTCACCTCTGGCCGGAATAAAAACCAGAAATTTGTAAAATATCTGGTCCACTTTAAAATGCGAGTAGCCCTGCTTATAAGTTTTATATTAGTGATGAACTTCGGAATAAACAGAAGATTGCGAAACCTGAAGGCAATTTAATGTGTGTTGTGTACGGCGGGTCTGTAAATTGTTGCTAGGCATAAGCTGGAAGAACTGCCAGCTCAGTGTGGCCTACTACTGATCTAGTCATCTATGGCCACTTTTATTTTTTTTCAACCCTGCTGAGGAGTGGTCAACTTCACAAGGTTCTGGTGCTGACCATTTATACTTACTAGACTGGAATTGTTTATGGATTTGAGAGTGATTATGAATCCTGAACTTGCTGCACTGGTAGGCCTCTGTTGAGGGAGAATCTGCCGCTGTTTTCTGCTTGCTTCTGGGTTGCCAGCAATAAGTGAACAGAGGCACGGAATACCTTATATCAGCTGGTGGATAATCCTGATCAGAGGCAAACGCAGGTACCTGTACTTCACTTAGCTAGTTGGGCATCGTCAATCCTAAACTGAAGTAATGTGTCTCAGGCAGGCCATATGGCTCTTGAAAAGGTCCACTTGAAAAGGTGGTGCCTGAAGTTCCTACCAGCATCGGTGACTTCAGCCTTTAGCAGAGGAGGGACAGGTCTTTGTCCCATGTCTGCGATCAGGGGACTGTTTGATATTATTGTCCCTACCTATCTCAATAAACCTAGTTTCTTTAAAAATCTTACTAATCATTTTTTTTTCTGCAGGAACGTGGAATGTGAGGACATTAAATAGATTATTCTCTTGATGTCCTCACGTAGGAATTCCAGCGCTATAACCTAGATATTCTAGGCTTGCAAAAGATCAGATGGACAGGTAAAGGTGAGATATTTAAAAATAACTTTAAATTTCTCTTTTCAGGCAGGGAGGATGGAAAGCATCTCCAAGGTGTAGGTTTTGCTTCTCAGAAGATTCAGTTTTTCATGGTTCATCTTTACGAACAAGAGCTCGAAATCAGTAGTTTAATCTTTTCTGACCTGTCATCCACTGGCTACAAGAGAATATGTAGTACATGGCACTGCGACCATTCTGGTAGTTTACGTCGTAATGGACAAATTTAGAGTACTTAAAACATTTAATTATTTTGGTTTATTAAATAAATAAATACCCCTCAAGCAGCTGCTTGCCACAGAGGTCTGACATGAGCTTATTATATGTTCTAAATTAAGGCAATACTTGTTTGAACGATAGAATTCGGACTCAGCTAAAATAAAATTTTCAGTCCCTAATTAGAAGTACAAATTGGCAACAGCTTCAGTTCTCTATTGCTATAAAGGTCTCCAACCTTAGGTGCAGCGAGGCATGACAATCTTAGAAAAGATGAGTGAAAACACACTTGGTATTTAATTCCTGTTTCCGAAAGGCGTGCTCCACAGAAAAACTGTAATGAAAACTATTAAGTACACAAACATCGTCTTTTGTTAGGTGAGACACTACAATGAACAGCGCACTCACTCGCTAGAGATTTCATTTTATCCACTGCTATTTTTGTTAAAGTATCGAGCATTGAGAGGAGAACTTAAAACAATTCTTTGTACAAAAGATTTGTTCCATAAAAACTTCACTGCACTTCGAAACGTCTTCATATTTAGTAATACAGAAACTTAAATAAACATAGAAGCATAACTATTATTATATGAAGTATTTGTTTGCATGAAACAACCGAAAAAAAAAAACGTTTAACATGTTTATGAAGTTGTCATTTGATAACAACACTAGAACGCATTCGCCTCTGGCGCATATGGGAAATCTCGTTTTCAAAGAGAATGAAATTTTTCGTTTACCGACTTTTTCTCTCCTTAAAAGTTTCACTCCGAACTAATGGATGATTGGAAAAATGCAAATAGTAGTATTTTATTACTACTTTTACACCATAAAAAGGATTTGTTCTTTATTATTAAATTGAAAAAGTTGCTTTTCTCACACCCCTCTGAGAAAAGGAGGCAGATTAATGCTATCAGTGAAATATTTTTTGACACTCTACCACAGAAATTTCAAACTTCTATCATAAACAGATCACTTGCAACACTCTTTGCAAGTTTCGCCTTTTCAATATTTAGTTACCTCTATAAACGAAATAAAACTCCCTAAGGATTTGAAAAATGCAAATTATATTTCGTTAGTATCAGTTGGACTAAAGAATTTTCAAATTATCTCTTAAAATAAAAAAGTTGCATTTTCCCACTCACCTGGGGATAAAAGAAGCCAACTCATTGTTTGCAAATGTAAACCTCATCACTTTCACATTCCCCCACCAAAATTTCGAATTTCCAGCATTACATCGTTTATATTAATTTAAAATTTTGAAAATTTCAGCTTTTTTCCACCGTTAGAGGGCAATATTAGAGCTTTTGGGAGAGTCGGAAAGTTCGAATCATATTTTCATCCTATCCAATCCAAAAATAATTTATCTCTAAAAGCAAAAAAGTTGAATTTCTACAGACGACAAACGACGTTTAAAAAATTTAAAAACTGTTGTAAAAAGTTAAACATTATCTCGTTTTTTTTTTCTTTTCTTTTCTGAAAACGAAATAACAAGGATACAAAAGAAAGGAACTAATCTGTAATGTATCGGAAAATGAACATTTTCTGAAAAGCAATCGGACTGAATGAAGTATGCGAAGCTGAAATGCCAAGTTTTCAAAGTAAAAGGTAAAATTTATCTTTCAACTAAAAGAATAACACATCGCTTTTAGTGAATATGGAATACTCGATTCTAAAGAGAGTAAAGTTTCTCATTTTCTGATTTTTTTGCCCCCCCCCCCCCCCCCCACCAAGGGTGTAAATTCCAACTAATGGATGTTTCTATCACCGCGTATAGTAATATTTCATTAGTACCTCTTAAAGCAAAACTAGAAGGATAACATATCGCCCCTGACGAATATTATTATTCCGGACTGCCTTTCCCCCATATAGTCTGTAGTATCGAGGTTTTAGTGTAAAGGAAATTTTGAAAAAAATCACAATTGAAACGAAGAAATCAAATCGGTGGTTAGCAATGTTTTGATATATTAGGTATATGGTAAAAGATCACAAATTATTTCGGAATTAGAAAACTTAATAAACCCGCCATTTTGAAGTGTTAAGATTATTAAACCATATTCATAAAGACTTTCTTGCCCTCAACTAAAAGTAAGAAAAAGTGGAATAAAACTTCTTTTCTATATTTTTTATCAGCTAATTATCGGCAATTGTCATTCATCTTTAAATCTCCGTTTTAAAAACAGTTGTAAATTACTGGTTCAACAACATTCATGAAAAAATGTTATAAATATAACAAGACAATTCTTTCAAAATTTCAAGAGCTATTCGCATTATCAGATGTGAAACAAAATCAATCGAAATGTCTCTCATAACATTTCATTCCAACTGTTAACAGAACAATTCGAAAGCAATAAGATTCGTCGGCAATATAAAAAAATAAAGAATATGTTGTAACCACCATTTTACATTTATTGAGAGTCACATAAGCAGAAGTGCTTGATAAAAACAACCAGCCCCAAAAGAAAATCTCTCTATAGTCGACTAACCAGAGAGATGTACTGCACTTAATATATGACAATGTATAGTTTGTGAAGTTGAACGTAATGTTTTTCGCGAAGAAACAAGCGTCTGCAGTGCAGCAAGACCTATTTGTAACTCATTCTATGGTCGGCGCAGCATGCAACCCACTTTGGCAGAATCAGTAACCTTGTTGGATACAACTATTTGCCAGCTGCGAAAGGCCGACGTTAATGAGAATATATCGACAGTGGATTTCTGTTATTGGGAGAGAAGTCCAAACGCAGAATGATGGGTAATCTACGGACAAACAGTGTCAGCGAAATAATGCATAAGAGAACGTTTTTTTTTCTTTCCCGTTTCTTCCTATTTATCTATTTCAAACCAATAAGCATATGTTCAATGCGATACGCAAGCTGACAAACGTGATACGCTTCACAATATTCTCGACGTATAAAATCAGCACAGAACGCAAAACATTTTCAGGTGCAGGAGATACATTAAAAAGATTAGTCCAAAATCGGAGGTGGCTCACCATGGTTTATATACATATATTTCGAAAAGAAGACCCTAAAGTTATTGTTTTTCTTCGTGACGTTTATTTTTTCACGGAGGACAGGACCTATATACAATATCAGAGACTTGTGAGAGAGGAACACTTCAGTACAAAGATTAGTAGTTCCCAAAGTTTATATGAGCCGTCCTGTGGCCGAGTGGTTAGTACACTTGGCTACTGATCTAAAGGACCTGGGTTCGAGCACCGGGTAAGGCATGGATGTTTGTGTTCTTTCTGCTGAGGTCCCGCCATCCTCACAGTCCTACTATGGCGTATAAACTGACAGGCTCCTGTCAGACCTCTTATGGCAAGCAGCTGCTTGAGGGGTATTTATTTTATTTATAAAGTTTATATGGACATAACTAATAAGCCTCCTCTTGCAGCCGTTCCGTTCGACCCCCTAATTAAACAAAGCGTAATGCCCACTCTTTTTTGGTATGGAATTATTGTATGTATCAATGAATAAGGTTGGTTAATAGTGCAACAGTTCATTTATTTACTAATATTTAACCTATAGTTGGGCAACAATGCATGGCTGAGCATGAGAAATGGGTTGTGAACTCTTGTGAAAACCTTCCTTGTAACACCTTGACAAAGATATTCAATGATTTATTCGGGATTAGAATATTCGATCTATTTACTCCGCAGTCAAAATGCTAACTGCTCAGCAGCTGGACTACATTGCATATATTTTATTCCTTCGATTGAAAAGTTTCAATTTAATAAATCTATATCAAACGTTTGTTTTGAATTATAACTTACAAATAAAATTCTAAGCTTCACTGATTATAATTACTTATAAAATAAAATATCGGTTCAACAGGATTGGGGAAAGGGATACGGAATAAGAAAAAAACGCACTTAATCGGGGGTAAAATGCTCTCACAGTTTATTATAAAGACAATATACGCAAAAAATAATATCGTTTACAATTATTACAAAAATACATCAGATTATCGATGCGAACACAGTTGACTCATTGCAATGGATAACCTTAAACTGCCCATAACTTTTTAAGTCTCTCTCTCTACTAGCAATGTTCTGATTTCAACTAAAGATTATAAAAAAGAGTATTTAGCCTCTTATTGCATTAATCAAATGACAACGCATCAACGACAAAATAACCCAATTTCCACGTATTTTACAAGTTAACCCTTTCTTTCACCTATCATTAAATAATTTATCACAAAGAAACCAATCTGCATTTCGCAACCCAGGCTTTTTACTGCCATTATGTCCCAGACTACGAATAGTTTTAATACATACATACAAAATCCTCATAAGGCATGGGCTACGGAGGTCCATGTCCAACCAGACTATTTTCCTCTCCAAAAGGTGTCCTAAGCTACTGTTGCTGCATTTGGCCACTCTAGCAAGGTCCTGTTTGACATTGTCTGCCCATCGCTTCCTAGGTCTCCCCCTTTTTTCTGAAACCCTTAGGCACACTTTTCATAATCCTGTTTGCTAATCTGCAGCTATGTATACGGGCAACATGGCCAAACCAACGCAATCTCTCTCTGCACAATATGCTGCTCAAAGGAAGTTGACTCCTAACCTCATCATTACTTACAAAGTCAAACCATCTAATGCCCAAGATACTGTGTAAGCATCTAGAATCAAAGGCATCAAACGTTTCTTGTTATCCTGCTTACAAAGGGTCTATGTTTTGCTACCATAACTAACCTAAGAAAGAAACAAACTATTATATTGGTTAATTTTAGTCTACAGGTGTACACGCCTATTTTCCACGCTCTCCATGATTCCTAAAAGTCCCAGCGGCAATCCCTATTCTTCTCTTTATCTCATGTTGTACATCACCAGTATCTGTTAATAGCTCCCACGTTAATAATTAAACTGAGACACTTGCTCAAGAGTGCAGCCATTCAAAGCAACTGAACAACAATCTACCTGACCAATTTTCTTCACTTTAGTTTATTCTCTGTTTATCACCAAACCTACACTATTACCATTCTCATGAACAGCCCTAATGAAAGAATTCCTCTGATCAACATCAGTAGCCAACAGGGCCAAATCATCTGCATAATCTAAATCAGAAATTTTGAAATCTCTAGATCATTTAAGACCAAAATCTTTCCCTTGCAAAGAATTTTGAATAACATAATCAACAACCAAACAAAACAGAAAAGAAGACAAAATGCAATCTTGTCTAACTCCACTAGCAATATTAAAACCAATCGCTGAAAGACGTATCAACTCTCACACACGACTCAGTGTTATTATAGATAGCTCTCATTACACTAACTTATCAGGTATTCCATATTATCTAACAATCAACAGAGTCAAAAGCGTTTTTGAAATCTATAAAGTTAGCAACCACAGGTTTCTGAAACCCTAAACATTTTTCAAGAATCTGCATAAGTAAAAATATTTGATCAATACATCCCCTACCACTTCTGAATCCACACTGTTCATCACGCAGTTGTCCATCAACCAAATTCTAAATTCTATTAAATATAACCATGCGAAGAACTTTACCGGGAACAGAAAGTAAACTAATTCCCCTATAATTATCACAAGAACTGCGATCACCTTTTTTAAAAATTGGAACAATAATATCTCTAGTAAAATCCTAGGAACACCTTTATCATAAAAAATATTCAAAATTTCAGTCAGCCATGTGACAACGCAAATATTTCCAGCTCTAAACATTTCACTGATTGGATTTATGCAGTTTTAATTTAGAGATAGCCAAAGTGACTTCGGAATGTGATATAGGACCATCATTAAAGCCAGTAATGCATCTATCCTCATTACAAACAATGGAAGTAGAAATAATCGCATGTTCAGAACTTCTCTGAAATGCTCAGCCCACATAGCCATCACAGAATCCTCAGCTTCAACCACCTTGCCACGTTTATCCCTCAATCCCTGTATACTATCTGTTTCTTCTCACACAAAACATCAATCTGGTACAATCCCCTACAGTTGTGCTGTCTAACAAAACATCAATCTGGTACAATCCCCTACAGTTGTGCTGTCTAACTGATTCCTAAACTTTGTCAGGTAAACTATCAAGCCAAAGATTCTTATCAGCTGTTAACTGATCCTTTACACGTTTATTAAGCTCGTTGTAATGCCATCTGTTAAAACTAGTAGGGTGTCGATTTATATTAATCCTGCACTTCCTTCTTTCAGAAATAAGTTCAATAGCCTTATCACTCAAATAATATTGTTTCCTCTGTTCTCTTTCACCCAAAAGACTACTGTCGGTTTCAAGAAAAGCCTGCTTAAACTGATCCCATTCCTTCTCAACTTCAGCAATAAGCAAACCACGATTGTCATGACTAAGTATGACTAAGTAGCCTACCGTGGTATGCTTTGGCTATATCTGGATCTTTCAGACCTTCAGTGTTGAAAGTAATTTTCTTTACTTTAGCACAACATTTCTTAAGCTTCAGCTGCAAGACACTTATGACCAGGTAATGATCAGATCCAATTTCGACTCCCCTGTATGATCTGGTATTCTTAACTGAACTAGCCCATTTGCTGTTAATTAAATTATAATCTATCATATTCCTGTGCAACCCATGTGCATTTATAAATGTCTCTGTGTTTGTAGTATATGTTAGTTATTTGCAAAATGTTAAGTTTACCTACCTGTAGGTGACGTTCCCCATTGCCATTGAAACTACCAATGCCAAAGGGACCTAAGACTCCTCCCTAAAGTTCAGAGTCGGTACCAACTTTAGCATTGAAGTCACATAGCACAAGAGAAATATCTCCTTTCTTCACAGAATTCAAAATATTCTGAAGCTGGCTGTAAAACGTATCTTTCTCGTTCTCATCAAAGTCCTCTGTAGGGGCATAACAATTCTTTCTGGGTGGATAAGATATTGATGAAATATTACAATTCGCACTTTCTGAATATCGCAAAATTTTAAATTGCGCCCTTTATGGAGAACAAAATAGAAAATTTTAAAACGAATAATGAAAACGATATGCTATGATAAATTTTTGGCGATGGAATGTGAAGGCTATGGCAACAATGAGTTGGCCCTTTACTCCCAGAGTGGGTGGGAAAATGCCATTTTTTAAAGAGATAATTGAAAAATTCTTTTTAGTTCGATTGGTACAAATGAAATATAATTCGAATTTTTCAAACTTTTAGTAGTTTAATTTACACCGTTAGAGGTTACTCAATTAACGAATGCTGCAAGTGATCTGTTATGGTAGAAATTTCCTTGGTAGAGTGTCATGAGATATTCCACTGACAGCAACAATCTGCTTCCTTTTTCTCAAAGGGGTATGGAAAATGCAAATTTTAATCTTAACCTACTTAAGGAATAAAAGACAAATATTTTTTATGCTGTATAAGTAAAAATAAAATACTATTTGCATTTTCCCAATCAAATATTAGTTCGAATTAAAACTTTTAAGGAGTGAAAAAGAAGGTAAATGAAAAATTTCACTCCCTTTACCAACGAGATACGAGTTCTAGTTTACTTTTAAGTGTCAATTCCGCATGAAACTTTCTCACTGAAAAACACCTATTTTTCCTCTGCTTCGGAAAAGAAAGAAAATTTTATATTACTTACGTTAATCTGCACATCTTAAGGTTTGATTTGTTGCAATCGATCCTGGTTCTCCCCTCCCCCCTTTTTTTACGGAGGGAGAAAATCATTATGCAAACTTCTCAAATGTATACTTTATTAAATTGTTTGAAACCATACTAATTAAGTTCTAATTTCTGATGTAAATTCTGAAGACGCATTACTGGTATGAAATAGCTTCCATTAAGGCTTTAATACTGAACGAATATTATTGAAAATAGATTTGATTATGGTTCTTCAGTCGCATATTTCCATTAAATGTATATTTTAAAAGTTATTGAGCTTCGAAGTTATAATATTTTGGTACAGCAGTGTAGTAGGACAATAGGTTACATCTTTCTACTTTTCTTGGTGGAGATGGAAGTAAATTTTTAGAGACTTATTATACACTCCCTATGTCGCAAGCTTTCATTTGGTACTGTTATAAACTGTTACGATCCGACCATCGGGTTGGGAAAATATGATGGAAGGACTATTTCGACAAACACATAAACCTACAAAAGTAAAAAAACAATAGGAAAAAGATAAAAAGAAACTACATAATGCTCAAAACGGACCTCTAAACTGAATAGAAATTGGAAAGCAAATGTTTCTTTTACTACTATTTTTGCCTTCTTCACTGTTGCTTTAGTGTAAATTACTACTCGTTTCATCGAATAAATCAATTACATGGCTCTTTGGAAAAGGCCATTGTAAAGTCGGAATTATCTTCACGAGATTCAAAATGTTAGTAGACCAATTTTTTTTAATCAACTAGAGAACTGGAATAATATTACAATCATTTTACAAATGAAGTGTTATATTTTCTGCGGATTTCATAACTTCATATTAGAAAAATTGCTAAGCCTTTATCGAGAACGAAGACCTTATCTTCAAGAGCTAATGACCTTCATCCATCGTTTCAAAGTACGGCTTTCATGTGTTTCAGCAAGATAACTTATATGAACTAGAACCAGAAAAATAATACCTCTTCAAAGCCATAAAGTTATGAAAGCATTAAATACAACCAAACGAATTGTTCTCATTTTCAAATCGTGTTTGATTTACGTATTTTGAAGATTTTGTTCATAGAGAATTTTTTTTTAGATTTGGAAAATCCACGAATGGATGAAAAAATAAGTTGGAAATGCTCCCCAAGAAATCTATTTCCGTTGCCTTTCATTTATAATTTTAATTTCATCAAAAGAAAAAAAAAAACGATGAAAAGCAAGACAACCTAACCATAAGCAGGAAAATGTGGTATACACCAAAGAGCCAAAACATTATGACCACCTGCCTAATATGATGTTGGTTCTGGATGTGCCGCCAAAACAGACGAAGAATGGATGCCTCAAGATTTCTAAAGGTGTCTTGTGGTATCTGGTACCAACACGTTACCAGCAGATCCATTAACTATTTTAAGTTACATGGGTGAGCCGCCGCAGATCGGATATGCTGTTCCAACACAAATGCTCGATTGGATTGATGTCTGGGGAATTTGGAAGCCAGGGTAAAAAAAATATCTGGAAGTCTTCCTCATGTTCCGCAAACCATTCTCGAACAATCCGGACAGTGTGGCATGGTGCATTATCCTGCTGAAAGAAGGCACTAATAGAGGGCTTTACCGTTGCCATGAAAGGATCACGTGGTCTGCAATGATGTTTAGGAAGGTGGTAGACATTTTAAAAAAAGGTCCTTTCTGCACATTGGAATTGATTGGAAATTTGGCCTTTCTGCACATGAATGACTGGATCCTGGGTTTCCCAGCAGAACTTGACCAAAGCATTACACTTCCTTCACAGACTTGTTTTCATCCCATGTGCATCCTGGTGCCAACACTTCCCCAGGTAAACAACACACACGTACCTGGTCGTCCACGTGGTGCAACAGGAAACAACATTCATTGGACCAGACAACTTTCTTCCGATCATTCAAGGTCCAATTTTGATGCTCGCATACTACTGTATGAGCTTTCAACGGTGAACTGAGGTTAGCATGGGCACTCGGAAAGGCCTACGGCCCATTTTCAGCAGGATTCGATGTACTGTGTGTTGCGACACATTACTCCCGTCACCAGCGGGTTTATCCTTCTGTTGGCTTGTACCATAAGGGTTGTGTTGTTTTACCTCTGAGCGGCACTTTTTTGCACACCATGGGCTAAATGTCCAGGTCACATGAACCCCGAAGGCTCAGAGAAGGTTGGGGGAGGGGACCCACTGGAACAGCTGTTGGGAGAGATGATAGCCTCCCATCAAGGCCATCCAGCGTGTTCTTTAACATGCACAGGGTATGGCTCTCCCGCACACTGGGCCACAGCTTAACGTCCCATCCGATGGACGGCGGCCTTTCCAAGCCCATCAGTGTCCCCTTACTGATCATAGGTAGGGCGGAGAATTTTGCGGAGATAAATCTCAACCAGAGAGCGGAGATAATCTGACCCAGCTGGGACTCGAACCTGGTAACTACAGATTACGAGCCTGGTGCGATACCAACTGAGCTACCCCCGCCCCAGTGTACCATAAGGGATAGCCTTTGCTCACCTCTAACATCGATGAGCCATGGTCGGCCCACACATTACTGGCAGTTCGTGGTTTTACCCTCTTCTGACCGTGAGCATCCCACAAGCCTTGCAAGTCTTGGAAATGCTCTGGTCCAATTATCTGGCCATTACAATTTGGCCTTTGTCAAATTCACTAAGTGTGGTGCCTTTCCCATCTGAAGAACAAGAATAACACTGATTAACAAAGCTCAGTATCAGATATTATTTATACCGTTTCATGACCTTCACACGGGTGTCGTTTACCTGCAATTGTTTCGATTTGTCTAAAGGCGCTCTGGTCATGATGTTTTGGCTCTTCGGTGTATGTGGATTTTTTTTTTTACTTTAGAAAGTTACCAACAGTTGCACAGGTCTCTGAAATAGCAAAAAAAAAAGAGAGAATAATACCTGGAAAAGAAAATCTTAACAAAGCTGATATTGATTTAAGTCTTTGATATTCAATGATTGATATCTGAGAAAAAACAACGAAGTTTGTGGATTTTTAGCATTTTCGTCAGAGTTTACTTCCTAAAACAAAAACTTCTTCAAAAAGACCATGGTTGAGATATAGATAAACAAATATTAAGGGAAGAGTACTTTTAAACACATATTTACTTCAAAATTTCTGCAATTTAAAAAAGACTAAATGCCTTATCACGCGTTATTAAAAGATTTTTACAACTCATCTTGTCATAGAAAGCGCAATTTTACTTTTTCATACAAGTCTGGAGAAATTATTTTTAGCGTGAAAATATCTGCTGATCTCGCGATTTTTGATTAGAGCTCACTTCAGAGGAGATTGAAAAAGTAGTTTTTACACACTGTGCGTCAGTCTATGTGGACCTTTTGCACCTGAAGTAAACTACTGACTTAAAATTTTATATCATGGAACAATTTTCATCCGGACTCGTTGACCGCGACAAATTATCTAATAACAGAAAAATTATCTAATTTCATCAACAATATCAATCATAAATTGAAAGTACAAAATATGAAACTAGTACTCCGTCTCGTACATATAGTACAGGCAAATTACAAAATGGTACTTGATAAAGCTGCAACTCATGTTCGTAGGAACGTCTACGTAAAGCATAATGGCAGCCATTTACTATTCCCTTTACCCCAAATTCCAGTTTGGTATAATACAGCACGTTCTGCATGCTGCGTGACATCAGTATTTTATGACACTCGCTGATGACGTCACAAGGACACTTTTTTTTCACCAATGGCAAACGTGCTGAGCCTTTGGTCTTTATACATTATTCACTGCTGTAGGTTTTTGTTTTTTTCTAATTAAGAAAAACGCCAGAAAGAAACAATCCAAAAGTAGAGGGCTAAAAACAGGTCAAAAATTCATATCCCCCGAAAAATATAACGAAAATATAAGTTAATATTTTCGCTTATAAAATCCACAAAATGAAAGTGCTTTAATTATTGAGATCACTGGCCTACTTTCTCAGTTCACCCTAGTTCCATGCTCGTTCACGATTATTTCAGCTAAGTTTATTTAAACCCGACAAAAACAAGTGATCCATATTTGGGTAAATAAAAAAAACCACGTATTTTTTAATTGGAGAAAGATAATTTTTATGAAAAGTTTGACTATTTGCTCAAGAAATGCTATTGAAAGCTAGAGTCCGTTCCAAAATCAGCCGAAGCTTCTATTTTGCAGTGCCCTAATAATTCGTAGTTATCGTCCACCATCTAGTGGCAAGTGAACTAGATTCAGAAATACGAGTGCTGCAAATGAATAGCAACTTTCCATATACGTTTTTTTTTTCACACTCTATGAGCATGTTGTAGAACTTTTTTTCGGAAAAAGTGGTGAAATATCTAATGTTGCTTTGATTGAAACGAAATTTTGATAGCGACAGAGTAATTTACAACAAGCCAACATTTTAGATTTACATTTAATTCAAGTTTCAAATTCAGAGGTTAGCAAAATTTTCTTTTATTACGCTTTGCTAAAAAAATTTAAACGCTGAGAATATATTGTTTTTGAAATACCACCATTTAAAGGTAAAAAATGCTTTATCAGATGTAATAAAAAAAACCCCAAGTATAATATATAAATACATAGCAACGTAGTATGTATAACATTCGGTTCCAGAAACCATTTTAATGTGAAAGGTTTATTCTATTATCCAGTGACGCTATAATTGTCCGATAACTTTTTCACTAGTTTTTTAAATATATCTCTCGTAGAATCTTCACAAACGATTCGCAAGTTAAGCTCAAGGTGGCTTCTAGAATTAATTAAACTCGACATGCTGACAGCCCGCCCGCCTCAAGGCTAATAAAGGGAGGTGGTTAACCTTACTTCATTAGACTTACGCATGTAGACACTACCTATCTTCAAGCAACAGGAGGGAATGATCACTTCAAACAATTTCCGCCCCAAGGACAAAGTTGAAGCAGAAACAAGTCAGGCCTACCAGTTTAGGCTGGGACGGAAATTTGGCAATAGTTCTGGGCCAAGGTCAAAGCCCGCCATCTGTGCACGTATGTGGAACTCAAAGTTGTCTTTGCTTGGCATCTTTAATTTCAACCCATCTTTTCTGTACGTTATCAGAGGCCTGAAAAGAATAGTGAATCATTCAATTTAATAGTTCTTTGTAACTAGTTCGAGCTTAAAAACTCGAACTGGCGAGCGCGTTGAAATTGACAATGCTCGAGCTGAAAAGCAATTTAAATTATGCGCCGAGTGGTTTAGCGTGCTGGGCTGCAAGCAAATCAAAGGGATCTGTGTTCGAACCCCAAAAGTAAGGCATGGATGGTTTCTTCCTTTGTGTTTGTCCTTCTGCTGAGATCTCGCCTTTCTCACAGAACTTATCTATGGCGAATTAAACTGACAGGCTACTATTAGTCCTCTGTGGCAAGCAGCTGCTTGAAAGGGGGATTTATTTTCCTGAAATAAATATAAATGCATGTTTTCGTAGTGGAGTGTATTAAAACTTGTAGGGTTTTTTTAAAAACTTTTATGTTGGTTATACCATTTGAAAACTTTGAGTAACTTCTTATTTACAAAATCTCTTGAATACCACCCAGTTCCGGTCTGTCAGATCACAATGATTTGTTAAATTGTATTATGTCAAAAGTGCCAGTGCCACTATAACAGGGGTTCCCCAACTGGGGCATGTGAAAATATTCCGGAAGGGGGGGGGGGGAAGAAAATGTAAAATTTTGAATTTAAATTGGCATTAAAAGGGGGTTGGCTACTGATAAATAAGAGGTAGGTAGGGGCGAGGGTTTTTCAAGTATCAAAAGGGGTGTGTGTGATGCTGAAAAGTTTGCCAACTCGTGCACGAGTATTCTCTTGTTTCTTCCGCATTACTCGAATTTTGTTTTATGTATAACATGTAAATGTTTTGTGATATAATAATGCTAAAACTAGCTAGTGTTTAAATAATATTTTAGCACCTAATTTTTTCAAGAATTTAACATAAAATAAAGCCTTTTTAGAAACATTAAATGCAATTAAACTGGATGGTGAAGAATTGAGTAGAAAACAGAGTTATTATCGAGGGAATTTTAAAATTTATATCTAAATCATTAGACATACAAGAAACTGATATCGCAAAAAAAAACAACCTAACGTTAGAATCACTATAAATACGAACAAAACAAGGGAGAATAACATGTCTCATAAACTTTTTGGAAAATCCCCCAAGGATGCTGAAGCTAAACAGTAAAAGCACCCAAAGACTGCAGAATTTTCCACAATTAGTTCAGAACCGTCGGAATCAAACGACGAAATGAAATTCGACATATAGAATGCTGATGCTAAAAACTTAAAAAAATTAGCTGAACAAAAAAAATTAGCTTTAAAAAATTTGCTGAAACAAAGAAAATTCTTTAAATTCTATGCTAATAGATGAAAAACCATTCAGCATTCTCTCGGAAAATATAAAAGCACTGATATAATTTCTTCGAATTCAAAAAGAACGTAAGAATGTTAAAAACAATTTAGCCTACTCAACAAAAAGGGAAAGTTGTTTTTTTTCTATTACAATACTGCTACATATTCAAAAGGCAAATCTAAGTGATATTAGTAAATTATTATAAGCTATTTTTGCAACAAAAATAAGCATTGTGCTAGAGCAATATAATATATATTTAAAATATTTCAATAAATTTTGTTATCACTGAAATTGATATTTAAAATTTTCAATTCTTTTTATTTTCTAAAATAATAAAGATTAAAACAATACAGTTTTTAATAAAAAGCGAATCCTTGAAGCAATAAAAATTTGATTTGAAAAAAAAAAAGCTCGGGTAGTTCGCGCTCGCCAAGTTTGAAATTAAGCTAAAATTAGCTATTAATCGAGCTTATTGCTACTAATATGTCGAGACATATTGCATCTTGTGCGCGCAAATATTTCGTGTCTTTTACTATGAATACAGCACTTTTTGTACCTCGTCGGACGTTATAATTGAAAGAATCCATTTATTTTTTAGGCTACACACAACTTTTTTTGCACACAATGGATTAAATGGCTAGGTCACAAGGACCCCAAGAGTCAGAGAATGAGCAGTTGTTAGGAGACAGATGGTAGCATGCCGTCGAGACCATACAGAATGTCCTTTAAGTTGCATAAGGTATGGCTTTCTCTCTCGCACAAGGCCACGGCTTAACGCCCAATCCGACGGACGTATGCGGCTTTTCCAAGTCCCTGGGTGTTCCTTACTGATCGAGGGCAGGGCGGGAAGTTTTGAGGAGATAAATCTCAGCGCTGGCTCAGGTGGACCTCCAAGAACTGCATATTACGAGCTTGGCGCGCTACCGACCTCACACATTTTTTTCTAGTAAAATTTAATTTATTAGAATTCACACTTAGAGATCTTTTTAATGTAGAAATAAACAACGCAAACATTCGTGCTCCTACCAGGGCTCCTTTAAGGAAGACAACGCTGCACTGCTCTATACGTCATTGAACCAGTCCGGAAGTCAATGGTTTATTGCAGCAAGAGATCAAAGGTGAAGTGGGTTGAGTGTTAAGTGTGTGTTTATTGACAGGATAAAGGCTTCAGTTGCTCTTTGAATGTGTTGAATTTAAAGATATGCATTTTTAACTACATTTTGCAGGTCAAACAAGACATGTTACAGAATTCCAAACTATGAAAAGGGAAATTACGTAACTCTGTTTCGTATTTCTTTTGACCCAAAAAGGAAATATGAAATGACTGTGAAGAATTCCACGTGTAACATGAAAACTTAGAAACTGATCTGTTTGCATTAGCATTTTGATAAATGTGTGGGCAAATGTTATTACCTTCAGAGGAATTGTGTGTAGCGAAAACATGCGCTGCTTACACATGACAATAACTACATTATTTCTGATTTATCGAAGCAACAGAGAAATTCAGTCTCAAAACTTCGTAAAATGTTGAAACATAACGGAAGTAAAGCAACAAGACTAAACGTTACGGTTATGGCTCTCTTGCACAAGGTGCCATGACTTTACTTCCCATTCGACGGATGGATGCAGCTTTTCCAAGCCCATCGGTGTATCCTTTCTGATCGAGAGCAGAGTGAAGATTTAACCAGGATAAATCTCAACGCTGCTCCGGATAATACCTGGAACCTGGGAACTACAGATTATACGAGCTTGACGCGGTACCGACCCCACACACATTTTTTCCTAGTAAAATTTAATTCCTACGAATATCACTTTCTGATTTCTGGTCTTTCTATGGGATAACACAATTCGTTGGGTTAACAGCTAACTGTAGCTGTAGGTTTCCTGTGGTATGCGATCATGCAAAATATCGCCTATTTACGGAAACAGCAGTGTACAGCTCTCAGGTTACACACACCTCTGTGATGATTTTTTAGATGATCGTTTCTTTTACCGCTGCTAAGGAGACGACCAAGACTGGCAATTTTCAAAAATCTGATTATTTATTGAATACTTTCAATGTATAGATTTATGTATATATTTCAATGTATATATTTCAATGTATAGACACCAGATATATCAGAAGGTATTCGATTCTAGAGATATTGTTCTTTGAAGCATAGTCAAATCTAATCTATAGTTCAGAACTCACTGTTTTTGTCAAGATATACAAGCGTTAATGCAAAAACATATTGTGTCAAGATAAACTAGCTTTGCTTGGTTTACCTCTGAGCGGTGTAGCGCGCCAGGCTTGTAATATGTAGTTCCCAGGTGCGTCAGCGTTGAGATTTATCTCCGCAAAACTCCCCGCCCTGCCCAAAGTCAGTAGGGGACACCGATGGGCTTGGATAGGCCTCCGTCCGTCGTATGGGACTTTAAGCCGTGGCTCCGTGTGCGGGAGAGCCATACCCTGTGCACGTTAAAAAACACGCTGGATGGCTTTGACGGGAGGCTACCATCTGTCTCCCAACAGCTGTTCCAGTGGGTCCCTCTCCCTTCTCTGAGCCTTCGGGGTCCATGTGACCTGACCATTTAAGCCCATGGTGTGCAAAAAAGTGCTGCTCAGGGGTAAAACAACCCAACCATTTTTTGCACACAATGGGCTAAATGGCCAGGTTACAAGCATCCCAAAGACTGAGAAGGTTGGGGGAGGGGACCCATTGGAACAGCTGTTGGGAGACAGATGGTAGCTTCCCGTCAAGGTCATCCAGTGTGTTCTTTAACGTGCACAGGGTATGGCTCTCCCGCACACGGGACCACGGCTTAACGCCCCATCTGACGGCCGACGACTTTTCCAAGCCCATTGGTGTCCCCTACTGACCGTGGGCAGGGCGGGGAGTTTTGCGGAGATAAATCTCAACGCTGACTCAGCTGGGGCTCGAACTTGGGAACTGCAGATTACGAGCCTAGCGCGCTACCGACTGACCCCCCCCCCCTCCGCCCCCACTAGCTTTGCAATCTCTTGAAAAGATCCAGAGACTATCGATGATTCCTGAAGATGAGAAATAAATTTCTACCTATACCTTCGATTGGTATGTGGTTGAGTAAAAAAATGGTTAAATATAATGATCACAACCTCAAATGCTTCCAGGGGCCAAAAGTTTTTGGCTCCTGGTGGCATTTGAGTAATTCACGCCTGAATTAAGTAACATAAATGTGTGAAGCGGGCTTGGTGTAAGAAAAATCAATTGCCAGAAGTATAATCAAACTTTAATTTTATCTAATTCGGTGTTAGAACGTAACATAACACAAATATGTGTAATATAAAAAAATTATATTTTAAAAATTGAAAAGAAAAAAAAAATTTTTTGGGGAACTCTTTCGATTTTTTAATGTTGGCAACTAATTCATATTTTTTTCTTTGGGCAGGATCATGAGAACTATGTATGTCTTAGGCTCCGTTTCAAGCGAGGGGATTAAGACCGTGGGATTATACGGATATTATCATTCAGATAAACGCGTTTACGATAACCAACCGTTCGAATTTGCAGTCAATTCCGCATTTTTAACAGTCGTTCCGCTTTAAGTGTTTCAACTTTTGTCTTTTTTTTCTGAATTATTCATTTTTTTTAATATTTCTTCGTCGAAAAGTTTTGTAATAACGACAATTTTGCGAGAAGTAATCGATCGAATGAACTTCTCGACTCAAACGTTAGCAAAGGTTTCACACGCACTTCAAGTATAGCATATAATGCGCCTTGTTGGCATGACCGTCATTCAGAATTCAATCGTTCAATGGTATTGTTTCTTCTAAGCGTCGCGCTTTCCATTATAAACTGCGATATTCTGGCATATATTTTCCTGTTA
Organism: Ryuthela nishihirai; assembly: GCA_038380435.1. Classification (NCBI taxonomy): domain Eukaryota; kingdom Metazoa; phylum Arthropoda; class Arachnida; order Araneae; family Heptathelidae; genus Ryuthela; species Ryuthela nishihirai. Next base: position 71,186,961 of record JAWZYU010000001.1, read on the forward strand.
ATTATTAATACCATTGCATACTCTATATTAGGGGTTCTCAAAGTGGAGTATGCGGTAAAATTTTTGGGGGTACGCCGTGAGAGCTCAAAAGTCGCTAAATAACGTGTATATATATTTTATTCCCATTGTTATACTATAACTATAGTTTTATCTACTAGGGGTACACCAGTTACCCCTAGTAGTATAACTAGCTAGGTAACCTAGTAGTAACTTGCTAGGGGAGGTACCTTTTTACCCCTAGGTAACTGGCTAGGGGTACGCTAGTTACTTACACATTTCCAGGGGGTACATGAAGCATAAAAGGTTGAGAACCACTGCTCTATATAAATAAGTATAAATTACGTTAGTTTTAGTAGATAATTTTAATGGAATCATAAAGATCATTTTAAGGAATAAAAGGCAAATATTTTGTTTGACAAACATTAATAAATTATTGCTATTTGCGTTCCCACCCCCTCATCCATTATTTAAAATTAAAACTTTTAATGAGTGCAAAAGTTGATATATGAAACAAAGTTCATTCTGTTTGAAAACGAGATTCCTATATTCGTCTGAAGCGAAGATTCTACTTATATATTGGAGCCTACTGCTTTAAATTCTGGTACTATCTCATAACTGTAATTACTGCCTATTCTTTTCAACTTCTCAAATAATTTCGAGTAATTCACTTTACCTCAATACATATTACAATTTATATCTTAATTTCAATCACGTATTAAAGTAACCCTTTTACCGAGTTCATTTTCAATGAAATAGAAAAAAAAAACGTAATTAAATAAGTTTCTTATTTACCACGTGATATCTGCATATTACTTTAAGCTGCCTGTTTCTCAAATGCCCTTGCTTATACATGATGAATAACAGTGAACTCTTCTAGGAACTACTAGTAACAGAAACAACCTATTCGTAAAGGACGATCACAGCCATGGCCGTTTCAGGTCATATGGCAGTGCTATTGCTTGCGTCCCTGATTAACCCCGACGGATTTTTCGCCCTTTTTTTTTTCATTGTCATTATTTTTGTACTCATAATAACCAGTAGGAAGAAGAGGACAAGAATAATCGGACTAATAAATCGCAAAATGCAGGTCATGGATCTCAGTCAACCTTGCCATCTACACAGGCCGCCAGTCCAGTTGAACCACCTCAGTGCCTCGTGGACACCGATCACTATATAGTCGTAGGCATGGGCAACAGCATCTGAACCAAATAAGCACATCACGTAAAAGTGGACCGCTTTTCACAAACATCTGACAGAATCTTAATTAACGATTAAATTACAAAGCAATTTAGCTTCCTAATTTTTTTGAAAGTGAATGAAAAGCAGTCCATTAATTAAACAAAAAATGCTCATAGATCACTGAAAGATGTAGATTGATTATTACAACAGATATTGCTTTTTTTTAAACAACGACGAAATATTTCGCATTGAAAAAAATATTTTCCAATTTTATTATATCCCATATGAATATATCAAATGTGTCTTGCTCTGAGGGAGATGTATTACCTAGGTTAACATACTACTTATTTTTTATGGTTAGAAATTTTGGTCTGTAAATGGTAGCTAGGCAAAAACTGAAAGGAGAGTTGTGTACCAATCCCTAGTGATGATGCACAGAACCGGCAAGGTCTAGCACCTAATGTCCGACCCCGCCTTCTCGTGGTGCAGGCCGTTAGTACCTTTCAAAAGAGATATTCTCTTTTGGAAGGAAACAGAAGGGAAGGGCTGCCAGTTCAATATGGCCCACTGATCTGGTCATCTATGGCCATTTTTTTTCAACCCTGCTGAGGAGTGGTCAACTTCACAGGGTTCTGGTGCTGACCATTTATACCTACTAGACTGGAATTGTTTATGGATTTGAGCGTGATTAAGAATCCTGAACTTGCTGCACTGGTAGGCCTCTATTGAGGCAGAATCTGCCGCTGTGTTTTCTGTTTGCTTCTGGGTTGCCAGCTCTAAGTGAGCAAAGGCACGGAATACATTATATCAGCTGGTGGATAATCCTGATCAGAGGCCACCGCAGGTACCTAAACCTCACTTAGCAAGTTGGGCATCGTCAATCCTAAACTGGAGTAATGTGTCTCAGGCGGGCCATAGGACTCTTGAAAAAGTCCACTTGAAAAGGTGGTGCCTGAAGTTCCTACCAGCATCGGTGACTTCTGCCTTTAGCGGAGGAGGGACAGGTCTTTGCCCCATGTCTGCGATCAGGGGATTGTTTGATATTGTTGTCCCTACCTATCTCAATAAACCTAGTTTCTTTAAAAATCCCACTGATCACTTTCTCTCTGCAGGAACATGGAACGTGAGAACATTACATAAAGATTATTCTCTTGATGTCCTTAAGCAGGAATTCCAGCGCTATAACCTAAATATTCTACGCTTGGAAGAGACCAGATGGACAGGTAAAGGTGAGATACTTAAAAATAACTTTAAATTTCTCTTTTTATGCAGGGAGTATGAAAAGCATCTCCAAGGTGTAGGTTTGCTTCTTAGCAGACACACCAGTGATAATCTTCTAGGATATGACGGCATTAATGAAACATTTCTTAGAGCAAAATTTTAAACAAAAATTAAACACTTGAAATGTTATCTTTGTTATACCCCCCCCCCCCACACACACACACAGAGGACTCTGATGAGAACGAGAAGGATGTTTTACAGCCAGCTTCAGGATATTTTGAATTCTGTGAAGGAGATATTTCTCTTGTGCTAGGTGACTTCAATGCTCAAGTTTGTACTGACTCTGACGTTTGGGCAGGAGTTTTAGGTCCCATTGGCAATGGAGAACGTCTCCTAATTGTAAGTAAACTTAATGGTTTACGAATAATTAACACATATTACAAATACCGGGACATCTATAAATATATACATGGGTTTCACCTGATGGATTGAACAGGAATATGATAGATTATATTTTAATTAATAGCAAATGGGCAAGTTCAGTTAGGAATACCAGATCATACAGGGGAGCCGAAATTGGTCTGACCATTACCTGCTCAAAAGTGTCTTGTAGCTGAAGCTTAAGAAATGTTGTGCTAAGGATAAGAAAATTACCTTCAACATTGAAGGTCATCATATCCTGAAGCTGGCTGTAAAACGTATCCTTCTCGTTCTCATCAGAGTCCTCTGGGGGGGAGGGGGGTATAACAAAGATGACATTTCAAGTCTTTAATTTTTGTTTTAAATTTTGCTCTAAGAAATGTTTCATTAATGCAATCATATCCTAGAACAGGCATGGCCAACATACGGCCCGCGTAATGAATTTATGTGGCCCGCGATCTCAGTTTAATTATCTTGGGAGCTACGTAACAGATACTGGTGATATGTGGCATGAGATAAATAGAAGAATAGTGATTGCTGCTGGGACATTTAAGAATCTATAGAGAGTGTGAAAATAGGCGTGTACACCCAAAACTAATATTAGGCTGTATAATAATTTGGTTCTTTCTAAGGTTAGTTATGGTAGCAAAACATGGACCCTTTGAGCAGCATATCGTGCAGAGAGACCGAGTTGGTTTGGTCATGTTGGCCATATGCATGGCTGCAGATTAGCAAACATGATTATGAACAGTGTGCCTAAGAGTTTCAGAAAAAGGGGAACCTAGGAAGTGATGGGTAGACAATGTCAAACAGAACCTTGCTAATACTGGGCTATAGTGACCAAAGCACCAGCTAAGAACAGACGTCTGGAGAGGAAACTGTCTGTCTGTCTGTCATTTTTCATTTATCCTTGATGCACTGCATACAATCAATCTCCAGAAAGATATGCTAAAATGGTAGATTGTAAATATTTCCTTTCGCAACCTATAAATTGTAAGGTAGTTTATAAAATTAACGTGATACAAGGTTAAAAAAGAAGCCGAATATACAAGAGCATTGTCATGGTCCTTCTCTACATAAAGATTTTTTAATAAAAAAAATAAAAGAAAAATAAATACCCCCTCAAGCAGCTGCTTGCCACAGAGGTCTGTGAGGATGGCAGGATCTCAGCAGAAAAACAACACACTCGAACCCAGGTCCCTTAGATCAATAGCCAAGCGTGCTAACCACTCGGCCATGGGACAGCTGAAAACAAACGAAAATTCTTAGACTTGTTTTGTCCTTAGAATTGATGCGGGCTTCAATACGGTACTGTTTGCCAATAACTTATTCCTGCTCCAATGGACAAATTCCGTATATACCCTGAGGAGTAGGGTGGAAGAGGTAAGAAATTCACGCCTGAATACATACCAGAAATTTGTCAAACTCGGCGGTGTGCTATTCCATTTGAATAGTTTCTCTGCACGAACTTGCGGTTTGCATCAAGACTGACAGTCTAATGAATGAATGAATTTTACAATGGCGGAATAGAAAGACTACTCACTTAAGTGCATACCGTTTCTCTACAAAAAAATTTACCTTAGGTATAATCATCACGGATGAATCTTGCATGTCAAACAATTATTTGCAGAAGGGAATGTTTCCACACTATTATATCCGAAAGCAGCGAGCTTACTGCTATCAAAATATTTCGGGTATACAGTATATATTAAAATATACAGTAGATGGCACTTCCCACGTCGGAAGCTTTCATTTGATATAAAAACCATTACGATCAATCGTCTCCGGTGTAATGTTTCTCCCTCTCTTTCAGGAAAAGAAATGGACTTATTTCGAGGTACTGTATAATTCTCCACGTCAGAATTTTCTAAACCAAAAAACGGAATTGCCTCGCTCAGATACTCGAACTTTTCAAATCATTTTGTACCCATCAGAGTCCCTTGGATACAGCTTGTCAGGTATATCTAACTTCATAGAAGAAAATTAAATATGGTCTGAGTTGCCCAAAAAGGAGATATTACGAAATAATAATTATTGAAAAAAACTTTTATTAACTTATGAGATATACGTTTATTAATTTTTACATATTTTTCAAATTAAGTTAATGATTTTAATTTCCGCTACGAATTCTTAGTTTTTGAAGCTTCATTTCAACAAAGAATCTCGTGCTTAATTAGAATGACTTCAAATTCCAGCCAAACGCTCCTGCTCTTTACTCAATAATTACTTTATCACGCGAAATCAGAAATTAGTTTGATACATTCCTTCTTTCAAATTTATTGGTGACAAGTTATTTTGAATAACTTTAAACACTTAATGTTAAGTTAATGTAATGGGGATTTTGAAAAATTCAAACCCGTCCACCCCAATATTTGATTGACCCCAGCGAGTTCGCACATAGCCTATATTCTTCCCTTGGCGAAGGTTTAAACGTTCATGCAAAGTTGGTGCCTCTAGCTCTTCTGGGGGCTGAGTGCAAGACTGATATATTAGATAAAAAGAAGAATGAATGTTTGTCTGTCCGCCTATGCACTCGGCTCCCAGAAGGGCTAGAGGCACCAAACTTTGCATGAAGCCTTCGCCCAGAGGAAGAATATAGGCTATGTGCAAACTCGCTGGGGTCAACAAAAAATTTGAATTTCTCAAAATCTCCATAGACTTAACATTAAGGGCTGAAAGTTATTCAAAATAATTGTTGCCACTAAAAAATTAAAAAAAAAGGAATATATCAAACTAAACTAATATCTGATTTCGTGTGATTACACATTAACAGTGGAAAGTTGCCACCATTAAATTTGAAATAATGAATCCATCAAACAAAATTCTTTCTGATTCGCGTGATAAACTCATTGTTCAGTTTGCTGGGTCAAGACCGCGAGCGTCCGTGGATAATAAAAATAAATAAATACCCCCTCAAGCAGCTGCTTGCCACAGAGGTCTGACAGGAGCCTGTCAGTTTATATGCCATAGTAGAAGGTCTGAGAGGATGGCAGGACCTCAGCATAATAAAGACGTTCTAATTAAGCACGAGCAGAACACGAGATTCAAAAACTAACCTGTATCGAAAGTTAAAATCATTAACTTCATTTGAAAGATATGCTACAAAAGATAATAAAAGCATATACAAATAATTAATAAACGTTTTAAATATTATGTTAATAAAAAACGATTTTGTTTAATAATTTTTTAGCTTTTTATTTTGCTGTAAAGTTACATATGTCTGGCAAATTGCATCCGGGGAACTCTGATGGTGACGAAGTGATTTGGAAAGTTCGATTACGCTGGGAAACAAATTTTCATAAAAGTAGCCATTTAAGGATTTCAAGGTGTTGAACACGAATATGACAATGAAAATGCAAAATTGGCTACGATTTCTAAGAAATCCGCAATAGTTTCTTATATAATAGAGTAATACATACAGGGCCGGTGTGAATTTTTGCGAGGTCGGGTTCCAAAATTGTGCGGGGTCAAAAAAAAAACGTATTTATATGTACTTCTAAATTTTATAATAATATATTATTTATTATAAGTACAAAGTGCGGTACGTATCTACATACAGCTTATAGGACACCGAGTATATTATAAATAATACATAATTTTTCTCGCCTTTTTCGCCACAAAATCTTTAATTACGTCATCAAAATTGACCGATTTCGCTTTCTAGTGAAAGAATAGCTAGTCATCGGTTAGCGGATTCTGCAATTGGATTTACTATTGAACTTGGAAAATAATTGACATGCGCTCTGGTGGTGGGACGTGGAGCTAGAGGAATGAGGATACATTGTGTCGGCTGCTGTGTTAAAGATAGGAAAATGGCGTCTTTTTTTACGAGAGCTTTTCGTGGACCGCGGAGCCGGGTTCAGGGGAACGCACAGAACCCGCCTCGTGCCGGCCTTGAATACATACATATGACATGTATCAGTAAAACTCCACTTCTACTTCCGAAGTCGCTTTGCCCGTCGCTTGTATTTCAACATTCATTCTTCTTTATAATCTCTGGCGAGTGTCCAACAGCAGTCAGCCAACATTGCAGTGCACCCGTTTCTCCATCGTTGCAATGTCCTGGTTCACCGTGCTCATCACTAACCATGCCGCAGTTATCGGGGAAGAAATCTAAGTGGGAATGGAGAAAGTGGATCTTTAAGGACATATTGCAGCCAAGTTTGTGATATAGAGACAACATGTCCTTAACCAGTTTCTTGTAGTTGTCTGACATTACCGAGGAATTTATTTGACACCAGACGAAATGCGTCCCAAGCCTTTCTCTCGTCACCCTGAAGTAGGTTGTCGAACATTTGGTCTCTGAACAGCTCGCGGATCTGAGGAATCACAAAATTTCCCTCTTTAATTTTCGCATCGCTGAGTTGAGGGAATTTGTCAGCCAAGTACTTGAAAGCTGATGCAGTCCATTACGAAGTTTTTCATCGCACAGAGTTTGATGTGTAGGGACGGTAGCAAGGTTTTGTGCATTTCTGCCACTGCTGGGTTTTCCACATTCTTCTCTCCGACCTTCCGAGATTTCCTCTGAGGCCAGTTTCTCTTCAAGTAGTGCAAAGTCCTTGCTCGGCTGTCCCATTCACATAACAACAGTACTTCGTATACCCCAGCTGCAGATCCATCAACAGAGCCACTACCTTCAACTCACAACAGAGATGCCAACCATACTTGCTGCATTAAAGAGAGTTCAACCAGGGCCGTCTTAAGGTATGGGCACACTGGGCCCCACGATTCTAGGGGCCCCATGTTACCACATTGTTCATGAGAGATCTCTTGGCAGAGTGGTGGTGGGTGGGTAGGGGCCCCAGTACATTACCTTGTCCAGGGGCCTACAATACTGTTAAGACAGCACTGAGTTCAACAGCTGTTTTAGGTTGCTGAAATAATTCGTGATTTCTTTTAACACACGGATAAGATACGTTAACAATACGCAAACCTTTTTTCAGCAATAGATACAAAAATTTAAGTACTTATTAACCGTTATTCCAAGCTCAGACAATGCATAATTTGAACTCTTTGCAATTCTTTATACTGTGTATTAAGCGGGATTACGCAGCGCCTTCATTCTACTGGGTGGGGGCACTGTGGATATGACATGCATCCGTTCAGTAAACAGCTAATTCTCCCCCAAGATATCAGAGAATTTAAATACACTGGTAATAGTTTTACCCAACAGATGATGGAGTCGAATTGCGTCTGTTTTACCCTTTATTAAAACAACTTTTTGCTGCAAAATTAGGTCAGTTGTCCAGGTCATAGGGATCTTAAGGCTCAAAACAGAGCTGGAAATGGGCCCAGTGAGCAGCTGTTAAGCAAAGCCAGAAGTCTCCCGTTACGGCCATCTAATTTCTTAACGTACACAGCGTAGGGCTCTCCTGCACACAGACAAACGGCCTATCCGAATGATCTTTCCAAGCTCAACGGTGTCTATTCCTTACCAAGGCGTGGGCGAGCAAAGAAAATCTCGATGTTGGTACGAAATTGTTTGGTTGTTGAAAAATGTTGGTTGAAATTCGAAAATGGAATACCAGATCTGCACGCAAAATGATGTCGGTATCTATGTCAAAACAAACACACTGCATAAAGGTTCAAAACACTTTCACTCTACAATATATACAAAAGGCACAAGCGTTTGTAGAAGTAGCTGTATATACTTGTTAACTTCTTTTCTGTGCTAAATATTGGGCGAACCGAATATCATAGAATAATCAGGAAGGTAACAATGGTTTTAGAAGGACGTAAACTACAATAGGAAAACAACTGATCGTAGGTGTTGATACACGAAACGTAACGGAAGACATACAAGGAAGTTTTCAAACACTAGCAAAGCAAGGTGGAAGAGTAGATTATCTTTGGTTGCATGCACTCTGCTGCCTCAGACGTCATACAATATACCCGGAAGTATGTTAGCAACAATATTGGGAACACAAAATTGCGCAACCCAGTGTATACCATAGTGCAATGAAAGATAACGCAGCAAAATAATTCGGCATTAAATTGATATATATCGAAATTGTAGAGGAGTTAGAATTTATATAATGTTTGAACACAAAATTTATATAATTCTTGAACACGCAAAGAATTAAGATTTGTAGATCGGAAATTAGTAATGAACTAAGACGCCAAAACAAGCTAGTATGTTCCATTTATCTCATCGGTTCTATACTGCCTAAACTAAAAAGTATCAGATTTTCAGGTCTCACCCCCACCTCCTGAAAAAAGGACAGAGGAATCCTAGATTTTTTTTCTTCTAAAAATGTAGCCCAATACATTAGTTTTTAAAATCACACCCATAGATATAAGTGGAACAAATTATCGTAAGGAGGAGAAATTGTTCCATATAGCTCCATCTGCGAAAGACCTGCGGAATTGGAATGTGGTTTTCTCCTGGATGAAAGCTTTTTTGTCTAGGTAATATACAAAGTGTTAAAATCTGGAATCAAAGCCTTTTTTTTGTTTTACAATTATTTGACATATGAATACTCTACTGCCGTCCCATGGCCGAGTGGTTAGCATGCTTGCTACTAATCTAAGGGACCTGGGTTCTAGCCCCGGGTAAGGCATGGCTGTTTGTGTCGTTTTTCTGCTGAGGGCCTGCCATCCTCACAGACCTTCTACTGTGGCATATAAACTGACAGGTTCCTGTCAGACCTCTGTGGCAAGCAGCTGCTTGAGAGGGTATTTATTATTCATTTTATGAATACTCTATTGCGAATTATAAAAACGTGAGAAGTTGGAAATTGTGCTGTTACTTGTCTTCAGAAAAAGTCAAAGAAACAAGTCAATTATACGATTCATTTCAAATGTGTTGCAACATTTGAAACAGACTGGAAGAATTCAACACATGCATCGATTTTAGCACATTCGTTTCAAATTCGTCCTTCTGATCTTCAGTGTTTAAATATTTATAGAAAAAGTAAGAAACTGATAGTACAAGAAATATCGATCGAAACACAGAAGATGCAGCTATTAAACACAGGGATATATAATTACTTGTAAATGACTCCTTGCTTCTGCAGTTTACACGAAATGGTCTGGCATTTACCTCAAAACCTCAAACTTATAACGTGAATGCAGCAAGCAATTAACCACGTAGTTAAGTAGTCGAGTCTACCACAGAACACTTTCAATTATTACTTCGTTCGATAATAATTCGGAATAATGTCACCATCAGCTGTAGTATAATGGGATGTTCTAAGGCTTTTTTTTTATGTTGTCACTAACATTTGTTATGCAAGGAAAACAATGCTACAGTTTACATAAGCTGGAAATTGTTTAGACCAGTGGTTCGCAACCTTTTATGCTTCACGTACCCCCTGGAAATGTGTATGTAACTGGCGTACCCCTTGTATAGATAGATAAAACTATAGTTATAGTATAACAATGGGAATAAAACAAAACATATATATACACACATAATTAGCGACTTTTGAGCTCTCACGGCGTACCCCAAAATTTTTTACCGCGTACTCCATGTTGAGAACCCCTAGTTTAGACTATAAGTAATATTATTTAGCTAAAGTACATACATATTACATTTAAATATCACTTATTTTGCAGGTTTAAGTGTAAAGCGCCATCAGAATTATTAACGTAAAATTTGTACTATATCTTCAAAACATCCATTTTTCCCAATAATTTTTTTTTTCAGCTGAATTTTCAGCGCATTTAACAATACGCAAACCTTTTCCAGTAAACAGTAAAAAAAAGGGCTGCAGTTAGACTATTTTTAGCTAAAATTAAAAAAGAGGATTTTTAAATTTGATACAAGAATTTTACATTTGCAACATTCAGAGCATCGAAAGTGAACAAATAGATACCGATTCTAACAAATAACTTGAAGTACACAGAACACGTTTAAATGCTATATTCATCATATATTAAGCTCAGATCTAGAAAAGAATACCTAGAAGTCTATTTTTTTTCCCATAATCCTTATCGTAAATAATAAACTGCCTCCTCAAACAGCTGTTTGTCACAGAGGTGTGACAGTAGCCTGTCAGTTTAATACGCCATAAAGAAGATATGGAGGAAGGCGAGACCTCAGCAGAAAAACAACACAAGCATCCATACCATAACCGGGGCTCGAACCCAGGTCCCTTCGATCAGTAGCCAAGCAACTCAGCCATGTAAAACGTTTATAAAATATGATGTATGTCGCAATAAAAATTGTAAAACATTTACCGACTGTCCTCGAACTTAAAACTGAATTCGATCTATTCAGTGCACATAGCTTAATAGCTGCAGGACATTAAAATAGCAAACAAAACAAATTCCTAAGAACAATCATGCTGAAGTTATATAAACATATGCGTATAAGTACTAAAGAAGCAAACAAAAAATGGCGCCTCGTTTCTCTTCGGAAAAAGAAAACATAATGCATCTTCTGCAAGATGACATTCAACTATGATTTAGGGGCAAATATTCAAGACAAAAGGAGTCAAAGAAACAACTCCCCCCCTTCAACAAAAAAGAAATTACGGGAAAAAGAGGGGAGGGGGTACTGCACTAATGAACCGAGTTTCGCAGCTAAACAAGTTTTCGTTTTTACGTACATAACGCGTGAACACAAAAAGCAGCATGAGATCCCGACCAGCTGCTCCACTAGAAACTGGTTGCGAAGTCAGTGGACGGCCAGCAGAACCGGTGACCCGGGTGGGCAACCTTTCTGCAGTCTAGAGCCCCACGTATAGCAAGCTCTGTGGATGTGTGTATCTTCAGCCAGCCGTAACAGGTTGTTGGCCTGTATTGTCTGCTCTCCCCGTTCCCCTCCCCATCATCAACTGCCATCAGACCGCATACAGGTCTGAATCGCCGTCCTAGCTACCGCCTAGGTGGGCGATCACGCATTGGGGAAGGGAACAATGAGCAAACTGCAACAGACAAGAGAGAAATGAGAAATAAATCTTCTGCCTTTTCTCCATCCTGTATTGAAAACGTCGTGATACTTCTTATCGAGCAGAATGCTTCCGCACAACCCTATTATAGAATATATATACATCGAAAGTGACTGGCGCTTAAACGCGTTAATCACAAACAGGATCGTAAACTTTATTGTATACGACGTCTGGCATGCTCCAAAAATTAAGCTTTTATTATAGCCGTTTCTTTTTTCCCACTATTCATCCGAATGATGGCACTTTTATATATATTATATTCAAGGGAAAGTTCCTGTTACTTTTATTTTTCATACTAGCAAAGTCTATAAACCAATCTTCTGGAACATTTTTAACTTATCATGGCAAATTTAAAGTTTTCGATATTGAGTGGCTGCTCTGCTATTTCAGCTCGCTGTTCAGCAGCTACCGGGTAAAACTGCCTCACCTGAAGAGGTTGCGCGGAAGCTCCCTGCTTCACAATAAGATATCACGGCCATTAAATCAACTTCAAGTACGTAGTTTCAAACGACCCCACTTTAACTTACAAATTTTTCCCGTTTTTAAAAATGAGCTAATGGTTTTACTTTGTCGTCTGTAAAAATTTACCTTTTTTGTCTTTAGATATAAATTAAAAATTCTTTCTGGGTTGAATAGGTATTGGTGAAATATTACTATTAGCATTTTTTTACATAGCATCTCTAACGGTGGAAAAGTCAAAATTTTGACGAATATTGCAAACAATCTATTTACAACCAAATTTTTATATTTTTAGCATAGAGGTTTACATTGGCCGCAATCATTTGCTCCCTTCCCCCAGAGGTGGGGTGGGGAAAAAGCAACTTTTTTAAAGAGAAAAATTCCCTTTGGGCAGTATATGTACTAATAAAACATTTCTATCTAAATTTTGGGATAGCAGGAAGCCCATTGTTGAAGGGTTTCTAACCTTCCCATCACATTTTATCACATCACATCTATCTAAATTTTCCCATCATCCTTTTAGTTCGCATTTCTACTGTTTGGAGGATGCTAAAACATTAAAATAAACTTAATTCTCTTTGAAAGGGAGCATCCCATATTTGCAAGAGGCGATATGTTATTCTTCTAGTTCTTTTATATATTCCTGTTCATCGCTTGTTACACCTTGCCTTTAATAAGGAAGGAAACACAGATTGACTTTGAAAATAGAATCTCGTATTCTAGCCTCGCACTGATAAACTTATTAGGTTTCTTTTTTTAACTTATTTGGAGTATGTATTGGCGTTATTTTATATACTGGTTTGAAAAATTAAGGGGCAACCCCAAATTATGTCAGTGGAAAGTAAATTTCAATTACATTAACTTGATGGAACAAGATTTTCAAGAAAATTGGTCCCGAAGGTTAAAGATCTCAAATCAAAAAATTTCTATTGTCAACAATATTTCTTCAGCCTATAATGAATTATTAATGCTCGAGAACTGACAAAGCTGTAATTTTCTTTAAAATTGAAATAATTACTATTCAATTCTAAAAATACATTTTAGTAAGCAGTTTGATATACTGTGTTCCAACTTGTAACCAACACACCAATTTTAACTTAAGAGATACATTTCTATGACGTAACTTAATGCTTTTGTTAAATATTCCCACTTCATATACAGCTTTGCGACCTTTATCCTCATTTTTTCATAAAAAAAAAACTTATTTTAGAGATTACAAAACTTTATATTTGGCTATTGACATGGGGTCAGCTAGTAATTATGGAAACAATGTATTAAAAAAACATCCAAATACCACAGAAAGCACTTCGAACGCATAATAATAACCCATTTATTTTTGGTGCATGTTAGATAGTTTCTGTATCGAAAGCTTAGAAAAAAAAAATGCTACCAATTATGAAAAAAATATCTAAGCAAAATAACACTTTGATTATAGGGATTATTTGAAGTCACTGGGAAAAATGCTGTTAAATATTAGTTTCAACTTGAAATATTTCAAAAATGGGAAAAAACAAAATAGTTGATTTTACTGCTCGGATTAAAGCTTATAATGCTGCAAATTCTATTCACATCCGAAACAACAATAAAATATATGGTCATGAACCTTTCATCTGAAATGTACATGGCATTGTTTAACTGTAGTAAGTAATTCTAACGAGTTATGAAGGATGGCGTTGTTTGCGAGCAGAGAGAGACGGTCGTGTTCCTTTATCCTTGTTACCAGGCCGACAATCAATAAGTCGGGTACGTAGACACTTGGAACGACGATTCTCGGTAACCGTGCGAGGAAAATAGGGGGTTATATATAATAATGGTCTGTATTTATAAAACGGAAATCAAAATATAACGAGAAAAAAAAATTACAACAGTAAAAAGTTCTGCCTTTTAACAGCATTCATTCGTGCTACATAAATCATCTACAAAAGTTTTCAATAAAAAATTTAGGCAATTTACGGCAAAAACCTGAATAGAAAACTACAGTTAAGGGCAGGCTGTTTTATTTTTAACTAATCTCCTCCCCAAAATTCAACATTGGTTCTCTCCGTACTACTAGTAATATGGGTAAAAACACTAAATACAAAAGCAAATTGAAATAGTTAAGCATCATTTATAACGACAAATTTATATTATGCTGAAGCTTTCACTGATATTACGCGAAGTTCTTAATTATGAAAGGGCAATGAAATGTAGTAGTGGTTATCTTTTTTTACTTCAGAGCTCAAACATAGCCTATCCGTCCCCAAAACTTTTTTCGCGCACCTTCCGTTCCAACTACACCGTCACGAAATGAAACACCCTTTTGCATGACGCAGACAGCTGGAGGGGACAGCTAGCTGGGGAGACGAGACGGCTTGCATCCAGATTCCGGGAATAAGAGAACGGATCCAACGCGACAGGACTACATAATGACTAGCACGAGTCTCATATACCAAAGTTCGGTGATCAAATGTGGCATATATATATAAACAATTCGAATTATTTTTAAACGTTTGTAGAATCCTATTAATTAGTTATCTTTCTCGAGATGTTTTTAAAAATTTTCGCGTAGAGGACAAAAAGTCCAACTTCGCGAAGGGAATTCTCATAATAATTTTAATAAAATTCTATTTTTTATGTTTCACTATATTTTTTTGCGTTGGTAACAATACGTTATCGATTATATTTTTTTTGCCCTTCCACTTCAGTTTCAAATTGTTACACAAAATAAGCAATTTATTAACTATCATAACGTTGATAGAATACGAAATAAAAAATTAAACTAACGAATTGAAACGCACTGGATAGTATTTCAAATTGAAACAAAAGTACACAAATTTGCTTTTTACGCCTAAAAATATTTTGTACTTTTGAAAAAAAAAATGTTCTGTCAAAAATTCCCCTAGTTGTCAGTAATGGATGACATAATTAAAAATTTTTGGCAACTCCCTTTGGTGAGACGATTTCTATTTACAACAGAACAAATGAGCAAACTGGACTACAAATTCGGTTAGGCTTTATTAGTGTGCGAATCAACACAAATCCATTTTTCTTCCACCTAATCAAAGAATTTTAAGATTAATAAAAAAATAAAATAAATACCCCCTCAAGCAGCTGCTTGCCACAGAGGTCTGACAGGAGCCTGTCAGTTTATATGCCATAGTAGAAGGTCTGTGAGGAAGGCAGGCCCTCAGCAGAAAAACGACACAAACAGCCATGCCTTAACCTGGGGCTCAACAAGTGAAAATTATCAAACTGGGTTCTAAATACACTACAGGACCAAAAGTCATCGGACAATTTCATGCTATGTTAATGGAAAGTCATATTCAAAGCCTCCAGCCTAAAAATAAAACTTTTTACTGAAATATGTTAGAAGCTGAAACTGAAGTTTTGCCTCAAATATCCCTGCATTTCAATTTTGGGTTGGGTTATTTTACTTCTGAGCGGCACTTTTTTTGCACAGAATGGGCTAAATGGCCAGGTCACAAGGACCTTGAAGGCTCTGAGAAGTTTGGGGGAGAGAACCCATTGGACAGCTGTTGGGAGACAGATAGTAACCTCCCGTCAAGGTCATCCAGCATGTTCTTTAACATGCACAGGGACCACAACGTAACTTAAACGTCCCATCAGATGAGTGGCAGCCTTTCCAAGCCCATCGGTGTCCCTTACTGACCGAGGGCAGGGCAGAGTTTTGAGGTTTCAGTTTTCAACAACATTCATTTAATATAGGAGACGCTATTACTACACTCGTTCTAAGATTTTTTTCCTTTCAAAATTGATGAAAATTCAATTATTATACAAACTTTAAATATTACATTTTAGTAAACAATGTAACAAGTATTATGTTTTAAGCAACTTTTGAGTAAATTCTTAACTAATAACACTGCTATTAAATGTCCCAGCTTAAGTAACTTTTAAATATTACACGAATATCTATCTTTACAGATAGTAGAGATTAATTAATGATCTCACTCAACATTTTTTCACAAAAAGTTTATTTTCAAAGTTAGGAGGGAGCTCTGAATGTGGCTTTCCATTCACATACATGGAAGTGTCCGATGACCTTTGTTATAATATAGTGAATTAGTCGAATTCGGTTGAGAGACAAGGAATGAAAACGAATCTTTATTAGGTATTTTACTTAACATCTCAATAAATTCACTTTAAGTGGATAATCAATGGGAACTACTTTACTCTAGGGAGAAGGGTATTGAAAACAAATCATTTAGCATCAGTGCACTAAAATTGCTTGAAAAAGGAGTTTTTTTTTCATTTCGACCATATGTAGTAAAATATGTATACTGCCTATTGGGTTTTTCCTCGAAACTTTCATTTGCAAGGCTACACTTTAAAAAATTTAAAGATTCTGTCAACTAAAAAAGAATGCCTTTGTGAAACCAATGAATATATCCTTGTCGAACTGATCAGAATGGGAATAACATTTAGCTGGGAATCAGCACTGAAGTTGAAAAAAACAAAAATCCAAGTGTTTATAACTTCATGCATTTCTTAATCATGCTTCGACACGCACTAGTTATTCCTCAACGAAGCGCATCTGTACCAAACTAATGTAACAAAACACTTCCGCGCCATATACAGCCAACTGTACCTAATTGGAACAAGTTTCTTTGTTGTAAAATGACATGCCAAGAAACCGAATACATACACTGCAATCCAAATTTAACTTACAGATCACTGAAATTACACAGCGGTTCCCTTTTACAGCTGTATTAAACTAACAAAATGAACGACTTTAGTCTTTAGAACTAAAATATATGAGCACTATAAGGGATATACGATCATCGACATCCTAATTTTAAATTCCCAATACATAATCATAGAACACATAACCCATTTTTTTCTGTAGCGACCTAAGGATGCGAATTTAAGAGAGAGAGAAAAAAAGATAACTATATTTTTTTTCCAAAACACTGAAAATTTAGAACAGTGTCTCGCAAACTGTGTGCCGCGAGAGATTTTCAAATTGACACTAGATATCTTGAATTGAGCACAAAAGCTATTCGAGCCTTGTTACCTTTCGGCTCGTCTTTGTGAACTTGGATTCTCATCATTGACTGAAATTAAATCTAAGAAGCGTGAGCGGCTTCAGATGACTGATGAAGAGATGCGAGTGTTTATCTAACTTTGAACCAAGAATAATGCAAATTTGTTCGCAGAAGCAAGCTCATACATCCCATTGAAATATATTCATATCTAAATTTTAAATAAAATGCATTTAACGAAACTTCAATTTTCCCCTTTTTACGTAACCATCAAAAATTCTTTTTTAGGTGTGCCGCGGAAAAAAAATTTATATTCAGTGTGCCGCAGAGTAAAAAAGTTTGCGAGACACTGATTTAGAAAGACACATATAGCCTCTGGTGCATATCGGGATCTCGTTTTCAAAGAGAATGAAGTTTTTCATTTACTTACTTTTTCACTCCTTAAATGTTTTAATTCGATCTAATGGTTGATTGGAAAAATGCAAATAGTATTTTATTAGTACTTATAAAACAAAGAGTATGTCTTTTATACCTCCAATTAAAAAGTTGCTTCACATCCCTCTAAAAAAAGGGGGGCAAACTGTTGTTGTCAGTGGAAACAACGAAATTTCAAATATCTACCATCCATAAACAGATCACTTGCAACATTCCTTAAAAGTTACACGCCTTTTCCACATTTAGTGACTTCTAACGATGCAAATTAAAACTATTAAGGATTGAAAAAACTCGAATTTATATTTCATTAGTACCAATCGTACCAAAAAGGAATTTTCCAATTATCGCTTAAAAAGTTGCATTTTCCCCACCCATTTTGCGGGTAAACGGCAAACTCATTGTTACCAATGCAAACCTCATGATCATCTCTCATTCCACGAAATTTCGAATTTCTAGTATAAATATATCGTTTGCAATATTCGTTAAATGTTGCAATTTAAAACTAGGGCTCAATTATTGCACTTGGGAGATTCGAAAAGTACAAATTGTATTATTTCATTAAAAAAATTCCTTTATGGTTGCAAAATGGAATTATTTATCTCTAAAAACAAAAAAATTACATGTCTATAGATAGACGATAAAGTGAAAACATTACCTCGTTGCTTTTTTTATTGAAACGAGATCAAAAAGATGTCATTAAACAAGGAGAAAAACGCTATTTTCAAAAAATTTTATTTTCAAATATGGATATATAAGAAAAGTAAAAAAACAAAGCTCCAATGAATTACGGACGTTTTTAGACGACAATTTTTTTTTTTACCAGAAAAAAAAATTACTTATAGCAAACACAAATCACTCAATTTCTCTGCACAATGACGCATAATAGATATTTTTGTCTTTATTCTGTGGACCTTTAAAGTTGAAGATAAATTTTTCGATGCCTTTGATGACTTTTTAGCCCCCCGTTCCAAGACTATCATACTGTTCCACGCGTTCACAGCAAGTTCATTGGCCGTTTTACCCACTTAAGCCAAATATTTTACGAAATCACAACCGTAAAATCTCTTTGTTACTCTGGGAATATTAGAGAATATATATATATGTTAGGACCTTAAAGATGAATTCGCTTCTTTAAACCTACCATATCTAATGTGCAGGTCAGAAAATGTACCCATAAGTAGTTAAAATGCAGATATTTATCTGAATATTAAACTCTTTATGTCATAGCGAACGATTTATTGACGTTAAAGCCAGCAGGTAACTCTGTAAATATTATTTATTATTTATATTTTTATTCATGATCTTAAAATTCACAAGAGCATTGTCTCATAATTACTACATTTTCACAGTTTCAGGCAGATTGCCTTATTTTCACATCAACGTAATGAAGTTACATAGTAAGAGAGGTGGGGTCATTCTGACCTCAAAAGACCTCCTTCATGTGAGATACGACTATGTGGTGATGTGTGCGGCAGGTGAATAATGAAATGATTAATATTTTTTCCCCTTGACTTTGATTAGTGGTTCTGTAATTTGTGGTAAACTTAATCAAGAAGCAATTCTTACATTCTTCCTTAGTCACGGATATGACTAAAATATCCTTTGAATAGCCTACCTCTATTTTTCGTTGATAGTCAACTATATTCGAGACCTAAAACAATATTAGGAAGTATGCATTACAGAGCCTTACGGAAAACTGAAACTTACCTGTTTTAATGGTAAAAGACCTATCGGACAATATTTTAAGGCGAAATTCGTTTTACTTAGCTTCAAAATATATAATCCAATTCACGGGAATTAGTTAAAATTTTGAATATGTTATTCAAACACTCTAAATAGATTTGATGATTTTCCTCATAAGACAGTCTTATTAAAAACTTCGAATTTTACTCTAAACTTGATAACGGTAAAATGTTTATTATGATTGATAAAATTCTTTTCTTTATAATAATTTTAGGATTCAATAGGCAACTATTGCCCCTTCCACCCAAAGGCAAATCTATGCAAAGGTCCAAAGCACACTACGAGAATACGCCTCTTGGCATAAATGGTTATCCCCAACCCTCATATATTTAACCTCATGGTTGGTAAACCATGAAAGCCATCGAGGGGTTACATCTTTTGTTCCTCACAGTATTTTCCAACTTCAAAACCTTATTTCTGGAAATGGGTAAAAGATATTATTGTTTTAACTATGAGAGAAAAGTAGGATTCACTTTAATGTGTTATGTCCTCACGAATAAATGGATACGACGTATTTTATTAGCTCTATGGGGAAAGGCTAGAGTCCATGTTTAATAAGAGCAGGTAAGTTTCTCGTGAGATAACAATACTATATAAGAATCAGCAGTATTGGCAATTTAAAACGAGGCAACAGAACGACCATGCAAAATGTCAATCACAACGTACAGCAACATCAAAACTTTTCTGAACAAAAGATGGGAATTTACCCTTTTTCTTTCAAGTTGAAAAGTTATATCAACTTATAAAAACTGTGATTTCCGCTAAAAAAACAAACAAACAAAAACAGCAGTTATGAGATGAACATTAGCCTTACTGTACAAGGGGAACCGAGCTTTAAATTAGTGATACGGCAATAACTATTATTGCTACCCTTCTGCTAAGGTCATCTTTCTCACGGATCTTTTCTATGGCTAATTTTACATTAGCATTATCCAGTCAAGACATCCTTCAGTGATTGCATGAGAAGAAACGATTTCGTTTCAGGCAAAAACGGTGATCAAATAACAATCATCAGGAGTTGTCAGAAACCAATATTAGACATTTTACATACAATTTACAAAAACAAATGATTGCAATTTAATAACAATTCTAGTCTTCTGGTATATTCTTGAAACTCATCTTTTCCGAACAGCAAAAATTATTACATCATACAAATAATAAATCCATCAAAATCATTACGAAGAGTTTATCAATGAAATGAAAATGACTGAATTTCGATAAGTAATGTGATTATAATATTCAAATCTGTTACAAAATATCAAATACAACTTATAAAAAATAAATTCACTAAACTTAAATTTACAGAGCTGACAATAGTAGTAACGTAGTAATAAATATGCAAATTGATTAAATCAATCAAAAATCAAATAATTAAAATACATAATTTTTTTTATAAATATCTACAATTTCCCAACAAAGTTTCAGTTATTGAAGATTGCTGAGAATTTGAAAAACCAGTTCAACAAGTTATTGTAAAACCGCAAATCACGTCCATATTGACTATAAATTTAGGATCTCCACTGCACCAGTGAGTCAGCCGAAAGTTATAGCTCTCTCAACAGTAATACAGCCACTCAAAGTTGCAGAGGCTTCGCCGATCTCCAATACTTCGGTGAAGGTTCTTATACATCTCGGACAATAAAATTTCTTCTGGTTTCCTTAACAGCAATCGCGAAACGGAAAATTCAGTGCGCGTACACATGCGAAATGCAATATTCCTTGGTCGAGGCGAAATTCAGGTTTTCACTGCATTGCTGAGTGATTTGACACCAATATTATGAATGCGTCACTTTTTACTCGCTACTGTACACTGGAGACTTCCGTATCTTTCTCTTTCAGGCTGTGGCACTTTGCTTCAACCAGTTATAGTCGTGAACAATATATACTCTACTATAACCAGTTATAGTAGTGAACTACTATTATAACACTACTATAACTGGTAACATTACTATAACTGGTGTATTCACTACTATAACCAGTTATAGTAGTGAAACAAAAGAAATACTTCATAACCTTCATTCCGCTACAAGCTATCACCACCGGATAGATATTCGAGTATCAATTTGTTTAGTGCGCCATTTCTACAGCAGAAATGCAAAAAGAACATGTCAAGGAAAAATGAACATCTAGAAAGAAATTAAAGCTCCTCTTTAATTCGAAAATATGATATATATAGCAGGAGGAATATAAAATTTCATCACGATAAAAAAAGTTACAGCCCCATTAGTGTCTTTTGGGCAAAGAATACAACATAGTAAAAGACTAGTTAGAAACAGAACAGAGTCAAGATTTAAGTGCATTCATGTGGGCAGAGGAAAGGCTAAGAAAAATTAGTCCCTGAAAACAGTAAAAGGCAAAATTTAAACTTGCACCAACTAAAAAAATTACTTCTAAATCGGATGTTTGACCAGGGAAGTCTAAGATTTGGGTAAAGGCGAGATCTCAGCAGAAAGACAACACATCAGTAACATGCATGCTTTAGCTGCATGTTACTGATGCATGTTACTCGGACCCAGGACCTTTTACTTTGCGACTAAGTATGCTACCTCTCGAATAGTTTGATTTGAATAAACTTATGCTAAACACATTAGGCTAAACCTTAGTACAAATCAATAAATTCTATTCAGTTGAGCATATTTTTAAATATGTCTTTAATAATCGTCTTTCGAATTGTTCAGCAAACATCCAGGGTTGCCATTTCAAAATGGTGCTTCAAGAACATCTAAATTTAGTGAAAGATTTCATGTGGCAAATACCAAAATGCAAATTACATCACGAACTTTCAGATGGAAACACCCAAGTTTTTCAAGTGATGAATTTAAAATGACTAGCAAAAGTTGAGATTAATCCATATATGAAAAATATCTTGCATTAAAACTTCAAATATCAAGACAACTATACGCTAAAAGGCTTTTCAGACTCAGAGTGTTTTATTAACAATAGATTGATGTATAGTTAGACAAATCTTGCAATTTTATTATTGCACTCGAATTATTTAACTTTAGTGTGGATCTTTCTACTAAAGTTTAACTTTCTCTGAATTAAATTTCTCATGATTAGTATTCTACAGAATTAAACAGCACTTAATATCCTGAAACATGATTAAAATTTGGCTACACAAAATACATTTCGATCATTTTTTATAAAATAGTCCACTTGCTCATTTTTGATTTACCTGAATATTTGGTACACTAAAAAACCTCATGAAAGAGATCACACAAATCCTTAAAATACCAGGTTAAGATACTAAGGTGATTTATAGGTCTGAAAATCAGAGATATGCAAATACAACATAGAGGCCTGTTACAGTAAAAATTTTGCAAAAATTGCGCATTTATGAATCATCTTAGTATTTTTATAAAATACAAAAACTTAATTTTTAAGTGCATAAGTTAAACGAAAGATGTTACATAAGGCACAATAATAATAAAGAAAAAGCATTTTGAATCCGTAATATAATTTAAATTTCGGGTTGTTTTACCTCTGAGCGACATTTTTTTTGCACACAATGGGCTAAATGGCCATGTCACAGGGACCCTAAAGGCTCAGAGAAGGCTGGGGGAGGGGACCCACTGGAACAGCTGTTAGGAAACAGATGGTAGCCTCCTGTCAAGGCAATCCAGCATGTTCTTTAACGTGCACAAGATATGGCTCTCCCACACATGAGGCTATGGCTTCAGTCCTATCTGGCGGAAGGCGGCCTTTCCAAGCCCATCGGCGTCCCTACTGACCAAGGGTAGGACAGGGTGTTTTGCGGAGATAAATCTCAATGCTGGCCCAGCTGGGACTCGAACCTGGGAACTGCAGATTACGAACCTGGCACACTACCAACTGAGCCCCCCCCCCCCCCCCCGCCCCTATATTTTAGAGTTTGTGCGTTAATTCAATTTAATCAATAACTCCTAAACGGTTAGAGTCAGGACCATCAAATTTGATATACAGCTTCAAAACATCCAAGACAAATCATATGGGAGAGGAGTAGTTTGGATAATTCAGAGAAATAGTGTGATAATCAGAGGAATCCAATTATTTTGTAGATATACATTTAAAAGAGTCTATAAATAACAGAGAATGGTGACAAAAAATTACTAAAGCATAGTTATAAAATTATACCCAAAGAAATAATCCACAGTGAACAGCTGTCAAAGATAGTTCAACGTCATTTTAATACTATTAAGCAGCCACTAGAAGGTAGTATAATAAAATGCAGTGTTACTTTCCTATAGTCAATTATTTTTATTTTACAAACATATAACTTCCACTGCAAAAATATCAACACAGTCCCCCTCCCCATAGCGAAAACTTTTAGGAAACAATAACTGTAAGGAAATGGTTTGGTGTAAAATTATGAGTAAATATAATAAAATTCTATTGAAAACAAAAATGCCAAAACATGAAATTTAGTGACAAAAAAAAAAACCCCCTACTGATTTGCTTTTAAGAGATTTAAAACATTATATTGCAAGACATTGGAAAGCATAGCATTAGCACCATGTGATTCCGTGCATATCAGACACAAATTCAGTCAACCAACTTTTGGTTAGTTCAACTAATAGATGACCAAAGTTAATCTAGGTTTCAATATACTGTTTCATTGTTGGACACTGCAAGCTACAATAATTAATGTGGTTTATGCAAAAACATTTATCTGCAGGCAGAAGCCCACTTACCTTGCCATGATCAGCACAGTACCAGTTAGAATTATTCCAAGAATAGGTATGATAATGACAAGTATAAAAAAGCAACAACAAATTATACCATTAGTTTTCCTTTTTAAACTGACTTGAAATGCCATCTGCCATACCAACAATCCCACATTAAAGTTAAACAATCCAAAATTAAAATTTCAAATTTGTTCATTATTGAGTTTTAATTTTCTGGTATTGACCCTTGGGATCAGTGAATGCTACTGTGAATTACATGAGCCACAAATCATACATCTATATTCTAAGCAACATTCCACTGGGAATGTGTGGAAGCATTTCTAGGGATAAAGACTTTTGGTAAACATAAAATCTATTAACATCTTTAACTTTGAGGTTGAGGCTACAGTTTGAATAACAACTTTAGATATTTTTTTGAAAATGCAGCTTGGATTATCTTATGTATTTTTTTCAGCAAACTGCAAGAATTTAATTTGCATCTATAGGGCTTTGAACAATATAACACAAATTTAAATTACTAACTTCTCCAAATTATGCAACATTATATTTTGGAGAAGTATGGGTACACAATATTACCAAAATCATTTGTAAGGGTGTACCAAAAATAAAGGTCACCATTGTTCTAGTTCTAATCCACACTGGAATTCAAAGTAAAATTGTCAAATTACTTGATTTTGTACAAACATTTAAGAACAATAAATATATATTTAGTGTTCCCAAAAACTTAAAATCAATGTATCCTTATTAATTTCTGTGACAAAACACCATAGAAAAGTGAAGTGTTAAATGTTGGCTTCATTACTAATGCTTTTTTGATGCTTCACAACTTGAGGATACAAAAAAAATATATTCTATGAGCAAATAAATAGATATTATACTATTTTTGCTACTTAACATTAAAATGAAATTTAGTTATAATTTTTAATGTGATTTGTTCTCAAACAGCATATTTGATTAGATGTTATTCTAAAATTCCTATACAATGTTATTGCTCAGATATTTTCTGAATAAAAAATAATGCTGTTTTAAAGCACTAAATCTGAACTTCACTTATTTCTAAGTTCTCTTTAGGTGATGTACTAGTTAGTCCTCTGTAGTTGTTTTTTTTTAATATTGAGGAAGATTATAGTTCTACTGATTCAATTTCAATAAAATTATTAACTTCATTTTATTAGAAATAACACTTAAGTGATTTCATTATAAGCCATTTATATAAGTATTATATCAAAAGATCAAAGATAGAGATAAAGGTTTCCAGAAGTTTACAATATAGCGTAAAAAAAATACATCAATTTCCAGCATATCTTAGTACTGAGATTCCTAAAAAAAAGTATGAAATATTAGATATCATTCATGAATCACTTACCGTATATGAGGTATTCCAACACCACCTTGGAGTATTTTATATAATTTACTTTCATATAGTAGCTGAGGATGCCTTGCTTTCGTAGATTCCAGTTTAACAGCAACTTCCTGAAAAGATTATAAAATGCAAATTTTGACAAGTAAATACCTGCTAACTTATTAGCAGAAAAAATAGAACTCACTTCACAACACCAAATTTTAATCAGTTTTTATTTTATGTAAATAAAGTATTCAGAACTAAACTCTCACATCGATATCTTCATGAGCAAATATTCCAGCAAGAGTTTGCAAAGAAAGCATGAAACATTTATAAGTAACAACAAAAAAAGCTACATTTTAGGTACATTAATATGGCTTTAAAACAAATGGGTGGTGATGACCTAACATTGCTGTGCCCTATATTGAATTTTTCTTGGGTTCCTCAAGGATTCTTTGTTACATCTTCATATGGGTGGTTGTAAGGTCATGGTAGGTGTAAACACTGATTAACTGAGCACCACCCAAGGACAATGGATACATGTTCTGGAAAGCCAAGGTTGTTTATCAAAATATCTACGACATATTTAATGTTATTAAAAATAAGAGTATATCTTAGTTTTCATTTCAAGTGACAATATATGGTTTTTCTGAAAAGGAGGAAATAAAGTAAATAAATAAAATACTATTCACATAAGCATTAAAATCATTTTATCTTCAGTGGAAACCATCCTACAATTTCCATTCTTAATTGGAGAGGAAATTCAAACAAATCAAAGATGATGCAGATTTTTTTTTGTTTCTGTTGTTGACTTAATGTTACTAATGTCAATGGCACTAAATACATGGAATAAGAGGAGAGTTGAAAAATCCATATCAAATAAGTGTCAGTGATGCCCTTAAATCAAATTAAAACAATTATGTGATTTCCTGAAAGAATATAAAAGTATGAAGTTCTGTCATTTTTGATGATGTTGTTACAGTTGAAAATGTTCTCAAGGAGCTTTTCCTAAAAAATAGATAACAAGCAGAAGAAAACAGCATTTTTCTCAAACAAAAGAAGCTAACTGCATGCACAGAAATATACATCTAGATAGTTCAAGAATCTACAGCTGAAAAAAAAGACAATGTTAATCTGAACATTACTCAATTGCAATTTCATTCTAATGCAGGTGGAGCGGCACTTCTTGTCAACAAGAACATTGCACAAAAGAAAATTAATATTTAACTATAATCACTAAAAACATTAAAATTACTGCAATTCAAGCAAAATTCAGAAGTTTAATCTTGTCACAACAAAATATGATACTGGCAATAAGATCACCACTAATGAATTTCATGAAGTACTTGACCAATGTCCAACACATATTTTGTGGGGATTTTAATGCATATAATCTTCTCTGGGTTTCTTTAAAACAGATAAAAGAGAAGAAATCACCGAAATGCTGCTAGATAAAAGAAATTATATCTTATTTAATGACAATTCTTTACATTTTTTAGACCCCATGATAGAGACTGCTGTTGATCAACTCTGGTTAACAAATATCAACACGATCACTTCCTATGGTGTACTTTACCAACATCACGAGAAGTGGTCACTTTCCCATGCCAAGTGGTTAGCGCGCTTGGCTACTGATCTACGGGACCTGGGTTCGAGCCCGGGTAAGGCATGGATGTTCGTGTTGTTTTTCTGCTGAGGCCTGCCATCCTCTCAGACCTTCTACTCTGGCATATAAACTGACAGGCTCCTATCAAACCTCTGTGGCAAGCAGCTGCTTGAGGGGGTATTTTTTTTTTAAAGCAAACAAAATAATAAAACATTAAAATTGTAAAGTGGAAGCAGTTTCATCAACAAACTGAAAAATAAGTGTAGAGAAAACTGTCAAGATATAAACATATTAGCCTGAACACAAGCACTACTAATTATAATCAAAGACAGAATAATGAATTTCAGCATACAACTGAAAATAATAAACTAATCACCTTAAGATTTCAATGGAAAGCAAGGAGAACTAGAACATTTCATAATTATTTTGTCTTGAAGTTCAAGCCAGAATTGCCAGTTTGAAGGAGAATTTAATATAATAACAGATAAATGGAGACAATTTTCAGGAAGGCAATCAGCTTACCTCCTGACTAGCAAAAGACGGAACTATATTTGACTCCCTACGAAAAGAAAGAACAGGAAAAGATTTCCTTACAATTTAATCAAGATACTATTCTCTTGCAGAATATGTTGCTAAATATATATTCACGACTCCTCATATAATTATATAACAAAAGGAGCATTCATGAACAGCACATAAACAAAGAAACCAATGCTACTCCACCTGACAACTACATGCACAAACAGTTGGTCCATGTAGTCATTGAAAACATAGCTTGCCTATCCCTAGCAAAACATATTTTAACTCTTATAAACATAATACCCCTCCTCCAAAAGCAGCTGCTTGTCACAGAGGTCTTACAGGAGCCTGCCAGTTTAATACGCCATAGAAAAGAATCTGAGGAAGGCGGGACCACAGTAAAAAGACAAACATCCATACCATACCAACAAAAATTGCAAAATTTTCTGCTTGTGATGCAAATTGATCAATACAAGAAGAAAGTGTGAAAATTTTGTTGAAACAATTTTCCATAATAATTTTGGCAAAGTGCAGATATCTTATATACCCCAAGTTTTTAATTCTCTATCGAGAGATTTGTTATATGCTTAAACATATTCAGAAATTAAAACTAAAGTTTTGAAATGGTTATTTGATGTAAATATTTGAAAAGTAATGTTTAAAAAGTCATATCCTGTATCAAGTATCATTTTAAGCAATTGTAATATTAATGTGAAATGGTGACTTCTACAGATGAGATTTTTTTAGTGCAGTGTGTGTTTATAATCCATAATTGTATAGGTTATTTTTATAAATATGTTTAATTTTTTATGTATATGTTTCAATTCATGTTTTCTCTTTTTTGTTGTTACTGTTTTATTTTCTGTTTTCAATTATGTGTTTATTTGTCATTATACATGTCTAATTTAATTAAACTGCCATGTGCTTGCAAGGAATCCTGCTGATAAGCCATAAGGCTTAGCAGGGCAATCTATGCATATAATCATACTGAAATATAAATAAAGTTATTATTAAAAATATTTAAAATGATATTGAAGTATTTAATTTTATCCACTTAAATACATTTTGAAGCCATCCCATGGCTGAGTGGTTAGCACGCTTGGCTAGTGATCTCCAGGACCAGAGTTCGAGTCCTGGGTAAGGCATGGATGTATGTGTCGTTTTTCTGCTGAGGTTCTGCCCTGCTCACAGACTTTCTACTATGGCATATAAACTGATAGGCTCCTGTCAGACTTTCTGTGGCAAGCAGCTGCTTGAGGGGGTATTTATTTTATTTATTTAAATACATTTTGACAGCCTTGATTGTGCTTTGCATTATTCACGTGCTTCTGTGCCTCCAGCAAG
This sequence comes from Ryuthela nishihirai, assembly GCA_038380435.1. Taxonomy (NCBI): domain Eukaryota; kingdom Metazoa; phylum Arthropoda; class Arachnida; order Araneae; family Heptathelidae; genus Ryuthela; species Ryuthela nishihirai. Next base: position 71,215,766 of record JAWZYU010000001.1, read on the forward strand.
AAGCCAGAAGAAAACTTGAACTTGCTTGTGAAGTGTTTATATGGTTAAAACTGTAGCCCACATTTAAATTGCATTTTAAAATAATGTTTGAATTTTGAGTTAAAAAAAACTTTAGAGGAAAAAAAATTATTTCAGCTAATTCAAAGTATTTAAAGCCTATATTAAATAAATGCTACAATGATTAATATCTTTTACATAACAATTAAAAAGCATTGAAACAATTAATTTAATCCAAAAAATAAAAATATTAGTAGGATGTGGAACCTTTTCACCTGCCCCATTTTCAAAGTTGCTTACCTAAACTCATGAGTGTACTGACTACTCCTGACTACATGAATAAGCTATTTAACATATACGAGTTTAAATAAGAATGTTAAGCAAGAAATCAGCACCTGGTACAAATGAGATTACTAATAATACTATAATCAATTTCACAGAAAATACACAAACTATACTTTTGAATATTTTCAAACCAAATCTGGCAAAATCACCAAATCTCTGAAACATGAAGATATCATAGACAAACTTAATAAAAAATATATATATAAATAAACCTGCCATTGAAATGAGTTTGTACAGACCTATAACATCATATTCCACTTTACTAAAACTTTTCAAAAAACTTATCAAAACAAGACTAACTGGTAATTAGTGCAGTTAAGGACTAAACAGGACTAAGAGTCAATTGTTACCAAAATTCTCCACGGGTTTTATACAGGAAAGGAATACACTGGATAATATCATAAGACTTATTCTTGATGTTGAACATGTTATAAACATTAAAACATCTATTGCTGCTGTGTTCACTAACATTTAAAAATGCTTTTGACATAGTATGGTAAAATGGTCTTCACAATCATCTGGAAATAAAAGAGTTCTGCTGATTTTACCTCTGAGCAGCACCTCTTTACATGCAATGGGCTAAATTGCCAGATCACAGAGGATTCAGAGAAGGTTAGGTAAAGGGAACCCAATAAATTACTGTCATGAGCCTCCTTTACAGGAGGTTCAATGCGTTCTTTAATGTGCACAGGGTTTAGCTCTCCTGAACATGGGGCCATGGCTTAACATCCCATCCAACAGATGGCAGCCTTTCTAAGTCCATCAGTGTCCCCTTTCTCACCGAGGGAAGGACAGGAGTCAGTAGACAGAATTGACAACTGTTTTGTTTGAGTCAGGTTTGAAAAACTGTCAGGTTTGAGTCAAACACAGTTGTGACTCAAACCTGGGAACTACAGATTACAACCCTCGTGCACTACTGAGGCAATCCTACCTTAAAAATGAAAGGAAGCACATATAAATTTCTATATCTGTACAGAAAGGAAAAACTGAAATCAAACAAGGAAATAATATCCTTTTATCAAAAACAAAACTCAAGAATGGAACTATTCAAGATACAATTTTAAGCCCAATGTTATTTAACATTTTCCTTGTGGATATCAATGATATCATAATTGTACACATAAATATTGCAATGTATGCAGATGATATGGCCACATTTGGAGTGTGACAAAAACTTGCACTTTGGTCCAAGAGAATATCCAACACACAAAATATGACATTGAAAAATACTTAACACTGGAAACTTCAAACTGCCATTCTAACTTTTTGCAGCAGTAAAAGATACAAACCACCTATAATATTACATTAAATTCAAATCTAATATCTAGTTCAATACTCCAAATTTCTAGCATTAACCTTGGATCCAAGAATGACATGATCTCTTCACCTTAACAAATTACAGAATCAAGCAAAAATCATTCACAATTACTGAAATGCATTGGGGACAACAAATGGGGGAGCTCTCCAGCTCATATGCTTAAAATTTATACAACTATATTCATATCAAAAGATGATGTACCATTTATATCATTACTGTGACATAAATACCTCCTCTTACATAGAGAATAAAAAAGATCATTTATATGACTTACAATACGCAAGACTTACAAAAAAAAATACAAGAATGAAATAGCTGATAAGAGTGACAAGAATGAACTAAAATCAGATATCATTACTATAATAAGAAGTCACCAGATGTGTAACCCAAATAAAATGATCAAACTACACCCAGAGGAAGAAATGAAATCTTCATGATTAAAACATCTAAGTATTCATAAAAATAACCCAAGGTTCTTAAAAAAATAATCAAGTATCACAAGAAATTTTAATAATCATGCAAGAATATATTAAAAACAAATATAATACATTTTTCCAAGATTTTCTAATTGACCCATAAACTAAACATTCAGGAAGAGCCATCTTTACCATTTAAGAAAATCTCAAATATAAATTTAAGACTAATATTAAAACATCCATTATAATAGAAGAATTAACAGCAACACTCAAAGCTATCAATTGGTCACTCAACAAGAAAAATAAAAGTATTTTTACAGACTATCTGACCATCATGACCATCTTAGCACCAGAACATAACATGATACTTCCTGATATAATAAAGACTATTCTAACCACCACAGACCACAATAAAAAATTATATCCATTTACAATGGATTATCAGCCTCGACATATTCAGAAATTGAAATGGCAGATACACTGGCCAAGACGCTCTCAAATACCACATTATTAATTTATTTGATGGGATTGTCAAGAATATCTTGACAATCCCATCAAATAACTTAAAAAGAGAACAAATCATGATCACACGAATAAGCACTGGAACATGGGCATTCAACTACCACTAATTTAAAAAAGGAAGTCGCTCTTTTTGGCCTACATTACAATGAGTATGAAAACCATCACCAAATTATCTTTCTTCAGTGTATGAGCACAATTCAAGAAGAGAATTCTTCCAAAATCTCAAATATATATACTGAAAGGACAATTATACATGCCCACATAACATAACCTTTCACATTCACAACAGCAACAACACATCGTGGCATGGACTCGACAAGGTGTTGGTAATATTCAAGTGGTATTGCGACCCACGATTCCAGGATGGTCATCCATAAAACACAGAGTTGCTGGTGGTGGGTTTTGGGCTAGGATGTATTGCTCCACTTCGTCCCACAGACACTCAATAGGGTTCAAATCCAGAGAGTGAGAGGGACATCAGTGGAATATTCTTCCAACCAGCACTTCACCAAACAGGAGTGTATCTTGTACCAAATAGGAGTACTTCTTGTGTAAAGAAGGAATCCTGCTGTGGGAAATGGATAGCCATGAAAGGGTGTAGGTGGTCAGCAAGTATATCAATATAGTCTTATGAGGACCCCCTCCCCCATTACCTCACAGGTACAAAGGGCCCCATGGTGGCCCACAGAACATTACACCACCTCCACAGCTAGTAACAACCCGACTTGACAGTGATGTGGTCTATGCCCCACACACAACCTTCTATTGGTGTGTTGTAACTAGAGCCTTGATTCATCGGGTCAAGCTACCAATCTTTCATGGTACATTGGCAATGTTCCTTTCCCTATTCTAACCACATAGCCAAGTCATGCCATCACACATCAAATGGTCTTTACACAAACCTTCGTAGCTGTCCTACCATTGAATGCCAACATAATCACCTGCAGTGGCTCTCTGTTTCAATGATACAAATACAGGAGAGATAGCACTAACCTCAACCATCAATGGCCTAGTTATGTCCATATTTCCCCAGCAGCTGCAGGTTTTGCTGGTTTTGATGCAATCTTGATATACATGTGCAATAGTCACATGCAGAAATCTGACATTCTGAAGTTGTGAATATGGAGCACCCCATCTTCCTCACACAGACAATTTCATGATCAAACTTGCTCAGGTCACCATGTTTACTCATCATAACAGCCACAGGTATGTTATACAGCAGATATTTATCTGACCTATTTATAGTCTGCATGGGGTTTCAGCTGGCTGCATTATTGTAGCAGAGTAGGGGAGATTTGTGGATGGGTGCAGTGTACATAATAAATTGTGCTTTCAGTCTATAAATGAATGAAACTGAAAAATGTTTTCAGCAGAAGATAAAAAAAAACAGCTTGCAACAAAAATATTACTTGAATTTATTCAAATAAGACATTTACAACTGCCTTTGACAATTATGTGAAAACCCACTTACACATGATGAAAAGAACAAAAACAAACGAATATCAAAAATATAAACACATCATTAAACCTAAGCCCATTTTCTCTATTTCACCTGGACTAAATTTTACATTCAGAACAATTGCCAAGTCGAAAGAAGATAGCTGTTGCCGGCACAAATCACATACCTTACCTTTCCTTTTCATTCAGTAACTTTTATTTCCCTATTTTTCCTCAATTTTTTTTCAAAATTGTTCATGGGTTTGTTGACAGAAGTTTTGTTGTCAGATCTGCCCAGAAAGTGAGTTAGAATAAAAAAAAAAGTATGTTACATATCAAAACAAGTTTTGCTACCTTTTTCCCTAGACAATACAACATTGTAAATGTGGAATATATAAGTTAGCACAGATAGCATGCCAAATACACATGAATGCAATACAAAACTCCCAGAATTACAGGGGTGAGGGTTGGCTCAGTCAATAATATGCCAGACTCGCAATCTGTAGTTCCCAGGTTCGAGTCGCAACTATTCCGAAGTTAGAGTCACACTTCCATGGATGAACTTGCCAAGGTGCAGGAGAGTCATACCCTGTGTATGTTAAAGAACACTTTGAATTATCTTGACAGGAGGTTACCATCTGTCTCCTAACAGCTGTTCTGTGGGTACCTTTATTTTCAATATATCACTTCCATTTGGATTATAAGGTTTCATTATCAGAATGACAAGATTTTTCCTTGTTGCACAGCTTCAGATAGCTGATTAGAGTAATCAACATTCTGAGATTTACTATATATATATATTATTATAATACATATATATCATTACAATATTACTATATATAATATATATAACATTAGACAGATATCCTTGCCATTACATATAAAACATTCAGTGCTTATAGCAAAAGAAATTTTCTTTGAGATTATTGCATCCAAGTTCAGTGACAGGATGAATGCATTTGCTAATGATTAAAAATAACTTAAAATTCTCTGTTGCTGAGTAATAAAATTTTCAAATTTATCCCTCAAACTATTTGCATATTAAAAGTTCTTAGGAAAAAACTCGGAAGCTTTTCGGAGCAAGGATAATGCTCCGTCTTCAGTGAAGTGACACTATGTGGTTGACGTAAGGGGTGTTTAGAGATTCTTTCCACGTGTCATGAAGGGTGATTCCAGTGTCTCAGTTGCAGGTGGGTACATGCGAGGTCATTATTTCAATAGCTTTGCAGACTATGGTTCCATAGAAAATGGATGCAGATGCAAGTAGAGTGGCATGCTCCCAGTCTATTGTTGCCACGTGTTGTACAGCTAGCTTGGCAGAGACTGTCATTAGCTTGTTTTGGCTGACATTTGTTGCTCAATGACAGAGAATTTTAAGTTATTTTTAATTAATTTCTGAACAAGAAGGTCCTTTTAATTTTGCATTTTTTTGCTAATAATATTACAATTGTCAACATATGTAATGAGATTTAATTGCTGTTTAATTCCAATACTGATATGATCATGTATAAGCAACATTTTAAATTTTAAGACCATTTGAATGTTGAATTTTTTTTTTAAAATAGGGAGATTTAAACAGTTAAAATTGTTATCTTTCATGATTGGAAATGTCTAGATAGCAAGACTATTATAGTGTTAAAGGTGAGTGATTATTTGGGAGAGATCCAAAATGATTTGATATGGAAGGGCATTAAGATGACAGCTAAAAGTTAAGATTCTATTTGATTGATTTTATTGTGCCATTAAGTTAGAAGATTGTTAATTTTTGTATTTTTTTTTTGTTTGGAAACAAAATTTAAGTACAAGATAACTAGCTGGGGTTGTTTTCTCTCTGAGAGGCACTTTTCTGCACACAATGGCCAGGTCACAAGATTGAGTAAAGGGACCCACTGAGTGGTCTGGAGATATGCTGATGATTTAGCCCCTTTTGGCAAATGACGTGACTGAAACTGAACTGTTGTTAGGAAATGGATGGTAGCCTCCCATCAAGGCCAACACCCTGCTGTTTTAAACATGCACAGGGTATGGCTCTCCTACACACAGCACCACAACTTAACATATCTGATGAATAGCAGCCTTTTCAGGCCCATCAGTGTACCCCCTTCTCACAGAGAGCAGAATGGGGGTTAGAGGAGATAAATCTCAACACTGGTACAGTTGGAACTCAAACATGGGAACTGCAGATTATGTATGAGCTTGGTGCCCTCACCCAAAGTGATAACAATCCAGGGGAGCATTATTAACCCTTAAAGTGTCCAAAACTAGTTAAACTTTAGAAGAAAAAAAAAACTTAACAAATTGAAATGAAGTCTGCTTATTTTATTATTCAGAATAAATTGCACAATCATTTGGTAGGTAACATAACCTATACACTGCATATGACATTAAATGTTGGGGGCCAAATAGTAGCCTGATCTTGAATTGTAGCCAGGAAATAGTGCAGAATCTGTACCAGTGGCTGGGTTGCAGACATTTGTCTGGATGCATGGATTCCCTTTTCACGAAAACAGAAGTGTACAGTTACTTTAGAAAAGTAATCAAATATGGAAAGATTTCCACAACTTTATGTAAAAATCTGGAACAAATTTTATGTACATCCATATAAATACACAGAACCTATAGAAATAGACTTCAACAATTGTTAAAAACATCTGCAAAAAAATTATCGCTGATGCAGTGGGAATCAAACCCGCAACTCTAGATACATGCCAGAGCACTCAACCATTAAATCACACATCAGATATTAAAATATTCCTGAATAAGACCTATAAATCTTTCACCTGAGATGTGGCAGACCTTGTGTCATCCATACTTCAGGAGAGGCATGTATCTAGAGAGTTGCAGGTTCGATTCACGCTGTGTCAGCAATAATTTTATTTTTCACATGTTTTTAACAATTGTTGAAGTCTATTTCTAAAGGTAATCTGTGCTATTATATGATGATCATGATCATCGTCCTCAAACAGCCATGGGCTAAAAGGGTCCAACCAGACCATGCAATTTAGTTCTCCAAGCATATCTGTTCCGAGCTGCATCTGGCCACTGCACACCAATTCTAAGTTTGACATTGTCTGCCCACAGCATCCTAGGTCTCCCCCTCTTTCTGAGGCCTTTAGGCACACTGTTCATAACCCTATTCACCAATCTATAATTAACCATAAGGGCAACATGGCCAAACCAACGGAGTCTCTTTCTGAACAATATGCTGCTTAAAGGAGGTTGCAGACTCCTTTGCCTAACCTCATTATTAGTTAGTTAAATCACCTAATGCCTAAGATACTGTATAGGCATCTAGAATCAAAAGCATCTAGTTTCCTGTTATCTTGTTTAAAAAGTGTCCAAGTTTTACTACCATAACTAACCCTAGAAAGAACCAAACTATTATACAGTCTAATCTCAGTCTCTAGTTGTATATGCCTCTTTCTCCACACTCTCTATAGATTTTTAAAAGCTCCAGCAGCAATCCCTATCCATCTGTTACTCTCATGCCGCACATCACCAGTATCTGTTACAGAGCTCCCAGGATAATTAAACTATGACACCTGTTCAAGATTGCAACCATTCAGATTAACTGAATCACAGCCTGCTTGACCAATTTTCATCACTTTAGTTTTCTCTCTGTTTATAACCAAACCTCCTCTACTACCAGTCTCATCAACAGCTCGAATCAAAGAGTTCATCTCATCACCATCATTTGCAAAAAGGGCTAAATCATCAGCATAATCTAAATGAGAAATTTTCGTATCTCCAGACCATTTAAGGCCAAAAGCTTTCCCTTGAAGTGAATTTCGCATAACATAATCAACAATCAAACTAAAGAGAAAAGGAGACGAAATGCACCCTTGTTGAACACCATAAGTAATGCTAAACCAATTGCTACAAGCCTTACCAACTCTCACGTTATTATAGAGTTTTCATTATGCTAACTAACTTGTCAGGTATACCATATGATCTCACAATCAACCACAAATTATGACGATTAACAGAGTCAAAAGCCTTTTTGAAATCAACAAAGCTGGCAACCAAAGGTTTCTAAAACTCTAAACATTTCTCAAGAATCTGCCCAAGTGAAAATATTTGATCAATACATCCCCTATTACTTCTGAATCCACACTGTTCAACACGCAGTTGTCCATCAACCAAATTCTTAACTCTAAGTATAATCATGCAAAGAACTTTACCTGGAACAGAGAATAGGCCGATACACCTATAGTTATCACAAGAACTGCGCCCACATTTTTTGAAAATAGGGATAATCATAGCTCTGGTAAAATCCTTAGGAACAATACCTTTATCATAAAAGATATTCAGAATTTCAGTCACATGTGTGATGACCAAAACATTCCCAGCTCTAAGTTTAAGATTAGAAACAGCCAAAATAACTTCAGACTGTGTTATAGGGTTATATTAAAGTTATATTTCTAAACTTAAACTACAGAAATCCCCAGCGGTAGATGAAATTACTACGGAAATGCTTAGAGCTGGGAATATTTCGGTTATCACACATATGACTGAAATTTTGAATATCTTTTATGATAAAGGCATTGCTCCTAAGAATTTTACCAGAGCTATTATTATCCCTATTTTTAAAAAAGGTGATTGCAATTCTTGTGATAATTATAGGGGAATCAGCCTACTTTCTGTTCCAGGTGAAGTTTTTTGCATGATTGTGCTTAATATAATTAAGAATCTGGTTGACAATCAAATAGTGATGAGCAATGTGAATTCAGAAGTGGTAGGGGATGTGTAGATCAGATATTTTCACTCAGGCAGATTCTTGAGAAATGTTTAGAGTTTCAGAAACCTTTGGTTGCTAGCTTTGTTGATTTCAAAATGGCTTTCGACTGTTGATTGTGAGATTGTATGGCATACCAGACAAGTTAGTTAATATAATGAAAGCTCTCTGTAATAACACTGAGTCGTGTGTGAGAGTTGGTAAGGCTTGTAAACAATTGGTTTAGTATTGCTTGTGGTGTTTGACTTTTGTCACCTTTTCTTTTTAGTTTGGTTATTATGTTATGCGAAATTCTTTGCAAGGCAAAGATTTTGGTCTTAAATGGTTTAAAGATTTCAAAATTTCTGATTTAGATTATGCAGCTGATTTGGCCTTGTTGGCTAATGATGTTGATGAGATGAATTCTTTCATTAGGGCTGTTGATGAGACTGGTAATAGAGTTGGTGTTCAGTTGCTCTGAATAGTTGGAACCTTGAGCAAGTGTCTCAGTTTAATTATCTTGGGAGTTATGTAACAGATACTGGTGATGTGCAGCATGAGATTAACAGGGGAATAGGATTTGTCTCTGGGACTTTTAGGAATGTATGGAGAAATAGGCGTATACACCTAAAGATTAAAATTAGACTGTATAATAATATAATACCATAACAGTCATCATGCATTTACATTATGTCTAGACAGCCTTGTCATATTTACATTGTATATTCTTTGGTTTAAAGCCTCGAGTAACCCCCCTTCCTGCCTCAATAGATCACAGTATGGTGGCTGCTGTTCTACGCGTGGCATCCAGACCATTAAGTAGGTTGTTGTGGATGATTTTGTGCCTGCATGACACATTTGTAAAGCTTGGATTAGGAAGTGAGAATTTGTAACCTCATCAATTCTTGTGATGCTCCCTCTCAAGAGGTCTCATCGGTGGAATAGTCACTCCTATTGGGGAGGAGGTGCACTTTGGCAAGTACTGCCCTTCAATAGGTGAAGCACAAACATTATTATTGCAGTGACTAGATAGGATTCTGTTCAGTCATAATCCCATGTATTGTAGCTTTGCACCACTGGAACATGTACACCAAGTACATGCAAGTGTCCAAACCTGTGGTTCCTCTTGTACTGAGTAATATTATTATTGCCATGACTGGTCATCAGTAGGGTAAAATTAACCTGTCTCACTATGATCTAATCCCAGTTCATGCTCCCTATTAGTGGGTGAGAACCCTTTAGGCAAACTGTTCATAAACCTATTTGTTAATCTGTAGTTATATGTATAGATAACCTTAACAAAACAGTCTCTCCTCACAATATGCTGTTCAAAAGTGGTTGCCAACTCCATTGCCTAATGCAATCATTACTTACAAAAATTAAACCAACTACAGCTCAAGATAATGCCTAAGAACCTAGAATCAAAGGCATAAAGCTTCTTGTTATCTTGCTTACGAAGGGTTCATGTCATCACCTCCCTCACTAGGGTATAACCTCTGCAAAGGGAGGAAATTGTCCTATTTTGTGAGAACTGCAGATTTTTTGAGTTAGCAACATTGTGTGCAGCGTAATGTTTTGGCAGTTTAGTTTTTGTTTATAAATGTATGACCCTGCATTTGCTAAGACTAGGTCTGTTGGCATCGCTAGTATCTGCTAGAGAGCTCCCAAGATAATTAAATTGAGAAACTTGCTTAAAGATGCAGCCATTCAAAACTGAAGCACACCCAGTTTGACCAATTTTTATCACTTTAGTTTTTTTCTCTTTATCATCAAATCTACTCTATTGCCAGTCAAATCAGCATCTCTAATGAAAGAGTTAATCTCAACATCATTTAGCAAAAGGGCCAAATCACCAGTAAAATCTAAATCAGAAATTTTCAAATCTCTAGACCAAATAAATTCCATAGCCTTATTATTCAAATGGCTGTCTCCTCTGCTCTTTTTTTTTTAACACAAAAGAGTACTGTTTAGGTTCAAGAAAAGCATGTTTAAAATGACCCCATTCTTCCTCAACTTCAGTAGTAGGCAAACCATAATTATTATAATGATTGAGAAACCTATCACAGTAACCTTCGACTATAATTGGATCTTTCAGTGCTTCAGTTTTAAAAGCAATTCTTTCTACTGTAACACAACATTTCTTTAGCTTCGGATGCAAGACAATTTTAAAGTACTTGCCTGTTTCTGGATCACCAAATGAACAGCTCCATTAATGATGAACATGAAATACTAACTAAGGATATGCCCTTGCTATGTTATGGTGTTTTACATGCTCATGCTTTCTTGGTGATCATGACATGATTTAGACAGAGCAATTTTGCAACAACTAAAATTTGGTTGTCACAGCAAAATGCTTCTAATCTCTAAACAAGGATTTTTTAACTGAAATTCAATTGTAGATTTCTTTGGATCTACCATATATTTTCTAAATTAGACATTAAAAACAAGCACAAAATTAAAACTTTTAAACAGTTTAGAGCTGTTAAAATATTAATAGTAAAATGTAATATAACTAAAATTCTTTCTATTATGAATAGAAATAATCATTAAATTAGGTGGAACCCAGCTTATAAATGCAGCATGTCCCTTAAAAATGTTCCCAAACCGAATGTGTCTAAGATGAATTTTTTCCATAAAAAATTAATGCTAGATATGTAGCGAAATTCTTCATAACATCAAAAACTTTCCTTTTAACCTTTTCACTACCATATCAGCCCAAACTACAAGTAGGAGGTATTGAAGAGGAAGGAATAGCATTGATTGGCCAGGATGGTAGTAAAATGGTACACACTTAGAAAAAGTTCTTGCATTTTTTGACAAAATTTATAAATTGTCTACACACATCAGTAGTGCACAATGCATGAGTTTTTGGAGTCAACTTTTGAAATCTGAGCATGTTCATAAGGCTTGAAATACTCTAAAGATGAGTTTGAGCTCAAAATTTCAAGAACTCAGAAGAAATATGTTTTGATACATCATTAAAAACATATGCAGAAATGAATGCCACTAAATTATTTTTTAAATTCCTTGCATTAGAGGCCATTATAAACTTAATTATAACTATTTGAAAACAAAATTACATTATTAATAATATTTAAATAAATACTTGAATTCACGAAAACTGAAAATTATTGAATAACACCATTATAAAATGGTAATTAACTAATAAAAGTGAGAATACATTAAAAAAATTCCAAGCTGAATGTTGCTTATTAATTTTTCATTAATAGATTTAAAAGTTAAAAAATAATCAAAAGAAATTATTTTGCTTTTACTTATTTATTAGCTTTAAAATTATAAGCAAAATTTGAAATCTAATTGATTGAACTAGTGCTCATCTTTATAACTAACATTGAATTGGCAGTACTAATGGCATCTTTCCATACATATGTTACAAAACTACAATTACCTGCAAACCAACATCAATTAGATGTGCTGCATAATTAATTAATAGTCTGGAAGTTGAATTTTTTATTGGTTAATACCAATGAAAAATTCAACTTCCAGGCTATTAACAATTAAAGAAAAAAAAAGTTATGTATTGTCTAAAGAACTTGGTGACTAAGTGTTTAGAATGCTTGGCTACTGATCAAAGGGACTAGGGGTTCAATCAAGCCCACAATAAGGGATGCATATTTCTTTTCTGTGTTATCTTTCTCTTGAGATCTCACCTTCCTCACAGATCTTTTCTATCACATACTAAACTGATAGGATCCTATCAGACCTCTGTGGCAAACAGCTTCTTAAAGGTTAATTTTTCTTTATATTGTTCACAACCTGAATGTTGTGAGATGAAGTCCAACTGTAATTATATATGGATCTTTGCCACTTAATCTTTTCATTATTTAAACAAGTCTCCAGACGAATTAAGATAACAAAGTGTAAAAGTAATTATGTAAATTTAGGTAGCAAATAAATTAGGGTAGTAAGTTTACTAAATATAGCACTTTTCAATACTCCCCACACAAATGACATAACACAGAAGCTTTCCCACTGGCTTTGATAGTCAGGTTTGCTAACCACTTTAGGCAGGGCTGTATAAGTGGGTAGACACAGAACATAGCTGAATATTGAGTGAAATGAGAAAGTTTTCTGTTTAGTAAGAGACCTGATGTTCAACTTTTGCACATTAGTGGAAATTCTATAGCAAAAATCAAATGTATCAAACATAATAGCTTGCCTGATTTTTTTTTTTACTTTTGGAAAAGGAATTATGTGGTATTCAAATAATTTACTTATATATAATATAATGCAAAACCTTATATGAGTATTTCTTTTACTTATTTCTATTCAAGTATTAGAAAATGCCTCTTTACATGATTTTATAATCATCAAATTACACTAGAACTCTCTCATGAAAGGGGAGGTGACTGCATAAGGAGTAAACCTATATAGCACCCAGGAAAAAATCATGTTTTTTTCCTTCTGGCACAATTTTGAGAAATATTGCTTTCAGTGTATGATGTCATTTTTCTCAGTTCATTCAGTGCATTCACTTTAGTTCATGATCGGGGATGTGCATTCATGTGCGACTTCACTGCAATTATGTTGAATGTTCTGGACATCAAAGTTCAGTGTAAATAAGCTAACAATTGTGCTAATGATTTGCATTCTCTGGCCTTCATATTTCTTCACATAGCAAATTTCCTGATGTAAGAGGATCTGATAACATTTCCACCAAAATATTTTAAAGGATGACCAATGTGGGTAAGTAATTATTTTGTCAACAACCACCCTCTTTTAAGTTATGTGAATGTCTTAAGTAGTGGCAGCTTATGAGTTTCTAGACAGGTGGGGCTAGTTTATATGTATACAGAAAAATACACTATGCAGGGGCAGTGATGATGCAGCTGGTAGTGTGCCAGAAACCCAATCTGATATTTCTAGGTTCGAGTCCCAAGTGAGAGGGAACAGGGATTTTATCTGCCAACTACTACTCTGCCCTTGGTGAGAAAGGGAACATCGAATGGTTAATATACATAATTAAATTTTATATACATTCAGAAGCAGAAAGGGCTGCATATGCCAACTTTTTTCACTTAGTAATATATGTATGCAATTTATTAATTTATAATATTTATTATATAATTTCTGCTACCTATTGCATATAATTTTTAAAAAATGAAATATAATTATGATGAAATTATCAAAATATTGTATTCAGGGCAATTTGGCACCAATAGCAAGAAAAGATGTTTTTGCCCAGGGCAAGTTATTTTGCAACCTATCGGATAGGTATATTTTTTTCCACATAGTAATGAAAATTGACCATGTAATAATTTTAAATTGTGCCATAGGGTTAGTTTGTGCTCAGGTCAGATACTCCATTTCACCCTTGCCTTAGCATAGCCCTGATTGCATTGCTATTAAATTTCTCACATAGGTTTCACTGTGTACACTGTGTTACATTAAAAAATTCAAGCCTCTGCCTGTAACAGAACACATGCACACATATATACAAAATCCTCATGCAGCCATGGGCTACAACGGTCCAAAAGTCATGCCATACAGGACAAGAACACCAGCAGTTTCAACATCACCATGAGCAAACATGATACCACTATGCCACCAAGGCAGAGTTTTACAGTTGGTCATCTGTAACGCCTTAAAGAGCATCTACTCACTATAGTTTAGTCCACAAAATCATTAATAAAGACTAGGTATTGAATTATTTAGTCTCGTGTTGTTTTTCAAAGTGCTAAACAAAACTGCCTTGGGACAACATCATATCAGAATAATTCAGTCAGATAACTAGTCCAAATGATGCAAATTCGTTAACAAGATACTTTCTTTATAGAGTTAAGAAAACAAACCGAAACCAAATAATCTAAAGACCTAAGCCTCATTACAATTTTATGGAATAAACAGTTGTAATGAATAAATAGTCTGTCATTATAAAAAATGAACACAAATTTACAAAATTCCAACAAAATTCCATTAGAAACATTATAACTTAAGCAACTGTATCAGTGCACAAAGCTGTACATATCCCAAATCCATCAACTCCCAAACAGCACACAAATCCAGAGACTACACATCAAATTAATGGTATTCTATTGCAAAAAAAAAAAAAAATTCATTACAAAAATTTTCTTAATTCCATAAATAATGAAGCACTTTTTGTTTTATCTATTTTTACCTCTCTGAAATAAGCCTAGTTACTACGATTCACATTTACAAAAAACCCTTGAATCAATGAGCATATTATATAATCTAAGCATATTATATATTCTAAGCATATTACTAAACTGTCTTTCATTACAATATTTTTAATGTGATGCGAGTTTTATTAGTTGAAAAGTTAATTCATTTTACTGCATTTCACATCTGCTGCAATTACTGAGAAAATGTTATAGCATTTGACGTGTTTGAATCTTTATGCATGAATGAGGAGAAAAATGATCAAATTAACATAAGCGTATTATATACATCAGTGCATTACCGAAATATGTGAAAGACTTTGACCAATAAGTATCTTTTATGTTAAAGAAAATTCAGCCTGTTGTAAATAAACATTCATAAGCTAGTAATGAAATGCATGCACATTTTTGACAATTGAAGTTGGATCCATCTTATATATATATACCTAGCATTAGCTGCCTAATATAAATATTTACAATTATTTATTACTTAAACTGGGTAATTAGCATTTATTTCCTGCATGGTAAATTTGCTTTAAACTCATAGAACTCTACGTACTTACACTCGTAGAAATTCTAAATAGGTAGCTAACTGTACATCATATCGAATTCTCAGTGATAGCAATATGATAGAAATATGGGTGTCATTTTTTCCTTCAGGCCAAATTATCACTAAGAAATCAATATGATGATTTTATTAGTAGCTGTTACTTGAAATGTTATACATAATTTCCTTAACATTAAATTCTCATTCGTTCAACCATTTGACTACTATACTGGCCCAAAATGGCAATGATTTTAAAAGGACTCACCTAACCAATGTTATTCCTTCCTCTTCACTACCTCCTAATTGCAGCTTAGGGCTTTTTGGGCTGGTATGGTAGTGAAAAGGTTAAACTACACACAATACCATAAAATAATTATAAAAAAATATAAGCTTCATTAATAAGTACATATTATTTTAGACAGCTCTTTTTGAGAAGCCCTATTTGTGGTGACTCCTTTACACTGCACTGTCACTATTAAAATAAGTTCAGATTCCGTATTGCATAATAATACTTTCACTGTCAACTGAGCTGGTAATATATATATGCATTACCCATAAACTAATAAAATTAACTACACATATTTTTACAAATAATAAAATATTACTTATGTGAAGGCACCCAAACGATGAATCTACAAATATGAAGGAATAACTGCTGAGTTCCCAATTATCACCCAGTGGTGGTGCAGTGTGACTGTGCCACCACTGGGTAATTCAGTGATATGATCTCTTATGTATTGATATTGTTGTGGGCCAGCTTTACATCTGCCCAGACCTCACCTTTAACTTTCAAAAGGTTGTAGGCAGTGCAGCAAATGATTGACACTAGCATGGTAAATGATGGAAATTTCTGGGCACATTTAAACTTGTTCTGTAATATCCAGTGCTTATGATTAAGGAGATGCAAGGCAATTTTGAGTGTATTACTTCACTAAATGTTATTGAATGAATAAAATGAATGGGAAAGATGCCTTAGGAAACAAATATTCATGTACATTATTATTTTTATTATTCCTTTTAATTTGGAATTCAATATTTTAGTATATATTACAGAAATTTTGGTGGGGCCTGGCCCCTAATGATGTGCTGCTCCTACCCTTAAGTGATTTATTGCAAGTAATTTAAATGCCAGTAATTTAAAAGAGATTACTGAGAAAACGATTGTCGAAAAAAGTCGGATATTCAGATGTAAAAAATTTACTAGAAAAGAAAAATTATGAGCAGAGAAAGGAAATCATTAGTATATACATTTAGCCTGCTAATACTGAACTTTGGAACTCAGGACTATGCATAACTGACTAGATTAGGTGTAATGCAACTGCATAATTGACTAGATTAGGTGTAATGCAACTGCGTAATTGACTAGATTAGGTGTAATGCAACTTAGCCACTTGTGACTACAGAGAAGTCCGATCAAGAGCTATGAGAAGCATTGAGGTGTAAAATACCCGAAATAATATATATAAAATATCCCTTCAAGCAGCTACTTGCCATAGAGGTCTGACAGGAGCCTGTCAGTTTATGTGACATAGCAGGTTTGTGAGTATGGTGTGTCGTCAGCAGAATAACAACATAAACATCCATGCCTTACCCCAGGGCATGAACACAGGTCTCTTTGATCAGTAGCACAGTGCACTAACCACTTGGTGCAAACATGAAATTTTACATTCCATATTCAAGATGACAAATATGGCAAAATCATAAGTACAATGTGATACCTAATATTTGGAATTCCTTTTTGATTTCTGGTTGGGAAAGAGCTGTTAGGAAAGGAGTAAAAAGAAGATTGCAAGAAACCTGAAAAGGCAAGGTTGGGAAGAAATCGAGCCTTGTGGGAACCTAGAGTAGAAAGGAAAAATATACGAAAGTTATCAATTTTGATAACCCAGGCAGTTTCCTTCTGTGTAGAGCTAGATCATTAGGAACAAACCTTCATTTAAGCAAATTACTTCAGATCTCATACAGTTGTGGTGTATGTGGTTTGGTTGCAGACTCTGTTGAACAGTGCTGTGGAGTCGGTGTTGAAAACAATTTTGGTGCTGCTAGTGTTGGAGTATGTACATTTTTACTGACCTTGGCATGTGACACTGATTGGCTGCACACGTGCTTCTTTGCATAACACGGAGGTGGTTTTAATGTATTGGCTGATCGGTGTAAGGGGCAGGTGGTCAACTTTTGTTCTCTAGAACAAATCTGAACTTGAAAAAAATGTTTTCAGCTCATCCTATAGTATGTCCTTTTCATTTATGAAAAGAGGGATACGAAGCATGACTGTATACAATTTGCCATATTTGGTTTCTCTAAAAAGCTTGAACTTTGAATCAAGACTGGTTTATATTCACTTTTAACACTAAATTCTATTGCAATGAATTATTTCATCTGCACTGTGTTCTAATTTGCACAGGTTAGTGTTCTTACAAAGAATTGAAAATGTGGAGAGAATGCTTTATTTTAAAATGTAAATAAAAAATTACTAAAATGATAATTATAATAAAATAAAAATAAATACCCCCTCAAGCAGGCTTGCCACAGAGATCTGACAGGAGCCTGACAGTTTATATGGCAAAGTAGATCTGAGAGGATGGCAGACCTCAGCAGAAAAATAACACTTACCTGGGGCTCGAACCCAGGTCTCTTAGATCAGTAGCCAAGCGTGCTAACCACTCGGCCATGGGACGGCTAAGCATGTAACTAGTTGATAACCAAAAACAACTGAGAATATCCAGGGAGTACACCAAAGTGCCACTGAATTAGGGATTGGGGAAGTTATCCAAATTCAGTACCACAAGTCCCACATTTGCACACATGCACGGCTAAAACTCTGATATATAGCTTCCAGCTTTGGCTACCCCAAGCATTTGTCATGAGAAGCGTAATGGGAAAGGCATGGGATTTAGATGCATTTGACAGAGGGCAGATTGTAGGTGCCTGACGGATGGGACACTTGACCTTCCAAAATTGTCAAAGAACTTGGATTTTCTCATACGACAATTTCAAGAGTGTTCCGGAATATGAAAATTCCAGCAAAAAAAAAAAACACCCGGACAAACTGCAAAGGACAACCAGCCTCGAATGCTAGTGGGCTCCACGATCTGATCCGCATCGTATGGACAGATAGGGGCCAGACATTATCTGAAATCACCTCTTATCTGAATGTGGGTTCCAGCCAGGAAGTCAGTGCATGGACCATGCAGCAACACTCACTTCATTGTCTCAGCTTCGGGAACTGCTGACCTAAGAGAGTCCTACTTTTAATAGCATGACACTGGGCTCAACACCTTGCCTGGGCTAAAGAACATTGAAAATTGGCAATGGATAGCTTGGAATGATGAATCCCAATTTAAACTTCATCACACCAATGGGAGATTGAGGGTATGGCACCAACCCCATAAAGCCATGGATCCTGCATGTCAGGTCGAAACAGTACAAGCTGGTAGTTGCTCACTGATGGCCTGGGATGTCTTCAGTTGGACGTCTGTGGGACCTTTGGTACTTGTACCGACTCTAAATTCTTCCTGGTATGTAGAACTCATGGCTAACCATTTACACCCATTTATGGCCATCATGCATCCCAATGGAGATGGCGTCTGCTAGCAAGACAACTGTTAATATCACAGGTCCAGTTAGCTACCGCATGATTGCAGGAGCATTCTGCTGACTTTGAAATAATGAATTGGCCACCTAGAAGCCCAGATTTAAATCCCATCAAAAATCTTTGGGATATCGTCAAGCAGAGTGTTTGAGCCCGTGTCCTATCAGCAATGACCTTGAGATAATTGCGGGGATGCATGAGTCGCCATACCTGTTGAACATTTATTTTTATTTATGGAGTCCTTGTCTCGTCATGTGGCAGCAGTTATCAGGGCCAGAGGGGGTCCAACACGTTACTAGGTTGCTATCCCTAATTCAGTGTATATACAGAGTGTTCCAAAACTCTCTGTACAAATTTCAAAGGGAGATAGGGGAGATGAAGACAACCCTTTTTCGTCTATGAATGTATGTACATTTTCTCTAATTGAGAGATCTCTAATAATTGAATTTCTCTACAAGATCTCTAATTGATCTTGATCGGCGGCCGATAGCTCAGTGGTCCAGAGCACCTGACATGTTATCAGGAGGTTGTGGGTTCGTATCCCACCCGGTTCAAGACAATTTTCCCTCTAAAATTTAAATTGACGCTAAAGTGCTGATTTATTAGTTGATATGGAATACATCCAGTTTATTTCATTATTTATGGCAACCAAGATCGCCCAATTTAACATGTATCAATTTCTTCCTCTGGGGACATATGAAGAACTTCGTGTACAAGACTCAAATTAACTCAGATGAAAACCTTGTCGCAAGAATTGCTGTTGCCACTTCAACTGTTCACGAAATTCCAGTAATCTTTCAACATGTACAGTAATCAATGCTTCGACACTGTCATGCATGCAATGCTGTTGATGGTTGCAACTTTGAGCACCTTCTTTAAATAAACACTTTCGCACTTATTTCCATCGATTTATGTATCGCTCCACCGATATTTCTATCAGCACTCTCTAACACTGAAGGGTTACATCAGCAGAGATACATTTACATATGAAAAAGGTTTGTCTTGGTGTTCCCTATCTCCCACTGAAATTTGCACAGAGAGTTTTGAAACACTCTGTATATTCCCCCATTCAACCCCAGAAAAGGGAGAAAACCCTTGTATAGCATATTCAGTATAATCACATATTACTGGATTGAAGCATTAATGTAGTTCTTTTACATCTCATAAAGAAGTTAAAACTGAAACAATTTTTGATATTCAGATCATTCTTTGTTCTCTCCTACAAAGATTTCCTCCAGAGAGTTTCTAGGGCTAGCAGAGAAAATCCAAATGCAAGCCCAGTTGGGCTTGAATTTGAAATTTAGATTACAAGTCTGACACATACCAACCCAGTTTCTCTACACATTTAACAAGCTGAAAAAGCTCATTTACAGGACTAGAATTTATAAAATTAATAAGTCTATCACAAATTTAAATATCGCATTATTGTCAAATTGCCTAATAATTCATCATAAGTCCTTGTGAATATTATGCAGTCATTCAATAACCATTTTTTAAATTTTAGCATTCACCACAAAAAATCTTAGTCAATTTCTCTCTTGTTGCTGCAACATAAATCTGTTATCATTGAATATTTGTTCCTATGATTTACTAAACATATTATTTTTATATAATTCATATATTTAAAGCTTTGCATTGAAACTGTGAAGAAAACCTAAAGAAAAACAAAGGAAACAAATGTGTCAAGTTGCGTTTCAACAATAATTAATAATAAGAGGTAACAGAACGGCATTTATAGTTATCAATTAACAGAGTAATAACATAGTAGGCCTCTACATTTCCTTAAACTATATCTTAATTGCATTACTTAAAAGAATAAATGCAGACAAATGAAAGTTCACAAACACTAGTGATATATTATAGAATATTAGTATTGAATTTTTGTGTAAACAAATGTTACTGTAAAAATTATTTGCCATAAATTAGTACCTTTAATTAAATAGAATCTTATTTGTATCTCAAACAATAATTAAATACTGAATTTGAAACTCTATACACGAAAAAACAGAGGAAATCCAGTATTTTTACCTAGTACATGGAAATAGTACTACTTTGGGTAGTGGATCGAAACTTTCCTTATGGGTCTCATTAGCACCATTGTTTTTTACTTTTGTTGTCCCTGATGGGATTATTTAGCTCTGGGGGATTTTTTTTTATATAATATGATAGTATCAGCCATTCATTGTTTATGATATTTGTGATTTCTAGGCAGAGTTCTGGAGGCTTTTTAATTGTGCTGATCAGATTGTAATTTTCTTGTTTTTTTACCTCCAATGGGAATATTTAATTCAGAGCTTTTTTTTTTAGTACTGCACTATTAGACACTACGTAATGATACATTGCATTTTACATTACATTTTGATATATATTGTTACTTTTTATTTCAGTGATATATATTGTTTACTTTTTAGACTTGTTGTCTTGGATGAGATTATTTTATTCTGGGGCTTTTTTTATACAGTGGATCAGAGGCGAATTGTTTACGATATTTTTAGACTTGTCTCCAATGAAACTGTTTGGATCTGGGTTTTTTTGAAAGTGTAGAAGAGTGGTTTATTGTTTAGTGGCATACTCAAATTAATAAAATTCATTCTGATAAAAAAAATATAAAATAATTTCAAAAATTGTGGGTTGGGTTGTTTTACCTCTGAGCGGCACTTTTTTGCACACCATGGGCTAAATGGCCAGGTCACATGGACCCCGAAGGCTCAGAGAAGGTTGGGGGAGGGGACCCACTGGAACAGCTGTTGGGAGACAGATGGTAGCCTCCCGTCAAGGCCATCCAGCGTGTTCTTTAACGTGCACAGGGTATGGCTCTCCCGCACACGGGGCCACGGCTTAACGTCCCATCCGACGGACGGCGGCCTTTCCAAGCCCATCGGTGTCCCCTACTGACCGTGGGCAAGGCGGGGAATTTTGCGGAGATAAATCTCAACGCTAACCCAGCTGGGACTCGAACCTGGGAACTACAGATTACGAGCCTGGCGCGCTACCGACTGAGCCACCCCCGCCCCTCAAAAATTGTGGAATGGCAGTTCAGTGTTTAACATTATGCACTTTTTTTTTTAAAGTAGCTGTCCTCAAAAAAGATTAATCTTTATTATTAAGTTTTTATTTAAAACTGCCAAACATTTGTTAGCAATAACATGCTGACCATTGAAACAAATAGCCTACCATTGAAACAAATAGCCTTGTTTGGTACTGACCAACATTCATTGTACCATAATACCATATAAGCAGTTAGGAAAAATTACCTTAGGTGCATTATTTTTGCTGGTTTTATGTGCAGAATAACATTTTATATTTAAAAATTAGTGTTTATGATATGTTTTATTCGACGTGTTCTTGCTTTCCAATCTCTTCTGCTAGCAATGCAATTTTTTAGGTTGCTATTGGTGAAATATTTTTTGAAGTTGAATATTATTTCCAATATGATAATTCAACATGTTTTGCATTACTGTACATCGTGTAGTTAGTCAAATAATACATCAAAACATAATGTAAAATGCAATGTATCATTATGTGGTGTCAAAATCAATATGGTGCTTGAGCAATCAAAACTGTAGGTCATCAGTAATGGCAAATAACATAAGTATTTTATTTAAGGGTATTTTATAACTAATTTTAAATTTAGGGCAATTATAGCATTTGATTTTTATATGTAGTATGCTTTTAAAACTATTCTAAGCATGCTAATTTTTGAAAAACGCACAATTACATTTTTAGGAATTACAAAATTGCTAAGCATATTATTTAGGGCAGATTCCACTACTATAATAAAACAAAAATATTTCATTTCATTTGCTTTTTAATAAACCATAAAAATTTCTAATTAAACATCGATAATAAATTCACTCATAATTTTATTAAATTGTAGCATATGAATAAATGAGAAAACATTAAGTATTTTACTACTGCTTGGTATCCAGCAATTTCTGTTACGTGTAGGTACATGTAGTTTATACTAGTAATAATTCGCCGTCTCGTATTAACTGAAAAACCTACACGAAGGCAAATTATCGAAGTACAGAAATGGCTTCTTCATTCCTCAGTTTTAAAAAAAAGGTAAAATAACCGAATTACCTCCTGTGCTAATTATATTAAATTTGATATCATTAAGCATAAAAAAATTAAGTTCATAACACATAAACGAATGCTCCTACCTCGCCATTAGTAATATTGATGCCCAAGTAAATATCTCCAAACGAACCACTTCCAATTTTCCGCACTAATCTGTATTTTACACCGACGACGAACTCCGATCTTGAGGAACTGCTAGCGCTGGCCATTTCCATTTAAGGAAGACCACACAATTATAGGAGTATATGGTTTTTAGCCACACAAAGAGAAAAATCTGGGCTTTTAACCGTAGGCTGCCAACCTACGCACAGTTCGCCATCATCTTGGAAAATGACGTCAAGTACAAAGCAACAACAAGGAGTCATGGGATTATTTTGTTGTTGCCACCATATTTTGAAAAGTAAGGTTTAGCAATATTAAATATTATATTACCAACTTTATATTTAACTGCGTAATATTATGTATATTATGTCCACAACAACCTAAAAGAAGACGATTTCCCTTTAAAACTTCAAATAGTTCTAAACATTATTTGGAAAACCGCGCCAAAAAATGGTTGTTATCCATGCGTTATAGAAGAGTAAACAGTACCGCACTATAATTAAAATATTAGTTAGTATAAGTATAGTGCGCTTTCAATTTCTTTTTAATGATATAAGCATTCGAAATTGGAATACCCAACGACATTGAAACGTTTTCACTAGAAGGCATTTTTCAATATAAAAAGTAACACGAAAACTTCATTAATTAAATTGATCAATTTCATCATGATCAATATATGCTTAATAAGGATAATAGTAATGATAACATGCAAATACAACAAATTCAAAGTTATTTTAAGTTCATCATCAGCAGTCATCAGAAAATCCCAAACTAAAACAGTCCACATTTCCTCCCGCGATTAAACGTCTTGAATCCCAAGCGATTGTAACAAACTATCCAGCATACTCATATAAGTTCTGTTTTCAGTTCTGTTAAACGTACGTTTTGACTATTTATAATACAATTTAACAAAGTAGCATTGGTTGTTAATGTTCTAATTTCGTAGTTAATA
The DNA here is from genome assembly GCA_038380435.1 of Ryuthela nishihirai. Lineage (NCBI taxonomy): Eukaryota > Metazoa > Arthropoda > Arachnida > Araneae > Heptathelidae > Ryuthela > Ryuthela nishihirai. The sequence continues at coordinate 71,239,928 of JAWZYU010000001.1, forward strand.
AGATTATCTGTCATCATTGACTCAACTGGAAATTTTTAATAAAATTTTCAAAGGAGGATTTAGATAAGCTAAATTTTAGAACAGTGATGTTTTTTAAGAACTGTGATTACGATTGGTTTAAATAATAATTATTTTTTATATAACTTGGAAACTATTTTGGGGATTAGAAATAAAAAGCTTTATCAAATTGGCTACATATTGTTGTTTAATATAGATTATGATTAGTTATCCCTTAGTCTATGCTCCTGGAATTGGTAGGATATTTAGGTACGAATTCTCTGAAAGATTACCTTAACAGTAACAACCTTTAATAAATAATAATACAATTTAAAGAGAAAAATAATATTAAATTATTAAGGAAGGCAAATGTTGATATACGTATGTAATTTGTAAGAAATATTAATTTTTACAGTAAAACAATATGTGAAAGAAACAAAAATTCACATTGGTACGATCCAAAATTACCATAAGAAGGAATTTATTTGCATTTAATGTTGGATAATATAGCGTAAGTGCATATGCCATAAAAACTTGTAAATGCAACACTCGCTGTCTGCTGAGCAATTCAATTTAACTCAAGGATGTGTACAGCTGTGATGTACAGAATATATAGATATTATTTATTAATTATTCACTCTTGAACATGGCAAATGCGTTACACCAGACTAGTCACAATATTGTGACATACACAATATTGTACACAGGGCCATGGCATTGTATCTCATCTCATGGATGATGATCTTTCCAAGCTCATCGGTGTCTTCTACTGACTGAAGGCAGGATGGGGGTTATGCAGAGATATATGTCAAATTTTGGACCAAGATATATATACATCAAGTGATTGTGTAAAACATGATAAGTTAATTCTAGCAGGTATGCAAAAAATTTGTATATGGAGAAATATCGATAAGCGATACGCAGAGTCATGCCTTGACAATGAAAATTAGACACATGCCTATTGCCTGTAAATCTGAAGGACCCAGAGCATGTCCCTCAGATTAGGGGTGCAGGCTGGTGCAAGAAGTCTGGATGTGTCTTTTGTATAGGGCCTGAAAAAGTCTGAAGGCGATCCCAGCGATGTGCAATCATTGCTCTATTGAAAGCTATTTCTCCACCATCGAAGAGTGTGTAGTTTAAATAAAACTTTCAAGAAACTCGAGCAAGTTACAAGTGAAAATGAAAATGTTTGTCAAAAGATAAAGTGATATATAATTAATTTGTGAATGATATTAAAATGATACAATCTTAACTGATATGACTTCAAGTTATCATTGGACCCCGCTCCCTATAGAATGCTAGTAAGGGTAATAGAGAAAAAAAAATTATTAAACTTATCTATATTTCATGCATTTTTCAAGATTTTTTTTAAGATCTGTAGAAAAGGAAGGGAAGGACTAGACTGCATTGGAAATCCAGTCTCTCCCACCCCCCTTTATTTCACACTTTTTTAGCTCGATTTATTTTTTAGATCCGGGCCTGCATATATATATATATATTTTTTTTTCTTTTTTTTGCTCCCCGCTCTAGAGGTATTTAAAAAATACATATTCTAAAGAATTATTTCTAATATATAGGTTTATTATTTTTTGACTCTATTCTAATTATAAATTTATAAATGTTATTTTAAGCTGAATTACTCGTCGTAAATTATCAATTGGAAAGTTGTCTATTGTGGTTATATTTAATTTGCAATATTCATTTATTACATATATATTTTATCATATATATATTAATTTGTTTTGCATTGAATTGCAAAAAAGTGATATGTTAATAAAAATGAATTATATAAAATGGGTTAAAAATAACTTTTCAGCTGGGATTGAACTGGAGACCTTAAGTTACAAATTTAAAAAAATGACGATACATTTAGCCAAATCTGCTCTGCATTGCTGTCAAGAAGGTGTGTTAAAATATAATATTAAAAAATCTCCTTTGGCAATATATTCGACATATTTATATTTTCATATCTAATGTTCTTAAATTTTTCATACATAAGTATTCCATCTTGTCAAAATAAAAAGTTGGCAAAACAGTTCATACACATCTTGTCACGAAAGTTTAGACTTGTTGAGCTTGCCACAGTGAAATCTACTCTTTGAGTCAAATGAAGATATTCACCAAGTAACAAGATCTTCGACTATTGATTGCTTTGGACTATCAATAGTCGATAGATAGAATGTTGATTGAATGAAGTATAACATTTTCTCCTGCGCTTTACAGGTCTTTAAAGCATTTCTTGAAAAATGCATGAAATAAAAATAAGTTTCAAATTTTTTGCCTTTATTACCATTATTAGAATTTTGAAAGGTGGGGGGGGGGGGGTATGACCCCCTTACCTTTTCCTTCCAGGTACAGCCCTGAGGGCAAGTAATGATTACAAAACGAATATATAAAGGATATTTTGTTGATTTAGATATGACAAATTATGAATACTAAATTTAAAATTCATTTATTATTTTTGGTGGGGCAGTGTCTCAGGTGGCCTAATGGATGAGCTGCCTCTGTTCACTAGCAGGATCTAGTCAACATTAGAGGACTGCAACAGTGTAATCTTACCCACCATCAGCAGAGTGGTTATGCCAGCCTTGCATCACCCCATAACATGACTAACTCTTTCCTGATGACTTGCAGGAGCAGTGTTGTATGCATACTGTACATTGTTTCATCTTCCACTGACTTCCCTTTATCATCAACAGCACCTGAATTGGTCTGACCTCACATAACTTGGGAAGTGAAATGGCGTCGTGTCATCTTTAGCGAATTTCTAAGAGCTGATGATGTTGTATACACATGTGGAGACAATCCAGTCAACACTCTAATCCAGTTACCTCTGTCCACACAGCAGGCGTAATGGCCTAGGATGTGATGTCATGCTAGTTGGCCACCTCTTGTGTCTCTCCCATGCACTTTTCACGATTATGGCATGACATCCTGGAACTCATAGCACTCCCTTGCACACAGCATGCATATCAACCTGATTCAACAAGATAACACTATGCCATATATCGCTAACATCATCTGGGAAGGTCAATGACTTGCCAGCACTCTTTTGTGGCCAGTCAACTCACCGCATTTATCGTCCATCGAACATATTTGGGACTTGGTAAAGTATCATGTGGGCTCATCATTACTGATGCAAACTCTAGCCACCCTGAGAGACCAGCTGCAACATGTATGGTGGGTCATGCCTTAGAACGTTATTTAATACCTCTACAACACCATGCCATGATGCTGCATGTGTCATGAATCATGGTGGATTTACAGGATATTGACTACCGCCATGTAATTTGTCTGTGTGTGAAATAAACTTGGACTTTTGCTCTGTAACGATAATCATGTCTTACTTATCTGTATGTGATTCATCTGCCAACTGTCTGTATGTGATTCATCTGCCAACTGTCTGTATGTGATTCATCTGTCAACTGCCTGTGATTCATCTGATTACAACCATTTCTTCTGGGTGGTTCAATTTCAATGTCACAAAGTGTATTTTAGAGATTTGTGTGCCTCTTTGTCCATCTGATTAAGAAATTCTAAACGGTAAGAGCTGTGACCATCAATTTCAAAATACAGTTCCACTTATGAAAAAACAACTTAATGATATTACCCAAACATTTCTCCTCATTCAAGAGAAGAGAAAAATAATGGTGTAAACGACAGCCAAAAGTAAAAAATTATATCTCTAATGAAAGCTTCTGGGGTATGGAGTATTACGGGCTACCTCAAATTTGTCCCCTCTCCCCCTAATCAAAAAATAGGAAGAGAAATTTCACGTGGGTTGATCGGAACAAGTTGTATGACAAAAAAAACTTTGGTCAGAGAGTATCATCTAGTACTGTATTTTTTTTCCCTTTTACGAAATTTAGAACAGTAAGAAAACCTATTCCTAACTTTGATATGACGTACTAAGACTGAAGTTAGGTATAGCTAATAACATCCAACATGCTTGCAGAAAGAGCAGATTGCTCCGTAACCACTACCCTAGATAAGGGTAAAGGGAGAAACTTTTAAGGAATTCAACGTAATTGAGTTAAGGACCAGGGAAAAGTCGGCTCCTTAACTCAGTTAAGTCTTTTCTGGTATTCAGTAAAAAATGCAACATTAATACAGAACGTGGAGTAATGATATTTCGTCGGATTTGAGGTATGGGTTATATTCCCCAACCTGTTCCGTATTTTTATGTTGGAAAATCTGACACGTAGACCTTGGCCGAGTGGTTAGCGCGCTTGGCTACTGATCTACGGGACCTGGTTTCGAGCCCCGGGTAAGGCATGGATGTTCGTGTCATTTTTCTGCTGAGGTCCTGCCATCCTCTCAGACCTTCTACTCTGGCATATAAACTGACAGGCTCCTGTCAGACCTCTGTGGCAAGCAGCTGCTTGAGGGGGTATTTTTTTTTTTAGACCTTCCTGTAGAATGCCACCCTGTAGAGAAAATCACATTTCGATTTTCTCTACAGGGTTGCATTCTACAGGAAGGCATCTATCGCATTTTAACCGAAACTATCTGTATTATACTTTAAATAAATAAAATAAATACCCCCTCAAGCAGCTGCTTGCCACAGAGGTCTGACAGGAGCCTGTCAGTTTATATGCCACAGTAGAAGGTCTGAGAGGATGGCAGGACCTCAGCAGAAAAACGACACAAACAGCCATGCCTTACCCGGGGCTCGAACCCAGGTCCCTTAGATCAGTAGCAAAGCGCGCTAACCACTCGGCCATGGGACGGCCATGATACTTTACAAGGAAATAAAACATTTGCTTAAAAAAATGTAATAAGCATAATTAAAACTACTACAAGAGCATAAAACCCGAAAACGTTAAATGTGGAAACAGTATTCCAGCACATTTTCAGCACTGCTTTTAATAACTTCTCCCATTTGAATAGTCATGCTTTGTCACCGTTCATAGTGGTGAAGAGAAGATGACATTTGCATATAAGTTGTTTGTAGTGGTAGTCATGAGGAGGGGGCCACTCCAAGAGACTCGCAAGTGTTTTATTTTTCTTTTCTTACAGCAAGCCAATTTTTTTCCCAGGAAGTCAAACCTCTAAAGCCCTCAATACCCCAAAGAGCAAAAGAAAAGCTGTTAAATAACAATAATAATTTATTCCACGCAGTGGGTTACAGCAGGGCCCCCACATCCTAAAGCGGGCCCCCAGACTAGGATCTTTGGCGGGGGCTCCCTACCTACCGCTAAGGTTAAGGGCAGCGTGCTGCTTTACAGGATTTAGGATAAAATAAGTCAGTTTAAATGATGACACAATAATAATATTTATATTTATTAAAAAAAACTATATGAATTTATATAATAAAAACTTACAATAATATCAAAAATTATCTCAAAGCATATTTTCTAGCTTTGGTCGTTGCAAATTTTTCAATAACTTCAGTAAAATCAACTTGCTTAGCTAAATCATTTTCGATGCACAAAATTGAGTATGAATGGCGATAAATCACAAAGACGAAACAAAAAGTCGGTATGATAAGAGGATAATGTAATGTGCCTAATAAGATAATTAATTTTAGTTCGATGGACAAAACAAAAGTCATTATTTTATAAAGTCGCTTTTTGTCTTCTGTTCATCTCACTTAGTTGGCCACCACGCCGGGCCCCCCCTAATCCAGGGCCCCCAGGCTAGAGCCCTGTCAGCCCTTGTGGGGGCCATGGGTTACAGTATAGCCAAGGTACAGATTACTAAATAAATACATTAGTAAAGTTAAAAGTGTCATTTCTGGACTACAAAATCCTTTATATGCCACTAAATGGCCCTTTACAGAGTTGAGACTTATGGCCCTGGTTGTTCGGTGATTCATTGATTCTAATATCCCAATTGCCTCTCTTATTCGTTGCACATTATCAACATTATTACCAAAAGATGGCACCACCAGGCACTGGCTCGTGCGCTCAACCTATTAGTACAAAAGATGGTGCCACCAGGCAACACCATCCTTCAACCTATCAAATGCAAAAGAAGAAATATTTTTCAAAATTACACTTCATTAACTCCTAAATTTAAGAACTGGGTAAAGACCAAAAAGGGTACATTGCTTAGACCACACAGATAACAAATTCTGGGACATTACAATTACTTGATCTTGGGTTGGGTTGTTTTACCTCTGAGCGGCACTTTTTTGCACACCATGGGCTAAATGGCCAGGTCACATGGACCCCGAAGGCTCAGAGAAGGTTGGGGGAGGGGACCCACTGGAACAGCTGTTGGGAGACAGATGGTAGCCTCCCGTCAAGGCCATCCAGCGTGTTCTTTAAGGTGCACAGGGTATGGCTCTCCCGCACACGGACCACGGCTTAACGTCCCATCCGACGGACGGCGGCCTTATCCAAGCCCATCGGTGTCCCCTACTGACCGTGGGCAGGACGGGGAATTTTGCGGAGATAAATCTCAACGCTGACCCAGCTGGTAATGAAACCTGGGAACTACAGATTACGAGCCTGGCGCGCTACCGACTGAGCCACCTCCGCCCCTACTTGATCTTGAATTAATAATTTTTTATCCTTTGGTATTTTAATACAACATGAAGTGAATCATGAAATATTGATCCGAAGGTTTTAGCTAATGATCCAGAAAAAATATGTGAGTCGCAATATTTCAAGTTTATCTCACACTCTAAACCGGTGTTTTTCAACCTCTTTTCGGGTAGCGATACACTTTGTAATGCAATAAAAAATTGATGGAACACCCATAAACAAATGCATATATCTTTATCAGGGCCGGACTTGACCTTCTGAGGCCTTAATCTAAGACAAAGCTTAAGCTAAGAGGCCGTCAGCTACAATAAGTTTAAGATGCCCTAGAAATTCGAAAGTCGAAATGTATGAATCAGTCAATAGTAAATATACAGATTACCAGTTGACATAGAATTCAATCTGTCAAGTAACTGGGAGGCGTGGGTTCGAGTCCCATTCATTGGCGAAACACAAGTTTGTCTAAACGGCAAGTCTAATACCGTTTAGGTCACACAAGTTGTCTAAATATATATTGTGTTTATTATTCTGATTGAAGAGAACATTAAAAAATAAATGCGAAACTGATGTGATAAAAAACATACTAGCATTGTTAAGTAATAATAACTGTTTAAAGCTGAGATGAACAGTGTTTTTTAATAGATTAATTTAAATTTAAAAAAATCGTGACACTGTAAACTTCAAATTTATTTTTTGGAGGCCCCTCGTAATCGAGAGGCCCTCAGCTATAGTTATTGTTAGGCATAAACTATTACGCATAAGATAACTATAGTTAGTTTATGCGCAAGTGCGGTCCTGATCTTTATTTAAAAGCTTTGTTTTCTGTATGCAACTAAAGTGGAATTCTATACTAAAATAGATTTAACCAAATAAATATCTGACATCATAGTTAGAAAAAAAATACTTTAATTCGTGCAATTTTATAAAGATATATAAGGTAAAAATTCGAAACTGAAACTTGTCGTAGATTATGGTATATATCTTTTTATATGGGATGTTGTTTTTGATAAACACACACTCATAGCTCTACTTTAATTGATAGAAGTCTCTCTCCGCCTTGTATTGCGCAAAATCTAAATTCACTTAACCCTTTCGCCCCTTCGGGTGGCATTTGCCACCTTAATATGTAAAGAGTTCTACCTACTGGCTGAGTATCTAGTTTCACCAAAAAGCACTAGATGTCACCTCTACAAAGTATGAGAATCACATTTCATGACATGGTTCAACAAGAAGTGAGTGTTTACATATCTGAGTGACCCGTATTGTTCCTCTATTCAAGATGAATGTTAATAACCTGAACACCATGTTTGGTACGATCTCAAAAAAGTACCGATCTGAAATCAAAATCTAAAAATTGTTTCAAAATTTTTCACACGAAATAATTTGATAAGATCTTTGTATAAAAACATTATTTAAAATGAATAAAAAATATGCTTTCAGTTTTATCTCTAAAACCTGATGGTGGCATTTGCCATGATTTCCTAGTTTCTAAACCTATGGCGGAAACCCGCTCAAACTTATTAGGGGAGTCCTTGTATGTCTTACATTCAATTATTGATGATCAAAAAAAATTTATTTTTCATATTAAAAATTCAGGGTTGAAAGGGTTAAATATGAAGTTAAAAATGTAAGAACTAAATAGAAAAATCTAATTTTCGGTGAGATATTTCAAGGAACACTTTACTCGAGGAACATTAATATTCCGCTGCTCAAAAAGTAGGTGAAACAATGAAGTGATTACAGAGCAGTGTAAAAAGGATCATCGCAAAGCTCGATTACCCGAATGTTGTTTTGGGGGGTGGGGCTGAGTGGTAATTCAATATGAATGATTTTTTTAAAAGGTTTTTCGTTAATTGAATAGTCTTTGTTTTCATTTTTATATCGTTTTCGGAAAAGAAAATCAGCAAACATAAAAATAATAGAACGAAAATAAATTAAAAATTCTTTTTGGGATCTACAGGTATTGATGAAACATTACGATTCAGATTTTCGCAATCTCCGAATAGCTATAATTGGGCCCATTAGCGGCGTAAAAAGTTGAAATTTTGGTGTTGAAATATGGAGGTTCACGAAGACATTGACAACTATGATTTTCACCCTTATCCCAAAGAAGGGGAGGGGGAGACGACGACGTAATTTTTTGTTTTAAGAGGTGAACTAAAAATTTTTTGGGTGGTTGGTAGGTATTGGAAAACTATTTTAATTCACACTTTTCGAATTTTCCAGAAGTTTCAATTGCTCTCTCTGACTGAGGAGAAATTTGAAAATTTTAAGCGAATATTGCAAATGTTTTAATTGAACTAGAAATCTGATATTTTAGTGAAAGAGTGGGATGATCACGGGGTTTACATTGGCAGCAACAATTTTTCCCTTTACCCCCATGGGGGTGGGAAAACGTAACTTTTGTTTTAAGAGATTAATGAAAAAAATTTCAGTTTGATAACTACTAACGCAATATGATGATTCATAGTTTTAAAAACCTCCAAAATGTTTTAATTTACATCGTTAGAGGGGGCTAAAAGTTTAAAATGTAAAATTTTGAGCAATATTACAAATCATATATTTATGCTAGAAATTTGAAATTTTGGTGGCAGAGCTTATTGATTAAAAATCATACTTGGGTAATGTTAACGAAATAGTTATCTAACTTGGGTAATGTTATCGAATAGTTATAGTATCTAAGTTAAAGTTAATAGAAGTTTTTTTAATAAAGTTAAGTTTAAAGTTAATGATCAAAAATTAACTCGTTAAAAGTTAAATTCAAAACTTTAAGATTTGTACTACAATTGAGTTAAAAAAAAGCCCTATTTGCAATAATAAAAAAATAAATAAATACCCCCTCAAGCAGCTGCTTGCCACAGAGGTCTGACAGGAGCCTGTCAGTTTATATGCCATAGTAGAAGATCTGTGAGGATGGCAGGATCTCAGCAGAAAAACGACACAAACAGCCATGCCTTACTCCGGCGCTCGAGCAATATCACACAAAAAAGAATTTTATTTACAAGACCAAAAAAAAAGGACTTTATATACAAGATCACAAAAAAATTGTTTACAAAATCTGTTAAATTTCAGTAGCCGCTCAAAATTGGTATATATATGATTCGGCCCCTCCACTTACCGAGAACATGGCCACCAATGCTAAGTCAGTAGGGGACACCGATGGGCTTGGAAAGGCCGCCGTCCGTCGGATGGGACGTTAAGCCGTGGCCGCGTGTGCGGGAGAGCCATACCCTGTGTACGTTAAAGAACACGCTGGATGGCCTTGACGGGAGGCTACCATCTGTCTCCCAACAGCTGTTCCAGTGGGTCCCCTCCCCCAACCTTCTCTGAACCTTCGGGGTCCATGTGACCTGGCCATTTAGCCCATGGTGTGCAAAAAAGTACCGCTCAGAGGTAAAACAACCCAACCCATGCTTTCTTTGCCCATGAAAAAGGAGAAATATGAAAACCATTGTTCTGCTATATCTTCCAAACGCTATGGCCTAGAATTACGAAGTAGGTATAAATGACAGTTCATATTAGAAATTTTGTGGTTGGTTGGTTGTTTTCCCTCTGAGCGGACTTTTTTTCACGCAGTGGACTAAATGGCCAGGCCACAAGGACCCCGAAGGCTCACAGAAGGTTGGGGGAGGGGATCCCTGGAATGGCTGTTGGGAGAGAGATGGTAGCCTTCCGTCAAGGCCATCTAGCATGTTCTTTAACGTGCACAGGGTATGGCTCTCCCGCACATGGAGCCACGGTTTAACGTCCCATCCAACGAACGGAGGTCTTTACCAAGCCCATCGGTGTCCCCTACTGACCGTGGGCAGGGAGTTTTGCAGAGATAAATCTCAACACTGACCCAACTGTGACTACCAAGCCCAGCGGTGTTCCCCTACTGACCGTGGGCAGGGCGGGAAGTTTTGCAGAGATAAATCTCAACACTGACCCAACTGTGACTACCAAGCCCATCGGTGTCCCCTACTGACCGTGGGCAGGGCGGGGAGTTTTGCAGAGATAAATCTCAACACTGACCCAACTGTGACTACCAAGCCCATCGGTGTCCCCCTACTGACTGTGGGCAGGGAGGGGAGTTTTGCAGAGATAAATCTCAACACTGACCCAACTGTGACTACCAAGCCCATCGGTGTCCCCTATTGACCGTGGACAGGGTGGGGAGTTTTGCAGAGATAAATCTCAACACTGACCCAACTGTGACTACCAAGCCCATCGGTGTCCCCTTCTCACCGTGGGGTGGGCGGGGAGTTTTGCAGAGATAAATCTCAACACTGACCCAACTGTGACTACCAAGCCCATCGGTGTCCCCCTACTGACCGTGGGCAGGGCAGGGAGTTTTGCAGAGATAAATCTCAACACTGACCCAACTGTGACTACCAAGCCCATCGGTGTCCCCCTACTGACCGTGGGCAGGGCGGGGAGTTTTGCAGAGATAAATCTCAACACTAACCCAACTGTGACTACCAAGCCCATCAGTGTCCCCCTACTGACCTTGGGCAGGGCGTGGAGTTTTGCAGAGATAAATCTCAACACTGACCCAACTGTGACTACCAAGCCCATCGGTGTCCCCCTACTGACTGTGGGCAGGGCGGGCAGTTTTGCAGAGATAAATCTCAACACTGACCCAACTGTGACTACCAACCCCATTGGTGTTCCCCTACTCACCGTGGGCAGGGCGGGGAGTTTTGCAGAGATAAATCTCAACACTGACCCAACTGTGACTACCAAGCCCATCGGTGTCCCCTACTGACTGTGGGCAGGGCGGGGAGTTTTGCAGAGATAAATCTCAACACCTACCCAACTGTGACTACCAAGCCCATCGGTGTCCCCTACTCACCGTGGGCAGGGCGGGGAGTTTTGCAGAGATAAATCTCAACGCTGACCCAACTGTGACTACCAAGCCCATCGGTGTCTGCCTACTAACCGTGGGCAGGGCGGGGAGTTTTGCAGAGATAAATCTCAACACTGACCCAACTGTGACTACCAAGCCCATCGGTGTCCCCCTACTGACCTTGGGCAGGGCGGGGAGTTTTGCAGAGATAAATCTCAACACTGACCCAACTGTGACTACCAAGCCCATCGGTGTCCCCCTACTGACCGTGGGCAGGGCGGGGAGTTTTGCAGAGATAAATCTCAACACTGACCCAACTGTGACTACCAAGCCCATCGGTGTCCCCTACTGACCGTGGCCAGGGTGGGGAGTTTTGCAGAGATAAATCTCAACACTGACCCAACTGTGACTACCAAGCCCATCGGTGTCCCCCTACTGACTGTAGGCAGGGCGGGGAGTTTTGCAGAGATAAATCTCAACACTGACCCAACTGTGACTACCAAGCCCATCGGTGTCCCCCTACTGACTGTGGGCAGGGAGTTTTGCAGAGATAAATCTCAACACCGACCCAACTGTGACTACAAAGCCCATCGGTGTCCCCCTACTCACCGTGGACAGGGCGGGGAGTTTTGCAGAGATAAATCTCAACACTGACCCAACTGTGACTACCAAGCCCATCGGTGTCCCCCTACTGACTGTGGGGAGGGCGGGGAGTTTTGCAGAGATAAATCTCAACACTGACCCAACTTTGACTACCAAGCCCATCGGTGTCCCCTTCTCACCGTGGGGAGGGCGGGGAGTTTTGCAGAGATAAATCTCAACACTGACCCAACTGTGACTACCAAGCCCATCGGTGTCCCCCTACTGACCGTGGGCAGGGCAGGGAGTTTTGCAGAGATAAATCTCAACACTGACCCAACTGTGACTACGAAGCCCATCGGTGTCCCCTACTGACCGTGGGCTGGGCGGGGAGTTTTGCAGAGATAAATCTCAACACTGACCCAACTGTGACTACCAAGCCCATCGGTGTCCCCTACTGACTGTGGGCAGGGCGGGGAGTTTTGCAGAGATAAATCTCAACACCTACCCAACTGTGACTACCAAGCCCATCGGTGTCCTCTACTCACCATGGGCAGGGCGGGGAGTTTTGCAGAGATAAATCTCAACGCTGACCCAACTGTGACTACCAAGCCCATCGGTGTCCGTCTACTGACCGTGGGCAGGGCGGGGAGTTTTGCAGAGATAAATCTCAACACTAACCCAACTGTGACTACCAAGCCCATCGGTGTCCCCCTACTGACCTTGGGCAGGGCGGGGAGTTTTGCAGAGATAAATCTCAACACTGACCCAACTGTGACTACCAAGCCCATCGGTGTCCCCCTACTGACTGTAGGCAGGGCGGGGAGTTTTGCAGAGATAAATCTCAACACTGACCCAACTGTGACTACCAAGCCCATCGGTGTCCCCCTACTGACTGTGGGCAGGGAGTTTTGCAGAGATAAATCTCAACACCGACCCAACTGTGACTACAAAGCCCATCGGTGTCCCCCTACTCACCGTGGACAGGGCGGGGGTTTTTGCAGAGATAAATCTCAACACTGACCCAACTGTGACTACCAAGCCCATCGGTGTCCCCCTACTGACTGTGGGGAGGGCGGGGAGTTTTGCAGAGATAAATCTCAACACTGACCCAACTTTGACTACCAAGCCCATCGGTGTCCCCTTCTCACCGTGGGGAGGGCGGGGAGTTTTGCAGAGATAAATCTCAACACTGACCCAACTGTGACTACCAAGCCCATCGGTGTCCCCCTACTGACCGTGGGCAGGGCAGGGAGTTTTGCAGAGATAAATCTCAACACTGACCCAACTGTGACTACCAAGCCCATCGGTGTCCCCCTACTGACCGTGGGCAGGGCAGGGAGTTTTGCAGAGATAAATCTCAACACTGACCCAACTGTGACTACCAAGCCCATCGGTGTCCCCTACTGACTGTGGGCAGGGCGGGGAGTTTTGCAGAGATAAATCTCAACACCTACCCAACTGTGACTACCAAGCCCATCGGTGTCCTCTACTCACCGTGGGCAGGGCGGGGAGTTTTGCAGAGATAAATCTCAACGCTGACCCAACTGTGACTACCAAGCCCATCGGTGTCCGTCTACTGACCGTGGGCAGGGCGGGGAGTTTTGCAGAGATAAATCTCAACACTAACCCAACTGTGACTACCAAGCCCATCGGTGTCCCCCTACTGACCTTGGGCAGGGCGGGGAGTTTTGCAGAGATAAATCTCAACACTGACCCAACTGTGACTACCAAGCCCATCGGTGTCCCCCTACTGACTGTAGGCAGGGCGGGGAGTTTTGCAGAGATAAATCTCAACACTGACCCAACTGTGACTACCAAGCCCATCGGTGTCCCCTTCTCACCGTGGGGAGGGCGGGGAGTTTTGCAGAGATAAATCTCAACACTGACCCAACTGTGACTACCAAGCCCATCGGTGTCCCCCTACTGACCGTGGGCAGGGCAGGGAGTTTTGCAGAGATAAATCTCAACACTGACCCAACTGTGACTACCAAGCCCATCGGTGTCCCCCTACTGACCGTGGGCAGGGCAGGGAGTTTTGCAGAGATAAATCTCAACACTGACCCAACTGTGACTACCAAGCCCATCGGTGTCCCCTACTGACTGTGGGCAGGGCGGGGAGTTTTGCAGAGATAAATCTCAACACCTACCCAACTGTGACTACCAAGCCCATCGGTGTCCTCTACTCACCGTGGGCAGGGCGGGGAGTTTTGCAGAGATAAATCTCAACGCTGACCCAACTGTGACTACCAAGCCCATCGGTGTCCGTCTACTGACCGTGGGCAGGGCGGGGAGTTTTGCAGAGATAAATCTCAACACTAACCCAACTGTGACTACCAAGCCCATCGGTGTCCCCCTACTGACCTTGGGCAGGGCGGGGAGTTTTGCAGAGATAAATCTCAACACTGACCCAACTGTGACTACCAAGCCCATCGGTGTCCCCCTACTGACTGTAGGCAGGGCGGGGAGTTTTGCAGAGATAAATCTCAACACTGACCCAACTGTGACTACCAAGCCCATCGGTGTCCCCCTACTGACTGTGGGCAGGGAATTTTGCAGAGATAAATCTCAACACCGACCCAACTGTGACTACAAAGCCCATCGGTGTCCCCCTACTCACCGTGGACAGGGCGGGGGTTTTTGCAGAGATAAATCTCAACACTGACCCAACTGTGACTACCAAGCCCATCGGTGTCCCCCTACTGACTGTGGGGAGGGCGGGGAGTTTTGCAGAGATAAATCTCAACACTGACCCAACTTTGACTACCAAGCCCATCGGGGTCCCTTACTGACCGTGGACAGGGCATGGAGTTTTGCAGAGATAAATCTCAACACTGACCCAACTGTGACTATCAAGCCCATCGGTGTCCCCTACTGACCGTGGGCTGGGCGGGGAGTTTTGCAGAGATAAATCTCAACACTGACCCAGTTGTGACTCGAACCTGGGAATTGCAGATTGTGAGCCTGGCGCGCTACAGTTTGAGTCATAATAGAAGTCATTAATCTGATGAGAAAGAAGGCCCAGTGTAAATTATCTTGACCGGCAATAATTTACTTTACTCAAGTGATCAGAAGAGAAATCAATATACAAAGACGTTCATATCTGTTGTTTACTTTTTTCCTGTTTCTATTTGAGCGTTGAATAATTTTGCATATCCTAACAGCAGGCCAATTTTTTAAACTAGGCGAACAAGGGCGGGGAATCACGAAAAAAGAGACATTTGAGTGTTTAACGTATCCAATTGTTTTCTCTTTCTTTTTCCTCACAATCACATCAATCAGCAATAAATTTTCACATTGAAAATTTTCGCAGTTAATGAATTTTACAAAACCAAAGAGAAGCATATTGGAACAAAATCTGGATGAAAAACTGCATAGGCTTGCATTTTATTTATTTCTCTGCAGACAAATAACAAATATTTTGTTTTGAAAGTGTACAGAATTGGGGAGGGTTACGGTCTGTGATGCTTATAATAGAACACTGCCAAACGAACCATTCTTCAGCAAATGTTCAAGAAATCAAAAATTAGACGATTATGAATGAAAGAGTTCGTAAAATGAGCAACAGATGGCGCAGCACAAAGCTGGAATATCAGGAAGTTACTAGAATTTCCAGTCTCTCTACTAACCTTGATCTTACTTTACCTCGACTTGGCTTGAAAGTCCGGTTCCTTAATAACTAAGTGAACTTCGGTGCAGGATGCCATAAATAGAGCTGCCAATCATCGTGTTTTGATGAGCTTAGTTGGAATTAAATGTAACGTGCCATTATCCGAAAGGAGTATCCAAGTCTAAATTGAATCTAGATATTTTCAGCATCAGCGATTTCCCTCCTTTTAGGGGTGTGTAAAATAATTCTTGAAAAATGCGTGTATTATATATACGTTTAATATTTTTCAGTCTCCTGAAAGATGAAGTGAGAATTCTCCCCCCATCCAGAATTTGTTTCCCCCCAGAGACCTTTATCATCATCAACCTCAAGCAGCCATGAGTTATGGAGTTCCAATCAGAAAGCGCAATTTAGTTCCCCAGTCATATCTGTCCTGAGCTATATCTGCTGGATATAGCCACTGCCCACCAATTCTAACAAGGTCCTGTTTGACATTGTTTGCCAACCGCATCCTAGGTCTCCCCTTCTTTCTGAGGCCTTTAGGCACACTGTTCATAACCCTATTCGATAATCTATAATTATCCATACGGACAACATGGCCAAACCAACGGAGTCTCTCTCTGCACAATATGCTACTTAAAGGAGGTTGCCGACTCCTTTGCCTAACCTCATAATTAGTTACAAAGTTGAACCACCTAATGCCCAAGATACTGCATAAGCATCTGGAATCAAAAGCATCTAGTTTCCTGTTATCTTGTTTACAAAGTGTCCAAGTTTCACTACCATAACTAACCTTAGAAAGGACCAAACTATTATGCAGTCTAATTATAATCTTTAGGTGTACTCGCCTATTTCTTCACACTCTCCATAGACTCTTAAATATCCCCGGCAGCAATCCCTATTCGTCTGTTAATCTCATGCCGCACATCACCAGTATGTTACATAGCTCCGAAGATAATTAAACTGAGACACCTGCTCAAGAGTGCAACCATTCAGATCAACTGAACCACAGCCGGCCTGACCAATTTTCATCACTTTAGTTTTCTCTCTGTTTATAACCAAACTTAGTGCCGTCCCGTGGCCGAGTGGTTAGCACGCTTGGCTACTGATCAAAGGGACCTAGGTTCAGGCTCCTGAGGGCCTGTCATCCTCACAGACCTTCTACTATGGCATATAAACTGACAGCTTTCTTTCAGTTGGTCTGGATGGGGTGGGTGGCAAGAAGCTGATTGAGGGGGTGTATATATATATTTATTATTTCATAACCAAATCTCATCAACAGCTCGAATGAAAGAGTTCATCTCATCAACATCATTTGCCAAAAGGGCTAAATCATCAGCATAATCTAAATCAGACGTTTTCGTATCTCCAGCCCATTTAAGGCCAAAATCTTTCCCTTGAAGTGAATTTCGCTTAACATAATAAATAACCAAAGGGAAAAGGAAACAAAATGTACCTTTGTCGAACACCACAAGCAATGCTAAACCAATTGCTACAAGACTTACCAACTCTCACACACGACTCAGTGTTAGGCTCCTGTCAGACCTCTATGGCAAGCAGCTGCTTGAGGGGGTATTTATTTATATTTATTTTTAGTAACCAAGGTTTCTGAAATTCTAAACATTTCTCCAGAACCTGTCTGAGTGAAAATATCTAATCTTCACATCCCCTACCATTTTTGAATCCGCTTTTGACTGTCAACCAGATTCTTAATTCTATTAAGCACAATCATGCAAAGACCTTTACCTCGAAGAGAGAGTAAAACAATCACAAGAACTACGATAACCTTTTTTTAAAAATAGGGATAATAATAGCTTTAGTAAAATCTGAGGAATAACACCTTTATCATAAAAGATATTCAAAATTTCGGTCATCCAAGTGGTAACCGAAACATTCCCAGCTCTAAGCATTTCCGTAGTAATTTCATCTACCCTTGGGGATTTATGAAGTTTAAGTTTAGAAATAGCCAAAATAACTTCAGATTGTGTTATAGGGCAAAAATTAAAGCCAGTAAAGCATGTATCATTATTACAAACAATGGGAGTAGAAGTAACCACATTGTTCAGAACATCACTGAAATGCTCAGCCCACCTAGACATGACAGAATCCTCACCTTTTATAACCTTACCTTCTTTATCCTTTTTTACCTGTCCGTTTTCTACCACACAAAACATTAACTATCTGGTACAGCTCTCTGCTGTTGTGCTGCCTAACTGTTTCCTCGGCTTTGTCAGCCAAGCCATCAAGGCAGCTAACTGATCCTTTACACGTTTATTAAGCTCTCTGTAATGCTTTCTATTAGAACTAGTAAGGTATTGATTAAGGACATTCCTGCAGTTCTTTCTTTCTAAAATAAACTCAAGTGCCTTATCATTCAAATAATTCTGTCTCCTCTGCTCCTTTTTTCCTAAAAGAGTACTGTTTTTCCAAAAAATCCTGTTTACAATGGTCCCATTCTTCCCCAACTTCAGTAGTAAGCAAACCATGACTGTCATAATGATTAACCTATTATGGTAAGCTTTAGTTATAACTGGATCTTTCAGAGCTTCACAATGAAAGGTAAATTTTTAACCATCGCACAACACTTTTTAAGTTTAAGTTGCATGACACTTTTAACAAGATAATTGTTAGATCCAATTTCAGCTCCCCTGTATGACCTGGTATTCCTAATAGAACTAGCCCATTTGCTGTTAATTAATATAAATCTATTATATCCTTATACAGCCCATCTGGTGAAACCCAGGTGTACTTATGTATGTCGCGGTATTTGTAATAGGTATTAGTTATTCTGAATACAATGAGTTTACTTCCCTGTAGGAGACGTTGCTCATTGCCAATACAGCTACCAATACCGAAAGGGCCTATCACCCCTCCCCAAGGTCAGAGTCAGTACCAACTTTGGCATTGAAGTCACCTAGAACAAGGGTAATGTCTGCTTTCTTGACAGAATTCAAAATATCCTGAAGTTGTTCATAAAACCTATCCTTCTCATCCTCATCGGCATCCTCAATGGGGGTATAACAGCAGATAACATTCAAGTCTTTAACGCTTGTCTGAAATTTGCTGTAAGAAACCTTTCATTAATGCACTCATATCTTAGAAGAGCGTCACTAGCGTGTCTGCTGAGAAGCAAACCTACTCATTGGTGATGCTTATTATCATCCCTCCCTGAAAAGAGAAATTTAAGATTATTTTTAAGAATCTGACCTTTATCTGTCTGTATTAATTAGAGAATATCTAAATTATAATGGTGGAATTCTTGTGTGAGGACATCAAGAGAAAAAGCTCTGTGCAAAGTCCTCACCATTCCAACTACCTATGGAGAGAAAATGGTTAATGGAATGTTTAAAGAAACTATGTTTATTGAGAGAGGGAATGGCGACAATATCAAACAGCCCCCTAATCGCAGACATGGGGCAAAGACCCGTTCCCCCACCACTAAAAGCTGAAGCCATCTACACTGGAAGACTTCCTCCAATGTAGAATTTGACGATGCCAATAGAAGCAAAGAGTTCAGGTGCCTGCGATGACTTCTGCTCAGGATTATCCACCAGCTGATAAACATATCCTGTGAATCTATTCACTTGGGGCTGTCAACCCACAAACAAACAGAAAACACAGCGGAGGATTTTCCCTCCACAGAAGCCCACCAGTGCAGCAAAATCAGGATCCATAATCAAGCTCAGAGCCATAATTCAGTCCAGTCCAGTGGGTTTATATGGTCAGCACCAGGACCCTGTGTATTTGGCCACTTCTCAGCAGGTTAGGAAAAAAAAAAAAGTAGTCGTAATTGTCCAGATCAATAGTCTGCCACACTAATCTGGCCGCCCTCCGCTTCCGTTCACTTCCGCAAGAGAATATCTCTTTTGAAAGGTACTAACGGCCTGCATCACAAGAAGGCGGGGTCGACATTAGGTGCTAGACCTAGTTGGTTCTCTGCATCATCATAGGGGATTGGTGCATAGCTCTCCTTTCAGTGACAACCTAGCTATCATTTACAAACCAGACCTTTATATTGCGAATCAAAAGATACTGCTGATGTGCAGTCTTGTTAAAATGTGTTATTAGTATCCATTGTAAACCAAAGGTTGAATACATTTCATATCTAATGTTCTTAAACTGTTCATATATAAATATGCTTTCTTGGCAAAATAAAAGTTGCCAACCCAGTTGCAAATGCAGCTCAAGCACATTATGCCAGAAAAGTTTAGGTAGGTCTGTTGAGCCTACCACAATCAAATGAAGATTTTTTGGTAGGTAACAAGATCTTCGACTATTGGTTCCTTTGGATAAATCAGCCAATCAAGAGTAACATGGGGGGGGGGGGGGCTCAATCGATAGCGCGCCAGGCTCGTAATCTGTAGTTCCCAGGTTCGAGTCCCAGCTGGGTCAGCGTTGAGATTTATCTCCGCAAAATTCCCCGCCCTGCCCACGGTCAGTAGGGGACCGATGGGCTTGGAAAGGCTGTCGGGGAGAGCCTTTGGGGGAGAGCCATACCCTGCGCGGGTGTGGGGGAGAGCCATACCCTGCGCACGTTAAAGCACACATTGGGCATAATTGGCCTTGATGGGAGGCTACCACCTGTCTCCTAACAGCTGTCCAGTTGGTCCCCTCCACCAACCTTCTCTGAGCCTTCGGGATCCTTGTGATCTGGCCATTTAGCCCATTTTGTGGAAAAAAATTGCCGTTCAGAAGTAAAAGAACCCAACAACATAAAGCAGAGATTTCTCGACATCCTCCCTGAATCATCTCACTTCCCCAATCCCAGAGGCGATCAGTTATTTCCGTATAGCATTGTCATTTTGATCCGAATTTTTCCTCTTTGTAAAACGGAAAAAATAAACCTTTGAAAAATTAAAACATCTCCCACTTTTTTGGGGGGCGGGGAGTGGCTCAGTCGGTAGCGCGTCAGGCTCGTAATCTGTAGTTCCCAGGTTCGAGTCCCAGCTGGGTCAGCGTTGAGATTTATCTCCGCAAAATTCCCCGCCCTGCACACGGTCAGTAGGGAACACCGATGGACTTGGAAAGGCCGCCGTCCGTCGGATGGGACGTTAAGCGGTGGCCCCGTGTGCGGGAGAGCCATACCCTGTGCACGTTAAAGAACACGCTGGATGGCCTTGACGGGAGGCTACCATCTGTCTCCCAACAGCTGTTCCAGTGGGTCCCCTCCCCCAACCTTATCTGAGCCTTCGGGGTCCATGTGACCTGGCCATTTAGCCCATGGTGTGCAAAAAAGTGTCGCTCAGAGGTAAAACAATCCAACCCAAGAGTAACATGCCACTCTGAATTGGTGACTGTTGTTTATCAGCAGATCAGATATTGTATTTCAGCGCATGCGCATTTGTGTCATCGCTAGCCGATTGGTTAGCGCGCTTGGCTACTGATCGAAGGGACCTAGGTTCGAGCCCCGGGTAAGTCATGGCTGTTTGTGTCATTTTTCTGCTGAGGGCCTGCCATCTTCTCAGACCTTGGGCATATAAACTGACAGGCCCTGTCAGACCTCTGTAGCAAGCAGCTGCTTGAGGGGGTGTTTATTTTTTTATTATTATAATAGATAATGTTCAGATCCCGGAAGGTGGCCTTAATGGAAAAATTGGCATTGCATAGAGCAATCTTTCTCAACCGGGGTTCAGTGACCGATCGTGATTAAAAAAAATTGCACAAAGAGGACAGGCTAATAAATTGGCCAAAGTAAACAGATCAACAGAAAAATATCTTCCTCTACTTAAAAGAGCATTGGCAATTATTATTATTGGATTATTAATCTTACTGATCACATGTATTGCTACGTACAGTCGCTCAAAAAAATATCCGAACACTATGGTTGATTACAGAATTTAGAAAAAATATCTGGCAACGATTTTTTTAGAAATTAGTGATCTGGCAACCTTTGTGTCACGTGACACGAAGGTTGCCAGATCACTAATTTATAAAAAAAATCGTTTGTTACACATTATACAACGGTAACTGGAGCGTGTACAGTTGCTGTACACGTTCCAGATATTTTTTCTGAATTCTGTAATCAACCATAGTGTTCGAATACTTTTTTAATATATATAATGCGTATGAATATATAATGCAATGAATACGGAGCGTGTGCAATTACCGTTCACAGCAAACTGGAGCGGTTGCAGTTAATGTTCACAGCACATTGGATCGTGTGAGCTCACAAAAACCTGGATCGTGTGGACCCACTCACAGAAATATTGAGCGTGTGCAGTTACCGTTCACAGCAAACTGGAGCGGTTGCGGTTAATGTTCAGAGCACATTGGATCGTGTGAGCTCACAAAAACCTGGATCGTGTGGGCCCACTCACAGAAATATTGAGCGTGTGCAGTTACCGTTCACAGCAAACTGGAGCGTGTGCAGTAACTGCACACGCTCCAGTTTGCTGTGAACGGTAACTGGAGCGTGTACAGTTGCTGTACACGCTCCATATATTTTTCCTGAATTCTGTAATCACGTTACACGAAGGTTGCCAGATCACTAATTTCTAAAAAAAATCGTTGCCAGATATTTTTTCTGAATTCTGTAATCAACCATAGTGTTCGGATACTTTTTTGAGCGACTGTACCGTGAGCTGTAGATATAATAATTTTTATGTAGAGTTTCTCTGAAACCAGAAAATTATTTCTAGGGTTCCTCAGGGTAAAAAGGTTGAGAAAGGCCGTCATAAACTGAAGCAGATAACGTAGCACTGATTCACAAAATGGATGCTGTGATTGTCTACATAACACGGCAAATAATAACAGAGAGATTATAAAAATTATATTATGTTGTTTTAGATAAAACAAATAACGAATACCAAATTACAAATAGGGTTAGTATTTCTTTTTTTATTATATTTTGTGGTGTAGTTCAATAGGTGCCCAAATGGAAATCCCGGGCACTCCTGATTCACAAAGTGAATGCTGTGATTGTTTACATAAGAATGACAAATAATAATTTCAAAACGATAAAAATACTATTATATTTTTTATAATTTTTTTCCAGATAAAACAACTAACGAATACTAAATTGGCTTATTATTTCTTTTGATTATTTTTTATGAGGCAATGCCCCAAGTGGCCTAATGGTGGCTCCTGCTGACAGCAACGATTGGCTCCCTTTTCCCACAGGGGGACGGGAAAATGCAACTGTTCATTTTAAGGGATGCATGAGCAATTCTTTTTGTGGGGTATAAGTGCTCATAATTAAAAGATGCAAAAGTATGAAAATGAAAAACTTCGTTCTCCAACAAAATGACATATAAGCATTCCTGCATTTTTTGTCGATTCGCCAGTAGCGCCATCTATTATCAGGAATCGGGCGGCCAAGTTGCCACATATGATGGTAGTAATATTTGTCACTCATGCTCACAGCGTTGTATAAATAATTAAGTAATAAAGTACCCATTCAGAACAACCAATTTTTTTTCCAGCAAATTATTTCAAGTGTTTCTTGTATACAGGAAGTTTTCCTGTGATGTTTTATTACTAAACCTCATTGGGCGGGGGTGGCTCAGTCGGTAGCGCGCCAGGCTCGTAATCTGTAGTTCCCAGGTTCGAGTCCCAGCTGGATCAGCGTTGAGATTTATCTCCGCAAGATTCCCCGCCTTGCTCACGGTCAGTACGGGACACCGATGGGCTTGGAAAGGCCGCCGTCCGTCGGTTGGGATGTTAAGCCGTGGCCCCGTGTGCGGGAGAGCCATACCCTGTTTACGTTAAAGAACACGCTGGATGGCCTTGACGGGAGACTACCATCTGTCTCCCAACAGCTGTTCCAGTGGGTCCCCTCCCCCAACCTTCTCTGAGCCTTCGGGGTCCATGTGACCTTGCCATTTAGCCCATGGTGTGCAAAAAAGTGTCGCTCAGAGGTAAAACAACCCAACGCAACTAAACCTCATTCTCTTTGAAAATGAGTATCTCATATTCGCCTAAGCGATGTGTATTCTTCTAGTTTTTTTTTTAACTTTCTGGCTAAAATAGCTTTATCTATTTCTACCTCACCCCCCACCCCAAATTATTCGTATTAGGAGAATTCAGGAGAAGCTTCAAAGCATTCCCAATTTCTCTTGCAGTTCTGTGCTGTTGTTGTTGTTTTTTGTGCGAAAGGTTTTCTAGAAACAGAACAGATTCGTTGCTCAGAAAATCAGGCTTACCTGTTTTATCATGCAGCGATCAGAAACATAAATGCACAACGTATGACTCGTGGCAAAAATCAAAAATAAGGAATGCGAACCCATTCCAAAGATAAGTGATCTCAAATCTCAACTGAAAATTCGTCCAAAAAATTTAAAATGTATTTCGCTTTCTGCTCTGGATGATGGCTTTAGAAATGTTCGTCATGCTTTATCAAATTTCGTGATAACAGAAGCATTAATCCATCGACAGTATTTCACTAGAGGCGAATAGGCAGAACGGGGTTCCAACCCACCAGGTTGGGTTGGGTTGTTTTACCTCTGAGTGGCACTTTTTTTGCACACCATGGGCTAGATGGCCAGGTCACATGGACTCCGAAGGCTCAGAGAAGGTTGTGGGAGGGGACCCACTGGAACAACTGTTGGGAGATAGATGGTAGCCTCCCGTCAAGGCCATCCAGCGTGTTGTTTAACGTGCACAGGGTATGGCTCTCCCGCACACGAGGCCACGGCTTAACGTCCCATCCGACGGACGGCGGCCTTTCCAAGCCCATCGGTGTCCCCTACTGACCGTGGGCAGGGCGGGGAATTTTGCGGAGATAAATCTCAACGCTGACCCAGCTGGGACTCGAACCTGGGAACTACAGATTACAAGCCTGGCGCGCTACCGACTGAGCCCCCCCCCCCCAACCCATCAAGTTTATGCTCTCTAAAAATGCAAATCTATAGAAAAGATTTCTGATTGCAAATATATGTATATAATGGGGGTCACCGATGGGCTTGGAAAGGCCGCCGTCCGTCGGATGGGACGTTAAGCCGTGGGTGTGTGTGGGAGAGCTATACCCTGCGCACGTCAAAGAACACGCTGGATGGCCTTGACGGGAGGCTACCATCTGTCTCCTAACAGCTGTTCCAGTGGGTCCCCTCCCCCCCAACCTTCTCTGAGCCTTCGAGGTCCTTGTGACCTTGCCATTTATCCCATGGTGTGCAAAAAAAGTGCCGCTCAGAGGTAAAACAATCGAACCCACTATATCCTGCCCTGTATGTAAACAACTGATTTAACAAGTCGCTGCCTAGTGGAATTTTCTTCTGAGATATCGCCTTTCTTAAAGACCTTTTCTATGGCGTATAAACTGACAGGTTTTTATCAAGCCCTACTCTGTGGCAAGCAGTTGCTTGAGGTTTTTTTATTATTCCCAGTGGTCATAGAACGTTAATTTAGAGGAGCAAATCTCTTCTCTCTAACCCTATAGCCAATCACTTCGCCTTTGCACGGCTATGATCAGACCTTTCACACTCTCCTCGAAGCTTTGCGATTTCTCACAAACAAGGCTTACAATCAGGACATCGATGAGATCGTTAAAAAAGCACTTGTTCTTCTCACCGTTAGACACGACTTTCAGTTTGAACTCTGTGATCATCTTCGCACAGCGGCCACACGAAGTACCGGTATCTGCAACACACGCTGAACTTCCCACGTTGCAGGAGACCCGCCAGACCGGGCAACCCCGCAGCTGATTGGCCGCAGTGGTGCGTTCTCTCCGTTTCACGTGACCGCCGTAACGAGTGCCGAGCGGCTCGGAGGGAGAGAGGAACACACGCGGAAGTGTTTGATCCACGTTGGCCGCTGAGCAGCCAATGTAGATAGGGATGGGCTCCAGGCGATGGGCCACCAGGCCGAACGGACAGCCAGGTTCGTTGACCGCAGCCGCATCTGCGTGAGACCAGTGGGCTAGTGTGATGGGCATCCCACCCACACGTTATTCATTCACCTGCCCGCAAGGGGGACAAGGCCGGCGTACACGTGAACTGCCGCTACGGTGCGTATCTCTACCAAACCTGCATCAGTTGGTGTTTCAGGTCTGCGGTTCACACAACTCTTTCAGCGGTTGTTGTTGTTCCTTCTCGGTCCCATTTATCGGAACATTCAGTCGCTGAGTGAGGGTGTGATTGTGTTCATCCAGAACTTAAAAGCGAACCCGAGCACTCATCAACGCTACTATTGCTTACGTGTTTCGTCAAGAGAGCTTAGCTGTTATCAAGACAACGAAAATGGAACTGGTAGTGCTCGCTACAAGTTTATTGCGACTATTCCTTGTCTCTGCTGTTTATCTGTTGAACATCCGGGCCCTTCTTCGGCTCACATGGCAACCACGGGCTTGCATCCACGCTCTCACCACCGGTGCAGTCCTCTTGGCCGGCGTCTTGTATCTTAGCAGCTGGGCTCCGTACATAGCGTACACTTTGGCTAACGGTCACTGGCTCCTACTTGGAGCACGGAGACACTGTCTGCTTCAGCATTTCGTCGCCGCCGAGACCGGTGCAGTGCTCTTAGCCTTACTCGCTGTTCGCCTCATGTACCGCTGTCTGGTGAAAGTATACAGGAGACCTCCTCCTTCAGCAAGAGCGGCCAGTCTTGTCACTTGTCTAGCGTGGCTCGGTCCTCAGCTGTTGTACGACGCCGTAGCTGTGACAAGAGATGACACCACTCGGTCTCCGGACTCGTATCGGTTCCTGGACGACCTCCTCGTTGTTCCTCAAGGAGTGAATGCTTCCCATGGGTATAGGGTTGGCTTCATGATCTGCATGCAACTGTTGAGCGGACCCGTCCTAAGCTATTACGTTTGGCAATACGTGGTATTGGTGCTGCCTCTGGCCGGACTCGTGATCTACTGCGCAGCTCGTCTGGTGGTTGCAGCTCATACGAGAAGAAGAGAAGCTCCGGAAGAAGGCTCGGGAGGAGAAGTTGTGTCTGGAAGCGGTGAGTAATCATTTCGATTAATTCGGGTATCATTCATTGCTTGAATGTTTAATTAAAATCATGAGAATAGGCTTCTTAAATGTAATCCTGCCATAATCTCCCCTCCTCACAATCCAGTGATTCAACTGTGGGGGTCGCGAACAGATTGAAAGGGGTTGCAGAGCTCTTCTGATAATTCTATATTTGCTACTAATTCAGTGAATTTCTTTTTTGCAAATAGTAGGTCTTATACTGTAACGAAGAAGGAAGGGATGGCATAATTTTATCTACGATTCTAGGTGGGGGGGGGGGGGGTCGCAAGAATTGATTACTCTTCTAGGTTGGGTTGGGTTGTTTTACCTCTGAGCGGCACTTTTTTGCACACCATGGGCTAAATGGCCAGGTCATATGGACCCCGAAGGCTCAGAGAAGGTTGGGGGAGGGGACCCACTGGAACAGTTGTTGGGAGACAGATGGTAGCCCCCCGTCAAGGCCATCCAGCGTGTTCTTTAACGTGCACAGAGTATGTCTCTCCCGCACACGAGGCCACGGCTTAACGTGTCATCCGACGGACGGCGGCCTTTCCAAGCCCATCGGTGTCCCCTACTGACCGTGGGCAGGCGGGGAACTTTTGCGGAGATAAATCTCAACGCTGACCCAGCTGGGACTCGAACCTGGGACTACAGATTACGAGCCTGGCGCGCTACCGACTGAGCCACCCCCTCCCCTACTCTTCTAGGTGGCAGCAGTGTCAAAAAGTTTGAGAACCTCTGTCCCAATCAGAACTGGGGCGGGGGGGGGGGGGGAGGTGGCTCAGTCGGTAGCGTTCCAGGCTCGTAATCTGCAGTTCCCAGGTTCGAGTCCCAGCTGGGTCAGCGTTGACATTTATCTCCGTAAAACTCCCCGCCCTGGCCAAGGTCAGTATGGGACACCGATGGGCTTAGAAAGTCCGCCGTCGGTCGGATGGGACGCTAAGCCGTGGCTCCGTGTGCGGGAGAGTCATACCCTGTGGACGTTAAAGAACACGTTGGATGGCCTTGACGGGAGGCTACCATCTGTCTCCCAACAGCCGTTCCAGTGGGTCCCCTCCCCCAACCTTCTCTGAGCCTTCGGGGTCTTTGTGACCTGGCCATTTAGCCCATGGTGTGCAAAAAAGTGCCGCTTAGAGGTAAAACAACTCAACCCAAAATCCAATCAGAACTGACGTAGAAAAATACTGGGGAAAGGTGAAATAAAAAATTTCAACAGTAGTACTCTTTTCAGAGTTTTAAAAAATTACATACAATTTTCTTGCTTTTGCGGGTGGGGGGGGGGGGAGAGACAGAAACAGCTGGTGGCAGACAGATGGTAAGGCCATTCAGAGTGTTCTTTAACGTGCACTGCGTATGGCTCTCCTGCATACGGGGCCACAGCTTAACGTCCTATCCGACGGAGGGACGGCAGCCTTTCCTAGCCCATCGGTCTCCGCTACTGACCGTGGGCAGGGTGGAAGGTTTTGCGGAGATAAATCTCAACTCTGGCCCAGCTGGGATTCGAACCTGGGAACAGCAGATTACGAGTTTGGAGTGCTACCGACTCAGTCACCTCCGCCCCCTAATTCATTTAGTGCACTGGTTAAGGAAAGTCTGTGCTATTTATTTAATGTGGTTACCAGGCGCGAACTGGCAAGGGTCGCTGGACGATGTAGCGTCCAAGGAAAAGAAATAGGGGAAAAATAACTACAGAAATCTTGCAAAAAAAAAAAAACTGAAATTAAGTTTTCGATAGCAGCCTGCCCCCCCCCCCCCCCCCCCCCCCCCCCCCCCCCGAAAATCAAAAGTCAGTCGGATTCTGGTTGAGTTGTTTTACCTCTGAGCGTCACTTTTTTGCCCGCAATGGGCTAAATGGCCAAGTCACAAGGACCCCGAAGGCTCAGAGAAGATTGGGGGAGGGGACCCACTGAAACAGCTGTTAAGAGACAGATGGTAATCTCCCGTCAAGGCCATCCAGCGTGTTCTTTAAAGTGCATAGGGTATGGTTCTCCCGCACACGGAGCCACGGCTTAACGTCCATCCTTGGACACCGATGGACTTTCCAAGCCCATCGGTGTCCCCTACGGACTGTGGGAAGGACGGGGAATTTTTGCGGAGATAAGTCTCAATGCTGACCCAGCTGGGACTCGAACTGGGAACTGAAGATTACGAGCCTGGCGCGCTACCGACTGAGCCACCCCGCCCCATCGGATTCTGGTAGTTAGGTCTGAAAATGTGAACATAGATTTGACTCCACCAATCTAGAGCAATTTTGCTGAAGAAGAAATAAATGTGCCTGAAGGTACAGTGGCTAAAAAAAAGTATCCGAACACTATGGTTGATTAGAGAATTCAAAAAAATATCTGGCAACGATTTTTTTAGAAATTAGTGATCTGGCAACCTTCTTGTCACGTGATTACAGAATTCAGGAAAAATATCTGGAGCGTGTACAGCAACTGTACACGCTCCAGTTACCGTTCACAGCAAACTGGAGCGTGTGCAGTTAACCGCACCGCTCCAGTTTGCTGTGAACGGTAACTGCACACGCTCCATATTCATTGCATTATATATTCATACGCATTATATATATTAAAAAAGTATCCGAACACTATGGTTGATTACAGAATTCAGAAAAAATATCTGGTAACGATTTTTTTTTAGAAATTAGTGATCTGGCAACCTTCGTGTCACGTGATTACAGAATTCAGGAAAAATATCTGGAGTGTGTACAGCAACTGTACACGCTCCAGTTACCGTTACAGCAAACTGGAGCGTGTGCAGTTACACTTCGTGTCACGTGACACGAAGGTTGCCAGATCACTAATTTCTAAAAAAAAAAATCATTGCCAGATATTTTTCCTGAATTCTGTAATCAACCATAGTGTTCGGACACTTTTTTGAGCGACTGTACAGAGTTGTTCCCGCCGGTGAACTGAACACGCGCTCCACATTTTTCATCCGTGCTTTGGACACAAAACACCGCGAGAATTGCCAACTAAAGCTTTAATGATCATGACACCAACTATCCTTGCTCCAATAATCATGCGTGCACGTTGTCTTCCAGATCTTTATTCTCACTTAGCTAAATACCCGTAGCTCGACATTTCAAACTTCTACATAGAAGGAAATTAGACTTGGGAATTCATCGTTTCGAAGATAATCTGCTTGCTCCGCTGGTCTCTTCTATTCCACTTTGGAAGAAAGCCAGTATCCGTGAACAAATTAGTTGAAGGTTTATGCGCATAACTTGCCAGACAACAAAGATCATTAGTAAGATGGCACCAAGAAGCCTGGAGACGGCTGCATTTTCCGGGAACGTATTTCACGGATTGAGCTAGAACTTCAGCCCACACTACGATGATCATCTTATTCATTGCCGAAAGAGGGCAGTTGGGTTGGGTTGTTTTACCTCTGAGCGGCACTTTTTTGCACACCATGGGCTAAATGGCCAGGTCAGATGGACCCCGAAGGCTCAGAGAAGGTTGGGGGAGGGACCCACTGGAACAGCTGTTGGGAGACAGATGGTAGTCTCCCGTCAAGGCCATCCAGCGTGTTCTTTAACGTGCACAGGGTATGGCTCTCCCGCACACGGGGCCACGGCTTAACGTCCCATCCGACGGACGGCGGCCTTTCCAAGACCATCGGTGTCCCCTACTGACCGTGGGCAGGGCGGGGAATTTTGCGGAGATAAATCTCAACGCTGACCCAGCTGGGACTCGAACCTGGGAACTACAGATTACGAGCCTGGCGCGCTACCGACTGAGCCACCCCCGCCCCAAAAAGAGGGCAGTTATTACTCCATAAGAGGAAAGAAGAAATGTTTTACCGTAATTGGTTGTTGGGTTGTTTTACCTCTGAGTGGCATTTTTTTTGCGCATAATGATCAGATCACAAGGACCCAAGGGGCTCAGAGAAGTTTAGGGTAAGGGGTTTGGTTGTTTTACCTCTGAGGGACACTTTTTTGCACACAATGGGCTAAATGGCCAGGTCACAAGTTGGGTTGGGTTGTTTTACCTCTGAGCGGCACTTTTTTGCACACCATGGGCTAAATGGCTAAGGTCACATGGACCCGGAAGGCTCAGAGAAGGTTGGGGGAGGGGACCCACTGGAACAGCTGTTGGGAGACAGATGGTAGCCTCCCGTCAAGGCCATCTAGCGTGTTCTTTAACGTGCACAGGGTATGGCTCTCTCCCGCACACGGGGCCACGGCTTAACGTCCCATCCGACGGACGGCGGCCTTTCCAAGCCCATCGGTGTCCCCTACTGACCGTGGGCAGGGCGGGGACAGGTCACAGGTAATCTGATGGCTCAGAGAAGAGTGGGGGTCCCCTGGAACAGCTGTTGGGGGACAGATGGTAGCTTCCCGTCATTTACCATCCGGTGTGTTCTTTAACGTGCACAGGGTATGACTCTCCTGCATACTGGCCACAGCTTAACGTCTCATCCTAGGGAGGCGGCCGTTCCAAGCTCTTCAATGTTCCCTACTGACTGAGGGAAAGGCACGGAATTTGCGGAGATAAAGGAATATGATTCAAATCCCGTATGACATATAAACATATTGTCTTCTTTTTGAGGTCTTATCTCCATTACAGGTCTTTATATGGCACCATGGCAGTTATAAGTAATGGACGATTTTCTAGTCCAGAAGTGACACTGAATGACGTAGAAATGACACAATGGACTTTGAACCCATAACCCTTTGCTGTATAATCAAACATTAAATATTTGCCCATGCGTAATATACGCTGAGTGATCATCGAGTTGGGTTGTTTTATCTCTGAGCGGCACTTTTTTGCACACCATGGGCTAAATGGCCAGGTCACATGGACCCCGAAGGCTCAGAGAAGGTTGGGGAAGGGGACCCACTGGAACAGGTGTTGGAGACAGATGGTAGCCTCCCGTCAAGGCCATCCAGCGTGTTCTTTAACGTGCACAGGGTATGTCTCTCCCGCACACGGGACCACGGCTTAACGTCCCATCCGACGGTCGGCGGTCTTTCCAAGCTCATCGGTGTCCCCTACTTACCGTGGGCAAAGCGGGGAATTTTGCGGAGATAAATCTCAACGCTGACCCAGCTGGGACTCGAACCTGGGAACTATAGATTATGAGCGTGGCGCGCTACCGACTGAGCCACCCCCGCCCCAGTGATCATTGAATTATGACCATTCATCCCCATGTTATGTCAATGGGATGCTAACTTTATAAGTTTTAAAATAAGCGCTTTATGGGTAAATAATTAGTTCTTAAAGTAAAGATCTCCATCAAATCCTCTAAATCTCGATTTTTTTCAACAATATTCTTTCAGTATTTAAACAGGTATTGCAGGTTAAAAGATAAACGATAAAAATAAATTTATGCTTTTGGGTTAGGGAACTCGTGCAGTAAGGAAAATACCTCTGTGAACTTCTGGTTACCAATGGAGCGCTAGAAATGGTAAAATCCCTTTTGTACTGAGTAGGGTTGGGTTGTATTACCTCTGAGCGGCACTTTTGTGCACACCATGGGCTAAATGGCCAGGTCACATGGACCTCGAAGGCTCAGAGAAGGTTGGGGGAGGGGATCCATTGGAACAGCTGTTGGGAGACAGATGGTAGCCTCCCGTCAAGGCCATCCAGCGTGTTCTTTAACGTGCACAGGGTATGGCTATCCCGCACACGGGGGCCACGGCTTAACGTCCCATCCGACGGACGGCGGCCTTTCCAAGCCCATCGGTGTCCCCTACTGACCGTGGGCAGGGCGGGGAATTTTGCGTAGATAAATCTCAACGCTGATCCAGCTGGGACTCGAAAATGGGAAGTACAGATTACGAGCCTGGCGCGATACCGACTGAGCACCCCCGCCCCATTTGCACTGAGTATGACAACTCATTAGTTTAATTTAGTGTCCCATAAGCAGAATTTTATTGGCATTAATAACTTTTAAGAGAACATCATAATTCTTACACTCGTGGGGTTTTCTATTATCCTCAATTTTATTGCCAGTGGTAGATGATATACGTTCATCCTCATTAAGAAAAGAGAGGCCGTTGGTTGCTTGTGACTCATTTGGCAGACAAAGTCTGACTGGCCTGAAATTACGATGGATAAACTTTGGAAAATGTTAAATGATGATATTGAAAGAAGCTCTGTTTGAGGGACATTGGCTACTACATATGAGAGAATGCTCATTCTGATGGCAAGGACAAAGAAGCCGTAAAGTAGAAATTATAAAGACCTGCTGTCCGGAGCAATTACATAAATAAGTGAGCAATGTAGAATTTAGTTAAGTCGCTCGAAAAAGTATTCGAACACTATGGTTGATTACGGAATTCAGAAAAAATATCTGGAGATTGTACAGCAACTGTACACGCTCCAGTTACCGTTCACAGCAAACTGGAGCGTGTGCAGTTACTGCACACGCTCCAGTTTGTTGTGAACGGTAACTGCACACGTTCAATATTTCCGTGAGTGATCCCACACGATCTAGGTCTTTGTGAGCTCACACGATCCAATGTGCTGTGAACATTAACCGCAACCGCTCCAGTTTGCTGTGAACGGTAACTGCACACGCTCAATATTTCTGTGAGTGGGCCCACACGATCCAGGTTTTTGTCAGCTCACACGATTCAATGTGCTGTGAACATTAACCGCAACCGCTCCAGTTTGCTGTGAACGGTAACTGCACACGCTCAATATTTCCGTGAGTGAGCCCACACGATCCAGGTTTTTGCGAGCTCACACGATCCAATGTGCTGTGAACATTAACCGCAACCGCTCCAGTTTGCTGTGAACGGTAACTGCACACGCTCCATATTCATTGCATTATATATTCATACGCATTATATATATTAAAAAAGTATCCGAACACTATGGTTGATTACAGAATTCAGAAAACATATCTGGCAACGATCTGATCCGAAATCTAATCACTAATCAGATGATCAGATCACTAATTTCTAAAAAAAATCGCTGCCAGATATTTTTTCTGAATTTTGTAATCAACCATAGTGTTTGGATATTTTTTTGAGCGATTGTACTTATCGTGGAAGTTTATGTTGTAAACAAGTTCAGGTGAAGTCCGACTCTTGTTCTTCAAATCGCAGTTGACCGCATCCTGAGCATGTCCATAGATGAGAGAAAGAAAACTCCCTTTTGTGCTTTTCAACAACATCTTTCAGTTGCATTTCTTTAGGTCCAAGTGATTCCCGTTGACACTCGCAACTATTGTGCTCGGTTCTGGAGTGTGCTCGTAAAGCCCACATTTATACCGCTGACTGAATCCGTTGTTCGGCACTCGGGAACAAGAGTTAACCAAGAGAGCAAATCGAAACCCAAGAAAGAAATTGGAAATCAAGCAGAAGCAACAACACTTAAGCATCTTTTACATTGTCCTTGGCATCTGTCCAAAGTGGGGCAAGCAGGGTGTTGTAGAGTTCAAACGTTTGAAGCTTCTTAGTACGACCCGAAGCACTTTGCCTCAACTCCCTTTGAAGAGAAGAAGCACTCGTGTTGTGCTGGTCTGCCCTCGCAGATGCAGATCTTCACCTTTTCTCGTTTGGGATGAAATTCCTTCATGCTTGAGCAGAGTAGCATGAGACTTCTCCACGCCACTGCAGGCAGATTGGTTGTCGACCAGGAACTACATGCTTAAACTCTTAGCAATATATACATGCATATAAAAAAACCTTTTTCAGTTCCCCGTGTCTTAGGGAGAAAACTGATGATAAAAAAAAATTCAAGTTTTTTCTTGTAAGGGGTTTGCCTGTTTGAGCTTCTCCCGGTTGCAAAGCTTTGCTGACAAGGGATGAAATTGCTGCTCATGTATATCAAATATTTGACTCAGTGGCACTGCTGTCCAAGGCGACTTGGAATGACATCCCCCCTCCCCTTCATTTTACCTTCATTTCTTTATTGGGATTTTCTTCTTTGTATAGACACTATAGTAGGGACTTACTCATCTGGATGGGGCGGGGGTGGCTCAGTCGGTAGCGTAATCTGCAGTTCCCAGGTTCGAGTCTTAGCTGGGCCAGTCGTTGAGATTTATCTCCGCAAAATTTCCCCGCCCTGCCCACGATCAGTAGGCGACACCGATGGGCTTGGAAAGGCCGCCGTCCGTCGGATGGGACTTTAATCCGTGGCCCCGTTTGCGGGAGAGCCATACCCTGCGCACGTTAAAGAACACACTGGATGGCCTTGACGGGAGGCTACCATCTGTCTCGCAACAGCTGTTCCAGTAGGTCCCCTCCCCCAACTTTCTCTGAGCCTTCGGGGTCCATGTGACTTGGCCATTTAGCCCATGGTGTACAAAAAAAGTGCTGCTCAGTATGTAAAGCAATTCAAACAACCCAATCTTCCATCGTAACAATCATCACGCTCTGCTGATTCTTCGCAAGGGAACGAAGCGATTTTTCTTAGCTATTTTCAAAAAGAAACATGAACTCTTAATATAAGTTGAAATTTGTTGTTCTCCTAGACGCACTGTTTTTGCCTTTTTTTTATTCATAGCTGCTTTGTTGGTAGCAAAAAGACAGAGTAACAACCATAGCAACTTCATAATCGAGTCATGCATTCTTGTGAAGTCATTTCGAAACCGTTGCCTCTGATTGCGAGAATTTCTTCAAAAGGAACCAAAAAAAGGAGTTTGTCTGGTCGCACTGAAACATATTTTGACCCTGAAGCGTGGCACTCATTTAACTACCGAAGTTTGCCGTGCCAAGACGTTCCAGATACGAGGATGTCACATCTGCTAAGCTGCCATGATCTGACCCACGTGACCCATGCAACCAGCAGACGAAGCCGGAGCTTTTGTACGGTTACGGTTGTTGACTGTGGTTGGTCAGGTCAAGGAAACAAAACGTAATCTAGCCATTCTGTTGCCCTCTATTGTCTTCTGCGGCTTGGGAAAGAAAAGAAATTGTAGCAGGAAAAGAAATTTGAATGACAGTGATTACGATGAGAAGGGGGAAAATAAGTCACGGTTCTTTTTTGCTCTTTTTAGTTCAAACATTTAAGGAAGATCGAAACTAATGACGTGGAGCAAATAATAAGGTTGTAAACTATTTTGGGTATGGGGGGGGGGGGGGGTACGGGTAATTCGATGTTGTTTTATTTGTGAGAAAATAAAAAACAATGTCTTTGAACCGTCACTGAAATGAATGAAGTACGTATTTTTAATTCTGCTTTCCACAAGGAGGAAGGAAATGGGAGTGATGGCACGGTAACTGCGATCTCGTGACAATCAAGATATTTGCAGCTAGTATGGAGTCAAAAGGAAAATGAGTGCTGTTTTTAAATGAGTTTCCTGCTGTCTGTCAGTTACGATATCCTGTTGTAACGATTTTTTTGCATTCAAAGAAGGCGACGAGAATTATATATAGCGGTAAGCATTATCAAACTGATTGCAATATTACAACTTGACTGTAAGAGTAAATTTTTAAACATCTTTTCCCTTATATTGATTTCAGTTTGTATCAGCAATAAAAATTATGTTGAGCTCTTACAAAAAAACGTATTTGATTTAAGTACGAAAGCATTCAAAGAAATTTTTTTTTTATTAGCTTTTTGAAATAAAAAAATGAGAAAATATTTCCACTTCGTAGTTTTTTTTTGTCGGTCTATAGATATTCATCATTCTCTTTTGCTTTAAGAATGATGAAAAATTCTTTTCTTTATTTGGATAGGTACTAATAAAATATTCGTTATCATCATCCTCAAGCAGCCATGGGCTACAGAGATCCAACCAGATCGTACAATTTAGTTCTTCAAGTAGATCTGTCCTGAGCTACATCTGCTGCATCTGGCCACTGCACACCAATTCTAACAAGGTCCTGTTTGACATTGTCTGCCAACCGCATCCTAGGTCTCCCCCTCTTTCTGAGGCCTTTAGGCACACTGTTCATAACCCTATTCGGTAATCTATAATTATCCATACGGGCAAACATGGCCAAACCAACGGAGTCTCTCTCTGCACAATATGCTGCTTAAAGGAGGTTGCAAACTCCTTTGCCTAACCTCATCATTAGTTACAAAGTTAAACCACCTAATACCCAAGATACTGCGTAAGCATCTAGAATCAAAAGCATCTAGTTTCCTGTTGTGTTGCTTACATAGCGTCCAAGTTTCTTTACCATAACTAACCCTAGAAAGAACCAAACTATTAAACAGCCTAATTTTAGTCTTTAAATATTATAATTTAGTCTTTTTCTAATTTTAGTCTTTAATAATTAGATTCTTAAAAGTCCCTACCATCTGCATTTCGTGAAAATTCCATTAATTTGAATTATCCACCTTTAAAAAGTGTCAAAGTTAGAAAATGACAGAACTTTGATATTGTAAAAAGTGCCAAGTCATGTACTAATTTCACCTTTAGGTAGTAAAGTTTGGCAGTCAGGGATTTACGTTGCCAGATCTGACTCGAAATCGGATCCCACCTCCCCTCCCCATCTTCCCAGGGGAGAAAACTTTTTTTTTTTTATGTTTTTTGCAAACGAGCATTCTATATTTGCTAGAGTCGATAGGAATTTTAGTATATGTTGATCTTACTTTTTTATTTTCCGTCAATAAGATTTTGAGTGCCATCCTATTTTGTAGAGGCAGTCCTCGACTTCCGCACTTAATGCATTCCTGAAAACGTGTTCGAAAGTCGTACACTAGAGTTGTAGTGGGGGTTCCATTTTCAGAGAGACGAAGAATATTATAAAATCCCTTTTATATTGTTTCAATTTGTTTTTACCCTTGTCTCATTCAGGGTCATGACCTGAGATTCACCGGTTCGATTCTGAACGAAATCTGACATCTTTTCCTCTTACCCCAAGCAGGAAAAAAAGTCTTCGATGACATTCGGAAAGCTCAGATTAGATTTTGAGACGTGGTTCACTGTATATGAGAGTTAAATAAATAAATAAAAAACAATACCCCCTCAAGCAGCTGCTTTGCCACAGAGGTCTGACAGGAGCCTGTCTGTTTATATGCCACAGTAGGAGATCTGAGAGGATGGCAGGACCTCAGCAGAAAAACGACACAAACAGCCATGCCTTACCCGGGGCTCGAACCCAGGTCCCTTAGATCAGTAGCCAAGCGTGCTAACCACTCGGCCACGGGACGGCGAGTTAGCGTTCGAAAATTAAAAAACACACTATGTGCCCTTCGTTACAATGAGTGCTCTTTGCACTTCATTGTCCTCAATAAGAGTGTGAATCCGATTTTGCGGAGATAATCTTCATTAGAAATTAAGGCGCAGAAGAATGGACGCAGAGATCCAAAAAGAAAGGACACTTATAGACGCAGGGGACTAAAAAAAAGACAAGGGGTAGTTAGGAAAAAAAAGGACATAGAAAGCCAAAAAAAATATAAAAACGCAAGCCACGGCAGGATGCAAAGAATTGTAAAGGAGGAAGCAGACGAATACAGATGATCAGAAGACACAAGAGGACGCAGAAAGAGGACATAGAATAGAGCAGGGAGCTAGAAAGACACGAGAAGACTCATAGAGGACATAACAAAAGAAAGGATTGGATTTTTTTACCTCTGAGCGGCACTTTTTTTGCACACCATGGGCTAAATGGCCAGGCCACAAGGACCCTGAAGGCTCAGAGAAGGTTGGGGGAGGGACCCACTGGAACAGCTGTTGGGAGACAGATGGTAGCCTTCCGTCAAGGCCATCCAGCGTGTTCTTTAACGTGCACAGGGTATGGCTCACCCGCACACGGGACCACGGCTTAACGTCCCATCCGACGGACGGTGGCCTTTCCAAGCCCATCGGTGTCCCCTACTGACTGTGGGCAGGGCGGGGAAATTTTGCGGAGATAAATCTCAACGCTTACCCAGCTGGGACTCGAACCTGGGAACTACAGATTACGAGCCTGGCGCGCTACCGACTGAGCCACCCCCGTCCAAAAAAGAAAGGATGACGCAGAAATAAAGAAAAGAGGGCATGGACTAACGAAAAACCAGAAAGGAGAACACATGAGGATGCAGACAATCAGAAAAGAGGACTCAAACGAGAGGAGGACACAAACTAACTCGAGAGACCTGATAGGTTGGGTTGTTTTACCTCTGAGCGGCACTTTTTTGCACACCAAGGGCTAAATGGCCAGGTCACATGGACCCCGAAGGCTCAGAGAAGGTTGGGGGAGGGGACCCACTGGAACAGCTGTTGGGAAACAGATGGTAGTCTCCCGTCAAGGCCATACAGCGTGTTCTTTAACGTGCACAGGGTATGGCTCTCCCGCATACGGGGCCACGGCTTAACGTCCCATCCGACGGACGGCGGCCTTTCCAAGCCCATCGGTGTCCCCTACTGACCGTGGGCAGGGCGGGGAATTTTGCGGAGATAAATCTCAACGCTGACCCAGCTGGGACTCGAACCTGGGAACTACAGATTACGAGCCTGGCGCGCTACCGACTGAGCCACCCCCGCCCCAAACCGGATAGGAAAGCACAGGGAAAATATAAGAAGATCAAAAAGAGAGGAAATATAAATCCAAGTCTCTAGAAAGAGAACACAGACTAACTCAAGGTAGCAGAAAGGAGAATAAAGGGGAATTCGGAGAACAGAAAAGACGACCAATAACGGAATCAGAAATCAAGAGAAAGGCAACACAAATTTACGCAGAAGACCAGGAAAGAGAAAACATTTCTAGGTTAAATGCTTCAAAAAGAAAAGTATTTTCACTGCCAAGGGTAAGAGACAATACTGTTTCGTCAAGAAAACATTATTTCCTTCCGTTATTACTCGTAATTTGTAAGCGAAGGAATACTTTGAATCACATGGTGCCTTAGACATCCCGTTCAATATTTTATCGTGAAGAGAGACATTTCCACTAAGTAGAGATGGCCCGGAAACTACAAGACTTTTGGGCAAGATATCGGGAACCGAGGCAAAATAAAACAATCGTTAAGAAATTTATCTAAGCAAGCAATTACAGTTACAATCTTTGTGACAACTTGCAATATGGAGAAACAAAATTCTGGTCCCTAGCTGCAACCGACCAGCTGCCTTCCAGTCGATAGCTGATTGGTGGGTTTTACCTTTGACCAACCCAATCCCGATTGTTGTAACACTTAATACTTGAAAAAGAAAGAAGAAAGAAAAAAACATATTGAAACAACGACATATTTTAAACATAGTGTGGCCGAGTGGTTAGCGCGCTTGGCTACTGATCTACAGGACCTGGGTTCGAGCCCGGGTAAGGCATGGATGTTCGTGTTGTTTTCTGCTGAGGTCCTGCCATCCTCTCAGATCTTCTACTGTGGCATATAAACTGACAGGCTCCTGTCAGACCTCTGTGGCAAGCAGCTGCTTGAGGGGGTATTTATTTCAGCCGTCCCGTGGCCGAGTGGTTAGCGCGCTTGGCTGTTGATCTAAGGGACCTGGGTTCG
This sequence comes from Ryuthela nishihirai, assembly GCA_038380435.1. NCBI lineage: Eukaryota > Metazoa > Arthropoda > Arachnida > Araneae > Heptathelidae > Ryuthela > Ryuthela nishihirai. Next base: position 71,279,659 of record JAWZYU010000001.1, read on the forward strand.
AGCCCCGGATTAAGGCATGGATGTTCGTGTTGTTTTTCTGCTGAGGTCCTGCCATCCTCTCAGATCTTCTACTGTGGCATATAAACTGGAAGGCTCCTGTCAGACCTCTGTGGCAAGCAGCTGCTTGAGGAGGTATTTATTTTATTTTTATTTATATTTTTAACTAAGGGCCTCAGAAAGAAGGGGAGACCTAGGATGCGGTGGGCAGACAATGTGAAACAGGACCTTGTTAGAATTGATGTGCAGTGGCCAGATGCAGTAGATGTAGCTCAGGACAGACTTGCTTGGAGAACTAAATTGCACGGTCTGGTTGGACCTCCGTAGCCCATGGCTGCTTGAGGATGATGATGATATTTTTAACAATAATTGTACTCAAATTCAAAGTGGAATACACATATACCTGTTCTTGATTTAAAGCTATAACAGATTTCATGTAGATTTTGCAATTTTGATACTTTTTTTTTGTGTTGCATTTGGAAATGGAATCTATGATAATGAAAGAAAGTGTCTGTGTATCTGTGACTGTTTTAATTTATCGGGAAATCATGATATTCTTCAAGTTTTAACACAGTGTTTCTATTGTCGTCGAGGTTGCAGTGCCAAATTTCAAGTCGCAATTTCAAAAGGGGGATTTGCTAGAAGCAAAAATATTTAAATGTTTTTTTCTACGGGAAAGATTATCTCTGCAATATTGTTGCCATTTACTGCTTCCTAACTGTGAAATAAGAGTCATAATAACATAAATCTGCTGCCATTGCCAGATTTTCCATATTTCCAAAGTCATTTTTATTTTAAAGGGTCCCATTGCAGTTAGAGACCTGTTTTTTTTTCAACCCAACATGAGATAATTAATATAATAATTACCAGCGTATGAAATTAGAAACTATTTGGTCAAGCACATTGGGAATCACGGAGTACCAAAATCTATCGAAATAAAAATCTGGATATTGTGACGAAGCCACAGGCTATAGGAACCTAAGAAGACCGCTGACGATGGACAATTCTTCGTGTTGAATCTGTGCTAAAATGTCGGAGGGGGGCACAACTCGCAAAACTAACCTTTAAGCGCAGTAAAAATAAAATAAAATAGAGATGGGTTGGGTTGGGTTGTTTTACCTCTGAGTGGCACTCTTTTGCACACCATGGGCTGAATGGCCAGGTCACAAGGACCCCGAAGGCTCAGAGAAGGTTGGGGGAGGGGATCCACTGGAACAGCTGTTGGGAGACAGATGGTAGCCTCCCGTCAAGGCCATCCAGTGTGTTCTTTAACGTGCACAGGGTATGGCTCTCCCCAGGGCCGCCGACAGTGGGGGGAGGCAAGGGGGATTAGTGCATAGGGGCCCGTCAGCAATAAGGGCCCGTCAGATTAAGTGACTCTACATTTTCTTACAAAAATTATTCTTAGTTAGGCTATATATCGATCCTATGCTAAAACGTTTTATGTGACACAAACTGTGTAGGCCTATGTTTTTGCATGCCTGACTGCGCAACAGGCTTTTTTTCCTCTGTATGTCATCATTGTGTCCAAAATAATTGCTATTAATGATTTGTAAAGATAAAAAGTTTTCAAGGGGGGCCCCGAGCATAATATTACATAGGGGCCCATAAATTCTCTCGGCGGCCTTGGCTCTCCCACACACGGGGCCACGGCTTAACGTCCCATCCAACGGACGGTGGCCTTTGCGACTCTATCGGTGTCCCCTACTGAACGTGGGCAGGGCGGGGAATTTTGCGGAGATAAATCTCAATGCTGACCCAGCTGGGACTCGAACCTGGGAACTACAGATTACGAGCCTGGCGCGCTACCGACTGAGCCACCCCCGCCCCAAAATAGAGATGAAAGTGAGCTCGGGCCGTGACAATTTGTATAGAAACGAAGCCACGAGCCAAGTATAAACTTAATTTTTTAACCACTCATCGCAGGGAGGAAAGTCGTGTCGAATTTTGGACCACGCGGTCAAGTATCACTGGAGCCATAGGCTAGCAAAATCTGTTGAAACGGAAAAAAGAAATCTGGAGGGTTTGGGTAGAAACGAAGTCATGGGCTATGAGAGCTCGCGTTCTCGTAGTCCTCTCATGTCATTCTTATCTTCAGCGTAATGAAAATAAGAATATACAACTTAAAAGCGAGACCCGGGAAGCGATAGTTTGCATGCGAACGAAGCCATGGGCTGTAAACGAGGGCGCTGACCTCAGCAACAACCATAAGCAAACACCGAGAAATTCTTGGGTTGCTTTTCTCTGTGTTGCGAGAAAGTGTGTGTGGGGGGGGGGAAGTACACGGGTGGTACTGGTGGTATTCACAAACTGACCTTAACTAGTGCAGCGAAATTAGAACATGCAGATCAAAAGTGTGACCCTGGTAATGCTTCATTGTGACATCATTGTTGCCGATGGAATGAAGGTGCAGGTCACAAGGTTGGGTTGGGTTGTTTTACCTCTGAGCGGCACTTTTTTGCACACCATGGGCTAAATGGCCAGGTCACATGGACCCCGAAGGCTCAGAGAAGGTTGGGGGAGGGGACCCATTGGAACAGCTGTTGGGAGACAGATGGTAGCCTCCCGTCAAGGCCATCCAGCGTGTTCTTTAACGTGCACAAGGTATGGCTCTCTCCCGCACACGGAGCCACGGCTTAACGTCCCATCCGACGGAGGCGGCCTTTCCAAGCCCATCGGTGTCCCCTACTGACCGTGGGCAGGGCGGGGAATTTTGCGCAGATAAATCTCAACGCTGACCCAGCTGGGACTCGAACCTGGGAACTACAGATTACGAGCCTGGCGCGCTACCGACCCCCGCCCCGCAGGTCACAAGACTGCAATGTTCAAAAGAGAATATTTAAAGGGAAGAATTACGTTGAAATTAAATATACATATGTAATTTATTCAAACCATGCTAGATTATTATTACAGTTATAAAAACAGAAGGTTTTGAAATATTTTGCTCATTAGGATTTGTTTATGAAGCTCTGGAGAAGTATGAAATATTCAGCGATGCAACATCTGTAATCTCTATTAAGTACTAACTATTGAGCAGATAGGAAAGAATAAGAAAAGTTTTATGATAACAGTGGGGACGAAGAAAACTGAAATAGGCCACAATTTAAGATGAAATTCCGTGTGTGTGTGTTTGTGGCAGCCATAACTCATCGGGAAATAGCAGTAGAAGGCTTCATGCAGTGTTTTTGGTTGTTCAAGTTGCAGTGGCCACTTTCAAGTCGAAATTCCAAAACCAGGGCTTGTTGGAAGCAAAAATATTTATCCTATTACATACAAGAAACGGTAATCGTTACCAAATCCGTTATTGCCATATTCTGCTCCCTAACTGTGAACGTAAAAGTCGTAACAATATATAAATTCCGAGGCCACTGAGAATAAACGTGATTTCGTCTTTCGCAGTTGGCAACGCTTATTTAATCATTTTTAGTTGTAACACCAACCAACATATTACGTGTTGAATTTGTGCAAAGGGATTAGAGCAGGTTTTTGGGTTGGGTTGTTTTACCTCTGAGCGGCACTTTTTTGCACACCATGGGCTAAATGGCCAGGTCACATGGACCCCGAAGGCTCAGAGAAGGTTGGGGGAGGGGACCCACTGGAACAGCTGATGGGAGACAGATGGTAGCCTCCCGTCAAGGCCATCCAGCGTGTTCTTTAACGTTGGGTTGTTTTACCTCTGAGCGGTACTTTTTGGCACACCATGGGCTAAATGGCCAGGTCACATGGACCCCGAAGGCTCAGAGAAGGTTGGGGGAGGGGACCCACTGGAACGGCTGTTGGGAGACAGATGGTAGCCTCCCGTCAAGGCCATCCAGCGTGTTCTTTAACGTTGGGTTGTTTTACCTCTGAGCGGTACTTTTTTGCACACCATGGGCTAAATGGCCAGGTCACATGGACCCGAAGGCTCAAAGAAGGTTGAGGAGGGGACCCACTGGAACGGCTGTTGGGAGACAGATGGTAGCCTCCCGTCAAGGCCATCCAGCGTGTTCTTTAACGTTGGGTTGTTTTACCTCTGAGCGATACTTTTTTGCACACCATGGGCTAAATGGCCAGGTCACATGGACCCCGAAGGCTCAGAGAAGGTTGGGGGAGGGGACCCACTGGAACGGCTGTTGGGAGACAGATGGTAGCCTCCCGTCAAGGCCATCCAGCGTGTTCTTTAACGTTGGGTTGTTTTACCTCCGAGCGGTACTTTTTTGCACACCATGGGCTAAATGGCCAGGTCACATGGACCCCGAAGGCTCAGAGAAGGTTGGGGGAGGGGACCCACTGGAACGGCTGTTGGCAGACAGATGGTAGCCTCCCGTCAAGGCCATCCAGCGTGTTCTTTAACGTGCACAGGGTATGGCTCTCCCGCACACGGGTGGCCTTTTCAAGCCCATCGGTGTCCCCTACTGACCGTGGGCAGGGTGGGGAATTTTGCGGAGATAAATCTCAACGCTGACCCAGCTGGGACTCGAACCTGGGAACTACAGATTACGAGCCTAGCGCGCTACCGACTGAGCCACCCCGCCCCGATTAGGGCAGGAGGTGCCACACAAAAAGCTAAAATTTGATGCATTGAAAATCAGAATATACAGATCACATCTTGAAAGGGCGGCACCGGGTAGAGTTCAACTATAAAAAAAGTAGTTATAAAATATTAGCAAATTAGGTTATAAGAAAATTTAGATTCTTAATCACTTTGTTTTCTCTAAAATTCTATTTATCCAAATTATAATTGTTGAAACCAATTGGTTAAGGAATTAAATATTTTAAGGCAGGGTATGTGTAGAAAAATATACATACATATTTATGTATAATTCTTTTATGTTGATTTTTGTCTCCATGACTGCAAAATTTCTGCTTATGTCTTTGAGGTTGACTAACTCCAGTGGTTTCATTAGATCCCAGGTTCGAGTCCCAGCTGGGACAGCATTGAGATTTATCCCCGCAAAATTCTCCGCCCTGCCCACGGTCAGTAGGGGACACCGATGAGCTTGGAAAGACCGCCGTCAGTCAGATGGGACGTTAAGCCTGGCCCCGTGTGCGGGAGAGCCAAACCCTGTTCACGTTAAAGAACACGCTGGATGGCCTTGACGGGAGGCTACCATCTGTCTCCCAACAGCTGCTCCAGTGGGTCCCTTCCCCCAACTTTCTCTGAGCCTTCGGGGTCCTCGTGACCTGGCCATTTAGCCCATGGTGTGCAAAAAAGTGCCGCTCAGAGGTAGCCCAACAAACCAGTGGTCTCATCCCAACTTATTAACAAAGGTTTTCTTTAATTTGCAGATCGTTTTGAAAAAAAAACGAGCTATTGTTTGCACTTTGTAGTTCGTCTGCAGACATTCAACTTCATATGCTTTTTTTTATTCGAAGTTTTTAAATCATCCATTAGTGCGCCGAGCAGATAGTCTTTTGTCCTAATCTGCGTGCTAGATTAGAGGGAGTAGAAGTGAATCGCGAATCGGTGTCAATGTAAATAATCTAAACCCACTTAACCCTGAATACCTCCAGCAAGCACAATAGCCAGAGAGTTTGATTTACCATTAAGTCATCCTTTTCCTAGTCCCAAATTGCTCCATTGTGTTCAAAACTGATAACCCAGACATGTTTATGTTTCGCTTATCGTCAGGAAAGTGCCAAGTGTCAAGCTCCATTTGTTATTATAAAAGAGGAATCTGACTCTTCCACTTTTGCTCCATATCTGCGAAAGGAAGACAGATAAGGGCAACGCAGATTTTTGATTCATTTGAATGGGCCATGAATTTGAAACCCAGATTTATTTGTTAACCAACAAGAGCCGTCGCTGCTGTGGCATTCTCATTCAGTGCTTGTCTATTTTAAACTGAGCCATGGAATTTCCATGTCGAAGATTTCTATCGCTTTCATATTAAGAGAAGCTGAAGGACAATTCGCAACAGTTTTTCCTACTCATCATTCTAAATGCTGTTGAGGTTGAATTATGTATACGTAATGGCTTTGATTTCTTGATGTAACATTTCGCCCAGTTCCAACATGAGGAGGGCGGGGGTGGCTCAGTCGGTAGCGCGCCAGGCTCGTAATTTATAGTTCCCAGGTTCGAGTCCCAGCTGGGTCAGCGTTGAGATTTATCTCCGCAAAATTCCCCGTACTGCCCACGTTCAGTAGGGGACATCGATGGACTTAGAAAGGCCGCCGTCCGTCGGATGGGACGTTAAGCCGTTGCCCGTTCAGAAGAGCTGTACCCTGTGCACGTTAAAGAACACGCTGGATGGCCTTGACGAGAGGATACCATCTGTCTCCCAACAGCTGTTCCAGTGGGTCCCCTCCCCCAACCTTCTCTGAGTCTTAGGGGTCCATGTGCAAAAAAGTGCCGCTCAGAGGTAAAACAACCCAACTCGAAACGAATCATAATAGCCCGTTTTGTGCAAAACATACGCCTCTCAAAGGCAAATTGTCGCTTAAAGATAAAACAACCAAATACAAGACAGCGAATTGCAGATTTAAAGATTTTTTCCCAGCTGCAGCTGTAATGAATGAAATGGGCTAGCTTAATTTTGAGATCTGGAGTTTAAGACTGAACTGTGAAAAGCCTACATCTTAGTGATTATGAGACTTATGGCATTGTCGAAGGATGAAAAATGGAGATTTCAGGAGGTAAGAATTATCTTTTTTGCACTCCTTTTAATCCAATATTCTCTACAAAAAATTCGCCTGTCTCAGACTTGTTGAAAATATGACTAAAGCGATATGATATTCATTTCAATGAAAGATCATTTTAATGTCTCAGCGCGTATGCAGTACATAGTAAGCTAGGTATTTATTCTTTTGATACGGTTTAATATATAATTTACGTTGAACTTGAAGCTGTATTATTCTGGCTTTGGGTTGGTTTGTTTTACCACTGAGCGGCACTTTTTTTTTGCCCACAATGGGCTAAATGGCCAGGTCACCAGGAACCCGAAGGCTCAGAGAAAATTGGGGGAGGGGACCCACTGGAACAGCTGTTGGAAGACAGATGGTAGACTCCCGTCAAGGCCATCCAGCGTGTTCTTTAACGTGCACAGGGTATGGCTCTCCAGCACTCGGAGCCATGGCTTAACGTCCCATCCGACGGACGGCAGCCTTTCCAAACCCATCGGTGTCCCCTGCTGACCGTGGGCAGTGCGAGGAGTTTTGCGGAGATAAATCTCAACACTGACTCAGCTGGGACTCGAACCTGGGAACTGGCAGATTACGAGCCTGGCGCGCTACCGATTGAGTCACCCCCGCCCCATTGTTCTGGCCTTTGGTGACATAACTAATACCTGTATCGAAATGTTGTTCGAACTGAGCACGAAGAAAACTTTGAACTCTCTCTTGTCTACAAATGCAAATGTCCATTCTGAAAAGTTAACGTACGTTTTATTTGATAACAATCTCATCCATTTTACATCTTCTTATAATTAATGTAAGTTTTCAGGTGAAAGCTCCAATTTAAATTCTAGTGCTGTGAACTACAGAGTAGATAATTTATTTACGCGGCTTCTTCTCGCTCAACTTCGACTGCAGTCTAAACTCGACTTGAAGGATCACGCTACCTTTGGGGTCGTTAACCCGGCCAATGTTGCTTTCGTAGCTAAAAAAAAATCCTCTTCCAGACATCTAGTAATGAAATACGAAAGCGAAACCTGTATTAAAATGGTTTCATGTTCCTTGAAATGACTCGGGCTCAGATTGCATGACATTCTTAGCTCGTGTCATGCGGGGAATTCAATGAGCCAATGAAACATCTCATTATCATAATCCGAAAACTTTTGTTGCTGGAGAGAAGAAAGGGAACTATAAGAGGATGGAGAAGGAACGGTGCTCTTCTCAAGAATTAAAATTTATGAGCATGGGTTAAATCTTTTAAGAGTGTGAAATGAGGAAGGAAAAATGTCTAAATGGAAGCACCTTATGATGTATAGTCACTAAAGAGGGGTGTTAAGAGGATTCGGTCAATGAATATGAGGGAAAAAAGGTTACCTCTGATAGGGGAATTTGGGTTGGGTTGTTTTACCTCTGAGCGGCACTTTTTTGCACACCATAGGCTAAATGGCCAGGTCACAAGGACCCCGAAGGCTCAGAGAAGGTTGGGGGAGGGGACCCACTGGAACAGCTGTTGGGAGAGAGATGGTAGCTTTCCGTCAAAGTCATCCAGCGTGTTCTTTAGCGTGCACAGGGTATGGCTCTCCCGCACACGGGGCCACGGCTTAACATCCCATCCGACGGACGGCGGCCTTTCCAAGTCCATCTGTGTCCCCTACTGACCGTGGGCAGGGCGGGGAAATTTTGCGGAGATAAATCTCAACGCTGACCCAGCTGGGACTCGAACCTGGGAACTACAGATTACGAGCCTGGCGCGCTACTGACTGAGCCATCCCTGCCCTAATGGTGTTAAGAGGATTCCGGCAATAAATATGAGGGAAAAAAGGTTACCTCTCATTTGATAGGGGGATTTGGGTTGTTTTATCTCTGAGCGGCACTTTTTTGCACACCATGGGCTAAATGGCCAGGTCACATGGACTCCGAAAGCTCAGAGAAGGTTGGAGGAGGGGACCACTGGAACGGCTGTTGGGAGACAGATGGTAGCCTCCCGTCAAGTTATTCTTTAACGTGCGCAGGGTATGGCTCTCCCACACAAGGGCCACGGCTTAAACGTCCCATCCGACGGACGGTGGCCTTTCCAAGTCCATCGGTGTTCCCTACTGATCACGAACAGGGCGGGGAATTTTGCGGAGATAAATCTCAACGCTGACCCAGCTGGGATTCGAACTTTGATAGAGGAGTGAGGTTTAGTATCATAAGTATTGTTTATATTGGAGGTTTTTTTTTTAATGGTGCTAATGAGGACCGGACTTTGACCTTCTGAGACCCTAAGCTCTGTCAAAGTTTAAGTGGACACAAAAATTCTGAAGTCGAAATATGAATTTTTCTGACTGATGGGAACATTGAAATGAACATCAAACTGATGTGGAGAAAATATTTATTATATTTTATAATTGCTAATTTTATTTTTCATAGTATATAAGTTCATAGCTACTAAGGGGCGGGGGTGGCTCAGTCGGCACTAATAGCTACTAAGGGCGGGGGTGGCTAATAGCTACTAAGGGACGGGGGTGGCTCAGTCGGCAGCGCGTAAGGGTCGTAATCTGTAGTTCCCAGGTTCGAGTCCCAGCTGGGTCAGCGTTGAGATTTATATCCACAAAACTCCCTGTCCACGGTCAGTAGGGGACACCGATGGGCTTGGAAAGGCCGTCGTCCGTCGGATGGGACGTTAAGCCGTGGCCCGTGTGCGGGAGAGCCATACCCTGTGCACGTTAAAGAACACGCTGGATGGCCTTGACGGGAGGCTACCATCTGTCTCCCAACAGCCGTTCCAGTGGGTCCCCTCCCCCAACCTTCTCTGAGCCTTCGGGGTCCATGTGACCTGGCCATTTAGCCCATGGTGTGCAAAAAAGTACCGCTCAGAGGTAAAACAACCCAACGTTAAAGAACACGCTGGATGGCCTTGACGGGAGGCTACCATCTGTCTCCCAACAGCCGTTCCAGTGGGTCCCCTCCCCCAACCTTCTCTGAGCCTTCGGGGTCCATGTGACCTGGCCATTTAGCCCATGGTGTGCAAAAAAGTACCGCTCAGAGGTAAAACAACCCAACGTTAAAGAACACGCTGGATGGCCTTGACGGGAGGCTACCATCTGTCTCCCAACAGCCGTTCCAGTGGGTCCCCTCCCCCAACCTTCTCTGAGCCTTCGGGGTCCATGTGACCTGGCCATTTAGTCCATGGTGTGCAAAAAAGTGCCGCTCAGAGGTAAAACAACCCAACCCATAACTACTAAATAAAAATACTGATGAAGCGAGGCCATAAGCTGTAGCTTATGCCTAGGTCCAGCCATTGTACTAATTGCTACACAGTGTTTGTGCTGGGTAGCACTCATATTATTGATCAAAGATATCGATTTAGAAAGCGTTAGCTGTCAGCGCCGTCCCGTGGCCGAGTGGTTAGCGCACTTGGCTACTGATCTAAGGGACTTGGGTTCGAACCCCGGATACGGCATGGATGTTCGTATTGTTTTCTGCTGAGGTCCTGCCATCCTCTCAGACCTTCTACTGTGGCATATAAACTGACAGGCTCCTGTGTGGCATGCAGGTGTTTGAGGGGGTATTTATATTTTTTTTTATTTATAGGAGTCAGCATAAATATTCGAAATCTTGACATGGATTGGAGATGGTTCCTATCAACAACAACCATTTACTCTCTATTTTCAAAGAGGCTCTGATTTTCCACCTTGCTCTCTTTTGATGTCGGTTCATCTTAATGGAAGTGATGAACGGATTGTGATTTGTTGACACCAAAATATATTGCAATCGATAAATTAATAACGAAGTTTTTGAGAAATAATATGGGTCTACTAGCGAGCAAATATCTTACATATGTATAGCAATCGTAATTTTGAAATAAAAACTTTATGGGGGTGGGATGATCTTGATTGTTTTTGGGTCCGACCGTTCGATGTCCCTACGGTGTCCATTCAGCGAATTGAATCACAGAAACGAAAATTCAATTCGTTTGACTTAAACATGGAAGTGAGAAAAAAAATAAAACTTAAATTCGAACTATTGGCAGCAGTGGTTTCGTTTTATTAACGTGGTTTGCGGTTTTTCGAGTTTAACGTCCTCTTTCACCGTGAATTATATTTAACTGCCCCTTTTAACCTGGCCATTTAGCCCATTGTGTTGGGTTGAGTTGTTTTACCTCTGAGCGGCACTTTTTTTGCACACCATGGGCTAAATGGCCAGGTCACATGGACCCCGAAGGCTCAGAGAAGGTTGGGGGAGAGGACCCACTGGAACAGCTGTTGGGAGACAGATGGTAGCCTCCCGTCAAGGCCATCCAGCGTGTTCTTTAACGTGCACAGGGTATGGCTCTCCCGCACCCGGAGCCACGGCTTAACGTCCCATCCGACGGACGGCGGCCTTTCCAAGTCCATCGGTGTCCCCTAGACCGTGAGCAGGGCGGGGAATTTTACGGAGATAAATCTCAACGCTGACCACAGCTGGGACTCGAACCTGGGAACTACAGATTACGAGGCTGGCGCGCTACCGACTGAGCACCCCCGCCCCCAGCCCATTGTGTACAAAATAGTGCCGCTCAGAGATAAAACAACCCCCCCCCCCCCCAAGATCCAGCCCTGAGCTCTTCCGTTATTGGTTTCACAAACCAAACACCTTCCCTCCCCCCCAAAAAAAATAAAAATAAAGAAGTAAAAAAAATATCTGAAACACTATAAATATATTATATATATTACTACAAATATATCTGGGAACCACAATAGTTGGGAACCTCCCCCTCGTTGGGAACCGCAATGTAACAAGTCTGGAAGACAACAAAATATGAAAAATCCCCTGAAGGTAAGCAAACACTGGGAATCAACGTACAAAATTGCGGAACAGGAAAAAGAGTTATATTCCAAAAAAAAAAGAGTCGGAAATTTATAAATAACGCAAATTGTGAGAATAGATAGAAACAACGATAACTCCAATTTAGTTTCGTATTCAATTGTGCCAATCATTTTTTTTTAAAAAAAAGAGTGGTTTATATCACAGAACTCAAACACCATTAACATATCCTTCCGGTGAAGCTGAAGACAGGTATAGCGTCACGGGATCACTTTCCCATCACAAGCATGCAAAAAAAAGAAGTGGCCAGTGACCAAACGACATCCATGGCTTTCATTTGTAACGAATTTGAAAGTACGAAGTGTAGGTCGTCATGTGTTGCGGGGTGGTCGTACGGAAGGACGATGTAATCAGGAAATAGTCTTGTTGGCTAGGGGTGCACTTCCTCCCTTTTCATTGCAAATCAATGAATTTCCGCTCACCCCGATTCCTGCTTCCGCGATGCACCAGCGATTACAGGGCGGCTTTTGTTTACTTGTTCGCTACTTCACGATTCTATTGAAAATTGGAAATCAAATTTAGCCTGAGCTTTATGGAAGAAGGGAAATTGATGAAGTTGACCTTATAGGGGATTTCCCTACACTTTGATTGCAGAGGGTGAATCTCCTGAACTCTTTTAACCTCCCACAACCCCTCCTACTAATGATAAGAGTGGGTTGTTTTACCTCTGAGCGGCACTTTTTTTGCACACCATGGACTAAATGGCCAAGTCACAAGGACCCTGAAGGCTCAGAGAAGGTTGGGGGAGGGGACTCACTAGAACAGCTGTTGGGAGACAGATGGTAGCCTCCCGTCAAGGTCATACAGCGTGTTCTTTAACGTGCACAGGTTATGGCTCTCCCGCACACGGGGCCACGGCTTAACGTTCCATTCGACGGACGGCGGCCTTTCCAAGCCCATCGGTGTCCCCTACTGACCGTGGGCAAGGCGGGGAATTTTGCGGAGATAAATCTCAACACTGACTCATCTGGGACTCGAACCTGGGAACTACAGATTACGAGCCTGGCGCGCTACCGACTGAGCCATCCACGCCCCGCCTAGGTGGTAATCAGGGCCTGCTTAACACAGGGTTAGAAATTCATTCTCCCAAATTGGTACTCAGGGAGTTCATCAAACGGAAGCAAGTACTAGAAGCTAATTGACACAGGGATGCCTTGCATGATGGGGGCGGGGGTGGCTCAGTCGGTAGCGGGCCAGGCCCGTAATCTGTAGTTCCCAGGTTCGAGTCCCAGCTGGGTCAGCGTTGAGATTTATCTCCCCAAAACTCCCCGCCCTGCCCACGGTCAGTACGGGACACCGATGGGCTTGGAATGGCCGCCTTCCGTCGGATGGGGACGTTAAGCCGTGGCTCCGTGTTCAGAAGAGCCGTACTCTGTGCACGTTAAAGAACACGCTGGATGGCCTTGACGGGAGGCTACCATCTGTCTCCCAACAGCTGTTCCAGTGGGTCCCCTCCCCCAACCTTCTCTGAGCCTTCGAGGTCCATGTGACCTGGCCATTTAGCCCATGGTGTGCAAAAAAGTGCCGCTCAGAGGTAAAACAACCCAACCCTTGCATGATGCGCTTAACTGTTGACCACCAATTCTAAACGGAACCTTGTGTGTGTGTTCGATCGATTTCATTAAAAAAAACTACCAGGCTTCCTTGTGTGAGTGAGCTTCGAGAACACGGGATAACAAAGATATGCATCCCAGCATGGTTTATGAGCAGGACCGATTTGAACCAACGTTCTCGCTAGCCTAGCTCATGTCCTCGGGCCATTGGCTTGAGATCGATAAAACGCAGCGGCAAGATTCTGTAACGTTAGATAAAGGTGTCGGAAAGGAACCAAAATCAGAAGCGTGGAAATACTCCGGTGTCTTTCGGAGGCGTAACCCTTTCGCCTTCTCATGCCTCATTGACTAGGCATACGAAAAAAATGGCAGTTTCGGTGGTTTTAATCTCCGTACAGGTAAGTTACCGAATCACAAAACTTTTTCTGCACTTCTAGCCAAGCCTGACCGGAATGTTTTGCTTTTACTTCTGGTAGTCGTCTGCTTTATTTGGAATATTTTTATTGCGTAATCTTGTTAGCTTTATGAACGTGACTAGACTTCGAAGCGAAGTTATGAGATCGCAAGGAATGCAACTTCGACTCCCACTCGTCATGCTTCTCACTGAATTCTCAGAATTCCGCGATTTTGCATTCAACAGACGAGTTTGAGAAAAATGCCACGAAGCTGACTGCCGGGCTGGCAGTGGAGGTGGGGGGGGGGAGGTTAAATTTTGAATGTCAAATGCATTTCGTTGTCTCCTTTCGTTCCTCTCCCCCCTCCCTTATGTACTTTCTACCATAGAAAGAAACATGTGACTTTGAAAATTCAGTTGGGTTGTTTTACCTCTGAGCGGCACTTTTTTGCACACCATGGGCTAAATAGCCAGGTCACAAGGACCCCAAAGGCTCAGAGAAGGTTGGGAGAGGGGACCCACTGAAATAATTGTTGGGAGACAGATGGTAGACCTCCCGTCAAGGCCATCCAGTGTGTTCTTTAACGTGCACAGGGTATGACTCTCTCATACACTGGGCTACGGCTTAACGTCCCATCCGACGGACGGTGGCCTTTTCAAGCCCATCGGTGTCCCCTACTGACCGTGGGTAGGGCGGGGAATTTTGCGGAGATAAATCTCGACGCTGACCCAGCTGGGACTCGAACCTGGGAACTGCAGATTACGAGCCTGGCGCGCTACCGACTGAGCCACCCCCGCCACGATTTGAAAATTGAAATGGTTAGTCTAAAATAAGAACTGTATTTATTATAAACTGCCATAATAACGTTTAAAATAATACATTTTTTTAAAGAAAACCTAATTGTTCTATGGGGCGGAGGTGGCTCAGTCGGTAGCGCGCCAGTCTTGTAATCTGCAGTTCCCATGTTCGAGTCCCAACTGGGACAGCGTTGAGATTTATCTTCGCAAAACTCACCACTCTACCATGGTCAGTAGGGGACACCGATGTGCTTGGAAAGACCCCGTCCGTCGGATGGGACGTTATACCGCGGCCCCGTGTGCGAGAGAGCCATAACCTATGCACGTTAAAGAATACGCTGGATGGCCTTGATTGGAGGCTACCATCTGTCTCCCAACAGCTGTTCCAATGGATCCCCTCCAACCTTCTCTGAGCCTTCGGGGTCCTTGTGACCTGGCCATTTAGCCCATGGTGTGCAAAAAAAAGTTCCGCTCAGAGGTAAAACAACCCAACTATAATTGTTGTACACCGCGGGATTTGTTTTATTAACTGGTGTTATCTCGACAAACAATGAAACTATGGTTTCGGCCAGCATAAATTTTAAAGTATAAATTAGAAACGAAATAAATACCCCTGAGTAGAAGGTCTGTGAGAAAAGAGACCTCAGCGGAAAAACAACACAAACATCCATGCCTTGAACCCAGGACCCTTTGAGTAGTAGCCAAGCACGTTAAGCCATAGGATGCTTAAAGTATATATCTGTATAAATTATGGGGCGGGGGTGGCTCAGTCGGTAGCGCGCCAGGCTCGTAATCTGTATTTCCCAGATTCGAGTCCCAGCTGGGTCAGCGTTGAGATTTATCTCCGCAAAAATTCCCCGCCCTGTCCACGGTCAGTAGGGGACACCGAAGGGCTTGGAAAGGCCGCCGTCCGTCGGATGGGACGTTAAGCCGTGGCCCCGTATGCGGGAGAGCCATACCCTGTGCACGTTAAAGAACACGCTGGATGGCCTTGACGGGAGACTACCATCTGTCTCCCAACAGCTGTTCCAGTGGGTTCCCTCCCATAACCTTCTCTGAGCCTTCGGGGTCCATGTGACCTGGCCATTTAGCCCATGGTGTGCAAAAAAGTGCCGCTTAGAGGTAAAATAACCCAACCCTGTATAAATTACCCCTGAAGCCTCTGAGCAGCACTTTTTTGCACACAATGGGCTAAATGGCCAGGTCATAAGGAGCCCGAGGGCTCAGAGGTGGTCGGGGGAGGAGACCTACTGAACAGGTGTTAGATGACAGATGGTAGCCTCCTGTCCAAGCCATCCAGGGTGTTTTCAAAAGGCTATGGTTCTCCCATACACGGGGCCACCCATTCGAAGGCCTGCTGCCTTTCCAAACCCATCGGTGTCCAAGACATCGGTGACTGTGGACAGAGACCTTTGCTGAGACCAGGTGGGACTCGAACCTGGGAACTGCACATTACGAGCCTAGCGCGCTATCGACTGAGGCACCCTCACTAGCGTAAGTATCAAACATTACTGATATATGTGGGGCAAGAGTGAGCCAGGCTCGTAATATCCAGTACCCAGGTTCGAGTCCAAACTGTGCCAGCGTTGACATTTATTTCCACGAAACTCTGAGACCAGCCTCGGTCAGAAAAAGGACGCCGTTTGTCGGATGGGACGTAAAAGCGTGAGCTTGTGTGCAAGACAACTATACCGTATGCACTTTGAAAAACACGCTGGATGGCCTTGACGGGATGCTTAAATATGTGTCCTAACAGCTGTCCAATGGCCTTCTCCCCTGCCCCGAACCTTCTCTGAGCCCTTGGTGTCCTTGTGTCCTGGCCAATTAGCCCATTATCGTGCAAAAGGGTGGCGCCCGGAGGTAAAAAACTCAACACCAACTGATATTTTTCTTCACAGGATTGAAACTAAGCATTTTGTGGCTCTCTTAATATTCATGTTTAATTTTATAATAAAATAATAAATACCCCGTCAAGCAGCTGCTTGCCACAGAGGTCTGACAGGAGCCTGTCAGTTTATATGCCATAGTAGAAGGTCTGTGAGGATGGCAGGACCTCAGCAGAAAACAACACAAACATCCATGCCTTACCCGGGGCTCGAACCCAGGTCCCTTAGATCAATAGTCAAGCGCGCTAACCACTCGGCCATGGGACGGCGTTTAATTTGATGTATATGCATAAATATTCTTGGTTTTAAAATCGTTAATTGGCTTCTTGAGACTGGAGCACCGTACGATAGCACCAGTCTCATCTGACTGGTTTTGGCCTAGGTTCTGCTCAACATATGCGAACCATATTGACACATTAGCGTTTAGTGCATGATGTTTCATATGCAGATTAGAGACCATTATCTGCTTCAGTGAGTTTTCGCGATAGTTTTTCTTTTGCTGGACACAGTTTACTACTAACCTTAAAGTGTCACTAGGGAGAAAAGATTCAGGAACTCTCAAGACACAGTCTTTGTACTAATAATTTGTAAAATAGTTATTAACTCCCAAAGCAATTGCTTTGAGTGCTTTTAAAATACTATAGAAAGGAACCTCCCACTGACTAAAGACTATTAATTCGCTCTGAAATCCGAAGTGATGATTTCATTATATCTGTGTGATAGGCGAATGAAGCGTTACCTTTCCAATAGAGGCTAAACCACAGGAAGAAGGAATGTTCACTCGTGAAGAACCAACATAAAATCTTTCCATTGCTCTGAAGTCAAACCTAAACGCAGCTGATACATACTCTCTTAAAGCAGTCTAATGTCTCATCGCAGACCAGATGAATAGTTTACATTAAGAGAGACAAAAAATAAAATTAAGTCGCAAAAAAATCGTTTGAGCCATCTATGTAACATCATTATTCTTTCCAAACCTTCTGCCGTCTTGAAAAGGAGATAGCTAGCCAGCACAGTGGGTTGTTTTATCTCTGAGCGGTACTTTTTTTTGCATGCAATGGGCTAAATGGCCAGGTCACAAGGACCCCAAAGGCTTAGAGAAGATTGGAGGTAGGAACCACACTAGACAGCTGTTGTGTTGGGTTGTTTTACCTCTGAACGGCACTTTTTTTTGCACACCATGGGCTAAATGGCCAGATCACAAGGACCCTGAAGGCTCAGAGAAGGTTGGGGGAGGGGACCCACTGGAATAGCTGTTGGGAGACAGATGGTGGCCTCCAGTTAAACCATCGAGCGTGTTCTTTAACGTGCACAGGATATGGCTCTCTGGCACACGGAGCCACGGCTTAACGTCCCATGAAACGAGTGGCGGCCATTCCAAACCCATCTGTGTCGCCTACTGACTGAGAGCAGAGTGGGGAGTTTTGCTGAGATATAACTCAACTCTTGCCCAGTGGGACTCGAACCTGGGGATTACAGATTATGAGCCTGGTGCGCTACCGACTGAGGCATTCTCGCACCGAGCAAACTGGAGTTTGTGGAGTATTTACACTTGTGCTTGTACAGTCGCTCAAAAAAGTATCCGAACACTATGGTTGATCACAGAATTCAGAAAAAAATATCTGGCAACGATTTTTTTAGAAATTAGTGATCTGGCAACTTCGTGTCACGTGATTACAGAATTCAGGTGTACAGCAACTGTACACGCTCCAGTTACCGTTCACAGCAAACTGGAGCGTGTGCAGTTACTGCACACGCTCCAGTTTGCTGTGAACGGTAACTGCACACGCTCAATATTTCCGTGAGTGAGCCCACACGATCTAGTATCAAAATAATATGACCACCTACAGTCGCTCAAAAAAGTATCCGAACACTATGGTTGATCACAGAATTCAGAAAAAAAATATCTGGCAACGATTTTTTAGAAATTCGTTGCCAGAAATTTTTTAGAAAATTTTGAAAGGTAAATAACATCAAACCGTCCAAAAGCGCTTTCTTTACAACCGTATACTTAGGCGTCCTTTTTGCTTCTGTAGAATAAAAACAGATACTCTGAATGAAGATCATTAGTGATGCTTCAAGAGACAAAGAGAGAGAGAAAAAGACACAAATAACGATCGATGAGGAATGCCACTCTGTTTTCGCTTCCTCATTGTGCTTGATGATCAGAAGTTCCATTTCTTTTCTATATTAAAGTGAGTGCAGTGAACCACAGAACTGAATTCACCCTGCATGCAGTGGTGATATCGAGGAGGATTTTAAAAGATGTTCAGGCAATGGAGCTTAGGAAGAAAAGATTTCTAAATGCAGACGGCCTAACCAGCGTTTGGATAAGAATGAAACAAAATGAATGAAGTTATTGTGATCTTAATGATATCCAGGAAATTAACTGTTAAATTTTGATTCTGTTGGTTATGTAAGCTAAATATTTGCTAGTTAAATATTGTGTTATTTGGATTATGGGATAAAAAACAAATATTCTTGATTTGCCGATTAAAATTTCTTATGGTACAATTTTAAGGTCGATACTACTGTAAATAAATAATTATATCACCGTTAATATGAACCAGGATATTCAGGACTGAATATTATATTTAATATACATTCTCGCTCTTTGCCCTTAATGTAAATTGCAGAATACGAAAATATGCTCTGTGTAGGCTCGAATCTAGAAAAAAATATGAGGGAGGGGTGGGGGAGTCAGATGACTGGGGGAGCCAGAAAAAATAAAAGCGTGGGGTGGGGGAGTCAGATGACTGGGAGGAGCCAGAAAAAATAAAAGCGTGGGGTGGGGGAGTCAGATGACTGGGAGGAGCCAGAAAAAATAAAAGCGTGGAGTGGGGGAGTCAGATGACTGGGAGGAGCCAGAAAAAATAAAAGCGTGGGGTGGGGGAGTCAGATGACTGGGAGGAGCCAGAAAAAATAAAAGCGTGGGGTGGGGGAGTCAGATGGCTGGGAGGAGCCAGAAAAAATAAAAGCGTGGGGTGGGGGAGTCAGATGACTGGGAGGAGCCAGAAAAAATAAAAGCGTGGAGTGGGGGAGTCAGATGGCTGGGAGGAGCCAGAAAAAATAAAAGCGTGGGGTGGGGGAGTCAGATGGCTGGGAGGAGCCAGAAAAAATAAAAGCGTGGGGTGGGGGAGTCAGATGACTGGGAGGAGCCAGAAAAAATAAAAGCGTGGGGTGGGGGAGTCAGATGACTGGGAGGAGCCAGAAAAAATAAAAGCGTGGGGTGGGGGAGTCAGATGACTGGGAGGAGCCAGAAAAAATAAAAGCGTGGGGTGGGGGAGTCAGATGACTGGGAGGAGCCAGAATAAAAATAAAGGCGAGGGGCCAGGCGACTGGATCGGCGGACTTGAAAAGGTTTTTAAAAAATGCTTGTAATATGTGTAATTAAATGTTTATTCGCTTTCATTATCGTTAGAAGCATTCCTAAAGGTGTGAGAGTGGGAGGATTAGCATTCTACACCCGCTGTCCCCCACCAAAAAATGTAAAAGGGAAGGGAATTTAATGAGTCTACCATAACGAGTTGTAAGTGAACTGAAAGCTTGAGGCGATGGTAATGTCATCTATTACATGCATATATTTAGAGAGTTTTGCCGAGGTGAGTTAAAGACTCAAGCAACGACGGGTAAATCTGATAGTCTTTTATATATTTGAGATGATTTGTCCTTCTGATCAATCACTCCTACTACACGATAAGAAGAACTAGGACTTCGGTATGCAGTATATACAGGGTGATTCAAAAATCTTGGGCCAAACTTTAAGGGGTGATAGAACACACCTAAACAAGCACTTTTCGATATACAATGCATGGTCGGAACTCAAGCGGTGAAACGCTAGAGGGCGCATTCCAGTGAGGGAAGCCCAAAGACTGTACCGGGAGCGTTTTCCGACCAGACGCGTGCCTGATCGTAAAACCTTTCAGCGATTGCACCGGTGTCTGTGCGAAACGGGCTCCTTTGTCAGCGGCTTGCAGGATACAGGGTGCACAATATTTCTCCTGATTCGTGAAACTATCCATCCGTTCTGCAATCCACGGTAGAAATGACGACTAGTGCGAAAACCAGCGCTTATAAGTGTTCACTGGAAAGCGCCCTCTAGCGCTTCACCGCTTGAGTTCCGATCATGCATTGTAGGATGAAAAGTGCTTGCTTAGTTGTGTTCTATTACCCCTTAAAGTTTGGCCCAAGAGTTTTGAATCACCCTGAATATATAAGTCATAAAGAGCTGGGAGTTCAATATATATATATAAGAAATAAAGAGTTGAGACTTAGATAAACAGCTTTCTCGTATAACTTAGAACAACGTAAGGGTTTAAACCACAAAAGGGTAAGAACCTCTCCTTAAAGTTGAGACCACCAAATTTGGTATACTGATTCCTCTGAACATAACATAAAGTAACGCAAGGATTGATCTCCCTCTGGAAAAGAAAACGTGAAGGAATTTCTCTTAAATAATAAGAGCTACGATCACTGAATTCGGTATACAGCTTTTTCTCTTCCTAAGTTAAAAAAATGTAAGAGTTCGATCTTCCACCCTTTCTCCTACTCGTCAAGCCCCCCATAAAAGAAAGTCTCTCTCACGAAAATGGGTTGGGTTGTTTTACCTCTGAGCGGCACTTTTTTGTACACCATGGGCTAAATTGCCAGGTCACATGGACCCCGAAGGCTCAGAGAAGGTTGGGGGAGGGGACCCACTAGAACAGCTGTTGGGAGACATATGGTAGTCTCCCGTCAAGGCCATCCAGCGTGTTCTTTAACGAGCACAGGGTATGGCTCTCCCGCACACAGGGCCACGGCTTAACGTCCCATCCAACGGACGGCGGCCTTTCCAAGCCCATCGGTGTCCCCTACTGACCGTGGGCAGGGCGGGGAATTTTGCGGAGATAAATCCCAACTCTGACCCAGCTGGGACTCGAACCTGGGAACTACAGATTACGAGCCTGGCACGCTACCGACTGAGCCACCCCCGCCCCCACAAAAATGGGAGAAGAATTGTCCCTTAAAGGTAAGTCTCCCAATTCGGTGACACGAAGGTTGCCTGATCACTAATGTCTAAAAAATTCGTTGCCAGATATTTTTTCTGAATTCTGCAATCAACCATAGTGTTCGGATATTTTTTGAGCGACTGTACATCATACTCTCTTCATGACTAAAAGCGATGCAAAGGTTTGATCCGCAACTTCTTTTCCTCCCCGTAGAAAAGAGAATTGCGTAAACGACTACCGAGCAAAGCGAGTTTATTTAGAAACGAAAAATTCTGATGTGCGGAGTATCATTGGACTACCTCAATATGATGAGTCTTTTTCATCATATTTTATATTGATATTTTATATTGATTTATACTGTATATTAAATCGGTCAGATAAAAGTTTGCGATGTGGGTTGGGTTGTTTTACCTCTGAGCGGCACTTTTTTGCACACCATGGGCTAAATGGCAAGGTCACATGGCCATTTAGGCTCCGAAGGCTCAAAGAAGGTTGGGAGAGGGGACCGACTGGAACGGCTATTGGGGGACAGATGGTAGCCTCCCGTCAAGGCCATCCAGCGTGTTCTTTAACGTGCCCAGGGTATGGCTCTCCCGCACACGGAGTCACGGCTTAACGTCCCATCCGACGGACGGCGGCGTTTCCAAGCCCAGCGGTGTCCCCTACTGACGTGGGCAGGGTGGGGAGCACAGTACTCGTGTTAATTTAGGTGAACGAACTGGGCTCAGGGCCCACAGGCCATAAATCTGTCTCTGGCTATAGTCTACGATATATTACCAATAGTTCGTACGCTCTAACACTGCAAATGACGTCATGTCGTTGGGGTTGAGAAAAGTGTCATGTTTGTTTCTTGAGACAAGCCAGGAATTTCAGGCGCATGTGCGGCCAGCGGATCTGAGAAGTAGAGTTTTTTGCTGGTCTGCCACGTCAGACAATTTCAGAAGCACTTTTGCGGAGGTTTTGTCTATCTGTCCGTCTGATCAAGAACTTCTCCTAAACCACCAAATTCGGTGTTAATTCCGAGTTCCGTTTTTAAAAGGTACATTCACCAATTACACAACACACACACAAAAAGAAAACTTGAAGTACAAAATAAACTAATCAACCAAATTGTATTGTCCCCATTTGTTTGTTAAGAATAATATTTCAAATGTGTATATTCAATAAACTTGACAAAAACACAAATTTTAAAAGATGCAAATTAGACATATATCTACCTTTACAACAGATGTTGAAAGTGATTTCCTGCAACCAAGATGCAGTTTCGTACCCGTTTCATGACATTTGCAGCCATCTTTCGTAATGTTTGTTTTCTTATGTTTAACCCTTTCACGACTAAGGGAAACATTTTTCCCATTTTAAAATTGGTGATTGTCGTATTTAATTATAACCTTATCTGCATTTTTTATACAGAATGTCAAAATAGAACGTATGCCGAACGCAATTACGTAAACGGGAACGTTTAAAAAAAAAACAGAACTGTCAGGACGCATAATATATGTACTATGTGCAATGTCCATCTTTGCCTCACTACCAAAAGAAATTGCTTCGCAGAATATCATAATTAGCACATCATTTTGTATAGTAATTTTATTTCATAATTTTGTATTATTTTAGTTAACATTTTGTTCTAATAAACCAATAAATAAAAGACATTGCATAATAAGTCTAACTATAATTTGTGTTTACCTTTATAGTCCATTGGGAAAAATATTTCCCATAAAATTTAAAAAAAAACTACACATTGTTATGTATTTTTCTTATGATTTTTATTTATTTTACGTCTAAATAAACTAAAATAAACAGTTACATACTAATATTTACTCTTAGAAACCTTATGGTCCTGAAAGGGTTAAAATCTCTCTTTCAATGTTAGCCTTCAAGTCTTTAATTGAATGAGGATTGTTTTTAAACGCTACACATTTGAGATATCCCCAAAAGGAAAAAATCTGGAGGAGTAAGATCTGGGGATCTTGGGGCCCACAAATCTTTTGAAATCAAATGATCACCAAAAAATTCCTGCAACGTGGCCATTGTGTCATTTGAGTATGGGCGTCGCGCCATCTTGTTGAAACCAACACTCTCGTTCATTCACATCCAATAGTGCAATAAACCGTTGGATGAGGTCACGATAAACTTCACCAGTTACAGTTGAGTCGAAAAATAAAGACCTTATCACACGACAACAGGAAATTGCACACCAAACACCAATTTTCCGTGCGTGTAATGGTCGTTCACGAAAAGTGTGGGGATTTTCACTACTCCGTATTCGACTGTTTTGACTGTTCACATACCCATCCAAGTGAAACCAAGCCTCGTCACTGAAGTAAACATGGTCCAACGCCTCAATTTCATTTTCATCAACAAAAGAACGAAACCAACGACAGTACCGTAAACGTTTTTCATGGTCTGGTTCTTTCAGTTCATGAACGACACCAATGCGGTAGGCATGCAATTTCAACCTTTTTGTAGCCCTGAAAACAGTAGCTGGTGACAGTCCATCCTGCGAAGATAACTTTCTAAGAGATTTTCTTGGTGAGCGAGTTAAACGCTGAGACACATCATCAAGAACTTCGGCAGTTAACAGTGATGGCCAGCCTGGGCTCTTTCGATCCTGTACAGACCCAGTGTCACGAAATTTATCAATCAAACGAAATATTGTCGACTTGTTGGGAACTGCAGACTGAGGAAACTTCAACTCAAACTCCTCTCTCATACGTTTGTAAGATTTGTACGCACAATAAGTTTCAACAATAAA
The DNA here is from genome assembly GCA_038380435.1 of Ryuthela nishihirai. Taxonomy (NCBI): domain Eukaryota; kingdom Metazoa; phylum Arthropoda; class Arachnida; order Araneae; family Heptathelidae; genus Ryuthela; species Ryuthela nishihirai. The sequence goes on from JAWZYU010000001.1 coordinate 71,303,472, forward strand.
TACACGTTCGTTTTTGGAAAACGACATAGCTGACACAACACGAAGGAATGAATGCTTGAGTGAGACTAGCGCGTGACAAGGTCATTTCAAGTGCTAAAGGCTTTAATCTTGAGTACAGTAATGCCAACTGACTAATATTATGGCATAAAATGTGCATGCGCTTAAGTTCTACTCTCTTATATTTAGGGTTGCGTCCTTTTTGAAACACCTTATAGTGTTTCCCTTATTTTTTTCTCTTCCGGGCAAAATCGTGATGGTGCCTTTTCTGTAGTACACTTGTCCCCCCCTCCCCCCTCCCTCAACATAGCCACAAAAGAATATTATCAGTGTATCTGTTCTGTGACGAGAAGATGGATTCATTTACCTCTGAGTGCGCTTTTTAACACACAGTCGGTTGAATGACCAGGTCACAAATACCCAAGAGGCTGAGTAAGGGAAAGCAATTCACTGGACAAGTGTTAGGAAGCAGATAGAAAATATTAACCCCATCCATTTTTGGGTTGTTTTACCTCTTAGCCTCACTTTTTTTTTTTGCACACATTGGACTAAATGGCCACGTCACAAGGACCCGATGTCTCATAGAGGGTTAGGGAAGGGAACCCACTGGACAGCAGTTAGGAGACAGATGATACCATCCAGTTAAGGCCATCAAGCGTGTTCTTTAATGTGCGCAGGGTATAGCTCTCCCGCACACGGAACCACGGTTTAACGTCCCATCCGATCGATAGGGGCCTTTCGAAGCCCATCGGTGTCCCCTACTGACCAAGTGCAGGAAGTTTTGCAGAGATAAATCTCAACGCTGGGGAGACTCTAACCTGGGAACTGCAAATTATGAGCTTGGCGCGCAACCGACCGAACCACAGTTTGATCTTTAACTACACTAAGTACGGGTTCCCGGCTTAAAAGACTCATATAACGGACATCATGTTAGCTGAAGAAATCTAAACACAATCCCAATATACACTCGAACATGGCGAGCTATTGCCTAAGGTAGCTTTTGACCTTTTGACCCTGATGCAAAAGGCGTAGTCTTTGAAGTTTTAAATGCTTTAAAGTAACATTTAGGAATTCATAGTACTTTTCTGTAACTACATTCAGACAGTTGAAAAGTTAGTGTTAGCATTCACTTCAAGTAACCACTCTAGTCATACATGCGCAATCTCTATTTAGGTCACAGTGACGGCCATTGTAGCAAAGAAGTAACGCCCTCTTTCTGTTGCAGGCTATTCTTCTACTTCGTTACACAAGAGTCTTGGAAAGCAAAAAGTAATGCTGTCTTTTATGTTTTCCCCATTTTTAAAGGAGAATAGCGCTTCTTTTATCATCCAGAAGAGTCGGATAGGACTGCCAGAATAAAGATCGTGCCATTCACAGAGGATTAAATCAAGTCGCATGAGTTGCCTCGTTACGAGGCTGTTCTCGTCTTAGTCGAAAATGCATTTATGACCTCATTTACGTTGGGCGAGTTTCATGTCAACAAAAAAAGTACACGAGATTGAGGCCAAATCGTTTCAAAGGAAACAATAAACAAATGAGCAGACCAAACACTGAGATCATGCATGCGTGTATTCCACGTAATGGGACTAAAAATGCTTTTATTTTGCGTACGGAATTAAGAAACCAAAGATGCTTTTCGGAAATGTAGATTAGTCTAGATCTGCATTCATCACTCGCATTTTGTGTTTTATTTTACTTGAATATACGTAATGCATCATCAGTGACATCTTCAAGGTGGTGGTGATGTGCGTTATTAGAGCCACTAAAACAAAACAAAAAAACTTTCTCTCCGCAAACCTATATCAGCATCCGGATCAATTAATAACCGTTGAGGTTTTGCAAATGCTTGAGGTCTGATGTATGTTGGCTAAAAAAAGTTGGGTTGTTTTACCTCTGAACAAGGGGCGGGGGTGGCTCAGTCGGTAGCGCGCCAGGTTCGTAATCTGTAGTTCCCAGGTTCGAGTCCCAGCTGGGTCAGCGTTGAGATTTATCTCCGCAAAACTCCCCGCCCTGCCCACGGTCAGTAGGGGGCACCGATGGGCTTGGAAAGGCCGCCGTCCGTCGGATGGGACGTTAAGCCGTGGCCCCGTGTGCGGAAGAGCCATACCCTGTGCACGTTAAAGAACACGCTGGGTGGCCTTGACGGGAGGCTACCATCTGTCTCCCAACAGCTGTTCCAGTGGATCCCCTCCCCCAACCTTCTCTGAGCCTTCGGGGTCCATGTGACCTGGCCATTTAGCCCATGGTGAGCAAAAAAGTGCCGCTCAGAGGTAAAACAACCCAACACAACCCCAACCTCTGAACAATGGGCTAAATGGCCAGGTCACAAGGACCTGAATGCTCAGAGAAGGCTGGGCCCCTATTTCTTACTCACCCACCTTTCTCCCGCAATTGCTCAATTTGTGGTATACTATTTGCGTCACTGCACGCCTCAAAAGAGACCGTTGATAATATGCAGTGTTCTTACTCAATTCCCAGATACGCTACCGCAGTTGCAATTTCTAGCTTTGAAACAAAAGGAACGCATTTCTTCTTTAGATATGTGCATATTGCTGAATCCCTCTATTGTTTTTCAGAACCCGGAAAACTAACGCATAAAGCTTTCAGAAACCCATTTGAGCCATAAAAGCATCAGGTTCATTCATTCTTAAAACATTTTCTGAGCTTTCTTCCTTTCTCATTCACGAGTAATTTCCTTTCTGATTGCCATCTTCTCACGCAGCAGTACGTAACAATAGTAGGTAACAACTGTGTCTGATTGGAGATTGTTTTCCTGCCATGTCCTCCCGGGACACCGATGGGCTTCGATAAGTGGTTGTCTTTCAGATAAGAAGGGTTAAGCCGTGATTTGCTCCATATGAGAGCTGGAAGTGTTTCAGATAAGAAGGATTAAGCCGTGATTTGCTCCATATGAGAGCTGGAAGTGTTTCAGATAAGAAGGGTTAAGCCGTGATTTGCTCCATATGAGAGCTGGAAGTGTTTCAGATAAGAAGGATTAAGCCGTGATTTCCTCCATATGAGAGCTGGAAGTGTTTCAGATAAGAAGGATTAAGCCGTGATTTGCTCCATATGAGAGCTGGAAGTGTTTCAGATAAGAAGGGTTAAGCCGTGATTTGCTCCATATGAGAGCTGGAAGTGTTTCAGATACGAAGGGTTAAGCCGTGATTTGCTCCATTTGAGAGCTGGAAGTGTTTCAGATAAGAAGGGTTAAGCCGTGATTTGCTCCATATGAGAGCTGGAAGTGTTTCAGATAAGAAGGGTTAAGCCGTGATTTGCTCCATATGAGAGCAGGAAGTGTTTCAGACAAGAAGGGTTAAGCCGTGATTTGCTCCATATGAGAGCTGGAAGTGTTTCAGAAAAGAAGGGTTAAGCCGTGATTTGCTCCATATGAGAGCTGGAAGTGTTTCAGAAGAGAAGGGTTAAGCCGTGATTTGCTCCATATGAGAGCTTGAAGTGTTTCAGATAAGAAGGGTTAAGCCGTGATTTGCTCCATATGAGAACTGGAAGTGTTTCAGATAAGAAGGGTTAAGCCGTGATTTGCTCCATATGAGAGCTGGAAGTGTTTCAGATAAGAAGGGTTAAGCCGTGATTTGCTCCATATGAGAGCTGGAAGTGTTTCAGATAAGAAGGGTTAAGCCGTGATTTGCTCCATATGAGAACTGGAAGTGTTTCAGATAAGAAGGATTAAGCCGTGATTTGCTCCATATGAGAGCTGGAAGTGTTTCAGATAAGAATGGTTAAGCCGTGATTTGCTCCATATGAGAACTGGAAGTGTTTCAGATAACGAATGGTTAAGCCGTGATTTGCTCCATATGAGAGCTGGAAGTGTTTCAGATAAGAAGGGTTAAGCCGTGATTTGCTCCATATGAGAGCTGGAAGTGTTTCAGATAAGAAGGGTTAAGCCGTGATTTGCTCCATATGAGAGCTGGAAGTGTTTCAGATAAGAAGGATTAAGCCGTGATTTGCTCCAAATGAGAGCTGGAAGTGTTTCAGATAAGAAGGGTTAAGCCGTGATTTGCTCCATATGAGAGCTGGAAGTGTTTCAGATAAGAAGGGTTAAACCGTGATTTGCTCCATATGAGAGCTGGAAGTGTTTCAGATAAGAAGGGTTAAGCCGTGATTTGCTCCATATGAGAGCTGGAAGTGTTTCAGATAAGATGGGTTAAGCCGTGATTTGCTCCATATGAGAGCTGGAAGTGTTTCAGATAAGATGGGTTAAGCCGTGATTTGCTCCATATGAGAGCTGGAAGTGTTTCAGATAAGAAGGGTTAAGCCGTGATTTGCTCCATATGAGAGCTGGAAGTATTTCAGATAAGAAGTGTTAAGCCGTGATTTGCTCCATATGAGAGCTGGAAGTGTTTCAGATAAGAAGGGTTAAGCCGTGATTTGCTCCATATGAGAGCTGGAAGTGTTTCAGATAAGAAGGATTAAGCCGTGATTTGCTCCAAATGAGAGCTGGAAGTGTTTCAGATAAGAAGGGTTAAGCCGTGATTTGCTCCATATGAGAGCTGGAAGTGTTTCAGATAAGAAGGATTAAGCCGTGATTTGCTCCAAATGAGAGCTGGAAGTGTTTCAGATAAGAAGGGTTAAGCCGTGATTTGCTCCATATGAGAGCTGGAAGTGTTTCAGATAAGAAGGGTTAAGCCGTGATTTGCTCCATATGAGAGCTGGAAGTATTTCAGATAAGAAGGGTTAAGCCGTGATTTGCTCCATATGAGAACTGGAAGTGTTTCAGATAAGAAGGATTAAGCCGTGATTTGCTCCATATGAGAGCTGGAAGTGTTTCAGATAAGAATGGTTAAGCCGTGATTTGCTCCATATGAGAACTGGAAGTGTTTCAGATAACGAATGGTTAAGCCGTGATTTGCTCCATATGAGAGCTGGAAGTGTTTCAGATAAGAAGGGTTAAGCCGTGATTTGCTCCATATGAGAGCTGGAAGTGTTTCAGATAAGATGGGTTAAGCCGTGATTTGCTCCATATGAGAGCTGGAAGTGTTTCAGATAAGATGGGTTAAGCCGTGATTTGCTCCATATGAGAGCTGGAAGTGTTTCAGATAAGATGGGTTAAGCCGTGATTTGCTCCATATGAGAGCTGGAAGTGTTTCAGATAAGAAGGGTTAAGCCGTGATTTGCTCCATATGAGAGCTGGAAGTATTTCAGATAAGAAGTGTTAAGCCGTGATTTGCTCCATATGAGAGCTGGAAGTGTTTCAGATAAGAAGGGTTAAGCCGTGATTTGCTCCATATGAGAGCTGGAAGTGTTTCAGATAAGAAGGATTAAGCCGTGATTTGCTCCAAATGAGAGCTGGAAGTGTTTCAGATAGAAGGGTTAAGCCGTGATTTGCTCCATATGAGAGCTGGAAGTGTTTCAGATAAGAAGGGTTAAACCGTGATTTGCTCCATATGAGAGCTGGAAGTGTTTCCCAGGAGATTTCCAACTATTAATAATGTATATTAGTTGCAAGTCAAAACAGATAATGCATTTAGTCGAATGAGCTGATTACTAAGACGTCATGATAAAATAGTTATTGGCTTTCTCTTGTACACCAAATGTTTAACACATTTTATATTTACGTATCCAATGTTGTTCTTAATTCTTCATACGTACGTAAATATCCTTCCTTGGCAAAATAAAAAGTTCGCAACCCAATTGAAACACATCTTGTGAGCAAAGTTTAGGCTTGTTCAGCCTGCCACAGTCAAATGAATATATTCTCTAAGTAACAAAATCCTCGACTATTGGTTGGACTGGTTGAATCAGCCAATCAAGTGTCACAGGCCACTACAAAATGGTGATCCACTTCCTACAGTTCAGTGCTATTGTATTTTAATTCATGCACATTTGTGTCATGGTTATAACAGATAATGCTGAGATTCCGGTGGTGGCCGTAATGTTAAAATTCATATTGACAATACGAAAGCAACCGACGTAACCCTGATTCGTAAATTAATGCTCTGATTGTCTGAATAACATGCCAAATAATGATAAAACGAATATAAAAATGACATTATGTTGGTTTAGATAATATGACAAATAATGAATACTAAATTTTAAATTCGTCTTTTATATTTTGTGCAAATTTTTGGTGTGGCGGGGCCCCCAGATGGCCTAATAAACCCGCCCCTCCATAATCGGTATAAACGTCCGAAATGAGTTCGCGATCGGGATTGAGAAAGCTTGAAGCCCATTCGCGCTTAAAATTTCCATTTTTGTTTGAGAAAAAAGAAATGCTTAAGGAAAAGTAAAATAAACGTGTCTTTTGATTACGACGTCAGTCTTTTAATCATCGTTTAGTACTTAAAAGTGACGAACACTAGTTCAGCAAGTGATCCGATGGAAAGGTGGTGGTGGTGGGGGGGGGAGGCAAGATCGAGTCGAATCGTCGTTCCAGTATGATTTTTTTTTCTTCCATTTTAGTAGGTTTTAACAATTTCTTGAAAAATATAGGTATTATGTACATGTTTATATTCTTTTGGTTTCTTTTCCTATTAATAACGTTTTCACGATCGATCTCCGAGACCCGGTACATGGTTCTCACTTGAAAAAGGAGTATATGCATCAAAATCCTTGAATTTTTGAGAGAGAAAAATAAAATACCTCTTTCAAAACTAACTTTTATACCGATTGGGATATCCAGGCAATATCAACCATGCTCGCAGAGCCATACCCTGTGCACGTTAAAGAACACGCTGGATGGCCTTGACGGGAGGCTACCATCTGTCTCCCAACAATTGTTTCAGTGGCTTCCCTCCCCCAACCTTCCCTTAGCCTTCGGGGTCCATGTGACCTGGCCATTTAGCCCATGGTGTGCAAAAAAAAAATGCCGCTCAGAGGTAAAACAAACCAAAAAATAATAAATACCCCCTCAAGCAGCTGCTTACCACAGAGGTCTGACATGAGCCTGTCAATTTATATGCCATAGTAGAAGGTCTGAGAGGATGGCAGGCCCTGAACAGAAAAACGACTCAAACAGCCATGCCTTACACGGGACTCGAACCCAGAGTCCCTTAGATCAGTACCCAGCGTGCTAACCACTCGGCCATGGGATGGCCTAATAAAACGGATGCATCGCTGAACACTTTAAACAGCTCCGCGAGATTACGACAGACGATCATACACTTGAATTTTAGCTTTTTGAAATTGTACATAATTAATAGCTGACATATATTTCGGATTTCGCAGTGCATAATTCAACATTTTGGAATGAATTATTTTTATAACTTTCTTCATAAACTATTGCTTCAGTTGTTTTCAGACTGGAAAAAAAAAACAAAATTAGCATTAAAAAGCTTTCACAGTTTAAGCGAATTATTTTGAATATGATTCATTTTCACCTACATTTCAGAAAGTTATATAACAGCTGCAAAGGAATAGGGAAAAATTAGTGAATTATGGATGCTTTTGTTGTTTTTCTGCTGAGGTCTCGCCTTTCTCATAGACCATCTATTATGGCGTATAAACTGACAGGCTCCTGTCAGACCTCTGTGGCAAGCAGCTGCTTGAGGTAATATTCATAATATTTATTTCATTTTAGTGATAATTTTAGAATAATAGTCTCAATAGTACTGATCTAAGGGACCTGGGTTCGAGCCCCACGTAAGGCATGGCTGTTTGTGTCGTTTTTCTGCTGAGGGCCTGCCATCCTCACAGACCTTCTACTGTGGCATATAAACTTACAGGCTCCTGTCAGACCTCTGTGGCAAGCAGATGCTTGAGGGGGTATTTATTATTATTTATTTTATTTTTAGTCTCAATTAATAGCTGACATATATTTCGGATTTCGCAGTGCATAATTCAACATTTTGGAATGAATTATTTTTATAACTTTCTTCATAAACTATTGCTTCAGTTGTTTTCAGACTGGAAAAAAAAAACAAAATTAGCATTAAAAAGCTTTCACAGTTTAAGCGAATTATTTTGAATATGATTCATTTTCACCTACATTTCAGAAAGTTATATAACAGCTGCAAAGGAATAGGGAAAAATTAGTGAATTATGGATGCTTTTGTTGTTTTTCTGCTGAGGTCTCGCCTTTCTCATAGACCATCTATTATGGCGTATAAACTGACAGGCTCCTGTCAGACCTCTGTGGCAAGCAGCTGCTTGAGGTAATATTCATAATATTTATTTCATTTTAGTGATAATTTTAGAATAATAGTCTCAATAGTACTGATCTAAGGGACCTGGGTTCGAGCCCCACGTAAGGCATGGCTGTTTGTGTCGTTTTTCTGCTGAGGGCCTGCCATCCTCACAGACCTTCTACTGTGGCATATAAACTTACAGGCTCCTGTCAGACCTCTGTGGCAAGCAGATGCTTGAGGGGGTATTTATTATTATTTATTTTATTTTTAGTCTCAATTAATAGCTGACATATATTTCGGATTTCGCAGTGCATAATTCAACATTTTGGAATGAATTATTTTTATAACTTTCTTCATAAACTATTGCTTCAGTTGTTTTCAGACTGGAAAAAAAAAACAAAATTAGCATTAAAAAGCTTTCACAGTTTAAGCGAATTATTTTGAATATGATTCATTTTCACCTACATTTCAGAAAGTTATATAACAGCTGCAAAGGAATAGGGAAAAATTAGTGAATTATGGATGCTTTTGTTGTTTTTCTGCTGAGGTCTCGCCTTTCTCATAGACCATCTATTATGGCGTATAAACTGACAGGCTCCTGTCAGACCTCTGTGGCAAGCAGCTGCTTGAGGTAATATTCATAATATTTATTTCATTTTAGTGATAATTTTAGAATAATAGTCTCAATAGTACTGATCTAAGGGACCTGGGTTCGAGCCCCACGTAAGGCATGGCTGTTTGTGTCGTTTTTCTGCTGAGGGCCTGCCATCCTCACAGACCTTCTACTGTGGCATATAAACTGACAGGCTCCTGTCAGACCTCTGTGGCAAGCAGATGCTTGAGGGGGTATTTATTATTATTTATTTTATTTTTAGTCTCAATAGTTAAGCAGGTTGGACTTATCGAGAGAAATCGCATCGGACGGAAAAAATGACTTTCACCTCAGCTGTCATGGCGTTAAGTTAACGAAGTTCACGTCCAAGGTCAGGCTTTGAGACAACGAGTTCTGGCCCACAAGGCGAAGAATTTCTAATAGCAAAAACGATACAACGAGTTCCGGGTTGTTCCTTTAAAGCTGATATGGAGTTTCACCATAAATTTTGTAATTTTTTCCCAGAGGTCCCACCCCTATCGCGGGTTGGGTTGTTTTACCTCTGAGAGGCACTTTTTTTCACACCATGGGTTAAATGGCCAGGTCACAAGGACCACGAAGACTCAGAGAAGGTTGGGGGAGAGGACCCACTGGAACAGCTGTTGGGAGAAAAATGGTAGCCTCCCGTCAAGGCCATCCGGCGTATTTTTTAACGTTCACTTTAACGTTTTACCGCTCTCCCGCACACGGGGCCACGGCTTAACGTCCCATCCGACAGACGGCGGCCTTTCCAAGCCATCGGTATCCCCTACTGACCGTGGGCAGGGCGGAGAGTTACACAGAGAAAAATCTCAAAGCTGACCCAGCTGGGACTCGAACCTGGGAACTGCAGATTAGGAGCCTGGCGCGCAACCGACTGACCCCCCCCCGCCCCCCTCGCCGGAGTTATGAACTATCAATACACCTCTGATTGCTAGCACCTGTCTTGAGCTGCTGAATTAGTTACATTTAAAGCATAAAGATACTTCTAATTAAAATAACGTTAAACTTTGTGGCTAGTGAGAAAAGTAACTTAAATGCTATCTGAATAAGTATTTATTTGAAAACACAAGCAAATTGAGGATGAACTTTCTTCCAAACTTGGTGCATGGTTGATATTGCCTGGAGTTCCTGATCGGTATAGAAGTTAGTTTTGAAAGAGATATTTTATTTTTCTCTCTCAAAAATTCAAGGATTTTGATGCATATACTCCTTTTTCAAGTGAGAACCATGTACCGGGTCGGAGATCGATCGTGGAGAGGGGGGGGGGGGGGGGTCATTGAAAACGTTATTATTAATAGGAAAAGAAACCAAAAGAATATAAACATATACATAATACCTATATTTTTCAAGAAATTGTTAAAACCTACTAAAATGGAAGAAAAAAAAATCATACTGGAACGACGATTCGACTCGATCTTGCCTCCCCCCCCCACCACCACCTTTCCATCGGATCACTTGCTGAACTAGTGTTCGTCACTTTTAAGTACTAAACGATGATTAAAAGACTGACGTCGTAATCAAAAGACACGTTTATTTTACTTTTCCTTAAGCATTTCTTTTTTCTCAAACAAAAATGGAAATTTTAAGCGCGAATGGGCTTCAAGCTTTCTCAATCCCGATCGCGAACTCATTTCGGACGTTTATACCGATTATGGAGGGGCGGGTTTATTAGGCCATCTGGGGGCCCCGCCACACCAAAAATTAGTACAGAATATAAAAGACGAATTTAAAATTTAGTATTCATTATTTGTCATATTATCTAAACCAACATAATGTCATTTTTATATTCGTTTTATCATTATTTGGCATGCTATTCAAACAATCAGAGCATTAATTTACGAATCAGGGTTACGTCGGTTGCTTTCGTATTGTCAATATGAATTTTAACATTACGGCCACCACCGGAATCTCAGCATTATCTGTTATAGCCATGACACAAATGTGCATGAATTAAAATACAATAGCACTGAACTGCAGGAAGTGGATCACCATTTCGTAGTGGCCTGTGACACTTGATTGGCTGATTCAACCAGTCCAACCAATAGTCGAGGATTTTGTTACTTAGAGAATATATTCATTTGACTGTGGCAGGCTGAACAAGCCTAAACTTTGCTCACAAGATGTGTTTCAATTGGGTTGCGAACTTTTTATTTTGCCAAGGAAGGATATTTACGTACGTATGAAGAATTAAGAACAACATTGGATACGTAAATATAAAATGTGTTAAACATTTGGTGTACAAGAGAAAGCCAATAACTATTTTATCATGACGTCTTAGTAGTCAACTCATTCGACTAAAGGCGTTATCTGTTTTGACTTTCAAATTAAAGGCAGCTTGCTTAAAGGTCTCCGATTCAATTCCAAACACACTTAATATTAAACGCCGGTTCAATTAAACGCCGGTTCAATCCCAGATTTTGGGTTGTTTTACCTGTGAGCGGCACTTTTTTGCACACCATGGGCTAAATGGCCAGGTCACATGGACCCCGAAGGCTCAGAGAAGGTTGGGGGTGGGGACCCACTGATACAATTGTTGGGAGACAGATGGTAGCCTCCCGTCAAGACCATCCAGTGTGTTCTTTAACGTGCACAGGGTATGACTCTCCCATTCACTGGGCTACGGCTTAACGTCCCATCCGACGGACGGTGGCCTTTCCAAGCCGCCGTCCGTCGGATGGGACGTTAAGCCGTAGCCCAGTGACCGTCCCCTATTGACTGTGGGCAGGGCCGGAGTTTTGCGGAGATAGTCTTAACGGTGACCCAAAAGGGACTCGAACCTGAGAACTGCAAATTATGAGCTTGGCGCGCTATCGACCGAACCATAGTTTGATCTTTAACTACATTAAGTATGGGTTCACGGCTTAACGACTCATATAACGGCCTTCCCAAGCTGATCGGTATCCCCTATTGACCGTGGGCAGGGCGGGTAGTTTTGCGATGATAAGTCTCAACGCTGATCCAGCTGGGACTCGAACCTGGGAACTGCAGATTACGAGTCAGGCGCGCTACCGACTGAGCCACTCCCTAGGCTCAGGGCAAGGCAGACATCCCATTAAGGACTTGCATAGGGATACCACAATATTAGTGTTTCATCTTACTTGTTTCGTTTCCTGTAGTTTGCTCTGAGTTGGAAGCGTGTGATCAGATGTCGGCTTGCCTACCGAGAAGAAGGCTTGCCAACCTTTATTTCATCCTTTTTTTACATCCTTTTGTTGAAAATTACACCCTTTTCAACTTTCAGAAAAGTAAAAAAATTGTTTGCTAACATTCACGCTTCAAGAACGGTTAAATACACTCTTTCTCCTGTTTTATATAAAAAATTAACTTTAATTAGTGGAACACTGATGGAATTTACTGAATTACATTTTATTTCTCCTGTATTCCTTTTTAACATATAATTTTTACTTTCAGGTTTCCTATCTTGGTCTCGGAGATCAGTCTGCCAGTATGGATGCAAGACAAACACTTTTGTCGACATGGCCCTCTACTACAATTTCATATGGCTGGTTCTCCTCCGTCCTCTAGCCATCCTCCATGCCCTTTACATGCAGACCGGGGAATGGGGCAATGCCTTCTACATGGATTTCGGCAGTCATCTGGTGCTCGCATTCTCCGCCGTCTTCAGTCCCTTCTCGGTAGGCAAGCCGACATCTGATCACACGCTTCCAACTCAGAGCAAACTACAGGAAACGAAACAAGTCTTGCCGCCAGAAATTCATCCCGAGAAGTTCTCTCTTGGCATTCCCTCTCTTGTTCCTCTGGGAGAAAGTGGCAGTGAGGAGAAGGAAAATCTCGATGTTTCTGTTTCTTTGAAGGATAGAGAGAAACCGGGAGATGAAAGCGTCTGTTGAACTATTGACGAAACGACCACCTGTGCACTTCTTTTGAAGTAAATGATTCACCCAAGAGCGTTGTTGACGACTTTCTTGAGCAATTCATTTCGGTGTAGGGTGAACAACAACTTGAGTCATCTGTTCTTCCGCACACACAAAGTAGTATGCAACACATATAAAAGGAAACAAGAAATCATATCATTCTTATAATGGGGCGGGGGTGGCTCAGTCGGTAGCGCGCCAGGCTCGTAATCTGTAGTTCCCAGGTTCGAGTCCCAGCTGGGTCAGCGTTGAGATTTATCTCCGCAAAATTCCCCGCCCTGCCCACGGTCAGTAGGGGACACCGATGGGCTTGGAAAGGCCGCCGTCCGTCGGATGGGACGTTAAGCCGTGGCCCCGTGTGTGGGAGAGCCATACCCTGTGCACGTTAAAGAACACGCTGGATGGCCTTGACGGGAGGCTACCATCTGTCTCCCAACAGCTGTTCCAGTGGGTCCCCTCCCCTAACCTTCTCTGAGCCTTCGGGGTCTATGTGACCTGGCCATTTAGCCCATGGTGTGCAAAAAAGTGCCGCTCAGAGGTAAAACAACCCAACCCATTCTTATAATGAGAACCAGAAGTAATTTTAAAGATTCTGCTTTTTTAAGAAGTGAGATGTTCATAACGTGACTATTTAAATTGTTGCGAATTGAGTCTCCTGAATGAAAAGAAAATCGATATTACTCTGTTCCTGAAGAAACAAATATTAAAAAGAAGTTCTAAAGTATTTTATGTCAAAAACTTAGTATTATTATTAAATTTCCAATAATGTGCAAATCAATTTATTTCCCTTTTTTCGAAAATTTGTACATATCTAGTCTCAATATCCTTCAGATAATATTATCTATATTAATGGGCGCAGCAGCAGTTTAATTTCAGCAAGACTGAAAAAAGAAAATCTAAAATGTAATTATTTTATTTTCAGAATAAAAACTATTCCCTTAGTAATGCAATGTTGCAATCGGTTTGCAAGTAGAAAGAAGAAATTTGCAATGCTTCCGAAATTCGAAATTTGCAAAGTGTGTTAGAGTTTTGTTCCCTAAATTGATTCCTTTATCTTTAATTAAATGCAATTCTCAAACTGTGCAGTGAAAAAGAATGTATTTTTAGAGAAAAGAGTTCATATTTTGACTTCTTTCCATATATAAACACTTTTGAAATTGACTGTCACTTAGAAATATTGTTATGTGACGTATCAAGATTTTGCATGAAGATATTTATATCGAAAAGACAAAGATCAAATCGTCATTGTCAAACGAGGCCCTGGTAGATTCAATTGCATCAATGCAAAATGTAGAGAATGTTAAAAATCGAAGGTATTCAAAACTGTAAAATATTTTTATCTTAGAAATGATATGGGTTTGGAATGCAGTGCATAATATTCAAAGACTTTTCTGTCAATTTTGATACGAATTTTGAGGAAATTTTGAGTTCATTTAGTTTCGTGTTACTTTGTTCGGTACATATCGTTTGAATACGTTCCTATTTTGAATTACGATTTTGCAAGACTTTAAATTATACATAGTTTTATGTCTTTAATGCAAAAACCAAAGAATTTAAAATTTCATTATATACTTTTATTCATTTAATTTCATTGCTTTACTCATACTCATGAAGTTAATGCCATAAGAATTAAGACTTCCCAAAATAAAACTCACATTCTGCATATATTTTCTCGCATACCTGCTCGCTTCAGTTTTCCTAATAACACAGACTGTTGCCAAATCTAAAATAGCAATTTAAAAATTCTCACATGGTGTATTGTTAAAAACAATAAATAATATTTTTATTAAATAGTTGTTTTCTGATACAAAGATATATCATTAAGAAAAGATTATCCTTAAGTACATAATAACTTCAGATCTATTCTGGATTAGAATAATTATTATACATGTATAGCAAGTAATCAAAGTATTATCGGTATTATTTTCCCTATTGTGTCAAAGGTTTATAATAAAATAAAAGTTTTTTTTATTAGTGCAAGCTTTAGAATTTTCTTCAAGAGCAGTGTTTTTCAACCAGAATAATGCCAAAATTTGAAATGAAAATGCAGCAAAAAATTTGCATGCCAGAATTCTTAAATGATATTTTAATATACAATTTGTCTTTGGATTTTTTTTAATTCCAAATAATATTCATCTAAATGAGAATTTGATTATATTAATTTGTGAATTTCTGTTTGGATGCGAGATGGGAGACTAAATCAATTTTTGAGGCTGATAAGAAGATAAAGAAACAAAATATGCATAATAAAAATGAAACTGCTGAGAACTTTTGCTTTAAACGTTCATAATTGTAATTATTACAGATGCCTTTGAAATATAAGACATCCCTTATGGTATGTAGCTAAAGTTTTATAACGATGCTTAAGGATGCAGTGGAGTTTGAAGGTCGCATTTAAGGGTGATGCGTAAATTTCAAATTAAAATAGGAATTCGATGGGCAGCAAACGTTTGAGAAACACTGTAGTAAAGTGCAAAAATATTCTCTACGTGTCAACGCCAAAAATATTTGAGTTCATTGGCCTAACCAACGAATGACACATTTTTACGGCTGGCCGAAAATTTTTAATAATCTGGCCGATATGAGAAGAACAAAAGATTAAAAGAAAGGTGTTCGATTTCGCTTTTGCTGCATTTTGCAAGCTTCCAATAGCTCCCCTCAGATAAATTTCTAAGGAAAGATCAAAAATGCCTATTTTGCATTATTTCAAACAAAAGACTCCATCTTTTTTGTTCAGTTTAATGATTTTTCCAGTTTCCCGGGTAAATAGTGTCAAATGTCCTTTTCTGATAGTCCTGCCAGCGCCCATAGTGCCTTTTTATGTTTCTTTTAAGGACTCTTTTTAAGTTTTTCTATTAATGGCATTCATTTCATGTAATTTATTATTAGTTCACCTAACAATTAGAATTGCTGAATACAAAGAATTATTAGGCCAGTATGCTGTAAATTTGCATGTTATGAATAACGTTTCCACAGCAAAGTTACACTTATTCAGGGTGTGATAAAATTATAATTCGATTGGTTTCTAGAAATTCCTTTATACTTTCTTAGTTTCTTAGTTATTGTTCAGAATAATAAGAAAACTAAGAAGTCTACTTCTTATTCTACCACAATTTCTTTTATTCGATTTCTTAATACGCCAATCTACAATAGATAGACACAGTTACAGAAATCAAATAACTGATGCAGTTATCATTAACGAATAACATTCTGCAATCTACTCAATTTCTTCTAAGCAGAAAATATAATTGCAGTATTTTGAAATGTTTATGACAATGATGGCGAAAATTATTTGAATGCATTCCACTCGTACTGAACAACCAAACTTGAACCCATGCAACTTTGTGCTTTTTAAATATATAATAATGCATTGCACGAATATTTCTAATGCTGTAGCTGTTAGAATCATTGAATATACTAAAATATAAAATCTGTTTGCTTTTCGGTTCATTATCATGTAGTGAACAACGCTTCTAAAGCAATGTTAAACCTATTTCATCAAGTGAACTTCCCGCGGTCAGTAGGGGACACCGATGGGCTTGGAAAGGCCGCCGTCGGTCGGATGGGACGTTAAGCCGTGGCCCCGTGTGCGGGAGAGCCATACACTGTGCACGTTAAAGAACACGCTGGATGGCCTTGACGGGAGGCTATCATCTGTCTCCCAACAGCTGTTCCAGTGGGTCCCCTCCCCCAACCTTCTCTGAGCCTTCGGGTTCCATGTGACCTGGCCATTTAGCCCATGGTGTGCAAAAAAGTGCTGCTCAGAGGTAAAACAACCCAACCCAACTCATCGAGTGAAGAAATATTAGTATATCTTACTAATATTTAAGAATTATTTGTTTATTAGCTTTTACATTTTAAAATAATAAATTTTCCCACCGGGTGTTCGAAAATGTGTGTGTTGTCCCTGTTTACAAACATTTTGTCAACACTTATACTGATCAGTAAATAATTCTGCTAAATTTTCATTGGTGAAACTGAGCGTTAATGGAATGGTTTAAGCAAGCCAGAAATTAAAATAATATTATTGACAAGAGTTTTTGACCTAAAACCTTTTGATCTGTTTTTGACAATAGTCTTTTGACGTTTAGAATGGTAATAGACGTCGCTAATGAATTACACACATCACTAAAGGAATACACATATGCATTGCCATACATCACACTTTGTGGAAGAACCCTTATTTATATAGGAGAGTGTTACCACCGAATTTATATCTTAATATTTTTTTATCCTACAGCTGTATAGGTTGTTGCGCTTACTTTTTGGAATGGTGCAAAGTACAGATAAGATTTTAAGGTTTTAGAAATGTATATTCAGTGGTAAAATCAGGTTTTGCATTTAATCTCCCAGGGGTGTTAAGAATTAATTTTTTTTCAAAGAAATTCATAAATGCGCCTTTATTTCATCAATAAAACTCCGTCGTATCATTATGTCTTTCATTTTCGAAGTTTTTATTCCTAATTTAATATGATGAATTTGTGATAGGATGATATCATTCCTCACTAACAGATATCATTTTCTTGATAGTAACTTTCCATGCCATATCTTATATGTAGGGCTTCTTTCCCCACCGAAAAATAGTGTCACCATAGATTCGGAATCTAACAGGTTACTTCAGATTTATTAACAAGAATGAAATATCCTGGTCGCGGTTTTTAATTTTTTGTTATTCATATAGACACCTACACTAACGGTTTTTCATATATGCATTTATACCTATGGAACTTTTCTTTTTACACAGATAGCGTATTTGCCGTTACTCCTTAAAGTACTTTTACAACATAACTACGGCTACCAGAACCGGTACTAGATAAAACATAATGGGGAAGTGGGGGGGGGAGAGACTGGATCGACATTCTGATATAAAAATTTCCCTCCGTTTTGGTGGTCTTTAAAAATTTTCTGAAAAATTCTTGAAATATTCATAATGTTTAATTTATTTTCTTTGACTCCATTCTGGCTACTAGCATTTCCACAAGGCCTTCTTGCCTTCCACTCTAGATCTGACGGTTACTGTAATATTTCATTCTACTATTTTAACTATGGCCAAAATACTGCTTAATTTTTCGCATCTATTCATTAGACAAAGGTAGTAAGACAACATTGTTTCTTGACTATACTATGAAATAACTGTTGTTAAGAAACAATACAAGCCGACCATAGATACTTTAATTTCCCCCTAAATTAACGCCAAGACAAGAGTTTATTTTTATTGGCATCAGCATATTGTTCAAATAGAGAGATCTCTTGGATGAGGGAGGACTACGTGAGCGAAATATTTTATCTCTTTGTTCTTATCATGCAAGTAGACAGCTGTTTATGTCATCATTTAACTGGGGAATAATGTGATTATCTTCAGCTCAAATTTCTTGCCGTATTTATTTTTCTGTTAGTTGAGTAAAACATAGGTAACATTTTGAATGGAAAATTTTTATAAAATAGAAGTAAAATGCGATTCCTAGAAATATTTTAGTATCGACAAATTGCCATTAAAGTTCGAACTTTATAAATTATTTCACAGAAACATAATTACTTTTGGAATAATTTGTAAATGCAATGAACTGCAAAATTTTTCAAAACGTTTTGTGTTTCATAAAGTGGGAAATTTTGCTTTTCACGCATGAAATATTATTAATTATTTTTCTCTGTGTATTGTTTTTCTAGTGATCTCTAGCAGCTTCGAACATTTCTTTTAGATTTCACATAAAGTGATTTTATTTTGGTTTCTATTACTGGCAGCTTAGGCTACCCTTTTTATTTGATACTTTTAGTAAACGTCCCGGTGACTAGTTGTTAGCGTTCTTGTCAACTGATAAAGAGGAACCTGGATAAAGCATGGTGCTTTCTTTTTTGTGCTGTTTTTCTGCTGAGATCTCTCCGTCCTTCAGAATTTCTCTATGGCGAAGTACACTGATAGTCTCCTGTCAGACATCTGTGGCAAGCTTACTTAATGTTGTTAATTAGGATAATTTATTTTATTTATAGTTCAACTAAAGTATTTTCCCCCCTCAGGGTTACATTATAGCTCCCAGTTTAATCAATTGCCAAGGATAGGTTGTTAGAGATAGCCCACTTGACCTTGGCATTCACAGAAAATTTAACCAATTTCCTTTTCTTCTTAAAAAAGCGTATCATAAAGCCTTCGAAATGAAATGTGTAAAAAGATTTAGAATTTTTACTCAGGTAAAAAAAAATCTTAATTTATGAAAATCATGCTTTAATTTTAGGAACCATAAACAATCATCAATTAATTTTTTTCAGAGTCATCATTGCGCTCCTGGTAGTATTTATAATTCGCAAAATCTCGATGGGAGGTGGGTTAAGGTAAGCTGCAAACAATGTAGAGGTCTACTTTCCTTTAACAGTGTAAAAAATCTTCAAATATTTATGTTGTTTTAGAAATTATTTCTCTTAGATATGCTTTTATAAAGCAATATATATATTTAAGTGCTTTTAGTTTAGAGTTGAATGTTTCATATTGTATTGTGCATGTGGTTTCACACCAGTATATGTCGTCGTGTCGTAAATATATGTGCAAATTATGTGGATTTGTAAAGTAATAAATCCAGCTTTATTTTTCACAAGAAAATGAGTGTTGTTCTCAAATTTATGTGTCGTATTTAATTTACAAAATGGCACCTACATTTCAAAAGCACGGGGGATTTCTTTTGTGCCCCCACCATTATGGCACCCTTAAACATATAAACATAAAATAAAACTCATTTCCAGACGTATGGGCAGTAGCGTATCCAGATTGAATAGAATTTTTAGAAAGTTGGAATATTTTAAAATTTTGTTAATGAAATTAAATGAATTAATAATTTTTAAAAAATATTATTTCCGTCAAGTGTTTGCGGAGAGCATTTAAATCAATCCTCAGTGTTTTTTACGCCACTGCGCAATAATCGAAGGGTTTTTGTAGTGTCTAATGCTCACATTATTATGGAAATCGCTATTTAGAAATAAATTGCAACTGAGACTATAATGAATTTTTATTTTCTCTATCGTTTCGTTTTACACTGATCACGTTTTTCCTACACAGCTACAAATCAATGCTTCTCAGCCAGTGATTCCCAAGTATCATGTAAATGCTCATCATGCTTCTTCGGTAATGTAATGAAAATTTATATAAAATAGAACTTCATTCATTCTCCCACGTCATCATTTTTTTTCTACTCCATAAGAACCCGTTGCGTTTTTTTGTTGATTGTCAGCAATCAGCAGAAGATAAAGAAAAAGTTACTTTTTTTGGGTAGGAAAAACCGGGAAGAACGCAATTCAAAATGCAACCAAAAAACACAAACAACTTTAAAATAGTATTAAAGTTTCACCATAATTGAAGAAAAAAATCCCTGAAAAGTTAAATTGCCGCCATATTTCATTTAGCAAGAAAATACGGACAGCTTAAGGAGGCCGGAATTTAAAGACCTAAGTAAAAATTAAACAGTAAACAAATTCATAAGAAAAATAATATTTTCGTTTCAGAATGCTAACAA
Organism: Ryuthela nishihirai; assembly: GCA_038380435.1. NCBI lineage: Eukaryota > Metazoa > Arthropoda > Arachnida > Araneae > Heptathelidae > Ryuthela > Ryuthela nishihirai. The sequence goes on from JAWZYU010000001.1 coordinate 71,323,558, forward strand.
ACCAAGATACCAAGCATAGCAATTTAGATCAATGTTTTCAACATGTGTTCTCAGATTCAATGAGATATGTTGGTTTTCCACTCTTCTGCCAAACGTTTTTCATTATTTCAAAAACAAATTCACTTTACAGGTATTCACGTCAGTAGGGAACTACTGTTCTACCCTTTGGGGCGCGGGTGGCTCAGTCGGTAGCGCGCCAGGCTCGTAATCTGTAGTTCCCAGGTTCGAGTCCTACCTGGGTCAGCGTTGAGATTTATCTCCGCAAAAATTCCCCGCCCTGCCCACGGTCAGTAGGGGACACCGATGGACTTGGAAAGGCCGCCGTCCGTCGGATGGGACGTTAAGCCGTGGCTCCGTGTGCGGGAGAGCCATATCCTGTGCACGTTAAAGAACACGCTGGATGGCCTTGACGGGAGGCTACCATCTGTCTCCCAACAGCTGTTCCAGTGGGTCCCCTCCCCCAACCTTCTCTGAGCCTTCGGGGTCCATGTGACCTGGCCATTTAGCCCATGGTGTGCAAAAAAGTGCCGCTCAGAGGTAAAACAACCCAACAACCCAACTGTTCTACCCCTTTATTTACTGAATTGCATATAAAGTGATGGAGCTCCACATTTGCCTTATTATTGACATAGCACTGGACTATTTATACAAGGCTGGACTTATGCATAAGCTACAGCTTAGAGCCCCCCAATACCAAAAGAATATTGTAAGTGATCTATTTATGCTAGAAATTTCAAGATTTTATGGTAGAATGTGATGATCAAGAGGATTACATTGTCAGCAAAGGTTTTTCCCAGGAACGTACGCAGGATTCAGTTTCGGGGTAGGGGTTACGATAGCCTTACCAATTTTTAATATACTCCACTGCACAAAAAAGGTTAAAATGGTATTTTATAGGGTATAAAATTTTTTATTTATTTTACATCTATTTTTCAGTTTCGGGCTTATGAATGAGGCTAAAATTATACAAAGACGTCTGTTTCAGATTTAAAAACACAGTAGACAAGTTGTAGACTAATAAGAAGATGGGATTTGGTGGGGAGAGTCCGGATCTCCCCTAAACTTTTTGAATTTTCTCCCTTACTCCAGAGATCCTTACTCCCAGGTTCACCAGATAAATGAACAATTATTTTTGTGTTTTATAGATAGTAGTAAAATAATCATTTTGCATTTTCCCGATCGTCCATTAGTTCGAATTTCCACTACAAAAAGCGCGGGGGGGGGGGGAACTTCGTTTGAAAACTAGGGTCCCATATTCGAAATAGACGATATGCTAGTCTTATAATTTTATTTTAAAAATACTTTTAATTCTTGAAGAATGCACTTATTTTTATCGATATTGAAATGCAATTGATTATAATAACTGTTAACAATACAAGAGAAGTGAGTGATCCATATGGATATCTGGAAGTTTTATTTTCAGGGAGAGGAAGAGCCAATAACTGACTGGCGAACTACTGGCTCGGTGTAAACATCGAGTCAGTAAGTAAGTAGTAGTAGAGTCAGTAAGTAGTATACATGCATGAAAAATTAATTAATGTTGGAAGCCCCAACTTATTGGCACCAGTTGAACTAGCGCCAGTAATTCATGCCAGTGTAAACTAGTATTAAGCACTTAAAATGGATGCTAGAGCCAGGGGTGGACGCAGAGAGAGTTTCTGAGACCCTAAGCTAAGGCAATTTAAGAGGCTCTAAGCTACAATAAGTTTAAGAGACCCCAAATTTCGAAAGTCGAAATAAATTATATATCTATTCTCATTGAAGGAAACATTAAAAACTAAATATGAAATTGATGTCATGAAAACATTATATTACAATTGGTGTACAATAATGACTGTGTAAAACTGAGATGAACATTGTTTGCACAATAGATTAATTTCAATATAAAAGAGAAATTTCGTGACATTGAACTTCAAACTTAAATTTATGAGGTCCCTTATAATCGTGAAGCTCTAAGATGTAGCTTTATCGGCTTATGACTATATCCGACCCTGGTGGGAATGAAGGAAACTTATGAAAGCATGGAAAAAATACTCACTGCTATAAAATATGACCAGTTTAAGTGGACAATATATGGTGACCTAAAAGGCATATTTCTCTTGCTCGGGTTTCAAGGAAGCTTCACAAAATTTTGCTGTTTTCTGTGTTTGTGGGACAGTAGAGCCAGAAAGGAACACTGCAAAAGAAAAGACTGGCCAAAAAGAGATGTTTTTATTTCTGGAAAGGGTAATGTGAGGTATAAGTCTCTAGTTGCAGTGGGGGTCATAAGGTGGGGGTCACGGGGTCCATGGCCCCTACCAAGAGAGTCGCAGGTATTTTATTTTTTCATTCCAGCAGCAAATTAATTTCGTTTCCGGAAAGGCAAACCTTCACGCCTTTAATACCCAAAGTCCAAATGACAATCTGCTGAAAAGGATTTCGATTACTAAATAATACATTAGTAAAATTAAAAGTGTCATTTCTGGTTTATAAGATCCTTTATAGGCCCCTAAATTTCCCCCTCCAAGATTGAGACTTGTGACCGCCCTTGTCTAGTTTACCCCTCTGATGTTCTGCTCCCACAACTACATTTGAAACTGGGGCTTGTGAAAAGCTTTGTAAAGGTTATGGACAAAACTGACAAAGGGTTTTTGCACTTGAAAGAAAAATTTCCACATCTTAGTGATGCCAAACTCAAAGAAGGGATCTTTGTTGGCCCTCAGATCAGGAAGCTAATGAATGATACTGTCTTCGAAGAAAAACTGAATATGAAGGAGTGCGCTGCATGGAAATCCTTCAGATCTGTGGTCCAGGGTTTTCTGAGGAATCACAAAGAGGAAAACTATCAGAACATCAGCTCATTCAAGATCTTCTCAAAAACTATGAAATTCTTGGCTGCCGAATGTCTTTGAAGATCCATTTCTTGCATACTTTCTCAGAAGAAGTCACATCTCCACTTCTTTCCCAAGAACTTAGGAGCTGTCAGTGATGAACAAGGGGTAAGATTTCACCAGGATATCCAAACCATGGAGGAGAGATACCAAGGCAGCTGGGACCCAGCAATGATGGGTGACTACTGCTGTTTCTTGCAGAAGGAAGATACCTCAGCACATAAAAGACAAAAATGAACTTCTCATAAGTGTAAAAGATCCTTATCCATGTTTTTTTATTTTGCATTTTAATATTATTTCATTTGTTACACTATATTCAGTGGTCTATAACTATTATGTTTCTAATTTTTTTCACTGTAATCATGTAATTTAATTAATGAATTTTAAGTTGCAATTTAATAAAATAGTCACATTTATTTTCATTTCCCAGATATATGTATTCATTAAAATTTGAAATACATCAATCCGTAATTTAAAATATATATATATATGCTGCAGATTTTTTACAGCCATATTTGAATTCAGCACCCGAAAATTAGTTAAAAACATCCTATTTTATCAATGCTATGAAAAAAAAAGTTTCAATTTGTTGTCAGTGTTTTTAGTCTGCATTGTACATTTTGTTCAAGGATTTGCTTTTTGCAAATTTCGTTATACTGGTTTTTTTGTATCGGGATAAATTTTATTTCGTTAAACTGATATTTTCGTTATTCCAGTATTCATTACAATGAAACATTTCTACGTGCAGATGCATAGTAAAGCAGGGCAGGAAAAAATTTCCTTGTACTGAACATTTCGGTGCATTCCTTGTACTGAACATTTTGGTCTGTAAATGGTAGCTAGGCATAAACTGGAAGGAGCTGTGTACCAATCCCCAGTGATGATGCACAGAACCGGCTAGGCATAGTGCTGGAAGGAGCTGTGTATCAATCCCCAATGATGATGCAGAGAACAGGCCAGGTCTAGTGCCTAATGTCCGACTCCGCCTTCTCATGGTGCAGGCCGTTAGAACCTTTCAAAAGAGATATTCTCTTTTGGAAGGGAACGGAAGGGGAGGGCTGCCAGTTCAGTATGGCTTACTGATCTGGTCATTTATTTGCCACTTTTTTTTTTCAACCCTGTTGAGGAGTGGTCAACTTCACAGGGTCCTGATGCTGACCATTTATACCTACTAGACTGGACTTGTTTATGGATTTGAGATTGATTATGGATCCTGGACTTGCTGCACTGGTGGGCCTCTGTTGAGGGAGAATCTGCCGCTGTGTTTTCTGTTTGCTTCTGGGTTGCCAACCCTAAGTAAACAGAGGCATGGGATACCTTATATCAGCTGGTGGATAATCCTAATATTCACTTAGCTAGTTATCACTTAGCTAGTTCATTATCACTTAGCTAGTTGGGCATCGTCAATCCTAAACTGGAGTAATGTGTCTCAAGCAGGCCATATGGCTCTTGAAAAAATCCACTTGAAAAGGTGGTGCCTGAAGTTCCTACCAGCATCAGTGATTTTAGCCTTTAGCGGAGGAAGAATAGGTCTTTGCCCAATGCCTGCAAATCAGGGGGCTGTTTGATATTGTTAGCCCTACCTATCTCAATAAACCTAGTTTCTTTAAAAATCCTACTAATCACTTTCTCTCTGCAGGAACATGGAACGTGAGGACATTACATAGAGATTATTCTCTTGATGTCCTCATGCAGCAATTCCAGCGTTATAACCTAGATCTTCTAGGCTTGCAAGAGAACAAATGGACAGGTAAAGGTGAGATACTTAAAAATAACTTAAATTTCTCTTTTCAGGCAGTGAGGATGGAAAGAATCTTCAAGGTGTAGGTTTGTTTCTCAGCAGACACGCTAGTGATGCTCTATGACTGCATTAATGAAAGATTTTTAGAGCAAAATTTAAAACAAAAATTAAAGACATCTGTTGTTATGCCCCCCAAAGAGGACACTGATGAGAACGAGAAGGATACATTTTACAGCCAGCTTCATGATATTTTGAATTCTGTGAAGAAAGGAGATATTTCTCTTGTGCTAGGTGATTTCAATGCTAAAGTTCGTACTGACTCTGACCTTTGGGCATGAGTTTTAGGTCCCTTTGGCATTGGTAGTTCCAATGGCAATGGGCAAAGTTTCCAACAGGCAAGTAAACTTAATGGTTTACAAATAACTAACACATACTCCAAACATCGGGACATTCATAAATATACATAGGTTTCACCTGATGGGTTGCACAAGGTTATATTTTAATTAACAGCAAATGGACCAGTTCAGTTAGGAATACCAGATCATACAGGGGAGCTGAAATTAGATCTGATCATTACGTGGTCAAAAGTGTCTTGCAACTGAAGCTTAAGAAATGTTGAACTGAGGTTAAGAAAATTAACACTGAAGGTCTGAAACATCCAGACATAGCCAAAGCATGCAATGATAGGCAACTTAGTCATTATGACAATCGTGGTTTGCTTACTGCTGAAGAGGAGAAGGAATGGGATCAGTTTAAACAGGCTTTTCTTGAAACCAACAGTAATGTTTTGGGTAAAAGGGAACAGAGAAAGCAACATTATTTGAGTGATAAGGCTATGGAACTTATTTCTGAAAGAAGGAAGGGCAGGATTAATATGAATCAACACCCTACTACTCCTAACAGAAGGCATTACAAGGAGCTTAATAAACACGTAAAAGATTAGTTAACAGCTGATAAGAATCTTTAGCTTGATAGTATGGCTGACAAAGCAGAGGAAGCAGTTAGACAGCACAACAGCAGGGAGTTGTACCAGATTGTTAATGTTTTATGTGAGAAGAAACATACAGGTACACAGGGATGGCTAGGTGGGTTGAGCATTTCAGAGATGTTCTAAATAATGTGATTATTTCTATCCCCATTGTTTGTAATGAGCATAGATGCATTATTGGCTTTAATGATGGCCCTATATCACATTCCGAAGTCGCACTGGCTATCTCTTAATTAAAACTGCATAAATTCCCAGGGTGGATGAATTCACCACTGAAATGTTTAGAGCTGGGAACATTTGTGTTGTCACATGGCTGACTGAAATTTTCAATATTTTTTAAGATAAAGGTGTTGTTCCTAAGGATTTTACTAGAGCTATCATTGTCCCAATTTTTAAAAATGGTGATCGCAGTTCTTGTGATAATTATAGGGGTATTAGTTTACTTTCTGTTCCAGGTAAAGTTCTTTGCATGATTATACTTAATAGAATTAAGAACTTGGTTGATGGACAACTGCGTGATGAACAGTGTGGATTCAGATGTGGTAGGGGATGTATTGATCAAATATTTTCACTTAGGCAAATTCTTGAGAAATGTTAGAGTTTCAGAAACCTGTGGTTGCTAGCTTTCTAGATTTCAATAAGGCTTCTGACTCTGTTGATCGACATAATTTGTGGTTGATCATTAGATCATATGGAATACCTGATAAGTTAGTTAGGGTAATGAGAGTTCTCTATAATAAAACTGAGTCGTGTGTGAGAGTTGGTAGGTCTTGCAGCGACTGGTTTAGCATTGCTAGTGGAGTTAGACAAGGGTACATTTTGTCTCCTTTTCTCTTTAGTTTAGTTATTGATTATGTAATGCGGAATTCTTTGCAAGGAAAAGATTTTAGCCTTAAATGGTCTACAGATTTCAAAATTTCTAATTTAGAATATGCAGATGATTTGGCATTGTTGGCTAATGATGTTGATAAGATTAATTCGTTCATTAGGGCTGTTAATGAGACTGGTAATAGAGTAGGTTTGGTGGTAAACAGAGAAAAAACTAAAGTGATAAAATTGGCCAGGCAGATGGTGCTTCAGTTACTTTGAATGGCTGTACTATTGAGCAAGTGTTTCAGTTTAATTATCTTGGGAGCTATGCAACAGATACTGGTGATGTGTGGCAAGAGATAAATAGAAGAATAGGGATTGCTGCTGGGACTTTTAAGAATCTATGGAGAGTACGGAAAAATAGGTGTATACACCAAAAAATTAAAATTAGACTGTTTAATAGTTTGGGTCTTTCTAAGGTTAGTTATGGTAGCGAAACATGGACCCGTTTTAAGCAGGAAACAAGAAACTTGGTGTCTTTGATTCTAGATGCTTACGCAGTATCTTGGGCATTAGGTGGTTTGACTTTGTAAGTAATGATGATGTTAGAAGGAGGAGTCATCAGCCTCTTTTGAGCAGCATATTGTGCAGAGAGAGACTGCGTTGGTTTGGCCATGTTGCTCGTATGCATAGTTGCAGATTGGCAAAGAGGATTATGAACAGTGTACGTAAGGGTATGATATAAAGGGGTAGACCTAGAATGATGTTAGTAGACAATGTCAAACAGGTCCTTGCTAGAATTGGTCTAGAGTGGCCAAATGCAGCAGCTGTAGCTCAAAAGAGACACATTTGGAGAGGAAAATTACACAGTCTGGTTGAATCTCTGTAGCCCATTGCTGCATGAGGATTTTGTATGTATGTATGAACATTTCGTTATTGTTGCATTCGCTATATTGACATTTTACTGTATCTTGTGTTTACGCATATTTCTTAATTACTTTATCTAATTCTCCTTTATTAAATCTATTCTTATCTAGCTCAATGATTATAGTCGAGAACTTGAATTCATAATGAATAACAAACAAAAGATGTACATTGAGGGAAAATGCTACAGTTTCGAAAACGTAAAAAACCGACGTTTAGGAAAATGCCCTGGTTTCAGCTTACTGAAGCTAAGACATTTATCGAAATGTCCCTGTTTTTATTAGGTTTTATTTATTCAAAACTTGTCACTTACAGTTAAGTTACATTTCCACTTTAAACAGTGATAACATTCCCTGGAACATTTCTCAAATGTCTGTTTTTAAATAAAAAAAAAACTTTTTAAAAAAAACTGGTCTTTGATGATAATTTCATATAATATTTTTAAATGCTAATATGGCAACAATGATAATTTCAAAATGGATGCCGCCAAGAAATGTCACAATGTGAAATATACATGGGAACTTGTATCTCAGTTTGTATGTTGGGAATTTTGTAGGAATATTAATTTTAATGGTGGCATAGATGACACTCAGCGTCAAATAGATCTTTTAAAATTTTTCAGAGGTAACCTGATTTTCTATTTCTTAATATACACGACTGGTAACAGCACGATGAACAATTCTAGTATTCTTTTGAGTGTATTCAAAACAAAATATTAAGAGAGGTTATATGTATAATGACTTCTAGCTCAGTTTTTTTATCCAAAATTAACCTTTAAATTATGCCTAATAATGCTTGGGGATATTTTGATCAAATGTAAAATGTTTGAAATAAAACGAATTATATTGGAATTCTGAATCGCTACTTGAGGGTCGCTTAAAATGCTCAATATTATTTTAAATGTTAGCAATGCAGTCATAATACACCAAGTGTAGTTAAATAAATTTCTCAGTGTTACTTCAGTTGAAAGGTATGAAGTCATTCTTAACATATGTATCAAAATTAGAAGAAAAATTGACATAGTGGAGTGGGATACAAACCCCAACCCTGATAACATGTCAGGTGCTCTGTAAGTTGTTGGTTTGTAAATGGTAGCTAGATAGTCACCAGAAGGAGAGCTATGCATCAATCTCCTGTGATGATGCATAGAACCAGCCAGGCCTAGCACCTAATGTCCGACCCACGTTCTCGTGGTGCAGACCGTTAGTACCTTTCGAAAGAGATATTCTCTTGTGGAACTGAACAGAAGGGGAGGCTGCCAGATTAGTGTGGCCCACTGATCTGGACAACTATGGCTACTTTTCTTTTTTCTTCTACCCTGCTGAGGAGTGGTCAACCACACAGGGTCCTGATGCTGACCATATAAACCCACTGGACTGGACAGATATATGGCTCTGAGCTTGATTATGGATCCTGATTTTGCTGCACTGGTGGGCTTCTGTGGAGGGAAAATCTTCCACTGTGTTTTCTGTTTGTTTGTGGGTTGACAGCCCCAAGTGAATAGATTCACAGGATATGTTTATCATCTGGTGGATAATCCTGATCAGAGGTCATCATAGGCATCTGAACTCTTTGCTTCTATTGGCATCATCAAATTCTACATTGGAGGAAGTCTTTCAGTGTAGATGGCTTCAGCCTTTAGTAGTGGGGGAATGGGTCTTTGCCCCATGTCTGCGATTAAGGGGCTGTTTGATATTGTCGGCATTCCCTCTCTCAACAAACATAACAAACATAGTTTCTTTAAACATCCCACTAACCATTTTCTCTCCATAAGTAGTTGGAATGTGAGGACTCTGCACAGAGCTTTTTCTCTTGATGTCCTCACACAAGAATTCCACATGGGGGCGGGAGTGGCTCAGTCAGTAGCGCGCCAGGCTCGTAATCTGTAGTTCCCAGGTTCGAGTCCCAGCTGGGTCAGCGTTGCGATTTATCTCCGCAAAATTCCCCGCCCTGCCCACGGTTAGTAGGGGACACCGATGGGCTTGGAAAGGCTGCCGTCCGTTGGATGGGACGTTAAGCCGTGGCCCCGTGTGCGGGAGAGCCATACCCTGTGCATGTTAAAGAACATGCTGGATGGCCTTGACGGGAGGCTACCATCCGTCTCCCAACAGCTTGTTCCAGTGGGTCCCCTTCCCCAACCTTCTCTGAGCCTTCGGGGTCCTTGTGACCTGGCCATTTAGCCCATGGTGTGCAAAAAAGTGCCGCTCAGAGGTAAAACAACCCAACCCAACAAGAATTCCACCATTATAATTTAGATATTCTCGGCTTGCAAGAGACCAGATGGACAGAAAAAGGTCAGATTCTTAAAAATAATCTTAAATTTCTCTTTTCAGGGAGGGAAGATAATAAATATCACCAAGGCCTGGGTCTAATTCTCAGCAGACACGCTAGTGATGCTCTTCTACGATATGAGTGCATTAATGAAAGGTTTCTTACAGCAAAATTTCAGACAAGCGTTAAAGATTTGAATGTTAACTGCTGTTATGCCCCCACTGAGGATGCTGATGAAGATGAGAAGACTAGGTTTTATGGACAACTTCAGGATATTTTGGATTCAATCAAGAAAGGATATATTACCCTTGTTCTAGGTGACTTCAATGCCAAAGTTGGTACTGACTCTGACCTTTGGGGAGGGGTAATTGGCCCTTTTGGTATTGGTAGCTGCATTGGCAATGGGCAACGTCTCCTACAGGTAAGTAAACTCAATGGTTGCAGAATAACTAACACTTATTACAAACACCGCAACATACATAAGTACACACGGGTTTCACCTGATGGGCTGCATTAGAATATGATTGATTATATATTAATTAACAGCAAATGGGCTAGTTCTGTTAGGAATTCCAGGTCATGTAGGGGAGCTGAAATTGGATCTGACCATTACCTTGTGAAAAGTGTCTTGCAACTTAAACTTAAAAAGTGTTGTGCTAGGGTGAAAAAATTTACTTTTAATTCTGACACTCTGAAAGACACAGTTATAGCCAAAGCTTACCATGATAGGTTACTTAGTCATTATGACAGTCATGGTATGCTTACTATCTCCGCAAAATTCCCCGCCCTGCTGACGGTCAGTAGGGGACACCAATGGGCTTGGAAAGGCCGCTGTCCGTCGGATGGGACGTTAAGCCGTGGCCCCGTGTGCGGGAGAGCCATACCCTGTGCACGTTAAAGAACACGCTGGATGGCCTTAACGGGAGGCTACCATCTGTCTCCCAACAGCTGTTCCAGTGGGTCCCCTCCTCCAACCTTCTCTGAGCCTTCGGGGTCCATGTGACCTGGCCATTTAGCCCTTGGTGTGCAAAAAAGTGCCGCTCAGAGGTAAAACAACCCAACCCAACTTACTACTGAAGTTGAGGAAGAATGGGATCATTTTAAACAGGCCTTTTTTGGACACTAACAGTACTCTTTTAGGAAAAAAGGAGCAGAGGAGGCAGAATTATCTGAGTGATAAGGCATTTGAGCTTATTTCAGAAAGAAAGAACTGCAGGAATGCTCTTAATCAATACCCTACTAGTCCTAACAGAAGACATTACAATGAGCTTAGTAAGTGTGTAAAGGATCAGTTAACAGCTGATAAGAATCTTTGGCTTGATAGCTTGGCTGACAAAACAGAGGAAGCATTTAGACAGCACGACAGCAGAGAGCTATACCAGACAGTTAATATTTTGTGTGGTAGAAAACGAACAGGTATACAGGGATTGAAGGATAAACAAGGTAAGGTTATAGAAGGTGAGGATTCTGTCATGGCTAGGTGGACTGAGCATTTCAGTGATGTTCTAAACAATGTGGTTAGTTTTACTCCCATTGTTTGTAATGATGATAAATGTATTGGAGGCTTTAATGTTGGCTCTATAACACAGTCTGAAGTTATTTTGGCTATTTCTAAACTTAAACTTCATAAATCCCCAGGAGTAGATGAAATTACTACAGAAATGCTCAGAGCTGGGATTGTTTTGGTTATCACTTGGATGACTGAAATTTTGAATAACTTTTATGATAAAGGCATGGTTCCTAAAGATTTTACCAGAGCTATTATTATCCCTATTTTCAAAAAAGGTGATCGCAGTTCTTGTGATAACTATAGGGGTATCAGCCTACTCTCTGTTCCAGGTAAAGTTCTTTCCATGATTGTGCTTAATAGAATTAAGAATCTGGTTGACAGTGAATTGTGTGATGAGCAATGTGGATTCAGAAGTGGTAGGGGATGTGTGGATCAGATATTTTCACTTAGGCAGATTTTGCGAAATGTTTAGAGTTTCAGAAACCTTTGGTTGCTAGCTTTGTTGATTTCAAAAAGGCATTCAACTCTGTTGATCATCATAATTTGTGGTTGATTGTGAGATCATATGGCATACTAGACAAGTTAGTTAACATAATGAAAGCTCTCTATAATAACACCGAATCGTGTGTGAGAGTTGGTAAGTCTTGTAGCAATTGGTTTAGCATTACTTCTGGTGTTCGACAAGGGTGCATTTTGTCTTCTTTTCTCTTTAGTTTGGTTATTGATTATGTTATGCGAAATTCACTTCAAGGGAAAGATTTTGGCCTTAAATGGACAGGAGATATGAAAATTTCTGATTTAGATTATGCTGATGATTTAACCCTTTTGGCAAATGATGTTGATGAGATGAACTCTTTCATTCGAGCTGTTGATGAGACTGGTAGTAGAGTAGGCTTGGTTATAAACAGAGAGAAAACTAAAGTGATGGAAATTGGTCAGGCAGGTTGTGATTCAATTCATCTGAATGGTTGCAGTCTTGAGCAGGTGTCACAGTTTAATTACCTTGGGAGCTATGTAACAGATACTGGTGATGTGCGGCATGAGATTAACAGACGAATAGGGATTGCTGCAGGGACTTTTAAGAATCTATGGAGAAATAGGCGTATACACCTAAAGACTAAAATTAGACTGTATAATAGTTTGGTTCTTTGTAGGGTTAGTTATGGTAGGGAAACTTTGACGCTGTGTAAACGAGATAAGAGGAAACTAGATGCTTACTTAGTATCTTGGGTATTAGGTGGTTTAACTTTGTAACTAATGATGAGGTTAACCAGAAGAGTCTGTAACCTCCTTTAAGTAGCATATTGTGCAGAGAGAGACTCCGCTGGTTTGGCCATGTTGCCCATATGGATAATTATAGATTGGCGAATAGGGTTATGAACAGTGTCTAGAGGCCTCAGAAGGAGGGGGAGACCTAGGATGCGGCGGGCGGACAATGTCAAACAGGACTTTGTTAGAATTGGTGTGCAGTGGCCAGATGCAGCAGATGTAGCTCAGGACAGATATGCTTGGAGAATTAAACTGCATGGTCTGGTTGGACCTCTGTAGCCCATGGCTGCTTGAGGAGGATGATGATGATGCTCTGACCATTGAACTACTGGTCACTGATCAAGATCCTTAATGATATAAACTATTCCACCTGAAGTTCACTGAAATATCTGTGTCACTTAAAGGCAGCATTTATAAAATAATACATAGTTTTCTAAGTCAAAGTTTCATACACGTGTAGCATAATATTACTCTCATTATATGGTTTTAAAGTGATGTGTAGATACATGGAATAGAGTAAGTCTTAATTCACATTACAAATACAGATTTTTAATTATCTGGAATTGTAAAATTTGCAAATAACAGATGTTGGGCACAGTAATGTTGCTCATTATTATAAAAAGCCACTGCTAATGGCTTTTCAATAGTATGTACATATAATTTATGTACAGTGATGATTATATAATTTATACTGATTTAATTTTAGATAAGATTTGTAATATTCATGAGTGGAAATTAAGCAAACAGTAGAGTTCTCTTATATTGCATAAACTCGAGTATGAATTTGTTACATTTCATTTTTTTCAAAATGCTAAATATAAAATTATTTATTTCAAGTTACTAGGATATGTATAAAAGATAAAGCAAAAAATTAAAATATTTCTATTCATTTAATATATTTAATGACAAAATATTTGGAATTGGGATATTTTCTCTCTGCATTTTCATGAATATTACTAAAATTTTTCAAAATTTGTGTATTCTTAGGAAGAATGATATTCATAAGAAAAATAATCAATTATTCATCAAAAATAGCAACATAGTAAAGACACAACACAGTTGTTTTAAAACAATGCTTCATCTATGATACAAAAGCATGCTTCCTGCTTTGTTTTTTGCAAAAGCACTTTTGTTCCCACTTGTTGAGCAAAATTCCAGTAGAATTTCATTTATTCCTAAAACTATTTTTGTAATTGGTGATCTGTTATCTAAATATTCTCAGCTAAAGATGGGTTTTTAAAAATAAACATTTTCAGTAAATAAATTAATAAATTATAGCATAGATAAAGTTAAGCTTTTGTTTTGCTACAAAATAATTTTAAGGCAAAAAAGTTGTGTGAATTAATGATAAATGCATTATAAATTCTTTATTATTATTATTTAATCGATATTGAGAAATTTTCTTTCTTCTTAACTTCCTATTGCTTTCTCTTGTCATTTGTCAGTTTGTCAAAACAGTTGTTTCATCATATCTTTCAAATGCGATGGACAAATTTAAAGATTTATGTGTCAAAAGAAAGCATGTGACACTGGGAGTACCATAGACTATAAAAAAATTATCCTCATGCCTTCTTCACCCCTAAAAAAAGGAAAATATGAAAACAATTGTTATGCTATATGTTCAGAATGCAAGGGCAGAAAGTAATGGGCTATGTGTCAAATGAATGCTTGTGACAATGGAGAGTGTCACAAGCTTTATTTATTATTATTTCTAATACTTAATTATTATTTATAAATTTTTTTCCCTTTGCCATCTCTCCCTCCAAAAAAGGGAAGATATGCATATATCTTTCAAAAGCCAGGGCAAAATGTAACAAGCTGTGTGTCAAATGAAAGCTTGGAATGTGGATAATGTAGTGGGAAATAAAAATATACCTCCCTTGCTTTTTTCCCCTCTAAAAGAAAGAAAATTGGAAAGTTTTCCTTTTGCTGTATCTTCTGAATTCAAGGGCCTGCAGTTACTAGTTAATGAAAGTTCATATGAGGACCATCATTGACTACTTCAAATTATGCCACTCACCATTCTCCCCTCTCACCCCAAAAGGGGATGAAAATTTCATGGGGGTTGACATTAAGGATTTATATCTCAAATTAAAACTTTTGGCATCTCTAATGTCATGGACTATCTGAAACACAACTCAAAAAAAAAAGGGTGAGGAGGGAAATGCAGTCAATGTTTATGAGTCTAATATCAAATGAAAGTTTCTGAAGGTAAGTGTTTTAGTGGCAAAGAAAAAAATATAAATAAATTCAAAAAATTTAAAAAAATATCAATCTTTTTTTATGCACCCAAAAAAGTAGAAAATAAACCAAAACACATCGATGGTGCAATCAGTCACTGAATTTGTATTCCTTCAAAGGAAGATAGGGTGCCGATTTACTTGCTCAACAAGATTGTCAGTGCCTATTTTCCATGAAGTGGAAACTAATTCTGTGACTGATTGCACCACCAGTAGTATGCTTTAGGTTTATTCTCTGCTTTTTAGGGTACAATATAGAAAGATCGGTATTTAAAAACTTTTAATTTATATTTTAGAAAATTTCCATGTTTTTTTTCCCCCTTTATCTATAGATCATAAAATTTTTCTGAATGTGCCATCACTGATGTCATGTGATGTTCCTTGTGTGGTGTATTTACCTATAATAAGTGGTGTAGTTTAATGAATCATGCATATTTAGTGTGCCTTTTTAGTGTTTTTTTGTTGCTTGTCAGTCTTCAGTAGTAATTCAGTTTTGTGCAGCAAGTCTTGAATAAAATTCATACTCTGTATTTCTTGCCTTCCTCTTGTGCACTATGGTTTTAGTAACTCATTGATTTGTTTGCAGATATGGTAATTCGTATGACCACTAAACAGTTTGAACATGATATTTCACCACATGAAATAGTTGCAAAATTCATTGAAGAATTGAATATCTTGGCAAACTCTTCTAACCCTCAAGAAAGGATGAAAGTAATTGTGAAATTAGCAGAAATTTTGAAGCGACTATGTGCAGAATTAAGGCCAGCAATTAAAGATTTGCTCTCCTTGTTACAGGTATTTTTATTTGATTTAGTATAAAAGTATAATAACATAAATAAAATTTGCATGACCAGTACAAATTACGCTGTATAGTGCTAAAATCATATTATACAGTTGATATTAAAAATAATATTGGTTTTTAATGCTAAATGTGAATTATATATATATTTTTTGAAAAACAAATATTTGTAATAAAAGCTTATTCAGTAAAAAACCTATGCATAAGTTTTGCAGTCAGTAAAAATTGTAAATAATATTTACTCTTTTTAAATTCTTTCATCAGAGTAGTAATTTTTTTCTATGAGCTTTTAATGCATATTTTTAGAGCCTGCAATAGAATTGTCATATTAATAAAAACCCATGATTCAGAGTGAAATTTTGTAATAAAAACTGGTAGCAAGACAAAAAAATTTCTTGGTGGCAAAAGACCAGACTCATTTCTATTGCAACTACTAATACCAAAATGACTGACCCATCACTCCTGCCCAAAGGTAGAGTTTGTACATCTGGGAAAGTTGCCTACACAGGAGTAATATCTCCTTTCCAAATATGTGAAAGTTATTTGTTCATAAAACCTATCTTTCTCATTGTTGAGGGTATAACAAAATATAATATTCAAGTCTTTAGCCATTGTTTTAAATTTAGCTGTAAATCTTACATATAATATGATCACATCCTAAAACACATCACTGGCATTTCTGTTGGAAAGCAAACCTACACCCTGAAGATGTTTGCTATTCTATCATCCTGAAAAGAAAATTTTAAGATTATTTTTTAAGCAGGGCTGGATCTAGTTAGGAGGAGGGTAGAGGGGGATTACTGTTGGATTATACTGCTGTACTTCTGTTATGTTTTTTTTTTTTATGTATTATGCAGTTTTATTAAATTTGTCTTTTATTTTACATGTGTATCTTATATCGGTTACCAAAACATACCATTGCATTTTTCTGTAGTAAATAAAATTGATTTTCAAAAGTTAAATTTAATACCTGGCTTTTTTATTTCACTTAAAGCTGAAGTTGTTTGTTGTGAAAGAAAGTGGAACAGGTGATCTAGTAAATGATGAGCAACTGTGGGATACAATAAGGAAATTTTCTGTTGAAGCTTATAGATTTTTGCCTTTGCCTGAACTTTTAAGGGTAAGTTGTATTTTTTATGCCATCAGTATTCAGTATTATACTGAAAACTTTATCAAAGCTAAGAGTATGTAGTCTCTATACAATATACAGGGTGTCTCAAAAATATAGGTACAAACTTTTAGGGGAGATAGATAACATATAAAGGAATGAGAATTGCATAGGAACCCATAACTGGAAACGTCACCGTAAGTCAATAGGTGGCGTTGTTGATCAGTGCGCTAGAGGGGAAATTTTTTATTTCCTCATTCGAGCGGTAGTCGGCTGACGAAGAGCATGCAAAGGTATTCGAACAGGGAGCTGGCAGACATGCACTTAGTGTATGGAATAGCTGAGGGCAACGGACGAGCCGCTCAACGAATGTATCAAGAACGCTTCCCACACAGACATGTACCGGGCCACCGTTTGTTTGCACGTGCGCATCAAAATTTGTGCGATTATGGGTCATTAAGAGGTAACAGAAGTGAGAGCAGGCCACGATTGACGCATACTCCCGCCATAGAAGAAAGTGTGTTGGATGCTGTGGGGACTAATTCTAGTACCAGCACACGTGCCGTTGCCTCTGCCATAGGAGTGTCTTGTTGCAGTGTACAGCATGTTTTGCAAGGCGAGTCCTTACACCCCTTTCATCTCCAAAGGGTTCAGTTACTTCTCCCCGCAGATCATCCTGCACGTGTGTGTTTTGCGCAGTTGTATCTCGAAGAAAGTGCCCAAGATGTAAATTTCCCAGCTTATGTTTTGTTTACTGATGAGGCCAGTTTCACTCGGAATGGCATATTCAATCAGCACAATGCACATTTGTGGGCTCACGAGAACCCCCACGTTGTGCCACCCATGTGGCACAACATCGTTTCGCAGTAAATGTGTGGGCAGGTTTGGTCGGCGACTGCTTAGTCGGGCCATTTTACCATCCCACATGACCTCCACGACATATCTTTTACCATCCCACATGACCTCCGCGACATACCTTTTACCATCCCACATGACCTCTGCGAAGTATCTGATCTTTCTGGAACAGGTTCTACCAGGCTTACTTGCCCATGTTCCAGCAAATGTGAGACGCAACATGTGGTTTCAACATCATGGGGCGCCTCCCCATTATGGAAGGTGTGTTCCTGCGCATTTTAACATGTCTTTTGGGCAACGCTGGATTGGGCGTGCTAGACCAGTTGCCTGACCCCCACGCTCACCTGATTTAACAAGCGTTGATTTCTTTCTGTGGGGGGCTCTGAAAGCTACCGTGTATGAATCGCCTGTGGAGTCTGACATGGATCTCCCGGCAAGGCTCGTCTGCGCTGCTGCTACTATCAAAGAAACTCCAGGTGTGTTCGACTGTGTCCGGCAATCAATGCTCCGTCGGTGTCACACATGCATCGCGTCTTATGTGGAAACTTCGAGCATCTGCTGTAAAATTATGAAATGTATCATCTAGTACACCATTTGTAATAATTATGTCCAATAAATGTTTTCCCATTAATCACTGTCTTGTGTCCTTTCAGATCTTGTACCTCTGCTACCACTTTTCCATGACGTTTCCGGTTATGGTTTCTATGCAATTCTCGTTCCTTTCGATGTTATCTACCTCTCCTAAAAGTTTGTACCTATATTTTTGAGACACCCTGTATAATAAACATTTTTGCAGTTTGGCCATTTTATGTTAGGACTACATTTCTACTATTGATAGTTATTTGTTATAGGTTTCTTTTTTTTTCAGCTTAAGTTATACTTATATCTCAAACTGACAACAAAAAACTTACTTTAAGTAAATCTTATTTAAGTAATCTCAAACTAAATTTACTTTAAGTTATACTTAACTTAATGTCAACTTAAATTAACCTAAGTGACTTACAGTAAGTCAGTTTTTGTAATGTAAGTAATGTGATTGTTTATGCAAGATTTTAACATGGTTCCTTCATTTAATAAGCATAAAAACTTGCAATTTTTTTTCCTTAAAAAATGAAAATTTGCTAAAGGGGGGGTGGGAGTAAACATCCTCAGTGAGTTTAGTGTTGGGGGGTGGGTGTAGAAACCATTCCTGAAATTTCCCTCCCACATGAGAACTGATTTCCATGCCAAGGAAGTTTTTTTTTTTTTGCTTTTGTATCCAAGACCTCATTCGTTTTTGGAAAAAGATACAAGATCAAAGTTTTTTACTGGAAAACGAGGGGCGGGGGTGGCTCAGTCGGTAGCGCGCCAGGCTCGTAATCTGTAGTTCCAAGGTTCGAGTCCAGCTTGGTCAGCGTTGAGATTTATCTCTGCAAAATTTCCCCACCCTTCCCATGGTCAATAGGGGACACCAATGGGCTTGGAAAGGCCGCTGTCCGTCGGATGGGACGTTAAGCCATGGCCCCGTGTGCGGGAGAGACATACCTTGTGCACGTTAAAGAACATGCTGGATGGCCTAGACGGGAGGCTACCATCTGTCTCCCAACAGCTGTTCCAGTGGGTCCCCTCCCCCAACCTTCTCTGAGCCTTCGGGGTCCATGTGGCCTGGCCATTTAACCCATGGTGTGCAAAAAAGTGCCGCTCAGAGGTAAAACAACCCAACCCAACTGGAAAATGAAGAAATAATAAAAGGGAAAATAACGTGTAATGTGTAATAATAGATGTTAAATAAATTATCCACAGGAACAAGTTGTAAGCCAGCCATCTGATGTAGCATAACCCTGCAAAAAATCAATGATAATCAATCAACAGAAAGATTGCTAACTTCTGGAAATAAAGTAAATATACAGAAATGAAAACTAAGGTTTAATTATTAAAAAAAAATACTAATTTTATGCAGCGAGTATATAATCCAACTTGTTGGGAGGAAGT
The DNA here is from genome assembly GCA_038380435.1 of Ryuthela nishihirai. Lineage (NCBI taxonomy): Eukaryota > Metazoa > Arthropoda > Arachnida > Araneae > Heptathelidae > Ryuthela > Ryuthela nishihirai. Next base: position 71,342,914 of record JAWZYU010000001.1, read on the forward strand.
ATGTGACTTAAATCATCCATATAAATAACTTGCCATGCCAAGGAAGTCATTTTTATTACCGTATCAAAGACCTCATTTGTTTTAAGAAAATGATACAAGATCAAAGTTTTTTTACTGAAAAATGAAGAAATAATAAAAGAAAAAAAAAAAAGCATATAATCTAATGTGATGTTGAATAAAATATCCACTGCAACAAGTTGTAAGCCAGCCATCCAATGTAGGGACAGGGTAGCTCTGTTTGGAGCATGCCAGGCTTGTAATCTGCAGTTCCCGAGTTTGAGTCTCAGCTGGGTTAGTGTTGAGATTTATATCTGCGAAACTCCCCACTCTGCTCACAATCAGTAGGGAACACCGATGGACTTGGAAAGGCCACTGTCTGTCCAATGGGATGTTAAGCCATGGCCTCATGTGCGGGAGAGCCATACCCTGAGCACGTTAAAGAACATGCTAGATGGTCTTTATGGGAGGCTACCCATCTGTCTCCCAACAATTGTTCCAGTGGGTTCCCTCCCCCAACCTTCTCTAAGCCTTCGGGGTCCTTGTGACCTGGCCATTTAGTCCATTGTGTGCAAAAAAAGTGCCACTCAGAGGTAAAACAACCCATCCAATATAGCATTACTCTAAAAAATCAATAATTATGAATAATTTATGGAAATGAAGTAAATCCACAGAAATGAAAACTAAGGTGTAATTATGAAAGGAAGTGAAATACTACCTTTATGAAGGGAGTGTATATTCTACTTGATTTAAATCATCGATGTAAACAGCTTGCGCTTAATGCATAGTAGTGTCTAGTTTGCTAAGTGTTAAGTGCAAGTGTTGTGACTGCACGTGTGTATGAACAAGCAATTAAAACACCTGCTACTTTCTTCTTCTACAGTGACACTGTGTGTTGAGCTAGTCTTCAAGTTTTTTTGAAACTTTTTTTAGTTACAGTTTCAATCTGAAGAGTGGGAAAAAGGCATAGAATGCTGAGATAAATCATAAAAATAATTATAGTAATAGTGAAATAGGTTTAAGACAGAAAAGAGCATAAAATAGGGAAAAAAGACAGAGGTATGTACATTGTAATTACTTACAAAATCTGCTGTTTTTAAAAAATAGTAGTTTTCGTTAATTTTAGGAGATTTTTGGAACCTTAAGGAAATATTTATTGATAATAGTTCAGATCAAACTTGTGAGCTTAAATCAGGTGGTTGCTCTAGCATAGAGTAATGTTAACCAACAAATTGGCAATATTATAATTAATATATATATAATGCTTCTAAGAAATGGCAATCAGATGGCTTTAACAAATTATTGATATTATAGTTTAATAAAATATGAGAAAATGAAAAGATAAAATATTATTTTTCAAACTTGGATTATGTGTTTTAAAAAGAAAATACGTAAAAGATTTTTGAAGGGCAATTTCTATTTTTTAAAACTTGATTTTTTTTTTGTACAAAAGATGTTTATATTCATCTTGGACCTCTCATTTCGAATTCTGTCAACATCTATGTTCATCAGGAACCTTGGAAGGGTTAAATACATTTTTTGACTTAGATGATTAGTGTATTTGGCTGCTAGAACAAATGGATTTTGTTTTTAATTCTATATAATGCATGATCCTCTGCAGGCCTTTAGGATTATTTACACTGATAGCATCTTGTCAGATCTCCATTTGTAAGTGGTTAGAAGAGAGAGATATATTTTTAGCATGTTGCTTCATCCTTCATTACAAATGATCTCATTTGAATTACCTAATTCTCTATGTTTTAGTAATTTGTTGGTTTTTTTTTTTTCAGCTATTATGGAAAAAGGCATGTTATCAAGGATATTTTGTGCTATGCGCAATCAGGATAAGGATTAGTTCAGTCAGTAGTACACAATTCTATTACCTTGTTACCTGCCACCAAGGTGTGAATCCCCTGGCATGTTATCAAAAAAAGGAAAGGCATGTTATCAAGGATATTTTGTGCTATGCACAATCAGGATAAGGATTAGTTCAGTCAGTACTACACAATTCTATTACCTTGTTACCTGCCACCAAGGTGTGAATCCCCTGGCATGTTATCAAAAAAAGGAAAGGCATGTTATCAAGGATATTTTGTGCTATGCACAATCAGGATAAAGATTAGTTCAGTCAGTAGTACACAATTCTATTACCTTGTTACCTGCCACCCAGGTGTGAATCCCCACTGTTTATCAGATGGTATATTAGCTCTGGCCCCCATGTGCAATAGAACCATATGCTGTATGTGTTAAAGAATATGCTACATGGCATTAACAGGAGGCTTTCATCTATCTCTTAACAGCTCTCTAGTGGATCTCCTTTTCCTACCCTGCTCTGAGGCCTTATTATCTGGTGGATCTCCTTTTCCTACCCTGCTCTGAGGCCTTATTATCTGGCCTTTGGCCCATTGTGTGCACAAAAATACTGCTCAACCTATTCTATGTACTATCCTACATCTTTGTATATTGACTTGGAATCTAAAAAATATTGTTAATAATTATAATGTAGTTTCATAGTATATATTTTCATGCCATATGTAACCATTTTAAGTTATTAATGATGTACAAAAACAGTTCAGAATTTGAATGCATGCCATTATATTGCCAAAAGTTTTGCATATTTTATTAATGAAAAACTTATTATTAGGCATCATATTGTTGGAAGAAACAATCTGAGGAAGCAAAAACTATGCCAACTAAAGAAAATATTATAGAACGATTAAAAATTGAGTAGGTATTATATATTTTAAATTATATATATTATGTTTTAATTGTTTTTGCTGATAATAATTGACTATATTACATTTATATATCCACCAGGATCATTTCATCTTCAGTGTATACTTATCTTAATAGATTGGCTGGACCTGGTTTAATAACTATGTGGAACTATTCCTGCTCAATGGACTAAGTGATTAGATCACAAGAACACTAAGGTTCAGGAAAAAGACTCATCTGATAATGTATGGGAGCATCTCCACAAATTTATCCAGCATATTCTTTAATGACACAATATATGATTTATCTGCACACATAGCCATCTCATTTAAGTGAATGGTGGCTTTCTAAACTTCCTCCTGTTAAGACCATATAGTGTATTCTTTAACATGTACAGGGTATTGTTGGAAAAAACAATCTCAGCTTAATATTATTAATTAAGTCTCAGCTTAATATTATAAATAAATAATCTCAGCTTAATATTATAAATTATAAATTAAGCACATTGAATGGAAAATAAAGAGAAAACCTCAATAGTACAAGTAGATCAATAAGTCACAAACAAACGTGCTTCATAAATGCTAAATATGAAATATAATAAAATTGTGAGTTGTTAGCATTAGGTGGGTGCACATTTCATGGTGCACCCACCTAATGCTAACAACTCACAACTCACATCTGATTTTTATGTAAGCATCAGTTAATGGTTAGTTTTTCAGGTGTAAAATGAGACCGTACTCCAAAACCTATGACTGAAGAAGAGCATGATGTGTATTTTTGGTGGGACAAAAGATGTTTCACCAAGGATATTCACAAAGATATGCTCCTAGTGTATGGTGAGAACTGTTTATCATATAAGAGTGTTTATAACTGGGTTAAAAATTTGCACAAGGGTATTCAAAACTTCATGACCTGGTCAGGGCATCCAGTTTAAATTGCAGCTGATGCAATTATGGACAAAGTCGAATCAGTGATCCAAGCTGATTGACAGATAAAGACCAATGATATAACCCATAACAGATGATGTGGAATGTGCCCATAGAGCATAATGAATGTACTATTACCTCAGATTGGATTGATTGGATTGTTTTACCTCTGAGCGGCACTTTTTTGCACACCATGGGCTAAATGGCCAGGTCACATGGACCCCGAAGGCTCAGAGAAGGTTGGGGGAGGGGACCCACTGGAACAGCTGTTGGGAGACAGATGGTAGCCTCCCGTCAAGGCCATCCAGTGTGTTCTTTAACGTGCACAGGGTGTGGCTCTCCCACACACGGGGCCACGGCTTAACGTCCCATCCGATGGACGGCAGCCTTTCCAAGCCCATCGGTGTCTCCTACTGACCGTGGGCAGGGCGGGGAATTTTGCAGAGATAAATCTCAACGCTGACCCAGCTGGGACTCGAACCTGGGAACTACAGATTAACGAGCCTGGTGCACTACCGACTGAGCCACCCCCGCCCCTACTATTACCTCAGATTTCATAAATTGTGTTCCATGAATTTTAGGAAACTAAAATTTAACACAAAATACACCACATGGGCTTGCATTGAACAACTCTGTTGCTAAGAAGCACAGGGAGATGACATGCTGATCAGGATGGTTACCAGCAATGAAACATTGGTACACCACTTTCAAACCAAATCCAAATATACATTGATGTAATGGAAGCATCCTAGTTCACTCACAACAGAGAAGTTTAAATCTGTACCATCAGTAGGGAGGGTAATAGCACTCTATTCTGGGAATGCCATGGCATTGTGCATTTTCAAAAGGCTAAAAACCATGAATGCTGAATCTTATTGCACGCTTCTGAAAAAATGTATCATGGAAGAATAGAGTCCCCAAGTGCACTCAAAAGACGGTGATTGACCAGATGATGTATATCATAACAGCAGTAGAGGACAGATTGTCAGCAACTGGTAGCTCAGTAGTCAGAGTACCTGCCATGTCTTCAGGAAGTCATGGTTCAGATCCTACCCAATTCAAGAATTTTTTTTCCCTCTATACCCATCTTCATCCTGTTACTTAAACAGTTTAATAGTGATTAAATACTTATTAAATCAATGGAGAGCTGTGGTTTTATATGTCTAAATTGAGATATCATTTTCTGTAAGTATCATTTGCAAGGTTGAAATCAAATCCAAAATTTGTGGGTGAGCATAATGTGTTATTTTTTCTTCCCTACTCACCAAATTTTCAGGATTGGCAAAATATACTATTTTCCCAGTCTCCAAATTTTCAGGGTAATCAGCTGTCCACCTTACTCTCTCCCTTCATATGCCACTTGTACATAACACCATATAAATACATTCTGAATGAAAGTTTAAATACTGAATTCAAACCTTTATGCAATACATCTGTCTTAATAGTAATATTGTTTTAGGAAATGTTTCAGGTAATATTGAATTACCTGAAATTTGGTTTTACCTTTTACTTTTTAAATTGTATTTGTTTTGGACTTATTCTGGTGTTAATTTTTTTGTCTTCTGAACTAATCGTGCAATTTGTAACCAGTTTTCAGTTCCAAATATCGTATAAAATGCACATTCTAACATGGGCATTTACAGATAAAGGGGAACATTTGCCCCTACCCCCAGAAAAAAAAAATGTTTTAATTATATTTTGCTGTTGTTATATATTTATATACAATATATATTTTTTGTAACAGTTAAGAAAAGTGACACTAAATATGATTAAATATATTATAAGATGCTCTATGAAAGATTCTTGCACCCTGGAGAAATTTCTGTGGACACTCAGTTAATGTTCTGTTTCTCTTAAGTTTCTGTCTTCATTTAGTTAATTTTCATCATAAAATAAAAATAAAAATAAATACCCCCTCAAGCAGCTGCTTGCCACAGAGGTCTGACAGGAGCCTCTCAGTTTATATGCCATAGTAGAAGGTCTGTGAGGATAACCACGTATTAAAAACAAGTATCACTTGTTTTTATGTGTGGTTAGTCTACTCCCATTGTTTGTAATGATAATACACATGCCAGCCACTGAATTAGAAACCTTTATGCAGATGTATGTAAACATCACTTGTGCAGCATATATGCAAAATATGTGGTCATGTGCATCACCACATGATCTAGGCAACAATTTAAGACTGCTACTCATCAGTGATCATCAGTAGTGTTGATCACAATGGGAAAAACAAAGGATCTTTCAGGGTTCGATAAAGGGCTTATTGTGGGTGCCCGTCTGGCTGGAGATTTTAAAAATGGCAGAGCTGACTGCTTTCTCAAAAGGTGAGCTATCTTGGGTCTTTAATCAGTGGAAAAATAATCCACATTGCTTGTCTAAGAGGCGTAAGTGTGGCATGATGACAATCTGTCAGGAATGAGATCGATGTTGTCTGAGAAGGCTTGTATGGAGAAACAGGACTTTCTGCATGCAGCAATTGACAGAAGCATTCAATGAAGGCTGTTCCTGACAAATTTATCTCAATAAACTATGTGCAAGGAATTGAAGAGGATCAGTATTGGCAGTTGCATGCCTGTACGGAAACCACCGATTTCTGTGAAGAACCAGAAAGTTTGTCTACAGTAGTATCAGGAACAATGTGACTGGACACTGGAAGACTGGAAAAAAGTCCTGTGTTCTGACAAGTCAAGGTACACCTTGTTCTGTACCGATAGTAAGCAGAGAGGTTGGCGGGAGTCCCATGAAGCAGTGGACCCAGCTTGCCTTGTAAATACAACTCAAGGTTTTGGAGGCGGTGTGGGCATGTTCTGCTGGTATGGAATGAGTCCCCTGATATTTCTGGAAGGTTGGGTGTCCTCCAATGATTATCTGAACATTGTTGCTGATCAAGTCCATCCTGCAATGTTGACTTTTTATCCAGCAGGTGATGGCTGTTTCTTGGACAACAATGTCCATCATGCAAGATGTGTTCAGCAGTGGTTCAGCAAGCATGACAGCAACTTCCACCATCTTCCCTGACCACCACAAAGCTCGAATCTGAACCCCATTGAGAATGTATGGGACATGTTAGAAAAACAGATCTGGGAGCAAAGTTCTCTTCTGTCAAATCTGAGCCAGTTAAAGGACTGTCTGGTGAATGTCTGGTATGCTGTAGATGTAAAGGCACTCCGACACCTTGTGAAATCTATGTCAAACTGCAAATGTACTGTAATTTGGAGCTAAAGATGGTCCAATATGTTATTGAATAAAGGTTTCTAATTCAGTGGTTGGTTGTGTAGATGCATTACTGGCTTTAATGTTGGCTCTATAACAGTCTGAAGTTATTTTGGCTATTTCTAAACTTAAACTAGATAAATCCATAGGGGTATATGAAGTTACTATGGAAATGCTTAGAGCTGGGAATGTTTCGGTTACCACTTAGATGAGTGAAATTTTGAATAACTTTTATGATAAAGGCATGGTTCCTAAAGATTTTACCAGAGCTATCATTATCCCTATTTTCAAAAAAGGGGATCGCAGTTCTTGTGATAACTATAGGGGTATCAGCATACTCTCTGTTCCAGGTAAAGTTCTTTCCATGATTGTGCTTAATAGAATTAAGAATCTAGTTGACAGTCAATTGCATGATGAGCAATGTGTATTCAGAAGTGGTAGGGGATGTGTGGATCAGATATTTTCACTTAGGCAGATTCTTGCGAAATGTTTAGAGTTTCAGAAACCTTTGGTTGCTAGCTTTGTTGATTTCAAAAAGGCTTTCAACTCTGTTGATCGTCATAATTTGTGGTTGATTGTGAGATCATATGGTATACCAGACAAGTTAGTTAACATAATGAAAGCTCTCTATAATACCACTGAGTCGTGTGTGAGAGTTGGTAACTTGTAGCAATTGGTTTAGCATTACTTCTGGTGTTCGACAAGGGTGCATTTTGTCTCCTTTTCTCTTTAGTTTGGTTATTGATTATGCTATGTGAAATTCACTGCAAGGGAAAGATTTTGGGCCTTAAATGGTCTGGAGATCTGAAAATTTCTTATTATGCTGAAGATTTTGCCCTTTTGGCAAATGATGTTGATGAGATGAACTCTTTCATTTGATATGTTGATGAGACTGGTAGTATAGTAGGTTTGATTATAAACAGAGATAAAACTAAAGTGATGAAAATTGGCCAGGTAGGCTGTGATTCAGTTAATCTGAATGGTTGCAGTCTTGAGCAGGTGTCACAATATAATTATCTTGGGACCTATGTAACAGATACTTCTGATATGCAGCATGGATTATCAGACAAATAGGGATTACTGCCAGGACTTTTAAGAATCTATGGAGAGTGTGGAGAAATTTGCATATACACCTAAAGACTAAAATTAGACTGTATAATAGTTTGGTTCTTTCTTTCTAAAGTTTTATATGTCAGTGAAACATGGATTCTTTATAAGCAGGATAACAGGAAACTTGATGCCTTTGATTCTAGATGCTTACACAGTATCTTTTGGGCATTAGGAGGTTCAACTTTGTAACTAATGATGAGGTTAGGCAGAAGAGTCCGCAACCTCCTTTAAGCAGCATATTGTGCAGAGAGAGACTCCTCTGGTTTGGCCATGTTGCCTGTATGGATAATTATAGATTGGCGAATAGGGTTATGAACAGTGTGCCTAAAGGCCTCAGAAAGAGGGGGAGACCTAGGATGTGGTGGGCAAACAATGTCAAACAGGACCTTGTTAGAATTGTTGTGAAGTGGCCAGATGCAGCAGATGTAGCTTGGGACAAATATGCTTGGAGAATTAAATTGCACAGTCTGGTTGGTCCTCTGTAGACCATGAGTGCTTGAGGAGGAGGAGGAGGAGGCACCATCATTAACTAGACCCACTGATAAATATTCAGGGCATTGATGTGATTAGGGAAGTATAACATTCACCTTTAATCTCTGAAAGCTCCAAATTGAAAAAGAATAAGGTTATTCACAGGTTTGGGGAAAATGCAGTGTTATATGAAAATGTATAAAATGATGCTAAAACAGTTGCAGCCTGTCAGGGTATAGAAATGGGGTATGGCCTCCTTTTATTTTTAATATGCCACCATGAAGAATAAACATGAAATAAGTTACTGATTAGCAAGCTATGAAATTATTAGTCAATTTGTGGTCATTTGGTATTTTGAATTACCATTTTAGCTCCAGTTGAAGATCAGAAATGATTCTGAGCTACACTATTGGAATGGTATATGGAGTCAAATATGGTATAATCAGGCACATATCCAGAATTTTTCAGGGTGGGAGTGTTGAACCTAAGATTATTTTTAATAGCCTTGGAAAGATAACTTTGGTTTTAACAAGACAAACTACTTTTTGTGGTTAACAGATAACTTTCTTCTACATATACTGCTTCAAATGCTTATATACAAGTCTTTTGATATCTATACACTTTTGCACTAATACAGTTTTGTGGTGTAATTTTTCTCTTCTGTTTAAAATGTTTCATTTTTTGGTAAGATTTCTATATATTTATTTGATAAAGCTCCTTCAGATTGCCAAGTATGTGATGTTTCTGTTGCAATCTTTTTGAGAATTTGGTATTATTGTCTATATGTATCTATGACTGCAGAATTGTCCCAGAGATGAAAAAAAAAACTATTTAACTTGCCATACATAGTATTACAATGTTTCATTGTTGGGGGATTTCTTTCATTGTTTCATCACTGAAACGGATGGTTGCAGTTTAAAGTATTTAGGAAGCATTCTGAAAATTCTGATCTCAGTATCCACTACAGGAATATTATTTTACCTAACTTGTGGTCCATTAGTTATTAATATTAAATGAAAAACATATGCACTTGTATTAAATCTGTGAAAATGGATTTAACATTTAAATCTTTTATAAGAAATTATAGGGAAACCTGTACATTGTAACTATAAAACTCAAGTAAAATTCTAAAGTTTATTGAGTAAGTTAAAACATGTAATTATTTTCATTTCAACTGAAAGACTGAGGTAATCATGGGTTGGATCACTGGTATATCATTTATCAAGCTCAGTGTTTATAATCTGTTCAGAATTTTTTTTTTCACACTTCCTGTATTTTAGGAGTGTGTGTCAGATGTAAGCAGAATATGAAGAGAGAGTGAAGTCCAAGGTGCTATTAATTTGAGGTAAATATTTAATTAATGAAAGATGTAGATAAAAGTGTTTCAATGGTAATTTGTGAGTGTTTGCTGTTTATAAATCATTAATATACTACATTTTTTTAATTCATACTAGAGGCATATCATCTAATGAAATTCCAGAAATATTAAAGTTTATAGAAGAAGACAAAATGTATCAGAATATTATTAATAAGAATAATGTACAGGAAATTGTTAAAAATGAACCATTTGAGGTAAATTAGCTTTTATAAATTTTATTCATCATACTTTGACATTTAGCAACTTAAATGGTGTTTAAATTTAAGCCATATTGCTTGAATATTACAGAGAAAATAAGAAAATGTCTTGTAACTTTTATCAAATGATTTGTTTTTAATGCATATATCTTTGTGTGGTTGTCAAAATTATATTCTATAAGTTGTTCTTACATGAATTTTGTTTTTTATATACACATTGCATTGTTTGCAATATACTCTTAAACAAATCCAAAAATGCAGACATAATCTGTGTGCATAAGTACTTCATATCAAGAAGAATATTGATAGCATATTCTTTTATTTCCTACCTTGCATCTAAATAGTACGACTCTAAGAGAAACACCAACTTATATTTATTAGGATGGAATTTAGCTTTCTTTGCAAAATTTTATAGGTGTAGATGAATTCAGTCACATTTCAGTTAATTCTTTTATGCTTTATTATTTACTTTTTATATTTTATTATTATACTTTTATTTCTTTATTTATTATTATGTTTTATTTTCTACTTTATTGGTTTATTTCTATTCCCTTCCAGGGTCCAGCTTGAAAAAATTAGTTTACATCCTTAATAACTAATGAAAGGAATAACAAAAAGTAGAGTAGAGGTACATGGTGCGGTAATGGCTATTTATTTCTGAGTAACAGAAAAAAAATATTACTTGAAACAAGAAAATTACTCTCTTTTTGTAATTTTTTCCTGATAGTGTACTTTGAGAAAAGTCCAAGTTTTTTTCCCAACTGTGTTGAATCAAATAAACAAATGAACATTAGAATTTAAATAAGTCATGTTATGTACCAAATTAAACAAAATTTAAATCTAAATTTTATGAAAATAAAAAATTAGACAAATTTTCAAATATATTAGTTTTAATAAAACTTTCACAGTGATATAGTGAAAAAATAATCTGACTAAGCATTAAGACTTAATTTTAGAAAATGCAATGTAAAAAAACAAATAAATTTTATATCAACAAAAAGGAAAATTTCTTCCTGAATAATGTAATAAAAAAAAATTCCACTTAAAACGAGACTTATTTGTTTATATTTTCTTTATTGTAATACTTTAAAACATGGACCATAATTGCACAAGGTAACTTTGCATTGTTCATAATTCATGGGAATTTTCTGTCCTGCTTATGGATGTGGAGGAACAATTTCTTGGCCGGTTTCCTTTTCTGGATACCATGCATTTTTCCCTTAGGTGATATATTTTGGGGATCTTGTGCAAAATGTTGAAAGGTTAGTGACCTAAAGGCTAAAAATTTTCAAATATCCTCAACCAAGAACTTGTGGGGGGGGGGGGTGAAACCCATTCAATAAAAACTAATAATTTCTGTGAAATAAAGTTTTGCCAAGGGAAGGGATGGATAGAGTTAAAATGCCCTTGATGCAATTGCACTCCTAACTGTAGGATTGATTTTCATGCCATGGAAGCCCTTTTTGCTTCCATATCGAAAACCACATTCATTCTCAGAAAACAATAAAAGACTGAACATTTTTGACTGGAAAGTGAAGAAGTAATAAAAAAAAATTAACATATGACTTAATGCAAAGTTGAAAAAAATATCTGCAGCAAAAAGTTGCCAGCTGGTCACTGTTGTCATAACTAGATGCAACATAACTCTGGAAGATCCATAATGATATATAAATCTCCAGAGATAGAGATAGAGAAATAAAAACGAAGGTTAATTATGAAAGTATAGAAAGATACCAACTGAAAAGATATTCAGTGTTTATGATGCCATACACAGTACAACACACATGTGCCCATGCATGCTAATTACTGCCATCTGTGTCTTGCTTGACTGTGACCTAGATTACACAGCAGAATTGCACAAACAAGTAAGGTTTTGGTTTCAGTAGTGAAAACTATGCATTGAATGCTGAGATAAATGGTAAAAATTATTGTAAGAATATTTGTATAGGATTAAGGCAGAAAATAGAGTATAATATGAGAGAATAGTATGTATTTTGTAATTGCTTCCAAAATTTTCCAATTTTGAAAATAGTTTTTTGTTAATTTTGGAAAGAATTTCAAAACTTTAAGAAGAAAAAAAAATGAGTGCTGTAATTAAAAAAAAAATTCTTAAATCAGGAGGTTGTTGCAATGGAGAAAACAGAAACAAGCAAATTGGCTTTGACATATCAGATCTAAAAAGTGGCAATCAGATGATTTGCCACTTTTTAGACCTGATATATTTATATAATTATATATTATTAATTATTTATATCACAACTTAGTAAAATATTCATCAGATGAAAAAAGTATTATTTTTAAAGCTTGAATTATGTATAAAAAAAAAAAATAAATACCCCCTCAAGCAGCTGCTTGCCACAGAGGTCTGACAGGAGCCTGACAGTTTATATGCCATAGTAGCAGGTCTGAGAGGATGGCAGGACCTCAGCAGAAAAACAACACATACATCCATTCCTTAACCGGGGCTCGAACCCAGGTCCCTTAGATCAGTAGCCAAGCGTGCTAACCACTCGACCATGGACGACTTTATAAGAAATATATAAGTAAATTTTAGAACAGCAATTTCTACTTTTTAAAATATCCAAGTTTCATGCGTTGTACTAAAAACAGATATAGCCATTTCTTGGCTATCATTTTGGATTTTGTCAACAAGTATAATTGATTATGACCCTGGAAGGACTGAATTGTACCATATTTGTTTTTTTATGCTCTCATTTCTAGTGTATTAAGATAAAAAAAAATGTATAGGTATGTATATTTTAGTGTAACATTTAAAGACCATGGGTCATATATTTTCCAGAATTTAGCAGAAATCTAAGATTTGTTCCATGCATAATGTTGTTTTTGAATTGTTAATTGAAGTAATCCTGGAGGTTTATCCTTTGTAGCAGCTCCAATATATTGCAAAAGAGACGGAAAATATTTATACATCATAGCCAGAGTTAATCTCCCTGTAGGCAATTCTCCCATCTGCAATCATATTAACTGATATTTGTTATAAAATGCTTTCAACCAAATCATCTTATGTGAAATATGTATCAAATAAATCTGATAATAATAGAGTAACCTTGTTATGTGTGAACAAAGTCGACAATGCAAACTTATACTATAGTTTGTAAACCAAGTTCAAAACTTTGATGAATCTATGTTTTTTGTTTTTTATTTTTTATTTTATACATCAATATCAATTATTCTTTTGTTTCCTATATGTTACACAAGCTATGTAACATCACCTATTTTGTTATGTTTCTTAATTATTTCATGCAGTGGTTTTAAAGTTGATTTATTATTTTGCTTAAAATGGTTAAACCATCAGTCATATGATCTCACAATCAACCACAAATTATGACAATCAGATTGTGAGATCATATGGTATACCAGACAAGTTAGTTAACATAATGAAAGCTCTCTATAATAACACTGAGTCGTGTGTGGGAGTTGGTAAGGCTTGTAGCAATTGGTTTAGCATTACTTCTGGTGTTCGACAAGGGTGCATTTTGTCTCCTTTCCTCTTTAGCTTGGTTATTGATTATGTTATGCGAAATTCACTTCAAGGGAAAGATTTTGGCCTTAAATGGGCTGGAGATACGAAAATTTCTGATTTAGATTATGCTGATGATTTAGCCCTTTTGCAAATGATGTTGATGAGATGAACTCTTTCATTCGAGTTGTTGATGAGACTGGTAGTACAGTAGGTTTGGTTAAAACAGAGAGAAAACTAAAGTGATGAAAATTGGTCATTCAGGCTGTGATTCAGTTAATCTGAATGGTTGCAGTCTTGAGCAGGTGTCACAGTTTAATATTCTTGGGAGCTATGTCCGTGGCCGAGTGGTTAGCACGCTTGGCTACTGATCTAAGGGACCTGGGTTCGAGCCCCGGAATTTAGGCATGGATGTGTGTGTCGTTTTTCTGCTGAGGTCCTGCCATCCTCTCAGATCTCCTACTGTGGCATATAAACTGACAGGCTCCTGTCAGACCTCTGTGGCAAGCAGCTGCTTGAGGGGGTATTTATTTATTTTTTATGTAACTGATAATGGTGATGTGCGGAATGAGGGTTAATATAGGAACAGGCGAATAGGGGTTGCTGCTGGAACTTTTAAGAATCTATGGAGAGTGTGGAGAAATAGGCGTATACACCTAAAGACTAAAATTAGACTGTATAATAGTTTGGTTCTTTCTAGGGTTAGTTATGGTAGTGAAACTTGGACACTTTGTAAACAAGATAACAGGAAACTAGATGCTTTTGATTCCAGATGCTTACGCAGTATCTTGGGCATTAGGTGGTTCAACTTTGTAACTAATGATGAGGTTAGGCAAAGGAGTTTGCAACCTCCTTTAAGCAGCATATTGTGCAGAGAGAGACTCCGTTGGTTTGGCCATGTTGCCTGTATGAATAATTATAGATTGGCGAATAGGGTTATGAACATTGTGCCTAAAGCCTCAGGAAGAAGGGGAGACCTAGGATGCGGTGGGCAGACAATGTCAAACAGGACCTTGTTAGAATTGGTGTGCGGTGGCCAGATGCAGTAGATGTAGCTCAGGATAGACTTGCTTGGAGAACTAAATTGCACAGTCTGGTTGGACCTCCGTAGCCCATGGCTGCTTGATGATGATGATGATGATGATGATGATGATGATGATGATGATGATGATGATGATGATGATGATGATGATGATGATGAGTCATATGTATGCAGTGCAGATTGTTACAAAAATGGCACATTAGCAGAAACATATTAATTTGAAATTACTGTCTAAATTTATACCAACTTAATGCTTGATTAACTAAGTCACATTAATGCTATTATTTTCAAAAGTACATTGTTAACTACATCAGACAAATAATGAAGTATGTTTGAAGAAGATCTGTTTTCTGCATTCTAGTTATACTATTAACCCTTTAAAGTACTATAAGATATTTAAGTCCTTTGCAATTAGGATTTAGTTGCTTTTTTTGGATCTCAGTGATTCATTATTCTGAATTAAATGAAATTTCATTAGGTATGACTATTTACACTACTTTAAAATAAGATTTTAAAGTTCATTTTGTTTTCTGTTGAGAAAAAGTCAAAAATTAAGTCTGCCACAGATACATTTATTGTAAAAAAAATAATGCTCAAGGGTTGATGAATGAATAGTATTTTTCCCATTTTGTACAGCATTTTGCAGACACGCATAATAATGATGGTGTTCACTATTTCCTAAAGGTATAACTGTGCTTGTAGTAGTGTGTGTACATGTGTATGCAAATACTTATGCAAGTATGTAAATGCAGTGCACATATGCAGTGGTATGTACATGCAAACATATACACTGCTGGCCATTAAAAGTGCAACACCAAGAAGAACTCATCAGATTGTCCCGAAATATGCAAGATGGGTAGCCCATGAGAGAACATGTAAATGATTCAAAGCACAGCACTTATATATATCATGTGTGACAGTAACGCCCCCTGGAAGTGGTACGAGAGGAGATTACAAAGAGCCGGTGTAAAGAACTGGAATTGTGTTTGCTTACATTTCTTGTGCACTAAACTATCAAGTATGCCCCATCAAAGAACACGGCATCCATGTGACCAGGTTTCCGACTTTGATCGAGGGAGAATTGTGGGATTAAGGGAAGGCAGATTATCGTACCGAGACATTGGTGCTCGTGTTGGACGGAATACTGCCAGAGCGATGAGATTATGGCATTAGTGGGTAGAGGAGGAACAAACTCACCGACATGAGGGGTCTCAACGGCCCTGTCACACAAACGAGAGGACATGCATCTCATGTGCATGGCTTTGAATGATCGTACAGCCACATCAAATACCTTAACTCAACAGTTAGGGTGTGTTGCACATCAACCAGTGTCTGCATGTACAGTTTGATGTCATTTGCAGCATCGGAGCATCTTTGTTAGGCTGCCATTGCTTCTGTTACCATTGACTCTACAACACAGGTGTATGCGACTGCAATGGTGCCAAGAAAAAAAGCAAAGAAAATCAACCAGTGTCTGCATGTACAGTTTGATGTCATTTGCAGCATCGGAGCATCTTTGTTAGGCTGCCATTGCTTCTGTTACCATTGACTCTACAACATAGGTGTATGCGACTGCAATGGTGCCAAGAACATCGCGCATGTATGTGTGAATGGCATCACATTGTCTTTTCAGATGAATTCCACTTCAGTATTCAGCATTATGATGGATGAATCCATATCTTGCAGTACTGCGGCGACAGGCTCAGTAAGACATGCATGATGCAGTGCCATCAGGTCTGGCCCCTGGTGTTATGGTATGGGGTGCCATTGGACTCCACTCACGCACGCGCCTCGTACACATTACTGGTAGTTTGAACAGCCAGCATTACATCACTGAGGTGTTGGAGCCTGTAGTCATACCTTATCTTCAGGGGCTCTCTGGTGCCATTTACCAACAGGACAATGCCCGACCACATGTGGCATGCATCGTCCAACAATTTCTGGATAGCCACCATGTGACACTTCTGCTTTGGTCTGCACATTCACCGGATCTATCCTCAATTGAACATGTCTGGTCCATGATCTCATGACAACTAGCACACCAGACACCAGCAGCTGATACAACAGAAGAACTTTGGCTACATATCGAAACTGCATGGACTGACATTTCCCAAACACACATCCGACGTCACATCCTCTCAATGCTGGACTGTGTAGCAGTGGTTATTGCTGCTCATGGTGGCTACACAAGATACTGATTTCTTTGTATTCCACAAGTCTAACTGAGTTGTATTTGTAATCATTTGATCCTTTTAACATAAGCTATGTATTCACTAAATATGACTCTGATATCTCTTGTCTTTCCTGGTGTTGCACTTTTAATGGCCAGTAGTGTATATGTATGTTCAAGTGCATACTAGTACATAAGTACATTCATTACATAATATGTATATAAGTTCCATTGTTCTGCATACATATGTACTGTATGTATGCACATTCATTCATATGTGCAGTTCTCTGTATATATTACAATAAGTATCTATTGGTTATTGTAATAGGTACATACTCAAAAGCATAAGTGCATATGTGTATGTCCATTCATGAGAGTTGGTGCTTTTGTAAAAGGGTTTAGGGGATGATTTTTTGTTTACTAATAAAACAATCTTCATTTTCTTAGTCATAAATGCTTAAGTGTTGTATTTGTTATTTTTTTTGTTGTTGTTCGATCTTTATACGATGAGCCACTTTAATTTCAAATGTTTAAACTTTAATGCATCATCATGTAATTTTTTTTTATTCTTCGAAAGTTTTAAGTGTATTAAATGACTTAGCCTAACAGAGCATAACAATAATAAAATATTTAAAAAATTGCTAAAATATTTGGATTTTGTTTTTCCAATAATTATAGTAATACTTTTTTTTATTATTTAGGTTCAAATAGAATTAGATATGGCAGTAGATCCAGAAGTGATTGATATAGGCAATGATGAAAATCTAGAAAGGATAGATGAAATTGTTGTTGAAAGTAACACAGTTGACAAAAGTACTAATATGAGAACTGTTCTGCCTGCAACCAAGAAAAAGGATGATATAGTGAATAGTGTAGGAAAAGATGGTAATGAAGTTGAAAAGGCAAAAATTTCAGATGAGGTGGTAGTAGTAGAGGAAGTTATGCATAGTGTGGCTAGCAAAAATGATGTAGAACTTGAAAGATTTAATGGTGTGATCATTAAAGATGAGGTAGTAATTGAGGAGGAAGCAGTTGGAAACAGTATAACAGTTGAAGATGAAGCAGAAATTAATGTGACTCTTCATAACGTAGCAAAGGAAGCAATGGAAAGGTGCTTATTAAAGTATTTATTTTAATAGTGATGTAGATGTAGGCTTATTGTATGTGTGTATAATCTTGCATTTTAATCATTAATTCGGTGCCATTTTTTCCATATATATTTCTTTCAGGATATTGTAACAATGGTGTTCAGAAGTATCATGTGGCTTGGGAATCAGGCTTAAGGGGGGTTTCAAATTTAAAAATATCGTAGACTTTTAGGTTGAAGATTTTTCATATTTTTAAAATGTAGGAGACTCAAAATTTGAAAGACACCTGATCCTTTCTGAACTTTGGAAAAGCTCTAGTGTTAATCAAAAATGCAATGTTGCAAACTGGGCATCATTTATCAAATAATACACTGGTTTCTATAAATTAAGGAAAATCCCTATGTTAAGTCAGTGGGAAGCTAGTGTCAAAGCGTCAATTCTAAAATAAGTTTTTTGTTTTGAAAAATGTGATTGCAGATAAATATCTTAATCAAATAAATCAATATCCTGATTTTCAAATTCGTTCAGTATTTATTAAGTTATGCAAGTTTGAATATTTAGCGATAACAATGCCAGCCACAAAAATTGACTTCAGAATTAATTAAAACTTAGTAATAAGTATTGGAGTTTAATAAAATAAGTTTGTATTTTAGAACTTTGTGTGAAGAATTCTTTCATTATTCAATTTTGTATAAGTTTCTTAAGACTGGCATTGCTGTTGTTAAATATTCAACTTCCATTCCTTAAGACTGGCATTTCCATTGTTAAATATTCATTATTCCATATAAAATACTGAAAGAATATTGTTGAAAATTGAGATATTGATTTATTTGATTGATATCTTTATCTGCAATCACATTTTTCAAAGCAAAAAACTTGTTTTAGAAGTTATAGATTGATGTTAGCTTCCCATTGACTTAACATGGGGATTTTCCTTAATTTATTGAAACCAGTGTACATACCCCCTCAAGCAGCTACTTGCACAGAGGTCTGACAGGAGCCTGTCAGTTTATACACCATAGTATAAGGTCTGTGGGGATGATGGGACCTAAGCAGAAAAACAACACAACATCCATGTCTTACCCAGGACTCAAACCCAGGTCCCGTAGATCAGTAGCCTAGCGTGCTAACCACTTGGCTGAAAAGCAGTTGTCATTGTAAACTAAAAGGAACCATACTGCTTCATGACAATGCTCAACCAATACACCTCAGATATCAAACTACAAAAACTGAACCAGTGGGTCTATAAAGTTCTTCCTCAGTCAATTTATTCACCAGATTTAATAATTTACATGATAATGCTGTTGTACATCTAAAAAATCAGATATTAAATAATTTCCAAGTTAAGAGGAGTGCTTAACATTATAAAAGCTTGACAGAAAGGTTGCCCTATTGGCTTACTTATTCTGAACACATAATGCTATTAAACACTCTAGTATACTCATTTAACTCTATAACAATCCTTTTACAAGTAAAGGTAAATTAGAGCAGGAATAAGTCATATAAATGTATTTACCATTAATCTCGAGGCTGGTACAATTGCATTAGATGATACAACTTGATGGAAAATTGCTGTTGATATGTTGAATGCTACCAGTCCTTAAGTTAAAGTCCAGTTTTTTAGCAGGCACTGTATGTATTCAGTGAGTTTGGTCATTAACTATTAGTGATATTTCCCTTTCACTGTCGCTATAGTTGACCTTGTCTATGCATTTCACATATAGGAGCAGCTTCATTGAAGTGGGCACCTGAGCATTTACCTTTTTATAAGCAGTTGATGTTAACTATAGATGTTATTTCTGCTGTTATCAGTTCTAATATCCTTAGTGCTCTTGCATAAGTATCTCATATTGAGATACGTATGCAAGAGCACTGTAAAATAAAAAAAAAATACCCCCTTAAGCAGCTGCTTGCCATAGAGGTCTGACAGGAGCCTGTCAGTTTATATGCCAGAGTAGAAGGTCTGAGAGGATGGCAGAACCTCAGCAGAAAAACAACACAAAATCCATGCCTTACCTGGGACTCGAACCCAGGTCCCTTAGATCAGTAGCCAAGCGCGCTAACCACCTCGGCCATGGGACGGCTAAAATTAATTAATTAATACCCCCTAAGGACATTATTAAATGCAACCCAACTACAGCATTTGCTCAAATGGTAATAGAAAATTATATGCAAATTGATAAAATTGATTTCAAACCCTTAATGGCCTCCTGAACAAAGTTTCAGCTGCAATATGCTGAAGCTTTGATGATTCACGAGCTTCTTGATAATGTATGCAGCATAGAGATTCCACCCCTCCAATCTGCGTGGAATGTCCTGTTGCATCAGCGATTGAGAGTGCACACACATAACCATTAGGTACTGTCAGCAGTTTAGTACCATCACACACCTGATGTAGTGTTACCATCACACACCTGATGATGCCACATGAATGAGGGTGGTGAAAGGCGTCGTGCCTGCTGAAAGGCTTGTTCTCTTTTTAAAAGTTATGTTTTAAAGTCGGCCTTGGCTGTACTATTAAAAGTTCTTTTAATGTGAGTTTTAAAGATTTGGAATTGTCTAAGTGTGGAGGATAGTGCTCACTCGTATTTGTCACCCAGTATTAGCAGATAACATCGTAATTCCATAAACAAATTTATGTCTTCCATAAGAAAAGGAGCAAAGTGAACTGAACTACATAGCAGTATTAAAGGAAAGGGCAAAAGAACTGATAATAGCAGAAATAACATCTATAGTTAACATCAACTGTTTATAAAAAGGTAAGTGCTCAGGTGCCCACTTTAATGAAGCTGCTCCTATATGTGAAATGCATAGACATGGTCAACTATAGCTACAGTGAAAGGGAAATATCACTAATAGTTAATGACCAAACTCACTGGATACATACAGTGCCTGCTAAACAACTGGACTGTTAACTTAAGGATGGTAGCATTCAACATAACATCAACAGCAATTTTCCATCAAGTTGTATCATCTAATGCAATTATACCAGCCTTGAGATTAATGGTAAATACATTTATATGACTTATTCCTGCTCTAATTTACCTTGTAAAAGGATTGTTATAGAGTTAAATGAGTATACTAGAGTGTTTAATAGCATTATGTGTTCAGAATAAGTAAGCCAATAGGGCAACTTTTCTATCAAGCTTTTATAACGTTAAGCACTCCTCTTAACTTGGAAATTATTTAATATCTGATTTTTTTAGATGTACAACAGCATTATTGTGTAAATTATTAAATCTTATATAATTAGCTGTGTCTAAAATTATTCTAGTTATTATTCACCAGACCTATTGCCTACTGACTACTGCAAGCATCTGGACAATTTTCTCCAATCAGACTGCAATTGAAAACTCTTGAAGCAGTTTATAGAGCCAAGAAATGCACAATTTTTTTGAACTAATAAAAATAATCTTGCAATACATTGGCCAACTCAAATGGATGTATAACTCAAAGTGTGCTTTTATTCTTTCAACTTCTGGTAAATACTTTTTTGCTGAAGTGTTGAATATTTTTTTTCAGTGTTCTGCAAACTATTTTCATTCATGACATGCAAAAAATTCTGAGCAACTTTGCGACACACCACAATACAAAAAGAATTAATAAAAATGGGGCTTTTTTTTTTCTTTTGGGATTCTGTTCTGGAAGTTGTGCATGATAAATATAAAATCAAAAAACTTCTAAAAATAAAAATGTATAAATTTAAAATTTAAATATTTATTTATTACAAACACATAAGCAAATGAACTAATGCAAGAAAATAAGTGGCATTATAGATAAATAATAACATGAAATGATATTCTGATATTAACAATTTTGACATATTTTAAATTTGGAGGTCTGGCTCAGAGCAGACCTGATCAGATGATTTTGAACTGTGAGCTAATATTATTTTTGTATATCAGTGATATCTGCCATGGCTGAGTGGTAGCATGATTGGCTACTGATCAAAGGGACATGGGTTGGAGCCCTGGGTAAGACATGTGTGTTTGCATTATTTATCTACTGAGGTCCTGCCATCTTTACAGACCTGCTATGGCATATAGCCGTCCCATGGCCGAGTGGTTAGCGCGCTTGGCTACTGCTCTAAGGGAGCTGGGTTCGAGCCCCGGGTAAGGCATGGATGTATGTGTTGTTTTTCTGCTGAGGTCCTGCCATCCTCTCAGACCTTCTACTATGGCATATAAACTGACAGGCTCCTGTCAGACCTCTGTGGCAAGCAGCTGCTTGAGGGGGTATTTATTTTTTTATTTTTTTATTATGGCATATAAATTGACAGGGTCCTGTCAGACCTCTGTGGCAAGCAGCTGCTTGAGGGGGTATTTATTTTTTTTTTATTTTTTTATTATGGCATATAAATTGACAGGCTCCTGTTAGACCTCTGCGTCAAGCAGCTACTTGAGGAAGTATTTATTATTATTTTTTATATCATGATATATTGAAGACATTTTTTCAGTACATCATTTGTAGATTACTGCTCCATTTCATTTTTTAATTAAAGTGAATTATTGTGTAGAATAATTAAGTTCTTTACTTTTTATATGTTTGCATTTTTCACTTTCTTTCATTGGTGTGCCATGAAATCCCAGACAACCAATCTCCTGCTTTCATCTAATGCAGCTAATTGTTTTTATTGTCTTTAGCTTCTATTAGATTTTTACTTTATGCATTGTTGGTGTCAGAAAAATAATGTATTTTTATTTTTGTAGATTAAAAGAAGTAAGAATAGTGTTACCATGCCTTGACAGGATAAAAACAGAAAGTGATTCAGATTTCAGGTATTTGCATTGAATCACACCTTGTATTTATTAGAATGTTGAAATTTAAATTTAATAATTCATGAAATCACTATAATTTGAACTAAATGTTCAGAAGGCACATCAAAGTTTAAAGTTCAACTTTAAATCTTCAATCATTTGACCTGCAAGTTAACATTTATTTAGAAAAATAAAATCTTTAGCAGATGAATTTGCATGAATTTAAGCACACTGTTTGGAGAAGCCCTCTTGATGAAATGCATTGCAATGGGTCTATCTTCTATGCTTAGTTCAAGAGAGTTTATCTTTTATAACTTGTGATGTATTAAGCATGAATAATCTGTTCCTTGGCTCTTTATTAAGTTATGAGGTATTTTATGTGTTGAAGATGTATGAAATATGTTGAGGACTTGTAGCGATCAGATGTTGGGAGTCTGTTCCCCCCACCTGAGGAGAAGGTTGAAGAGCCTTTGGACTGGATGTGAGAGTGTTCAAGGGCCATCAATTGTTCAATTACAGACACCAGGATTGGCATACATCTCACTATTGACCCTTCTATGTGGAGAAGTCTCACGTGACCAGCCTGAGGCAAGGAGTGAAGAAAAGACTTTGTTCTTGGGTCCTTCTGCATGAGAGTGTATTGCAGGTCAGAGAGCAGGCTCCAACCAGGATAAGAATTCAGCTCAGGGGATATCCTAGCAGGGGAAAGTATTTTCGACCAGAATTGTCAGATTTTGTGTGCAGCTAGGCGAGGTAGCCAGCCATGGATCGTTGTCAAGTGTAAGGCCTTAATGGAAGGCTGATCATGTAATTATGCTATTATTGTAAATACTATAATTAATAAACGTGTTGTACAACAGACTGTACGAACAGTCTGTTGATAATTTATGTGACTGCCCAGCTCACAAAATTTCCTGACAAGCTTTAGTTGAACAAATTAGGTACCTTTTCAACTAATAAATCACCACTTTGATGTCGATTCTAATTTTAGAGGAAAAATTGTCTTGAGCCGGGTGGGATACGAATCCATGACCTCCTGATAACATGTCAGGTGCTCTGGACCACTGAGCTACCAGCTGCCGATCAAGATCTCTAATCTTCATTCCTTTTATGTCACATATAGGTGCTATTCAGGCAATTTTTAGCCACAGGTGGCTTTCTATTTGCCATATAGATGGAAAGCATGTCTTACAAGTATTCTAATGACGATAAATAATGAGATAAACTCGATTGTTC
This sequence comes from Ryuthela nishihirai, assembly GCA_038380435.1. NCBI lineage: Eukaryota > Metazoa > Arthropoda > Arachnida > Araneae > Heptathelidae > Ryuthela > Ryuthela nishihirai. Next base: position 71,366,698 of record JAWZYU010000001.1, read on the forward strand.
AACATCCACTAATAAATCGGCACTTTGACATCGATTCTAATTTTAGAGGAAAAATTGTCTTGAGCCGGGTGGGATACAAACGCATGACCTCCTGATAACATGTCAGGTGCTCTGGACCACTGAACTACTGGCCGCCGATCAAGACCTCCTTGTAACGCTCCAAAGATTTAAATACTATTAAAGTTTTGGACCCTTTGATCCAATATTTATTCAAGCTCCGGATAGCTAAAGTCGGGTACCAGGCAATAATTAACAAATTGCCAAATAAAGTTCAATTAGTGTTCGAATACCAGCGAGCGTTACTTAGTGAGTAAGAATTCAAAAATTAAATGATTGTCAATTTCTAATATATCAAAAATTTACTCGCGTTGCTCAAGAGAAAAAATAGCAAAGATTCAAAAGTTTCTATAACAAACAAGTTTATTTCCAAAAGATTATTTTAAACACTTACCAACTGCAATGAAAATGTCGTCTACATCATCACTACACCAACTAACTTCTGTGACTACATGTCACTTACACCAACTTCTACTATTGTGTCTAACACCAACTTCTGTGACACTACTAACTGACAACTAACTTTCAACTACAACTGACTCTCTGTGACTACATGTCATGGTTATAACAAGAGTACAGGCTCGGCAACACGTGGCTGTTGCACCAGTAAAGACATTTGCATAAAATGACGAGCGCGCAAGCTATGACGCAAGAAGGGGCATGTCCTTGTACATGCGCGCTTTAGCAGGTGACAATTGAAAGTTCGGAGTTGCGCATGCGCAACTCCTATGCTCTTGGAAACGAGCCCTGTGATGCCAAAAATGCTGTGAAATTAATGCTGTGAAATTAAAATCCCCAAAATGATAAATATAACATAAATTAAGCAAAACTGGTTAAGGTAAAGTAAAAATGAATGAGGGGGCATCACATCCTCTAATTAACGTTATGAACGTTCCTTTTATGTCACATTAAGTAACATAAAGTAGTAAGTTTTTATGTAATAATACCTTTTGTGTCAGTTAATTAGAGGAGATCTTGATTGGCGGTCGGTAGCTCAGTGGTCCAGAGCACCTGACATGTTATCGGGAGGTTATGGGTTCGTATCCCACCCAGCTCAAGACAGTTTTTCCTCTAAAATTAGAATCAATGTCAAAGTGCTGATTTATTAGTGGATGTTGAACAGTCAAGTTTATCTCATTATTTATCATCATTAGCATACTTGTAAGACATGCTTTCCATCTATATGTCAAATAGAAAGCCGCTTGTGGCTAAAAATTGCCTGAATAGCGCCTATATGTGACATAAAAGGAAGGAAGATTAGAGGAGATCTTGATCGGCAGCTGGTAGCTCAGTGGTCCAGAGCACCTGACATGTTATCAGGAGGTCGTGAATTCGTATCCCACCCGGCTCAAGACAATTTTTCCTCTAAAATTAGAATCGATGTCAAAGTGCTGATTTATTAGTGGGTGTTGAACAGTCAAATTTATCTCATTATTTATCATTAGGTACCTTTTCAATCAAATGCTCGGGACCCACACCATTTCAACAAATATCTGACTCCCCAAAAAATCACATCTTACAGAACTAATGAATAGTTAGTTGAAGGAATTAAGTTTCACGAATCAGACAATATTTGGGAAAGTTTATAAGTCACATTAACTGAAGAAACAGTTAGTTGTTGATGGTTTACTGGTCAGAACACCTGCATTTAACTGGGAGAGCATGGATTCATGTCCCACTCATGGAGAAATTCAATTTTTTCAGCTAACTCTTTCTGAATTAAATCACACTGAAGTTATCATTGTGTATTGTTAGTTTCAAGTCATTAATCCTATTAAATTTTAATCATTTTTATTCAAATTTAAAAATCATATTAAATTTTATTTAAGTTGAATGCTATTTACAGTGTATTCTGTTTGGTTTTATTGATGTGTGTTTTCTCATGCATTGATTGGCCAAGTAAGATTTGTATTAAAGAAGCAATGAAATTGCACATTTAAGAAATTTTTTTAACATGTAGAATTAGAATGAATTGTATTTTTAAATTAGCTTATTTTTCATAGTCTTATTTTTTTTGCTGTATGCTACCATTTCCTGTTATATTATTCCATTTCCCCAAAGATTTGAATGCTGTTTTATTTATAGAATTGTTTTTATCTGCAGTAAAAAAAATTTTTTTTCTTTAGTCAAAATACAAAGAAAACATCTACAAAAAGAAAGGTCACTAGAGCTACAAGATCAAGCAGGAAAAGAGAACTCGAACAAAGTTCTAAATCAGGTAAATTTTGCATATATGATAGAAACACTGAAGAGTAAGTGATTGAATTAACTTTAAAATGATTATATTAATTATTAAAATGATTATTATTATTTAAAATGATTATGATTATATTATACTTAATTTAGTATTAAATGTGGTTGTATTTTGAATAGAATATAAGAAATACAGTAAACTTTAAAATCTGACAGTTTACAATTCAAAATACATTAAAATCTGACACATTTTCTAAAAATATTTTGCAAGCCAGAAATATTAAGGAAGTAATCTGGCACTAGCATCTATGATTGCATTTGTCTTTAAGAATTTTCCACTTTCACCATTACCAAAAATTGACTTTTCAGGTATGAATAATTATCATCTGTCATTACCAAAGTATTCATTTATGCTATTTTACTGCAAATTTTCTTTACCATGCTTCAACTGTGGTGAGTAAAACATCAAGATGGAAGAGAAGAGAAAACATGTGATACTTAGCTCAAAAATTGGAAATTGTGAAAGACAAATAGTGAAGAAGGAGCAAACTTATGCCAGAATCCAATACCAGATCATCAACATTACATGACATAAAGGTGCAGAACAGTTAACGAATATATTATAATATTTTGAATGTTATTTTAACTGCCCTCCTGTTTCTCTACAATCATATTGAACTGTTATTTATATTTGTAACACTAGCACTATCTTTTAGTCACCATTATTAAATGTTTACAAATGCAAAGTTCAGTTGTTATTGCTTAATATTCATTGAATTGTGCTCCTTCAAAACTGCTCTAAAATTTAAAAAATTTTAAAGTCAGGCACTTCTGAATCCCAAGGGGGCCAGATTTTAAAGAGTTTACTATATTATTATGAGTTTTCTTCTAATGAACTATTTATTTCACTTAAATTTAAAATAGGGATTAATGACTTGAAACTAACAATACACAATGATAACTTCAGTGTGTTTTGAATTCTTTTAGTAAAGATCTAGTACTATACACTGTATGACTTCAATGCCAAGGTTTTATTCTGGCTAGTTGGGACTTGACTGTGCCAGAGTTGAGATTTATTTAGACTTTGGGCTAAAGTGAAAGATGAATTTGATGTTGGTAAGTGCAGAAATAATGGGCATGTGTCATAAAAAATAATAAATGCCCCCTGAAGCATCTGTTTGCCACAGAAATCTGACAGGAGCCTAAGTAGATAAATAACACAAACATCCATGCCTTATCTGGGGCTCAAGCGCAGGTCCCTTTAATCAGTAGCCAAGCAGACTAATCACTTATCCATAGGACAGCTTAAATGTATCATACAGGTAAGTAAATCAGAGTGAATAACATATTTCAAAAAGCATTTATAAATATTCTTTTATTTTACCTGATGGATTTTTTTCACACTTGGGGATATGATTATGAACAGTAAATGGAATAGTTCTTAAGAACACTAGATCATACAGGGGAGTTAAGATTAAATCTGATCATTGCATTGTTAAAAGTGTTACAGCTGAAGTTTAAGAAAATATGTAGAGATTAAAAGAATCATCTTTAACACAAGCTCCATAAGCCTCAGAAATACAAAGTATGCTTAATACATACTTGCTTAATCATTTATGTAAGGGTCAGATTGGCTCAATTGGTAGCACATAGACTTGCAATCTGCTGTTCTTAAATTCAATTCCCAATTGTGCCAGAGTTGAGATTTATCTCTGCTAAACCCACCCTGCCATTTCATATTGAAACTAGAGTTTACTGCTACATTCCAAACACCTTGACAATGTTTAAACAAATATTAATTTTCCCCTTCATATTCATTTTGCAAACTATGTCTGATACATAATGGAAATAATTTAAAAATGTTGGAACAGTTTTAAATCACAAAATGTGATAAAATGAAGAAAACACATATAGCTGTACTTTCATGGTAATCATTGAACTCCTCCAATAAAAAGGAATGTTTCTTCTGTCTGACCTCATTTGACTGAATACATACATGGGTGAATCTAACATAAACAAGTTAATTAATCTTTTGTGAGCTAGTGCAGATGTCTGGAGTTCATGGCTGAAATCAGAACATGCCCATGGCAATAGTATTATCTAAACTGTGTTAATGACAATTTGAAGGATCACAGAGGCTTATTACTTTCTGACACATCAAGCTGAGGAATAAATTGATGATATTATTTAAGAGCTCTGAAATGTTTACTTTTCATATATATATAAATGTAAAAGTTAGCTCAAAATTTTATATCTAAAAGCAATTCTTTTGTCGTATTAATTGCCTTTAACATTTTTAGTTGTATGATGCAGGCTTGGTGAGTCTCATTTTTGCATTTTAGGCAGATAAGTTTTAACCCTTTAGAAGCAATACAGTTTATTTTTACAGAAAGGAATGTAAAAATAAACTGAACTGCACTCTAAAAAACATTTACCCTGGAACAACTGCTTGCAAATCTGAGAAAGGAGAGATTCAGCAGAAGGGCAACACCAGGAAAGAAACATATATGCTTTATCCAGGGCTTGAACTAGGGATAGCCACCAGAACAGCTACCAGTCTTAATAGACAGCATTACAGGGAGCATGATGGATATGCTATATATAGGAATTAGTTGAAAGCTGATAAGAATTGACTTGACAATCTGGTTAGCAAAGCAGTTAGGTAGCAGAATAATAAAGATGCGTACTGGATAGTTAAATTTTATATGGGAAAAAAATGGAGTGATATGCAGGAGTTGAAGGATAAAGATGGCAAGGCAAAGGAAGGTTGACAATCCTGTTATTGCAAGGTGGGATGAACATTTAAAGAATTTTATGAAAATCGGAATACTGTTCCCACTGGTTTTCTTGTCACCACCAAATAAATTAATGTTTTAGCACTCAGAAGGGAAAGAAAGAACAGAAAAATTGCTAAATTTTTTATAGAGGAAGGAGGGTAAAAGAATAAGAATAATAGGGGTAAAAGATTAAGACATAAATAACCTGTATCCATGCAGAGATTTTTTTCTTAATGACTGAGGTAGGTAAGGAATGTGAGGCTCCCAGTAAGTTTTGCCCGTCAGCAATCCTTTGGCATCTTTAGCTCAAATTATCATGACTAGCATAATTCATTAGCACCATTAACTCAAATATCATAGTTAAATATATTATAGGTGAGGATTGGAAATTTTGTAAAAGTAAGATAATCTGGTATTTGTATCAATTCATGGAGTATCTTTCTCTATGAGGACATTTATTAAAATGCAACTTGGATGATAAAATAAAAGTAACCAAAATGAATAAGGAAACAATTTTTGTAAGCAACTGAGGAGGTAAAATGCAAATTTATGATATCCTTAAATGATATCTGAAATTTTTAGGAGGATGACTGAAATGATACCAATAAAGTATCACAAAATAGGAAATTTAAAAAGACATTGGTTAGTCAGTTCTAGATCTCATTAGTTGTCAGTTCTAGATCTCAAAAGGTATAAATTTATGGTTGCATGCTGCAAGTTTAGACAATAGAAGTTTAAAATAGGAAAGTTTGAAAGTATAAAAATATATAATGTGCAGTGAAACAAGGTTTGTCTTGAAAATGAAATTGCTGCTCAGGTTTGACAGCAGCATACTTATCCATCAAACTCTAGCAGTAATAATGGTTCCATAACTGTCATGCAGATAATTTTGGTATTTAGTAAAGGTTTATTCCTGGATACTGTAAGAAACTGAGAATGTCATGTTAGATACGATGTTGGTGAGAAATCAGATACAGTCAGCTCTTGATTTATGCATTTTTGGAATAACACAGTCACTATGATCTGTAAATGGTAGCTAGGCATAAACTGGAAGGAGAGCTGTGTACCAATCCCCAGTGATGACGCACAGAACCAACCAGGTCTAGCACCTAATGTCCGACCCCACCTTCTCGTGGTGCAGGCCATTAGTACCTTTCAAAAGAGATATTCTCTTTTGGAAGGGAATGGAAGGGAGGGCTGTCAGATCAGTGTGGCTTACTGATCTGATCTGGTCATCTATGGCCACTTTTTTCTTTTTGCTTCCCTGCTGAGGAGTGGTCAACTTCACAGGGTCCTGGTGCTGACCATTTAAACCTACTAGACTGGACTGGTTCATGGCTTTGAGCTTGATTATGGATCCTGGACTTGCTGCACTGATGGACTTCTGTTGAGGGAGAATCTGCCACTGTGTTTTCTGTTTGCTTGTGGGTGCCAGCCCTAAGTGAACAGAGGCATCGGATACCTTATATCAGCTGGTCGATAATCCTGATCAGAACCCTTGCTGAGCTAGTTGGGCTTTGCCAATCCTAAACTGGAGTAATGTGTTCCAGGCAGGTCTTATAGCTCTTGAAAAGGTGGTGCCTGAAGTTCCTACCAGCATGGGTGACTTCAGCCTGTAGCAGTGGGAGAACAGGTCTTTGCCCCATGCCTGCATTCAGGGAATTGTTTGATATTTTTGTCCCTATCTTTCTCAATAAACCTAATTTCTTTAAAAATCTTACTAATCATTTTCTCTCTGCAGGTACATGGAACGTGAGGACATTACGTGGAGCGTTAGGACATCAAGAGATTATTCTCTTGATGTTCTCACACAGGAATTCCAGCCTTATAACCTTGATATTCTAGGCTTGCAAGAGACCAGACGGACAGGTAAAGGTGAGATACTTAAAAATAACTTCAAATTTCTCTTTTCAGGGAGGTAAGATGGAAAGCATCTCCATGGTGTAGGTTTGCTTCTCAGCAGACACGCCAGTGATACTGGGAAGCTTCACTGGCATGTCTGCTGAGTGGTCAACTTCACAGGATCTTTTATAGGATATGACTGCATTAATGAAAGATTTCTTATAACAAAAGTTAAAGACTGAATGTCATCTGTTGTTATGCTCCCACAGAAGACTGATGAGAATGAAAAGGATGTGTTTTACAGACAGCTACAGGATATTTTGAATTCTGTGAAGAAAGATATTTCTCTTGTGCTGGTGACTTCAGTGCTAAAGTTGATATTGACTCTGACCTTTAGGAAGGAGTCTTAGGTCCCTTTGGCATTGGTAGTTCCAATGGCAATGGGGAACATTTCCTACAGGTAAGTAAACTTAATGGTTTGCGAATAACTAACACATACTACAAACACTGAGACATTTATAAATACACATGGATTTCACCTGATGGGTTGCACAGGAATATGATAGATTATATTTTCATTAATAGCAAATGGGCTAGTTCAGTTAGGAATACCAGATCATCAGGGGAGCTGGAATTGGGTCTGACCATTACATGGTCAAAAGTGTCCTGCAACTGAAGCTTAAGAAATGTTGTGCTTAGATTAAGAAAATTACCTTCAACACTGAAGGACTAAAAGATCCAGATATAGCCAAAGTATATCATGATAGGCTACGTAGTCATTATGACAATCATGATTTGCTTACTGCTGAAGTTGAGAAAGAAAGGGATCAGTTTAAACAAGTTTTTCTTGAAACTAACAGTACTCTTTTGGGTAAAAGGGAACAGGAAACAAAATTATTTGAGTGATAAGGCTACATAATGTATTTTTGAAAGAAGGAAGTGCAGGATTAATATCAATTGACACCCTACTAGTCCTAACAGAAGATATTACAATGAGCTTAATAAGTGTGTAAAGGATCAGTTAACAGCTGATAAGAATCTTTGGCTTGATAGCTTGGCTGACAAAACAGAGGAAGCATTTAGACAGCACAACAGCAGAGAGCTATACCAGATAATTAATATTTTGTGTGGTAGAAAATGAACAGGTATACAGGGATTGAAGGATAAACAAGGTAAGGTTATAGACGGTGAGGATTCTGTCATGGCTAGGTGGACTGAGCATTTCAGTGATGTTCTAAACAATGTGGTTAGTTTTACTCCCATTGTTTGTAATGATGATAAATGTATTGGAGGCTTTAATGTTGGCTCTATAACACAATCTGAAGTTATTTTGGCTATTTCTAAACTTAAACTTCATAAATCCCCAGGGGTAGAGGAAATTACTACGGAAATGCTTACAGCTGGGAATGTTTCGGTTACCACTTGGATGACTGAAATTCTGAATATCTTTTATGATAAAGGCATGGTTCCTAAGGATTTTATCAAAGCTATTGTTATCCCTATTTTCAAAAAAGATGATGGCAGTTCTTGTGATAACTATAGGGGTATCAGCCTACTCTCTGTTCCAGGTAAAGTTCTTTCCATGATTGTACTTAATAGAATTAAGAATCTAGTTGACAGTCAATTGCGTGATGAGCAATGTGGATTCAGAAGTGGTAGGGAATGTGTGAATCAGATATTTTCACTTAGGCAGATTCTTGAGAAATGTCTAGAGTTTCAGAAACCTATGGTTGCTAGTTTTGTTGATTTCAAAAAGGCTTTCGACTCTGTTGATCGTCATAATTTGTGGTTGATTGTGAGATCATATGGCATACCCGACAAGTTAGTTAACATAATGAAAGCTCTCTATAATAACACTGAGTTGTGTGTGACAGTTGGTAAGGCTTGTAGCAAATGGTTTAGCATTACTTTTGGTGTTCGACAAGGGTGCATTTTGTCTCCTTTTCTCATTAGCTTGGTTATTGATTACGTTATGCGAAATTCACTTCAAAGGAAAGATTTTGACCTTAAATGGACTGGAGATACGAAAATTTCTGATTTAGATTATGCTGATGATTTAGCCCCTTTGGCAAATGATGTTGATGAGATGAACTCTTTCATTCGAGCTGTTGATGAGACTGGTAGTAGAGTAGGTTTGGTTATAAACAGAGAGAAAACTAAAGTGATGAAAATTGGTCAGGCAGGTTGTGATTCAGTTCATCTGAATGGTTGCAGTCTTGAGCAGGTGTCACAGTTTAATTACCTTGGGAGCTATGTAACAGATAATGGTGATGTGTGGCATGAGATTAACAGACAAATAGGGATTGCTGCCGGGACTTTTAAGAATTTAGGGAGATTGTGGAGAAATAGGTGTATACACCTAAAGACTAAAATTAGACTGTATAATAGTTTGGTTCTTTCTAGGGTTAGTTATGGTAGTGAAACTTGGACACTTTGTAAACAAGATAACAGGAAACTAGATGCTTTTGATTCCAGATGCTTACGCAGTATCTTGGGCATTAGGTGGTTCAACTTTGTAACTAATGATGAGGTTAGGCAAAGGAGTTTGCAACCTCCTTTAAGCAGCATATTGTGCAGAGAGAGACTCCGTTGGTTTGGCCATGTTGCCCGTATGAATAATTATAGATTGGCGAATAGGGTTATGAACAGTGTGCCTAAAGGCCTCAGGAAGAAGGGGAGACCTAGGATGCGGTGGGCAGACAATGTCAAACAGGACCTTGTTAGAATTGGTGTGCAGTGGCCGGATGCAGCAGATGTAGCTCAGGACATATATGCTTGGAGAATTAAACTGCACGGTCTGGTTGGACCTCCGTAGCCCATGGCTGCTTGAGGATGATTATGATGACTTTATATTCAGTGGTCTATAACTATGATGTTTCTAATTTTTTTCAATGTAATCATGTAATTAATTAATGAGTTTTCAGTTGTTAGTAAAATAGTCGCATTTATTTTCAATTCCCTGATATGTGTATTCATTAAAATTTGAAATACATCAATCCGTAGTTTAAAAAATATATTTGTGTGCTGCAGATTTTTCACAGCCATATTTGAATTCAGCACCAAAAAATTAGTTAAAAACATCCTTATTAAAGGTCCTTTATTAAAATAAAATGAATAAATACCCCCTCAAGCAGCTGCTTGCCACAGAGGTCTGACAGGAGCCTGTCAGTTTATATGCCACAGTAGAAGATCTGAGAGGATGGCAGGACCTCAGCAGAAAACAACACGAACATCCATGCCTTACCCGGGGCTCGAACCCAGGTCCCGTAGATCAGTAGCCAAGCGCGCTAACCACTCGGCCACGGGACGGCCCTTTATTAAACACCCTTAAAAAAAAAATCCTTAAAATTATTAATCCTAGTTAAAAACATCCAACATTTATCAATGTTATAAAAAAAGTTTCAGTTTTTTGTCTAGTGTTATCCATACCAGAAACATGGCCAAACCAATGGAGTCTCTCTCTGTACAATATGCTGCTTAAAGGAAGTTGCTAACTCCTTTGCCTAAGCTCATCATTCCTTACAAAGTTGAACCACCTAATGCCCAAGATACTGCGTAAGCATCTAGAATCAAAAGCATTTAGTTTCCTGTTATCTTGTTTACACAATGTCCAAGTTTCACTACCATAACTAACTCCAGAAAGCACCAAACAATTATAGTCTAATTTTAGTCTTTAGGTGTATACGCCTGTTTCTCCACACTCTTTATAGATTTTTAAAAATCCCAGCAGCAATCCCTATTCATCTGTTAGTTTCATGCTGCACATCACAATATCTGTTACAGTGCTTCCAAGATAATTAAACTTTGACATCTGCTCAATCAACAGATTCTGGTAGCTGCCCTATTTTCTCTGCCTATTATCTCTATAATAATAATACTGCTGCAACCATTCGGATTACTGAATAACAGCCTTCCTGACCAATTTTCGTCACTTTAGTTTTCTCTCTGTTTATAATCAAGCCTACTCTACTATCAACAGCTTGAATGAAAGAGTTCTCTCATGAACATCATTTTCCAAAAGGGCTAAAATCATAAGCATAATCTAAATCACAAATTTTCCCTATCTCCAGTCCATTTAAGGCCAAAATCTTTTCCTTGAAGTGAATTTCGCATAACATAATCAGTAACCAAACTAAAGAGAAAAGGAGACAAAACGCACTTTTGTCGAACAGCAGAAGCAATGCTAAACCAATTGCTACAAGACTTACCAACTCTCACACATGACTCAGTGTTATTATAGAGAGCTTTCATTATGTTAACTAACTTGTCTGGTATACCATATGATTTCACAATCAACCACAAATTATGACGATCAACAGAGTCGAAAGCCTTTTTGAAATCAACAAAGCTAGCAACCAAAGGTTTCTGAAACTCTAAACATTTCTCAAGAATCTGCCTAAGTGAAAATATCTGATCCACACATCCCCTACCACTTCTGAATCCACATTGCTCATCACGCAATTGACTGTCAACTAGATTCTTAATTCTATTAAGCACAATCATGCAAAGAACTGTACCTGGAACAGAAAGTAGGCTGATGCCCCTATAGTTATCACAAGAACTGCAATCTCATTTTTTAAAAATAGGGATAATAATAGCTCTACTAGCTTTGTAGATTTCGAAAAAGCTTTTGACTCTGTTGATCAACATAATTTGTGGTTCATCATTAGATCATATAGAATATATGACAAGTTAGTTAGTATAATGAAAGCTCTCTATAATAATACTGAGTCATGTGTGAAAGTTGGTAAGGCTTGCAGTGATTGGTTTAGCATTGCTAGTGGAGTTAGACAAGGGTGTATTTTGTCCCCTTTTCTCTTTAGTTTTGTTATTGATTTTATTATGCAAAATTCTTTGCAGGGAAAAGATATTGGCCTTAAATGGTCTAGAGATTTCAAAATTTCTGATTTAGATTATGCAGATGATTTGGGTTTGTTGGCTAATGATGTTAATGAGATGAATTCGTTCATTAGGGCAGTTGATGAGATTGGTAATAGAGTATGTTTGGTGATAAACAGAGAAAAAACTAAAGTGATGAAAATTGGTCAGGCAGATGGTGTTTCAGTTGCTTTGAATGGCTGTACACTTGAACAAGTGTCTCAGTTTAATTATCTTGGAAGTTATGTAACAGATACTGGTGATGTGTGGCATGAGATAAATAGAAGAATAGGGATTGCCACTGGAACTTCTAAGAATCTATGGAGAGTGTGGAGAAATAGGCACATACACCTAAAGATTAAAATTGGACTGTATAATAGTTTGGTTTTTTCTAAGATTTTATATGGTAGTAAAACACAGACTCTTTGTAAGCAGGATAACAAGAAACTTGATGCCTTTGATTCTAGATGCTTACACAGTATCTTGGGCATTAGGTGGTTTGACTTTGTAGGTAATGATGAAATTAGAAGAAGGAGTCATCGATCTTCTTTGAGCAGCATTTTGTGCAAAGAGAGAATGCATTGGTTTGACCATGTTGCCCGTATGCACAGCTGCAGATTGGTAAACAAGATTATGAACAGTGTGACTAAAGGCTTCAGGAAAAGGGAAGATCTAGGATCCAATAGGAGTCAATGTCAAAAAGGGCCTTATTAGAATTAGCCTACAGTGGCCAAATGCAACAGCTGTAGCTCAGAACAGACATGTCTGGAGAGGAAAATTACACAGTTGGACCTCCATAACACATGGCTGATGAGGATTTTGTATGTACAGTTATTGTATTTACGCATTTTTTAAAATTTATATAGACTGTTTTTTGCAATAATGTGGTGCAGTTTGTCTAGGATAAAAACGTATCCTAGACAAATTGCATCACATTATTATTAAAAAGGAGCCTAAGGCATGTACATTGTTATATGGGTACTAAATTCAAGGAAAAATATGTGTGTGGTACACAGAAATATGCAGTACTGTGTGGATTTAGTGCCCTGTTCCACTATATCTGATAAACTAATGAAAGCAGTATTTTACTAATGATTAGCATGTTTGGCTGTTGATCAAGGAGATCTGGGTTTGAGCCCCAGATAATACGTGGATGATTTATTTTTTCTTGTACAATTTTTGTGCTGAGCTTATCTGTCTTACAGACCTTCTCTATGGTGTATTATACTGACCCTTCTGTTAGTTCCCTGAGTTAAGCAGGTGCATAAGGAGTAATTTATTATTAATTTACTGATTGATTATATAAATAACAATGGGTAGACTTTAAGAAACATAGTAATAATTGAGGTATTTTAAATTATAATTACCACTACTGCATCTAAAGGTTTAGTAACTGTATTTTATAATTGTATAAAAAAGTACTTGGAAACTGAATAATTTTTTTTACTGCCCAAATGTATGCCACATGGAGGCTGTTGCCCCATTCCACATGATGGCACTGTCTTTCGTAGAAACCAAGCTATGTCTGTTAAGTACTCTTGAATGTGTAAGTTATTCTCAAGTGCCTAATTTTCATTCTACACTCTTTCCATTTGCCATTAGTGAATTTATGAACTTAGCAAAGTTTTTATTGGGTCTTTTCAAGTTCATTATTTACAGGCACAGTTATGTTTTTCTAAGAAAAATAAAAAGTTGAGAAGCAGATTTTTACATATTAAAAAGTTTAATGTTATTTGTAGTGCAAATGGGTTTACTAAAATCATTTACAACTAAAGTAATTTTTTGCAGATCCATCACCTACTGCAGATTTATCTCTGAATGATATCAAGCCATTAGATATGGAATTTGAGATGAGTAATTTTAAAAGGAGAAACAAACATAAAGTAAGAATCTTTTTTTTTTCTTGATAATAAAATATGGTAGCAAAATCAATCAAAGGTAAATACGGTGGTTTCTCTTACAGAAATGTTTGAAATTATGTTTTGATACATGTGAGATCTGATAAAAAAAAAGGCTGTAAGACTTTTTCTACAAAAAGTAGGGTACATATATTTTTTTTATAAATGGTCCTTTTCAAAGTAATCTTTCCTTTATGATATATGATATATTTCTTTTATAATACTATAGGAATATTTTTTGGAACAAAAGTTCTGGAATAGTGAGGATGCTGTGTGCAGGAGTGTCCATAGTTGTGATAGAGGCCAAATGGCATGTCTGAATTTGAGCACATATTGCTCAATACTAGTTTGGTGGAGAGGGAAGCAGCTTAACCCATTATAATGTGGTAACCCCTACCCTGTGCTTACTTATCATTTTGATCTACTACCTCCGCTGCTTATTTTTTAATGCATAAAGTGTTTGAAAAAAATTATCAGACTTTCTGTTTTATTGGATTTGTGATTATTGCTCTTAGTAGTAACAACATAATTTTTACTATTTTCATTGCATTAAGGGGAATAGGGAAGCTGCAAAAAATTAAAAAATAAAAATACTTGGCTGCATTGGATCATAGGCAAAAAAGCGAGAAAAGCTCTGTACCATCAAGTTAAGAAAGAAAGCTATAGAGTAATGGAAGATAAGAAAAGTCAGATTTATTACAACAGGGTATAAATGACTGCAAGATGGTAATTTATTAGTAATAAAATCAAAAACGTTTTAAAATGGTTCATTAAGGGTGAAAACAATATACTGATAACATCTAAACCTGTCAAAAATGCTAAGTGAAGATTACAAGGATTTTAGAAATTCAAATGAGAATGCAGAAAATGGGGTGATATAAGACATTTTAATGTTAGAAGAGGGCAAAATCAGGAGGTGTACTTGAAGTAACAATTAATATACAGGGTGTCTGACAAATAATGGTGAATTTCACTATATTTAATCACTATTATACTATTTACGCCGTCCCGTGGCCGAGTGGTTAGCGCGCTTGGCTACTGATCTACGGGACCTGGGTTCGAGCCCCGGGTAAGGCATGGATGTTCGTGTTGTTTTCTGCTGAGGTCCTGCCATCCTCTCAGATCTTCTACTGTGGCATATAAACTGACAGGCTCCTGTCAGACCTCTGTGGCAAGCAGCTGCTTGAGGGGGTATTTATTTTTTTTATTTTATACTATTTATGTGCTAAGTATGAGGATGTCTATTGAGTACAGAGGAAAAATTGTCTTGAGCCAAGTGGGATCTGGCTGCTGATCAATCTCTTCTCTGTTGTAGTTCAGCAGACAGAGCACCTGATATGACATCTGGAGGTCGTGGGTTCAGATCCCACCTGGCTCAAGACAATTTTTCCTCTGTGCACAACTGACATCCTCATACTTCAGCAGCATAATAGTAGTTAAATACTGTAAAACTGAACAGTACTGTGGATTAAAATCCATATAAATAGTGGTGGAGTTTTGGGAAACACTGTCTCCAAATACACAAAAGGCATCATATTGAATGCTGTACCTACATTCCCCCATTCAAACGGTTTCACCAGAGGACAAAAGGCATCACCACATTTCTCAAGAGATGTTAAGGAAGTTCTTAGTACAACATTTCCTGACAGATGGATTAGCAGGGGTGTCCAATTCTGTGGCCACCAAAGATCTCTCATTTGAGATCCCTTGATTTGTTCTTGTAGGGTTTTGTAAAAATTTTTGTTTACATGGACAAAATTCAAGACCTGAATCATTTGAAAGCAAGAGTAAGATAAACAACTGAGCAAGTAAAAAAGAAATGTGCTGCAGCATGTCTCTTTTTATTTACTCAGTTGCCCTTATTCTCGATTCTGTTCTTACTGCTAGAACAACTTTATGGCAAGAAATGGAATATTGAATGGACATATGCAAGGTCATGAATAGTGTTTATTATGTTCAAAACTATTTGAGGTATGCTTTCAATTAAAATATTGCTTTCTTGAATAAGCATATTATTTTCTTACATATTGGTTCCCAAAACCCATCAGTGATTTTTTGTACACTCTGTATTAGATGTGGATTACTTACAGCTTTATGGAAAGGAAAAGTTAGAAAATTAGACCAAAGGTATCGTCATATTGAAATAAAGTGTACATCTGTAAACACAGACTTTGTTCATCAAGAGTATCATCCCTTGCATATCTGAAGATGCAACTATGTTTCCTTTTGAAAAGTGCATTTTCATTTACCTATTAAATTATTGTAATTTGATTTCAAAATGAAGGAAGAGAAAAACGTTTCTTAGTAATGATGAAACTGTTATCAAGATAAAATTCTTTAGCATTAGTGCTGTCTTTTAGTATCTTTGCAAGTGCATAATTAGTAGCATAGGAAATGATATTAGCACATACTTATAAATAAAATTTAATTATACAAACTAACAATTTCCATAACGATTCAATACCATATAACTACTCTACATGTAAAGTACTATGTATACAATTATAATTAACCCAAAACCCAAAACTGAAGTTTTATAAGCTTATTAGTCATATATAAATAATGCATTTGCCACACACATTATTGAAAGAAGTTATAGTACATTCACACTATAATGCTACTTAAAAAAAATAGACTTTGTGTTTTATTGAATTTGGATGCAACAAACCTGGCTGCACAACCACTCTAAGTAATTACTTTGGCTGATGTATACCTAAGCAACCTGGAAATTGTAACACCACAAAAGAGGAAAGGTTGATGCAATACAAATCATACCACGAATTTTGCCTACTGAGATATGCAAACAATTGCAATTCCACAGCAAATAGAGCTGTGGGAGACTTTTTAAATTTCAGTTCTGGAAGAATTAGGAAATATATAGTGAAGGTGACCACTTCTCCTACATTTTGTGTTTTGTTTAAAAAAGTATATTTTGCTATTGCTTCCACTATTTACTTTTCAGCATAATACAATGTGGTACATTATAAATGGGAAATATTGTTTTATAATATATATATATAATTATCAGTTATGCATTTAGATCAGATCTCATGACTTGAAATAGATTAAATAATATACTCTTTTTTTAATCATTACAATTTTATGATTGTTCATGTAATTTTTTATAAAAAAAATTGTTTTTACTCGTTTCTTTAGAAAAAATAGCAGAAATTCATGCTTAATGGAACTATCCTGGAGCAAAAGTTAAAAAGGTTAATTATGCATTGCATTTTTGACGGTACTTTGATATTTTATGAGCAATTTAAATTATTGGCACTTTAAATGACATGTTTTCAAAAATCAAATATTGGCATTAATAGCATATTCAATTTTTGAAAACATGTCATTTAAAGTGCCAATAAAGCCCAAAGATTGCTTATTGGTATTGGTTGAAGATTGCTGTTCCAGTCTTTTCATTCATACCAAGGCATGATGAAGTGTAGGCATTTTTTATGCTTACAGTATATCTGAACATGTTTAATGTTGCAGGAATAACACACTACTTTGTACTAAGGTTATTTACATGTCATTCAAGCATTGCACTTTGTCAACTAAAATCTTCATGATACTGCAAATGTAATATCATGTATTACTGGAAGGCAATAATACATTAATTTTTGTAAACTAAATATTGATGAAAGGTTAAGTCCAAATAGTGCTCTGTATTTTAAACTCCTTTAGAATATATTTCATTAGTGCTCTATTAAGCAAACAATAAGTTTTTCAAAAATTTAGTATACTGTAAAATATGAATACATTTAATTTTATTATTAAAAATTATATAATTGTTATTATTTATAATTAAAAAATTGTAATTCTCCCAAATCACTACTTGGAGTTGCTTAAAACGCCCGAAATGCTCGCTAAAATGACTAAAGCTTCTAAATTATGCATCATTCTAAATATTGACAATACTAACTGAAAATGCTGAATTTCATCATATTTATCATTTACTCATTTATGCCTGTTCACTGTAATGGCAGTTATTTTGTTGAACAGTTATTTGCCATCCGTATTATAAAATAACCACCATAAGGAAGTAAAGTATATAATTCTCGGGGTTTTTTTTTTTATATAATGCTGTGGGCTGTATCTTAGAAATGCAAAAATCGGTGGAATATAAAAAAAAATCTTCAGATGCTACTGCTGATGGTGGCGATTTTATATATTTTCATGACCATAAATTTATACGTTTTCTAGGCCTTCACTGATTTTAACCGTTATCCGACTGCCACATTATACAAAAAAGCCCCAGAAGATAATAAACTGTTTTTTTTTTTTTTGCTGTTGTTGTTGTTTTAAATGTGGCAGGCATCGAAAATCTGAATTGGTATTGTTAGCAGAGTTTTGTGACACCTGAGTTTTCCATTGTATAACGTAGACAGTTAAAGGACACATAACTTTTAACCCTTAGATGAAAACACAAATAGAAAATAATGATATAATATCCAGAATATAAACTTGACTCAATTTAAGTATAAAAAAAAATCGTTAATATGTTCTTTGTGACCGATATTTCTTCCCAGTCACGTTGAAGGTAGTAAACAAAATGGTGGCTAAAAGTGTTTCAAGCCTGTTAAAAATGGGTATTTTAAGTGATCCGGAGTAGCAATTTGGGAGAATTACCTAAAAAAACTTTCAGCTTCAAATTTATTCTTTTTTTTTTTTTGTGATTATCATGTTTTAAATCAAAATAAATTTTCTTTTCTAAGATTTTTAAGCTGCATTTGACAATTGCTACTAATTGGTCCATATACATTCATACCATTTTTGACACCTATTCAAGGCAAAAATATACTAAATCTTCAACAGATGTTGCTTCTGTGGTTAAGTAACAAAAGAAATATAAAACTTTTATATTGAAATAGAAAAAAAACTATAAAAGTGTTTTTTTACAAAATTACCATAAGTTAAAATAGAAAAAAAAAAATTTTTTTTTTACTATATGTAGAACAGAATATGTAAAATTTTCTTCTACTTTTTATATTCATTGATTATTATTATTATTTTTGCTCAGAATTAAATGTTGAAGTATGCAAAGTGTTCATGGTGTCTGCAGAAAATTTTCTAGAGGGGGGCAAAGCTTGGAGACAAATAATTACATCAGTAAATTTTTAATTATTTAATTATTTTGGTTTTTTTTCACAAGTAGATTATAGAATACAGTATTGCAACAATACAAAAACACATACACAATGTATATGAAGGAAGCAAGAATTAATTGAAACAAGAATTTTTACTCGATCCTGGGGGGGGGGGGACAAGTGCCCCATTTTCCCCCCTCTGTGGACTCCATGAAAGTGTTTGTGTCTGTTAGTTATTTCAGGATAATGTTACAAAGTTTTTGTTTTGCTTGATGAAAATTAAAAAAAAGCATTGCTACTAGTGTCAGCACGTTTTTCAGGCAATTCAAGGATTTAAGTTAGTCTATCCATAACTAAAACGAGAATCAAAAGTACAATACCATAAAATAAATTATCATCATTGAATTTTTGTAAAGAAGGAAAAAAGAACATAAGAGGTAAAGGGTAAAATAGGCTATTTGCCAGCATTTGTACAGTGCCCAATGGATAGTTAAAATTGATAGTTTTATTATAGTGATGCAATGTTGTTTTTCATTGGCAATAAGTGTTTAATAGCTAAAGAATATGGTATTTCATTGGTACACCAACAAATAGGAGAACACCATCAGTGTTTAAATAATGCAAATCATCCATAAGAAGACAGTGCTTCACTCACTGATGAGGCTGAGATTTCAATCTGTAGCTGATGCTGTCTCAGACAATGTACCTGGGTCCATATATTGACTGTTCTGACTTGCATGTAATCTAAGAGCCAGTTGGGTCTGGAGATTCTAGTATATTTCAGTCAAAATGCACCTTTTTTTTATTGTCATGGGTTCAAAGATACGCAAATTGTTGCATATGTTGAGTTGAGGTTTCTGTTATGTGGCATTGAGTTTCCACAAAATCATAGAATTCTCTGAAATTTGTATTACAGGTTATACTAAGTTCAGATTAATGAACTAAACAATATCCCAATGATGCAACCAGTATTCCTAGAAGAAGAGTCTCTATGTGTAGCAGAACCATACCCCTGTGCATGTTAAAGAACATGTTGGATGGCTTTGACAGGAGGCTTCCAGCTCCTAACAGCTCTCTAGTGGATCCCTTTCTTTAGCCTTTAGGGTCCTTGTGACCTGGCCATTTAACCCACTTTATGCAAAAAAAAAGTGCCACTCAGAGGGAAAACAATCTAATTCTAGAAAAAAAAAAAAACTTCCGGAATTCACCAATTCTGCAGGGATTGGCTATGGATTGGATTGTTTTATTTCTGAGTGACACTTTTTTTACACACAGTGGTCTAAATGGCCAGGTCACAAGGGCTGAGAGAAGGTTGGGTAAGGAGATCTATTGGATAGCTGTTAGGAGATAGAAGCCTCCCAGTCAAGGCCATCCAGTATGTTCTTTAGAGTGCACGGGATATGACTCTTGCACACAGGGCCATGGCTTGATGTCTCATCTGATGGATCGTGACTTTTCCAAACCCTTTGGTGTCCCTTTTTGACCAAGGGCAGAATATGGGCTAGCAGAGATAAAGCATAATAATGATAGCATGTGTGGAACTTGAACCTGGAAACTACAAATTACAAGCGTGGTGCACTACCAACTAAGCCAACCCCAACCCCAATTTACTCTGATGGATGCTGTTTCCATGTGGTCTAAATCCACATACGTTACCAAACATATAGTAACCAGTGGTTCTTGTATCAAATTGTGCATAAAAATCTGTAAAATGCAGAATGCTTACGAAAAAATAACAATAAAATTGGTCTTTGTGGCATTATTTTTTTGTAAAATGAAAAGGTGAATCTGGAAAATGGTTCTTTTCAGATGGCCAAAAAAAAGAAGAAACTGCAGGTTTTACCTTACTTCAATTTGTAACAAGTAATGAGTTAAGTGTTAATAAAAATTATCATAAGGTTAAATTGATTTACAACAAAATAAAAAGCTATATACAGATTGTAGAATTCCAAATCTACAAGTCCTGTTAAGAAAACTAAATATTTTATAGCATAATTTATGTATGCTAAGATTACAATTAACATGGATTTTGTTTAGGTTTTGCCTCGTAAAGATAATTCAAGGACAAACAGCTGCTGAATGGACTTATTTTCCTCTACAGGTATGTGATATATTCTTCCTGTAGTGGTAACTGGTGTCTATGTTCTTAATGATGTATTCATTAAGTATCCAACACATCAGATGGATGATGATTTATATGAATGTGTGCAAAGTTATATTCAACCCTGTGTGACAGCACATTCATATAAATCATCATCCATCTGATGTGTTGGATCCTTAATGAATACATCATTAAGAACATAGACACCAGTTACAGTGATTGCAATCACTGTACTTTACTAAACAGGCTGATGATCATTATATGACACCATCTTCATTCATAGATTCAGGAAACATGCAACTTGCATCAATGCTCTGTTGGTTCTCCAGGTACTACACACATTTTCAGACTGGAAATGATTTTTGAGAACCAGATATGGGTGAATCTGACAGTATTATGTGAAGTACTAATTCTTAGTTACTTTAACTGTGTTATACTTTTTGTATATTTTTTAAATTAATTTTTGCATTATGCAGATTAGTTCAGTTGGTAGTGTGCCAAAGCATGTAATCTGATTTTGCTAGGTTTTAATCCTAACTGTGCTTGGTTTGAGATTTATCTTCACTAATCCTTACTTTGCCATCAATGAGAAAGGATACACTGTTGGATTTGGAAAAGCTGCCATCCACTGGATGGGGCGTTAAATTGTAGTCTTTCTGCAGGAGACCATACCCAATTTATATTAAAGAACACGCTATAGCCTTGATGAGAGGCTTTCATTTGCCACCTAACATCTATCCATTGGGTCCAAGGTATTTGCATCTTGGTTATTTAGCACATTGTGTGCATTAAAGTACTGCTTATATGCAAAACAACCCAATTTTTTGCATTTTGAGTATCAGAAGTACTGACATAAGTCATGGTTATTTCTTGAACATTAGCTTTAGCAAAAGTGAATAAATCCTGTGTGGTCACTATCTTATAATTGCAGTTTTGCTCATCAAATTCTTGACTGTATTGTTGATACCATTAAATGCACTTTCTCTGTAACTTCTTACAGAATACAAGAGGGAAATAATCAGCTCTAATGCCATTATTATTCTTGCAATGATACAAAAATGATACAAGTTGGATAGTTTTTACATTGAGAACTGGGCCACTGAGAGCCAGGTGTTGGCTCAGTTGGCAGCATACTAGACTTGTAACATGATGTTCCTCAGTTTTAGTCCTCATTGTATCTGTAATAATATATATATATATCTGTATTATGAATATATATACATACAGGCTGTCCCTGAATTCATGGCCCAAATGTGAGGGGATGATAGTACACACCGAACCCACCAATATTCGTCATAGAATATGTGGCTGCAAACGCAGTGAGGAGTCGGAAATGAAGGACAGACACAGAGGTTTCCAGAGTGACATTTATTGGAGATCATTACAACAAACGCTCAAACGTCCGCCCACCAACGTTGATACAGGTGGCACAATGGCGGAGTAGTGATTGGCGTACCTGCTCGTAAACACCGGGCTTGTTGTGCACATCGGTGGCTGCGACGGACAGTCGGGCTACCAGATCCTCTGTGGACTGCATGGGCATCTCATACACGACACTCTTCAAATGTCCCCACAGAAAGAAATCGATACAAGAAAGATTGGGCGACCTGGGGGGCCACAGGATAGGACCACCGCGCCCAATCCATCGGTTCCCAAATGTGGTATAAAGAAGCTGACACACGTCCATGCTGAAATGGGCGGGTGCCCCATCATGCTGGAACCACATATGGGTGCGGATTGCGGCTGGAACATCCTGAAGCAATTCTGTCAAAACCTGTTGCAGAAAAATACGGTACATTCGCCCATTGAAGTGGTCCGGCAATAGGTAGGGTCCAATTAAGTAGTCATACATGATCCACGCCCAGACATTGACAGAGAACCATTGCTGGTTCGAATTTGGATGTGTACCATGGGGGTTCTGGGCCGCCCACAAATGTGCATTATGGACATTCACTACGCCTTCACGTGAGAATGTTGATTTATCCGTAAAGAGCACATGTGCGGGGAAATCAGAATGTGCGGCACTTTGCTGCAGGAACCACTGGGCAAAATCCATGCGCAGGGGATAATCAACAACTGTCAATGCCTGCACTCGCTGCATGGCAAATCATCAGTTATCCTAAAATAAAATTGCCATGCGCAGGGGATAATCAACAGCTGTCAATGCCTGCACTCGCTGCAAGTGATAGGGGTGTAGCCCTTCTTCAAGCAGTACTCACCAGACACTGTTTCGATGCACACCCAGGCTCCGAGCAGCGGATTGCGTGCTTGTACCTGGGTTATCTGTCATCATATGCAAGATGTCCTCGCTCATAGCTGGCATTCTGATTGTCCGTGCTCATCTGGCATCATGTCGACTGATGTGGAAGGTGCCTTCCCCAGATAGCTGGCTGTGCAGTCTCGCAAACATTTCCTGATTGGGCACACAATGCATAGGATATCTCTCACGGTATAGTCTTTGCGTCTCTCTACCATTGTCCTCGGCTATGCTGTACATCAGGTGCATATCGGCTTTCTCTGCGTTCGTAAACTGCTCCATCTCATGTCCGGTCGATACTGAGAATGCTGGGGTTTGGCCGACCCAGTTCTTTTAAGACATGCCACCTCGTCTGCACCCCTTACTGGCACCAGGCTGCCTTTGCGGCCGCATATTCTATTACGAATATTGGTGGGTTCAGTGTGTACTACCATCCCCTCTCGTTTGGGCCATGAATTCAGGGACACCCTGTATATATCATCAATTTATATTTATATCTGTAATAATATATTGATGGTTCCACATCAATATATCATGGTCTTTATCACAGACCAATTTATTATCATGAAGTCACTTTAATCACAACATCAGTTTATCATGATATCGTTTTATCGTAGTTTCAATTTATCGCAACATCAGTTTATTGTGCATCATGAAACATGAGCTTTTTATTATGTTTCTAATCAAAATATGAATCTGCAATTTTTTTGTGTGTAACATGCAATTTTTTTTCCGTTTGCAGCCACTAATGGTAATTTCTGTACTAGTTATATTTATTATTTCTATTAGCAATTAAATTTTAGGAAAATAGATTATTTTTAAACATAGATGATAATCGCAGCATGACCTGCTGCTCTTTTGGTATTGATAAATCAATAAATATTTAGCGGAAAAAATATTTGCTGACATATGGGTTTTTCAAAAAAAAAAAAATTCGCTGACATACCTGTATGTCGGCGAAAATTTTTTCCGCTAAATATTTGTAGATTATTTTTGTGATTAGGATTATTATTTACTGCATTGCTTTTAAATGGCTGATTTACCTCTGAACTGATATTTTTATATTTGGCCTGTCAAGAATCCAAATTTTTTTTTCACTTTTGATTTGACAATTATTTAATTATGCCAGTCATAAAACTAAAAGTTTTGAGTTGGGGAAGAAGACTCATTAAACACTTGAGGGAGGTAGATGGGAGTCCTTGTTTGTCAAGACAAACAGGGAATTTTTAGCATGTTTTAAGATTTATTAACAATTCTTCCTTTTACATGGTGAGGTGAGTTGTTTTATCTTTGAGAACACTTTTTTGCTGGACATTTGTCTACTTGGCCAGGAATGAAACCATGGTTGATGAAGGCAGCCAGTTGGACAGCTGACAGCAGATTGGAACCTCATTGAAGACTATTCTGCAATTTTTCTAACATGTATAAGGTAACTTCTTAACACAGAACCCTGTTTTAATGTCTCATCTGAAAGAAAGAGACCTTATTGAAGTCCACCAGTGTTCTTTTCTCACCAGGAGAAAATTTCAATTCAGAGACAGTTGGGAATTGAACCTGGGAACATCAGATTACATTAACCTAGGGGCTCTCAACATGGGGTACGTGGTAAAATTTTTTGGGGTATGCCATAAGAGCTCAAAAGTCACTAGATCTAGTATCAAATCCATTTCACTGATTACCCTGTAAAATGTTTATAATTTTATAAGATTTGTTAAATTGTTTATGTCATTTTTTGTGTTTATTGATATGTATAATTTATGAATGCAAAATTTAATGTGTGTGTGTATATATATATACCGTATATTTCCGCAGATAAGACGACCTTCAGATAAGATGAGGTATAAATTTTCGTCAAAGTTTTATAGTTTTAGCATATATCTGTCCTATAAAATGACCCCAAACTATCAACGGCCTATGAATTTAGTTTAGATCGGCGATCATCATCTGGATAATAATACTGTATAGCGTATACGGAATTATGTCCTATTCGCAAACATTCGCACTGATTCGGGCATTCGGGTAATGACCTTGACTATTCACAAAAGAGTTGTATGGGCTATTCTATTTTGTGGACATACCCTACTCTGTACTAGTAAATAATTACGGTTTGTCCGTTTTTTCCTCAGTAGCTCAATAAACATAACTTTCAACATTTATTTTGTTTTAGTATTGTTTTACTATTACAATGTAATGTATTATATACTATTACAATGTAATGTATTATCATATAGCGTATTTAAATAATATGATAGATTTTTCGATAAGTTGTAGTAATTTTCAAGATCAGTCGCAGTCGGTGTTGCACGCATAAAGGAAAAACCTCCTTTAGCATTGTTACGTTTTTGCCTATAGAAGCACGTGCCGAATCATGAACTCACATGTACCTCTAACAAGTTTTGTTGTAGGTTGTGTCGTGCTCAAACAATTTGTACTATAAGTGTAATCAGTGTAAAATTTGTAAAGTATGGGCCTAATCATGGAACCAGCAAAGAAGGAAATATGAAGCAAGCTTCAAGTTAAAAGTCATAAAACAGGCTAAAGAATCGAAAACTGTGCTGCAGCAATTGCTTTCGATATAACAGAGAAGATGGTAAGAGATTGGAGAAAGATAAAAGATGCTATTAAAAAAATGCCAATGAAAAAATGTTCTATGAGGAGAGGAATAGCTTGCTGGCCAGATTTAGAAAATAACGTTGCAGAATGGGTACAGTCGCTCAAAAAAGTATCTGAACGCTATGGTTGTATACAAAATTCAGTAAAAACAACTGGCAACGATTTTTTTAGAAATTAGTGATCTGGCAACCTTCGTGTACAGTACACGAAGGTTGCCAGATCATTAATTTCTAAAAAAATCGTTGCCAGATATTTTTTCTGAATTCTGTAATCAACCATAGCGTTCGGATACTTTTTTGAGCGACTGTACAAGAACAGAGGCAGAATTGTTATGTTGTTACAAGAAATATGATTAGGGCTTATGCATTGAAGTGGGCACGGGCCAATCCAGAACAAGGCAAAGAATTTAAAGCAACAGTAGGTTGATGCAATCGTTTCATGAACAGAAAAAATCTGGTAATATGACAGAAAACAAAAATTGCGCCAGAAATTACCAGAAGATCTTGACCATAAAGTCACAAGTTTTCACAAGTTTGTTATTGGTATGAGGCAGAAATACAACTTTCCATTATCTAATATTGGAAATATGGATGAAACACCGATTAACTTCGACATGATAAACAATAGAACTGTGGAAAAAAAAGGTGTAAAAACTGTTAAAGTAAGAAGTACAGGCCATGAAAGACCAGGTTTACAGTAGTATTAACATGCATGGCAGATGGAACAAAGTTAAAACCCATGGTCATTTTCAAGAGGAAAACTACTCCTAAAATAAAATTCCCACCAGGCATTTTCATACATTTTCATGAAAAGGGATGGATGGACGAGAATGGTGTAAAATTGTGGATGGAAAATGTGTGGCAGAGGCGACCAGATGCTCTACAAAATCAACACAGTTTGTTGGTGTGGGATATGTTTCGCAGTCACGTAACTGAGAACACTAAAAATCGCTTAGCACGGAACAATACTAAGATTGCTGTTATACCGGGTGGTTTGACTTAGATGCTACAACCTTTAGACATCTCTCTGAATAAACCATTCAAAGATCACATGCCTGAACAATGGAATAACTGGATGATGAGTGGCGAAAAGTCGTATACAAAAAGTGGAGCTATGCGGGCTGTGTCACTTGATGTGTTGCGTGATTTTGTGATCAAATCATGGGAAAAAGTGAAAGTCAAAACAGTGTTCAAATCCTTCAAAAAGTGTGGGATTTCTAATGCTATGGATGGCACTGAGGACGATTTGTTATGGGATACTGATGACGAAGCGGAAATCGACTCGCTAGGTACAGAATGGGACCCATATGATGAGCTTCTCAACAATGAAAGTGAGGATGTACTTGAGGAGCTATTTGCCTTAGATGATGAATGTGAGGATTTTGCAGGATTTTAAGTACATTGGTGAGTGATTTGTTTTATTTTATAATGGTTTCAATTTATATAAATTTCAATCTAATTTTTTTTGTATCTGTCCTATAAGACGACCTGGATTTTGGTGACCTTTTTTTATGATTATATATCGTCTTATCTGCGGAAATATACGGTATATGTGTTTTATTTTATTCCCATTGTTATACTATAACTATAGTTTTATCTATCTATCTATACAAGGGGTATGACAGTTACATACACATTTCCAGGAGATACGTGAAGCATAAAAGGTTGAGAATCACTGCATTAACCCATACCTGGTGTAGTAGTTCATGTACCTGACTACTAAACCAGTAGGCATGTCCCTGTGTATGTGTTTGTATGTTGTACGAGTAGCCAAATAAGCCCAATAGAGATTCTAGGTTATCTCCATCCTTTTTTAGGGAAGCACCTTTTTTTTTTTAAAAAAATATTTCAAAAAAGTCTGTCACTTCAACAGCTGAGCCAACCTCCATCCATCTAATGAACGTTAAATCTACAACACTGCATAATGTTTTCCATGTTTATTTTCAAATTATCTAAAATTAGTTGGTGTATTTCCCACTATAACCATCTCTCAATAATTGGTTTAACCAGCCAAAGTCTGTTGGCCATCAAATTTTGAACAAGTACTACTTTAGTGCTAAAGCTGTGCTTCCTAGCAACCCCTAAAAAAGTATTGTAAACTTCTCAGGGTAAAATCAGTAGATTGTGGTCACTAAATTTCTCCATTGCTTACTAATAACTAGTCGGCTTACTAATAACATTCTTACTAATATCTAGTCGGTGTAATCAAATGTTGCTAGATGTGTTCATCATTTTTCTTCTTAGATTTGAACTAAGTATAACTTCAGAAAAAGCAAGAATCATGTCTTGTTTAGGTTAGAAATAAATCGTCCAGAAATAAAAATGCATTCACAACATGACATAAAATGGAGCAAAATCATTCCAATTTAAGTCAAATCCCAAAATTTTACAGTTTCATTAAAAAACAATTCTCAGCCTCTCTTTGAATGAAAAGAATTAATATAACAAACAACTTGTTTGGAAATAAAGTTAAGTATTTCTGAATTAAACCACATGTGTCATAAGTACTTGTCAGCATAATACATTACAGAGGAGGTCTTTGAAGAAGGCAAAACCTTAGCAGAAAGACAACACATGAAAAGTAATATCCACACCTTGTCCAGAGTTCAAACCTGGGTCCTTTTGATTTGCAACCAAGCACACTATTCACTCACTCAGCCATCAAGCCAGCACAAGATAACAATGTTCCATACACAAATGCTGCTTAGCATAAACATAGAAATCTAGAAAACGAATTTTTAAGAACTGTAAACAACCAGAAGTTAAGAGCTTAAACCAGAAGTTTAAGTAGCTGTGTAGTAATTTTTTAATTTTAGTTTTTTTTTGGAAATTTATTTTGATAAATAGCAATTTTACTTTAATTTTGGCAATAGTATGTGATTAAGTCTTGCTTAACCCTTTAATTGTTGAAAACTAATTAATCTTTTGAAAAATCACTACAAATGAACTTGCGACTTTTTTGTGCTTACCTACCTTTTTATATATATATATTTTTTTATCACAATTAAAGACTTTTTTTTTCTTTTAGTATGTTAACTATTTTATTCATTAGTTGTTTCATAATGAGGCTCAGAGTTGAGTTGCACTTGTTTTTAGAGAGGAAAAACAAAACCAACACTCTAAAGGTTAATCCAGTGTTTAAAAAATTTTACTACTATGCTCTTTTGTAAAATGACATTCAGTGATCATCTATCAACAATTTTTATATAAACAAAGGTTATTAATCATGTTTCATCATATATTTTAGATATGTTCTGCCTTGATTTTGTTTTAACTGTTTTTTAAAAATCAAAATATGAGTGAAAATATTCAAACAATAATTTTATTTCCACATCTTATACCTTTAGAATTATTACTTTAGAAATAATGAAACAAAAAATCATGTGCAATATAAGTTGGATTGTTTTACCTCTGAGCAGAACTTTTTTGCACACAATGGGCTAAATGGCAGGTCACAAGGACCCTAAGAGCTCAGAGAAGGTTAGGGGAAATGGACTCACTGGATAGCTGTTAGGAGACAGATGAAAGCCATTGAGCATGTTCTTTAACTTGCACAGGGAATGGCTCCCCTGCACATAGAGCCATGGCCAGTATCTTGGGCATTAGGTGGTTCAACTTTGTAAGTAATGATGAGGTTAGGCAAAGGAGTTAGCAACCTCCTTTAAGCACATATTGTGCAGAGAGAGAGACTGTTGATTTGGCCGTGTTGCCCATATGGATAATTATAGATTAGTGAATAGGGTTAATGAACAGTATGCCTAAAGGCCTCAGAAAGAGGGGAAGACCTAGGATGCAGTGGGCTGACAATGTCAAACAGGACCTTGTTAGAATTGGTGTGCAGTTGCCAGATGCAGCAGATGTAGCTCAGGACAGATATGCTTGGAGAGTTAAATTGCAGTCTTGTTGGACCTCTGTAGCCCATGGCTGCTTGAGGAGGAGGAGGAGGATGAGTGAAAATAAAAATAAAATAATAAAATTTAATTGTAAAATTTCAATACATATAGCTTAGGAGTAGTATTTTTGTATTAAGTCTGATTATTTTTACCTCAGTAGCATTTTTTTTATGCTTAACATCATTCTAAGTGACTAATTCATAATTATACCATCTAAGAAAAATATTGAGGAAGGTACCCGCTAGTTAGTTGTCAGGGAAAGATATGATTCTCTTGCATTTGGTGTCAACACTCCATGTCGTATATGGCAGTCTTTCCAGCCCCATTGACACTTATTTTGCTACTTAGGAAAAAGAGCAAGTGAATGAGGAAATTTCCAATACTGGAACAATTGAAATCGTAACCTCTGAACAGTACCCAGAAATTTCCAATGGGAGGAAATTTGACATGTTTTAGTCTCCAATGTTTGAGGACTGCCTCTGAAAATATATGCTATTGAAGCCCTCTAAGGATGGTTGTGGTGGTGTGTGTGGGGAGGGGTTATAACCCTTCTTTGAGTACAACACTAGCTCTTAATATCAAGTTGCAGGCTTTGAATGCTGTGCCAATTGTGCTTCCTCATTTTCTCATATACAGTGATATTTTAAAATTAATATACCATTATCATTAATTTTAATTGCTTTGTTCTTACTAAGGGCAGAGTGTTGTAAACAAAAACCATTGTGCTTACAAAGTTAGGATATGAATCTGGGAATGTCAGAACCTTTTGCTCCAGTATAGGGCCCAAAACATTCTGAAAGTTTTATATATATATTATGTGCTGGTATTGATGAGGATTTTAATTTCTTTGACATTAGCTTGTTCAGTAGTTTACCAAACTGGTCAGTTTAATTAAATTTAATCGTATGTCTTATACGTGTTGTAGCTCATAAGAAATTTGCAATAAGATTCTTTTTAAAAAAAATTTAATTATAATTTTACATGCCAAGCATTTTGAGACCAAAGCCTTGCTACCCCATTTCAAACCTACTGTAAATATGTAAATATTCATATATTTGTTTCTTGTGTAAATTCTTTTGTCGCAGTTTTGATGCAGGATCTGTTGACTTCTCTGTGTCAAGCCAGCATAGGTTGTGGATAGTCTTGGAGATTGACCTCTCTCTCGTTGTCCAGCAGAGGGTGAGATCTAGCTGCTGTTGCAGCTCAGGTTACGAACCTTTGTGCTTGGAACCCAGAGGGTGAAGGAATGGGAGTATGAAGGCAGTTGCATGGAAGAAAGCCTGGAAATGTGAAACACACCTGAATGGAATGAAATCACAACTGAAAAGAGTCAGTTGTGATTTTGTACATGTCGAGTGTGAATGTGTGTCAGAGAGATTGCGAATGTTGGGTTAGGAGAAGGTTTCAGCAAGACCTAGGCAGACAGGAAGGAAAATGAGTTGTGAAGAGCACTCATGAGAGGGATTAGGCTAACAATCTCTCTGCATAGCTTCCACTAGGGAATTGAATCCCTTATAAAACTGCTCAGTGATAAAAGACCTTCTCTCCTTGCATAGTGTGGGATACAATGATGCATAACTCATAGCATGAACCAGTGCTACCAATGGAGACTATTTATAAAAAAAACTATAATAAAACTCTGTAAATATCTCCAAAAGTGAAGTGCTCGACTTATTGGTGATAGTTTATCTCCAGTCTAGTAAGCAAACAACAGTGATGAAAATAATTAATAATCAACCATGACCCACATCAATTTCACCTTCATCATAATCATATGTGGGGACCTCCATTGTACACTTTATAGTAGAAATCCTCACAGGCATGCAGCCAGAAAATGTTTTTGGAGAGATCCATGAGGTTTTATTTTTGTAAGGTAGGGAAGCCCAAAATGAAAAAACAAATGATGATGTAAGAAACCCATTAGAGGTGCAATCATTATTTTATAACTTTTAGGAGTAGAGAGCATGCATTACACCCTTGGCTGCATGCCTGTTACATTCATGTATACATAATTATCAAGCAGCTATAAGGCTATGGAGGTCTAACCAACCAGTGTAATTTAGTTTTCCATATACATCTCCATGAGCAATAGTTATGCAATTTGATCATTGCAGCCCAATTCTGAAAAGGTACTGTTTGACATTGTCTGACCCTTATTCCAGGTTCACCATTTTTCCTCAAGCCTCTTGTCACACTGTTTATATATTGGTGGGGGTGGCTAGTCAGTGTGCAGGATACTCTGTGCATGTTAAGGAACACCTTGGATGGCCTTGATGGTAGACTACCATCTGACTCCCAATAGCTATTCCAGTGCGTCCCCTCCCCCAACCTTTTCTGAGCCCTCGGGATCTTTGTGACTTGGTCATTTAGCCCATTGTGTGAAAAAAGTGCTGCTCAGTGGTAAAACAACCCAAAACTACACTCTTTATAACTCTTTTTGATAATCTTCAGTTCTACAGGGAGGCAACTTAGTGAAACAATGCATTCTGTTTCTGCATTAGATGCTTCCTATTTAAAAGTGGTTGATGACACCTTTGTTTAATCTCATAATTATTTACATAATTGAATCACCTAATATTCCCTGCATTAGATGCTTCCTATTTAAAAGTGGTTGATGACACCTTTGTTTAATCTCATAATTATTTACATAATTGAATCACCTAATATTCCCTGCATTAGATGCTTCCTATTTAAAAGTGGTTGATGACACCTTTGTTTAATCTCATAATTATTTACATAATTGAATCACCTAATATTCGAGGTGTTCCATAAATATCAAAAATATGGTAGGTGAATCAAAAATATTGAATCTCTTATCTTGCTTGCAGAGGGTCTTACTATCATGGCAAATATTTTTAGAGGACCAGACTCTTATGTAACCCAGGTTTAATCTTTAGTATATCTGTTATATTTTAACATACTTCACAGATTTTTAATAGCTTTTCTTACTTCACTTGCAAAAGGGCACAACAATTAAAAAAACTGAAGCACTCCCCACTGACCAGTTTTCACCACTTCAGTTTTTATCTGTATCTATAACCAAATGTTCTATTATCAGGCTGATGTCAACAGCTCCAATAAAGGAATAAAATCATCATCAGACCACAGTCTCCCTCTTGGAAAACTTTATTATGATATAATCATCAGACTTTAGAGTAAAGGTGCCAATTACAGCCAGTTGTAATGATAAACTAATCACTGCAGATTTTGAACTCTCACACAGCATTTGGGTTGGATTGTTTTACCTCTGAGCAGCACTGTTTTGCACAATTGTGTGCAATTTTTGCTTTTTTTTGCACAATTGTGGGCTAAATGACCAGGTCACAAGGACCGCGAAGGCTCAGAGAAGGTTGGAGAGGGGACCCACTGCAACAGCTGTTGGAAGATAAATGGTAGCCTCCCATCAAAGCCATCCAGTGTGTTCTTTAATGTGCACAGGGTATGACTTTCCTGCACATGGGGCCATGGTTTAACATCCCATCTGACAGATTGTGGCCTTTCCAAGCCCAATTGTGTCCCCTACTGACCGTGGGCAGGGAGTTTTGTGGAGATAAATCTCAGCGCTGACCCAAGTGGGACTCGAACCTGGGAATTACTGATTACAAGCCTGGCATGTTACCTACTGAGCCACCCCCACCTCCTCACACAGGACTTAACGTTATTAAAAAATAAATAACCTCTCAAGCAACTGCTTGCCACAGAAATTTGACAGGAGCTTTTTGCCATTAATATGCCATAGAGAAGATCTGTGAGGAAGGCAAGACCTCAGGAGAAAGGCAACACAAAAGAAATATCCATGCTTTATTCAGGGCTTGAACTCAGGTCTCTTTTCACTGTAACTAAGCATGCTAACCCTTTGGTCACTATGACAACAAGTGATTTTGTAACTATCATTATATCAATTAGAAAATGGTCTGGGACCAGCAGATCATTTTCTAATTGTCCATGGTCTGTCCTTGATGTTCACAGCACTGTGCACTTTTCAGTATTGTGGGGTTAGGAGCAGATATGGTTGTGGGCATCTACAGAAGGGATATCGGAAATAATGGGAAATTCGACTAACTTTTCAAATATTTCATGACAACTTATGATCACTTACAACTTATGTTGCTCATCAGAACCAAACCCTTATTTAATCTGGTTTTTGAAACTCTAAGCATTTTTAAAGATTCTGTCTCAGTGAAAAAAAATGAATCTATTCAGTCTTTACCACTCTTGAACTACTTAGTTCATTTCAAAGTAGTCCATGGATCAAATGTTTAATTCTATTAAGCACACTTATGAAAAGTGCCGAACCAAGAATGAAACAGACTGATGCCTTTATTATTGCAATGAATTATAAAACATGTGAATTGGCCGATAGTCTATGTTGGTAGAGTTGAAAAATTAACAAAATTTGTATGAAACATATTTATAATTTTTATGAAGTAGTTTGTATAAAGTATACACTCAGTGGTCATTTAATATGACCATCCATGTAATACCATGTGAGACCTCAGAGTGAATAATTGTCTGAATATGATGTAGCATGGATGCTACAAGGTTATGACACAGCTAACACAGGTAATAAATGTTCAGCCAAACTGATTGTAAAGCACCTCACAATTGAATACCACTGACCACTATTGTATCAGCACATTGGAGTTCACATTTCACAACATCCCACACCACAGATGTTTCATGGGATTAAAGATCTGGAGAGTTGGCTGGCTATTTAGGGAGGGTAAAATCATCTTAATATTCTGCAAACCATACCTGTATGATGTGAGTTGGAGAATCTGGTGACTGGAACATGCAAGGAGCTGAAAGTTTCTGGGTAGGTCACTACTGAAGATATTGTGCATTGTCTTGTTGAAAGCTATGCCCTTATCAATGGGGAGCATCATTAGCATTGAAGGTATATTTAACCTGCAACAATATTCATGTAGTCCACACTATGCATTGTCATATCTGTATCAGATGGCTCAATGTATTTCAAAGGAACATCCTCCAGACCACAACTACTCACCAACGTTCACTGTGTGCACAATGCAAATGAAATCCATTGCTTCATGCTACTTTCACTGTACATGTAGCTATCATCTGCATGATGTAAATAAAACGCAATTCATTGGAGCAATAGACTATTTTCTAATTGTCCATGATCTGTTATTGATGTTCCTTGCACTATACAAGTTGCACTTTTCATTATTGTGGTGTTAGGAGCAGATATAGTTGTGGGCATCTACTCTGATGTCCCAAAGGGTTGAGAGTTTGATGCATTGTCCTACTAAAAGTCCAGTATTGTATTCACAGGTAAGTGTCTAACTGTTGCCTACCTGTTGGTTTGCAGAAGGTGTTGGACTTTTTAATTCACATGTCTCACAAACTGAATGCTGCCACTGTTGACCTTGGCTAGCTTTTATTCTACTCACCATAGTTCATTCTTCAG
This sequence comes from Ryuthela nishihirai, assembly GCA_038380435.1. Classification (NCBI taxonomy): domain Eukaryota; kingdom Metazoa; phylum Arthropoda; class Arachnida; order Araneae; family Heptathelidae; genus Ryuthela; species Ryuthela nishihirai. The sequence continues at coordinate 71,401,721 of JAWZYU010000001.1, forward strand.
CATAAGGTAGGGAATACTCATTTCCACTAGGTGGTATTATGCACTTAATTGCCACTGAATGTATAAGTGTATAAAGTGCTCACCAATCTACTTCTTTGATAAATCACTGAGTGCTTTTAGGTTATCATAGAGTTATATATATCTGAGTGAATCCAAGATATTTTTCTGTGGAATCAGCTTTCAAGCTCTGACTACTGTACTCCACCTCAGTGTTTTCTGCCATTTACAGTGGTTAAACTCAGAGGGAATTGGGTGTGTCTGAGGCAGTTAAGATGTTAAAATTGAAGTAAAATTGTGTGTTGCTAAAAGCAGTCATTCCTGAAAACTTTCATGGGAAGCAACTCACCAAGCCACTCTTTTCACAATGTCAGATAGGTACATGTGATAGTCAGATATTGGTAGCAGTGGGAAAGTGCTCTCAGTCATGATATGTTTAACACTGACAGTTGCTCATAGGTTGTCAACATGATTCTATCTATTTGCTTCGGCACAAACATTGGATAAGCGTTTATTTAAAAGTATATTTAAAATGCTAAACATAATTTTGTTTTGAACCATGCAATTGTCTGAAGAAAAAGTCTGAGTACCATTGTTCTAATGTTTTTACTAATCATATTTGTTGATATTAGATATCATTTTTAACTTTTTTTTTATTAAAATGTCTTTGTGATTATATTTTGAATTATAATTAATAGCAATAGATAAATATTATGGCATTTTTTAATGCTTTAAAATGAAAAAAAAATTCTTATTTAAAAAAAAAATCCATTTTTTGGTATTTACAGATGTATTGGACTTTGGAAGAAGAGGAATTATTGTATAAAGGAGTTGAGAAATATGGGTTTGGTAGATGGAATTTAATTAAAGCTGATGGAGGTTTAGAGAGACGGTCCAATTTAGATTTACGTGACAAGTGGAGAAATATTATAATACACAAACATTTGTCTAAAATAGAACAAAGAATTAAAGATAAAGAAACAAAAATATAGAATTTGAATTATCACCAAATATTAAATTTCTAAGCATTAAAAAATAATTTTTATGTCCACTTTTATTATCCTTGTGCATATGTTTTTAAGATGCATAGTTTCAAATATATGGTATATTATGAAACAAATATAAATTTTAAGTTGTAAGTTAAAAATATAAATAATGAATATCATACAAATTTTTATAGGCATTCAGATTATTATTTGTGATATACTTTTATGTATTTTGCTGTTAAAAAAATGCATGCAATTGAAATGTTTTTATTTGCATGTCCATTTATAAATTGCCACGTAATAACCAGACAAATTTATATTCAACAAGACTATAATTTCGTATTAAAAAAACATAAATGTCGTTTGAATCAATATTTTCCATTATTTTTCTCCAAATTTGTGTTTTACAATAATTCATGTTTTCTATTTCAGGACAAGTTCAACATGTTTTATTCACAACATGCTTTTATCCTATAATAGCACTTTATGCACAAATCATGCTTTAATTCATATGATGTGTGACTTGAATCTGCATTGAATGTGTCAAATTAACTATTAACTCTCAGTGATATGAAGTTATGTTGTAGAGACGATTAGTCTCTAAGACCATTTGAATATTTGTGCAAATTTACCACGGATATACAATATTTACAGTATTCATTTAGTGAACTTTCAATGCACATATTAATAAACATTATCAGATCTAATTTATTGAGTTGTTTCCTGGATTTAAAATTAATATTCATAGCGGCCTCGGAGACCAAGCCTCTGAAACAGCAGCCCACAAGCAATGCTTCTGTCACAATAATCATAGCAAACTGTAGTTTTTCTAGTTTCGCTTGGCTGCAATTATCTCATGCAAATGTGGAAAATGTGATTGTATTTAACTGAAGATGAAACCGCTGCAAATGAAATTTAGATATATATATATATTTTTTTTTTGGGGGGGGGGGGGGTATTAAAAGTATGTAACATTTAAATAATAAAAGTAATTATATTTTGCTTATTATTGCTTAAAATAAAATGCAACCCACTGTATATTGAGATGTTTTAATTCCTATATGATTTGAGTTTGAAAACCCTTGGTTAAAGGTTAACCAACCCAATATTTACTTTGATTTTCTTGTCGGTCTTCTTCAGTTCATTTTAATCAAGAATAACACTCTTGGCATTGCATGATATTCTTCCTAAGAATGCTCCTCAGTTGATGTAGAGTGTTTTCTGAAACGTGAAATATTTTTGCATATGTCACACAATGGTGTTTTATAAAAATAATGTGTCCTGATACATTTAAACCATTACTGCTCTAATAAAATATGCATATGATATTTTAGTTACTTAAAATGTTTAATTTAAGTAGGTGATACCAATTCAGATATAGCACTACTAACATTAGATTTGTTATGAATCACTGTTGGGAAATGCCTTTTTTTATTATTATGAACTATTGAAATTGCCATTTTACTCTAGTTGAAGTTTTTCATAGTTGTGCTTTTATTGGCTTGGCAAGAACTAGTGTGAGCCTCATAGTGCTACTCAGGGCCGGATTTGGGGGGAGGGGCAAGGGAACCACTGCCCCCTTTCATAATGGGAGTAAGGCTAAAAAAGGCAAACAATTATTAAACTTGGTTATGTTTCATTCATTTTTCAAGAATTTTTTTTAAAACCCATGAAATGGAGGGGGAAATGTTATATTGCATTGGAAATCAAGTCTTTGCTCTCTCCCCTTTACATTTTTTCAGCTAGGTTGTGTTCCTTGCCCCCCCCCCCCCTTCGAATTTTTTCCAGATCTGGGCCTGGTGCTACTACATTAAGCCAGAGATATAATTATAATCAAAACTTAAACTGGAGTTTAAAAAAATCAACTTCAAATATAGTTTACAATTTTCAAAAAAAAATTTTGTCTGTAATATGTTTCCTCAGCTCTAATCAGTATGATTGTTTTAAGTGAACTGGTTTTCTGATTTACAGTACTCACATAAGTAGTATAATATTGTACATATTTGTATGCATATAGTGCCATAGTAAAAGAAAGTAAATACTTTATTTTTATTTTTTTGAGCAGCTATTCCAGCTTTGTATAGAACTTACTGTAGTCTTTTTACATATGTGTGTATTCAAGACTAGAAACTTTCAAAACGGGCCAATTTTTTTTGTTTAGTCTAGCAAGAGGATTCAAATTATGATATCACTGTTCAAAACACTTAGGGGTATAATGCACGTATTGGTATATTAATGTAAAGCCATATTCAAAACTCTATAACTTTGAAAAAAGTGTTTTTTCAGAAAACATTACAGGTCAGAATATAATCTTGTCTTTCAGCAATATTAAATAATAATGGAAACTGAAGTATTAAGCATTTACATTTCCAGCCACAAGAATATCTCAGAAGTTAATGAAAACATAATAGCTTATGTGGCTGAATGGTTAGTGTGCTTAGTTATGGGTCAAAGGGACCTTGTATCAAACCCTGGAAAAGTCATGGATATTCCTTGTGCCGTCTTTCTGCTGAAGTCTTGCTTACCTCACAGATCTTCTCTGTGGCATATTATACTGACAAGTTCTTGGCAGGTCTCTCTGATAAGCAGCTGCTTAAGGAGTAATTTATTTTATACTTATACATTTGCTTGGAAAATTAGGTGTACTTTTGAAGTTATATTTTTGTCACATCTGGCAAAAACTTAAGAAATGCAATGCTTTTTTTTTGTGTAATGTTTCAACTTTGATAATTCTAAATGCCAAACAAATATTATCAAAAGCAAGATATAGAGAGCATTTATTGGGAATTTAAACATATTCCTATAGATATTTTTCAACAAATTTATTTGTTGAAGTTAAAAAATATATTATTTTCGAAAGTTATGGAGCTGTGGTGCTGTTTTGCACTCACAAAACGATCTCAATTGTTTTGAATATTGCAATTGGGTATAATTTGGCTCTTGATCAGTCCTATACTCTGTGAGAATATCGGACGTTAATTGTAACTCAGATGTGTTGTTCTACGACACATATTCCATAGATTGTATAAGAATGAATAGTATGAGTAAATTGCTTTCCAGTGAACTGTACAACACTTAATTGGTGAGTTCAAAATGCTGTAAAGGGGGAAAAAAACTACCCTTTTATAATTGTAACCAGCCAACTTATTGAACAGACAAATTTTGTTCTGTTCCCATTTGATATAAAACAGGACCCCCGCTCATCTTTCATTGTATCCTGCCGTTCATCACTAAACATTTTGCATATATATGTTTAAACTTAGAAAGTAAGATTGAAACCATTTTACCTAAATAGGTAATAAACATCAATCTGCAGAAAATTGTGAACTTGCAACTCCTGCTGAAAATTTGTGGATTTCTTTGGCATTTGGAATATGTATGTCATATCTTAATTAGTCCATTCCAGTGTTTAAAATCTTTTCCAAAACAGCAAATTTAAAAAAGGATCATTGGAGCTGCAAAGCTACATAAATTGTGTTCTGCACTTGACCATTTTGTAACTAATTTAATAAGAATTATAATGTAAAAAAAAATGTAATATTTGGTATTAATTGTTAAAACTAGTATGTAACAAAATGAAAATTGTTTTTTAAGCTAAAGTAGACCTCTGTGGCAAGCAGCTGCTTGAGGGGGTATTTATTTAGCCGTCCCGTGGCCGAGTGGTTAGCACGCTTGGCTACTGCTCTACGGGACCTGGGTTCGAGCCCCGGGTAAAAGGCATGGATGTTCGTGTTGTTTTCTGCTGAGGTCCTGCCATCCTCTCAGATCTTCTACTGTGGCATATAAACTGACAGGCTCCTGTCAGACCTCTGTGGCAAGCAGCTGCTTGAGGGGGTATTTATTTATTTTTTTAATATGCCAACAGAGGAAAACGATACCACTGTTAACACTTTGCAGGCAAAGTTTATGTTTTTCACAAGTAATGAAAGTTGTTTTGGAAAACAGGTGAGGATTTAGTAGTGATGGCAATTTTAAATATAGAATTTCTAACATTTATAGTTATTGGTTTCGAAAACAATCTTATCAGAGAGGCCAGTTTTGCGAATAGGTCAACAGCGTGAAGTTTTTAGGTGCCACTCCTTCAGTTTTAGTTTTCTATGTTATGAGCTAAAGCTCTTCGTTTCTCTGCATAAGATTTTAAATCATTTGTTAGAGAATTTGATGCTCAATTATAAATGACCAAAAAAAAAAAATTGCTTTTGAAGTGAAATAAGGTCAAATAATTTTTATTTATTGGAATCATTTTTGTGTTGAACGAAAGTAAAATGAAATATGCTTAAGTGTTAAAAATATTAAAAGAAAAATCAGTTGCAAAAAGTTAAGTTTCTGTTTTGCACATAATGAAATAAAGTGAAAATACACGAAACCATATCATTCTTTAACAGCAATTGGGAAAAAAGCTAAAGGAATGAGATTGTTGGTAAAATTAGGCAGGCATAAAGAAAACACTGGTTCATAAAACATCACTACATTTTTAACATTTTGTTTGGACTCATACCATCATTCTCTTCCTGTAATAACTGATATCATATACAAGCTAATGGTTGGTAAGCACCAGTCTCATTTCCTATCGAATATTTTTGGAAAGAACAATTTTTCAACTGGGATGCTTCGTTTTCATCTGTGGTCGCGCTTCTCTTTCCATCCATGGTGCTTTAAGCATTCTGAATTTATTAACTTTGGATAGTTTTCGTTAAAATGGCATTTCCAAATCTTTGGAAATGTTTGTTGAAAGGTAAAAACTTCTCTGTTTAGTCGATACTAATTATTGAGCAATTGTATTATTTATAATAGTGGTGCCCAATCTGTGATCCAGAAAAAGTATTCCAGAAAAAATATCCAAATATTTTGTTTTCAATCCATGTTTTTTGATTTCTATATAAGAAAAAGTTAGTTTCCCATTAAATTGGGGGGCGGGGGTGGCTCATTCGGTAGCGCGCCAGGCTCGTAATCTGTAGTTCCCAGGTTCGAGTCCCAGCTGGGTCAGCGTTGAGATTTATCTCCGCAAAATTCCCCGCCCTGCCCACGGTCAGTAGGGGACACCGATGGGCTTGGAAAGGCCGCCGTCCGTCGGATGGGACGTTAAGCCGTGGCCCCGTGTGCGGGGAGCCATACCATGTGCACGTTAAAGAACACGCTGGATGGCCTTGACGGGAGGCTACCATCTGTCTCCCAACAGCTGTTTCAGTGTGTCCCCTCCCCCAACTTTCTCTGAGCCTTCGGGGTCCTTGTGACCTGGACATTTTAGCCCATGGTGTGCAAAAAAGTGCCGCTCAGAGGTAAAACAATCCAACCCAACAACAATAATCCATTAAATTGTAAAAATGTTGCAAAGATTAAATGTTTCAGTAAATGCATAACATTTATTATTTACTATGCATTGGGCAGAAAAGGATCCTAGAAATGCTAGCTTGCTTCTTCAGGCTTTCTCAAAGACCGAAGTGAAGTTTGCTGACCACATATAAAGTATACCAACTGGAACAACAGCTGGCTCCCTAATTAGTATGCCAATTAAGGCTTATATTACAACTAGACTATTGTTATTGCACTACTATAAACTTGTATTGGGACCTTTCGTGTTATGTGAATGGAAAACCGCATTCAGAGTTCCCTGATTTGGGGCGGGGGTGGCTCAGTCGGTAGCGCGCCAGGCGCGTAATCTGTAGTTCGCAGGTTCGAGTCCCAGCTGGGTCAGCGTTGAGATTTATCTCCGCAAAATTCCCCGCCCTGCCCACGGTCAGTAGGGGACACCGATGGGCTTGGAAAGGCCGCCGCCGTCGGATGGGACGTTAAGCCGTGGTCCCGTGTGCGGGAGAGCCATACCCTGTGCACGTTAAAGAACACGCTGGATGGCCTTGACGGGAGGCTACCATCTGTCTCCCAACAGCTGTTCCAGTGGATCCCCTTCCGCAACCTTCTCTGAGCCTTCGGGGTCCATGTGACCTGGCCATTTAGCCCGTGGTGTGCAAAAAAGTGCCGCTCAGAGGTAAAACAACCAACCAACCAAAAGTTCCCTGATTTTGAAAGGAAGCTTTTTTGCTGAAAAGTATCGCTGAAGGTAAATCGGACATTTTACTGAAGTGCCGATCTTCAGCAACATTCTTTCAATGTTTTAAGCGTTATTTGTAGTTCTGACGTTTAATAACAGATGCTGCTGTTACCCGCGTCCTAAGCACTGTTTTTCAAAAAGGCGAAAACTGAGAAGCACAAACTTTTAAATTTACATTTATTTTTGTAAGCGATTTGTTACAAAACTTATCGTTTGTGCTTTAATTACCTATTGAGGTAACTCTGCAGTTGAATGCTTAAATTACCATAACTCTTTAAATAATAAATACTTATTGTTTAAAGCTGAACTGGGATAAATTTGAGAATTACAATTTTTCTCCAGTGACATTTTTTCGGAAAAGCTTATTTTCAAAAGTTAGGGAATTTTTTAATGTGGCGCTCCATTCGAGTAATATGGAGCTCTCCCAAAATCTGTTGGAGAATAGTGTAAATGCTGTATTTGCACTAAGGTAGTCTATACTGGCCATACGTTAACTTAAAAAGTTTCAGAGACCTTCATTTGCGAAAAACTTTTGATACTACTGCAGTATGATCAAAAACACTACTACAATGTTGTGCTTACCGCCTCCTTTTTATTAGAACCTTCCCACTCTGACTTCAGAAGACTTCATTTCAAGACACTGTTCATCATTTTGGGCGGGGGTTAGTCGGTACTCAGTCGGTAGCGCGCCAGACTCGTAATCTGTAGTTCTCATGTTCGAGTCCCAGCTGGGTCAGCGTTGAGATTTATCTCCGCAAAATCCCAGCCCTGCCTACGGTCAGTAGGGGACACCGGTGGGCTTGCAAAGGCCGCCGTCCGTCGGATGGGACGTTAAGCCGTGGCCCCGTGTGTAGGAGAGCCATACCATGTGCACGTTAAAGAACACGCTGGATGGCCTTGACGGGAGGCTACCATCTGTCTCCCTACAGCTGTTCCAGTGGGTCCCCTCCCCCAACCTTCTCTGAGCCTTCGGGGTCCATGTGACCTGGCCATTTAGTCCATGGTGTGCATGCTCACCACATCATGGTTTCGAAAACAATCTGAGCGGCACTTAGGCACTGGTTTCGAAAAAAAAAGATTGTTTTCGAAACCAGTGCCTAAGTGCAGCTCAGAGGTAAAACAACCCAACCTGTTCATCATTCAAAAGTAAAGGATGAAAGCTTTGAAATAATTATCGAAGGCAATGATAGTGTTGATTGGTAGTCTATACTGGCCATACGTTAACTTAAAAAGTTTCAGAGATACCGATGTCAAACTGTAAGTACAACTGTGGATGACTTGGAAAGCGGTGTAGAACTTTCACCTATTTCCGATTTCTTACTCTGCAAACTACCTCACATCTTGCCTAAACTGAATGAGACCTCACGGTTGGCTATGTACCTACTCAGGATAATGGACTTTGAATGACATCTTAGACTTATCCACTTACAACTTTGTTTCCGGTGATCACGAAGTTTTTCTCTCGTCGATGTTATGAAGCTGTGGTTTCAGTTTATACTTATGTGGAGTTGTTTTATTTGACCTATAAATTGTAGGTGTTAGCACCAAAATTCAAGTAGTGCAATGTTAATTTCCAGAAATCAGTCGATAACAAAAAAAAGTTCTATTTATCGATCGATTCTTAAATAGTAGAAGATCATCACAATTTTTATACCCATTTCCATCTGGATGGACATGCTAAAGTTTCATTTGTATTAATTATGTGATGTGTGTAGTAGAGTTTCTTTTTAAATTGTAATAGATATGTAAATAAATTTGAATAAAGAGAATAATTTTTTTGTATGTGTGTGTAGTGCATTTCTTAATATTAATGTCAAAAGGACAATGCTTAAAGGAAAAAGAACCACAACGTTATTCCTTTTTTTTTTTGTAGTAATCACCAAATATTCAAATTCAAATTTATTTCACACTTTTGATACATTACAAACATGTAATTTAAAACTTATAATAAAAGGAATAAATGTTTTTTTTTTCCCAAAGCAAATAGACAATTTTGAAAGTGTAAAATTTAAAACTCTAGATGAGCCAAAGCTCATTTGTGGAGATATTAGATTAAGAAAACAAAATATTGTAAAGCAACACTAGCAACTTATTTAACACTGACATATAATAAACCCGTTAACATTATGATTCAAAATGTGTATTTAGACGCTATAATCATGCAAGGCATAATTACTATAACAAATTTTCTAATCAGTTTTTTTCCCGTTCTACTTGTGAAAATTTTTCTGTGTGAGAGATCTCTTTTCAACCTGACAACTTAAATGATTTAACTTTTTTTTTAATGAAACTTTCTTCTAAAAATGCGATGTGATATTTATGGTAATATACATATAAAACGAGAAAAAAGTAATAATAAAACTGATTTTTCTGCAAAACTTTGTTAATCCTAATTTGCAATCATCAATAAGATCCATCGCACCATGGTCCAGGTTTTCTCGTTCCTGTTGCACTTGAAAATTTACTATAGAGCTGTGTTTCTCAGCTGGTTGTACGCTTTTATCCCAAGGGATACTCGAGATCAATAATGGGGGAAAATGCATTTTTTTTTATTAAAAAAGAGGAATATTGCACATAATATATTTGGGGTGGAGGTGATTCAGTCGGTAGCGTGCCAGGCTCGTAATCTGCAGTTCCCAGGTTCGAGTCCCAGCTGGGTCAGCGTTGAGATTTATCTCCGCAAAATTCTCCGCCCTGCCCACGGTCAGTAGGGGACACCGATGGGCTTGAAAAGATCGCCGTCCATCGGATGGGACGTTAAGCTGTGGCCCCGTGTGCGGGAGAGCCATACCCTGTGCACGTTAAAGAACACGCTGGATGGCCTTGACGGGGGGCTACCATCTGTCTCCCTACAGCTGTTCCAGTGGATCCTCTCCCCCAACCTTCTCTGAGCCTTCGGGGTCCTTGTGACATGGCCATTTAGCCCATGGTGTGCAAAAAAGTGCCGCTCAGAGGTAAAACAACCCAACATTCGGCATTTATTGATTAGTTCATTTGTTTTATTATATTAGAAAGTGTGGATATTGCCGTTTCTTTATGAAGGAAGGACACAGCATACACAAAAAAAAAGTTTCCAAAAACACGATGGATTAAGGAGGGAATGATTCTGGGAATGAGGTTGAAAATGAGAAGAGGAAACAAAGGAACTGGACGTGGTAAAGGATGATGTAGGCCTAGAAATGATCAAGATTTCAATCTGCAACTTAACCGTACATGATTTCACAAGCTGAACTAAATGATTTAATTCGTGATTTAAACTGTGTAAAAAATAAGATGAGCTTCTTGATGCAAGATTAGATGAATGGAATATTTTTGAAAGACACTTGCTCTTTTTTCATTAAAGAAATAATTGTTATAATGAAAACCATTGGGCTACTATGAGCAACACGATAGAATGGCGAGCTACCAAATATGTTAGCTGATTAGTTATTGGCCGTTAATAAGAAATTCCTTCAACCTTGTATAAGAAAAAAAAAGGGCAATAACTTATTTGAATTCAGCACGAAAAGATCTTATAGAATCACATTTTTATGCAGGTACCAAAAAAAAGTCCGCAGCCTTTCAAGCCCATGTGGAAAGCTACTTTCTCAGCAAGGGTAGAACGGGGTTGTTAGAGACGAAAAAAAGATGTATACAGTTATTTTTGTTCAAGAACGCAAAACTCTTACGCAGTGTTACATATCCCAGAACCCACCAATTGCAACGTATATACATTGTAATTACTGGGCTCCTGAAATCGATGTTGATTGGAATACAGTCTGAGGAAAACACCGTAAATTGGTTTCCAATTGGTATATGGGTTCCGAAGAGAATCGCGTTAACGTTTTTTTTTTAATTTACTTGTTTTTTGAATATATTCTTAATCTTTTTAATATTTGTTTTCTTTGCATTAAAATAGATGTTTTATTTCAATAATATAATTTTTATATATAAATTATATATAAAGTATTATAATAAATACTAATTATATTTAAAACAAGTCTGAATTCTATAAACGCATTAATAATTACATAAATATATACATATGTGATGGATTAGTCAATTTTGCATTTTATTAATAAGGAAAATCTCGCGTGGTTTGCTTTGTTTGTCTCCAATTGGGTGTAATATTTGCAATATTCCATTAACTGGTCACGATCTGGTGTTACGAGCAGTTCCCAGGTTCGAATCCCAGTTGGGTCAGCGTTGAGATTTCTCCCCAAAACTCCGCCCTGCCCACGGTCAGCAGGGGACACCGATAGGTTTGAAAAAACCCCCTACGTCGGATGGGACGTTAAGCCGTAGTCCCGTGTGCGGGAGAGCCATACCTGGGCACGTAAAGAACACGCTGGATGCCTTGACGGGAGGCTACCATCTGTCTCCTAACAGCTGTTCCAGTGGGTCCCCTCCTCCAACCGTCTCTGATCCTTCGGGGTCCATATGACCTGGCCATTTAGCCCATGGTGTGCAAAAAAGTGCCGCTCAGAGGTAAAACAACCCAAATCAAGTTACGGCATCCACTTGCGAAAAATCATTATCATTCTCCTCCAACAAACACATCATTTTTTTTGTGTGCGGTAAAAAGGCCTAAAAAAATCGAATTAAAGCGAATCCGTGTTAAATGAGTCTACGTTAAACGGGAGTTAGCTGTAGTGAAAGGGGCGGGGGTGGCTCAGTCGGTAGCGCGCCAGACTCGTAATCTGTAGTTCCCAGGTTCGAGTCCCAGCTGGGTCAGCGTTGAGATTTATCTCCGCAAAATTCCCCGCCCTGCCCACGGTCAGTAGGGGACACCGATGGGCTTGGAAAGGCCGCCGTCCGTCGGATGGGACGTTAAGCCGTGGCCCCGTGTGCGGGAGAGCCATACCCTGTGCACCTTAAAGAAAAAGGCCTTACCCAAGTTGGATCAGCCATCCAACTGGATGGCCTTGACGGGAGGCTACCATCTGTCTCCCAACAGCTGTTCCAGTGGGTCCCCTCCCCCAACCTTCTCTGAGCCTTTCGGGGTCCATGTGACCTGGCCATTTAGCCCATGGTGTGCAAAAAAGTACCGCTCAGAGGTAAAACAACCCAACCCAACCTGTAGTGAAGTTTCTGACATTTTGGTTTTGTTACATTGAACTTTTTCCTAGGATAAAGACACTATAGAAGAAAGTGATGAAAGTTTTTGAAGCAAGGAGGTGTAAAGAATGAATTTCTTTGCATATTGATTTTAATGAAAGGGAAATGGTACGTCTGAGTTTTGTATATCGCTAGTGTTTTCAGTACATGATCCATGTCTTCCCTTTCCAGTAAATAATTTCAGTATTCTAAACAATTTACTATATTCTAAATTTTATATTTAGAGTGCAGTGGTTTAGGGGTTTATATTGACAACAGCAACATCTCCTTTACCTGAGGGAAGGGTTGGGTTGTGTTGTTTTACCTCTGAGCGGCACTTTTTTGCACACCATGGGCTAAATGGCCAGGTCACATGGACCCCGAAGGCTCAGAGAAGGTTGGGGTAGGGGACCCACTGGAACAGCTGTTGGGAGACAGATGGTAGCCTCCCGTCAAGGCCATCCAGCGTGTTCTTTAACGTGCACAGGGTATGGCTCTCCCACACACGGGGCCACGGCTTAACGTCCCATCCTACGGACGGCGGCCTTTCCAAGCCCATCGGTGTCCCCTACTGACCGTGGGCAGGGCGGGGAATTTTGCGGAGATAAATCTCAACGCTGACCCAGCTGGGACTCGAACCGGGAACTACAGATTACGAGCCTGGGGCGCTGAGGGAAGGAAACAATTTTTTGAAAACAAGCATTCTGGAAAAGTTCATTCGCCAGAGCCGAAATGTCTTTTCCGGTCATTTATTTGTGACGATTAATAATTTTAATTAAGAAGATTTAAATATAATTAAATTTTTTTTGTCTGATCTTCAATCCCGAAATCGTGCCACACGAAATACGACACTGCTGATAAATTATCCGTTCGCAATGAATTAAAATCGTTTTAGCATGTCTTGTTTTAAATAAAAAGAAAAAAAAGAAGTTTGGTTTTAAAATTAGACTTGAATATTTCCCTTTACGGTTTATTTTAAGCCTAAATAATTGCCATGCAGAAAGGAATACTTCCTGGTTTTGTTGTCCACGTGAATAACATTGAGTCAATGCCCTTTATTAGCAATAGGATGCGAGAGAAGTCCAGGCACCTTCAACCAAAAGACCGCATCGCTTACCGTCCAATTAGAAATGCCAAATAGGAAAGAAATCCACAAGGAACCGAATTGTGTACAACAACAACAACAAAATATTCATGCAGCTTGCACAAATGTTTTTAAAACAGAACATTTAACAAATCTCTCGCGGTTTCCGACAAAGTGTAGGTAAATATTTTCTCTGCCTATTTCCCTTTCACGGCCAGACAGAAAGCTCCCGACCACACATTCCACCTTTTTAAGTGTTTCAGTGTAAACACAAATTCTGTGACCCCTACTCTCCACACACTTCCACTTTCGTACCTTCGGCTCTTCTGCCTTTTTTTTTTTACATGTAAGACAGGAAATTTGCGACTGTTAGAAAATAGTACGTCTGAGTTTTGTGCCGCTAACCTAAAAGAGAAAAAAAAGGTGTCAGACTTGTTAGATCTGCAGTTAGCCACTGAAAACCAGTGATTACCTCACCACGACAACCTTTAACGCCTCGTGTTGCTGCTCCGAGTCTTTTGTGGGGATGAGCGCTGCCTCATTCATTTGGGGGAGATGCCGCATCATTTCCTGACCGTGCTGAGAGTCGGCGCCATCAATAAAGGTGGTTCTTCACCATCAAGGCAAACCTTGTGAGAAGATGAGGTAGAGACTGGTCGGAATTATAGAGGGTGTAGGTGATAAGGGATCTGTTTCAGATAATTATATGTCTAGGCTGAACACAAATGATCACTATATGCACATCAGTTCCTTAGGACAGTGGATTAGCAACGAAAGAATACCACTGGGTCAACTCCATTTGTTCACAGGTTAGCGCTGCTATGCTGATATAACCAATATACTTTTGATATCGTTTCCGATATTCATTTAATTACAACTCCTCTCTCTAAAAACCCTATTGATTTACGAACTAACAGACCATCACTATTATTATTTATTCGTTTAAATACTCTGATTTTGAAGCCGTTGAAGTGCTCTTATTGTCTAAGTTGTGGGTTGTTTTACCTCTGAGCGGCACTTTTTGCACACAATGGGCTAAATGGCCAGGTCACATGGACCCCGAAGGCTCAGAGACGGTTGGGGGAGGGGACCCACTGGAACAGCTGTTGGGAGACAGATGGTAGCCTCCCGTCAAGGCCATCCAGCGTGTTCTTTAACGTGCACAGGGTATGGCTCTCCCGCACACGGAGCCACGGCTTAACGTCCCATCCGACGGACGGCGGCCTTTCCAAGCCCATCGGTCTTCTTGTATAAGAAGAACTGACAGCTGCACAAAGTGTCTAGCAAGTTGGATTCTTTTATCTCTGAGTGACACTTATTTTGCGAACAATGGGCTAAATGGCCAGGTGACAAAGGCCTCAGAGAAGAACTGGGACCACTGTTAGGAAACAGATGGGAGCCTCCTGTCAACGCCATCCAGCGTGTTTTCTAACATGCAGGGTATGACTCTCCTGCACGCGGAGCCAGGATTTAATGTTCCATCCTACAAACGGCAATCTTTACAATCCCAATGGTATCACTTTCTCACCGAGGGCAGAATGGACTTTAGGAGAGAAGGTTCTCAACTATGGCCCAACTGGGACTCGAACCTGCGAACATCAGAATACGAGCTTGACACGCTACTCACTGAGCCAACTACCCCCCACCCCTCGCTCCTTGGCATCAGCCAGGTTACTTGCAATTAATTGGCAACACTGAAAAGAACTAAATCAAATTGAAGAGGCAATGATGTGGGTTTTTTTTTTACTTCTCTTTTGGAATTTCATCAGGTTTCCCAAAAAACAAACAAGCGACCTATTTTTTCGTTGTCGTCTGACACGGTAAGAACTAAACCCTTGTTTTTTTCGGTTTTGGTTGAATAATATTTTTTAAAATCTTTCATTTTCGTATGAATTTTCATCATTAAAGATAGTTAAATTTGGGAAATAGCAGACTTGAACATTATAGACATTCTGTTCCTACTAGAAGTTTCATATTTAAGTGCTAATTTACATTAACAGCGGAAAAAAATTAAAAAAAATTTAATTATTGTTGGTGATATTAATATTGATGTGCCAAATACTAATAAATATGGTTGTGATATGTATTTAAATACTTTGATTGATTTTCATTTATGTAGATAGATGAATCCTCTTTTCCTGCAAACACTGTTCCGCATCCCAAACAAATCTTTCTCTTTTCAATCCATTTGGCCTTTTTTTTTTCTGTTCTTGAATTGCACCAAAATGTTCGGAATCTGTCCCTGTTTTTTGGGTTGCATTCTAACCAAATTTCATCAATGCTTTCTCTCGAAAACGAATCAATTTTCAACTCTTTTGCCAGCTTCTCCATTATTCCCAGAAGATCCTCTTCTCTTTCCCTTGCTCAATTTCACAAATCTCTACATTTTTATTTCTACTATACTGCTCTAGGTTATTATTTGCTATAACCAGTTCCTTAATTTTATCTTCTGATGTTTCGATAACTTTGTGTTCTTTTCAACCTCTTGCTCTAATGTTTCATTTCTTTTTTCCGATTCAACTATTTTATCCAGAAGCTGATCATATTTGTCAGACAGGAATTCTAGCGACTTTTCAACATTATCTAATGTTGTCTTCATTTGTAACAGAGTCACTAATTTGTGATCTATTTCGGTCAAAATTGACTTGACAGCATTTCTCAAAATGTCTGATGTAGCGGATCGGAAATTTATTTTCCAGTGTGCCAGGGATCAGTGTAGGGTTGCCAACTTTGGTGGTGGGGGGGGAGGAGGTTAAAGAATTTAAATTAAAAAATTATATGATTTTACTCAAAATATGAAAACAATATATTATATTCAGTCAAGAAAAAGAAGCATGAAAAAAATTTTGCTAATATGTATTCAGTAAGCATGTTAACAACACCTAACCTTCACTAATGTAAAAGGTGACTCAGTATTATTTATCAGTTTATCAACCCTTCAATAATTTGAGATGACCACCACAAAAGCACTTTTGAAAACAACACTTTGAGAGGATCACCACAAAAGCGCTTTTGAAAAGAACACTTTGAGAGGACCATCACAAAATCACTTTTGAAAAGAACACTTTGAGAGGATCACCACAAAAGCGCTTTTGAAAAGAATACTTTGAGAGGACCATCGCAAAAGCACTTTTGAAAAGAAGGCTTTGAGATCACCACCACAAAAGCGCTTTTGAAAAGAACACTTTGAGAGGACCATCACAAAATCACTTTTGAAAAGAACGCTTTGAGATAACTACCACAAAAGCGCTTTTGAAAAGAACACTTTGAGAGGACCATCACAAAAGCACTTTTGAAAAGAACGCTTTGAGATGACTACCACAAAAGCGCTTTTGAAAAGAACACTTTGAGAGGACCATCACAAAATCACTTTTGAAAAGAACACTTTGAGAGGATCACCACAAAAGCGCTTTTGAAAAGAACACTTTGAGAGGACCATCACAGAAGCGCTTTTGAAAAGAACACTTTGAGAGGACCATCACAAAATCCCTTTTGAAAAGAACACTTTGAGAGGATCACCACAAAAGCGCTTTTGAAAAGAACACTTTGAGAGGACCATCGCAAAAGCACTTTTTGAGAAGAACGCTTTGAGATGACCACCACAAAAGCGCTTTTGAAAAGAACACTTTGAGAGGACCATCACAAAATCACTTTTGAAAAGAACACTTTGAGAGGATCACCACAAAAGCGCTTTTGAAAAGAATACTTTGAGAGGATCACCACAAAATCACTTTTGAAAAGAACACTTTGAGAGGATCACCACAAAAGCGCTTTTGAAAAGAACACTTTGAGAGGACCATCACAGAAGCGCTTTTGAAAAGAACACTTTGAGAGGACCATCACAAAATCCCTTTTGAAAAGAACACTTTGAGAGGATCACCACAAAAGCGCTTTTGAAAAGAACACTTTGAGAGGACCATCGCAAAAGCACTTTTTGAGAAGGACGCTTTGAGATGACCACCACAAAAGCGCTTTTGAAAAGAACACTTTGAGAGGACCATCACAAAATCACTTTTGAAAGAACACTTTGAGAGGATCACCACAAAAGCGCTTTTGAAAAGAATACTTTGAGAGGATCACCACAAAATCACTTTTGAAAAGAACACTTTGAGATGACCACCACAAAAGCGCTTTTGAAAAGAACACTTTGAGAGGACCATCACAAAATCACTTTTGAAAAAAACACTTTGAGAGGACCATCACTAAATCATTTTTGAAAAGAACACTTTGAGATGACCGCCACAAAAGCGCTTTTGAAAAGAACACTTTGAGAGGACCACTACAAAAGCGCTTTTGAAAAGAACACTTTGAGAGGACCATCACAAAATCACTTTTGAAAAGAACACTTTGAGAGGATCACCACAAAAACACTTTTGAAAAGAACACTTTGAGAGGATCACCACCAAAGCGCTTTTGAAAAGAACACTTTGAGAGGATCACCACAAAATCACTTTTGAAAAGAACACTTTGAGAGGATCACCACAAAAGCGCTTTTGAAAAGAACACTTTAAGAGGATCACTACAAAAGCACTTTTGAAAAGAACACTTTGAGAGGACCATCACAAAATCACTTTTGAAAAGAACACTTTGAGAGGATCACCACAAAAGCGCTTTTGAAAAGAACACTGAGAGGATCACTACAAAAGCGCTTTTGAAAAGAACACTTTGAGAGGACCATCACAAAATCACTTTTGAAAACAACACTTTGAGAGGATCACCACAAAAGCGCTTTTGAAAAGAACACTTTGAGAGGATCACCACAAAATCACTTTTGAAAAGAACACTTTGAGAGGATCACCACAAAAGCGCTTTTGAAAAGAACACTTTAAGAGGATCACTACAAAAGCACTTTTGAAAAGAACACTTTGAGAGGACCATCACAAAATCACTTTTGAAAAGAACACTTTGAGAGGATCACCACAAAAGCGCTTTTGAAAAGAACACTGAGAGGATCACTACAAAAGCGCTTTTGAAAAGAACACTTTGAGAGGACCATCACAAAATCACTTTTGAAAACAACACTTTGAGAGGATCACCACAAAAGCGCTTTTGAAAAGAACACTTTGAGAGGATCACCACAAAAGCGCTTTTGAAAAGAACACTTTGAGAGGACCATCACAGAAGCGCTTTTGAAAAGAACACTTTGAGAGGATCACCACAAAAGCGCTTTTGAAAAGAACACTTTGAAAGGACCATCGCAAAAGCACTTTTTGAGAAGGACGCTTTGAGATGACCACCACAAAAGCGCTTTTGAAAAGAACACTTTGAGAGGACCATCACAAAATCACTTTTGAAAAGAACACTTTGAGAGGATCACCACAAAAGCGCTTTTGAAAAGAATACTTTGAGAGGATCACCACAAAATCACTTTTGAAAAGAACACTTTGAGATGACCACCACAAAAGCGCTTTTGAAAAGAACACTTTGAGAGGACCATCACAAAATCACTTTTGAAAAAAACACTTTGAGAGGACCATCACTAAATCATTTTTGAAAAGAACACTTTGAGATGACCGCCAGAAAAGCGCTTTTGAAAAGAACACTTTGAGAGGACCACTACAAAAGCGCTTTTGAAAAGAACACTTTGAGAGGACCATCACAAAATCACTTTTGAAAAGATCACTTTGAGAGGATCACCACAAAAACACTTTTGAAAAGAACACTTTGAGAGGATCACCACCAAAGCGCTTTTGAAAAGAACACTTTGAGAGGATCACCACAAAATCACTTTTGAAAAGAACACTTTGAGAGGATCACCACAAAAGCGCTTTTGAAAAGAACACTTTAAGAGGATCACCACAAAAGCACTTTTGAAAAGAACACTTTGAGAGGACCATCACAAAATCACTTTTGAAAAGAACACTTTGAGATGACCGCCACAAAAGCGCTTTTGAAAAAAACACTGAGAGGATCACTACAAAAGCGCTTTTGAAAAGAACACTTTGAGAGGACCATCACAAAATCACTTTTGAAAAGAACACTTTGAGAGGATCACCACAAAAACACTTTTGAAAAGAACACTTTGAGATGACCACCACAAAAGCGCTTTTGAAAAGAACACTTTGAGATGACCACCACAAAAGCGCTTTTGAAAAGAACACTTTGAGAGGATCACCACAAAATCACTTTTGAAAAGAACACTTTGAGAGGATCACCACAAAAGCGCTTTTGAAAAGAACACTTTAAGAGGATCACTACAAAAGCGCTTTTGAAAAGAACACTTTGAGATGACCACCACAAAAGCGCTTTTGAAAAGAACACTTTGAGAGGACCATCACAAAATCACTTTTGAAAAGAACACTTTGAGAGGATCACCACAAAAGCGCTTTTGAAAAGAACACTTTGAGAGGACCACTACAAAAGCACTTTTGAAAAAAAAAACAAAAAACTTTGAGGGAAACCACCACAAAAAACACTTTGAGAAGCACTGCACCAGAAGATTTAGTCTTTGAAAATCTGGAAAATGAGAAAAACATTTGAATAACAAGACTATTATTGACCCTGCATTTAGTGAAAACTCGGAGCAGTCAATCCAGTATATATAATAGCATGAACCATAATATTAAAATATAAATTTTACTTCGGGATATTGGATTTTTCCTGGGGGTTGTAGGGAGGGAGGCGAAGTGATCACACCAATCTCCTTAGGAGGGGGAGGGGGGGGGGCTCAGTCGGTAGCGCGCCAGGCTCGTAATCTGTAGTTCCCAGGTTCGAGTCCAAGCTGGGTCAGCGTTGAGATTTATCTCCGCAAAATTCCCCGCCCTGCTCACGGTCGGTAGGGGACACCGATGGGCTTGGAAAGGCCTCCGCCCGTCGGATGGGACGTTAAGCCGTGGCTCCGTGTGCGGGAGAGCCATACCCTGTGCACGTTAAAGAATACGCTGGATGGCCTTGACGGGAGGCTACCATCTTTCTCCCAACAGCTGTTCCAGTGGGTCCCCTCCCCCAACCTTCTCTGAGCCTTCGGGGTCCATGTGACCTGGCCATTTAGCCCATGGTGTGCAAAAAAGTGCCGCTCAGAGGTAAAACAACCCAACAACCCACCAATCTCCGTAGTTATGCCCTTGCCAAGCTGATTTTCAGCAACACACTTTATCTCTGTAAAGGACTTAATTCTGATAACTCTGTTGCATCTCTTTCGTGTGAAAAAAAAAAGATAATATTGTGAATTTTGTAACCTACTGCCAGAGAAGAAATATTGCAATAACAGAAACATGTTTTTCCCCAATACGAAGCCGAAATACCGGTGAAAAAAAAGGAAAACGCAACAGACAGAGTTGGAAACAATCCAAAATCCACTTTTCTAATCAGTTTTTTTTATCTTCAGAGCAATTTATCGTAATCCTTTTACAAGTCGCCGGCTTTTCCTACCAATATTTCGTAACTCCATCCAAATCTCGCGATCCCATCTTCCAGAAATACACTGGTTGATCAAAATTAAATAATAATGGAATTGAAAAAGTATAAAAGTAAATGGCGTGAACTGTTACGTGCAGTGACTAAACCAAGGATTATAATATTGCTTATAACCAGACTCTTTGTATGCTTGGGGCGGGGGTGGCTCAGTCGGTAGCGCGCCAGGCTCGTAATCTGTAGTTCCCAGGTTCGAGTCCCAGCTGGGTCAGCGTTGAGATTTATCTCCGCAAAATTCCCCGTCTTGCCCACGGTCAGTAGGGGACACCGATGGGCTTGGAAATGCCGCCGTCCGTCGGATGGGACGTTAAGCCGTGGCCCCTTGTGCGGGAGAGCCATACCCTGTGCACGTTAAAGAACACGCAGGATGGCCTTGACGGGAGGCTACCATCTGTCTCCCAACAGCTGTTCCAGTGAGTCCCCTCCCCCAACCTTCTCTGAGCCTTCGGGGTCCATGTGACCTGGCCATTTAGCCCATGGTGTGCAAAAAAAAGTGCCGCTCAGAGGTAAAACAACCCAACCCTTTGATCGCTTGAATAACATACACTAAGGCACTTCCCGAAAATCAGAGACCAGAGAGGTGACCAGTCTTAGGATCTTATCCGTCCGTCTATTAGACCCCAGCATATCGAATGGGTTGGGTTGTTTTACCTCTGAGCGGCAGTTTTTTGCACACCATGGGCTAAATGGCCAGGTCACAAGGACCAGGAAGGCTCAGAGAAGGTTGGGGGAGGGGACCCACTGGAACAGCTGTTGGGAGACAGATGGTAGCCTCCCGTCAAGGCCATCCAGCGCGTTATTTAACGTGCACAGGGTATGGCTCTCCCGCACACAGAGCCACGGCTTAACGTCCCATCCGATAGACGGCTGCCTTTCTAAGCCCATCGGTGTCCCCTACTGATCGTGGGCAGGGCGGGGAATTTTGTGGAGATAAATCTTAACGCTGACCCAGCTGGGACTCGAACCTGGGAACTACTGATTACGAGCCTGGCGCGCTACCGACTGAACCACCCCCGGCCCGACCCAGCATATCGAAATTAAAACTCATTAGTACGCCACTAGTTGTATACATATACAATTTTTCAATTTTGGAAGATGAAATTGCGTGCGTATTTAACCGACGCAATCATCAGTATGCAAATTAGCCAATATAATTATGCATGGCTCTCAGACGTAGAGCATACACCTTATTAATATGCAAGCCGCGGATGTAAAAGAAATTTGTATATAATGAGGGAAGGGGGCAAGTGACGCAATCCAACTGGAAAAAATTTAAACGAGGGACCAAGAGACTGGATTTCCATTTAAGTATAATATTTCCTCTTTCCATTTTAAAGGTCTTTATAAAAAATTTCTTGAAAAATGCGTGAAATATGTACAATTTAATAATTTTCGCCTCTGTTATTCTTACTAACACTCTCAAAGGATATGAAGAAGGTATGGGACATTTTTTCCTACACTCCATTCCATAAGTGGCTCATACCAACCGTTCCTAATTCCCTTTAATGAGCGGGGCGGGGGTGGTTCAGTCGGAAGCGCGCCAGGCTCGTAATCTTCAGTTCCCAGGTTCGAGTCCCAGCTGGGTCAGCGTTGAGATTTATCTCCGCAAAATTCCCCGCCCTGCCCACGGTCAGTAGGGGACACCGATGGACTTGGAAAGGCCACCGTCCGTCGGATGGGACGTTAAGCCGTGGCCCCGTGTGCGGGAGAGCCATACCCTGTGCACGTTAAAGAACACGCTGGATGGCCTTGACGGGAGGCTACCATCTGTCTCCCAACAGCTATTCCAGTGGATCCCCTCCCCCAACCTTCTCTGAGCCTTCGGGGTCCATGTGACCTGGCCATTTAGCCCATGGTGTGCAAAAAAGTGCCGCTCAGAGGTAAAACAACCCAACCCAGGGGTAAAACAACACACCCATTATCCTAGTTTCATTACTATTTATTTAGGGGGGGGGGAGCTTTTGCAGCTTTTTAACTTTAATTAAGGGTTTCATGGCATATTTTTTATTTTGTGTAAGGTATTAGAGTCCTCATTTGTTAATGCACCAAGTCTAAAACAATCAAATCGTGCGTTTTTTTTTTACATTTGCTTTTTATAAAGGAACTGGAACTCGGAAGGGGAGGGGGATTATTAAGGTGTTTTGGTCCCCTCAAGAGATAAGAATCCCGAAAAGGTTAAGAAACACTGATTTCTCAGATATGATAGTTCCACCCAGCAGCTAACCTTTCGTTTATTTATGAATACTTGAAGCAAACTTCATGGGAAAAGTTTTGTGAAAATGCCATCAATCATTTAAAGCAATGCTCGTCTGACGTGTTAAAGTAATTAGCTTTGAAAGTTTCTTTCACGAATTGGGGCAAACACCATCATGTTGATGAACTGCATATTCATGTTCCTCCAACTGTAGGAGGAAATTGTTATTTGCTCTATATACTTAAAAGCTTCCTTCATCCATCCTATAGGAATCATTAGTCGCTATTCTATAAGTATTTTCAGCTATTATTCCATAGGGCAAGATCTGAGAGTTACGGAATTATAGTTAAAAGCTTCGAAAGTGGAAGAATACAAATTTAAAAAAAATAAATTCTGCAATCAAACTAAAAATGATTCTTATCAAAGCTTTGTACTGTAACTTAAAAATAAAGGGACGATTTTTCTCTTAAGATGATCACAAATGGGCGCTCCTTTGCTTCAAGTAAAAGGGACGATATTCTCTTAAGATGATCACAAATGGGCGCTCCTTTGCTTCACATTAAAGGGATGATTTATCTCTTAAGATGATCACAAATGGGTATTCCTTTGCTTCACGTTAAAGGGACGATATTTCTCTTAAGATGATCATAAATGGGCGTTCCTTTGCCTTCACTTAAAGGGATGATTTATCTCTTAAGATGATCACAAATGGATATTCCTTTGCTTCACGTTAAAGGGACGATTTTTCTCTTAAGATGATCACAAATGGGCGTTCCTTTGCCTTCACTTAAAGGGATGATTTTTCTCTTAAGATGATCACAAATTGGCGTTCCATTGCCTTCACATTAAAGGGATGATTTTTCTCTTAAGATGATCACAAATGGGCGTTCCTTTGCCTTCACTTAAAGGGATGATTTTTCTCTTAAGATGATCACAAATGAGCGTTCCTTTGCTTCATGTTAAAAGGTCGATTTTTCTCTTAAGATGATCATAAATTGGCGTTCCTTTGTCTTCATTTAAAGGTACGATTTTTCTCTTAAGATGATCACAAATGGGTATTCCTTTGCTTCACGTTAAAGGGACGATTTTTCTCTTAAGATGATCACAAATGGGCGTTCCTTTGCCTTCACTTAAAGGGATGATTTTTCTCTTAAGATGATCACAAATGAGCGTTCCTTTGCTTCATGTTAAAAGGTCGATTTTTCTCTTAAGATGATCATAAATTGGCGTTCCTTTGCCTTCATTTAAAGGTACGATTTTTCTCTTAAGATGATCACAAATGGGTATTCCTTTGCTTCACGTTAAAGGGACGATTTTTCTCTTAAGATGATCACAAATGGGCGTTCCTTTGCCTTCACTTAAAGGGATGATTTTTCTCTTAAGATGATCACAAATGGGTATTCCTTTGCTTCACGTTAAAGGGACGATTTTTCTCTTAAGATGATCACAAATGGGCGTTCCTTTGCCTTCACTTAAAGGGATGATTTTTCTCTTATGATCACAAATGGGCGTTCCTTTGCCTTCACATTAAAGGGATGATTTTTCTCTTAAGATGATCACAAATTGGCGTTCCATTGCTTCACATCGGTTGGTTATGGTTGTATTAAGTCAGTGATTTTAAAACTGGGGTTCGGAAATCATTGAAGAAAACTTCGATATCGTAGAGCAGTGCTCCTCAATCTTTTATGCTTCACGTACCCGCTGGAAATGTGTATGTAACTGGCGTACCCTTTATATAAATAGATAAAACTATAGTTATAGTATAATAATGCCAACTTAGCGACTTTGTTACTAGATCTAGAGACTTTTGAGCTCTCACGGTGTACGCCAAAAATTTTTACCGCGTACCCCACATTGAGAACCTCTATCGTAGAGAGAAAGGAATTGTCTCGTAATCTGTAGTTCCCAGGTCCGAGTCCTGCTATGCCAGCGTTGATATTTATTCCTTTTGATATTATCACAATGCCTCCTTGCTTGGAAGTTATGAAGTCATTCTTAATATCAAATGCCTGCCTTATCAGCAATAGCATAACTAAGAGCTAAAGGGCTTGTGATGAAATTTAATGAGGTAACCCTAACTTAACTACATTGGTTTTCATAAATTAAGGAAAATCCCTATGTTAAGTCAATGAGAAACTAACTAGTCGGTAGCGAGCCTGGCACGCTACCGACTGAACCACTCCCCCCCCCCCCCACCTAGCCGGGTTGTATCTGAACCCACGATCTCCCGATAACATGTCATGTGATCTGACCCCTGAGCTACCGGCCGTCGAACAATCATTCTCTATTAGTGACTGTAAGCATTATTCTGCGGGGCGAGATCCTACCCGGTTAATATTTACCTAACAAATTATTACCAGGTGTATATCTATTATACACCTGGAGATTCTATTATTTCAGGTAAAACAGAGTTTCTTTCTATAGGAATCAGCACAAAAGTATCGCTAGGATCTTATATGGTTGCTCTAATATCGACAAATTTGACGATATTTCAACAACGCGAATTTTGGGGAAAATTTTAAAGTTTGTAAGAAACTTCTACAAAGTTTTACAGTGGATAATTCGATAACTACGATTAGATTTATTATATTTTCTGTTACTGCGGCCAGCAGGCTCGGAAAATATATTTGTGCGGCCCGTTGACAGGACGAGACTGTACGCAACTGCTATAGGCGATTATGCATACAAAAATCAGTAGGGGGGGGGGGGGGGGTGGCTCAGTCGGTAGCGCGCCAGGCTCGTAATATGCAGTTCCCAGGTTCGAGTCCCAGCTGGGTCAGTGCTGAGATTTATTTCGCAAAATTCCACTCCCTGACGTTGGTCAGTAAGAGATAATGATGGTCTTGGAAAGACCGCCGTCCGTCGGATGGGACGTTAAGCCGTGGCCTCGTGTGCGGGAGAGCCATACCCTGTGCACGTTAAAGAACACGCTGGATGGCCTTGACCGAAGGCTACCATCTGTCACCTAACAGCTGTTCTAGTGGGCCCCCTCCCCCAACCTTCTCTGAGCCTTCGGGGTCCTTGTGACCTGGCCATTCAGCCCATGGTGTGCAAAAAAGTGCCGCTCAGAAGTAAAACAACCCAACCCAACTTCTCATGAGCAAATAAAAACAGACATCTCCTGAAGAAAAGCAAATTCAGAAGAAATCCATAAAAGATTCAAATCAAAGAGAAAGAATGTCATGCCAGTCGTCGAAATGCGAAAAAAAAAATATTTGCTGTTACGAAGATAGGAATGAAAACGGACTTCGACGTGTTAATAAGAGATTCTAAGAAGATGCGAACTCAGCAAGTCCGAGAAAGGAACAATGCAAGTGCTTTTGCAAAACAGGTGTGCGACCGCTGTTGATCGATTCCTTGATATCTGTCCCCTGTGGCCTCTTCCTCTCATCAATGACACTATGACGTTCTTCTAAAAAATCTTCTAGATCGAGGGACCAGACGAGGGAGGTCTTTTCCGTAATCAACACACGCTGACCTTAACACTCTCGTTTGCAATTCCCGGAGCTGATCTCGGCCCAGCTGCACCATTTATCACGAGAAAGGACGAATCGGGATCCCTCTATTCGCCGTGAATAGGCAGCACAGGTGACCCCTATTGACCCCTATCACGACTTCGCCGTCACTTCGCTTGCACCGTTGACCTTTGCAGGCATTTCGAAGCGGAAGAAGTGAGAGGGGGGATCATCACACAAATTGGGGTCACAAGAAATAGAGCAAATTATCTGGCGTGTATTTCTGCCGCTTTCACCTGCGAATTTTCCTTTCGGTTTGGTTGGATACGTTCGAGGGAGAGAACACTTGTTGAGATGCAACATTCGAAAACAAGTTGGGTTGTTTTACCTCTGAGCGGCACTTTTTTGCACACAATGGACTAATGGCAAAGTTACAAGGACCCCAAAGGCTCAGAGAAGGTTGGGGGAGGGGACCCACTGGAACAGCTGTTGGGAGACAGATGGTAGCCTCCCGTCAAGGCCATCCAGCGTGTTCTTTAACGTTGGATTGTTTTACCTCTGAGCGGCACTTTTTTGCACACAATGGGCTAATGGCAAGGTTACAAGGACCCCGAAGGCTCAGAGAAGGTTGGGGGATTGGACCCGCTGGAACAGCTGTTGGGAGACAGAGGGTAGCCTCCCGTCAAGGCCATCCAGCGTGTTCTTTAATGTGCAGAGGGTATGGCTCTCCCGCACACGGAGCCACGGCTTAACGTCTCATCCGACGGACGGCGGTCTTTCAAAGCCCAGCGGTGTCCTATGCTGAAAGAGTGGGGAGTTTTGCGGAGATAAATCTCAACGCTGGGCTAACTGGGACTCGAACGGGGAAGTACAGATTACGAGCCACTTCCGCCCCTGGAAAACTAGTACCAGAGTGGAATGGACAAGAGGTTAACCTGTTTATCTGCGGAACAAAGAGACTGGGTTCGAATATCGGAGAAGGCAACAATGCTTGTGTTGTCTTTTTCTGAGAGTCGCCTCCCTCACAGAAAAAGATAAAATAAAAATAAATACCTCCACAAGCAGCTGCTTGCTCACAGAAACATTCTTCATATTGTATGACAGTGATAGGCTCCTATTCATAATATATTTTATATTAGAAGTCAGTAAGGGAAATATTCTTCATATTGTATGACAGTGATAGGCACCTATTTAGAATATATCATATATTAGAAGTCAGTAAGAGAAACATTCTTCATATTGTATGACAGTGATAGGCTCCTATTTAGAATGTATTATATATTAGTAGTCAGTAACAGATACATTCTTCATATTGTATGACAGTGATAGGCTCCTATTTAGAATATATTATATATTAGAAGTCAGTAAGAGAAACATTCTTCATATTGTATGACAGTGATAGGCTCCTATTTAGAATATATTATATATTAGAAGTCAGTAAGAGAAACATTCTTCATATTGTATGACAGTGATAGGCTCCTATTTATAATATATTATATAAGTAGTCAGTAACAGATACATTCTTCATATTGTATGACAGTGATAGGCTCCTATTTAGAATATATTATATATTAGAAGTCAGTAAGAGAAACATTCTTCATATTGTATGACAGTGATAGGCTCCTATTCATAATATATTTTATATTAGAAGTCAGTAAGGGAAATATTCTTCATATTGTATGACAGTGATAGGCACCTATTTAGAATATATCATATATTAGAAGTCAGTAAGAGAAACATTCTTCATATTGTATGACAGTGATAGGCTCCTTTAGAATATATTATATATTAGAAGTCAGTAAAGAGAAACATTCTTCATATTGTATGACAGTGATAGGCAACTATTTAGAATGTATTATATATTAGAAGTCAGTAAGAGAAACATTCTTCATATTGTATGACAGTGATAGGCTCCTATTTAGAATATATCATATATTAGAAGTCAGTAAGAGAAACATTCTTCATATTGTATGACAGTGATAGGCTCCTATTTAGAATATATTATATATTAGAAGTCAGTAAGAGAAACATTCTTCATATTGTATGACAGTTATAGGCTCCTGTTTATAATATATTTTATATTAGAAGTCAGTAAGAGAAATATTCTTCATATTATATGACAGTGATAGGCTCCTATTTAGAATATATTATATATCAGAAGTCAGTAACAGAAACATTCTTCATATTGTATGACAGTGATAGGCTCCTATTTTTAATATATTATATATTAGTAGTCAGTAACAGATACATTCTTCATATTGTATGACAGTGATAGGCTCCTATTTAGAATATATTTTATATTAGAAGTCAGTAAGAGAAACATTCTTCATATTGTATGACAGTGATAGGCTCCTATTTATAATATATTATATATTAGTAGTCAGTAACAGAAACATTCTTCATATTGTATGACAGTGATAGGCTCCTATTCATAATATATTTTATATTAGAAGTCAGTAAGGGAAATATTCTTCATATTGTATGACAGTGATAGGCACCTATTTAGAATATATCATATATTAGAAGTCAGTAAGAGAAACATTCTTCATATTGTATGACAGTGATAGGCTCCTATTTAGAATATATTATATATTAGAAGTCAGTAAGAGAAACATTCTTCATATTGTATGACAGTTATAGGCTCCTGTTTATAATATATTTTATATTAGAAGTCAGTAAGAGAAATATTCTTCATATTATATGACAGTGATAGGCTCCTATTTAGAATATATTATATATCAGAAGTCAGTAACAGAAACATTCTTCATATTGTATGACAGTGATAGGCTCCTATTTATAATATATTATATATTAGTAGTCAGTAACAGATACATTCTTCATATTGTATGACAGTGATAGGCTCCTATTTAGAATATATTATATATTAGAAGTCAGTAAGAGAAACATTCTTCATATTGTATGACAGTTATAGGCTCCTGTTTATAATATATTTTATATTAGAAGTCAGTAAGAGAAATATTCTTCATATTGTATGACAGTGATAGGCACCTATTTATAATATATTATATATTAGTAGTCAGTAACAGATACATTCTTCATATTGTATGACAGTGATAGGCTCCTATTTGGAATATATTTTATATTAGAAGTCAGTAAGAGAAACATTCTTCATATTGTATGACAGTGATAGGCTCCTATTTATAATATATTATATATTAGTAGTCAGTAACAGATACATTCTTCATATTGTATGACAGTGATTTGCTCCTATTTAGAATATATTATATATTAGAAGTCAGTAAGAGAAACATTCTTCATATTGTATGACAGTGATAGGCTCCTATTTAGAATATATTATATATTAGAAGTCAGTAAGAGAAACATTCTTCATACTGTATGACAGTTATAGGGTCCTGTTTATAATATATTTTATATTAGAAGTCAGTAAGAGAAATATTCTTCATATTGTATGACAGTGATAGGCTCCTATTTAGAACATATTATATATCAGAAGTCAGTAACAGAAACATTCTTCATATTGTATGACAGTGATAGGCTCCTATTTTTAATATATTATATATTAGTAGTCAGTAACAGATACATTCTTCATATTGTATGACAGTGATAGGCTCCTATTTAGAATATATTTTATATTAGAAGTCAGTAAGAGAAACATTCTTCATATTGTATGACAGTGATAGGCTCCTATTTATAATATATTATATATTAGTAGTCAGTAACAGAAACATTCTTCATATTGTATGACAGTGATAGGCACCTATTTAGAATATATCATATATTAGAAGTCAGTAAGAGAAACATTCTTCATATTGTATGACAGTGATAGGCACCTATTTAGAATACATTATATATTAGAAGTCAGTAACTGAAACATTCTTCATATTGTATGACAGTGATAGGCTCCTATTTAGAATATATTATATATCAGAAGTCAGTAACAGAAACATTCTTCATATTGTATGACAGTGATAGGCTCCTATTTTTAATATATTATATATTAGTAGTCAGTAACAGATACATTCTTCATATTGTATGACAGTGATAGGCTCCTATTTAGAATATATTTTATATTAGAAGTCAGTAAGAGAAACATTCTTCATATTGTATGACAGTGATAGGCTCCTATTTATAATATATTATATATTACTAGTCAGTAACAGATACATTCTTCATATTGTATGACAGTGATTTGCTCCTATTTAGAATATATTATATATTAGAAGTCAGGAAGAGAAATATTCTTCGTATTGTATGACAGTGATAGGCTCCTATTTAGAATATATTATATATTAGAAGTCAGTAAGAGAAATATTCTTCATATTGTATGACAGTGATAGGCTCCTATTTATAATATATTTTATATTAGAAGTCAGTAAGAGGAATATTCTTCATATTGCATGACAGTGATAGGCACCTATTTAGAATATATTATATATTAGAAGTCAGTAAGAGAAACATTCTTCATATTGTATGACAGTGATAGGCTCCTATTTAGAATATATTATATATTAGAAGTCAGTAAGAGAAACATTCTTCATATTGTATGACAGTGATAGGCTCCTATTTATAATATATTATATATTAGTAGTCAGTAACAGATACATTCTTCATATTGTATGACAGTGATAGGCTCCTATTTAGAATATATTATATATTAGAAGTCAGTAACAGAAACATTCTTCATATTGTATGACAGTGATAGGCTCCTATTTAGAATATATTATATATTAGAAGTCAGTAAGAGAAACATTCTTCATATTGTATGACAGTTATAGGCTCCTGTTTATAATATATTTTATATTAGAAGTCAGTAAGAGAAATATTCTTCATATTGTATGACAGTGATAGGCACCTATTTATAATATATTATATATTAGTAGTCAGTAACAGATACATTCTTCATATTGTATGACAGTGATAGGCTCCTATTTGGAATATATTTTATATTAGAAGTCAGTAAGAGAAACATTCTTCATATTGTATGACAGTGATAGGCTCCTATTTATAATATATTATATATTAGTAGTCAGTAACAGATACATTCTTCATATTGTATGACAGTGATTTGCTCCTATTTAGAATATATTATATATTAGAAGTCAGTAAGAGAAACATTCTTCATACTGTATGACAGTTATAGGCTCCTATTTATAATATATTTTATATTAGAAGTCAGTAAGAGAAATATTCTTCATATTGTATGACAGTGATAGGCACCTATTTAGAATATATTATATATTAGTAGTCAGTAACAGATACATTCTTCATATTGTATGACAGTGATAGGCTCCTATTTAGAATATATTATATATTAGTAGTCAGTAACAGATACATTCTTCATATTGTATGACAGTGATAGGCTCCTATTTATAATATATTATATAAGTAGTCAGTAACAGATACATTCTTCATATTGTATGACAGTGATAGGCTCCTATTTAGAATATATTATATATTAGTAGTCAGTAACAGATACATTCTTCATATTGTATGACAGTGATAGGCTCCTATTTAGAATATATTATATATTAGAAGTCAGTAAGAGAAACATTCTTCATATTGTATGACAGTGATAGGCTCCTATTTATAATATATTATATAAGTAGTCAGTAACAGATACATTCTTCATATTGTATGACAGTGATAGGCTCCTATTTAGAATATATTATATATTAGTAGTCAGTAACAGATACATTCTTCATATTGTATGACAGTGATAGGCTCCTATTTAGAATATATTATATATTAGAAGTCAGTAAGAGAAACATTCTTCATATTGTATGACAGTGATAGGCTCCTATTTATAATATATTATATAAGTAGTCAGTAACAGATACATTCTTCATATTGTATGACAGTGATAGGCTCCTATTTAGAATATATTATATATTAGAAGTCAGTAAGAGAAACATTCTTCATATTGTATGACAGTGATAGGCTCCTATTTATAATATATTATATATTAGTAGTCAGTAACAGATACATTCTTCATATTGTATGACAGTGATAGGCTCCTATTTAAAATATATTATATATTAGAAGTCAGTAAGAGAAACATTCTTCATATTGTATGACAGTGATAGGCTCCTATTTAGAATGTATTATATATTAGTAGTCAGTAACAGATACATTCTTCATATTGTATGACAGTGATAGGCTCCTATTTAGAATATATTATATATTAGAAGTCAGTAAGAGAAACATTCTTCATATTGTATGACAGTGATAGGCTCCTATTTATAATATATTATATATTAGAAGTCAGTAAGAGAAACAATCTTCATATTGAATGACAGTGATAGGCTCCTATTTAGAATATATTATATATTAGAAGTCAGTAAGAGAAACAATCTTCATATTGAATGACAGTGATAGGCTCCGATTTATAATATATTATATATTAGTAGTCAGTAACAGATACATTCTTCATATTGTATGACAGTGATAGGCTCCTATTTAGAATATATTATATATTAGAAGTCAGTAAGAGAAACATTCTTCATATTGTATGACAGTGATAGGCTCCTATTTATAATATATTATATATTAGTAGTCAGTAACAGATACATTCTTCATATTGTATGACAGTGATAGGCTCCTATTTAGAATATATTATATATTAGAAGTCAGTAAGAGAAACATTCTTCATATTGTATGACAATGATAGGCTCCTATTTAGAATATATTATATATTAGAAGTCAGTAAGAGAAACATACTTCATATTGTATGACAGTGATAGGCTCCTATTTATAATATATTATATATTAGTAGTCAGTAACAGATACATTATTCATATTGTATGACAGTGATAGGCTCCTATTTAGAATATATTATATATTAGAAGTCAGTAAGAGAAACATTCTTCATATTGTATGACAGTGATAGGCTCCTATTTAGAATATATTATATATTATTAGTCAGTAACAGATACTTTCTTCATATTGTATGACAGTGATAGGCTCCTATTTAGAATATATTATATATTAGAAGTCAGTAAGAGAAACATTCTTCATATTGAATGACAGTGATAGGCTCCTATTTATAATATATTATATATTAGTAGTCAGTAACAGATACATTCTTCATATTGTATGACAGTGATAGGCTCCTATTTAGAATATATTATATATTAGAAGTCAGTAAGAGAAACATTCTTCATATTGAATGACAGTGATAGGCTCCTATTTAGAATATATTATATATTAGAAGTCAGTAAGAGAAACATTCTTCATATTGAATGACAGTGATAGGCTCCTATTTAGAATATATTATATATTAGAAGTCAGTAAGAGAAACATTCTTCATATTGAATGACAGTGATAGGCTCCTATTTATAATATATTATATATTAGTAGTCAGTAACAGATACATTCTTCATATTGTATGACAGTGATAGGCTCCTATTTAGAATATATTATATATTAGAAGTCAGTAAGAGAAACATTCTTCATATTGAATGACAGTGATAGGCTCCTATTTAGAATATATTATATATTATTAGTCAGTAACAGATACATTATTCATATTGTATGACAGTGATAGGCTCCTGTTTAGAATATATTAGATATTGGAAGTCAGTTGCAAGTAGATTGCTCCAGAAAAAAATTTATTTTAAATGCAGACAAAAATGGACTTTGTGAAATCACTTGAAGTCAGGTTCGTGTAATCTAATTCAACGGTTTCCAAAGAGCGTGCCGCGAAATTTCTGATATTATTGCTGATAAAAGGAAATTCATAAACCATTTTGTTGCTATTTTCTGCCATAAAGTCTTCATTTAAGTTTTCAGTTTAATCAAAAACGTATCCATATTATATTTTAACGTTAAAACCAAAATGAACACAATTCATGCCCCTAACACGTACGTACTAACCTCAAGATACGTCAGAACTTGAACAGAGTTGCTCTGCTTTTACAAACGACGCCATAGAAATATTACTGAAGGCAAACTGCGCATGCGCGAGCTTTCCCGTAAGGTTGCCAACCTGAATTTTTAGTGTGCCGTGAGTAAATGAAGTTTGAGAGTCACTGCTCTAGTTTATAAGAGCGATCCCGATCTCGTTTGCTTTTTGTGAGAAAAATCTGCCAGTTGTGTTGTCTTTGGGTCGTGCGTTGTTTTACCTGTGAGCGGCATTTCCTTTCTTTTGCACACAATGGGCAAGGTCACAATGACCCCAAGAGAAGGTTCGGGAAGGGAACCCACTGGAGAGCTGTTAGGAGACAGATGGAAGTCCAGCATCCATTAAGGCCATCCAGCGTGTTCTTTAAAGTGGACAGGGTGTGGCTCTACCGCACACGGAGCCACGGCTTTGCGTCGCATCTGACGGACGGCTGCTTTTCCAAGATCATGACTTCCCCCCCCCCCCATACACACACTTTCTCACCGGGGGCAGGCAACAGGAGTTAACGAAGAAAATTCTTAACACTGAAAGTGCTGGGACTCGAACCTGGGAACTATAGATTATGAAATTGGTGATCAACCGACTCAGCAAATTCCTTCCAGCACTGAGGCGTAAGGAAGGAATTACAGATCCGACGAAAAGAATTAATCGTGCTTTTATGATGCGTGGTATAAAAATGATCGTTATACCAGCGAATATCTGGAGCGTGTACAGCAACTGTACACGCTCCAGTTACCGTTCACAGCAAACTGGAGCGTGTGCAGTTACTGCACACGCTCCAGTTTGCTGTGAACGGTAACTGCACACGCTCAATATTTCTGTGAGTGGG
Source organism: Ryuthela nishihirai (assembly GCA_038380435.1). Lineage (NCBI taxonomy): Eukaryota > Metazoa > Arthropoda > Arachnida > Araneae > Heptathelidae > Ryuthela > Ryuthela nishihirai. Next base: position 71,436,686 of record JAWZYU010000001.1, read on the forward strand.
TCCACACGATCCAGGTCTTTGTGAGCTCACACGATCCAATGTGCTGTGAACATTAACCGCAACCGCTCCAGTTTGCTGTGAAGGGTAACTGCACACGCTCCATATTCATTGCATTATATATTCATACGCATTATATATATTAAAAAATATCCGAACACTATGGTTGATTACAGAATTCTGAAAAAAATATCTGGCAACGTTTTTTTTAGAAATTACTGATCTGGTGTCACGTGACAAAAAGGGCACGTGAAAAACTTTCGTGTCACGTGACACGAAGGGTGCCCGATCACAAATTTCTAAAAAAAATCGTTGCCAGATATTTTTTCTGAATTCTGTAATCAACCATAGTGTTCGGATACTTTTTTGAGCGACTATAAGAGACCTACATTAGGTAAATATAGAGGAAAAATTGTCTTTAGCAGAGTGGGATCTGAACCCACGACCTCCTGACAAGATGTCTAGTGCTTTGACCGCTGAGCTACCAGCATCTGATCTCTATTTGTGGTTTTAATTAAGCATTATACCATGGAGTTAATCACTGAAAATCTATATGACTGATATTGAAGGCACCTTCCAGATGCTTTCTGAAGGTCACACTACCTGAGGTCATGGATTCGGATCGCACTCATCTAACGACAATTTTTCATCTTTAATTATTTAATGTATGTCTCGTACAAGTGCTTATTTATTATTCAACGTAGTATCCTTAAGCTTGATAAAAGGTGTGTTGACTTTAAAAAAAAAATGTCTCTTGATGTGTGTACTAACCTGGAAAGCGCTTTCTGGAACAGAGTCCTCAGTTACGGTCAGATAGATTTCCAATGATTAACTCCGTGGTACAGTCGCTCAAAAAAGTATCCGAACACTGTTTGATTACAGAATTGAGAAAAAATATCTGGCAACGTTTTTTTTTAGAAATTAGTGATCTGGCAACCTTTGTGTCACGTGATTACAGAATTCAGGAAAAATATCTGGAGCGTGTACAGCAACTGTACACGCTCCAGTTACCGTTCACAGCAAACTGGAGCGTGTGCAGTTACTGCACACGCTCCAGTTTGCTGTGAATGGTAACTGCACACGCTCAATATTTCCGTGAGTGAGCCCACACGATCTAGTATCAAAATAATATGACCACCTACAGTCGCTCAAAAAAGAATCCGAACACCATGGTTGATTACAGAATTCAGAAAAAATATCTGGCAACGATTTTTTTTAGAAATTAGTGATCTGGAAACCTTCGTGTCACGTGACATGAAGGTTGCCAGATCACTCATTTCTAAAAAAATCGTTGCCAGATATTTTTTCTCAATTCTGTAATCAAACATAGTGTTCGGATACTTTTTTGAGCGACTGTACCATGCTTAAAGCCGCGATGAAAGCGATGTTAACCAGAAGCCGATAGCTCAGCGTTCAGAGCCCCTGGCAAATAATCAGGAAGTGGTTGATCCCGCCCAGAAAATGATATTTTTTTTTCTCTCTCTATAATAATTTAATAAAAAAAAATTTAATTTATAATGACGAAAATGCAAGAGTGGCACGAAAATTATGACGACGAAATGCAAGAGTGGCACGAAACTGAGGCACTTTAGTGTTAGTTTTCTTCCGATCCGTAACTGTATTTATATTATGAGATCACCAACCAGATCACATTACAATGATAAGATTACAACTCAGTCATTTTTTTTTTATCAATAATTAAATCTTAATACTTTCATCACAATATTGCAAAGCAAGTACCTGTTTTCTCGTAAAAGCTTATACAGCTTGTCTGCAGGAAATAAAATACAACAGTTTCAATTTTAATTTAAATTTATTAAGTTTTAAAAAGACAGTTGAAAATAAAATATAGAAAAATTATCTGTGTAATAGCTTATGAAGTCAAAAAGCAAATTTCTGTTTGTGATACTTGTTGTTGACTTTCATCGTACATATCTTCTAGAAATCAGTTGGTCTAAAGATTTCAAAATTTCTTATTTAGATTATGCAGATAATTTGGGTTTGTTTGATAATGGTGAGATGAACGCTTTCATTCGATCTGTTGATTAGACTGGTAGTAGAGTAGGTTTGGTAGAGTAACTAAAGTGATGAAAATTGGTCAGGCAGATGGTGCTTCAGTTGCTTTGAATGGCTGCAATCTTGGGCAAGTGTCTCAGTTGAATTATCTCTGGAGCTATATTAACAGATACTGACGATGATCGGCATGAGATAAACACAAAAATAGGGACTGCTGCTGAAACTTTTTACAATCTATGGAGAGTGTGGAGAAACAGGCCTGAAGACTAAAATTAGACTGTATAAAAGTTTGGTTCTTTCTAAGGTTAGTTATGGTAGCGAAACATGAACCCTTTGTAAGCAGGATAACAAGAAACTTGATGCCTTTGATTGCAGATGCTTGCGCAGTATCTAGGTTTTGACTTTGTAACGATGAGGTTAGAAGAAGGAGTCAGCAACCTCCTTTGAGCAGCATTTTGTGCAGAGATAGACTGCGTTGGTTTGGCCATGTTGCCCGTATGCATAGCTGCAGATTGGCAAACAGGATTATGAACACTGTGCCTAAAGCCTTCAGGAAAAGGAAGAAACTTTGGATGAGATGGGCAGACAATGTCAGACAGGACATTGCTAGAATTGGCCTAGAGTGGCGAAATGCAGCAGCTCTATCTCAGGACAGACATGTCTGGAGAACAAAATTACACAGTTTGGTTGGACCTCCGTAGCCCATAGCTACATGAGGCTTTTATATGTATATATCTTCTATGCATTACACTTGTGTAATAAAAATATCAATACCTCCCCTTGTACTAAACCCTGGGATCTTTGAGACCTCGCCATTTATTCCAGTGATCGGCAGCAGGTCCAAACTAATATACCAGAAAGAATATATCAAATGGTTATGTGAAAATGGTGTCGGTGATGCTTCGTATGCTCCATTTCAAACGAATGCGGGGCGGGGGTGGCTCAGTCGGTAGCGCGCCAGGCTCATAATCTGTAGTTCCCAGGTTCGAGTCCCAGCTGGGTCAGCGTTGAGATTTATCTCCGCAAAATTACCCGCCCTGCCCACGGTCAGTAGGGGACACCGATGGGCTTGGAAAGGCCGCCGTCCGTTGGATGGGACGTTAAGCCGTGGCCCCGTGTGCGGGAGAATCATACCCTGTGCACTTTAAAGAACACGCTGGATGGCCTTGACGGGAGGCTACCATCTGTCTCCCAACAGCTGTTCAGTGGGTCTCCTCCCCCAACCTTCTCTGAGCCTTCGGGGTCCATGTGACCTGGCCATTTATCCCATGGTGTGCAAAAAGTGCCGCTCAGAGGTAAAACAACCCAACCCAAATCCTTGTGCTTATCACTGAACAGCAATTTCTCATTTATGTTTTTTAGATCTGCTACCCGATAACTGAAGGCATCAATTCGTTTCACTTATCTGCGAACTGTTTCTGAGTATCATGACAAGTTTCCTTTTTTACTTTTCCTCAAACAGTTGTACCAAGAAAGTGAAACTTACATAGAATCTGTAAGTGACAAGCGACGGCCTCAGGCCCCATGGGCGCCAGCTCAAGCTTTTCAAGATGGGAGAGGGGGGGGGGGGGTATTTTTTTTACCTAGTTTCGGAGAAAGGGCGAAATATTTTAATGTTATTGCGACTTTGTTATGGAAGTGTCAGGTTTTCTTGAAAACTGAATAAAACTTCAAGAAATGATATCCACATTTATCAACATATATTTTAGAGTACGATTTGTTACATCAGTTATTATTTGTGTTTTGATTAACTTTTTAGGAGAATTCTCGTGATTAGCAAAGCTGCTGTTGAATGTTTCAAATTGAATAGGTTTATAAATATTGTTACGAATTAAACGCTCAGAAAAGGTTGGGAGCGGGGACCCACTAGACAACTGTTAAGAGACAGATGGCAGCCTCCTGTCAAGTTTGTCCAACGTTTCCTTAATGTGCATAGGGTATTAAAGTTGGGTTCTCTGTACAGGGACCACGGCTTTACGTCCCATCCGACGAATGGTGGCCTTTCCAAACCCATCAGAGTCGACTTTCTGACCGAAGCCAGTACGGGGTAAGAGGAAATAAATCTCAGCATTGATACAGTTGGGACTCGACCTGGGGACGATGTGGGTTGGGCTGTTTTACCTCTGAGCGGCACTTTTTTGCACACCATGGGCTAAATGGCCAGGTCACAAGGACCCCGAAGGCTCAGAGAAAATTAGGGGAGGGGACCCACTGGAACAGCTGTTGTGAGACAGATGGTAGTCTCCCGTCAAGGCCATCCAGCGTGTTCTTTAACGTGCACAGGGTATGACTCTCCCGCACACGGATCACGGCTTAACGTCCCATCCGACGGACGGCGGCATTTCCAAGCCCATCGGTGTCCTCTACTGACCGTGGGCAGGACGGGGAATTTTGCGGAGATAAATCTCAACGCTGACCCAGCTGGGACTCGAACTCGAGCATGGCGCGCTAACGACTGAGCCCCCTCCCCCCCCCGTGCACGTTAAAGAACACGCTGGATGATGTTGAAAGGAGGCTACCATTTGTCTCCTAAAAGTTGTTTCCAAACCTTCTGTAAGCCCTCGGGGTCCTTGTAACCTGGCTATTTAAACAACTGTATGTAAAAAGTGCCGAAAGGTAAAACAATCCAAACCCACTAAGAAAGAATTCAACTATTGGCTATAAGGTAGAAAGAGATTGTCCATCATTGCCACCAATATCCCTGTTCACCTAACATCAATGAAAGTTCTTAGCATTGCCTATTACAATGAGAAATTTTGTACACCTTTGCCTACGATGTCCAATTCTTGTTGCACGAGTGCAGAAGCACCTTTCGACGTCACTGTACGCCGAAAGCGACCTTCGCTTTACGAACAGCAAAGACGGAGGCGATTTCCACCTGAGACAAAGTGGATCTCTGAGCAGCGGCGTTGCGAGAAGTGGAGCGCTGCCTCCCCGCCTAGCTACCGATAAAGAAGGCCGCGGCGAGAAGGATTACCTGGCCTCTGGAGTGGAGTCGCTCTGTGGGGGATGTTTATTCTGCGCGTACCATACGTAACTGCGGCTCAAGCCTGTCGCCTTTATCTGATGACGGCCAGCCTCTCACTAAACTAGGAAGAAACATCAACGTGATAACAATTCCCGGTAAATGTTACGCAAGAATAGAGGTCATTTCCCAAGTCAACGAAGTGTCGAAGGACATCGTCTGCAGGGCGTTTGTGGACAAAGGTCAGAGGATGATTCGACCAATCGGTGATCATCGTCGGGGAAAGAGAATCATGTTCACTTCCATCCAAAAAAAAAAGGTTTATTTGTGTTTTTTAGGTTAATTTGCGGGATGAAGTTTTGGAGGGGAATGTTTATTTTCAGTTTTGCTCTCTGAACTTTGAGTGAAGCCAAGCTTCTCTTTCAGCCACCATGTTGACATTTTATGGCGGTTGCGGTTGATTTCTAAATGGTAGTTTTAAATTAGGATTGAGCTGAAGTGGCCTACTCTTTACAGATTCGACCTTCTGATTCCTCGTTACGGCTCGATATCAGTTCGGTAGTTATTTTTTTTTTAATAGTTCATAATTTCTGCATTCTGGATAAAAAAGAAATAAGTTTAAAATTCAGGAATTTATATTATTAAAAGGGTATAAAATCACGAAAGTATGTTTGTTTCGAAAATTTTAGAGTCGTGACATCAGTGTTTACTATTCCGAGATAGAGACAGTCTCGGATATTTGAGATATATAATAACAAAGGTACTGGGGCTCTCTGAGCGGCGCTTTTGTGCACACAATGGGCTAAATGGCCAGGTCACAAGAACCCAAGCCACACAGCGAAATTTCAGGACAGCTGTTAAGAGACAGATGGAATTCTCGTGTCCAGTGTGTTCCTTAACATGCACATTGCATGGCTCTCTTCTACACGGAGCCACGGCTTAACGTCCCATCAGACAGACGGGAGTGAGCTTTCCAAGCTCTTCGGTGTCCCCTTTCTGACCTAAAGTATAGTTGGGGGTTAACGTAAATAAATCTCAATGATGACACTCGAAACGGGGAACTGTAGATTATGAATTAGTTTCCTAGTTGGGTTGGGTTACCTCTGAGCGGCACTTTTCGCACACCATGGGCTAAATGACCAGGTCACAAGGACCCCGAAGGCTCAGAGAAGGTTGGGGGAGGGGACCCACTGGAACAGCTGTTGGGAGACAGATGGTAGCCTCCCGTTAAGACAATCCAGTTCCGTGTTCTTTAACGTGCACAGGGTATGACTCTCCCGCACACGGGGAATGACTTAATGTCCCATCCGACGGACGGCGGCCTTTCCAAGCCCATCGATGACCCCTGCTGACCGTGGGCAGGGCGTGGAGTTTTGCGGAGATAAATCTCAACGCTGACCCAGCTGGGACTCGAACCTGGGAAGTGAGTTTCCCTAGCAATTAGCTAAATTGCTTACACAGTAACGCTACATATACATACACGAGCAATAACCAACTTAGAGTTATATTTCCACTATCTGCGCTGTTCAAAATTTTGTTTTTGTTTTAAACAGCTATAGCTAACAGATCGTGGAAATATACTATAAATTGGTTATTTTTGTGAATATGTTATGCTACCGCTAAAGTCAATCCCAGACAGCCCCTTTAATTTTAACCTGGCCATTTAGCTCATTTTGTGCAAAAATAAATGCCATTCAATGGTATAACAACCTAACCCAATCTTCTGCGCATTGTGCAATGGTTTAATATCTCCTCCGATTGAAGGTAAGTCTCCTTTTTAAGTCGGTCAGTGGTAAAAAGTATAAACGCAGACTACCAAATCGAATTGAAGAGCGCTAGGCTATGAGCCTGACACGAGAAGATGGAACATGAGATGACACGATTTGTATGATATCGAATGAGCCAACCAACGCCGCTACGAGAATTTTAGAAGCATTAGCACGTTTTATTGTGGACCAGATGATAACGGGGCTAAGACCCCTTTTACAAAGTGGTCCAGAAAGGTTGTGTTTGTGTTGTGTTGTTTTACCTCTGAGCGGCACTTTTTTGCACACCATGGGCTAAATGGCCAGGTCACATGGACCCCGAAGGCTCAGAGAAGGTTGGGGGAGGGGACCCACTGGAACAGCTGTTGGGAGACAGATGGTAGCCTCCCGTCAAGGCCATCCAGCGTGTTCTTTAACGTGCACAGGGGTATGGCTCTCCCACACACGGGGCCACGGCTTAACGTCCCATCCGACGGACGGCGGCCTTTCCAGTCCATCGGTGTCCCCTACTGACCGTGGGCAGGGCGGAGAGTTACACGGAGAAAAATCTCGACGCTGACCCAGCTGGGACTCGAACCTGGGAACTACAGATTACGAGCCTGGCGCGCTACCGACTGAGCCACCCCCGCCCCAAGGTCCAGAAAGGAAGAAGATTGCTCAATAGCACGTTTGATAATTAAGATCTCGTACTGTGATCTCCACAAGCCATAATCGAATGCAGCTACTACGTCATCCTTGGTGACGACAAAGGCAAATCGTTTATAATCATTTTCTTGTTACTACCCAGATACTTCTCTTCTGGCCTGTTTGTTATAGCAGCATTTATTACTTTGGTAGGAATTAGGAAGCTCATTAAAGTTTGCCTTATCTCGATATAAAACCAGCTGTGATGATATGAATGTGGTGATAACGCATAAAAACATCTTTATCTAAAAAGTTTCCATTCCATTTGCACTCACTGTTTAAACGAACGTTGCAACATTATTAACTCGTAAAGTATATATTGGTACTTTTAAAATCCTTTCTTCGTCATTTTGTGGGAAGTTAAGAACAGTTCTTTTGAATGCAATTTAACTCAGTACTTCAAGAAGGGGTGATGGTTCTCCCTTCCCTTGTGGCTAGATGGGCTCAGTTCGCAGAGTGCCAGTTTCATAATCCGCAGGTTTTCAGGTTCGAGTCCCACCTGTGCGAGCGTTGAGATTTATATCTGTTAACCCTAACCTTGCTCTCGGTGAAAAAGGGGAAGCCGATGGGCTATGAAAGCTCATTTTCCTTAGGAATGGGATACTAAGCCTTGACTCCATGTTCATTGGTTAGGTGTTTATTTTACCTCTGAGCGACACTTTTTTGCACACAATGCTCTAAATGCCCAAGTCACAAGGATTCCAAAGGTTCAGAAAAGTTGAGGGATGGTTTTTTTTTATTAAGATCGGTGACTCAGAGAAAGTTGATGAACCCCACAATGGGCTAAATGGCCAGATCACAAGGATCCCAAAGTCTCAGAAAAAGTTGAGGGATGGGACCCCACAACGGGCTAAATGGCCATGTCACAAGTATCCCAAAGGCTCAGAGAAAGTTGAGGGATGGATTTTTTTTTTATCAAGATCAGTGAATCAGAGAAAGTTGGTGGACCTCCCCACAATGGACTAAATGGCAAGATCACAAGGATCAAAAAGTCTCAGAAAAAGTTGAGGGATGGAACCCCACAACGGGCTAAATGGCCAGATCACAAGGATCCCAAAGGCTCAGAGAAAGTTGAGGGATGGTTTTTTTTTTATCAAGATCAGTGACTCAGAGAAAGTTGATGGACCCCACAATGGACTAAATGGCAAGATCACAAGGATCAAAAAGTCTCAGAAAAAGTTGAGGGATGGGACCCCACAACGGGCTAAATGGCCAGATCACAAGGATCCCAAAGGCTCAGAGAAAGTTGAGGGCCTACAATGGGCTAAATGGCCAGATCACAAGGATCCCAAAGGCTCAGAGAAAGTTGAGGGCCTACAATGGGCTAAATGGCCAGATCACAAGGATCCCAAAGGTCAGAGAAGGTTGAGGGAAGGGGACTCACTGGAACAGAAGGGGACTCACTGGCTGTTGGGAGACAGATGTTAGCCTCCCGTCAAGGCCATCCAGCGTGTTTTCTAACGTGCATGGAGGTATGTACATCGGCCTTTCTAAGCCCATCTGTATCCCCTACTGACCATGGGCAGGAAGAGCAGTTTTGCGGAAATAAATCTCAATGCTGGCCCAGCTGGGACTCGAACCTGGGAACTGCAAATTACGAGCCTGGCACAATACCGACTGAGCCACTCTCACCCCTAACTCTATGTTCAGAGATGGGTTGGGTTGTTTTACCTCTGAGTGGCACTTTTTTACACACAGTGAACCAAATGGCCAGGTCACAGAGGTCAGCCCAAGGACTCAGATACAGAACTGTGCAAATTAGTTGGGACAATAGGAAAATGCAGTAATAAAGACACAACTAAAATATTTATTTGTTTAATAGTGTACATAGTTAATAGTGAATGTGACCCCCCTTAGCTTTAATTACTTCTTTCACCCTCTCAACCACATGGAGGTAGGAAGAGGGGGAGGCGCCCTTACTATATCTTAACATAAGGTCACTAGTGTAGCGGCGCAGAACGGCGGTAGCCATGTTCTTACTACTCAGAAAGCCGCACACTGCACGTCAATTACAATATATCCAAATGCTTTATAGGAATACCGCTCAATAAAATCGCAATTGTTTCATGTACAAAAAAAGGAATTATTTCGACGAATATTGCTAAATCGATTTTTTTTCTTGGAAGGTCAAGAGATATTTAACATGTATATAAAAAAATACTTTTTTCCGCTTTAGTTTTTCGTTTGTTTACGTTTTTAAACACAGTTGTTTAATCACACTTAAAGTTAATAATAAAAAATTACATATCAAATGCAAGCTACACCATCTTTTTCATAAAATAGGGACTGAATTCCTCTCCCCTGCATAATATTTCAAAGTTCTATCATTGTTTAATCTAGTTTCTAATGTTCAGAGTAAACTGTGATAAGAAAAGGAATGTAAATATTAACAAAAACAATCTCTGGAATAAAAAGCAGGAATTTTGTTGTGAAATATCCAGACTTTAATATAGGCTTAATTACTGAATATTGTTTAAAATAGAAATTTAAAAAGTTTTGATTATGATCTTTTACTTATCTTCAGTCATATTCTTCCATTAAATTGCATGAATATCGTTGAAAATGGAGATTTAAATATAATGATCTTCAATTTACCTTCTGTAGTATTTTTTCATTAAATGCATATTTTAATAGTTATGAGTGGTTAGCGCGCTTGGCTACTGATCTAAGGGACCTGCGTTCGAGCCCCGGGTAAGGCATGGCTGTTTGTGTCGTTTTTCTGCTGAGGGCCTGCCATCCTCTCAGCCCTTCTACTCTGGCATATAAACTGACAGGCTCCTGTCAGACCTCCGTGGCAAGCAGCTGCTTGAGGGGGTATTTATTATTTATTTTTTAGCACTTCACAGTCCATTGCAGGGACACGCGCAAGTTTAGACTTGCAGCAGGAGGTTATGAACAAATTTAGACTTGCAGCGGAAGGGACTTAGCGTTCCTTCGCTTGTCCCAACTAATTTGCGCAGTACTGTAAGGTTGCGGAAGAGTACTCACTGTTCAGGTGGTAGGAGAGATGGAAACCTCCTGCCAAGACCAACAAGGTTAGTTTTTAACGTTCACCAAATATGGCTCTCTTGCACACGGAGCCACGGTGGCATTTCCAAACCCATCGGTGTCACCTTTCTCACCGATGGAAGAACGGGGCTAGCGGAGATAATTCTGAATGCAAGAATAGTTGAGATTCGAACCTGGGAACATCAGTTTATTTGTCTGGTAGTCTACCGACTGAGCCAATTCCTGGCTCCTAAGGCAAAAGTAAACAACAACTTCTGATGGTCAATAGTAAATATGTTACCTCTAAAGCTCGAAAGCCGTTAATGTGCACATTACCTAGCTAATCTGCAGATTAACTGATTTGCTCCGTTAACGTGCGGAATCAAGATTATTTTTAATTTCTTGACAAATCAATAATCTGCACAAAAAATTTTTTTTTATTGAAACCAAGAATCAATAATCTGCACGATACCCAGATAATCTGTAGAATAACTGATTTCTGCACTTTAGCGGTAACAAATACACAGAATTCAAGAAATAAAGTTGCTGAGAAAAAGAGTTTTGCCGTAAGTGAGACTCGAACCAACGTCTCTTATATTTCTCTTATATATGCCAGGTATTCTCACCACTAAACAATCAAGGGCTAATTCGGCTCACAGCCCCACGGTTGATAAGATCTGAAAGATTTATGGTCACAATTAGCTGATGGAATCAGCTAGCTGTTGATAGTAGACTGGTGAGAATACTTGGCAAGTAACTGAGAGACGTGGGTTCGATTCCCACTCACGGCAAAATATTTCTTGAATTCTGTGTCAATAGTTAATCAGAGAATTTACTAGCGATTGATTATTTCTTTAATAAAGCGTTAATGTAACTTCCAACTTGCATCTAATTCGGAGCAATTTTGAAAAGCTACTCTTCCTGATAATAGATGGCGCCACAAGAACTGAAAGATTTAAAGTCACAATTAGCTGACATGATGAACTAGCCCTTGACAGTTAAGTGGGGAGAATACCCGAGAGATGTAGTTTACGGCGAGCTCAACAAAATTAATTCTTGAAGTTATTGATTGTACAGTCGCTCAAAAAAGTATCCGAACACTATGGTTGATTACAGAATTCAGAAAAAATATCTGGCAACGATTTTTTTAGAAATGAGTGATCTGTGTCACGTGACACGATCACGACGAACCTTCGTGTCACGTGACACGAAGGTTGCCAGATCACTCATTTCTAAAATAATCGTTGCCAGATATTTTTTCTCAATTCTGTAATCAACCAGAGTGTTCGGATACTTTTTTGAGCGACTGTACTGTGTAAAGTGACAATAACACTACAAACCTGAGCTACATATATTGAAATTTTACAAATCACGAGCTCAGGTGATTTTTTATAACCTTGGGTTAAAGTGGAGGAATATTCCTGGTCGAGAGATTATTAATGCTCTCCCAGGAAAAGAATTCCTAAGAATTCCAGAAACGAAAAAAGCAGCTCTTCTTGTTCAACGAGATTTTTAAGTTATCCATTCAAATATCATAAATCTTTTTAGCTACTGTTTGTCACTATAAAGCTGAAATATTTTAAAACGTTAAAGGGATTGTACAAACGTGTAAGCAACGCAACTTGGATCGCAAACTTGGCTACGATCCTGGAAAAAAAAAAGTGTAAGATCGCAAACTTGGCTACGATCCTGGAAAAAAAAAAAAGTGTAAGATCGCAAACTTGGCTACGATCCTGGAAAAAAAAAAGTGTAAGATCGCAAACTTGGCTACGATCCTGGAAAAAAAAAAGTGTAAGATCGCAAACTTGGCTACGATCCTGGAAAAAAAAAAAGTGTAAGATCGCAAACTTGGCTATGATCCTGGACATAGCCACCACCTTATCTGTACGTCGTGAATGGAAACACTATCACGCGCACTGATTACACATCACTGCAGGAATTTGTGTTTTATGTGAATTACACAGAAGAACATTCTCCATTCAAATAAGGACAGAAATTTTACCAGGAATCCGACCGCCAACGTGACTGGCAAGTTATCTATCTGTAATTGCGTGTAATTCAAACTAAACTGCTCTCCTCTTCCATAAGGGACGGTCACACAGAAAGTGACTCGAGCGGTTCGGCGTTTTAAAGTTATTAAACTTTCTAGCGTCTCCAAACAATAACGTTCCCAACAACAGGGATGGGTTATTTTACCTCTGAGCGGCACTTTTTTGCACACCATGGGCTAAATGGCCAGGTCACATGGACCCCGAAGGCTCAGAGAAGGTTGGGGGAGTTGGGAGAGTTGGAACTGGAACAGTTGTTGGGAGACAGATGGTAGCCTCCCGTCAAGGCCATCCAGCGTGTTCTTTAACGTGCACATGGTATGGTTCTCCCGCACATGGGGCCACGGCTTAACGTCCCATCCGACGGACGGCGGCCTTTCCAAGCCCATCGGTGTCCCCTACTGACCGTGGGCAGGGCGGGGAATTTTGCGGAGATAAATCTCAACGCTGACCCAGCTGGAACTCGAACCTGGGAACAACAGATTACGAGCCTGGCGCGCTACCGACTGAGCCACCCTCGCCCCTTCCCAACAACAGAAGTGACTTCACAGCAAACTGAATCATCTGCAGACATTGTCCGGCGGCATTTAACAATTACCAGCAATGGAGCAATCTGGAGCATCAGTAGCTTTTGATTTATGAGGACTTATCCGTTGTTCCAGCGTTGAGATTTATCTCCGATAATCCCTACTCTGCCTCAGTGAGAAAGGAAGCAACTGAAAATTGGTTTGAAACGTCGCCGTTCCTCTGATGTGACGTTAAGCCGTGACACCGTGTACACGAGAGAGAGCCATATCCTGTGCATGTTAAAGAACACGCAGGATGGCCTTGATGAGAGGTTAACATCTATCTCCTAACAGCTGTCCAGTGGGTCCCCTTCCCCTGACCTATGAGCCTTCGGGGTGTTTGTGACCCGGCAAATTAGCGCACAGTGTGCAAAAAAAGTGGAGCTCCGAGATAAAACAACCCAAAACAATGGTTGTTGCTAACGTTTTAAGACATCAAAGAGTTTGGAATTGTTAAAAACGGGGGCGGGGATGGCTCAGTCGGTAGCGCGCCAGGCTCGTAATCTGTAGTTCCCAGGTTCGAGTCCCAGCTAGGTCAGCGTTGAGATTTGTCTCCGCAAATATTCCCCGCCCTGCCCACGGTCAGTAGGGGACACCGATGGGCTTGGAAAGGCCGCCGTCCGTCGGATGGGACGTTAAGCCGTGGTCCCGTGTGCGGAGGAGCCATACCCTGTGCACGCTAAAGAACAGGCTGGATGGCCTTGACTGGAGGCTACCATCTGTCTCCCAACAGCTGTTCCAGTGGATCCCTCCCCCAACCTTCTCTGAGCCTTCGGGGTCCATGTGACCTTGCCATTTAGCCCATGGTGTGCAAAAAAGTGCCAATCAGAGGTAAAACAACCCAACCCAAATTGTTAAAAACGCTAAAACGCTCGAGCCGTTTTCTGTGTGGTGATGTCTTTAAAAAAGTGCAAAGCTTTTCGTGGTAAAGAGGTTGAAATCCGCTTTTTTTTTTCAAAGCCTGCTTTTGAATTCCATATTTCCGTTGCGGATGGCGATGTGACTTGAACCGAGACGACTCTCTAGATTGTATCTGCTCTTAAACGGAATATGTGCATACCTCGATGTGACTTAGAAAAATGGCTACTCATTGACAGAATGACAAAGATAAATCTCATTACCGCTAAACCCTAAGTTTAATTAGTAAAGCGCTTCTTTTCACCAGGTTCATCTCGTCTGCCCTATCTGCAAGAACTTTGGCTTGACGTGACATTTCTGATGCACGCTTTGGTGACCTTGTTGACCCGTCACTTTGGTTCGGTCGGTTGACGTTCGCAACGGTTGGCGATGGCCTTGGCTTGGGAGGTAAGCTTTATGACATTGGGGTCCACTTGAACATTCTTAAGTGCCGACACGAAAATCAACATTGCCAACTCTTGCTCTACAAATTCTACCTGCAAACGACCTGGGAAATTCCCTTTCGTGTTGTACAAAGAGCAAGAAAGAAATGACGGTTTGTCTCCTTGTCTATAAATTACTTCTCCAAGCTCTCTTTCGAGAGTGCGATGGTGATCAGAGATCTCAGACTTAAATCTCATGGGGATGAGGGTTGGGTTTGTGGGTTGTTTTACCTCTGAGCGGCACTTTTTTGCACACAATGGGCTAAATGGCCAGGTCACATGGACCCCGAAGGCTCAGAGAAGGTTGGGGGAGGGGACCCACTGGAATAGCTGTTGGGAGACAGATAGTAGCCTCCCGTCAAGGCCATCCAGCGTGTTCTTTAACGTGCACAGGGAATGGCTCTCCCGCACACGGGGCCACGGCTTAACGTCCCATCCGACGGACGGCGGCCTTTCCAAGCCCATCGGTGTCCCCTACTGACCGTGGGCAGGGCGGGGAACTTTGCGGAGATAAATCTCAACGCTGACCCAGCTGGGACTCGAACCTGGGAACTACAGATTACGAGCCTGGTGCGCTACCGACTGAGCCACCCCCGCCCCATATATGGGGATGAGGAGAGTGGGGGGGAACAAGAGGTAAAATTTTTTGAAAACGGTTTATCATTTTATTATAGACTAATGTAGGGTATCTACACTAATAAAATAAATATCCCCTCAAGCAGCTGCTTGCAAAAGGTCTAACAGGAGCCTGTTAGTTTAATACGCCCGAGTAGAAGGCTTATGAGGACATTGGGACTTCAGCAGAAAGACAACATCTATGCCTCACCCAGGGCTCGAACCCAGGTCCCTTAGATCAATAGCCAATCGCGCTAACCACTCGGCCACGGAACGGCTCTATGTGAATATTAATAAATAAATAAATACCTCCTCAAGCAGCTGCTTGCCACAGAGATCTGACAGGAGCCTGTCAGTTTATATGCCACAGTAGAAGATCTGAGAGGATGGCAGGACCTCAGCAGAAAACAACACGAACATCATGCCTTACCTGGGGCTCGAACCCAGGTCCCGTAGATCAGTAGCCAAGCGCGCTAACCACTCGGCCACGGGACATTTCATTAAAATTATTTAAAAAAAACCTCAAGCAGCTGCTTGCAAAAGGTCTAACAGGAGCCTGTTAGTTTAATACGCTAGAGTAGAAGGTCTATGAGGATGGCGGGACCTCAGCAGAAAGACAACACCAACATCTATGCGTTACACAGGGCTCGAACCCAGGTCCCATAGATCAGTAGCTAAGAGCGTTAACCACTCGGCCACGGGAGGACTATAGCGCGCTAAGAAACACATTGGAAAGCATTAATGGGAAGTTCTCATCTGTATCCGAATTAACTTTTAGAAAGTCGCTTCGAATTTTACCAACTGCGATTTACTTTTGAGGGGGATTGGGTGGTTTTACCTCTGAGCGGCACTTTTTTGCACACCATGGACTAAATGGCCAGGTCACATGGACCCCGAAGGCTCAGATAAGGTTGGGGGAGGGGACCCACTGGACAGCTGTTGGGAGACAGATGGTAGCCTCCCGTCAAGGCCATCCAGCGTGTTCTTTAACGTGCACAGTGTATGGCTCTCCCACACACGGAGCCACGGCTTAACGCCCCATCCGACGGACGGCGGCCTTTCCAAGCCCATCGGTGTCCCCTACTGACCGTGGGCAGGACGGGGAGTTGTGCGCAGATAAGTCTCAACGCTGACCCAGCTTGGACTCGAACCTGGGAACTAGAGATTACGAGCCTGGCGCGCTACCGACTGAGCCACCCCCGCCCCTCTTTTGAGGGGGAGGGTGCCCCCACCCATAGCTACGTCCCTGACTGTCCGCTTGTATAATCATTGTTTCTCTACGTATATAGCTACTGCCATAAGTAATTTGGCTCACAGGCAGGCATTCTCTTTGGGCGGGGCAATTTCAATGGAGGGTAACATAAAAGATATCTGTTGCCTCACGGAGGAGAATTTGACAAGCTTAGATAAATATAACTACTTAAAGATACGACACTAACGACTAGTGAGAAGGGATTCTAACCTGCTCATTCAGTTCATTGTACACAAAAGAAGTGGCGTTTAGGGGAACAGCCCAGTTCTTATCACTTAATTTGGTTGAATTTTTATGTTTTAAAAAGAATGCTTGTATTTAGTGTTACATGCATGGTAGAGGCTCAATGTTGGAATATTAGACGAGAAATGCAATCGAAGTCATTATAATATAAATAATAACTGACCGCTCTATTAACAAAATAAATATGAATAAATAAACAACCTCTTTCTGCAATAACTTCTGATGGAACTAATTCAAAGCACTACAGACGAACATTCATATCCTTTGAACGAATTTCATGTGTGAAAGTGCTCCAAACACCAGACTCTCCTTACTTGAAAATTCCCTACAACATTTAATATTAATCGTGTTTCCTGGGTGTTCTTTCCTAACAGCTGTCTAGTTGATCCTCATCTCCAAACTTTCTTGTTTCCTAACAGCTTCCCAGTGGATCCCTTTCGCTAACTTTCTCCTTTCATCTGCTTCTAAGAGGTGTCTCGTTGGTCCCCTTTCCCACTTCCTCCTTTCATCTGCTTCTAAGAGCTGTCTCGTTGGTCCCCTTTTCCAACTTCCTCCTTTCATCTGCTTCTAAGAGCTGTCTCGTTGGTCCCCTTTTCCAACTTCCTCCTTTCATCTGCTTCTAAGAGCTGTCTCGTTGGTCCTCTTTTCCAACTTCCTAAGAGCTGTCTCGTTAGTCCCCTTTTCCAACTTCCTCCTTTCATCTGCTTCTAAGAGGTGTCTCGTTGGTCCCCTTTTCCAAATTCCTCCTTTCATCTGCTTCTAAGAGCTGTCTCCTTTTCCAACTTCCTCCTTTCATCTGCTTCTAAGAGGTGTCTCGTTGGTCCCCTTTTCCAACTTCCTACTTTCATCTGCTTCTAAAAGGTGTCTCGTTGGCCCTTTTCCAACTTCCTCCTTTCATCTGCCTCCAAGAAGTGTCTCGTTGGATCCCTTTTCCAACATCCTACTTTCATCTGCTTCTAAGAGGTGTCTCGTTGGCCCTTTTCCAACTTCCTCCTTTCATCTGCCTCCAAGAAGTGTCTCGTTGGATCCCTTTTCCAACTTCCTACTTTCATCTGCTTCTAAGAGGTGTCTCGTTGGTTCCCATTTCCAACTTCCTACTTTCATCTGCTTCTAAGAGGTGTCTCGTTGGTCCAATTTTCCAACTTCCTCCTTTCATCTGCTTCTAAGAGGTGTCTCGTTGGTCCTCTTTTCCAAATCCTCCTTTCATCTGCTTCTAAGAGGTGTCTCGTTGGTCCCCTTTCCCACTTCCTCCTTTCATCTGCTTCTAAGAGCTGTCTCGTTGGTCCCCTTTTCCAACTTCCTCCTTTCATCTGCTTCTAAGAGGTGTCTCGTTGGTCCCCTTTTCCAACTTCCTCCTTTCATCTGCTTCTAAGAGGTGTCTCGTTGGCCCTTTTCCAACTTCCTCCTTTCATCTGCTTCTAAGAGCTGTCTCGTTGGTCCCCTTTTCCAACTTCCTCCTTTCATCTGCTTCTAAGAGCTGTCTCGTTGGTCCTCTTTTCCAACTTCCTAAGAGCTGTCTCGTTAGTCCCCTTTTCCAACTTCCTCCTTTCATCTGCTTCTAAGAGGTGTCTCGTTGGTCCCCTTTTCCAACTTCCTCCTTTCATCTGCTTCTAAAAGGTGTCTCGTTGGTCCCCTTTTCCAACTTCCTCCTTTCATCTGCTTCTAAGAGGTGTCTCGTTGGTCCCCGTTTCAAACTTCCTACTTTCATCTGCTTCTAAGAGGTGTCTCGTTGGCCCTTTTCCAACTTCCTCCTTTCATCTGCCTCCAAGAAGTGTCTCGTTGGATCCCTTTTCCAACTTCCTACTTTCATCTGCTTCTAAGAGGTGTCTCGTTGGCCCTTTTCCAACTTCCTCCTTTCATCTGCCTCCAAGAAGTGTCTCGTTGGATCCCTTTTCCAACTTCCTACTTTCATCTGCTTCTAAGAGGTGTCTCGTTGGTTCCCTTTTCCAACTTCCTCCTTTCATCTGCTTCTAAGAGGTGTCTCGTTGGTCCTCTTTTCCAACTTCCTCCTTTCATCTGCTTCCAAGAGGTGTCTCGTTGGTTCCCTTTTCCAACTTCCTCCTTTCATCTGCTTCTAAGAGGTGTATCGTTGGTCCTCTTTTCCAACTTCCTCCTTTCATCTGCTTCCAAGAGGTGTCTCGTTGGTTCCCTTTTCCAACTTCCTCCTTTCATCTGCTTCTAAGAGCTGTCTCGTTGGTCCCCTTTTCCAACTTCCTCCTTTCATCTGCTTCTAAGAGCTGTCTTGTTGGTCCCCTTTTCCAACTTCCTCCTTTCATCTGCTTCTAAGAGCTGTTTCGTTGGTCCCCTTTTCCAACTTCCTCCTTTCATCTGCTTCTAAGAGGTGTCTTGTTGGTCCCCTTTTCCAACTTCCTACTTTCATCTGCTTCTAAGAGGTGTCTCGTTGGCCCTTTTCCAACTTCCTCCTTTCATCTGCCTCTAAGAAGTGTCTCGTTGGTTCCCTTTTCCAACTTCCTACTTTCATCTGCTTCTAAGAGCTGTCTCGTTGGTCCCCTTTTCCAACTTCCTCCTTTCATCTGCTTCTAAGAGGTGTCTCGTTGGTTCCCTTTTCCAACTTCCCACTTTCATCTGCTTCTAAGAGCTGTCTCATTGGTCCCCTTTTCCAAATTCCTCCTTTCATCTGCTTATAAGAGCTGTCTCGTTGGTCCCCTTTTCCAATTTCCTACTTTCATCTGCTTCTAAGAGGTGTCTCGTTGGCCCTTTTCCAACTTCCTCCTTTCATCTGCCTCTAAGAAGTGTCTCGTTGGTTCCCTTTTCCAACTTCCTACTTTCATCTGCTTCTAAGAGCTGTCTCGTTGGTCCCCTTTTCCAACTTCCTCCTTTCATCTGCTTCTAAGAGGTGTCTCGTTGGTTCCCTTTTCCAACTTCCCACTTTCATCTGCTTCTAAGAGCTGTCTCATTGGTCCCCTTTTCCAAATTCCTCCTTTCATCTGCTTCTAAGAGCTGTCTCGTTGGTCCCCTTTTCCAACTTCCTCCTTCCATCTGCTTCTAAGAGGTGTCTCGTTGGTCCCCTTTTCCAACTTCCTCCTTTCATCTGCTTCTAAGAGCTGTCTCGTTGGTCCCCTTTTCCAACTTCCTCCTTTCATCTGCTTCTAAGAGCTGTCTCGTTGGTCCCCTTTTCCAACTTCCTCCTTTCATCTGCTTCTAAGAGCTGTCTCGTTGGTTCCCTTTTCCAACTTCCTCCTTTCATCTGCTTCTAAGAGGTGTCTCGTTGGTCCTCTTTTCCAACTTCCTTCTTTCATCTGCTTCCAAGAGGTGTCTCGTTGGTTCCCTTTTCCAACTTCCTCCTTTCATCTGCTTCTAAGAGCTGTCTTGTTGGTCCCCTTTTCCAACTTCCTCCTTTCATCTGCTTCTAAGAGCTGTTTCGTTGGTCCCCTTTTCCAACTTCCTCCTTTCATCTGCTTCTAAGAGGTGTCTCGTTGGTCCCCTTTTCCAACTTCCTCCTTTCATCTGCTTCTAAGAGCTGTCTCGTTGGTCCCCTTTTCCAACTTCCTCCTTTCATCTGCTTCTAAGAGCTGTCTCGTTGGTCCCCTTTTCCAACTTCCTCCTTTCATCTGCTTCTAAGAGCTGTCTCGTTGGTCCCCTTTTCCAACTTCCTCCTTTCATCTGCTTCTAAGAGGTGTCTCGTTGTCCCCTTTTCCAACTTCCTACTTTCATCTGCTTCTAAGAGATGTCTCGTTGGCCCTTTTCCAACTTCCTCCTTTCATCTGCTTCTAAGAGCTGTCTCGTTGGTCCCCTTTTCCAACTTCCTCCTTTCATCTGCTTCTAAGAGCGGTCTCGTTGGTCCTCTTTTCCAACTTCCTAAGAGCTGTCTCGTTAGTCCCCTTTTCCAACTTCCTCCTTTCATCTGCTTCTAAGAGGTGTCTCGTTGGTCTCCTTTTCCAAATTCCTCCTTTCATCTGCTTCTAAGAGCTGTCTCGTTGGTCCCCTTTTCTAACTTCCTACTTTCATCTGCTTCTAAGAGCTGTCTCGTTGGTCCCCTTTTCCAACTTCCTCTTTTCATCTGCTTCTAAGAGCTGTCTCGTTGGTCCCCTTTTCCAACTTCCTCCTTTCATCTGCTTCTAAGAGGTGTCTCGTTGGTCCCCTTTTCCAACTTCCTCCTTTCATCTGCTTCTAAGTGCTGTCTCGTTGGTCCCCTTTTCCAACTTCCTCTTTTCATCTGCTTCTAAGAGTTGTCTCGTTGGTCCCCTTTTCCAACATCCTGCTTTCATCTGCCTCTAAGAAGTGTCTCGTTGGTCCCCTTTTCCAACTTCCTACTTTCATCTGCCTCTAAGAAGTGTCTCGTTGGTCCCCTTTTCCAACTTCCTCCTTTCATCTGCTTCTAAGAGCTGTCTCGTTGGTCCCCTTTTCCAACTTCCTCCTTTCGTCTGCCTCTAAGAAGTGTCTCGTTGGTCCCCTTTTCCCACTTCCTCCTTTCATCTGCTTCTAAGAGCTGTCTCGTTGGTCCCCTTTTCCAACTTCCTCCTTTCATCTGCTTCTAAGAGCTGTCTCGTTGTCCCCTTTTCCAACTTCCTCCTTTCATCTGCTTCTAAGAGCTGTCTCGTTGGTCCCCTTTTCCAACTACCTCCTTTCATCTGCTTCTAAGAGCTGTCTCGTTAGTCCCCTTTTCCAACTTCCTCTTTTCATCTGCTTCTAAGAGTTGTCTCGTTGGTCCCCTTTTCTAACTTCCTCTTTTCATCTGCTTCTCAGAGCTGTCTCGTTGGTCCCCTTTTCCAACTTCCTCTTTTCATCTGCTTCTAAGAGCTGTCTCGTTGGTCCCCTTTTCCAACTTCCTCCTTTCATCTGCTTCTAAGAGCTGTCTCGTTGGTCCCCTTTTCCAACTTCCTCCTTTCATCTGCTTCTAAGAGCTGTCTCGTTGGTCCCCTTTTCCAACTTCCTCCTTTCATCTGCTTCTAAGAGCTGTCTCGTTGGTCCCCTTTTCTAACTTCCTCCTTTCATCTGCTTCTAAGAGCTGTCTCGTTGGTCCCCTTTTCCAACTTCCTCCTTTCATCTGTTTTCTAACAGCTGTCCAGTGGATTTTCTTCCCCCAATCTCCTCCTTTCATATTCCTGAGATCTGTTCAGTGGATCCCTTACCCAACCTTCTCCTTTCATCAGTTCCCTAACAGCTGTCTAGTGGGTCTCTTTCCTTCCACCTCTCTTCTTATCTGTTTCCTAACATCTCCAGTAATATTTTGTCCTAACCTTCTCCGAACCTTGAATCTATGTGACCTAAGCATCACGTGCAAGAAACGCAATTCAGATGCAAAACTATCCAAATCCAGTAGAACCAGGGAATCACCATTTCATCCTTCAGTGAATCATCCTTCAATCATCTTTCAGTGAATTATCCATCTTTTTGCAATATCAGCAAGAAGAAAGCTTCGAAATGATAAATCAAGACTGATTTAACTTTTTTTTCCCTCTTTGAGCGAAGACGAGTCACTTACAGGTATCTGAAGCAGCTGGATGAACACACGTTTCCTCTGTACGAACAGGCGTTTAACTAATGGCAGGAGTGTTACTGACGTGTCCTGAACCAAGGTTCCTGACCCGTGGAGAGAGGAACATCTCTGGAATGTGCATTATCTTCCAATCATTCGACGTGTGCGATGGTCAGGTGAAATACAAGCATGTTTATTGACTGCAAGTGCGCTCTCTCCCTTCTGGGGCCTGCGGCAGTTTAGATAGTCAACGCTGTTGTTGTTGTTAAGACGCGACTAACTCCGAGCACAAGATGGCAGACGGATGTGACGTAGACATTTTACGAGAGCCACGTGCTCCAACATCAGGGGTCCAATCTCTTTGGGATCATTCCACACAGTATGGGGCGGGGGTGGCTCAGTCGGTAGCGCGCCAGGCTCGTAATCTGTAGTTCCCAGGTTCGAGTCCCAGCTGGGTCAGCGTTGAGATTTATCTCCGCAAAATTCCCCGCCCTGCCCACGGTGAGTAGGGGACACCGATGGGCTTGGAAAGGCCACCGTCCGTCGGATGGGACGTTCAGCCGTGGCCCCGTGTGCGGGAGAGCCATACACTATGCACGTTAAAGAACACGCTGGATGGCCTTGACGGGAGGCTACCATCTGTCTCCCAACAGCTGTTCCAGTGGGTCTCCTCTCCCAACCTTCTCTGAGCGTTTGGGATTCATGTGACCTGGCCATTTAGCCCATGGTGTGCAAAAAAAGTGCCGTTCAGAGGTAAAACAACCCAACCCAACCCAAATCTACACAGTATGCGGCTCGAGATGTGTAGCGTTAGTCACATTCTGAAATGTTCTGGCCACGAAGTTTCAAAAGTTGATGAAGCTAAATTGCTTTCTGTGAGGCCGTTCACTAAGGAATGCGTTCGACAAGAAGATAATGAAGTTTCTTTTAAGTTTCGTATTCTCGTTATGACTTCACGTTGTGAAACGTGTTTGTTCCGAAGTTCAAGTGACGAATAAAAAGGATTCAATAACCGGTGTTCTTTGTTGTAATTGGACAACAAGATTTGATTTCCCGCAATTGTGGGGCGGGGGTGGTTCAGTCGGTAGCGCGCCAGGCTCGTAATCTGTAGTTCCCAGGTTCGAGTCCCAGCTGGGTCAGCGTTGAGATTTATCTCCGCAAAATTTCCCCGCCCTGCCCACGGTCAGTAGGCGATACCGATGGGCTTGGAAATACCGCCGTCCGTCGGATGGGACGTTAAGCTGTGGCCCCGTGTGCGGAAGAGACATACCCTGTGCACGTTAAAGAACACGCTGGATGGCCTTGACGGAAGGCTACCATCTGTCTCCCAACAGCTGTTCCAGTGGGTCCCCTCCCTCAACCTTCTTTGAGCCTTCGGGGTCCATGTGACCTGGCCATTTAGCCCATGGTGTGCAAAAAAAGTGCCGCTCAGAGGCAAAACAATCCAATACAATCCCGCAATTATTATCTCTGTTTGGAGAGCGATGGCGATTAATCGACAAGAGCAAAGATTCCAGTTTCAATAATGATTGATTCAGCATTTCGATGGCGAAATTTAAATAAAGAAAGGCTACAAAAAAAAAAACAGGTTGGGTTGTTTTACCTCTGAGAGACACCTTTTTTGCACACCATGGGCTAAATGGCCAGATCACAAGGACCCCGAAGGCTTAGAGAAGGTTGGGGGAGGGGAACCACTGAAATAACTGTTGGGAGACAGATGGTAGCCACCCATCAAGGCCATCCAGCGTTTTCTTTAACGTGCGCAGGGTATGGTTCTCTCGCACACGGAGACACGGCTTAACGTCCCATCCGACGGACGGTGGTCTTTCCAAGCCCATCGGTGTCCCCTACTGACCATGGGTAGGGCGGGAATTTTGAAGAGATAAATCTTGACGCTGATCCAGCTGGAACTCGAACCTGGGAACTGCAGATTACGAGCCTGGTGTCCCGGCGCGCTACCGACTGAGCCATCCCCGCCCCGCCCTGCCAAGCTAGGGTTTTTAACCTTTCTTTGTGCGTCTTCAGCTCGCACGCTTCGTGTATTTACGTGCTTCTGCTGCCGGTAGACAGCTTAACACCATATCTTTTCAATAATGGGTTTGAAAAGGTCATTGTCATCAGATGAGATTATAAGTCCTTGTCCTCAGATGGGATTATAAAGATCACTCACTGTCGTCCGATGGAATTACAGGACCATTGATATCAGCCGGCATTTAAAAGACCACTGTCGTCAAGTGAGATTATAAAGACCACTGATATTATATGTGGTTATAAAGACCACTGTTCGTCAGTTTGCAATTACAAAGACACTGGCATATTAAACTGACATATATGTAATTATAAATCATACGACACATGGAATGAAAAGACCACTATCCTCAGATGAAATTACAAGGCCTACTGACATCATATGGTATTATAAAGACAGTGTTGTCAGACGGGATTTACAAGGACCACTATCTTCAGACACGGATTACGACGACCACTGGCAATCAGATGGGATTATAAAGACCACCGTCATCAGATGGCGATTATAAGAATCACCGGCATCAAATGGTATTTCAAACTCCACTGCCTTCAGAAGTAATTAGGAGAACCACTGGCATCAAACGATATTTGGAACACTACCTCCAGATGCGATTATATAGGAACTACTGCGGCAAATGATATTTCGAACTCCACTGCCTCCAGATGTAATTCCCCCCCCCCCCCCCCCCGAGAGGGAACAACTTGTCGTGGTGGGGGTGCTAAAGGCCTGTGTGAAGTTGAGGGACCCGCTGACTGGTATTGGGGAGTATTGGTCGGACGGGGACCCGATGGAACGACTGGGTCTCGGTGAAGTTGAGGGCCCTGCTGACTGGTGTTGGGGGGCATCTAGGTTGGACGGGGCCCCTGCGGAGGGGCCTGGTAAGGCCGACTAAGAGTTCCCACCACGGGAGCCGAGGCAACTTAGATCTATATATCTTTGTGGCTAACCGGGGCACAGATTAAATTTAGGTTTTGACCGATGGATGAACTTTACATCTATAGTACTGTTCACGCCACAGGTTGGGTTGTTTTACCTCTGAGCGGCACTTTTTTGCACACCATGGGCTAAATGGACAGGTCACATAGACCCCGAAGGCTCAGAGAAGGTTGGGGGAGGGGACCCACTGGAACAGCTGTTGGGAGACAGATGGTAGCTTCCCGTCAAGGCCATCCAGCGTGTTCTTTAACGTGCACAGGGTATGGCTCTCCCGCACACGGGGCCACGGCTTAACGTCCCATCCGACGGACGACGGCCTTTCCAAGCCCATCGGTGTCCCCTACTGACCGTGGGCAGGGCGGGGGAATTTTGCGGACACGCCACAGGTAGCTATGTGGGCTGTAGCTATGTGGTGCTGTCTTGCCCTAGACATAGGTAGTGGATATTTTGGCATTATCCCTATAGATGTAGTGCAGTCCTTGTATTGTGGAGCATCTGGGTTTTGTCATCATTTATAATTTTCAGATGTAATTATAAGGACCACTGGCGTCAAATGATATTTCAAACTCCACTGCCTTCAGATATAATTTTAAGGACCACTGACATCATCTAAGGTTGCAAAGACTACTGTCTTCAGATGGGACATAAAGGTGATTGTCCTCTTTGCAGGAAAGTAATCTCTTTTCCTGTTGAAAACGTCCTTGAGCATACGTTATCAGTTACATTAGTAACATTTTAAATCCCTGCACTTCACACTAACAACTTTTTTTGAACATATTATTCTGTAGGTCAACGTGGCATAGAGGAAAATTGTCTTCAACCGGGTACAGAATAATAATATTAAAAAAAAGTTGTTTTGTCTTTGAGTGCCTTTATTGCAGCATCCCATTTTCCCTTCCAGTTATCCTGAATCTTACGGTTTTTGCGATAATTTGTCACACAGATGATTATTTTAAAATATGCTAATTTTCCTCATTCGCATTGGGGTGGCTCAGTCGGTAGCGCGGCAGGCTCATAATCTGTAATTCCCAGGTTCGAGTCCCAGCTGGATCAGCGTTGAGATTTATCTCCGCAAAAATCCCCCTCTACCCACGGTCAGTAGGGGCCACCGTCCGTCGGATGGGACGCTAAGCCGTGGCTCCGTGTGCGGGAGAGCCATACCCTGTGCACGTTAAAGAACACGCTGGATGGCCTTCATGGGATGGTACCATCTGTCTCCCAACAGCTGTTCCAGTGGATCCCCTCCCCCAACCTTCTCTGAGCCTTCGGGGTCCTTGTGACCTGGCCATTTAGCCCATGGTGTGCAAAAAAGTGCCGCTCAGAGGTAAAACAACCAACCAAATCCTCATTCGCAATCCAGTTTGTTCAACTTTTTTTCCTTTTTCCCTTTTTTCCTTTTTTAAAATTCCCTTTTTTAAAAATAAAATATAATTTCTTTTGTATTCGAAACACTTTTATTTATGTTATAACATTCGAAATACTATCATTCATTTTGAACCAATCTCCAATAATACATAAGCCATTATTAGTAATTTTCGTCAATTCATCAAGGTTATCAGCACAGAATGTTACTGCAGTGTCATCAGCAAATGTATTCATCTTTCCATTCACATCCAAGGAACGAAAAACATTAATAAAAATAAGAAAAAAGTTCTGGACCTAAGGTCCAAATGTAATTATTACCAAATGTAATGTAACCGAGGTTACATTATATTTGTATTACTAACGCCCTTTAAACCTGTACAGTCGCTCAAAAAAGTATCCGAACACTATGGTTGATTACAGAATTCAGAAAAAATATCTGGCAATGATTTTTTTTAGAAATTAGTGATCTGGAAACCTTCTTGTCACGTGACACGGAAGTTGCCAGATCACTAATTTCTAAAAAAAATGGTTGCCAGACATTTTTTCTGACACGGAGGTGCCAGATCACTAATTTCTAAAAAAAAATGGTTGCCAGGCATTTTTTCTGACACGGAGGTTGCTAGATCACTAATTTCTAAAAAAAAATGGTTGCCAGATATTTTTTCTGACACGGAGGTTGCCAGATCAGTAATTTCTAAAAAAAATCGTTGCCAGATATTTTTCCTGACACGAAGGTTGCCAGATCACTAATTTCTAAAAAAAATCGTTGCCAGATATTTTTTTCTGACACGAAGGTTGCCAGATCACTGATTTCAAAAAAAAATCGTTGCCAGATATTTTTTCTGACACAAAGTTTGCCAGATCACTAATTTCTAAAAACAAATCGTTGCCAGATATTTTTTCTGAATTCTGTAATCAACCATAGTGTTCGGATATTTTTTGAGCGACTGTACCGAAGCGGAAATAAAGTTGCAAGAAGAAGTAAAGACTAGTAAGAGCTTTTTTGAATGGAAAAGTTAATTGAAAAGAAACAGACAATTTAAAACATCCTGTAATTGAATTCGTTAATCTCAATGTAGTATTTTTATTATTTATAATATTTATAATATTATATTCACACGAAACAATGAGATAATTAATTAATAAATGGTGTAACGCTCCCTTTGAGACGTTATACAAGTCCGAGGGCAGTAGTTTTTATAATTGTGGTCACTTCTAGTTTGCAATGTCTTCGCGATATAAGACATCGCAATTTAGTAGCAACTACAATTATAAAATCCACTGTCCTCAGGCTAATAAAGTCTCACTGCCACTAGAGGTCTCTAGCTACACGAGTTTCCATAAATCAAGTCATAAACCTATGTTATGTAAATGAAAGATAATTTCGAAACTCTATAACGTCTAAATAACTTTTCTTTTCTGAAAAATTTCAAAAATTTTTGTCGGTTGGTTGACTTATTTCTGAGCGGGACTTTCCTGCACACAATACGCTAAATGCCCAGGTCACAAGGACCCCGAGGGTTTAGAGAAGGTTGGGGGAGGGGACCCACTAGAACAGCTGTTGGGAAACAGATGGTAGCTTCCCGTCAAGGCCATCCAGCGTGTTCTTTAACGTGCACAGGGTATGGCTTAACGTCCCATCCGACGGACGGCGGTCTTTCCAAGCCCATCGGTGTCCCCTACTGACCCTGGGCAGGAAGGCAAAAATTTGTGACACACATGATTGCTTAATAACACCTTGATGCAATATATCATTGTATCAAAGTATATATTGATACCTTGATTGATTTTATTAATGACCTTGATAAATGCTTATTACTGAAATAGTAATCATTTCCTCAAAGTGTTTAGAAAAATATATATATATTAGAAGTCTGTGTAAAGAATTTTTTCACTATTCATCAGTTTTCAATAAGTTTCTTAAGACTGGCATTGCTATTGTTAAATATTCAAACTTCCATATCTCATTAAATACTGAATAAATATTGTTGAAAAACGAGATATTGATATATGTGATTAATATCTTTATCTGCTATCACATTTTTCAAAACAAATAAACTTATTTTGGAATTATAGAATTTCGATGTTAGTTTTACGTATTGGCATAACATAGGGTTGTTGCTTAATTTATAGAAACCAGTGTATAATAAATGCATCCACCAACTGCATAAAAGCAATAAATATTCCCCGAACAATTTGAAAACATAGAAATCAGTTTCTCAAATAAAAATACCCCCTCAAGCAGCTGCTTACCACAGAAGTGTAACAGGACCTCAGCAGAAAAACAACAAGAACAACTACGTCTTACCAGGGGCTCGAACCCAGGTCCCTTAGATCAGTATCCAAGTATGTTAACCACTAGGCCATGTGAACCCAGGTCCCTTAGATCAGTATCCAAACGCGCTAACCACTCGTCCATGTGAACCCAGGTCCCTTACATCAGTATCCAAGCACACTAACCACTCGGCCATGTGAACCCAGGTCCCTTACATCAGTATCCAAGCACACTAACCACTCGGCCATGTGAACCCAGGTCCCTTATATTAGTATCCAAGCACACTAATCACTCGGCCATGTGAAACCAGGTCCCTTACATCAGTATCCAAGCACACTAACCACTCGGCCATGTGAGCCCAGGTCCCTTATATCAGTATCCAAGCACACTAACCACTCGGCCACGTGAACTCAGGTCCCTTATATTAGTATCCAAGCACACTAATCACTCGGCCATGTGAACCCAGGTTCCTTATATTAGTATCCAAGCACACTAATCACTCGACAATATGAACCCAGGTCCCTTACATCAGTATCCAAGCACACTAATCACTCGGCCATATGAACCCAGGTCCCTTACTTCAGTATCCAAGCACACTAACCACTCGGCCATGTGAACCCAGGTCCCTTATATTAGTATCCAAGCGCACTAATCACTCGGCCATGTGAACCCAGGTCCCTTACATCA
The DNA here is from genome assembly GCA_038380435.1 of Ryuthela nishihirai. Taxonomy (NCBI): domain Eukaryota; kingdom Metazoa; phylum Arthropoda; class Arachnida; order Araneae; family Heptathelidae; genus Ryuthela; species Ryuthela nishihirai. The sequence goes on from JAWZYU010000001.1 coordinate 71,465,898, forward strand.
GTATCCAAGCACACTAACCACTCGGCCATGTGAACCCAGGTCCCTTATATTAGTATCCAAGCACACTAATCACTCGGCCATGTGAACCCAGGTCCCTTACATCAGTATCCAAGCACACTAACCACTCGGTCATGTGAACCCAGGTCCCTTACATCAGTATCCAAGCACACTAACCACTCTGCCATGTGAACCCAGGTTCCTTATATTAGTATCCAAGCACACTAATCACTCGGCAATATGAACCCAGGTCCCTTACATTAGTATCCAAGCACACTAATCACTCGGCCATGTGAACCCAGGTTCCTTATATTAGTATCCAAGCACACTAATCACTCGGCAATATGAACCCTGGTCCCTTACATCAGTATCCAAGCACACTAATCACTCGGCCATGTGAACTCAGGTCCCTTACATCAGTATCCAAGCACACTAACCACTCGGCCATGTGAACCCAGGTCCCTTATATTAGTATCCAAGCACACTAATCACTCGGCCATGTGAACCCAGGTCCCTTACATCAGTATCCAAGCACACTAACCACTCGGCCATGTGAACCCAGGTCCCTTATATTAGTATCCAAGCACACTAATCACTCGGCCATGTGAACCCAGGTCCCTTACATCAGTATCCAAGCACACTAATCACTCGGCCATGTGAACCCAGGTCCCTTACATCAGTATCAAGCACACTAACCACTCTGCCATGTGAACCCAGGTCCCTTATATTAGTATCCAAGCACACTAATCACTCGGCCATGTGAACCCAGGTCCCTTACATCAGTATCCAAGCACACTAACCACTCGGCCATGTGAACCTAGGTCCCTTATATTAGTATCCAAGCACACTAATCACTCGGACATGTGAACCCAGGTCCCTTACATCAGTATCCAAGCACACTAACCACTCGGCCATGTGAACCCAGGTCCCTTATATTAGTATCCAAGCACACTAATCACTCGGCCATGTGAACCCAGGTCCCTTACATCAGTATCCAAGCACACTAACCACTCGGCTATGTGAACCCAGGTCCCTTACATCAGTATCCAAGCACACTAACCACTCGGCCATGTGAACCCAGATACCTTAGATCAGTACCCTAGCGTGGTAACAACTCTGTAATGTGAATCCAGGTCCCTTAGATCAGTAGCCAAAAGCGGTAACCACTCGGCCATGTGAACTCAGGTCCCTTAGTTCAGTAGCCAAGCACGCTAACCACTCGGCCATGTTTACCCAGATCCCTTAGATCAGTAGCCAAGCGCGCTAACCACTCGGCCATGTGAACCCAGATACCTTAGATCAGTAGCCAAGCACGCTAACAACTCTGCCATGCGAATCCAGGTCCCTTAGATCAGTAGCCAAACGCACTAACCACTCGGCCTTGTGAACCCAGGTCCCTTAGATCAGTAGCCAAGCGCGTTAAGCACTCGGCCATGTGTGAATGTTAAACGTAACCGGAACAATTTCGTTTCTCTTTTTTACACGAGCTTACAAATTTTCTTTTTAATTTCTTGCAGATCACATCAACAATTTTGAACGAAAGATTTCCATTCACTTCAGAAAGGAATGCAAATAGCTAAAAATACCCTCTGGATAAAAAAAAAAACTCTCTTCCGCTGCATCCCCAACATGGAATGTTTTGTTATGAGCACTCCAAAAGCAGTTTCTCTCAGCACTATCTTCCGCGCTGTAAGGGGAATGGGTGGGGTGAGGAAAAATGGAGGGGGGGGGGGGGAATAGGGAGATATCTGCATTCTCGGGGAATGCCGCAGTCGCTCCGCTAGATTCTCAGGGGTCAAGAGGCCATCGAGTTGCCCTGAAAAAAAGAGCGGAGGAGTAGAAAAAGTGCCGAGGAGGCCATTGGCTGTTTGTGACTCAGGTGATGTAATTTATGTCATATTCTGTCCCGATGAGCGAGAAATATATAATGAGGAGATGGCCCCTGGGCATAAGTAATAGTAAAGAAATGGATTATATATTTAGAGCAGCCTCAGTGGCCGAAAGGTTAACATGCTTGACGGGAGGAGCAAATCTCTGATAAGGCATGGATGCTTTTCTGACGTCAATTACTTTCCTGAAGTGGTTTCACTTTCCTCACAGACATTTCACGTGAGGTATGATATTGACAAACCACTCTCAGACAATCGTGAATTACTAGAGAAGAGGGCGGTCATAAGTCGAGAGCCTGGAAGAGGACATTTAGGGGCGTATGGAAGATTTTATAGTCAGAAGTGGCACTCAGTAATATTACTCATGGATTATTTTACAATTGATATACTTTTTAACAGCTTGTCATTTGGCCTCTGTGATAGGAGGATGTTAGAAGTTTTCCTTCCTGAAAAGGAAATGGTGAAAAAACTTGTATACCTAATTCCTTCAGGAATGAAGAAGAACTTAAAAAACACTCTCAGGCTTCTTGTAAGGGGCCATGCCCCCCCCCCCCCCCATACGGGACCACCTTGTCGAGGTGGGGGAGGCTTGAGGGCCTAATGAAGTCGAAGGCTATGCTGAACGGATTGGATTGGGCAATGATTAGACATTGCTAAGATTTCCATCTCAGAAGCTGAGGGCCCTGCTGACTGACTAGGTCCTGTCATGTTAGGCAAGGCCCCGACGGAAGGGCCGGACTAAGAGTCCCAGTCACGGGAGCCGAGGCAACTTGGATTGTATATCCTTGTTTGTGGCTAACCGGGCATAGATTAAATTTAGGTTTTGACCGATGGATGAGCTTTACTCATATAGTACTGTTCGCCATTAGGTAGTCGGGGATGAGCTGTATCTATATGGTACTCTCTTGCCCATGACCGTAGGTAGTGGTGAATATGGCATTTCCTTATACTGGTGGTGCTTCAGGCGGAACTAGTGGGTCTTGTCATCATATATATCACATATATATCTGGGACATAGATTAAATTTAGGTTTTGACCGATGGATGAGCTTTACACCTATAGTACTGTTCGCCATTAGGTAGTCGGGGATGAGCTCTATCTATATGGTATTGTCTTGCCCATGACCGTAGGTAGTGGTGAATATGGCATTTCCTTATACTGGTGGTGCTTCAGGCGGAACTAGTGGGTCTTGTCATCATATATATCCCATATATATCCGGGACATAGATTAAATTTAGGTTTTGACCGATGGATGAGCTTTACTCCTATAGTACTGTTCGCCATTAGGTAGTCGGCGATGAGCTGTATCTATATGGTACTGTCTTGCCCCTGACCGTAGGTAGTGGTGAATATGGCATTTCCCTATACTGGTGGTGCTTCAGGCGGAACTAGTGGGTCTTGTCATCATATATATCACATATATATCCGGGACATAGATTAAATTTAGGTTTTGAGCGATGGATGAGCTTTACTCCTATAGTACTGCTCGCCATTAGGTAGTCGGGGATGAGCTGTATCTATATGGTACTGTCTTGCCCCTGACCGTAGGTAGTGGTGAATATGGCATTTCCCTATACTGGTGGTGCTTCAGGCGGAACTAGTGGGTCTTGTCATAATATATATCACATATATATCCGGGACATAGATTAAATTTAGGTTTTGAGCGATGGATGAGCTTTACTCCTATAGTACTGCTCGCCATTAGGTAGTCGGGGATGAGCTGTATCTATATGATACTGTCTTGCCCCTGACCGTAGGTTGTGGTGAATATGGCATTTCCCTATACTGGTGGTGCTTCAGGCGGAACTAGTGGGTCTTGTCATCATATATATAACATATATATATCCGGGACATAGATTAAATTTAGGTTTTGACCGATGGATGAGCTTTACTCCTATAGTACTGTTCGCCATTAGGTAGTCGGGGATGAGCTGTATCTATATGGTATTGTCTTGCCCCTGACCCTAGGTAGTGGTGAATATGGCATTTCCTTATACTGGTGGTGCTTCAGGTTGAACTAGTGGGTCTTGTCATCATATATATCCCATATATATCCGGGACATAGATTAAATTTAGGTTTTGACCGATGGATGAGCTTTACTCCTATAGTACTGCTCGCCATTAGGTAGTCGGGGATGAGCTGTATCTATATGGTACTGTCGTGCCCCTGACCCTAGGTAGTGGTGAATATGGCATTTTCCTATACTGGTGGTGCTTCAGGCGGAACTAGTGGGTCTTGTCATCATATATATCCCATATATATCCGGGACATAGATTAAATTTAGGTTTTGACCGATGGATGAGCTTTACTCCTATAGTACTGCTCGCCATTAGGTAGTCGGGGATGAGCTGTATCTATATGGTACTGTCGTGCCCCTGACCCTAGGTAGTGGTGAATATGGCATTTTCCTATACTGGTGGTGCTTCAGGCGGAACTAGTGGGTCTTGTCATCATATATATCCCATATATATCCGGGACATAGATTAAATTTAGGTTTTGACCGATGGATGAGCTTTACTCCTATAGTACTGCTCGCCATTAGGTAGTCGGGGATGAGCTGTATCTATATGGTACTGTCTTGCCCCTGACCGTAGGTAGTGGTGAATATGGCATTTCCCTATACTGGTGGTGCTTCAGGCGGAACTAGTGGGTCTTGTCATCATATATATCCCATATATATCCGGGACATAGATTAAATTTAGGTTTTGACCGATGGATGAGCTTTACTCCTATAGTACTGCTCGCCATTAGGTAGTCGGGGATGAGCTGTATCTATATGGTACTGTCTTGCCCCTGACCCTAGGTAGTGGTGAATATGGCATTTCCCTATACTGGTGGTGCTTCAGGCGGAACTAGTGGGTCTTGTCATCATATATATCACATATATATCCGGGACATAGATTAAATTTAGGTTTTGACCGATGGATGAGCTTTACTCCTATAGTACTGCTCGCCATTAGGTAGTCGGGGATGAGCTGTATCTATATGGTACTGTCTTGCCCCTGACCGTAGGTAGTGGTGAATATGGCATTTCCCTATACTGGTGGTGCTTCAGGCGGAACTAGTGGGTCTTGTCATCATATATATCACATATATATCCGGGACATAGATTAAATTTAGGTTTTGACCGATGGATGAGCTTTACTCCTATAGTACTGCTCGCCATTAGGTAGTCGGGGATGAGCTGTATCTATATGGTACTGTCTTGCCCCTGCCGTAGGTAGTGGTGAATATGGCATTTCCCTATACTGGTGGTGCTTCAGGCGGAACTAGTGGGTCTTGTCATCATATATATCACATATATATCCGGGACATAGATTAAATTTAGGTTTTGACCGATGGATGAGCTTTACTCCTATAGTACTGTTCGCCATTAGGTAGTCGGGGATGAGCTGTATCTATATGGTATTGTCTTGCCCCTGACCGTAGGTAGTGGTGAATATGGCATTTCCTTATACTGGTGGTGCTTCAGGTTGAACTAGTGGGTCTTGTCATCATATATATCCCATATATATCCGGGACATAGATTAAAATTAGGTTTTGACCGATGGATGAGCTTTACTTTTATAGTACTGCTCGCCATTAGGTAGTCGGGGATGAGCTGTATCTATATGGTACTGTCTTGCCCCTGACCGTAGGTAGTGGTGAATATGGCATTTCCCTATACTGGTGGTGCTTCAGGCGGAACTAGTGGGTCTTGTCATCATATATATCACATATATATCCGGGACATAGATTAAATTTAGGTTTTGACCGATGGATGAGCTTTACTCCTATAGTACTGCTCGCCATTAGGTAGTCGGGGATGAGCTGTATCTATATGGTACTGTCTTGCCCCTGACCCTAGGTAGTGGTGAATATGGCATTTCCCTATACTGGTGGTGCTTCAGGCGGAACTAGTGGGTCTTGTCATCATATATATCCCATATATATCCGGGACATAGATTAAATTTAGGTTTTGACCGATGGATGAGCTTTACTCCTATAGTACTGCTCGCCATTAGGTAGTCGGGGATGAGCTGTATCTATATGGTACTGTCTTGCCCCTGACCGTAGGTAGTGGTGAATATGGCATTTCCCTATACTGGTGGTGCTTCAGGCGGAACTAGTGGGTCTTGTCATCATATATATCACATATATATCCGGGACATAGATTAAATTTAGGTTTTGACCGATGGATGAGCTTTACTCCTATAGTACTGCTCGCCATTAGGTAGTCGGGGATGAGCTGTATCTATATGGTACTGTCTTGCCCCTGACCGTAGGTAGTGGTGAATATGGCATTTCCCTATACTGGTGGTGCTTCAGGCGGAACTAGTGGGTCTTGTCATCATATATATCACATATATATCCGGGACATAGATTAAATTTAGGTTTTGACCGATGGATGAGCTTTACTCCTATAGTACTGCTCGCCATTAGGTAGTCGGGGATGAGCTGTATCTATATGGTACTGTCTTGCCCCTGACCGTAGGTAGTGGTGAATATGGCATTTCCCTATACTGGTGGTGCTTCAGGCGGAACTAGTGGGTCTTGTCATCATATATATCACATATATATCCGGGACATAGATTAAATTTAGGTTTTGACCGATGGATGAGCTTTACTCCTATAGTACTGCTCGCCATTAGGTAGTCGGGGATGAGCTGTATCTATATGGTACTGTCTTGCCCCTGACCGTAGGTAGTGGTGAATATGGCATTTCCCTATACTGGTGGTGCTTCAGGCGGAACTAGTGGGTCTTGTCATCATATATATCACATATATATCCGGGACATAGATTAAATTTAGGTTTTGACCGATGGATGAGCTTTACTCCTATAGTACTGCTCGCCATTAGGTAGTCGGGGATGAGCTGTATCTATATGGTACTGTCTTGCCCCTGACCGTAGGTAGTGGTGAATATGGCATTTCCCTATACTGGTGGTGCTTCAGGCGGAACTAGTGGGTCTTGTCATCGTATATATCACATATATATCCGGGACATAGATTAAATTTAGGTTTTGACCGATGGATGAGCTTTACTCCTATAGTACTGTTCGCCATTAGGTAGTCGGGGATGAGCTGTATCTATATGGTATTGTCTTGCCCCTGACCGTAGGTAGTGGTGAATATGGCATTTCCTTATACTGGTGGTGCTTCAGGTTGAACTAGTGGGTCTTGTCATCATATATATCCCATATATATCCGGGACATAGATTAAATTTAGGTTTTGACCGATGGATGAGCTTTACTCCTATAGTACTGCTCGCCATTAGGTAGTCGTGGATGAGCTGTATCTATATGGTACTGTCTTGCCCCTGACCGTAGGTAGTGGTGAATATGGCATTTCCCTATATTGGTGGTGCTTCAGGCGGAACTAGTGGGTCTTGTCATCATATATATCACATATATATCCGGGACATAGATCAAATATAGGTTTTGACCGATGGATGAGCTTTACTCCTATAGTACTGCTCGCCATTAGGTAGTCGGGGATGAGCTGTATCTATATGGTACTGTCTTGCCCATGACCGTAGGTAGTGGTGAATATGGCATTTCCCTATACTGGTGGTGCTTCAGGCGGAACTAGTGGGTCTTGTCATCCTATATATCACATATATATCCGGGACATAGATTAAATTTAGGTTTTGAGCGATGGATGAGCTTTACTCCTATAGTACTGTTCGCCATTAGGTAGTCGGGGATGAGCTGTATCTATATGGTATTGTCTTGCCCCTGACCGTAGGTAGTGGTGAATATGGCATTTCCTTATACTGGTGGTGCTTCAGGTTGAACTAGTGGGTCTTGTCATCATATATATCCCATATATATCCGGGACATAGATTAAATTTAGGTTTTGACCGATGGATGAGCTTTACTCCTATAGTACTGCTCGCCATTAGGTAGTCGGGGATGAGCTGTATCTATATGGTACTGTCTTGCCCCTGACCGTAGGTAGTGGTGAATATGGCATTTCCCTATACTGGTGGTGCTTCAGGCGGAACTAGTGGGTCTTGTCATCATATATATCACATATATATCCGGGACATAGATAAAATATAGGTTTTGACCGATGGATGAGCTTTACTCCTATAGTACTGCTCGCCATTAGGTAGTCGGGGATGAGCTGTATCTATATGGTACTGTCTTGCCCATGACCGTAGGTAGTGGTGAATATGGCTTTTCCCTATACTGGTGGTGCTTCAGGCGGAACTAGTGGGTCTTGTCAACATATATATTTATCCAGCCCCCCCCCCCCCCCCCTCCTTATGAACGCCACTGCCCGAGAAGTGATTTTTTTTAAATGTAGAATATGCAATTACTAGTTACTAGTTGCCGTCCCCGATCATAGGCGGCGTCATGGGGGATAAGTGTGGGAAGATTTATAAGTCACATCTGTGTACAAGAAAACGGGAACTAATGTTAGTTTAGTGGTTAGAACATTCTGGCATGCATCTACAGCAAAGTGGGTTTGAGTCTCGAACTGCAAAAAGGAATACATTGACTTTTTAAGCTCTTTGGTGATACAAAATAAAATCTTAAAAATAAATAATAATAAAAATATTTTTAAAGTAGTTGAGCTGTTATACCTCTAAGCCTTTTTTTTTCACACCGATAATTTATTATACTACTTTTTAAAGAGTTATAAAATAACATAACAAAAGTAATTCCTGCTCTAAAGGGGCGAGAGTGGTTCAATCAGTAACGCGCCAGGCTCATAATCTGCAATTCTCTGGTTCGAGGTCCAACTGGGCCAGTGTTGAGATTCATCTTCGAAAAATTCCCACACTGTCCTCGGTGAATAGGGGACACTGATGGGCTTCGAAGGGCCACCGTCCGTCGGATGGGACGTTAAGCTATGATCTGTGTTGGGGAGAGCCCATACACTGTGCACGTTAATAAACACGGATGATCTTGACAGAAGGCTTCCATCTGTCTCCCAACAGCTGTTCCAGTGGGTCCCCTTCCCCCAACCTTCTCTGAGTCTTCGGGGTCCTTGTGACCTGGACATTTAGTCTGTTGTGCACAAAAAAATTGCCGCTCAGAGGTAAAGCATGCTCAGTGAAAAAATCTGTTCTCTTGAATTTGTACCTTGCTGAGATCTCGTCTTCCTTATAGTGGGGAGGGGGTGACTCAGTCGGTAGCGCGCCAGGCTCATAATCTGTAGTTCCCAGGTTCGAGTCCCAGCTGGGTCAGCGTTGATATTTATCTCCGCAAAACTCCCCGCCCTGCCCACGGTCAGTAGGGGACACCGATGGGCTTGAAAAGCCGCCGTCGTCGGATGGGACGTTAAGCCGTGGCTCCGTGTGTGGGAGAGCCATACCTTGTGCACGTTAAAGAACACTGGATGGTCTTGACGGGAGGCTACCATCTGTCTCCCAAGAGCTGTTTCAGTGGGTCCCCAACCTTCTCTGAGCCTTCTGGGTCCTTGTGACCTGGCCATTTAGCCCATAGTGTGCAAAAAAGTGCTGTTCAGAGGTAAAACAACCCAACCTTATAGATCTTTTCTATCTCCATAAGACAAATGTTTCATTCAGTTTACAACAATTGTGCACAAACTGAAAGTAAACTGTTGCCTCAGTAATTATCACGCGAACTGAGATCAACTTTCTAGAAAACCGAAACAACAATAGTGGCTCTTGGTTTATTGTATCCGTCTAACCTTTCGTGACTAAAGGTTGGGTTGGGTTGTTTTACCTCTGAGCGGCACTTTTTTGCACACCATGGGCTAAATGGCCAGGTCACATGGACCCCGAAGGCTCAGAAAAGGTTGGGGGAGGAGACCCACTGGAACAGCTGTTGGGAGACAGATGGTAGCCTCCCGTCAAGGCCATCCAGCGTGTTCTTTAACGTGCACAGGTTATGGCTCTCCCACACACGGGGCCACGGCTTAACGTCCCATCCGATGGACGGCGGCCTTTCCAAGCCCATCGGTGTCCCCTACTGACCGTGGGCAGGGCGGGGAATTTTGCGGAGATAAATCTCAACGCTGACCCAACTGGGACTCAAACCTGGTAACTACAGATTACGAGTCTGGCGCGCTACCGACTGAGCCACCCCCGCCCCTCGTGACTAAAGTGAGCGTCTATCACGCAGTATGCAAACGTTAAATTTGCAGCCACTTGATGGTACTGTTCGCAGAGAAAATGGAGGGCCTCCAACCTGAGTGGTCCCAGTGATGCTCCCTGTGTGCTAATAAGGGCCAATGAAACACACAAGCCAACAGACCCCCTGCCAGGTCGGTATGTACTTGAGAGTGGAGTGGCACGTTTTTCTCACCTTTGCGTCATTACGGATCTCACCTCGAGGGTGGCGCCACCTCTATTTGCACTTTATGACCCAATTGAAGTCGCCTGATGGATCATCGCTTCTTTTCGTCTTCCCGTTTTTCTCTCTTGAATGGCAGATAACGATCTTTAGGTATTTTCGGAGGGTCCGGCAGACGATGTTCCTTCGAAAAAATTATGGTAAAGAGAGGGAATAAATTGATTGTTGATCTATCTGAAGCGTCGGGAACAGAAAGAGAAAATATTTTATTCGGTTACAAACCTTATTCTCTTTTTTTTTCTTTGCTAGGTTTATTTATGGATTGATATTACCATTTGCTCGTGTTAATAATTCACAGGTGGACTTCGGAGAAATTGTTTCTTTTTTTTCTAACGTCGGTAATAAACAGACTTTGCTTATTAGGATTTATATTTATATATGTTGAGTTCTTTGCAGCTTTATTTACCTTGCCAATGAGTTTAGTAATTGGGAATGAGGCGGGGGTGGCTCAGTCGGAAGCGCGCCAGGCTCGTAATCTGTATTTCCCAGGTTCGAGTCCCAGCTGGGTCAGTGTTGAGATTTATTTCCGCAAAATTCCCTGCCCACGGTCAGTAGGGGACACCGATGGGCTGGGCAAAGGCCGCCGTCCGTCGGATGGGACATTAAGCCGTGACGCCGTGTACGAGAGAGCCATACCCTGTGTACCTTAAAGAACACGCTGGAAGGACTTGACGGGAGGCTACCATCTGTCTCCTAACAGCTGTTCCAGTGGGTCCCCTCCCCCAACCTTCTCTGAACCTTCCTTGTGACTTGGCCATTTAGCCCATGGTGTGCAAAAAAGTGCCGCTCAGAGGTAGAACAACGCAACTGGTTGGGAAAGCTTTCGGTGTATCAGAATTCTTCGATGATTAGAGGGAATTATGTTGTTGAAACTCGGAACGAAAAGCAAATCTCTGAAACAAAGAAGGCTCATGTCGAAAGTAGGGTCTTTGCCGAATTTTTCTTCAAAAATATTCTTTCCGTCCAGCTACAGAGATACTCTTTGTAGTGAATATTTGTTTGAACACTTCTACTACATTCAAATCCAGCCCAGGATCTAGGGGGCGTTGGGGAGGGATAGTAACAGGAATGCGAGCAAAAAAATATTAAACACAATGTACAATAATCGTATTTTTTTCATGACTTTCTTAAACACTACTAAAATGGAGAGGTAAATTTTATACTGGAACGGTGAGACAGTCACTCCCCATACATCTTTATTTTTTTTCTCGCTATCCGAGTTTGTTAAAAACCATATATATTTTATTGAAAAAAATGTCGTTGTTAACATATGCCTCAGAATTAGGCGAACAGAAACTATTATCGGATATTTCTTCGACAGAAATATAAAGTTTTTTGCGTTAGATGTGCCCAGTGGTGGGCAAAGTCCAAAAATCCAGTCGGTGGAAGACTGTATATAGACCGTATATTTGCCGCAACGTCACAACGTCCAACGAATTTTAAGGATTTTGTTTTTAGTGTAATCCCTTGGATTGACAACCCCTTGGTTGTCTGTTCAAGGTGGATACTAAGTTCACAGCAGAAATGAGCTCTTATCGTATAGAATTTGCTAATCTTAACATCAGGATGTGTATCATCAGGGACGTATAGTCGCTCAAAAAAGTATCCGAACACTATGGTTGATTACAGAATTGAGAAAAAATATCTGGCAACGATTTTTTTTACAAATTAGTGATCTGGCAACCTTCGTGCCACGTGATTACAGAATTCAGGAAAAATATCTGGAGCGTGTACAGCAACTGTACACGCTCCAGTTACCGTTCACAGCAAATTGGAGCGTGTGCAGTTACTGCACACGCTCCAGTTTGCTGTGAACGGTAACTGCACACGCTCAATATTTCTGTGAGTGGGCCCACACGATCCAGGTTTTTGTGAGCTCACACGATCCAATGTGCTGTGAACATTAACCGCAACCGCTCCAGTTTGCTGTGAACGGTAACTGCTCACGCTCCATATTCATTGCATTATATATTCATACGCATTATATATATTAAAAAAAATATCCGAACACTACGGTTGATTACAGAATTGAGAAAAAATATCTGGCAAAAATTTTTTTAGAAATTAGTGTTCTGGAAACCTTCGTGTCACGTGACACGAAGTTGCCAGATCACTAATTTCTAAAAACAATCGTTGCCAGATATTTTTTCTGAATTTTGTAATCAACCGTAGTGTCTGATATTTTTTTGAGCGACTGTACCCAGAATGTAATTTTTTTTTGGACAGGAAAGGTTAAAATAATATTCTACATAAAATAAAATTTTATACTTCTTTTTTAAATCTTTCTAGTGTCGAATATATACTATGGGGCTAAAATAAAACAATACGAAGACAGCTGATTTGCATTTCAAAGCAGGTATATCTGGAGAGTTGCGGGTTCGATTCCCGCCGTGTCGGTGATGAATTTTTAGCCGTCCCGTGGCCGAGTGGTTAGCGCGGTTGGCTACTACTGATCTTAAGGGACCTGGGTTCGAGGTCCGAGTAAGGCATGGGTGTATGTGCCGTTTTTCTGCTGAGTACCTGCCATCCTCTCAGCCTTGAATTGAATTGAATTAAATAAGTTTATTTCACCCAAACATACATATATTGGTAGATAAAACACAGACAAGTTCACAGGTGAAAAAGGAGAACATAATAAGCCGTTGCTTTTGGATAAATGTTTCCTGAAATACGCTTAAATTTAAAACAATGCAGGTGACCTTAATTTATACATTTATACATTTATTTGAGCACATGAATTTTTGTGGTCTGACTCTATCATTGACTTGATAATAAGTGTAGTTTATATTTATATTTAAAAGTTCTATATTGTTCCTCCATTGCAGCAGTATCCTCTGGTATCTCGTCATTCGAAATCTTAATGCCAATGTACCGTATTGATCTCTGGCCTATAGATTTCTTATAAAGGGGTAACATGATCTTGTTCTTAAGTCGAGTATCATAACTGATAGTCTTCGTTCTTTCTAAGCAGCAGTAAAGTTCCGAGTACTCTGTCATTTTATTCTTCACTCTGTATACAAAATTCCCCATAACATACTTCTAAATATTATATGTATATATTTAGTATTCCATTTTCTGCCATCAAGTGTTGTACCGGATTTCTGTAATTTAATCTTAGAATATATCTCATAATTCTCTTTTGCAGACAAAATAAACTATTCAAATTGGCTGAACTAGTACTACTTCTACAAACTACCTTCTACTATGGCATATAATCTGACAGGCTCCTGTCAGACCTCTGTGGCAAGCAGCTGCTTGAGGGGGTATTTATATTTTTTTATTTTATAGACAAGTATGAGATTTCATGTAAGACGATCGAATTTTCGCGAGGGACGGTGTGTATTCCCCGGGTACGTCCTTGCCCCATATGTCATTTCTAGAATGTAGCTCTAAATCACTTCAGAACTTCAATTAGAGCTGAAACAGAATTAGTAGAATCGTTCTTCTGTATGATCCTATGAATAGGCTCGAGGATGGAAGTTATCAAATGTTGCAACGGTGGAGAGTCCATGGAAGAAACGTTTTCCTTAAATTATTGCGATTAAACAGAAAGATATTTTAAATCGGTCTCGCCGAGTGTTTATCGTGCTTTGCTACTGATCAAAGGGACCTGGGTTCGAGTCCCGGGTATTGTCTTTCTGCTGAATCTCGTCTTTCTCGCAAGTGTTATTCCTGTTAGACTTCAATGGCAAGCAGCTGCTTGATGGGCAATTTATTAATTTACCAGCTGAATGTACCAGACGCTGATGCCGAGGTGTCACTTTTAATCTGTATATTCTTATTTTCACTGCACCGAAGGTAAATTTTGTAAGCACCTCCCCCCACCCCCGACACTTAGCACATATTTTCAACAGGAAGAAATTTCCCGGATCGTTGTATCGTTGTTGACGTCAGCGAGCATTCCTCATAGCCCGTGGCTTAGTTTCTGAGTAAGCTATCGAGATTTTATTTCCATTACCACAGATTTTGCTACCCTATGACTCCCGTGATATTCGTTCGCACGGTCCAAATTTCCTGCACAGCACCCCCGTGTGGCCCGGTGATTGGTTTAAAAATAAGGTTTCCCACTTGGCCCATGGCTTCGTTTCTACACAAATTGTGACAGCTCGTGTTTCACTTTTAATCTGCATATTATGTTGTTTCCTGCACTAATTTGTTAGTTTTATCAGTATCCTCCCCCGATATTTTACATAGTTTGAACACGCAGAATTTCCCGGTATTGCAAAGGTCATTGCTGACTCAGCGAACCGTTCACAGAGCCCATGGCAAACGATCGAGATATTTATTTCTTCAGATTTTGCCATTCTATTATTCCAGACGTACTTCACCGAAAGGTCCCAAATTTCGTAGGCAGGTTCCCCCTGCCCACCCCCGTGTTTGGTTAGGAAATCAGGTCCCTAGCTGCAATGGAAGCCTCAATAATGCCTTTCGATGTGTGGGGAATCTTGCAACGGCAGTAGATTTAAATGATATTTTAACTCTTTACTTTCACAGTTAATGATCAGTAAATGGCAACAGTAAATTTGACAGCGATTCTCGTTTCCCGTAGGAACAGCATGGTAAATATTTTCGCTTCTAGCAAGCCCACCTTTTGGACTTTTGACCTGAAATTTGGCACTGCAATCCGGAGCACAACCAGAAACATTCTCTGAAAATTTGAAGCGTGTACATTGATATCCAGATAAGTTATGGCTGCCACAAACAGACAGACACCTTTTATTATATAGATTTATTTTATGGATTTATCAAACAGTTGTCCCACCATATTTTCTCAACACAGTAACCGATCACAACGAGTTGTGTCCCAAATGAAACTTGGGGAGTATCACGGAGCAGGCTACTTCAAACTATATCTCCTTAAAAAAAGCATTTTCACGGGATTCTGTCGTAACGAGTTTCTGTTCTTAATTTACGCATTCAGATCTTCCATCAACAGAGCTAACGGTTTCACGTAATAAAATGCGAGAAAAATGTCGAAATAAAAAGTGAACAAAATTATACTTTGTTGTTATAACGATGACAAGCTGATGATTTAAGTGTGAAGTTTGGGCCTTTATACTTCTTCTCCCCTTACAAGAAACGGAAGCGGGTGAGAAAATAACCGTAAATGGCACTCATTATCGTGTAGCAAATTTCGTGACTTAGTAATGAAGCGTTCGCCTTTGAAAAGTTCCCCCCCAAAAGAACAAATGTCTCGTGCTGCCTCATCTTCTCATTCATCCAGTAATTGTGGCGCCTGTCAGAACCGATTTCATTAAGGAACGAAAGATCCCCGGCTTCTAATCTCCTCTCGTGTTTTTCCCGCGACGGGCGACGCAGTTTTTAAGTGCAACAAATGAAAAGAATAAAATGCTTCGGTTACATTGTGACTCCCGACTCTAAACCGAGAAGAGAAAGGAGGCTGGCCCAGACCAGCTCTGCGTGTCATTTTGACCTTGGTGACACAGTGGTGGCGCCCCGCAGCATTAATCACCAGCGTGCCTCTGTCGCCCAGCGCTGGGCAAGGGTCAACCCCCTCTTCTGTCTGGCTGTCAGTGGCTCTGTCGTGTTGCTGTACATCTCGACCTTATTTTGGCTAACGCCGGAAAACAGAATCCAAACGCGGAAAGGTTTTGGTCCCTTGGACTCGGAAGAAAAGGGACCAGATTGTTGTATCGTTAAAGACGTGAGATAAAATACATTTGGGATTTTTTTTTTCTTCTGGGGGATCAGTTATGGATTTTTTTTTTTGAAGAAAAAAGATTTATTTATTAGATGTTAGCTGACCGTACCCGGGTGTCACTTTTAACCTGTATATTCTTATTTTCATTGCATTAAAGGAAAATTTTGCAAGGAACCCCCCTCCCCGACACTTTAACACCGCATCGTCCTCCGTGTGGTCCGGTGAATGGTTTAAAAATCAGGTTTTTACTTGGCCCGTGGCTTCGTTTCTACACAAATTGTGACAGCTCGCATCTCACTTTTAATCTGCATATTCTGTTGTTTCCTGCACTAATGGTTAGTTTGTTGACCCCCACTCCGACATTTTACACACTTTTGAATACGAAGAATTTCCCGGTGTTGCAAAGGTCATAGCTGACGGCGCGCGCTCTCAGAGCCCGTGGCAAACAATCGAGATATTTTTATTTCGTCAGAATTTGGCATTCTGTAATTCCCGACGTACTTCACCGAAAGATCGCAAATTTCGTAAGCGGGTTCCCCGTGCCCGACCCCATTTTTGTTTAGAAAATCAAGTCCCTAGCTGCAATGGAACGCCTAAAGAGTGCTTTGAAATGTTGAATCTGGCATTTGAATGAATGAATCTGGCTTTTGAAATGTGGAGAATCTGGCAACAACATCAGATTTGCAGCAGAGATTTAAATGCTATTTTAAATCTTTACTTTCATAGTTAGGAAGCAGAAAATGGCAACAGTAAATTTGATAGTGATTCTCGTTTCCCGTAGGAATAGCTTGGTAATTATTTTTAGTTCTAGCAAGCCCCCTTTTTGGACTTTGGACCTGAAATTTGGCACTGCAATCCGGACCACAACCAGAGACATTCTCTGAAATTTTGAAGCGTGTAAGTTGATTTCCCGATGAGTTATGGTTGCCACAGGCAGACACACTAACAGACACCTTCTTTTATTATATAGATTAGCTGAACTTACCCGGTGCTGCCCGGGTGTCACTTTTAACCTGTATATTCTTTTCACTGCATCAAAGGTAAATTTTGTAAGTAACCCCCCCACCCTCCGACATTTTAGCACAGTTTTCAATAGGAAGAAATTTTCCCGGTGTTGACTTGGATCGTTGTCGACGTCAGCGAGCTCTCTCTTAGCTCGTGGCCGACCCTATTTTTGGTTAGAAAATCAGGTCCCTAGCTACAATGGAACCCCTAAATAATGCTTTTGGGAATGTGGGGAATCTAGCAACGGTATCAGATTTGCAGCTGAAGATTTAAATGCTATTTTAACACTTTACTTTCACAGTTAGGGAGCAGAAAATGGCAACAGTAAATTTGACAGCGATTCTCGTTTCCCGTAGGAATAGCATGTTAAATATATTTGCTTCTAGCAAGCCCCCCTTTTGGACTTTCGAACTGAAATTTGGCACTGCAATCCGGACCACAACCAGAAACATTCTCTGAAAATTTGTAGCGTGTACGTTGATTCACAGACAGACACCCACAGACTCACAGACTCAGACATCTTCTTTTATTATATAGATTAGAGTTTTGCTTTAAAGTTATATAGATTATATAGATTATATAGATTAGAGTTTTGGTTTAATTTTTAATAATGAACGTGAAATACATGAATCGGTTCTTCGCACGGGTCTTCTTTGAGATGAAATAGTCTTACTTGCATTAGAAAAAGCTGGATGCCATGTGCCCAAGAAACGGTGAAGATGGTGGGCTAGGTTGTTTTACTTCTGAGCGGCACTTTTCTGCACACAATGGGCTAAACGGTCAGGCCAAAAGAACCCAAAACGCTCAGAGAAGATTGGGGGAAAGGGTTGAGTTGGGTTGTTTTACCTCTGAGCGGCACTTTTTTGCACACCATGGGCTAAATGGCCAAGTCACATGGACCCCGAAGGCTCAGAGAAGGTTGGGGGAGGTGACCCACTGGAACAGCTGTTGGGAGACAGATGGTAGCCTCCCGTTAAGACAATCCAGTTCCGTGTTCTTTAACGTGCACAGGGTATGGCTCTCCCGCACACGGGGAATGACTTAACGTTCCATCCGACGGACGGCGGCCTTTCCAAGCCCATCGATGCCCCCTACTGACCGTGGGCAGGGCGGGGAATTTTGCGGAGATAAATCTCAACGCTGACCCAGCTGGGACTCGAACCTGGGAAATACAGATTATTTAATACGCCATAGCAGGTCTGTGAAGATGGCTTGGGTTGTTGGGTTGTTTTACCTCTGAGTGGCATTTTTTGCACACCATGGGCTAAATGGCCAGGTCACATGGACCCCGAATGCTCAGAGAAGGTTGGGTGAGGGGACCCACTGGAACAGCTGTTGGGAGACAGATGGTAGCCTCCCGTCAAGGCCATCCAGCGTGTTCTTTAACGTGCACAGGGTATGGCTCTCCCGCACACGGGGCCACGGCTTATCGTACCATCCGACGGACGGCGGCCTTTCCAAGCCCATCGGTGTCCCCTACTGACCGTGGGCAGGGCGGGGAATTTTGCGGAGATAAATCTCAACGCTGACCCAGCTGAGACTCGAACCTGGGAACTACAGATTATTTAATACGCCATAGCAGGTCTGTGAAGATGGCAGGACATCATAAGAAAAACAACACAACATCCATGTCTTACCCGGGGTTCGAACCCAGATCCCTTTGATCAGTAGACAACTGAACCATTCGGCGACATTTAAATGTCAACTTTATAATAGAATATAAATTTGATCTTGACCACAAAGAACCCTCTGGTCGGTTTCAAAATTTCGTAACGTTTTCGAGATCTATTACCCGAAACACCCCGACACCAATTTTCACGTTTCTATAGTACTTGTTGATCATGGTTTGACCTCTATGTATTCTCTCTTATCGCTAAATATTCAAACTTCCATAACTCATTAAATATTGAACGAATATTGTTGAAAATCGAGATATTGATTTATTTAGTTGAGATCTTTATCTGCAATCACATTTTTCAAAGAAAAAAAATTATTTGTTGTACAGTCGCTCAAAAAAATATCCGAACACTAACGCGCTTGGCTACTAATCTACGGGACCTGGGTTCGAGCCCCGGGTAAGGCATGGCTGTTTGTGTCGTTTTTCTGCTGAGGTCCTGCCATCCTCTCAGACCTTCTACTGTGGCATATAAACTGACAGGCTCCTGTCAGACTTCTGTGGCAAGCAGCTGCTTGAGGGGTATGGTTGATTACAGAATTCAGAAAAAATATCTGGCAACGATTTTTTTAGAAATTAGTAATCTGGCAAACTTCGTGTCACGTGACACGGTTGCCAGATCACTAATTTCTAAAAAAAATCGTTGCCAGATATTTTTTCTGAATTCTGTAATCAACAATGTGTTCGGATACTTTTTTGAGCGACTGTAGGTGGTCATATTATTTTGATACTAGATCGTGAGGGCTCACTCACGGAAATATTGAGCGTGTGCAGTTACCGTTCACAGCAAACTGGAGCGGTTGCGGTTAATGTTTACAGCACATTGGATCGTGTGGGCTCACTCACGGAAATATTGAGAGTGTGCAGTTACCGTTCACAGCAAACTGGAGCGTGTGCAGTAACTGCACACGCTCCAGTTTGCTGTGAACGGTAACTGGAGCATGTACAGTTGCTGTACACGCTCCAGATATTTTTCCTGAATTCTGTAATCACGTGACACGAAGGTTGCCAGATCACTAATTTCTAAAAAAATCGTTGCCAGATATTTTTTCTGAATTATGTGATCAACCGTAGTGTTCGGATACTTTTTTGAGCGGCTGTACTTGGTAATTTTGACCTTGAAGGACATGTTGGAGGTCAAATTTCGTATTTTTCCCGAGATCTACGACCGTTCTTTCCCTATTCTTCAGTTTTGTATAAGTTTCTTAAGACTGGCATTGCTGTGCAAGAAACGAGAGAACGATAGTGTTGTTCACTGTTTAAATGTATAAATGAAAGAATATGGAGAATTAAGCGGGTAAAAACTGGGAAATCAGGGACCGTACCCGCCAGTGGCACAGATAAGGGAGGTGCTCCCCCCCCCCCTTCACTGTGTACCCTACTGGCCTACGTAGCTTTAATAGAGAGCTTTGAAGATATTTATCAATTCTTCTAAGAACGTAAATGAACTTTCGATAAGGGTTCACAGCGAGACGTACTGAATGAATTGAGAGGGTTTGATGAGAAGGAATCCCATCTTCTTTATGGACATATGTAATCTCTATTTTTCACATTATGATAGATGCTTATGTATAATGACTAGGGAGTAGGAATGCCTTAGGCAATGCATCAGACTCGTAAATTAATTATATTCCCATGTTAGAGTCCCCAGTGGCGTGAGTTTCAAATTTCTCCGTTAGCTTCTACTTTGACCACGTGAGAAAGAGAAAGCCAATGATCCCGGAAATAGCTTCGCCAATAGGATGGAAAGACTTGGCTCGTTTTTGTTTTTTTAATTAACATATCTTCCTATAGACGCCCTGAAAAGTAAAATATAAAACTGAAATATACCGATCACGAGCTCTCTTACTGAATTCGTATTTCTTTCCAAGGAAGATAAAGCGCGGCAGTCTTTGTTCAATGGGTAAATCGGATTTGCTGCCATATCTTTCCTTTTGTAAGTGAATACGAAATCAGTTAGGTTGGGTTGGGTTGTTTTTTACCTCTGAGCGGCACTTTTTGCACACCATGGGCTAAATGGCCAGGTCACATGGACCCCGAAGACTCAGAGAAGGTTGGGTGAGGGGACCCACTGGAACAGCTGTTGGGAGACAGATGGTAGCCTCCCGTCAAGGCCATCCAGCGTGTTCTTTAACGTGCACAGGTTATGGCTCTCTCCCGCACACGGGGCCACGGCTTAACGTCCCATACGACGGACGGCGGCCTTTCCAAGCCCATCGGTGTCCCCTACTGACCGTGGGCAGGGCGGGGAATTTTGCGGAGATAAATCTCAACGCTGACCAAGCTGGGAAATCAGTTAGGAGTTTCACAATCGGTATGCTTTAATTCTTTAATATTTAGAGCGCATTTAGGGTTGTAGCCCCAGTTGGAGGCATGGATGTGTATATTGTTTTTCTGCTGAGGTCTCGCCATCCTCACAGACCTACTATGGCGAATTAAACTGACTGGAATCTGTGACAAGCAGCTGCTTCAGGGGATATTTTTTTTTTGGAAGAAACGTATTTTTAAAAAATTTTTAACGTATATTTTGTTACTAAATCATTACATTACATTAAAGTGGCAATAAAGAATTAATATGTAGCAAGTGGTTAGTACGCTTGGCTAGTGATCAGAGGGACCTGGGTTCGAGCCCCGGGTAAGGCATGAATATTCATGTTGTTTTTCTGTTGAGGTTCCGCCATCCTCACAGATCTACTCTGGCGTATAAACTGACAGTCTCCTGTCAGACCTCTGTGGCAAGCAGCTGCTTGAGGTATTTTTTATAATGCCTTCTTACCCCCCCCCCCCCCCCCCCGTGTGCAATAAAAATTGCCGCTCAGAGATAAAACACACCCATCTAAATCATAATAAAGCTGAAGTTACTAAATATCAGAGTGCAACTTATACATACGACGATCATTCGTCTTATATTTTAAAGTTCGGTTGTTTTACCTCTGAGCGGTACTTTTTTTGCACACAGTGAGCTAAACGGTCAGGTCACGTGGACCCGAAGACTCAGAGAAGGTTGGGGGAGAGGACCCACTGGAACAGCTGTTGGGAGACAGATGGTAGCCTCCCGTCAAGGCCATCCAGCGTGTTCTTTAACGTGTACAGGGTATGGCTCTCCCGCACACCGGGGCCACAGCCACGGACGGCGGCCTTTCCAAGCCCATCGGTATCCCCTTCTGACCTTTGGGTAGGACGGAATTTTGAACAGATAAATCTCAACGCTGACCCAGTTGGGACTCGAACTTGAGAACAGCAGATCACGAGCCTGGAATGCTACCGACTGAGCCACGCCAACCCGCTCTATATTTGGGCGTTGCCCAGTATATTTATAAAACAGCAGCAGTTTTTATCCCATCTTTTTTTGTTCTATCCTTTAAAAATCCTATATATTTGGTACCAAATAAAAATCTGTCCTACCACGAATTTTGATAAAAAATTTATTATTTTCGATATGTGATTGAGGAATTAATAACATCATGACTATATATTTATAATTATTTAATTCCACTAAACTATTAAAACAATTCTTGTAATGTTCTTTTTTATGAACATAAAATTTTTTTATGTTCATAAAAATTTTTGATATTTGTTTTTTGCTTCTTAAATAAAATTAATACGCATATATATATATCATTTGTTTCATTTTGGTGCTTTTTGTGATATTTATCGCTTTTCGAGGGTAAATTTGCTAGACCTAGCATAAACTTAGTGGTGTGATGACAAAAATTGGCGAACAAATATTATTAATGATAAAAATTGCTCTAAAATATATTTTTCAATAAATATCCTTAAAAAAAAAAGAAAAAGTCCACCTACGTATCTGGCAACTATTATTCAGCCAGAGAGAATTATAAAGACAACAAGATAGGCCTGAAATCCAGCTTTATTATTTCTTATAAAACATCTGAATAAATATTCATCTTATGAACATATTTACATTTTCATGAGGAGAGCTCGTTCTTGCGGGACTTCTTAAGTGCAAAAATGAATTATACAGCTTCTTCCTTCCGTTCTCCTTCACAACAACAGAAAAATGAAGAACTTTGCATAACAGTAAAAAAAAATGAACGTTGTTACGTGTATCATCTGCTTTTTCAATAACTTTTGTAAGCAACTGGATTTTTTTTTATTTCACTATCGATACATGGAGCAGTAACTGCAGTTTTTTTTTTGCTCTAGAACAGTGCTGTCCAACTTCTCTGAGACCGCGGGTCATTTTTCGTTTCGCCAATATTTCGCGGGCCAAAAAAATGAATAGGACAGGATAGGTAATTGAAAAGTCAGTTCATTCACTCACCTCAAAAAATTATTTTATTTATACGAAAAATAATAAGTAATAATAAACCAATATAAATTTTCTAAACCACATCAAATATTTAATAAATTGAATGGGAGCATTGTGGCCGTAGTTGTTGGGCATTAAGAATAGAATGAGTAAGTTGAAAAAATGCAATAATAATTGCAAATAGAATGAGTAGGTTGAAATAATGCAATAATAATTGCAAATAGAATGAGTAAGTTGAAATAATGCAATAATAATTGCAAATAGAATGCGTAAGTTGAAATAATGCAATAATAATTGCAAATAGAATGAGTAAATTCATGATTGCATATCAAGAAAAGTAACATAAGTTAGGAAAAAATTATAAGGTGAATTATAGATATTTATTTAAAAAATCTAGTAAAAACTTGATTTTGTTTGTGGGACAAAAAAAATTTCAAAAAAAAAAAAACGCACACAAAAAACTTGATATTGTTCGTGGGCCGCTAGTTGGACAGTGCTGCTCTAGAAGATGGATTGCTGCTGATATGAACAAACATATTTATTTGACAAGCCTTTATATGAAAGTGGTAATAAAGAATTAAGATCTAGCAATATATTATAGGTTAATTAGGCTAAAACAACAATTACGTTTTTTAATGTAGTTTTTGAGAGAGAAAAGTTTTTTTAGATTTTTTTTAGAAATTAGTGATCTGGCAATCTTCGTGTACCTACACCAAAGTTGCCAGATCACTAATTTCTAAAAAAAAATCGTTGCCAGATATTTTTTCTGAATTCTGTAATCAACCGTAGTGTTCGGATATTTTTTTGAGCGACTGTACAAGCTTTCTTATGGTCATTATTAAAATCTCAAGCTACAGAAGGGATCCATTTCTAGAATAAGTTTAATTGCAAAAGGAAAATAACGTAAAGTAGCTAAAAGGGTAACCAGATACAGTTCCGGATCTATAAAAAAAAATTAGTGGTTGAAGAGGGTTGTAGAACAAACCGAATGTTATTCTGGCAGTTTTATCAGCGGTCACTTTGTTGGGTACAGTTCCCTGTCAATATTAATTCAGATACAGAAATCAGTAACTTCTTAAAAAACTTCCTTTTTTTTTTGAAAAAATGTGACTGAAGGTAATTTAAAGATCTGAATTAAAATTTCAATTTAAATAATATTCTATCGGTGTTTGGAGAGTTATGAAAACTGGAATATATGACAGCAAAAAAATGACAGTTGAAATAATTACTCTCAAATGGTAATAAATGAAAAGCTAAAACGAAAGCAATAACCGTTTTACTGAACTTTACTAACACTTATAAGAGTGTTTTTAGCTCTTCTCTTAATAATTATTTTAAGTTTCGCCATTTTTTTTTGCAGAACGAGTTAATTTGCTAAATGTTTTACCTTCCATAACTCTTTAATGCTGAGCACATATTATTGGAGCCATCCCGTGGCCGAGTGGTTAGCACGCTTGGCTATTGATCTAAGGGACCTGGGTTCGAGCCCCGGGTAAGGCATGGATGTAGGTGTCGTTTTTCCGCTGAGGTCCTGCCATCCTCTCAGATCTTCTACTGTGGCATATAAACTGACAGGCTCCTGTCAGACCTCTGTGGCAGGCAGCTGCTTGAGGGGGTATTTATTTTTTATTTATTTATATTATTGGAAATCGAGATTTTAATAGATTTGATCAAAATCTTTAAATGATTTTTAATCACAAAAAGAGATTATTTAGAAAGGTACTAGTGATTGGATTAAGGGTTGGGTTGTTTTGCCTCTGAGCGGCACTTTTTTGTACACCATGGGCTAAATGGCCAGGTCACATGGACCCCGAAGGCCAGAGAAGGTTGGGGGAGGGGACCCACTGGAACAGCTGTTGGGAGACAGATGGTAGCCTCCCGTCAAGGCCATCCAGTGTGTTCTTTAACGTGCACAGGGTACGTCTCTCCCACACATGGGGCCACGGCTGAACGTCCCATCCGACGGACGGCGGCCTTTCCAAGCCCATCGGTGTCCCCTACTGACTGTGGGCAGGGCGGGGAATTTTGCGGAGATAAATCTCAACGCTGACCCAGCTGGGACTCGAACCTGGGAACCAGATTACGAGACTGGCACGCTACCGACACCGATGGGCTTGAAAAGGCAGCCGTCCGTCAGATGGGACGTTATGCCGTGGCTCCTTGTGCGGGAGAGCCATACCCTGTGCACATTAAAGAACACGCTGGATGGCCTTGACGGGAGGCTACCATCTATCTCCCAACAGCTGTTCCGGTGGGTCCCCTCCCCCAGCCTTCTCTGAGCCTTCGGGGTCCATGTGACCTGGCCATTTAGCCCATGGTGTGCAAAAAAGTGCCGCTCAGAGGTAAAACAACCCAACCCTCTCCTCCCTTTATTCTGAATTAGAAAGGTTAGCAGACAATGCTTACCTTGAGACAGATGGTAGCCTCCGTCAAGGCCATCCAGCGTGTTGTTTAACGTGCACAGGGTATGGCTCTCCCGCACACGGGGCCACGGCTTAAAGTCCCATCCGACGGACGGCGGCCTTTCCAAGCCCATCGGTGTCCCCTACTGACCGTGGGCAGGGCGGGGAATTTTGCGGAGATAAATCTCAACGTTGACCCTGCTGGGATTCGAACCTGGGAACTACAGATTACGAGCCTGGCGCGCTACCAACTGAGCCCGCCCCTCCCGGAAAAGGAATGGATGCATTGTCTTTATTTTGAGGTCTCACCTTCCTTACAGATTAGTTCATGGTCTTCGGAAGCCTCATTTTTAAGTGGGTTCCATGACAAGACGGACCGACATTCCTGAATAATATTAATATACTCTAATAGATCTACAGAATCTTATTAATATACTCTATCAGTTTATACTCCATTTTAAACCTCAATCGACAGGGGTCTGGAATTTAAAAAAAAAAAAGCATGATTTTTATGTATAAGGGCGAACAATTACAATTAAAAGTATTCATCACTTATTAGCAATTGCAATTTTTGTGATATCTGAATGAGGCTAAAAGTTTCAGAATCAATGTGTGGACGAAGAAATATAAGTACACGTGTGTATAAATATTCACAGCTGCGTCTCATACATCATAAATATCCAACATCGGGCAAAAGCGTCCGAGTTCTCTGTTATTTTCCATAACAAAAGAAAGAACAAGCCGGTACTACGTTTAACCCACACGCAGTTGGAGGTAAAGCAAGCTAGATGGAAGATTAGAGTTGCCAGCTTCTTGGAAATACAGAAGCTGGGGGAAACGAAGGCATTTTGGCGAGGAGTTGGGATGGGCTTGGTAGGGGGGAAGGGGGAGGAGAACAGAGGTGAAGGTAGACGAACAGAAAGAACGGTTGCAGAAGAGCCGGCATCTTTACAACCCGAAACTGAAGTGCAGCTAATGAGTGGCCACCGTTCATTTTAGTGTCTGGGGGAAGAAGAGGATGGAGAACAGAGGATTCATTGACAGACTCCCGTGTACTTCATCTCGTGCCGCATCCGCACGTGACAGACGGCCAAGGTAGAGAATGATAGCTGCGGGCGCCCGGCCAGTCTCAGCGAGCCCCAATTACCCGACCCACGGAACTGGGTGGGCTGAGCCGCCACAGCATCTCACTTGCGTTTCTCTCTTTTTTTTGGTTTTTGTTCCTCGTGGAAGGCATTTGATATTCTTGCCCTGTAGTGTTATACAAAGTGTCTTGTAACTCTTTACCTCTCATTCGCTTTTCTGCTTTCCTGGATAAATTAACAGTTTTAAATTTCTTTCCTTATTCAATTACTTTCTTTTTTTTTATTAGTATAAATAAATAAATACCCCCTCAAGCAGCTGCTTGTCACAGAGGTCTGATAGGAGCCTGTCAGTTTATATGCCATAGTAAAAGGTCTGAGAGGATGACAGAACCTCATCAGAAAAACAACACACATCTGTGCCTTACCCGGGGCTCGAACCCAGATCCCTTAGATCAATAGCCAAGCGCGCTAACCACTCAGCCATGGGACACGGAAAGCGAAATCAATAAAAAAAGTAATCAGCATTAAAATACAGAAAAGAAAAATCAGAGAATCAGTAAGGAAAACCTTATAAAACTCAATTATGCACACAATGGGCAAAAGTGGCCAGGTCACAAGGATCCCATGAGCTCAAAAATGGATAGGGGATCCATTGGAAAGCTGTTAGGAGAAAGATGGAAGGCCAGCGACCTAATGTCCACTTTTCACTTGAGGACAAAGGAAAAAAAGTTGGGTTGTTTTACCTCTGAGCGGCACTTTTTTGCGTATAATGGGCTAATTGGCAAGGTTACAAGGACCCCGAGGGTTCAGAAAGCGGGGGTGGGGGGGGTGACCCACTGGAACAGTTGTTAGGAGACATGGTAGCCTCTCCGACAAGGTCATCTAGCGTGTTCCTTAACGTGCACAGAGTATGGCTCTCTTGCGTACACGGAGCCAAGGCTTAACGTCCCATCCGATGGACGACTGTTTTTCTACGCCCATTGGTGTCCCCTACTAAGCGAGGGAAATGCGGAGAGTTTTGCGGGTATAAATCTCAACTTTGGCCCAGAACGGGATTAGAACCCGGAAACTGCAGATTATGAGTCTGGAGCACCACCAATTGAGCCTCCCCCCATCTCCACAAGAGGAAAAGATGTGGGAAGGTTAGTAGGGAAAATCTCAAAGCAGACAGAGTGGAGATTCGAATCTGGACATTCAGTTTGGAGAGACAAAAGACTCTTCGTATATTATGCTTTTCCCCCGAATAGTGTTATATCGTACCAATGGGACATTTTTGAGTTATCTTTAATTAATGAAATGTAATTAATAATAAAAGACCTTGAAGATACTTCAATTCTATGAGGGACTCTAATTTCAAGGAACAGTTGGAAGCCGATAGAAGAGGTGCGAACTAAGAATGCTTCGAAAACAAAACGAATTTCAAAATAACAAATAAATGATACTTCCGATAACAAAAGTTAAAAGGAAATAGCCAAAATGGTGTAGTGGTTATTATACCTAGCATGCTCCTGGGAGACGAGGGTTCTCAAGTTAGGTTTGATAGTCTAAATATATGCTCATATCTTTGGTCAATAATTAAAACGATAGGATTAAAGCACTGTTTCTCCAATACGAAATAATCGATATGATTCCTGACTGGGCATTTATAATTAAAAAAAATTGATTCTAGGATTTCTCTTTTGATTATTAGGGCAGTTAAACGAACTGTTTCAGATTATTTTTATACTATTTTATCCTTTTCAATACTTTGTATGCTAAATAGGCACTAAGCGTTCCGTTTTTTCCTAAACGCTGTAGACTTTCAATACCTCAGTTCTTGTTGCCAGATTCCATTACTAACATAACGCAAAACGAAATCAGAATTTGAAAACTTTCTTGAAATCTAAACCTGGCAACACGATTTACTTCGCCTCGATGTTTGAAAACCATAAATCGATCTGCGGAGACGAAGTTAATATTATAAAAAGCTGTTTAAAAGCAAATAGGAGTTGCGAGGGTTGTCTATCCGGACACACAAAACTTTATAAAGTGGTATATATTGCTTAAAAAAAATCGACGAACACAACTGCAATGCAAGCTTTGCAGAATTGAAACTTGTTATCTTTAAATTCAGTCAGCAGACCGGGCAATATCACCCTGTCCTTTGCTACCTCCCAGGGTGTTGGATCTCACTCTGCGGGAGGCAGAACAAACAGAAGAGGAGAAAAAAAATGTCAACACGGTTTTAAATCAATGAGTGAAGAAACCATACAACGTTACACAGGACGTTTTTATGACAGAGATCTACGACACAATAGCGGTACGGAAAGGAAAGTCTTATTTCCCCATCTTGCTATTCTCGTTCACTGTAAAGAGGCCACAGCCCCGACTTGGTTGTGTCGAGGTTTGTGCCTCGTGCGAAGATTGCTTAAAACCGAAAGATAAGCTCAGCTTCTGTTGCGTATTTTCAAATCATTATGACTGTGATGGGAGGTAATTGGTATCTATTAGGGGTAAATATATATTTTTTTTCTGGAAAATAAGTAGAAAAGTATGCGTTTTTATGAGGATGAAACTGCGAATTTTATATATATACAAAAGCAGCGACATAGCCAGAATTTTTTTAAAGTGTTTAATAAAATCATCATCAAAATTCTTCAAGGTAATTTAATGAACTAATGACTTTTTCAAAATAAATTTTGTCTACGGAGGGAGAATTTTCAAAACTATGCTTTCTAAGGATATCTTTCACTCCTTCCCCACGCTAAGCCATATGTATAAAACGATATCAAACAGTTACGGATAGATTTTTAGATGCTAGATAGAGTGGGGTGGAAGCCTATCTTTTGGAGAAAGCTAATATTTTTTTCGCCTCCTCTTCGGTTATGAAATATTTCACATATATTTGTAAGAATTGTTTTAATACCAAAAAAGAATTATATATCAAAACTACGTTCTGGTTTGTTTCTATCACTCCCAGTGATATATCTTTATAAATATTTCCCTCCCTCCCCGCTCAATTTATTTTTCTAAATCCGAACTTTCTACTAACTAGCATTAATCTTCAGGCAATTCACTTGCCACTGAACTCTGACAACAGTCTTTCAGCAAAAAACGCTGGAAAGAATTGTGAAGAAAGCGAGACCTCAGCAGAAAGAAAAAACTCATCAGGAGCAAAACATCGAAACTTTATCTCGGATTCGTATCCAGATTTCTTAGCTCCACAGTTAAGCATACTAACCACTCGGCCACTGGGACGGTACGGCTGATAATTTATCTTCTATACCAAAACTATATACACAATAATATGTGTAGTAGAATGAAGAGGTGTTCGGAAACTGTTGATAGTGATGGGGAAACGAATAAAGAGAATGCAAACAAGACTATAGGAGTTAAAATATTCCGTAAGCTTGAATATTTATGCCCGTCAAAGTTAAGAGGGTTTGCCATCACGTGATGTATATGAGTAACCCAGTAATGACCATAATATTGATTTTATTTTTGCTGTGCTTAACTCGAAGCTGGGAAAAAATAATCAATGTTTTCAAGTTTTAACGTGTTTTGATGATGCAAAAAATTTCTATCAAGTAATGCTAGGTTAGTTTAAAAATGACACATAAAAATGTTAATATCGTAGCTTCGATTCTATCCTAAGCGAGCATAAATTGTTATGTAGTAGTAACTTTGAACAACACCAAAATTTAGTTTTTAAAGGAACGAAACTTTAGAAATTGGTGCAAGAGGCTAGGGTTTTTTTTTTGTTGTGTTTCGAGCCCTGTGAGCTTGATCCAGCAAGCTCAAGGGTGAAGGGAAAAAAAACATTGCATATTAAAAAGATGAGAAAAGAGAGTTTTCGCGTAAATGTTTTTTGATAAATCGCGATTTTCTGTCTGATTGCTATCACCCATCAAGCAGCTGATTGCCACAGAGGTCTGACAGCAGTCTGTCAGTATAATACGTCATAAAGAAGATCTGTGAGCAAGGAGGGACCTCAGCCAAAGCAGGACAACACATGAAAACGTTTTATCCGGTGTTCGAACCCGATCCCTTTGATCAGTAGCCAAACACACTAACCGGTCGACCAACCGGGACGTCCTAGAACCCTATGATATGTCAGAATTTAATTCTCAAGTTGCCATCTACATAACGAGAACTCAATTGCATCTACGATACTAAGAATCAAAATCTTGGAACCAAGGGAAGATCGCCTAAATATATGCTACTAAACAGTATAAAAAACTGCTATATCATCATCTTCTTAACGATAAAACACTTCGGTATAAAAACTGTAAAACTAAACGATCTTCCAACTGCATTAACTATTTCTTAAAGCTACTTACTACCTCGCAACAACTTCCCATCAGACAATCAGTACTTTTTTTCTCTATCAGACAATGCAACTGGCGGTGAGAAATAGTTCCCTGTTTGCAAGCAGAATTTGGTGGAGGAAAACGGAGAAGAACCCGAGGACAGATAGATAGTTTACGCGTCGGGCCTCCGACCAGGGCTTTTGTACCCAACATCAGTTTACAACCTTCATAAAGCAAGTCATTTGAAGGCTCCATCCTTTACCCGGCGCTATCTTGGCCATCAGAGGCACGGAGGCTCGAACAGGAGCGCGCGTTCCCATTGTTGGAGCACGTGCAAATGCTGCCCTAGCAACGGGCCTCCGGGAGAACGGGTATCTCGGTGGTGTCCCCTTGTTAGACAAGCAAGGGGGCCATACCGGTACCGGCATTATTACTTCTTTTCGGAGTTAATAATGCACGAGGGAAAAACGGCTGCAGCGGCTGCACCTCCCTTCCCCCATCTTTCCCCTTTGTTCACTTTAGAAGAAAAATGACTTTCACCGTTACACCCGTAAGTTTCTTTTTTTTATACGTGTGTGGGGGATTTTTTATATATATTTAAGAGACCTTAGAGTAAACACTGAAAGATTGGATAAATACGGGAGAGTAGTTTCTTTGTTGTTGTTGTAAAGCCAAGCGAGTCCACGTGCTGAAGATGATATTAACATGTGTCTTTATGCATCATAAGGAAAAGATTCGAAGGCAAAATCCAGTTGACCTTAGATTTGATATATTTTCCAGATTATTATAGGGCAGAGAATCGTACGAATTGAACTTTTTACCAAGTATTATTTTTCTAAAGCTCTCTTCGTGGAAATGAAATAATTTTTTCCCTGTAAAATTTGTGGGAAAAAAAATATTTTCCTCGTGTACAAATTTACGAATATTTCGATCCATGAATTTCAAAGGTTTTTGTGTCGAATTAAAACACACGTAAATCAATTACTTGATATTCACAGACTAGTCAGGCTGTATAGATTTTTTTTCTGCGATTCGTGGTCAAACGTATGAAATATATAGAATCTAAGCACTGAAAGTAATAAAAAAAAATTGGTAAATACTTTAAAAAAAGTGTTATGTGTTTGAAACATGTTTTATTTCACTCTTCTTTCTAAACATAATTTCTGGTAGTTTGTAATGAAATTTGACCGTATAAATTGTAATTAGTATAATCTGTTTACACAGAAAAACTCAAACGCCCTCACGTTGGGAACCTCTGTTTTAAGAGAGTAGGTTTTTTGAATATGAAGGAAATCTTTGGAATGATTTTTAAACAACGTAATATCAAAGCGAAAAAAAAGTAAGTTTCGTTTTTCCTTTCTGGATCTGGCCTCTGCAGTTACTGCACACGCTCCAGTTTGCTGTGAACGGTACTGGAGCGTGTACAGTTGCTGTACAGGCTCCAGATATTTTTTCTGAATTCTGTAATCACGTGACACGAAGGTTGCCAGATCACTAATTTCTAAAAAAAAAAAATCGTTGCCAGATATTTTTTCTGAATTCTGTAATCAACCGTAGTGTTCGGATACTTATTTGAGCGACTGTACTACAAACGAATGATATGCCAAACAACACTTATTCAGATATCTCATCAAATTCGCGATGATCCAGGGTTCGTTTTGCTTCGCATCCAAACACGATAACCACCCGGCCATTGAATCTTTTGGAAGGTGGGGGGGGGGGGGGGAGGGTGCGGATTATACGAAGCGTCATCAGAATAACGAAGGTGATAAGGTCGATCTTTTCTCCCCGATGCGGAACATTTGCATCATGAATTGAACCGACTGATCCGAGGATGCAACAAAGACTCTGCTATACCTGAGCATAGGCAAAGGACCATCCGTTTGCTTTTTGTGCGTTTATGAGGATGATACCAGTTGGGTTGGGTTGTTTTACCTCTGAGCGGCACTTTTTTGCACACCATGGGCTAAATGGCCAGGTCACATGGACCCCGAAGGCTCAGAGAAGGTTGGGGGAGGGGACCCACTGGAACAGCTGTTGGGAGACAGATGGTAGCCTCCCATCAAGGCCATTCAGCGTGTTCTTTAACGTTGGGTTGTTTTACCTCTGAGCGGCACTTTTTTGCACACCATGGGCTAAATGGCCAGGTCACATGGACCCCGAAGGCTCAGAGAAGGTTGGGGGAGGGGACCCACTGGAACAGCTGTTGGGAGACAGATGGTAGCCTCCCGTCAAGGCCATCCAGCGTGTTCTTTAACGTGCACAGGGTATGTCTCTTCCCACACACGGGGCCACGGCTGAACGTCCCATCCGACGGACGGCGGCCTTTCCAAGCCCATCGGTGTCCCCTACTGACCGTGGGCAGGGCGGGAAATTTTGCGGAGATACCAGTTGGGAGTTAATGATCTTAATCATTGAGAAATAATTCCTAAAAATTGTGATGATCATTATATCTACTTTATAGCATCACCAATGGACAATAAGCATATAATGAATTTGATATTTACAATAAGAAAGTTTTACCAACACCCGAAGAGTTTACATTTTGTTGGATATGATGCTTCAAGTACTACTACTATTGGATTGCATGTTGTGGGTGTGTGTATGTGTGTGTGTGTGTGTGTGGGGGGGGGGGTTAAGCCCTATGTAAAATGATGGAACAGTTGCAAATGATCATACGAATAAATAACAATTATTCTAGAAAATGAAATAGAAGTAAAAAAAAAATGCTGACAAGTTACTGTTATTTTAATTTTTTTAAGACTATGTTTTGAATGATTTTTAAACAACGTAATATCAAAGCTTCAACTTTTTTTTTTGGAAAATCGGAATGTCGATCGAGTATGTGCTTGTACCGGAACATGTCACAGTTACTATCATTTGTAGGGATGGGTTCATGGTCGTCGGCAGAATTTTTGTCAGGAAGGTTGGGGGGGAGGGGGGGGGCGGAGCAAACAGGAAATCAATGCTTGAAGATAGAAATGTTTTTAAGTCTAGTCGTTCATTAATGACTGCATTTGCAAATACAGTAATCATGAATATATCATATCACAATACAACTAAAGATACCAGAAAACAAAACAAATGGGAAACTTATTATTGAAAATACCTGTAAAAGAATGTTTCTCTTTTCATATTCATAAATAAATTATATGATTCTGAAAACAATTAAAATTGGATAGACATTACATTTTGTTCAAGAAAAACATTAACTTTTGGTACTCCCGTATCATAAATTGTTTCTCCGATAAACTTTATTCCGCGGGAGGGGGTTAGCTGCCCTTCTTGCCCCGCGCCCCTGGATAGGTTAAATGCATAATATGATTTGTATTTGTTGAAGAGGTTTAAAGGAGTTGTCTAATTACTTAAATTTACCTGAAGTTTTAAACTAATTACCACTTTCAAGCTAACGCTACACTGCGCAAAGAAACATATTTCAAACTGAACGTCTGACTATGAAATATTACTCACACCTAAAAAAAATGTTTTTTTTTCAAGCAGATATTTTGAATACTTTTCATATTAAAGCAGCATTGAGATGAAATGAATTGCCACTGAAGGATTCACTAAGAGCTCCTGGTGACAGATTAAAGATGAGAAAGAGCTTCGGATGAAGAGTCCTTTACATCCACGACATTTTAACATCTGCTTATCGTTACACTTTAAAAATTGGGAACTTAAACATTTATAGCTTTTAAAACTTCCACGTGGAGAGGAAATGTGGGTATTTTTTTAAACATTATTTAAAAAACAACTTAAGTTTTAAATGCTAATCAAGCAAATGGTTCAGAAAAAACACAGATCTAACTTTAGTTCGTAGAAAAATAGCTTGTCTCATTTAAATAATTACTTAACACCTTTTCCATATAATTCACTTTTGTTATCATATTACAATAAAATAAAAAATAAATATTTAATTTTTTTACGGTTTAGTTTAGGCGTCACGTTCATTTCAATCAAACACGTGTTACAATTTCATTTGCTACACTTCCAACCAATACGTTCGCATCTCCTTCAGTTCACTCGCGATATTGAGCTAAACCAATTAGCGTGCTAATAAAGTGGGCGAATTATTTTCATCTCTTGGGGAAATGAGCATCATCAGATTCCTCTTAAAACAGTTCATGCGCATAGTTTCGCAATTACACTGGGCTTTTCGAGTAATTAAAACAGTAGACGAATAGCTGTATAAATAATACTTTGAAAGCATCATCACTGATTTAAAAGAAAAAAAAAAACTTTAAATGCCACAGACGCTTCTTTACTCTTCTGTTTACCTGAATGCACCGCCAATTCAGAATTAGCTCAATAACGTTTCTCTAAAGACGTTTAAACCGCACGAACAACGGCATTCTACAAATGGCAGTTACAGAGAGGAAAAAAAATGAAAACTACGTGGCGTAGAATGATCTATAATGGCAGTAATTAGCACTTTCCATAACAAGTTTGGTCCTTTGTCGAATTTCTCTGAAGAGTTCCACTCATTCGTGCCACGGGATGGAATGATTTTAAATTATAATTGCCATCTCGTCATCCGAGTGGTATTTATGATCACCTGATTGCGACGAGAGCACTTAAACGCAGTTCATAATTGAAAAAAAAAAGTTGTTCTGTACAGACGTTTGGTTAAGTCATATTTCCAGATGTAGCACCGTCACTACTTCTTAATCCGTCTGGAGAGAGAGTGTGAGAATAACTCTGCATGTTGGCACTTGAAGCGAAGATCACCGCTCTACAGTAATGCAATTTCTTAGTATAGGTTGCGGAAAATGGAGTCATTGCCACTGACTTGTCAGGACCAGCCCAGCAACATCAGGAATGTTCTCCTCACCTGGAAGGGAACCGATGCACTCTCCTGTTCCTCATTGTTCTCGCCACTTGCGATTGCTGTTTCCTCCCTGTCAGTAAGTCTTTCAGTTTCGAGACGTCTTTGATGCTGGGACCTGGCACATCAGTTTCGACCAGGCCGTAAGGGTGGTCGCGCTTGACGAAGTGAAAACAGTTCCGCAGCTTTGGTTTCGAGTACTGACTTCCTTTTAGTGGTTTTCCCTTTCTGTTGAAACCGACGTACCAGCTGGGGTTGTAGAGGGACTGGAGCACTGTGTAGTGATACTCATCACTGAAGTCCTCTTTGAAGAGGCACAATTTTTTCCTGCCATTGAACTGGAAAGATAGAAAAGAAGATGGAATCAGTGATTTAAAAATAAATATTTATAACAATTATGTTAACTGAAAACTTCAGGTCGGGGACCTGGGTTCGAGCCCCGGGTAAGGCATGGATATATGTGTCGTTTTTTCTGCTGAGGTCTTGCCATCCTCACAGACCTTCTACTATGACATATAAACTGACAGGCTCCTGTCAGACC
This sequence comes from Ryuthela nishihirai, assembly GCA_038380435.1. Lineage (NCBI taxonomy): Eukaryota > Metazoa > Arthropoda > Arachnida > Araneae > Heptathelidae > Ryuthela > Ryuthela nishihirai. Next base: position 71,501,852 of record JAWZYU010000001.1, read on the forward strand.
TCTGTGGCAAGCAGCTACTTGAGGGGGTATTTATTTTATTATTATTTATTCAGAATCACGCGCATTTTGTTTGAATGTGCGTGAATGCTTATATATTTTGGTTAATTAATAAATAATAATTATATTTAGGACAGAGCAAGGTTTCATGTTCTACTGAATTTTTTTTTTCTTCGTTTTTTGTTTGGCATCATCTGTCGAATTATTGTTGCAAGAATTTCCTAACACGTTTCAAATTATATATATTCTTATGTAAAAGTACACCATAAATTCAAAGATGAATTCAATCCGAAATGGAAGGACCTGGGTTCGATTCCTGAATAAGGACGAACATAACTGATCCAATTATATAAAAACAAATTCCAATGAATAATTAATGGATTTCTTAACGACTATAACGATTCTTATATTTGAAAGATATTTAAGTTCAGTCATCAGTTCCATGGGATTTGCGTAGTGACCGGAGCTTTTGGTGCAGGCAATGAACTAAATGGCAAAGTCACAAGGACACCCAAAGACTCGGGACTGGTTAGGCAAAAGGGACCACTGGGCAGATGTTAGGACTACTGTCAAGGTCATCCAGTGTGTATTGAACGCGCACAGTGTATGGCTTTTCCTGCACAACATGGGGCAACAGTTTACTCTCCGCCGAACCGCGACCTTTTCAAACCCATCCATGTGCTAACAGGTTGGGTTGTTTTACCTCTGAACGGCACTTTTTTGCACACCATGAGCTAAATGGTCAGGTCACAAGGACCCCGAATGCTCAGAGAAGGTTGGGGGAGGGGACCCACTGGAATAGCTGTTGGGAGACAGATGGTAGCCTCCCGTCAAGGCCATCCAGCATGTTCTTTAACGTGCACAGGGTATGGCTCTCCCGCACACGGGGCCACGGCTTAACGTCCCATCCGACGGACGACGGCCTTTCCAAGCCCATCGGTGTCCCCTACTGACCGTGGGCAGGGCGGGGAATTTTGCGGAGATAAATCTCAACGCTGACCCAGCTGGGACTCGAACCTGGGAACTATAGATTACGAGCCTGGCGCGCTACCGACTGAGCCACCCCCACCCCACATGTGCTAACAGTCCACAGCTTGTTACCTCACCGGACTTTGCTCTAGTATGTAGTTAGACCAACTGGAGTACATGAAAAAATCCCACATTTGAATCCGAGAGCAGACAGAGAATGTTACATCTTTAATGTATGACATCAACAGTCAGCTGTCAGGAGAGTCTTTCGACGGTTACTAAACATCAGAGTAACTGCTCTGATGGCCTCCACGAATTATTATAAAATGGCAAAACATTAAATGTTATGTTTACTGGCTCAATTCCTATTTTCGTCAATAAAAAAATCAACAGATTTCGACCATACGCACTAAAAAAGTCACGCAAAATGTAAAGATCAACCTTCTACTGAATCCTCAACACACGACTTTTTTTTTTGCATTTCCGTTCCGCATGCAACTTGACTTACACTTAGGCAGTTCTCAGTAAATCACGCCCAACTACCAAAATGGCATTTATTAGTTAGACTATAAAGCATAAATCAAAACGAATAAACATCGCCATAGAACAGGGTCTGAATTTCAAAAGGAGGTAAAAGCATGGTGTAATCGCGAAGACAAGTGCTTAGAGTCAACTTATCCTTCTCTTTTTCTCTCCCTCCCCCAACTTTTTTTTTCACTCCTCCCATCACCTCCTACGACAGATTTGGATGCCGAATGAGAAGCGCCATATATTATATAGGAAATGCAGGCATGCAGTGTTCAGCCTGGCAGAGTCCAGAAGTCTGGCGCCTCAGTTAGATGGCTGGGGGAGTAAAATGGGGACACTAGAGTGTTGGGGGAGTATTTCACAGAACTCTTATTTGTATGCTGAAGTGCATACAACCTGGGATGGAGGAGGAGGAGGAGGAGAAGGGGGGAGGATAGAAGGAGATGGGTCAACAGTGACGGGGTGAGAGCTGAGTGGAGTAGAGGTGGGAGCGCTTGATGGCTTATATCAGGAATGGACTCGATAAATCTGCTACTTTTTGGCAACTCGTATGCCTTCGAGGTCTGGTTTTGGGAACGAGATTTTGTGCCATAACTGACGCCTAAGTAAAAGAAGATGCGGATGAAGTGGAGGAAAATCATTCATTGAACACAAAGGTCTTTGTGGTGAAGAGATAAATTTTCTCTTCCTATGATTTCAGGGAGTCAGTTTAATTCAACGGAGCACTGGGATCGAATCCTTGTAGCGTTTAAGAACCGTAGCTGGCCCATTGGCGGTGGGGTTGCGAAATGGAAGGACCGGGGTTCGATTCCTGAATGAGGCATGGAGATTTTCTGTTTGATGATTTTTTCTTGGGTTTCGATTTACTTACAGATATTATTTGTGGTGTTTTATATCGACAAGTTACTGTCATTTCATTCGAAAAATAACTTTAATATTTATTTAAGAAGCGTCTGAAATGAATCCACACTTTGAATGACTGATCATCAAGTTTATGAAGCAAACGATCTTATTCATCTCGATCAATTGGAAATTTATAGTTCAAAATCCAAAAAAAAAAATAAATAAATAAATACCCCCTCAAGCAGCTGCTTGCCACAGAGGTCTGACAGGAGCCTGTCAGTTTATATGCCATAGTAGAAGGTCTGAGAGGATGGCAGGACCTCAGCAGAAAAACGACACAAACAGCCATGCCAACTAGTAAAAAATAAAGGACGTGTAGGGAACATTCGTTGGGCTTTGGAAAGTTAGGATTTTTTTTTTGTGATATAAAAAGGATCCGAATTTCTTAATTACACAAATTACCTCACCGCTAACACTCCATTTTGTTTCCTGTCCACCAGAGAAACCATTAGAAAGTTAGGGAATATCTGATTGCACATTTAAATACTAGATGGCAGCACTATTCCTTGGTGTTGGGTTCTGAGGTAAACAATTGAATTACACAAACACTGAAAATCAAATCAACGGTTATTCTACAGTTTGCATTTGAGAATAATATAATATCCATTGGCATAAAAATACAGAGAACCTCCCTATATCACATGCATGATATAAACTTTTTAATATCCATTTCATGCACTCATTTTGCAAAGGTGCATGTTGGGAAAAAAAAAAAACCTAAAATTTTCATCAGTTTTATTAGTCGCACTATGCATGACGATTCTTTGCAATTCAACTCCCTCATTTGAAACAGATGGGAAGATATTTATTTCCATTTGGAAGAAATGAACACTGCCACCGATTATGATCGAATTCGCGCCAATCATCTGCTTGCTGCTTTTCACACTTTTTTTGACGTTAGATGAGTTTTAAATAAAATGCGAAGACCCATGCTTAAGTGATTTGCTCTCTCTGTCTCCCAAAAGAGGGCTTTTATATAACGCACATGGTCAGTCGGCAGAAAATAAACATTTAGTTTGTGAATTTTTTTTATCAGTAATTATTCTGGCTGAGAATCGCAAAATGGTTTTCTTACACTCCGTTTCAGTTGTGTACACTATTTTTTTTTGTTTACCTTATAAAGAAAATTCAAGGGGGGGGGGGGGGTAGAACTCGCTTGCTTTCCCCTCCAGCGGGGATTGCTCAGTTGGTAGCGGGCCAGTCTCGTAATCAATTCACAGGTTCGAGTCCCAACTGTGCAAGGGGCGGGGGTGGCTCAGTCGGTAGTGCGCCAGGCTCGTAATCTCTAGTTCCCAGGTTCGAGTCCCAGCTGGGTCAGCGTTGAGATTTATCTCCGCAAAATTCCCCGCCCTGCCCACGGTCAGTAGGGGACACCGATGGGCTTGGAAAGGCCGCCGTCCGTCGGATGGGACGTTAAGCCGTGGACCCGTGTGCGAGAAATCCATACACTGTGCACGTTAAAGAACACGCTGGATGTGCGAGAAATCCATAAACTGTGCACGTTAAAGAACACGCTGGATGGCCTTGACAGGAAGCTACTATTTGTATCCCAACAGCTGTTCCAGTGGGTCCCCTCCCCCAACCTTCTTTGAGCCTTCGGGGTCCTTGTGACCTGGCCATTTAGCCCATGGTGTGCAAAAAAGTGCCGCTCAGAGGTAAAACAACCCAACCCAACTGTGCCTGCGTCTGGAGTTATCTCTGCTAAACCAGGTTAAACCCACCCACCGAGAATAGGTAAGAAAGAAGACATCGAGGGGCTAGGAAATGCCACCTTCTGACAGATGGGAACTTTAAGCCGTAGCTTTATTATTATTTTACAGGAGCGCCATATCCTGTGCGCCTCAAAGAACACGCTGAATGACCTTGACGGGAGGTTTCCATCTATCTCTAACAGCTGTCCACTGGGGCTCCTTCCCCCAGCCTTCTCTGAATCCTCGGGGTCCTTGTGACCTAATCATTTAGTACACTGTGTGCAAAAATAGTGCCGCTCAGAGATTATTGCTAGAGCACACTTTAATTGCAATAGCTTGATAAATGTAATAAAGGATTACACTCTAATATGTTGAGCCAACTGCTCAAAGAAATAGGGAAAAAGAGTTAAATAATCTTACTAACTTTAATTAACAGATCCTAATAGTTAATTGACACTACAAAATTGTCAAATTTAACACATTCAATTCAAGTGATCTTCCTCCATTATGAAATAAATCAACCAATCATCACCTTCGCAACTAACCAAACACCTACTCATCTCCGGGTTGGGTTGTTGGGTTGTTTTACCTCTGAGCGGCACTCTTTTGCACACCATGGGCTAAATGGCCAGGTCACATGGACCCCGAAGGCTCAGAGAAGGTTGGGGGAGGGGACCCACTGGAACAGCTGTTGGGAGACTGATGGCAGCCTCCCGTCAAGGCCATCCAGAGTGTTCTTTAACGTGCACAGGGTATGGCTCTCCCGCACACGGGACCACGGCTTAACGTCCCATCCGACGGACGGTGGCCTTTCCAAGCCCATCGGTGTCCCCTACTGACCGTGGGCAGGGCGGGGAATTTTGCGGAGATAAATCTCAACGCTGACCCAGCTGGGACTCGAACCTGGGAACTCGTCTCCGGAGACCACAATATAGCAACTTGTGAAGACACATTTCACTTGGGAAGTTGCTGCAGAGAAAAATGATCGCCAACGCAACTAAACTAACCAACTTGGCAAAAGAGAATCTTCGTCTCTCCTACGAAACGTGGTGACAGCTCTCATTATCATATCAAAGATGAAGAGATTAGATCGCCCATTTCCGAAGGATCCACGGCAAAGAGAGAAATTCACTGCGCTTTAGCCCAAGGGCAATCATTACCGTATGAGGAGATTCATCCTAATCGCAGTATTATGCAGGAAGAGAGTCGGAGTACTTTTATGAGAGATGTCTTCTTGGGAAACGTCTGGCCCATCAAGCTTGGCTTAACGCTCCCCGATATCTTTATTAGCGCTGTCACTTGGGTGGTCAATTGGCAGCAGAGAGCCTGTCGACAAATAAACGCATGGTTAAGACAAAACAACTGTGATTGTTCTGGTGAAGAGAGGGAGGCCGTGCGACGTCTCGCGAGGTAATTAGGGAGTGATTTGTAGACCTTCAACTGGAGGAAGCTGTGACGTGCCATTCGCAAAAACGGAGAGAAGGAGTCGTTTGCCTCTTGCAGTTTGTTGTTGTTTTTCCTACTTTAGGTGGTCTCCATTTTCTTGCCTCAGAAGAAGCAGCCTGGTAACTTCGTTGGGAAAAAAGGAGCGGGCAAGCGACCACACGCACACCACCACCATGGCAGAAAGATGAGCGGCAATTACTCATTTGTTAGAAAGTATTGGGGAAGAAGCCTTCATCGAAATCTCATATCTGAGAAGAGTTGGTGGCAGGAATTATTGATATATGTGGGCAAAAAGTCAGGAAGAAAAATCTGCAAAAAAAAGGAGTGAGGAATTTTATTTCAGTAAGGATTTCTTTTTACTGGGGGAGATTTTAGAGATGTTTTCGAAAGTTTTTTCTGTTTCTAATGGGAGGTGAAGAAAACTATTCTCATGAGACCCCTTTACGGTGAATGGGAAGGAGTCTTTTAGCTAAACACCCAGAGATAAGATGCAAGATTTCAAAATATATTAATGTATAAAAAATTAATTTTTCGGACATCCCACATTATAATACAACATAAAAAAAAATAGTGAGTAACAGTTAGACTTTGAAAGCGAGATGAACAGTATTTTATAATCTTCTAAAAGCTAAACCAAGATTAGTTGAACGTTATTGGCATTTAATTATACTCTACCACAAGACCATTTGGACCAGGCCTATGGAACTCCGAAATATACTTTAATTTAAAGTATTATAATAAGAAACCAAGAATGTGGAAATTCCGTATAATTGAAAGATTTGAAATTGTCGACTTATCTTGATTTTTCATCGATAGAAAAATATATATTTTTTAGTATCTATTAATATATAACTTTCGGAGTGGGGGGGGGGCGGAATTTGTGACTGTCCGTGTCACATCTCACTTCTCTCAAGTTCTGCTTTGACAGTGTCTGTAAACAAATCATGAGCGTCTCATGATTTGTTTATAGAACAGACCTAACCATTCTTATCAAGCCGTCTTAACCACTACTTAAAATAGTGTGACAAAAGACATTCCACTTGAAAACGTCAAACAAATTACTCTCCATACCTGTTTTGCTCTCGGGCTGAGGTATAAACGAGCCTCTCTTCTCGAGAACACGAGCACAAACCAGGTGACCCTCAACAAGAGTGTCCTCCGCCTTTGATCTGAACCCAGAGAAGATTAAGCTGTGTTTATGGGCATCGAGATTCCTTGCCGCTCGAGAGGGTTTGGCTTTAAACAATACCGAGTGATAGTGGCAGTGGGAAACGACATAGATCGTTAGTAAGAGACAACAAAGGCACCAGCGAAGAGAAAGGCCTTCCCACTTGCCACGAACTATCTACAATCCGTGAATGAAGTACCCCAGGGAGTACTGTCGGATCCTTTGGCCATCGGTACTTCCAGTGAGAAAAGAAAACAGTTGTCCTGACCCCCGCCACCCCCAAGGTGAAGCGGATAAGTCCCTTTGTGAGTACCTTCCCCCATCCCCGACTCAGGGCAGAGGTAAAACGAATGAGTTCTCGGGTGCGACGGCGTGAATAGCTACAATCAATGAAACACTTCAGGGCTCACGCGTGTGCTGGCCACTCACTTCGGCCAATGGAATACTAATGGAGGGAACGAGGGGCCATCGAGTAGTCAGTAGTTGCTCCGTTTTCTGAGTGAGATGTCAGCCAGTGACAGCAGTAGTGGTGGTCGGTAACTGTCATTCCCACCTGCAGGGCAGAGGGGGGTGGGGAGTCTGTGAAGCGTCCGTTTTCTGCCAGTGGCAATAGCAACAAATATTGAAGCCCTTCAAGCAGCTGCTTGCCACAGAGGTCTGACAAGACCCAGGTCCCTTAGATCAGTAGCCAAGTGTGCTAACCACTCGGCCACGGGATGGCAAGGGCTTCTCGTTACGGTAGTTTTATTTATTTCCATTGGTGGTTATATAAATGCCGTCTTTCTAAGCAGGTTCTAGGTATGTATGGTGGTCCTCCTGAAAAAAGTCCACCGCCACCATTTACAGGATTCTTATTTCCATCTCAATCAGTCTATTGTATTATCAGTAAAACTGATTGAGTTGGTTTGTTTTACCTCTGAGCGGCACTTTTTTGCACATAATGGTCTAACTGACCAGGTCACAAGGACCTCGAAGGCTCAGAAGAAGGCTGGGAGAGGGGATCCACTGGAATAGCTATTGGGAGACAGCTGGTAGCCTCCTGTCAATGCATCCAACGTGTTCTTTAACGTGCACAGATATGGCTCTCCCGCACATCAGGCCACGATTTAAAGACCAATCCAACGGACGGCGACCTTTCCATGTCCATCGGTGTCTCATATTGATTATGGGCAGGGCGGGATATTTTGCGGAGATTAATCTCAACTCTGGCCCAGCTGGGACTCGAACCTGGAGGGGCGGAGGTGGCTCAGTCGGTAGCGCGCCAGGCTCGTAATCTGTAGTTCCCAGGTTCGAGTCCCAACTGGGTCAGCGTTGAGATTTATCTCCGCAAAATTCCCCGCCCTGCCCATGGTCAGTAGGGGACACCGATGGGCTTGAAAAGGCCGCCGTCCGTCGGATGGGACGTTAAGCCGTGGCCCCGTGTGCGGGAGAGCCATACCATGTGCACGTTAAAGAATACGCTGGATGGCCTTGACGGGAGGCTACCATTTGTCTCGCAACAGCTATTCCAGTGGGTCCCCTCCCCCAACCTTCTCTGAGCCTTCGGGGTCCATGTGACCTGGTCATTTAGCCCATGGTGTGCAAAAAAGTGCCGCTCAGAGGTAAAACAACCCAACTCGAACCTGAATACTGCAGATTACGAGCCTGGCGCATAACGTGCACAGATATGGCTCTCCCGCACATCGGACCACGACTTAAAGACCAATCCAACGGACGGCGACCTTTCCATGTCCATCGGTGTCTCCTACTGATCGTGGGCAGGGCGGGGTATTTTGCGGAGATTAATCTCAACGCTGGCCCAGCTGGGACTCGAACCTGAGTACTGAAGATTACGAGCCTGGCGCACTACCGACTGAGCCACCTCAGTCCCAACAAAACTGATTGTTGAATGAAATATGCACGAAGCTCAATAAAATAATATCGTAAAAATATAGTTGCTTAACAACTCCGGGTTTTTAATTATCGTTTGGTTGTTATTTTTCATCTCGGCCGACTGTTGGTGTTTTTTTTTCATCTAGGAAGTGGGTTTATAGTTCATAGAACTTCACTCAACCAATAATGAGATATTTTTATTTTAACAAAATAATGCAGAAAAAGAAACATGGTAATTTCACCAAAATTAAATGCGAGCCGAAAACAGAGTGTGGAATGAGATAAAAACTCGTTTGAATTGTGCTCTCGAGAAAATGAGAATTCTTTCAAACAGGTTTCTTGATAATATCCCCGATGGAAACTCCTTATTTAGTTTCGAAAGACAGTTACAAAATGGCAGACAAATCGAGTACGATACTGCAACGAAGGAAAAAGAATTATGGAAAGAAAGTATCAGTAGAAAGTATTACCCCCTTCCGCGTTGGGGCGGGGATGGCTCAGTCGGTAGCGCGCCAGGCTCGTAATCTGTAGCTCCCAGGTTCGAGTCCCAGCTGGATCAGCGTTGAGACTTATCTCCGCAAAATTCCCCGCCCTATCCACGGTCAGTAGGGGACACCGATGGACTTGGAAAGACCACCGTCCGTCGGATGGGACGTTAAGCGTGGCCCCTTGTGCTGGATGGCCTTGACGGGAGGCTACCATCTGTCTCCCAACAGCTATTCCAGTGGGTCCCCTCCTCCAACCTTCTCTGACCCTTCGGGGTCCTTGTTATCTGGCCATTTAGCCCATGGTGTGCAAAAAAGTGCCGCTCAGAGGTAAAACAACCCAAACCCTTCCCACATTTCTTTCTCAGTCACGAGATTTCTAAATAAAAAAAATAAATACCCCCTCAAGCAGCTGCTTGCCACAGAGGTCTGACAGGAGCCTGTCAGTTTATATGCCATAGTAGAAGATCTGTGAGGATGGCAGGACCTCAGCAGAAAAATCCACAAATCATAACAATGATCACTCATAGCAAGGACTTAACATATTATGACGTAAATCGCAGAGTGAAAACTGAGAAAATGATTATTTTTGTGTCGTTGGAATATCATGAATGAGCGCCGGCGACAGAGATCTGTTCGATATCATTATCTTTAAAATCGTTGAAAAATAAGAAGTGTGTGCATTATTACAACCAGAAGGCTATGGGGAGTATTTGTGTGAAAAAGCTGCCGAAACACAGCTGAAATAGTTTTAAGAGTGTGCTAATTATACACTGGAGAACAAAAGTTAGAACTCTATGTTATGCAGGGAAGTACCAGGTGAGGGGGGTGGCGGACCAGGGGGCCGCACCGCCCGAAAATCCGGTAAGTCTTATACGAAATCTCAAACTTGTCTATATATATATATACCGCCTCAAGCAACTGCTTGCCAAAGAGGTCTGACAGGAGACTGTCAGTTTATATGCCAAAGTAAAAGTTCTGAGAGGAATGCAGGGCCTCAGCAGAAAAACACGAAACATCCATGCCTTACCCGGGGCTCGAACCCAGGTCCCCTTAGATGAGTAGCCAAGCGCGCTAACCACTCGGCCACTACATGCTTTGAAATCCAAAACACTTTGTATAATTTTATTTTAGCTGTCCGACAATAAAAATAGATAAAAAAAAAACTATAAATTCTTATTCCATATGGATTATTACTTTAACCTTTCCTGTTCGGTGGAATAGTTTTAGTAATTAGGGTTGAGTTGTGTGAATCTCTCTACATGTTGGTTTCAAAAATGCTGTCTTTCTAAGCAGGTTCTAGGTATGGTGGTCCCCTGAAGAAAGTCCTCCGCCACCATTTACAGTGTTCTTATTTCCATCTCAACCAGTCTATTGTATTATTCAAAAACTGATTGAGTTGGTTTGTTTTACCGAATGGTTTTTGCTTATAATGGGCTAAATGGCCAGGTCACAAGGATCCCAAAGTCTCAGAGAAAGTTGGGGGAAGGGACCCACTGAACAGTCGTTAGGAGACAGATGGTAGCCTCCCGTCAAAGCCATCCAGTGTGATCTTTAACGTGCACAGAGTATGAATCTCCCACCCACGGACCCACGGCTTAAAGTTTCATTCGACGGACGGCGGCCTTTCCAAGCCCATCGGATTGTTCTTACAAGTCTTTTGACCTGCTTCAGAGAATTTACAGCATCCATGCTGACTTGGTTTCGAAGAAGACACAGTGAACACTTTGGGGGCGAAAAGCATAAATTTCAAAAGCTGTAGGGCCATGTCCTTGATAAAAAGTGAATAGAATTTCTTTGGACTTTTTAATATTTTAATGATAGAGTAATTCAATTGGCTCTTTTAGAAATAAGTATTAAAATATCGATACTGCAGTATACCTGCACCGCTGTTTCATAGTGCGATTGGGGCGGGGGTGACTCAGTCGGTAGCGCGCCAGGCTCGTAATCTGTAGTTCCCAGGTTCGAGTCCCAGCTGGGTCAGCGTTGAGATTTATCTCCGCAAAATTCCCCGCCATGCCCACGGTCAGTAGTGGACACCGATGGCCTTGGAAATGCCACCGTCCGTCGGATGGGACGTTAAGCAGTGGCCCCGTGTGCGGGAGCGCCATACCCTGTGCACGTTAAAGAACACGCTGGATGGCCTTGACGGGAGGCTACCATCTGTCTCCCAACAGCTGTTCCAGTGGGTCCCCTCCCCCAACCTTCTCTGAGCATTCGGGTCCATGTGACCTGGCCATTTAGCCCATGGTGTGCAAAAAAGTGCCGCTCAGAGGTAAAATAACCCAACCCATAGTGCGATTGGTTGTCAGCTTCCATTCAGTGGTCCACGTACTCTATCAGCACTGAGAACGGATGTTCCATCTACTCCACGTGCACCTAGGTGGTCGTATGGAGGGGAGGATAACGAACGGCTCTCTCAGCGAAGCAGTAACGGCATGGGCTAATGGTGCACCGTGGCCGACCAGGAGTTGACTAGGGGGTGAGGGGAAGTAAGAAGAAGGGAGTGCCAGAGGTGACATACCTCTGCTTTACCCATTCACAACATTCTTTATGCTCCTCGTGGAGGACTTGGAGAGCTCCTCCATTCAGTTGGAATGGGAATTGCGGGAGAGAAAAAATACCTAGTTAAGAAACAGGCGCTTTCCGTTTAGATTTCGAAGACTGCTGGGATATGAGGTAGCAAAATACTGAGGAATAGGGGAAAGAAATGTAATAAAATACAGTTTTGTTTTTCCACAAGAAATTAAATGGGAAGTGGATGGTGTAACCAGAGTTTAAAGAATTTAAATGAGGGGGAAATGTTATCGAGAAATGACTAAATTACAAAAAAAAAATACTTTTTAGTTCTCCAACTTGCTAGGAGGTTAGAAAGCAGTTGGGATATTTCAGCACTGAACAGTACGTTTTTTCACACAATGAGCTAAATGCCCAGGTCACAAAGACCCCTAAAGGCTCAGAACTTAACAAGGGAAGGGAATTTACCGAATACCGGTTAGGTAGTGCCATCTTATGCCTTACCTGGCCCCTGGCAAAAATAAAATTTGTACCTCCCCTCCTTTAAAATTATTATTAAAAAAATATAAATACCTCCTCAAGCAGCTGCTTGCCACAGAGGTCTGACAGGAGCCTGTCAGTTTACATGCCATAGTAGAAGGTCTGAGAGGATGGCAGGACTCAGCAGAAAAACAACACAAACGTCCATGCCTTATTTGGGGCTCGAACCCAGGTCCCTTAGATCAGTAGCCAAGCACGCTTACCACTCATCCACGGGAAGGGATGTAAAAACAAAAATCCCCCCCCCCCCCAAAAAAAAAAAATCGCGGGCCCCCAACATTTGCTTTACTTTGCCTATGCCAAAAGATGTCCCTGCAATCAGGAAGCAGATGGGAACCTCGCGTCAAAGCCATCCATCGTGTTTGTTTTAAAGCTGGACAAATACGTCTTACTATCCCATTTGAAGGACGGTGGCGTTTTCAAGCCTACTGGGGACCCGGAGGTTTGGAACATTAGTCTGCTGAGCAAACTCTCGTCTCAATTTAAAATGGAAACTGTTTGCAGTTTGGAATTTGCACCTTGGTTCTAGTCTTCGGTGATACTGTTGCTTTTTATGCTGCCGTGACAAACTGTAGAAAAACTAATTGCGGCAATACTAACATACTGTAGGTTAAGATTGCGTGTGTTTCACTTTTATTTTTTTTTAAAAAAATAAGTTTTTCTTTGAAACGCAACTTTTCAAATTTCTCAGTGAGGCGTTTCCTCTCTTAGAGAGGAAAAAGTATCTTGATGGAACAATACCAGGAAACGAAGTTGAAAATCGTAGCACTTACTCTCGAGGCAATATTGGCTCAATTGTTAGGAGGACTGAGATCTCTATTTGCAACGTGGAACTTGACAACAGAAGAAAATGGGGGGGGGGGGGGGGGGGGGAAATCGGTAAAATAAAGATACTAGTTAGACATGTTTAACTGGATAGTAGAGGAAATCTCGAACGACAAGGAATGCCAGCTTACATTGCATTTGCATTTCAGGATATATCACATTTATAAAAAAAACAAGTTTCAAGTTTTCATAAATGAATTTTTTTTTTGATTTCAGGATCAATTTAAAAAAAAATTATTAAAACAATATTTTGAACTCTTGTTTTTTGTCAGTCTGAAACGTGTACAAAATCTTATACTGAAAACTCGGTATAGTCGCTTGGTTTTCTCGCTTTCAGCAAAGCGAGATAATCTATTCACTTTCTCGTCTGTCTGTTTGTAAACATCAAACTCTTTTGTTTTTAGAGACAAGTTTTTTAAATCCTTAACAAGTTTTCGTTCACAGTTATAGGTCACAAAATAATGAAAATGACAAAACTTTTATTAGTTGTTTTACCGCTGTGCGGCACTTTTTTGCACACAATTGCTAAATGGCCAGGTTACAAGGACCCCGAAGTATCAGAGGTTTTTGGGAGGGGACCCACTGGAACAGCTGTTGGGAGACAGATGGTAGCCTCCCGTAAAGGCCACCCAGCGTGTTCTTTAACGTGCCCAGAGTATGGCTCTCCCGCACACGGGGCCACGGCTTAATGTCCCATCCGACGGACGGCGGCCTTTCCAAGCCCATCGGTGTCCCCTACTGACCGTGGGCAGGGCGGGGAGTTTTGCGGAGATAAATCTCAACGCTAACCCAGCTGGGACTCGAACCTGGGAACTGCAGATTATGAGACTGGCGCGCTACCGACTGAGTCACCCCCGCCCCAACAAAACTTTTATGTTTTTATGTCGTTTCCATTATTTTGTGAAACTTTTCGAAATGTGTAAAACTTTTTTGTGGAAACTTTTTTAAATTTAAGAAATTAAATACAAAAACTTTTTACATTGTATGATTACTAATCAAATACTACTATATGCATTTTAACCTTCGTCCATCAGTTACAATCGAAACTTTTAAGGAGTGAAAAAAGTAGAAAAACTTCATTCTCTTTGAAAACGAAATTCCCATATGAGCAAGATGCGATGTGCGTTCTTCTAGATGTTATTACAAATACAAGGAATGCATTAGAAGTGATACTCACCCTTGCAATGAGCTTGCCTCTTTTGTTGAAGCATAAAAACCTTCCCGACTTCTGCCCAATAATGTTCATGGCGTTGGGGTTGTGGCGGGTATGCACTGAGATGAAGCTCAGGTTGACTACAAGGAGAAAAAAAATAATGTTTATTCAAACATTTCATTAACATCGCGATTAACAAGGGACAACTCATATTTTAAATGGTTCACTTCATTTTGTAACAATTGATGTTTAAAGAATAACTATACACTCAGGACCACTTTATTAGGTACAGCCATGTTATGTCAATAATAACTCAGATACAGAACTCGGTAACTTAAATAAACTTTTTTTATGAAAAATGTGACTGAAAATAATTTTTAAAGATCTCAATCAAATTTATTTCAAATTCGATTTTCAACAATATTCTCGGTATTTAGAGAGAAGAAATTAGAATATTTAACTCTTTCTAGGGTTAGTTATGGTAGTGAAACGTGGACGCTTTGTAAACAAGATAACAAGAAACTTGATGCTTTTGATTCTAGATGCTTACGCAGTATCTTGGGCATTAGGTGGTTTAACTTTGTAACTAATAATGAGGTTAGGCAAAGGAGTTTGCAACCTCCTTTAAGCAGCATATTGTGCAGAGAGAGACTCCGTTGGTTTGGCCATGTTGCCCGTATGAATAATTATAGATTGGCGAATAGGGTTATGAACAGTGTGCCTAAAGGCCTCAGAAAGAAGGGGAGACCTAGAATGCGGTGGGCAGACAATGTCAAAGAGGACCTTATTAGAATTGCTGTGTAGTGGCCAGATGCAGTAGATGTAGCTCAGGACAGACTTGCTTGGAGAACGAAATTGCACGGTCTGGTTGGACCTCCGTAGCCCATGGCTGCTTGAGGATGATGATGAGGTGGTCATATTATTTTGATACTAGATCGTGTGGGCTCACTCACGGAAATATTGAGCGTGTGCAGTTGCTGTACACGCTATAGATATTTTTCCTAAGTGTGCCTAAAGGCCTCAGAAAGAGGGGGAGACCTAGGATGCGGTGGGCAGACAATGTCAAACAGGACCTTGTTAGAATTGGTGTGCAGTGGCCAGATGCAGCAGATATAGCTCAGGACAGATATGCTTGGAGAACTAAATTGCACGATCTGGTTGGACCTCCGTAGCCCATGGCTGCTTGAGGATGATGATGAAGGGCAACAAAGCCGGTTTAAATAATTGCCCTGAAAAGTTAATAAAAACAAGATAAAGCGAAAGCAAAAACCATTTTACTAAACTTTAAATACGTGTAAGAATATTTCTTAGCGGCTCGTGCAATAATTGTATTAAATGTTCCAGCTTCCTTTAAAAACCGAATATTGTTGGAAATCGATATTTAAATAGATTTCATTGATGTGCCTTTAAATTATTTTCAGTCATATATTTTCATAATAAACACATTTAAGAAGTTTCTGAGTTACTATTTACATAACATGCAGGCCCGGATAAAAAAAAAATAAAAAATAAAGGGAGGGGGGGGGGGCAGGAGGCTAATGTAGTATAACATTTCTCCCCTCCGATTTTACAGGTCTTTAAAAAATTTCTTGAAAAATGCATGAAATGTAAGTAAGTTTCATAATTTTTTGCCACTATTACTTTTAGTAGCATTCTCAAAAAGGAGGGGCATGGCCTTCCAGATCGGGCCCTGACAACATGGAGCTGTGTGAAAACTGTAAAAAAAAATAAATTCCCCCTCAAGCAGCTGCTTGCCACAGAGGTCTGACAAGAGCCTGTCAGTTTATATGCCACAGTAGGAGATCTGTGAGATTGGCAGGACCTCAGCAGAAAAACAACACGAACATCCATGTCTTACCGGGGCTCGAACCCAGGTCCCTTACATCAGTAGCCAAGCGCGCTAACCACTCGGCCACAACCTAATAAAAATGGCCGCTGAATGTAATAATAAATAAATATAGAGAAAACGAGATCAAATAATTGAATCGTAGAAAAGAGTTACCACTGTGCTCGCGTTGAGGTTTTCTTCGCTCACCCACATTCTACTCTCGATAAAAAAAAATAAAAAAAAATACCCCCTCAAGCAGCTGCTTGCCACAGAGGTCTGACAGGAGCCTGTCAGTTTATATGCCACAGTAGGAGATCTGAGAGGATGGCAGGACCTCAGCAGAAAAACGACACACACATCCATGCCTAATCCGGGGCTCGAACCCAGGTCCCTTAGATCAGTAGCCAAGCGTGCTAACCACTCGGCCACGGGACGGCTACTCTCGATAAGGGGACGCTTATAGGCGTCGAAAGGACTCATGGACATTAAGGCGTGGTTCATTGTGCAGGCAGGCCCATCCTCTGTGCACGTTGAAGATGGATGATTTGCATCGCTTTCGGATAAGCTGATCCCCGTCCAGTTCCGAACCTTTGAGGGTTCCTTGTGATCTGAACCTTTTAATTTACTCCATTGTGTACAAAAAAAAGGTGCCGCTCAAAGGTAAAATAATTGCACCCCAAATCCTAAACACATTAAGCTTATTGATCTATTTCCAGTTGTTTCTGCTGCGGATCTTTATTAAAAAAAACCTCTGTTTAAGTATCGAACCTAGTGTTTAGTATCTAATAGCTGCCGGTCTCCTAATCATGCATGATCAGAATAACTTAATTTTGTGCGCCTAGTGTCATTAGCTGCCGCTCTACATGCCTTCCTGGACCTCCCCTCGCGGGGTCATTCGAGGTCATCCGTTGAGCCTCTGATCATCCCCCTGTGTGCTTGTTCTCGGCGACACCCTTAGTCATCCTCCATAGGCAAGAGGCAGTGAAAGCTCTCGTTAGGGCAGTCATAACGGTACGACTTATTTATGACGGCCTGACCTGGGAGGTGCTAATAAATGGATAACCCCCTGTTGTGAGTGGCGCCCCCATGCTATGTGCCAATCAATAGGCATTTCTCACGCTGTGAGTGAAGCAGTTATTGGAGGCACCGCCTTGTCGAGAGATGCGTGCCGCCACCCTCGGGGGTGAAAGGTGCCAGGAGGTTGTGTGGATAGAATAGACGAAGGAATCAGGGTAAGTGATGGAGAGTAATTATAAAACAGGCAAATGGAATCTTTGGAAAGAGAAAGTGTTAAGGGAAAAAATGGGGAAAGGTCATCGGAGCAGAGTGATGGGCAAATGTTGCGAAGTTGCTTCGATGATTTCTGATCACAGGATGATTGACAAGGATTTGAGAGGTCATTGGCCTCTGATTTATGAGAACTATCCAAGTGTCGACTGAGCAGTCGCCATTTAGACTACGCCACTAGTAAGAGTTTTGCAGAATGAATGGATTAACCGATCAGGTCGGAAAAACAGCAAGAGTTCTGAGATGCTTGTGGAAGGGGACCCACTGGAACAGCTGTTGGGAGACAGATGGTAACCATCCGCCAAGACCACCCAGCGTGTTCTTTAACGTGCACAGAGTATGGCCCTCTCTCGTATATGGAACACGGCTTAGCCTCCAGTCCGTGGAGGGCCTTTCCAAGTCCATTGGAGGTAATTTCTCTCCTGGGATAGTGTGGGGTTAGGGAACCAGAGTTTTGAACTCGAGAACTACAGATTACGATACTTACGCTCTATCGATTGAGCCAATTCCCATCCGCCAAGTAAAAAATGTAAAAATATGGATAAGTTGACAAACGGCAATAAGTATAACATGGACGTCGTCAGTTGGATGGGAGGGGGGGGGGGGGCTGGAAAAGTTTATCGAATATTAATTTATGTTGAATAATATCTGATGACCAAAAATTTACGTTTTTCCTTAAGGGAATGCAATCTTGCTTTTTTTTTTTTACGTTTTCTATTGTTTTCGGAAGAATATAATTTATTTTTATTTATAAACATGAAAATACTTTTTTTGCGTTATTTCAAATAATGTAGCATGATGTACAGTCGCTCAAAAAATATCCGAATACGTGTCACGTGACACAAAGGTTGTCAGATCACTAATTTCTAAAAATATATCGTTGCCAGATATTTTTTTCCGAATTCAGAAATCAACCATAGTATTCGGATACTTTTTTAATATATATAATGCGTATGAATATATAATGCAATGAATATGGAGCGTGTGCAGTTACCGTTCACAGCAAACTGGAGCGGTTGCGGTTAATGTTCACAGCACATTGGATCGTGTGAGCTCACAAAAACCTGGATCGTGTGGGCCCACTCACGGAAATATCGAGCGTGTGCAGTTACCGTTCACAGCAAACTGGAGCGGTTGCGGTTAATGTTCACAGCACATTGGATCGTGTGAGCTCACAAAAACCTGGATCGTGTGGGCCCACTCACAGAAATATTGAGCGTGTGCAGTTACCGTTCACAGCAAACTGGAGCGTGTGCAGTAACTGCACACTCTCCAGTTTGCTGTGAACGGTAACTGGAGCGTGTACAGTTGCTGTACACGCTCCAGATATTTTTCCTGAATTCTGTAATCAACCATAGTGTTCGGATCCTTTTTTGAGCGACTGTATGAATGATTCCTTATTGCTGCACCCATTTATGGACGGCTTGACATAAATATTTTCAAACTTGATTTGTTTTTGCTCTTCCCCGTGGAAATTATTTCCACCCTCCCGGACCCCCACCCCACTCCTGCTCTAAAATAAAAAAGACTTGTAGACTACCATTTAGAATTACCGGTAGAAATAAACAGCAACTTTGAAATACTGGAAACAAGGCGTAAAACATGAATGCTGAAAGTTTCTCACATCCTATAGTTTATAATTCACAGAAAATGCTATTTATTTTTGATACGTTTAAATATCAGGCCTATGTTCTATTTGCAGAAGATAAATCTGTAAACGATAAGAAAATTGCACGTTTTTCTGCTCAACAAAAACCTCAATAATTGGCTTCAATGCAAATTTAGCAAAACCTCTTTTCGGTTGAGTTCTTTAACTTCTTACTTTCTCACTGAGGGTAAAGGATTGGGTTGTTTTACCTCTGAGCGGCACTTTTTTTGCACACAATGGGCTAAATGGCCAGGTTACAAGGACCCCGAAGGCTCAGATAAGGTTGGGGGAGGGGACACACTGGAGCAGCTGTTGGGAGAAAGATGATAGCCTCCCGTCAAGGCCATCGACCTTGTTCTTTAATGTGCACAGGGTATGGCTCTCCCGAACACGGGGCCACGGCTTAACGTCCCATCAGACGGCCGGCGGCCCCTACTGACCATGGGCAGGGCGGGGAATTTTGCGGAGATAAATCACAACGCTGACCCAACTGTGACTCGAACCTGGGAACTGAAGATTACGAGTCTGGCGTGCTACTGACTGACCCCCCCCCCCCCCCGCTCCATTTATTCTGGTAAAATTCCAGTAATTGTCCCCAGAATAAGTTAGAATTGCTCGGCGAAAAGAAGTCAAATTTCGCTCGGACTTACAACAACGTTCGAAACGGAAAAAAAAAAATTTTTTATCGTAAGTACGAGAACGTAAAAAAGATAAAGCCACATTGATAAATCATCGCATAAAAATTTAGAACGTGCTATTATTTCTGCAATCTTTTCTCGTCGGTGTGTTTATGATTCTCCCCATCAAGAAAGTCGAAAGGTCACTTTGTGTTCGGATCTTGAAGAGTGGGTGGGGCCTGCGGAGCTCGATTGGGGGAAGAATGTGGGGGTTACAGGTGGGTGGTAGAAATGTTGAAAAGTAATGGAGAAAGAAAGGAGGAGGGCTGCTGGAAGATAACGTGCATTTCAGTGCCAGTAAGGTGAAGCGCAACGCACATTTGTTCGTTTCCATGGTGGCCCAAGTCGGCATTAGTTGTATGGCGTTGTTGGGGAGAAGATAAGGAGGAAGCCTACTTACCTACCACCGCGGTTGGATCCAAGGTGCGATGACCTCCGCTTTCACTTCGGTTTTATGGCTTATCACAGATGGTCTTTGTAAGCAAGGGAAAAGTTTTCTCATATTTCGTTAGGGCCGCGATTCAGGGGCAAATATTTACAAAAGGAATTACGAGCAATATCAGCTGGGAATATTATTATTAGGTTTGTCGTTCATCTGAATAATTGATTCTTTTTCGTTGTCAAATTCTTAACTGTGGGGTAAAGTCTGTTGAGTGGGTGTGCTTCGGGTTGTGTTGTTTTACTTCTGAGCGGCACTTTTTTGCACACCATGGGCTAAATGGTCAGGTCACAAGGACCCTGAGGACTCAGAGAAGGATGCAGGATGCCGACCCCTTTGGCAGCTGTTGTTAGGAGACAGACGGAAGCTTCCTGTCAGTCCATCCAGTGAGATTTATCTTGTACAGAGTATGGCTCTCCTTCACTCGGAGCCACGGCTTTACGTCCCATCCGATGGACACGTTGAAATGTTCCTGACGAAGTTATTTATAGAATATAATTATACAAAGTAGCTAATCCTGACCCAGTTATTAATAGAAATATGAAAATGTGTTAGCCGATGTTATCAAAATAAAGTGTTATATATTTTAACCATTACTCACTATATGGGTATGAAACATGGGTTGAATTTTATTTCTTGAAAAAAGGAATCATTATCAAATGAATATTGAATGTTATTACAATTTCAAATAAAAATGAAATTTTTGCAGGCAGAAATGTGTGTGTGCGTGGAAATGAAACGATTTAGTTCCATCATGAAGTTCAGCCGGTAGCGCGCCAGGCTCGCAATCTGCAGTTCCCAGGTTCAAATCCCAGCTGTGCCAACATCGAGATTTATTTCCACTAACAACACATACCCTCGTCGAGAAATATAGAATCTAGAGTCTTGGAAAGGCCGCTGTCCGATTGATGTGGGTTGTTTTACCTCTGAGCAGCACTTTTTTGCACACCATGGGCTAAATGGCCAGGTCACATGGACCCCGAAGGCTCAGAGAAGGTTGGGACCCACTGGAACAGCTGTTGGGAGACAGATGGTAGCCTCCCGTCAAGGCCATCCAACGTGTTCTTTAACGTGCACAGGGTATGGCTCTCCCACACACGGGGCCACGGCTTAACGACCCATCCGACGGACGGCGGCCTTTCCAAGCCCATCGGTGTCCCCTACTGACCGTGGGCGGGACGGGAATTTTTCGGAGATAAATCTCAACGCTGACCCAGCTGGGACTCGAACCTGGGAACTACAGATTACGAGCCTGGTGCGCTACCGACTGAGCCACCCCCGCCCCCGATTGATGTGACTTTAAGTCATGGCACTGTGCGCGAGGGTCATGTCCCATTCAGGTTGGATAACACGCTGGATGGCCTTGACTGAAGGTTTTCATCTGTTTCGTAAAAGCTGTCCAGTGTGTTCCCTTCGCCCCAATCTTCTCTGAGCCTTGAGATCCTTGTCACCTGTCCTTTTAGCCCATTGTGTGCAAAAAAAAATGCTTCTCAGAAGTAAAACAACCCAATTGAAACATCATCATCATCCTCAAGCAGCCATGAGCTACGGAGGTCCAACCAGACCGTGCATATTTTTACTTCGCGCCGTTGATATTTTGGGGGCGGGGGTGGCTCAGTCGGTACCGCGCCTGGCTCGTAATCTGTAGTTCCCAGGTTCGAGTACCAGCTGGGTCAGCGTTATGATTTTTCTCCGCAAAATTCCCGCCCTGCCCACGGTCAGTAAGGGGACACCGATGGGCTTGGAAAGGCCGCCGCCCGTCGGATGGGACGTTAAGCCGTGGCGCCGTGTGTGGGAGAGCCATACCCTGTGCACGTTAAAGAACAAGCTAGATGGCTTTGACGGGAGGCTACCATCTGCCTCCTAACAGCTGTTCCAGTGGGTCCCCTCCCCCAACCTTCTCTGAGCCTTCAGGGTCCATGTGACCTGGCCATATTAGCCCATGGTGTGCAAAAAAGTGCCGCTCAGAGGTAAAACAACCCAACGTTGATATTTTGCGGAGCAGAGTTTGACTAACATAACTGAATAATAGACAAAAAAGTCATGTATTTGCACATGGGCTACATTTTCAGCAGGATAGGAATCAAAGATGGGCAATACTGCTTTATCATTTTTAAGAGTACGAATACACGTGAATGGCTTTTATATATATATGAAAGGCCATTATGTTTCGAAAAAAGTTAAAAGACTCCCTTCCCCAAATGAAAAAAAAAAATCCTCTTTTCTCTGCTGCTGATTAGAAAGAAATGAGCTGGGCTTCAAAAATGGGAAAAACCTTTCGGAAAGATTTCACTCCGTAAGTTGGGGGTGGAAATGTCAATAAATGATAAGTATCATAAATTACGTTACACTGAAGAAGTCACCTTAGTGATAAAGTCACCTTCACCAATGAAAGAAGATAAAGGAGATCAGCGTTAGGATAAGGGATGATTTATGGCTCCTCACCGCTTGCTCCGTATATTGATTCTGCTTCTTATGTACATCATCTTTGAAAGATAGGAGAGACGGAACTCTGTCGCATACGACACATTCGTATAAGATTCGAAAGTCTGAAAATAAAGATCTCAAAAACACATTCATTTGGAATCGGCTTAAATGGCCAGGTCACAAGAACCCCAGGAGCTCAAAGCTGTGTAGAGGTATCCATGGGAGAGCTGTTAAGAGCCAATGAAACCTCCTGTCAAGGCCATCCGATGTGTTCTCTAATATGCACAGAAATGGCTCTCTTCTGTACGGAACCATGGTTTAACCGAAGGACGGAGACTTTTCTAAGCCCATCGGTGTTACATATCACAAGGACCGGAAGGTTAAGAGAACATTGGGGAAGAGAACCCAAATGATCAGCTGTTAGCAGAAGCTGTGGTAGAAGCAGTTAGCAGTTAGTAGCTGTTAGCAGAAGCTTACGACTGCTGTCGTAAGGTAATCCAGCGTGTTCATTAACGTGCACGCAAGGTATGGCACAAGCCGTGGTCTCTTCTTGCACAGGAGACCACGGCTTAACTTCCATTCCGAAGGACGGCGGTCTTTCCAAGCCCATCGACGTCCTCTTTCTGACCTAGGACAGGGCGGGGGTCTGCCGAGATAAATCTAAACATTGTCACCGGTGGGACTCGAACCTGGAAATTGCAGATTAAGAGCCTGGAGCGCTACCGAATGAGCCACCCAAGCTCCAAGCTCATCAATATCCTCTTGCTTCATGAAAAGCAAAATCTCTTTCTAGGTTTTGCAGAGTCGATCGTCGATGACCCGAAATGGTAAGAAAAAGAACAACGCCCGAGGCGAGCACATGCCGCGAGCGAAATTTCCAGTTTCCTCGTGACTCCCCATCACTCATCCTCATGTAACCAATACGTCACGAACCACAGGGGGAGGCCAGACGATTTTATTTCGTTTTCCGGTGTATCTTACTTTTTTTTTCCCGTATCGACACCTGTCATCTCCGATGTCTGTGTTTGCATAACGCATTAATAAAAACTGTCAGAAGAGTACGCAAAATGGTTTCATAATGTGCATATTATGCATTTCCACTATCCCCCCTCCCCCTCCTTCTACAGTTAGAACTGCAATATCGAGATAAGGCATTTGAAGTCAGAAATATGAAGAGTTAAATAGTACATGTGTATCGAAACTTACATTTTAATATCTATGACTGATAAGTTAGAAATTTGTACAACTATCACGTTGATTCACAGCAATTTAACCTCCGTTGATTTAGCAGTTATGGAAAATTTATTCTAATTACTTCTCTGAAATGAAAAGCCGCAACATTTAATAGCTTCGTAACTTCGCTTTGCATAATGATTAGTGTATAGTGAAGATAAAAATTCCAAAATTCTCTCCTCCTTCATATAAAGATATCAGAGTAATTCGAAAATACAAAATGCTGATTAGATCTTGTCTGGAGTCATTTTTATTGACTAGATCCTCCACACGATTGCATCTGAACCTTTTTCATTATTCCTTAAGGGTATTTGAGATTTTCCTATTTCTCCTTCTAACATTTCAGTCGTTTAAAATCCATTATTATCTACGTGAAACGAAACATTTTTACCTTACCAACTGAATGAATGAAGGTTGGGTTGTTTTACCTGTGAGCGGCACTTGTTTGCACACCATGGATTAAATGGCCAGATCACATGGACCCCGAAGGCTCAGAGAAGGTTGGGGGAGGGGACCCACTGAAACAGCTGTTGGGAGACAGATGGTAGCCTCCCGTCAAGGCCATCCAGCGTGTTCTTTAACGTTGGGTTGTTTTACCTCTGAGCGGCACTTTTTTGCATACCATGGGCTAAATGGCCAGGTCACATGGACCCCGAAGGCTCAGAGAAGAATGGGGGAGGGGACCCACTGGAGCAGCTGTTGGGAGACAGATGGTAGCCTCCCGTCAAGGCCATGCAGCGTGTTCTTTAACGTGCACAGGGTATGGCTCTCCCGCACACGGGCCACGGCTTAACGTCCCATCCGACGGACGGCGGCCTTTCCAAAATGAATGAAGGAGTCTAGATTTCGGATTCTTGAGTTTTAAGGGCTGATAAGAAATTTTTAAAACTTATACGCACAGTCGAGCATGGATTATCAGTAGAAACAGAATCAGAATCATTTCTAATAATCGATATTGATTTCGAAAAATATCTAGGGAATAAACGAAACTACTTCAACCGTTTAAAAATCACTACTACATTTTTAATAATGACAAGAGTAGAACGCTCCCCTTCCCCGTTTACCTCGATCCGGAAGTATGGGGGTCGGGGTGGGGAGTAGGAGAGAAGAGATCGGGCACAAATGAACCGTAACTATGTTCAGGTATAAATTTTCTGCCTCTCTTTTAGCAGTCTCAGAAATTTCTTGAAAAAAGAAAAACTAGTGTTACATCTATATTGAAAATTTTCTTCCGTTCCGTTTATTAGCATTTTCAAGGGGGAGGGGGGATGTTATACCACCTTGCCCTCCTCCCCAGATTCGGATCGTGGCTATATATAATGCACTATCTTGTTTAATTCGAAGTTCTTTTTGCAGATGTATTGCAATTCATTGTCACTCACGAAGAGCCCATTTTGTAAGAGTTCCCTAGACACTCTGACACGAGAATAATATTCATAAACTAGCCATGGAGTACGGAATTCCAATCAGATTGTGTGATTATCGAAACACGCCCACCCTAAGCAATACCTATTGCACACGACCATTTGTCATCAGATCCTTGTTTGACCTTGTCAAATCAACCTGATTCTACATCTGTCCTTCCTTGAGTCTTTAAGGCATACACTATCCAACATGATCATACGAACACAATCTCACCTTATTATATAAGTGAAGCTTAAAGAGTGATTAATGATCCCTTTCATCTAACCATTATTTACATAATCAAACTTCCTAATATTCAAGATGTTGTTGTTGTTTTACCTCTGAGCGGCATTTTTTTGCACACCATGGGCTAAATGGCCAGGCCACAAGGAACCCGAAGGCTCAGAGAAGGTTGGGGGAGGGGACCCACTGGAACAGCTGTTGGGAGACAGATGGTAGCCTCCCGTCAAGGCCATCCAGCGTGTTCTTTAACGTGCACAGGGTATGCTCTCCCGCACACGGAGCCACGGCTTAACGTCTCATCCGACGGACGGCGGCCTTTCCAAGCCCATCGGTGTCCCCTACTGACTGTGGGCAGGGCGGGGAATTTTGCGGAGATAAATCTCAACGCTGACCCAGCTGGGACTCGAACCTGGGAACTACAGATTACGAGCTTGGCGCGCTACCGATTGAGCCACCCCGCCTAATCAAGATGCTAGGTAAGTACCTAGAATCAAAAGCAAACTTCCACTTAGTTGCTTACAAAGAATTTAAGTTTTCCTACTGTTGGAACTTTAGAGTTCAAGAGAAAGAGGGAACCAAAGTCTTCCACACCTTAGGCTGTCTTTAAGAATATCTGACTGTTTTGCCTTTCTTCATAGATTTCTGAACACCACAGCAGAATGCCATATGAACTTATATTAACCATCATCTCGTACTTTCTCATTATCTATCATTCAGATCCCAAGGTAATGAAACCGAGAATCTTGCTCAAGAATAAGACCCCTCCCCCACTACTATAGTTTTCGCGGTAATAATCAAAAAAGCACTAATCTACTTCTAATCTCATCAAAAGTTTTAACTCCCCCTCGAGCTTGTCACAGAGGTCTGACAGGAGCCTGTCAATTTAATACTCCATTGGTTAGCGCGCTTGGCTCGTGATCTAAGGGACCTGGGTTCGAGCCCCGGGTAAGGCATGATTGTGTGTGTTGTTTTTCTGCTGAGGTCCTGCCATCCTCTCAGACCTTCTACTATGGCATATAAACTGACAGGCTCCTGTCAGACCTCTGTGGCAAGCAGCTGCTTGAGAGGGTTATTATTTTTATTTACATGTTTGTTCATGCTAAATGAAGGAATTGTAGTGTTTTATTAGCACTTTAAACCAAATAAATGTAAAGCAAAAGAAGAATTAAGAAGATTGTATATATATATATTCCGTATAGCCGTCCCATGGCCGAGTGGTTAGCGCACTTGGCTACTGATCTAAGGGACCTGGGTTAGAGCCCCGGGTAAGGCATGGATGTATGTGTTGTTTTTCTGCTGAGGTCCTGCCATCCTCTCAGACCTTCTATATGGCATATAAACTGACAGGCTCCTGTCAGACCTCTGTGGCAAGCAGCTGCTTGAGGGGGTATTTATTTATTTATTTTTTTTATAGAGAATATTTGTGAAGAAGGCGAGACCCAATGAGAGAATTTATTTCCTAAACATCATTTATAAGAGGATCAAATCGTGAACATAATCTACAGATAGTGGACAG
This sequence comes from Ryuthela nishihirai, assembly GCA_038380435.1. Lineage (NCBI taxonomy): Eukaryota > Metazoa > Arthropoda > Arachnida > Araneae > Heptathelidae > Ryuthela > Ryuthela nishihirai. The sequence continues at coordinate 71,528,648 of JAWZYU010000001.1, forward strand.
AAATATTCTCCTATTAAAGGAGAGTCAGATTCAAAAATCCGTAATTTCTACAATAAACATTTTAAATAATAATAATAACTGTTTATTTCACCAGTATATCACACAAATCTATCAAACATCTTATTCAAATCTATAAATTTCGTTTTTCCACAACATTTGTTGTTTATTTAAAGAGCCATAGAAGTTCGAATCTTAACAACAGCAAAGTCAGACCTAGAAGAAATTTACGTAAACAGCTTAAAAAGAGTATCTGATTGTTTGCCTTTCTTCATAGATATCTGAACAACAGAACATAGATTTCTGAATAAAACTAACAGTTACTGAAAAGAACTATTTTTCTTAAAATTCTAACATATCCACTTGTTTTATTAAGGGGTTTGAAAACACTTTTCTTAAAAGTTTGAATCCTGAGGTGAAAATCTTATGATTGACATTTCTGTTATTTAATATTCAAACTTTTATAACTCTTTAAATACTGAACGGATATCGTTCAAATTCGAAAATTAAATAGTTTAATTGGCATCTTATGTTTATCTTCAGTCATATGTTTCCATAAATATTCATTTAATCAGCTACTGAGACTCGAATTTGACTCTCCACTAACATAAGACAAGGATGTTACTATTTTTCTCTCTCCATTTCCGGGGCGGGGGTGGCTCAGTCGGTAGGCGCCAGGCTCGTAATCTATAGTTCCCAGGTTCGAGTCCCAGCTGGGTCAGCGTTGAGATTTATCTCCGCAAAATTCCCCGGCCTGCCCACGGTCAGTAGGGGACACCGATGGGCTTGTAAAGGCCGCCGTCCGTCGGATGGGACGTTAAGCCGTGGCCCCGTGTGCGGGAGAGCCATACCCTGTGCACGTTAAAGAACACTCTGGATGGCCTTGACGGGAGGCTACCATCTGTCTCCCAACAGCCGTTCCAGTGGGTCCCCTCCCCCAACCTTCTCTGAGCCTTCGGTGTTCTTGTGGCCTGGCCATTTCGCCCATGGTGTGCAAAAAAGTGCCGCTCAGAGGTAAAAACAACCCAACTCTCCATTGCCTTTAAGTAAAGCTATTTTCAGCTCCCTAACCATCTAAGGCTGAAGCCTTCTCTCCAGTCTCCAGCCTGTCCTTTGCAGACATGACATGATGGCAGAGCTTTCTCGGTTGTAATTTATTTGTAATTCTTACCCCAGAAAACAGATAAATGAAATCGATATGTATAGCAAATAGAATAATTAAGGCCGTCTGTGAAGGAACGGAAATATCTTCCAGCCACTAAAACATTCAGTCTAGACATGACATCTGATTCAACAGATTATAACATCTGCCTCATCCGTGATTCGAACCCAAGCCCCTAACAACTGAAGATCTGAAATTCAATTTTCAATGAAATCAACAGCTTTTGAAAAAAAAAAAAATTATATAAAATCATCTTATTTTAAAAAAAAGTATCATTTCCATTTAACACTGGAAATAAAATTAATATAATAACAAAATGATCATAATTAATTTACTTAGGATTTTATATATTCCGTTTAAAATAGCAATTTTTGATGATCGTTGCTAATAAAAGCAACCGTGCTTCATTTAAATTCATTGACCCAATTCGATCCCACTTATGCATCCAGTTGATGCGCGTGGCAGTTCCGAAGACGTCGGTGATGATGAACTTGTCGCTCGGGTCGAGGTCTTCGCGGGGTGATCCCGTATTGAAGTTCTATTCGTAAGCGCACGACAACGTTTAGACAATGCGGCCACTTCTCTCTGCTCGGGTCAAAGGTGGGCCCGGAGAAACAAGGCCACTGGGAACGTGGAAGCCATTGTGTGCTTGCTGCTGCGGGCCGAGTTGAGTTCGAGAACGAAGACCCCACGCGGTCTGCACACATGTCACCTTCTCTTTGGCAGACCGAGCCGCTATCTGAGCTGGACTCGGGGACAGAGTCCGTTGTCGGGAAGGCCGTTCGGCCTCTGCAGACCACCTGGAGAGTCGTCACGCGCTTGCACTCACATAGCGCATAGTTCGGTGCTCAGATGGGGCTGCTTTGCAAGAAAAAGGGAAAACCCAACGGACGTGGCTTTTTTTTTTTGGTAGTGGGATCTCTGATTGTATTGTGCGCTTGATAATCATTCTCCAGTGGTTTAATTCATCATTTACGCTATTATTAAACGAATTTATGAATGAAAATTATGTCTCAAGCTCGTAGAGGAGCTGGATTCACCTCTTAGAACAAAGATGGTTGTTACCTCTGAACGATTCTTTTTCTTTTGCACACAGGGATCCATTGACAGTTGTAGAATATAGATGGAAGCCACTCGTTAAGTCATCGGGCATATTCTGTAACGTAACACATACCCATGGGAACACGGCTTAACGTTGCCATTGAATAGGGTTGGGTTGTTTTACCTCTGAGCGGCACTTTTTTGCACACCATGGGCTAAATGGCCAGGTCACATGGACCCCGAAGGCTCAGAGAAGGTTGAGGGAGGGGACCCACTGGAACAGCTGTTGGGAGACAGATGGTAGCCTCCCGTCAAGGCCATCCAGCGTGTTCTTTAACGTGCACAGGGTATGGCTCTCCCGCACACGGGGCCACGGCTTAACGTCCCATCCGACGGACGGCGGCCTTCACAAGCCCATCGATGTCCTCTACTGATCGTAGGCAGGGCGGGGAATTTTGCGGAGATAAATCTCAACGCTGACCCAGCTGGGACTCGAACTCCATTGAATAGAGAACGGCAGTTTCAAAGTCTATCTGTATTCTCTTTTTCATCGAGGACAGAAAGGAAAGTTGGGGTTAGCAACGAAAATCACAATGCTGGCAAAATAGGGAGTTGAACTCAGGAACATGGGCTTATGAACCTAGCGCGTTACCGACTGAGCCAGTCGGCTCAACAATCGGTTAATGATTCGTAAACAAATCGTGTTGCAGACTCGTACTTTTGCGATCTTGTATCGTTGTATGTCAGGCATTCAAAATTCGTTTACGGTTTGCTTGTTGTTGGGTTGTTTTACCTCTGAGCGGCACTTTTTTGCACACCATGGGCTAAATGGCCAGGTCACATGGACCCCGAAGGCTCAGAGAAGGTTGGGGGAGGGGACCCACTGGAACAGCTGTTGGGAGACAGATGGTAACCTCCCATCAAGGCCATCCAGTGTGTTCTTTAACGTGCACAGGGTATGACTCTCCCGCACACGGAGCCACGGCTTAACGTCCCATCCGATGGACGGCGGCCTTTCCCAGCCCATCGGTGTCCCCTACTGACCGTGGGCAGGGTGGGGAAATTTCCGGAGATAAATCTCAACCCTGATCCAGCTGAGACTCGAACCTGGGAACTACAGATTACGAGCCTCGCGCGCTACCGACTGAGCCACCCCATTGCTTGTTGTCAGTAGTGGTTAGTAAAGCATTAAAAATACTACAAAGTACAAGATTTAAGTTACTTAGTGTTATTAATTTATTAGCGAATCACTAATAATAATTTCTAGCAAATGGTACATTTTGCAAATATACAGTATTTGAGTAAATGTAAATAAAAAAATTAATAAATATCCCCTCAAGCAGCTGCTTGCAAAGAGGTCTGACAGGAGCCTGTCAGCCATAGCAGAAGGTCTGTGAGGATGGCGAGACCTCAGCAGAAAAGTAACACAATCATCCATGCTTTATCCGGGGCTCGAACCCAGGCCCCTTTGATCAGTAACCAAATGCGCTAAATATATTTTAGTACAAAAATACTAAGCTTACGATAATGCTCTTTTGTCAGTAGTAGGGCTTGCCTGTTTTACTGCAGCGCAAGCTTCGATGCCTTTGAGATGCCATGTTGTTTATGCTTTCAATGTCTTTTCGTTTCTGAGAGAACTTTCTAGTCATGATTATTTCACATACATATACCAATCCTAAATTCTCCACTTCAGGATAGTCTCATCAGTTTCTTTAATTCATTAATTATATTTGCATATCGCATGTGTGGATAGCTGTCACCTCGGTAAATGTTATCAGAGGGTTCACCCTAAGGACCAAGGTCCAGATTCGTATGATTACGATGTAACCTACAAGCACCTGGACGGGAAATGGAAACAGTTCCGTTGTTATCTCAATACCAAATCACATTCAGAACTTAATAACTTCTTCAATATGATTTTTAATGAAAAATATGTCTAAAGATAAAGATCTCAATCAAATCTATCTAAATCTGGATTTTAAACAATTTTTTTTTCCAGTATCCAAAGAGTCACGAACGTTGGAATATTTAACAGACTACAAAAGAATTGATCCCAAAATTTAATTAAAACAAACACTCTACTAGAGTCAACTAGAATCTCTGATTTATTCGCCTGTTTCACCAATAAATAATAAATAAATACCCCCTCAAGCAGCTGCTTGCCACAGAGGTCTGACAGGAGCCTATCAGTTTATATGCCAGAGTAGAAGGTCTGAGAGGATGGCAGGACCTCAGCAGAAAAACGACACAAACAGCCATGCCTTACCCGGGGCTCGAACCCAGAGTCCCGTAGATCAGTAGCAAAGCGCGCTAACCACTCGGCCACCAATGTTTCAATTAAATTTTGGGGCCTGTTCAATATTCCAGCATTCATAACTCTTTGAATATTGGAAAAAAAAATTGTTTAAAATCTTGATTTAGATAGATTTGTTTAAGATCTTCAATTTATCTTTAGACATATTTTTCATTAAAAATCATATTTAAGAAGTTATTGAGCTTTGAATGTGATTTTCTATTGAGATAACAACGGAACTGTTTCCATTTTTATGTCCAGTACAGTCGGTGAAATAAATATCCGAACACTAGGGTTGATTACAAAATTCAGAAAAAATATCTGGCAACGATTTTTTTTTTTAGAAATTAGTGATCTGGCAACCTTCGTGTCACGTAACACAAAAGTTGTCAGATCACTAATTTCCAAAAAAAAAAAATCTTTGCCCTAGTGTCCGGGGTAGATGCAACTATCTTATTATATAGTACCTTGACGAAAAATTAGACGTCCATGTTGTGCCAGTTGAAATCCAAATCTGACGTCTTATAGCTTCAAAAATAAGCTTTTTATAGAAAAATATTTTAAAAAAAATTAAAAGATCTATATTGTTTATTTAAGCCGTCCCATGGCCGAGTGGTTAGAACGCTTGGCTACTGATCTAAGGGACCTGGGTTCGAGCCCCGGGTAAGGCATGGTTGTGCGTGTTGTTTTTCTGCTGAGGTCCTGCCATCCTCTCAGACATGCTACTCTGGCATATAAACTGACAGGCTCCTGTCAGACCTCTGTGGCAAGCAGCTGCTTGAGGGGGTATTTATTTTATTTATTTTTTATTGCTTATTTAAACCACGAATTTCAAAAATATTTAAATGGGGACATGAATTTTATTTTGTTTCTTTTTGCTGAGTTATCGCCATCCTCAATGCCCTTACCTGTCATATAAATACCGAGAGGCTCATATTAGCATTCTGTGGCAAGCAGCTGCTTGAGGGATAATTATTTTATGTTTTAACTTAATGAGTACGATTAGATCAACATCTGACGAGAAGACTGATACACTTTCTGGATCTCAGATTATTAATCTTGGAAAATACTTACCATTAGAACTGTTTTCAGAGCCCTTGGCATTGATCGTTTTGCCGATGATCTGTAAGTGTTTTCCGCTGCACTGACTATACAACTTGTAGGATCTCCGTATGTCTTTTGAAGGAGTGTGGTTCCTTAGGATTTCCTTGACACCTTTCTCCAGACCTGCAGATAGGCTCTGACACGAAACCTACAAGAAAAATTGCGCGTCAGCACCATTAACGTAAGACAAAGTTCGTTAAACAAACGGTATTAAGAAATCAAATAATCATTTACCTCTACCTGCCAGGCACGTATTCAGGATTTAGTTTGGGGAACGGGGTGGGGTGGGGGGATCTGAGAATAAGATTGAGTAACGTTTCTCAGTTACTAAGGGGTGGGGGTGGCTCAGTCGATAGCGCGCCAGGCTCGTAATCTGTAGTTCCCAGGTTCGAGTCCCAGCTGGGTCAGCGTTGAGATTTGACTCCGCAAAACTCTCCGCTCTGCCCACGGTCAGTAAGGGACACCGATGGGCTTGGAAAGGCCGCCGTCCGTCGGATGGGACGTTAAGCCGTGGCTCTGTGCACGTTAAAGAACGCGCTGGATGGTCTTGACGGGAGGCTATCATCTGTCTCCCAACAGCTGTTCCAGTGGGTCCCCTACCCCAACCTTCTCTGAGCCTTCGGGGTCCATGTGACCTGGCCATTTAGCCCATGGTGTGCAAAAAAGTGCTGCTCAGAGGTAAAACACCCCAACCCAGAAAGTTCAAGCAGCCTACACATTTTTCTTTTCCATAGGGAAATATTTAATTTAAATATTTACTAACACCTGCAAATGGGGCAACAGTGGCTCAGTCGGTAGCGCGCCAGGTTCGAAATCTGCAGTTCAAAGGTTCGAGTCTCAGTGGACTAGGGTTGAGATTTATCTCCGCAAAATCCCCGCGCTGCCCACGGTCAGTAGGGGACACCGATGGGTTGAAAAGGTCGCCGTCGGTCGGATGGAACGTTAAGCCATGGTCCATGTGCGGGAGAGCCATACCCTGTGCACGTCAAAGACACGCTGAATGGCCTTTACCATGAATGATGCTGAATTGGCTACCATCTGTCTCTGAACCTTCGGGGTGCCTACGACCTGGCCATTTATTCAATTGTGTGCAAAAAAGTGCCGCTCAGAGGTAAAACAATCCAACAAACACTTGCAAAAAGTTATTGAGGTTAAACTACAGAAATCTACATTTCAGAATGTTTAGTGAAATCAGAACTCATCCCTCTGGAAATAAGCACACAAAAAGTACTTTCCAACCTGAAGTCAAAATGATGAATAGCTGCCGCTGAGTTCAATTGCTATATTCACCCCGTGGCCGAGTGGTTAGCGCCCTTGGCTACTGATCTACGGGACCTGGGTTCGAGCCTCCGAGTAAGGCATGGATGTTCGTGTTGTTTTCTGCTGAGGTCCTGCCATCCTCTCAGATCTTCTACTATGGCATATAAACCGAGAGGCTCCTGTCAGACCTCTGTGGCAAGCAGCTGCTTGAGGGGGGTATTTATTTATTTATTAATATTCACATAGAGCCGTCCGTGGCCGAGTGGTTCGCGCGATTGGCTATTGATCTACGGGACCTGGGTTCGAGCCCGGGTAAGGCATGGATGTTCGTGTTGTTTTCTGCTGAGGTCCTGCCATCCTCTCAGATCTTCTACTGTGGCATATAAACTGACAGGCTCGTGTCAGACCTCTGTTGCAAGCAGTTGCTTGAGGGGGTATTTATTTTTTTTAATTATATATCTATAATTCAATTTATTAAATAATTTATTCTCATCCTCTTTTGGTACTGCTTCGAAAAGAGGCAACTCCCTCACACTCTGAAATCCGTACAAGAAAGTTTTTGACCCTTGGCAAACTTTTTTTGACTCATCTCACCCACTAGTTGTTGAATAAAACATTACACTGCTAATGATTATGGTGATGAGAGCTCGTGCATTATTTTGCTTTGTTTATGTACAGCGACAAATCTCTCTTTTTTAAATTAATTTCGCTTGTGATGAATATTCACCAACCGAATAACGACCGTCGCCTGCCTTCCAGCAACAGAAAAGCAGCTAATCAGGAGATTTATTAAAAAAATAAATTACAGTCAGCCACTGACCAAGTCATTTTTCAGGAAGTTCATCTATGTATGTAGGTACTTCCTCCAGCTGAATCGCCAAAGGATGGGGCCATACAGAAATAGGCTGAGCGTTATTAGCGTGTCGATATTTTAGGGCGTCTTAAAACCCATTACCAATAAAGGAGCTGGCCTCACTGCAAATTGTAGTGTGTGCAGATACTGAAATGCAGCGTTGGGTTGGGTTGCATAGTATCTGAGTGACTATTGGCATATCTTCTTAAGACTTATATACAAAAATGCCTGTTGCTAATCGTTTATTTTATTCCTATATTATTACTTATAATCCTTTTATTAGAAGGGACGGGGGTGGCTCAGTCGGTAGCGCGCCAGGCTCGTAATCTGTAGTTCCCAGGTTCGAGTCCCAGCTGGGTTAGCGTTGAGATTTATCTCCGCAAAATTCCCCCGCCCTGCCCACGGTCAGTAGGGGACACCGATGGGCTTGGATAAGGCCGCCGTCCGTCGGATGGGACGTTAAGCCGTGGCCCCATGTGCGGGAGAGCCATACCCTGTGCACGTTAAAGAACAGGCTGGATGGCCTTGACGGGAGGCTACCATCTGTCTCCCAACAGCTGTTCCAGTGGGTCCCCTACCCCAACCTTCTCTGAGCCTTCGGGGTCCATGTGACCTGGCCATTTAGCCCATGGTGTGCAAAAAAGTGCCGCTCAGAGGTAAAACAACCCAACCCTTTTATTAGAAAAAAATATAAAATATTGAATATAAATAATAATATAATATTGAACTGTAGCTAAAAAAGTGGCCGCTAGTATATATGAGAGGGCTGGATTGTTTTACCTATGAGTGGCACTTTTTTTCCACAATGGGCTTAATGGCCAGATCACAAGGGCTCCGAAGGCTCAGAGCAGATTAGGGGAAGGGGACCCACTGGACAGTTATTAGGAGACAAATGGTAGTCTCTTATCAAGGCCATCCAGAGTGTTCTTTAACGTGCACAGGGTATGGCCTTCTCGCACACGGAGCCACGTCTTAACGTCCCATCCGTCGGAAGGCGGCCTTTCCAAGCCCATCGGTCCCCTACTGACCGAGGGGTAGGGCGGGGAATTTTCCGGAGATAAATCTCAGCGTTGGGAAAGTTAAGATTCAAACCTGGGAACTGCAGATTAGAAGCCTGGCGCGCTACCGACTGAGCCACCTCTGCTCCAGTATATGAAAGCATTGAGTCTAAAAGTCTCTACGATATCGTGGTGACAAAAAAAAAATCTATAATAGTATCTCTCTTCGTCTTATAAATCATATTGCCTTACTCCAAGAACTCTCGTGTCTCTCATCAACCAGACATTATTGATGGATTAATTTTATTATTTTTTCCACATCTGGTACTATTTGAGAACGAAACAAATGCTACGCAGATGAAAACACAGAAATCAATTCCCAAACCATAAAAAACAAAGCATCTTTGTTTTCCATACGTCATAAGAGGAACCCCAAACTCACATGCGACGTCTTTCCATCACGCAGATTAATGAGCAGAGAAATAGAAAGCTCAAGTCAAAAGAGCACTGATGATAGAGAGAGTAAAGCCGCAAGCGATAAGCCAAACAAACGAGCTTTTGTCGAACGAAATCGGTCTCGTTTGCGGCGAAACAGTGGCCTCAAAACGAGTAACAAATGATAACAGCAGCAACGAAATGAAATTATCTTGTGCGCGATTCGCACCATTCATTACACAACTGTAAACATCGCGCAGGAAAAAAAAAGAAACGATCAAATCTTTCTCAGGAAAAATCTGTCATATTCTATCCAATAAAAATTCTGCATGTGTATAGTCCCTCTCGGAGGGCGTAGCCGCTGGCACTGTGCCAGGCTAAAGTCTCTGGCGCCGCTCATTTCTCTTCCAATTCTCCATAAATTACAGGCAGTGTTAATAGAGATGCAGGTAATGGGTTAGGGCCCCCAACTCTCGTACCCATGACGAACTCCGCGGCCTCCTTACAGATAAACGCAGCAGTTTGTTTTGGCGTAGTCGTCTAGGGACGGCAGTCTCTCATTACTGCAGCCGCTCTGTGTGCCAGCCCTCCCCCCTTCTTCTGTGTGCCACCCGCCAGCCCCCCCCCCCCTACTTACCCCTTGCAGGCAAGCTGCGTTCACTGGTGCTGGGTCATTCAAGCAGTAGAGTTGAGACTTCATCCGCGCAGAAAGGTAACGACTAATGAAATAAATGTTTTTTTTTTCATGCCGGACGATGTAATTTCAGTCGTAATTTAATATTTCCATTGCCAATTCAGATGGGGCGGGGGTGGCTCAGTCGGTAGCGTGCCAGGCTCGTAATCTGTAGTTCCCAGGTTCGAGTCCCAGCTGGGTCAGCGTTGAGATTTATCTCCGCAAAAATTCCCCGCCCTGCCCACGGTCAGTAGGGGATACCGATGGGCTTGGAAAGGCTGCCGTCCGTCGGATGGGACGTTAAGCCGTAGCCCCGTGTGCGGGAGAGACATACTATGTGCACGTTAAAGAACACGCTGGATGGCCTTGACGGGAGGCTACCATCTGTCTCCCAACAGCTGTTCCAGTGGGTCCCCTCCCCCAACCTTCTCTGAGCCTTCGGGGTCCTTGTGGCCTGGCCATTTAGCGCATGGTGTGCAAAAAAGTGCCGCTCAGAGGTAAAACAATCCAACCCAACTGGAATTCAGATGCCAGAGGATTTATGAGATTTCTCCTCTAGTTTTGTAATTGTTGACGAGATTGTAAACAAATGCATATACTCCTAAAACATATACTTCCTAAAAATGTCGTTGTTTGTAGCCTGGGAAAGATGGATTTTTTTTTTCGAACTCATTTATCACAGAAATAATGAGACTAATCAGACGTGGGGAGGGGGGAGGGCTGTGATATAAGCATGAAACGTTTGAATAGAAATAAAGCAGGGGTTGGGTTGTTTTACCTCTGAGCGGCACTTTTTTGCACACCATGGGCTAAATGGCAAGGTCACATGGACCCCGAAGGCTCAGAGAAGGTTGGGGGAGGGGACCCACTGGAACAGCTGTTGGGAGACAGATGGTAGCCTCCCATCAAGGCCATCCAGCGTGTTCTTTAACGTGCACAGGTATGGCTCTCCCGCACACGGAACCACGGCTTAACGTCCCATACGACAGACGGCGGTCTTTCCGAGCCCTACGGTGTCCCCTACTGACCGTGGGCAGAATGTGGACGTAGAGAATGACCATTATAAATTAAACACTCAAGATCAGAGATAGCCTAGATAATTAAATCTTCAGCGAATATCGTTTTTTAATGATGAAGACCTTCGTGTTATTTGAAGAAGAATTAATAATCTCAATCGCCAGACTTGTCAGGTTGTGTTCGTAGAAAAGGGACGAATCGAGATTCATTTTGCCACAGAAATAAAGATATAAGAGAAAGTTATGATGCTGCTTAAGCATCATAACTTTCCGATATGCGACTTTTTATAGATATTAATACAATGTGCTTAATCAACTACTAACCATATATAAACTAAATAATAGCACTTAAATTAGTGTTCCGATTCGTTCTTTCTCATATTTGCCGTTTAAATAAGAAAGAGGTGGGAGGGGGAAGTTACTTGCACTGAAATTTTCAACTTTAGATGCATACACGATGCCGAGTTTGATCTTGAATCCATAGAATCAAACGTCTTCCCATCCTAGCCATTGTTCCGTTAACACTTATCCGGCCCTCGGTGAGAAAAAGGTCACCGGTGGGCTTGGAAGGACCGCCGTCCGTCGAATGCGACGTTAAGCCGTGGGCAGAGAGTCATACTTTATACATATTAAAGTACGCGCGTATGGCCGTGATGGGACGTGTCGACCTGTCTCCCAACAGCTGTTCCATTTGGGTCCCCTCCCCCAACCTTCTCTGAACCCTCGGGGTCCTTGTGACTTGGCCATTTAGCCCAATGTGTGCAAAAAAAAAGTGTTTCTCAGAGGTAAAACAACCCAACCCTTTAGATTCAGTGCTAATGGACCATGACATATCGTCATATCTGAGGGTAGCTGCCTTTGCAAGACCTAGTAGAGACTCAGACTTACAGCAAGTACAAAACTCAGTGCTACCACGAATGATTTAACTCATTCGTCATAAGCACAAATTTCTGAAGGGATTTTCAACTTCAATGTTTGTGCTTAATACGAAATCAACTTACAAACATTTCCATAACGTTTGTTGCGTCTGCTTATTTTCAATCTCACAGGCTCTTACAATTTGTGAGCACTTTTTCTTACCCAAAATGAAAATATTTTAACAAACTCCGGTAAAATGCAAAAAAAAAAAACCCCTACAAAACACATGTAAATAATACCAGTTAATGACAGAGCACAAAACAGGATAAAAAGTGACCCTGTTTTCCTGATTATCCTTCTTTCAAAGGAATTTATTCCGAATCACCATCGACCACTTTCTTCCTGCATCAATCTAAATAAAAAATAAAAATAAATACTCCCTCAAGCAGCTGCTTGCCACAGAGGTCTGACAGGAGCCTGTCAGTTTATATGCCATAGTAGAAGACCTCTGTGGCAAGCAGCATCAATCTAGATGGAATATTATTAAATGAAACTCATACGATGGGAGATTAGTAATATGATACATCGCTGCATTTAGTTCAATGATGAAGAAGACTCTGTAAACTTAAGAGAAAAAAAAAACAAAAAACAGGTGGACAACAAGCGTCAGATCGCCTTTTTGAAGGTCATTGACTGCTGCAGAAAAACTTTACCTGTCACAGGAGAGAATTAATTATTAAGTTTCAGAAAACCTTGGCCGCTAGGGACGGACCGCTTGTCAGTCACCATGACGACATAGAGAAAAAAAGAGGGTCACGTTCCCAGTGTACGTGTAGCGGTAGAAGCAACACACCAGCGCAGAAAGGAGTGCAGAAACACACACCACAGGGCAATTGCGTGAGGAGCTAAGGACACCTTGTTTAATGAGACTACTATTCGTCAATAACCTGGCAATTTGATGCCCAATGCACTCGAGAAATACAACTCCACGATCGGTAAACATAGACATTATCTTAACTGAAGAGAAATTGTTTCAGGTGATTGGAAGCTAATTCGAGACCAATGGGAGAATTAAAAATACATAATGCACTTTTCGCAAGTTAGAAAATATCCTTTTACCTGGAATATGTGGAAGAATGTAATCGTAAATTATTCCTGAACAGCAATAAAGAAAAGCATGAACATTATAATGCTGGTGACAAGTCGAATTTGTAAATACTATTTAAGTTATACTCTGCAACAAAAAATTAAGTGCAGTTGAGAAAGATTTTATTACGTATGCCTTATTTCACTTTATATTATTTATTTTTTATTAGCAATTATGAATCTGTTATCTTTAATTAATTTAGAAAATGCATTATTAAAGCGATAAGTATTAAAGTAAAAAAATTTTATTATCCTATTAAAAGAAAAAATTCTCTGTGTTCCCTAAAGAATAAGAGATTATATCGCATTTAAAGCCATCAGCACTGTAAAATATATCTGTTTATCAATGTAGTAAAGTTATCACATTCAAAAAATAAATCCCACAAAATTGAATTTTCGGAGTCGTTCATTCCTTCAATGAAGATATGTGTTGTTGGCAAACTTAAATGAATTATAATACCGATCATATAAATAAAAAAATAAATAAATACCCCCTCAAGCAGCTGCTTGCCACAGAGGTCTGACAGGAGCCTGTCAGTTTATATGCCAAAGTAGAAGGGCTGAGAGGAGGGCAAGACTCTCAGCAGAAAAACGACACAAACATCCATGCCTTACCCGGGCCTCGAACCCAGGCTTAGATCAGTAGCCAAGCGCGCTAACCACTCGGCCATGGGACGGCTATAAATAAATAAATACTCCCTCAAGCAGCTGCTTGCCACAGAGGTCTGACAGGAGCCTGTCAGTTTATATGCCACAATAGGAGATCTGAGAGGATGGCAGGACCTCAGCAGAAAAACGACACATACATCCATGCCTAATCCGGGGCTCGAACCCAGGTCCCTTAGATCAGTAGCCAAGCGTGCTAACCACTCGGCCACATACAGATAATTAATTAAGAATTCTAGTATATTACAGAGTTATTTGGAGATTCTGTCTTTTACTAAAGATGGGGGACAACGAACTTAAGTGTTTAGTTAAAGTTCAATAAATTTTCGGTTATCTCCGGTCACATTTTGTTGGCGACTTTTTTGGCGACAAAAGAGACATCGGTTGATAACCAAAAGTACCGCTGTAAGCGTTGTTAATGAATTCTTTTCATGAGATTATTTATTTTTGGGGCGTTTTTTCAGTAAGGAACAAGGCGTTATTCTTTAGCGATAAGAGCTTTTATTGAAATCTAGTTTTGATGAGAATATTAATTTCTGGGGCTTTTTTAAGTGCAGAACGAAGGTTTATTCTTTTGCGATAAATGAAAAATACTTTTCGGTTTTCTCCGGTCACACATTTTAAAAAAAGCCCCAGAAATTAATATTCTCATGAAAACCAGATTTCAATAAAAGCTCTTATCGCTAAAGAATAGCTCCCTGTTTCTTACTGAAAAAACGCCCCAAAAATAAATAATCTCATGAAAAGAATTCGTTAAGAACGCTTACAGCGGTACTATTCGATGTGACCGGAGACAACCGAAAAGTACCAAATTTTCAAACCACTTCATAAATAACTACATATTTTCAAAGTGGGTGCAAAAAATTCTTTCGATATTATTTAATTTTTTTTTTCATAAATTTCTTCGAACACATTGTTGCTTCAGATTTTATCTTCGATGACAGTTTAAATATTGAAAGTATATTATGGAAATAAAAATTTAGGTAGATCTGTAAATTATCCCCCAGACACATTTTTACATAAAACGCTTATTTTAGAAGTTATAGCTCTTCGAATATAACCGAAAAAATATGAGGGTAGTCATAATGATTCAATGATCATTAAGTGTGAAAAATAATTTAAAAAAACAACAACCTCAGTCTCTAGTAATATCACGGAAATGAGCTACAGTATTAACGACAACGAGCTTACACTCATTTAGAACTTAATTGCACGTGGGGCATATTTACATGGAAATGCATCCTCCAAGAAACGTATTAAATAGGAAGTCTGTTCTAAATACTCGTTAGCAACTTCCCATTGCTTCATTCTTAGTAAACATTGAATCATAATACCGATTACATAAATGCAGAGCTGAGGAAGCAGTTAGGCAGCACAACAGCAGAGAGCTGTATCAGATAGTTAATGTTTTGTGTGGTAGAAAACGGACAGGCATGCAAAGATTGAAGGATAAACACGGTAAGGTTATAGAAGGGGAGGATTCTGTCATGGCTAGGTGGGCTGAGCATTTCAGTGATGTTCTAAACAATGTGGTTAGTTCTACTCCCATTGTTTGTAATGATGATAGATGCATTGGTGGCTTTAATGTTGGCTCTATAACACAATCAGAAGTTATTTTGGCTGTTTCTAAACTTAAACTTCATAAATCCCCAGGGGTAGATGAAATTACTACCGAAATACTCAGAGCTGGGAATGTTTTGGTTACCACTTGGATGACTGAAATTCTGAATAACTTTTATGATAAAGGCATGGTTCCTAAAGATTTTACCAGAGCTATTATTATCCCTATTTTCAAAAAAGGTGATTTCAGTTCTTGTGATAACTAAAGGGGTATCAGCCTACTCTCTGTTCCAGGTAAAGTTCTTTCCGTGATTGTGCTTAATAGAATTAAGAATCTGGTTGACAGTCAATTGCATGATGAGTAATTGTGGATTCAGAAGTGGTAGGGGATGTGTGGATCAGATATTTTCACTTAGGCAGATTCTTGGGAAATGTTTAGAGTTTCAGAAACCTTTGGTTGCTAGCTTTGTTGATTTCAAAAAGGCTTTCGACTCTGTTGATCGTCATAATTTGTGGTTGATTGTGAGATCATATGGTATACCAGACAAGTTAGTTAACATAATGAAAGCTCTCTATAATAACACCGAGTCGTGTGTGACAGTTGGTAAGTCTTGTAGCAATTGGTTTATCATTACTTCTGGTGTTAGACAAGGGTGCATTTTGTCTCCTTTTCTCTTTAGTTTGGTTATTGATTATGTTATGCGAAATTCACTTCAAGGGAAAGATTTTGGCCTTAAATGGGCTGGAGATACGAAAATTTCTGATTTAGATTATGCTGATGATTTAGCCCTTTTGGCAAATGATGTTGATGAGATGAACTCTTTCATTCGAGCTGTTGATGAGACTGGTAGTAGAGTAGGTTTGGTTATAAACAGAGAGAAAACTAAAGTGATGAAAATTGGTCAAGCAGGCTGTGATTCAGTTAATCTGAATGGATGCAGTCTTGAGCAGGTGTCACAGTTTAATTACCTTGGGAGCTATGTAACAGATACTGGTGATGTGCGGCATGAGATTAACAGACGAATAGGGATTGCTGCCGGGACTTTTAAGAATCTATGGAGATTGTGGAGAAATAGGCGTATACAACTAAAGACTAAAATTAGACTGTATAATAGTTTGGTTCTTTCTAGGGTTAGTTATGGTAGTGAAACTTGGACACTTTGTAAACAAGATAACAGGAAACTAGATGCTTTTGATTCCAGATGCTTACGCAGTATCTTGGGCATTAGGTGGTTCAACTTTGTAACTAATGATGAGGTTAGGCAAAGGAGTTTGCAACCTCCTTTAAGCAGCATATTGTGCAGAGAGAGACTCCGTTGGTTTGGCCATGTTGCCCATATGAATAATTATAGATTGGCGAATAGGATTATGAACAGTGTGCCTAAAGGCCTCAGAAAGAAGGGGAGACCTAGATGCGGTGGGCAGACAATGTCAAACAGGACCTTGTTAGAATTGGTGTGCAGTGGCCAGATGCAGTAGATGTAGCTCAGGACAGACTTGCTTGGAGAACTAAATTGCACGCTCTGGTTGGACCTCCGTAGCCCATGTCTGCTTGAGGATGATGATGAAATAACTGCGATTTCCATTATATTACAGAGTCATTTACATTTACTAAAGATAGGAACAACGGACTAAAGCGTTTGGTTAAAGTAAATTTATCCGTTTCTTTCAGTATTAAGCCAACTTTAAACTATATGGCCTAGTGAATATTGAATTTTAATGTTGTGCCAATGGAATTAAAATATCGATATCTTGAAAAAATAAACCTTTTTTTATGTAAAATTTGAAGAGCTGAATTAAGTCTTTAGTAATATTCGTTCGGGGTTTAAAGAGTTGGGTTGGAATATTTTACCCCTGAGCGGCACTTTTTTCCACACCATGGGCTAAATGCCCAGATCACATGGACCCCGAAGGCTCAGAAAAGGTTGGGGAAGGGGACCCCCTGGAATAGCTGTTGGGAGACAGATGGTAGCCTCCCGTCAAGGCCATCCAGTGTGTTCTTTAACATGCACAGGGTATGGCTCTCCCATATACGGGACCACGACTTAACGTCCCATCCGACGGACGGCGGCTTTTCCAAGCCCATCGGTGTCCCCTACTGACCGTGGGCATGGCGGAGAATTTTGTGGAGATATGAGAAGGCCCGTAAAAGCTACGAGTAGCTTCTAGGATTCTTCTCTGTCCTAAATATTGCAAATACAAAATAATAATAAAAAAAAAATCTGAATTTATGGAATCAATATTTGCATCAAATATAGTCTATAATTTATCACAACTTCTTTCAGAATCCTATTCACGTTATGAGACGGTTATCCCGATTAATGTTAACACACCTATTCTTATCGTTCAGACGTTTGCCAGTTTTCCTATACTTATTAAACGCAGAGGCATCTTTAAAAATTACAAAATATGCACTTTTTTTTAAAGGTACACAAAAATTAAAAAGAACTCACCCGTTACATTTTTCAATTAGGTGAATCGCGTGTCATTTCTGAGAACGCTACATTTGAAATCCACCCCAAATTGATCGAAATCTAGCATTAACGAAACCCGCCATTTGCTTCTTCCACCAACTGCCAACAGACGCTTCTTTTAAATACAATGACACGGTTGCCAGTTCTGCTAAGTTGAATAAGCGCACGCGCTTGTTCGTGCTTAGCAGCGCGTGTCCGGGCAGTTGAGGTTGTTGGGGACGACAACTTGTTATTACACGAAGCGCTTACTTATCCAACTAATGCCGTGCCTGTTATTATTCGAAAAGTGGGAAGAACAAATGGCAGTTTTCGCATGTAAACCGACGTCACGTTTAAAAGCACGGATGACGGTTATTAAAGAGAGAGCGATCGTAAAGAGCAGCACAATCGGCTTCTCCTCTTTATGTCGGATATCGGAGAGCAGTTATTAAAGAAGAGGAGAGTGAGAGAGGGGGAAAAAGAAAGACAGGTAAAGATCGTTGTCTCATCTTAGAAGAGAGAGTCCTGAAAGTAAGTATGTCCTTGATGTGACAAGTAAAAGAGAAGTTTGTCATCGTGTGCCCTGCTCTTTTTTTTCGGCCGTAGCATTCTCAGCACGTAGACAGTGTCATTGCGTTCACTTGAGGTTGAGGTGTGCGATTTCGCGTTGAAAGAAACAAAATCATGAAAACAATTATTGGAGTTTAAGTTTTCGAAACGTTATAAAAAGACAAAATAGAGTTATGACTCAAATATCAATTATATCTATTAGAGATGGGTTGGGTTGTTTTACCTCTGAGCGACACTTTCTTGCACACCATGGGCTAAATGGCCAGGTCACAAGGACCCCGAAAGCTCAGAGAAGGTTGGGGGAGGGGACCCACTGGAACAGCTGTTGGGAGATAGATGGGCCATCCAGCGTCAAGGCCATCCAGCGTGTTCTTTAATGTTAGGTTGTTTTACCTCTGAGCGACACTTTTTTGCACACCATGGGCTAAATGGCCAGGTCACAAGAACCCCGAAGGCTCAGAGAAGGTTGGGGGAGGGACCCACTGGAACAGCTGTTGGGAGATAGATGGTGGCCACCCGTCAAGGCCATCCAGCGTGTTCTTTAACGTGCACAGGGTATGGCTCTCCCGCACACCGAGCCAGCTCATTAGGACCCCGAAGGCTCAGAGAAGGTTGGAGGAGGGAACCCACTGGAACAGCTATTGGGAGATAGATTGTAGCCTCCCGTCAAGGTCATCCAACGTGTTCTTTAACGAGCACAAGGTATGGCTCTCTCCCGCACACCGAGCCACGTCTTAACGTCCCATCCGACGGAGGGCGGCCTTTCCAAGTCCATCGGTGTACCCTACTGACAGTAGGCAGGCCGGGGAGTTTTTGCGGTGATAAATCTCAACGCTGACCCAGCTGGGACTCGAACCTGGGAACTACAGATTAGGAGCCTGGCGCGCTACCGACTGAACCACCCCCGCCCCTTGGAGGAGAGGAGATGAAATTCTCATACATATTCATTTTCGATATTCCAATGTCTCGGTGTATCCGGCCACCGGGATTTCTATACAAATTTATATCATCATATATAATAGGCGTAATTCCGGGCGGGCAGACACATCTGACGTCATCTCTGGCAGAAATTGGCAGTTTTTCCGCGGTTCTGTGACTACTTCGGGATTATCCCCAAATTTGGTGGTCCCGCTTAACTATAGCCCTGTTGGGGTAACAGATCGGATTTGCAGCTGCCGTGAATCGGAAGTGATCCCTCGAAAAGTGTCCGAAATTTCTGGAGGCGCTGCTGTCACCTCCTTGTAAATGACGCTGTACTGTCGCTCAAAAAAATATCCGAACACTATGGTTGATTACAGAATTCAGAAAAAATATCTGGCAACGTTTTTTTTTTTTAGAAATTTGTGATCGGGCAACCTTCCTGTCACGTGGTGGCGCGTCAGGCTCGTAATCTGTAGTTCCCAGGTTCGAGTCCCAGCTGGGTCAGCGTTGAGATTTATTTCCGCAAAATTCCCCGCCCTGCCCACGGTCAGTAGGGGACACCGATGGACTTGGGAAGGCTGCCGTCCGTCGGATGGGACGTTAAGTCGTGGCTCCGTGTACGGGAGAGCCAAACCCTGTTCACGTTAAAGAACACGCTGGATGGACTTCTTGACGGGAGGCTACCATCTGTCTCCCAACAGCTGCTCCAGTGGGTCCCCTCCCCCAACCTTCTCTGAGCCTTCGGGGTCCATGTGACCTGGCCATTTAGCACATGGTGTGCAAAAAAGTGCCGCTCAGAGGTAAAACAACCGAACCCAATTATCATCGTCATGTCACAAAACACAGATGTAGAGAGATTTTATACATTTGACCCGCAAAGCTAATAGTTTATCTGCAGGAAATATTGATGAGCATTAGTTTTCATACGTAAGTGAACATAGTAAAAAAGAACACAAAAGTCATATGGATACAGGTTTTCTCAAAATTACATTTGTTGCCACCCACGTTCCGCCGCTAAAAAATACGACAAAATAGCACGTAGAAAATGGTGACAGTTTGCCAAACGTTATTATGTCATCAAGCTGCGCTAAACTTGAGATTGAAAATCAACTATTCTTGCACATTGAACAGTAATGGCCTTGCTTTGACCTTGCTTTGACTTAAATAGAACGGTGCATCAAAATTTCTTCGAAGCCTCTCCCCCACTAACCAGTACCTTATCCAACGGCAGAAATAAAAACCGCATTTAATGTTACGGACTAAAGATAATACACAACGTCACAAGCTAAAGATAGCGGATGAACCGGAGCACGTTTCATAATTACGCGCAATTTTTCATAGTGCTGATGGTCTAGGTGTGGCGGAAGTTTCAAGCGGGTCATGTAGTAATGTTCTTTGAAGAAGTTAACCGAGCACTCGAATTCGCAAAATACTGATGGAACTGGAAAAGATTTCTCTTAGAGAATAAGGGCGGGAGGGGGGGGGGGGGCTCAGTCGGTAGCGCGCCAGGCTCATAATCTGCAGTTCCCAGGTTCGAGTCCCAGCTGTGTCAGCGTTGAGATTTATCTCCGCAAAACTCCCCGCCCTGCCCTCGGTCACTAGGAGATACCGTTGGGCTTGGAAAGGCCGCCGTCCGTCGGATGTGACGTTAAGCCTTGTACGGGAGAGCCATACCCTGTGCACGTTAAAGAACACGCTGGATGGCCTTGAGGGAGGCTATCATCTGTGCCCCAACAGCCGTTCCAGTGGGTCCCCTCCCCCAACCTTCTCTGAGCCTTCGGGGTCCTTGTGACCTGGCCATAGTCCATTGTGTGCAAAAAAAGCACCGCTCAGAGGTAAAACAACCCAACGTTAAAGAACACGCTGGATGGCCTTGACGGGAGGATATCATCTGTCTCCCAACAGCCGTTCCAGTGGGTCCCCTCCCCCAACCTCCTCTGAGCATTCTGGGTCCTTGTGACCTGGCCATTTAGCCATGGTGTGAAAAAAAGTGCCGCTCAGAGGTAAAACAACCCAACCCAACTCTTACAGAATAAACTCTCTTGTCTGCAATATACCCTTGCGAAGGTCATTCGCAGAGTGAATTTTTTTATGGTGTAGATGTAGGGGTAAATCAACAGAACTATGCATATCAATCTATTACTTCTGTGCAGTGCTTTTTTTGCGTATAGTGAACTAGCTTACAAGGACCCAATGATTCAGAGAAGGTTGCTGGGTGGATATCCACTGAGTAGCTATAGGGAGACAGATATACAGCCACTCAGAAAAGTATCCGAACACTACGGTTGATTACAGAATTCAGAAAAAATATCTGGCAACGATTTTTTTTTAGAAATAGTGTCCTTCGTGTCACGTGACACGAAGGTTGCCAGATCACTGATTTCTAAAAAATCGTTGCCAGATATTTTTTTCTGAATTCTGTAATCAACCATAGTGTTCGGATACTTTTTTGAGCGACTGTAGGTGGTCATATTATTTTGATACTAGATCGTGTGGGCTCACTGACGAAAATATTGAGCGTGTGCAGTTACCGTTCACAGCAAACTGGAGCGTGTGCAGTAACTGCACACGCTCCAGTTTGCTGTGAACGGTAACTGGAGCGTGTACAGTTGCTGTACACGCTCCAGATATTTTTCCTGAATTCTGTAATCACGTGACATGAAGGTTGCCAGATCACTAATTTCTAAAAAAAATCGTTGCCAGATATTTTTTTCTGAATTCTGTAATCAACCATAGTGTTCGGATACTTTTTTGAGCGACTGTACCTTCCTATTAATGCCATGCAGCTTCTTCTTAGCATATACAACTGGAACTTGGACACTAGGAAACCTCCGCAGTTATGTAGAGGTTTTACAGCACAAAAGCAACTGAAGAACATAGAAGTGGGCTCTTTTAATTCTCGAATGTTCTCGAATAAAAGATATTTAATCTACCTGAGACGCGGACCACAGATACGTAGTTAAATAGCTTGACTAAGCAAATTATGCAGAGTGATATATGAAAATGCCATTGATGCGAAAACGAATTAACTACAGTTTCATACAAAATGGTAATAAAACAGATGGAGCTATATCGAGGGTTTAATGTTGAATATACTATTAAACTTTTATATAAGTTTTTTCAAATGTCATTAAAAGAATTCATAGATGAATGTATTTTTTTATTAAGCAAATGATGATGACCTATAAATTACCGAAGTAATCAATAATTTATTATTAAATGTAAATATATGACTCCAGAGGTTTCTATTTATGCTGCATTTTCATGTTTTTATGTTTGTTGTGATTCTGTGTTAATTAGTTTGTAGTGCCTAATGCAGTCGGACTTCGTAGTTCGCCTAGTAAATAAATAACAGCTCCATCTTTTCTATGTACTGTCCCCGAGTGATTAGCCTGCTTTGCTACTAATCACAGAGACCTGGGTTCGAGCCCCGGATAAGGCACGATTGTTTTCTTTCTTGTTTTATCCTTCTACAGAGGTCTCATCTTCCTGAAAGTTTTTTTATTGGCGTATTAAACTGACAGGTTTCTGTTAGTTCTGTTAGCTGTGTGGCAGGCAACGGCTTGAGGGGAAATTTATTTATATTTAGAGTTTCTTCTGTCCTTTTTAGTTACCTGAGAGTTTGTTTCAGGTTTGGTTGGTTGGGTTGTTTTACCTCTGAGCGGCACTTTTTTGCACACCATGAGCTAAATGGCAAGATCACAAGGACCCCGAAGGCTCAGAGAAGGTTGGGGGAGGAAACCCACTGGAACAGCTGTTGGGAGACAGATGTTTGTTTCAGGCACATAAATAAAAAAAAAATAAATACCCCCTCAAGCAGCTGCTTGCCACAGAGGTCTGACAGGAGCCTGTCAGTTTATATGCCACAGTAGAAGATCTGAGAGGATGGCAGGACCTCAGCAGAAAAACGACACGAACATCCATGCCTTACCCGGGGCTCGAACCCAGGTCCCGTAGATCAGTAGCCAAGCGCGCTAACCACTCGGCCACGGGAGGCACATAGCCAGAAAATATTTAAGTGTCGGGCGAGGGGAGGGGGGGGGGATTATCATAAAACAGAAAATATTTAAATATCAAGATGGGCATAAAATTTAAAAAAAAATTAAAGATAAAAATTGGACATATGCGCGTTGGGTTATTTCGCCTCTGAGCGGCACATTTTTGCACACAATAGGCTAAATGGCCAGGTCACAAGGACACCCAATGCTCAGAGACTGTTATGGAAAGTACAATCACTGGACAGCTGTTAGGAGACAGATGAAAATCTCCATTCAAGACCATCCAGAGTGTTCTTTAGCAGGCACAAGATCTCCAGCACACGGAGTCATGGCTTAACGTTCCATTCGAAGGACAGCACCTTCCTAAGGGCATCGGTGTCTCCTACTGACTGAACGCAAGGCGAGGAGTTTTGTTCTTATTAGAAATTATTATATTATAAATTATTTATTTATTATTAATTATCTCAACGCTGGCCCAGGTGGGACTCGAACCTCAGAACTGAAGATTACGAGCCTGGCTCTCTACCAACTGTACCACCCCCGACCCGCTGTTTGTGGGATAAAAAAAGAGAAATTTGCTGTCGGTTTTGTGACGTAGTTCTTGTGTGGCTTTTGGTCTAACTTGGTTGGGTTGGGTTGTTTTACCTCTGAGCGGCACTTTTTTGCACACCATGGGCTAAATGGCCAGGTCACATGGACCCCGAAGGCTCAGAGAAGGATTGGGGGAGGGGACCCACTGGAACAGCTGTTGGGAGACAGATGGTAGCCTCCCGTCAAGGCCATCCAGCGTGTTCTTTAACGTGCACAAGTTATGGCTCTCTCCCGTACACGGGACCACGGCTTAACGTCCCATCCGACTGACGGCGGCCTTTCCAAGCCCATCGGTGTCCCCTACTGACCGTGGGCAGGGCGGAGAATTTTGCGGAGATAAATCTCAACGCTGACCCAGCTGGGACTCGAACCTGGGAACTTCTAACTTGGTAGTAAATGGTGTTGGAAAGGGTGACGCACATGCAAGGTTGTAGTTTCAGTTCATAGAAATAGAATTGTTTTATCGTGTATTTTTATGCATTTTTTTTACATATTAAATATGTGGTGAAAATGAAAAATATCGCCACTCACCATTTCTATGAGTAAACTACACAGGTACGCTAGGGAAGCAACTTGTAGAAACCTGAAAAAGGCATCACAGCATTAAGTATGAAAAAATTTCAGTTTCAGAAATAAAGAAAAGAACTTATTACTAATAGGAAGTGAGACATTATCATAAAAACTGAAAAATATTTTACTACTTTTCAAACGAATATCATTCCACTTAAGTGTAAAAAAAAAGGCCTTTATTGCCTTTTTTGCGGAGGAATATTGGAAGAGAGATTAGGGGGCTTGCTACTCTGCCAGAGAGGGTGGGTTCCAAATTACATTTAGCTGTCAGACTGATGTTGATTAATAATTATCAGTGAGTTTTTCGGAAAAGAATTATCGAGTGCGACATTTTTCAAGTTCGCGACAATTGTAACATCTTAATCACCTAACGGGGCGGAGGTGGCTCAGTCGGTAGCGCGCCAGGCTCGTAATCTGCAGTTCCCAGGTTCGAGTCTCAGCTGAGACAGTATTGAGATTTATCTCTGCATATCTCCTTGCCCACGGTCAGTAGGGGACACCAATGAGCTTGGAAAGGCCGCCCTCCGTCGGATGGGACGTTAAGATGGACGGCTATGTGCTCTAGAGAGCCATACCTCTGTGCACTTTAAAGAACACTCTGTATGGTCTTGACGGGAAGCTACCATCTGTCTCCTAAAAGCTTTTCCAGTGGCTCCCTCCTCCAACATTCTCCGAGCCTTCGGGGTCCTTGTAACCTGACCATTTAGCCCATTGTGTGCAAAAAAGTGCTGCTCAGAGGTAAAACAACCCAACCCAATCACCTAGTAAAAATTGCTCTCAAAATGTATCCTTTTATTATTAGAAGAAAAAAGAATGATGAAGTGAAAAATACAGAGGCATGTTCAAGTTCAACTGCTTCCTAATTTCTCTTTCTGTATTGTTTATTTTGAGTTATTTTGCTGTGTTTTATTTAAATGTTAATAAAATTATATTTGATATTAACCCTAGACAGTATACATGGGTCCCCGCTACCGAGCCATTCTTTTAATGTAATATAGCGAAGAAAATATAAAAAAAATAAATAAATACCCCCTCAAGCAGCTGCTTGGCACAGAGGTCTGACAGGAGCCTGTCAGTTTATATGCCATAGTAAAAGGTCTGAGAGGATGGCAGGACCTTAGCAGAAAAACGACACAAACAGCCATGCCTTACCCGGGGCTCGAACCCAGGTCCCTTAGATCAATAGCCAAGCGCGCTAACCACTCGGCCATGGGACGGCATGGTTGATTACAGAATTCCGAAAAAATATCTGGAACGTGTACAGCAACTGCACACGCTCAGTATTTCTGTGAGTGGGCCCACACGATCCAGGTTTTTGTGAACTCACACGATCCAATGTAAATAAAATAAAAATAAATACCCCCTCAAGCAGCTGCTTGCCACAGAGGTCTGACAGGAGCCTGTCAGTTTATAAGCCACAGTAGAAGGTCTGAGAGGATGGCAGGACCTCAGCAGAAAAACGACACAAACATCCATGCCTTATCCGGGGCTCGAACCCAGGTCCCTTAGATCAATAGCCAAGCGTGCTAACCACTCGACCACGGGACGGCTGAAGAAAATATAGTGCAGTGTAAATCAAAATTTTATCCCAAAATAAACATTTAAAAAATATAAGGCCTACAAAAAGAAGTGGATTCTGCTATTACTGTTCTTCTTCTCTTAACGTTTCAAAATACATTATATTCCATAAAATATAGAACTTACACGCAGGAGTTTTCTGGACCCCATGTATACGGTAATGTCATAACTTGCAATGTATACTGTCTAGGGTTAACTTTGTTACGCCTTTGTTTTTTACTTTATTATGTGTATTAAGGGCACGTATTGTTTCGTGAAACTTGTTTCAGTTTAATATATTTATATCTGTGTGTGTGTGTGTGCTTATTGGGTCGCGATGTAAAAAGGCTTATTGTGAGTCGAGGTCAAAAAAGTTTGAAAAACTCTGATCAAGATCTTTGGTCTTCAGGGGCAAAACAAGAATGTTCAAGATTCATGATAGCATTGAACCACTTTGGTATAACACATTTCGAACTAACCATCTGTCTCGTTCAGTGGGTACCCTCCTCCCGACGTTCTCTGGGTCCTTGTGACCTGGCCATTTAGTCCATTGTGTGTAAATAAAAGGCCACTCAGAGGTACAACAACCCAACTCAATGGCCATTGCTTTAGGTACCATTTCTGCGTTGTTACCACTTCCCAAGTACGCAATGGGAGTACAGTCGCTCAAAAAAGTATCCGAACACTATGGTTGATTACAGAATTCAGAAAAAATATCTGGCAACGATTTTTTTTAGAAATTAGTGATCTGGCAACCTTCGTGTCACGTAACACGAAGTTGCCAGATCACTAATTTCTAAAAAAAATCGTTGCCAGATATTTTTTCTAAATTCTGTAATCAACCATAGTGTTCGGATACTTTTTAAATATATATCTAATGCGTATGAATATATAATGCAATGAATATGGAGTGTGTGCAATTACCGTTCACAGCAAACTGGAGCGGTTGCGGTTAATGTGCACAGCACATTGGATCGTGTGAGCTCACAAAAACCTGGATCGTGTGGGCCCACTCACAGAAATATTGAGCGTGTGCAGTTACCGTTCACAGCAAACTGGAGCGTGTGCAGTTACTGCACACGCTCCAGTTTGTTGTGAACGGTAACTGGAGCGTGTACAGTTGCTGTACATGCTCCAGATATTTTTTCTGAATTCTGTAATCAACCATAGTGTTCGGATACTTTTTTGAACGACTGTACAACCAACACCTCCTCTAACATAAGACAGATGGAACAAGTTTTGACGTCATCTTCAGTAGTCCTAGGTCTAGAAAAATTCTTACAAATTTATTTCTAATTTTATTTCTGGTGTACTACTATGTTTAATAATAATATTTTATACCTTATTCATTATAAATTATCATAATATTAATAATATGAATAATTTTCTCCTAAATATGGTACATATATTTATAAATAAACATAAGTATATGTATTAGTACAGAAGTGCACCAGTAACAACGATAGAAATAGATATATAAAAATTTTCTAGATTACAGGACTAATAACGCTGACGTCATAACTTGGTCTATCGGCCTACTGCTGTCGAAGGTGTTGCTACAACGGAGCTGCTATCAGATCCAAAGCTCATGTCCGGAGATATTTGGCGGGGAAATAGTACAGGTGCAAAGGTCAGCATAGGAATACAACGCCGAGGAAATAAAAAAGATTCCTATTATTTCGCCACGTGGGTTGGGTTGTTTTACCTCTGAGCGGCACTTTTTTGCACACCATGGGCTAAATGGCCAGGTCACATGGACCCCGAAGGCTCAGAGAAGGTTGGGGGGAGGGGGACCCACTGGAACAACTGTTGGGAGACAGATGGTAGCCTCCCGTCAAGGCCATCCAGCGTGTTCTTTATCGTGCACAGGGTATGGCTCTCCCGCACACGGGGCCATGGATTAACGTCCCATCCGACGGACGGCGGCCTTTCCAAGCCCATAGGTGTCCCCTACTGACCGTGGGCAGGGCTGGGAATTTTGCGGAGATAAATCTCAACGCTGACCCAGATGGGACTCGAACCTGGGAACTACAGATTACGAGGCTGGCGCGCTACCGACTGAGCCACCCCCGCCCCATTTTCGCCACGTGCTCTTTAAATGGAAACTTTCAAGTACTAGACAGGAAATTGAAATATCTTCATGTTAGGTCAATCGAAAGGCAAATTAGAAGCTTTAGAGCTTTATAACAAAGATGGCGCTTTTATGGTCACATTTTCCGAAGTAGTTTTAACTTTGAAAATGTACTATAGATACACAATTTGTGCACTAAAATCCCCAAAATAAAAACTACACAAGTTTTCTCTATTTTATGGAAAAATTGTACAAAACCTACTTCATTCGTAATAAAGTCGCAGCACTGAGTTCCGGGAATTCCCCTCAATTTTATCTTCAATACATTCGTTAGTCTTGGTCTCCCATTTCGTGTTTAAAGTTAGAAGTGTTTAGATGTTTAATAGAAGAAATCGAAAAAAATTTTGTTTTGTTTTTTAAAGTTTTGTGTACGTAATATAAATTTATTAAATTTTGCGGATAGGTAATATACAATTTTTCATCATCTGATTTTTTTAACTACAATTCAAATATTTTCCGTAAGCCTCATCACGATGTCGTAATAATTCAATTATACAAAAGCAGAAAAGGAAATATGTCTCTTTGGATACGAAGATCCAAATTTTAGATCGTTTTGCAAGTGGAGAAGGTTCAACATCCATAAGTAAATATTTTGGTTTTAACGAAGCTACCGTAAGAACCATGAAGAAAAATGAAGATACTATTAGAAAATCTGGGCTTTCTAGAACAAAATTGAGCGCTAAGTACACGAGAGATGTTGTAAAAGTGAAGATGGAAAAGGCACTAGTAATGTGGATGGAAGATAACTCGCAAAAAAGAATACCTCTAGATGGAAATACCATCAAACAGATGGCATTACGAACATATAACAAGATACAAGAAATGCAACCAACCTCATGAACTCAGTTAAACAAAAATTATGAATTTTCTGCAAGTACAGGTTGGCTTGCAGGATTTCTTCAAAGACACGCGTTTCATAATGTAAAGATAAAAGATGAAGTTGCATCTGCAGATGAGCTGGCTGCTAAAGAATTTTGTCCAAAATTAGCCCAAATAATTGAAGATGGTGGATACACTCCTGATCAAGTTTCGAATGTAGATGAAACTGTCTTTTTTTGGAAAAAAAAAAGCCTAGTAGAACCTATGTAGCAAAATCACAAGAAAAAAGTTGGTGGCTTTAAAGCAGCTAAGGATCGTGTGACCTTTCTATTCTGCAGCAACGCTTCAGGAGATCGTATGTTAAAACCGTTGCTCGTCAATCGATCCCTAAGACTACGGTCAATGAAAGGTGTAGATTTGAATCAATTGCCAGTGTATTGGATGGCAAACAAAAAAGCCTGGGCTACAAAAGAAATTTTTAATGAATCGTCCAGAAGTTAAACGCTATTTGAAAGAAAAGCAAAGTCTCGAATTTAAAGTTCTATTGATTATAGACAATGCGACTGGCCATCCTGTTTTGTAACACCCAAATGCGCAATTTTGCTTTCTGTCGGCTATTACGACATCCTTAATACAACCACTAGAGCAAGGTATAATTGCCACATTTAAAACTTACTACGTAAGACGAACATTCCAATACATTTTGGATAAACTAGATAAGGATAAAACAGTAACAGTTATTGATGTGTGGAAGAAATTTTCTATTTTAGATTGTATCAAACATGCTGGATTGACGTTATCAGAATTCAAACCATCAACTTTAAACGCATGCTGGAAAGCTATTTTGCCCAAATGTGTAAAAAGCAAAGATCCTGTACCTCCAAATACGACTTTCATCACTTTAGCACATGCAGTTGGTGGAGAAAGATTCGATGATTTGTCGTCTGCAGATATTGATGAATTGATGGTTGACAAAGCTCTTAGCGAAGATGAAATAATAGAAGTTGTCCTTGAGACTCCTGATAAAAAAGTGATGGTGATGAAGAAGTTCCACTCACTGCAGGTTTAATTAAAGAAGGGCTTCAAATGGCTAGTAAATTGGAAAGTCATTTTCTTACACAAGATCCCATTGTCGAACGAGCCGAGTAGTTTAAACGTGAACTGAGGTCATGTATGGCGCGTTATCAAGAATTATACAAAGATCTAGTCAAAGCAGGATATCAACTATTGATTGCAGAGTTCGTTATCAAAACTAATCAAACTTCAGAATCACTGAAAACAAGTGATAATTTGGTTCCACACATCACAGAGATCAT
Source organism: Ryuthela nishihirai (assembly GCA_038380435.1). Lineage (NCBI taxonomy): Eukaryota > Metazoa > Arthropoda > Arachnida > Araneae > Heptathelidae > Ryuthela > Ryuthela nishihirai. The sequence continues at coordinate 71,558,636 of JAWZYU010000001.1, forward strand.
TTCACCACTGGAATATGAACACGACTGCCAAAATGTTTCAAGCGATGAAAGGGATTTAATTCCAGTCTTACGCAAACGAATGTGTCTATTGTTAGAAAGTGACAACGAATAAAATCTAGTTAATAAGCATATGCAAGTCATTTTTTTTAAACTTTTGTATTCTTGAATTAGTGACATATTATTTTCTTTATGAAGGATTATTTACTTTATAAATGTACATATCATTATCTTTATAATTTTATAAAATAAAAAATGTGTTTAAATGAATAAAAATCAAAAAAAGATTTAATTAAAGATTTTGATATGATTTGTTTGAAAACATCTTATTATTTGTACTGGGTTTTCACGTCTGGATCCAATCTTCTATTTTTTCATATGCACTGTATTTTTTTTACACGGTTTTTTCGGGAACCTATCTACGGTGTAAAAACAGAATTGGGTGTATTTCCACTTTTACCCGCTACATAGAACTTGCTAATGCCAGGTTAAAAATATTGTCAGAGAAACGAGGAATCTCTTGCCGAATTCTCCTGTCAAAAAGCAACAGCTGAAAGATCGACTTTTAGAGTTCAATAACCGACTAATGGCAACTGACGACTTCAGACGTTTAAATAGGATCTTGTTTCAGAGGCGGGTTTGCTTGATCTTCACCGTTAGTCATCCCAAGCATGAACAAAATGTGAGTTATTGTTGACGCGTTTTATCTCTGAGCGGCACTCTTTTGCTCACTGTGGGATAAATGGCCAGGTCACAAGGACCCCGAGGGCTCAGAGAAGGTTGGGGGAAGAGACACATTGGGCAGCTGTCAGGAGATAGATGTTAGCCTCCCGTCAAGACCATCCAGCGTATTCTTTAACTTGTACAGAGTACAGCTTAACGTCCCATCCGTTTTCCCGCACACGGGGCAATGACTTAACGTCCCATCCGACGGACGGCGGTCTTTCCAAGCCCATCGGTATCCCCCACAGACCGTGGGCAGGGCGAGGAGTTTTGAAGAGATAAATCTCAACGCTGGCCCAACTGGGACTCGAACCTGGGAACTGCAGATTACGAGTCTGGAATGCTACCGCCTGAGCCAACCCCAGCAGGTCACAAGGACCGCAAGAAGGCTTGTGGAGGAGTCCCATTGGACAGTTGTTAGGATATTGATGGTATTGATGGTAGCCTCCCATCAAGGCCATCCAACGCGTTCTTCGACGTGCACAATGTACGATTCTCCTGCATAAGGAACCACGGCTTAACGTGGTCTTACCCAGCGATGTCCACTTTCTAACAGAGAGCGGAGATAAATCTCAGTTATTTTTTTCACAATCAAGGATTTCTGCCTTTAAAAGTCGATGGCACAGGTGAGATTCGAACCTGGAAACTGCAGATTCGAGCTGAAGCGCTACCGACTGAGCCAACCTCCACCTCTGACGGAATTGGACAAATAACAGTATTCCAGTGGATCCCCTTCGCAAACTTTCTTCGAGCAGTTAGGTTCCTTGTGTCCTTTTAACTTACCACGTGCAAAAACTGCAACTCAGAGGCAATAACGGGGCGGGGGTGGCTCAGTCGGTAGCGCGCCAGGCTCGTAATCTGTAGTTCCCAGGTTCGAGTCCCAGCTGGGTCAGCGTTGAGATTTATCTCCGCAAAATTTCCCCGCCCTGCCCACGGTCAGTAGGGGACACCGATGGGCTTGAAAAGGCCGCCGTCCGTCGGATGGGACGTTAAGCCGTGGCCCCGTGTGCGGGATAGCCATACCCTGTGCACGTTAAAGAACACGCTGGATGGCCTTGACGGGAGGCTACCATCTGTCTCCCAACAGCTGTTCCAGTGGGTCCCCTCCCCCAGCCTTCTCTGAGCCTTCGGGGTCCTTGTGGCCTGGCCATTTAGCCCATGGTGTGCAAAAAAGTGCCGCTCAGAGGTAAAACGATCCAATCCAATCAGAGGCAAAAACATTCAACTCTAAAAGCAATATATAATAATACTTTTGCAAATGATGAACTGCAGTTTTTTATGATTAGATGCGCACAGATAGTATAAAAAAAAAGTCCCCAACCAAAAAGAATTGCACAGTCATTCGTACCCCACAGCAACGGGGAAAAAATGGTTCCTCCCCTCCGACATCTAAAGGCAACGACAACCTTGATACGTCAGGTCTGTAAACATAAGCACTTGCACCTGTACTTACATCACACAGAGTCACCGCACGAGGCGGTACAGCGTCTGCGTCTCCCCTGGCGGCGTCACCATCACACACTCGACGAGAAGTACTGCACTCGTCGCAAGAGCTACAATCCCCAATGCTGCTGCACACAATCCTTCCAAACTGGACCAGAAACGGATTGTCCATCGTTGTTGTTGTTAGCTGGGAAGACTTCCGCTTCCGGTTTCGAAGACAGTATTTGGCGCCAACCATCCGTCTTCGTCACCGACCAGCGCTCGCCCTGCACATGCTAAGTGGTGAATGAGCCTCCACGAGGACGATGATGATGAGACAGGATGACACAGGATGCGCAGAAGGTGGAGGTGCCACGATATCAGGAGCGTGGGTGAAGAAATGGTGCACACGCGCTCTTTTGACTCTCGCATGGGCGCCACTGTTGTGATTTCACAGTCTTGACGTAAGACGAGGTGGCGCTGGTAGCAGCAGACGATTTTTATTTGCCTTTTGTTTACGGTTACGGGTGGATTTGTTAGAATCATTATTTCAAAGTTTTTATTTTGTGGAATGAAGGACTTTTAGAGGCAGAAATCCTTGATTGTAAAATAAATAAATGGAATCGAAAAATAAGAAAACTTTGGAGAAGTTACTTTGTATATTTTTTTTATTATTTTTCTTTAAAAATAAAAAAAAATACCCCCTCAAGCAGCTGCTTGCCACATAGGTCTGAAAGAAGCCTATCAGTTTATATGCCACAGTAGAAGGTCTGAGAGGATGACAGGACCTCAGCAGAAAAATGAAATAAACGTCCATGCCTTACCCGGAGCTCGAACCCAGGTCCCTTAAGATCAGTAGCCAAGCGCGCTAACGGGACGGCTCTTTTTCTTTAGCAATACAAATTTTAGCCATGTCAGTAATCAGTTTTTGCTAGGTGTTTTTTACAGTTTTGAAATTTTTGGGGGTTTAGAGAGATGATATTCGCCAAGCCCCTCCAACTACCTTTAATAACAAAATTTATGTAACAAAGAGTTTAAAAAATTTGAACTTCAGATTTAGGTACCTCGTGAGCAATTTTAGTACACAACGTCGTTCCCTAATTTTAACTCGTTTTCAGCTCACGACGGTGGGGGGCGGGGGTGACTCAGTCGGTAGCGCGCCAGGCTCGTAATCTGTAGTTCCCAGGTTCGAGTCCGAGCTGGGTCAGCGTTGAGATTTATCTCCGCAAAATTCCCCGCCCTGCCCACGGTCAGTAGGGGACACCGATGGGCTTGGAAAGGCCGCCGTCCATCGGATGGGACGTTAAGCCGTGGCCCCGTGTGTGGGAGAGCCATACCACGTGCACGCACGCTGGATGGCCTTGACGGGAGGCTACCATCTGTCTCTTAACAACTGTTCCAGTGGGTCCCCTCCCCCAACCTTCTCTGAGCCTTCGGGGTCCATGTGACCTGGCCATTTAGCCCATGGTGTGCAAAAAAGTGCCGCTCAGAGGTAAAACAACCCAACCCAAAGCTCACGACGGTTATTCAAAAACATTTCTAAAAATTTCCAACAACAAACAATAGCAGAAATATCAAAACGAAGGATCCGTTTAAAGCCGTGCAACTTTTTTGAAACAAAATTTTGACACAAAAAAAATTAAAACGAATTAAAGGGATGAAAACTGAGCGTGAGTTCAAAAATAGTATTTAACAATTATAATTCTAAAATAATATAATTTATTACAAAAGTATATGAATGAAAACATTTATATAAACTAAATTAAACCAACACAAATCTTCATTAATATAAAAATAAACCTTCAGAAGAATAAAGCACCTTTTTACTATTCCTACAAAGAAAATAAGACTTTTAGAAAAGTCGATAAGTGGCACAATCGTGAATAAACCTGCAATCTATAAAGAATAACCTTACCATATCCTAAACAAACTGAATATAACTATGCACCAATTGATGAACTCTTCCTACACAAGAGTTGAGATCAGTTCTGCTTGTTCGACTAACATATAACCTCCTCAGCCACATCTTTAAGTGGAGCGGGGGTGGCTCAGTCGGTAGCGCGCCAGGCTCGCAATCTGTAGTTCCCAGGTTCTCCGCAGAATTCCCCGCCCTGCCCACGGTCAGTAGGGGACACCGATGGGCTTGGAAAGGCCGCCGTCCGTCGGATGGGACGTTAAGCCGTGGCCCCGTGTGTGGGAGAGCCATACCCTGTGCACGTTAAAGAACACGCTGAATGGCCTTGACGGGAGGCTACCATCTGTCTCCCAACAGCTGCTCCAGTGGGTCCTCTCCCCCAACCTTCTCTGAGCCTTCGGGGTCCATGTGACCTGGCCATTTAGCCCATGGTGTGCAAAAAAGTGCCGCTCAGAGGTAAAACAACCCAACCCAACAACCCAATATCTTTAAGTGTCCTAAACATCCTTCTTTTCCTTACCAGACCACTAACAGGATCAACACTAATAAACTTATTTAACCTCCCGCGAACACACCAAATAAAATCATTTCTTGTTTTATACTTTAGGGCACAGGCAAAGACAAACTACGTTTTCTTTCATACTCCAATTCCTCTTCATACAACTTAGTCTTTGTTTTCCAGTTAAGTTCGCTCGAAGTGGTTGGTGATGTAATTCGCACCCTGAAGCACATGCGAACATCAAAATGATACATCAAATCACAAGTTCATTTGTCGTAGTAATATTATAAACCCCAACCTTCTCTGAACCCTCGGGGTCTTTGTGACCTGCCCATTTAGCCCACTGTGTGTGCAAAAAAAGTTCCACTCAGAGGTTGGGTTGGGTTATTTTACCTCTGAGCGGCACTTTTTTGCACACCATGGGCTAAATGGCCAGGTCACATGGACCCCGAAGGCTCAGAGAAGGTTGGGGCAGGGGACCCACTGGAACAGCTGTTGGGAGACAGATGGTAGTCTCCCGTCAAGGCCATCCAGCGTGTTCTTTAACGTGCACATGGTATGGCTCTCCAAAACCGAATCTCCGATATTGCATGACCCATTCTTCTAGCACCGACGATCAAGCCACGTTCAAAGTAAGACAACTCACGACGTGCAGCCATGCAGAATTATCAACTACTCCGAAATGAATGTTGGGTTTGTAGACTACTGCAGCGCCATTCTCTGGTTGACGTACAATGCATCGGTTACCAGTACAGCACGCTAGTTCTACTTTAACTGCTATTCCCATGACTTTTGGCCTCTCAGAGTACGTCGTAGCCAAACATTCTTTAGGAATAGAACCCAAGTCCTTCTACTCCTCATCCAAATATTTTTCAGAACTGGAACACAGGCCCTTATACTCCACATCTAAACATTCCGTGGGACTGGAACCCAGATCGTTCTACTCCATATGCAAGCATTCTGTGGGACTAGAACCCAAGTCCTTCTACTCTACATCCAAGCATTCTGTGAGACTAGAATCCCGGTCTTTCAGCTCAGCATCCAAATATCCACATTCTTCCACTGGGGGGCGGGGGTGGCTCAGTCGCTAGCGCGCCAGGCTCGTAATCTGTATTTCCCAGGTTCGAGTCCCAGCTGGGTCAGCGTTGAGATTTATCTCCGCAAAATTTCCCCGCCCTGCCCACGGTCAGTAGGGGACACCGATGGGCTTGAAAAGGCCGCCGTCCGGCGGATGGGACGTTAAGCCGTGGCCCCGTGTGCGGGAGAGCCATACCCTGTGCACGTTATAAGAACATGCTGGATGGCCTTGACGGGAGGCTACCATCTGTCTCCCAACAGCTGTTCCAGTGGGTCCCAACCTTCTCTGAGCCTTCGGGGTCCATGTGACCTGGCCATTTAGCCCATGGTGTGCAAAAAGTGCCGCTCAGAGGTAAAACAATCCAATCCAATACAATTCTTCCACTGGGACAACAAAGATGAAAAATCACATTGAAAAAAAAAGTTGCAACAAAGAAAACTCCTGACCAGTTTCGAGACGAGAAAAGTAAAGTTTCAATATCCATGACACCTCACTTTTTAACATTCTCTATTTCTTCTGGAATCGAAATAAAATAAATACCCCCTCAAGCAGCTGCTTGCCACAGAGGTCTGACAGGAGCCTGTCATTTTATATACCACAGTAGCAGGTCTGTGACGATGGCGGAACCTCAGCAGGAAAACAACACTAACCTCCATGTCTTACCCGGGGCTCGAACCCAGGTCCCTTTCATCAGTAGCCAAGTGCGCTAACCACTAGTCCACGGGACGGCTGAACAGAAATAAGCATGCCTATTTTTTTCAATTAAATAAAATTTTTAAAAGAAATTAAAAATAATTTTTGATATTTTCCCAAATTTACGTTTTTTCCCCCAAAAGATCAATCAACTCGCACTTCCCCACATCTATCATCGGTACTCAATTTAATCATTTATGCCCAAAACAATAACGAAAAAGGATCGAACAACGCATGCGCAACATTCCATGCATTCCATGCAACATTTCCATGGGGAATATATGCAACTGATGAGAGGAGAACGAGAAGGCTCAGATGCCGTGCGAACGTAGCATTTCATCATTTCCTTGGAAAAAGAGTCAAGTTTTGATTCGAAATGGACTAGCGATACGCTTCACCTTTCCACGTTTCCTCGTTCTTCTGTTTGCCCTATCGTTCGCGAGCTCCGGTGTCCATTACCGAGGTCGTCTTCAAGAACACGGTAGGTGTTATCAAAGAGCGCAGGAAGACTTCAGCGCAGAGGAGCTCTGCAGGAATTTTTCGGATTAAATATCAGCATCATTCTAATGCACGACGCACTAGTGGAATTTCAGCCGGTGGACGTGATCTGGTGTCCATCCACCCTGCAGTGCAATGCGGCAGAAGTAACAAAACATCTTTGGTCACTTGAACAACGTGAACGAGGTACAGTGTGACACGAAAAGTGAACTCTTGGGGGACTGTAGCTTGAACGAGGGAATGCATTGAGAGATGCATACCCTGCCCCTCAGTCAGAAAGGGAATACCGTTGGGTTGTTTTACCTCTGAGCGGCACTTTTTTTCACACCATGGGCTAAATGGCCAGGTCACATGGACTCCGAAGGCTCAGAGAAGGTTGGGGGAGGGGACCCACTGGAACAGCTGTTGGGAGACAGATGGTAGCCTCCCGTCAAGGCCATCCAGCGTGTTCTTTAACGTGCACAGGGTATGGCTCTCTCCCGCACACAGTGCCACGGTTTAACGTCCCATCCGATGGACGGCGGTCTTTCCAAGCCCACCGGTGTCCCCTACTGACTGTGGGTAGGGTGTGGAAATTTTCGGAGATAAATCTCAACGCTGACCCAGCTGGGACTCGAACCTGGGAACTCGCCGGGCCCCGCCTAATCCCGGGCCCCCGGGCAAGAGCCCTGTCAGCCCCTCCCCTTTGTGGGGGCCGTGGGCGTGGCGCCACGTGCAGGAGTGCCATACCCTGTGCACGTTAAAGAACACACTGGATGGGCTTGATGGGAGGCTACCATCTGTGTCCTAACAGCTGTCCAGTGGTTCTCTCCCCTCAACCTTCTCCAAGTCCTCGGGGCCCTTGTGACCTGGCCATTTAGTCCATTGTGTGCGAAAACGGTACCTCTCAAAGATGAAAAAACCGAACTTGACAGAGGCTATCATCTGTCTCCCAACAGCTGTCCAATAGGCTCTCTCCCCACAATCTTTTCTGAACTCTCGGAGTCTTTGTGACCTGGCCATTTAGCCCATTGTGTGCAAAAGAGTTTCGCTCAGAGTAAAATAACCCAATACTATTGACATAGCATGGGTTTGCTCTTAATAAAGTAGCTGGTTATGGGTAAAATGCGAAGCCTCCATTGGCCCCTAAATTGCTAATAAGCTAACGGAGTAAAAAAGAAAACTATTAAACACGTAAAGTATATAAATATTTTGGAAAAATATTTTTTAAAGACCTCTAAAAACGGAGAAAAAATTTATATACCAGATGTGTTGTGAATTTTCCCTTTGTTCCCATGGCCGAGTGGTTAGCGCGCTTGGCTACTGATCTAAGGGACCTGGGTTCGAGCCCCGGGTAAGGCATGGTTGTATGTGTTGTTTTTCTGCTGAGGTCCTGCCATCCTCTCAGATCTTCTACTATGGCATATAAACTGACAGGCTCTGTCAGACCTCTGTGGCAAGCAGCTGCTTGAGGGGTATTTATTTATTTATTTTTATTATCATACAATTCATAAGATATTTTTAATGTTGGTTCATTCCGACTCGAGGCAATTTTTTGCTCCCAAGCCGGAAACTAGATGCTTTTGATTCCAGATGCTTACGCATTATCTTGGGCATTAGGTGGTTCAACTTTGTAACTGATGATGAGGTTAGGCAAAGGAGTTTGCAACCTCCTTTAAGCAGCATAATGTGCAGAGAGAAACTCCGTTGGTTTGGCCATGTTGCCCTTATGAATAATTATAGATTGGCGAATAGGGAGGGTTATTAACAGTGTGCCTAAAGGCCTCAGAAAGAGGGGGAGACCTAGGATACTGTGGGCAGACAATGTCAAACAGGGTTGATTTGGGTTGTTTTACCTCTGAGCGGCACTTTTTTGCACACCATGGGCTAAATGGCCAGATCACATGGCCCCGAAGACTCAGAGAAGGCTGGGGGAGGGGACCCACTGGAACAGTTGTTGGGAGACAGATGGTAGCCTCCCGTCAAGGCCATCCAGCGTGTTCTTTAACGTGCACATGGTATGGCTCTCCTACACACGGGGCCACGGCTTAACGTCCCATCCACCGGCGGCCTTTGCAACCCACCGGTGTCCCCTACTGACCGTAGGCAGGGCTGGGATTTTGCGGAGATAAATCTCAACGCTGACCCAGCTGGGACTCGAACCTGGGAACTACAGATTACGAACCTGGCGCGCTACCGACTGAGCCACCCCCGCCCCTGTCAAACAGGACCTTGTTAGAATTGGTGTGCAGTGGCCAGATGCAGCAGATGTAGCTCAGGACTGGAGAACTAAATTGCGCGGTCTAATTGGACCTCCGTAGCGCATGGATGAGATTTGGAAAAAAATAAAGGGGATAGGCAGATCAGGCCTTCACGCATGATTTATTTTCGGGGGAGGGGGGAAGCCTTGACAAGTCAACAAATGATCAGGTAGACAAGTTTTACATTTCGTATAAGACTACCAGATTTCCGGGGGGGGGGGGGGGGAGGGGTACGGACCCCTGGTCCTCCCGTCGGGCAAATGATGCAATCGAACTGCTAAAAAAGTCTTATTAAGATTTTATGCAATGGACTGTATTTCCACTGCATATAATATTTCCTCCTCCATTGTAGAGTTCTAGAAAAAAAATCGTAAAAAATGAGTAAAATACGTACAAATTTAATGTTTTTTTTGCCTTCATCACCCTTACCAGCATTTTCAAGGAGAGGTACGTGTCCCCTCCACACACACATTACTCGCTAATTTTTTTTAGAACCGGGCTAGAGTGTATGCAATGCTACATTAAAGCTTTCGGTTGCTTTAAATCATTTCTGATTACCCGAAACCTAACATCAGTTATCATTCGACAAGTGCCAAACAACGAACCGATTACCAACAGCTGTTGCTTCACGAACGTTGAGCATTGCGTCATAAATAAGAGGTCTCCGATTTGCTGTTGAGCGATCACGTGGGACGAGATTTCAGCTGATGCTGTTTTTAAAGCGAAGGCGAAGCGACAAGGCAACATCTCTGCTGGGGGTCTTTTTATCCCGGAACCAGGTGATCGCTGTCCTCTTCAGGGTCGTCCTAGATAGTGGCATTGTCTCGTGTATCGCAGTAGAGAGGAGGTCGCGTAATAAATACTCATCCGATGATAGCGCTGTGGATCAAAGAGGAGAGTCATGAGAACAAGTTCACTATGAATAAAAACTGGTGAACAGGATTTACAGAAAATATTCAGCATTTCCAGGATTTCGAATGTTTGAGTTAGCGATATCATTCTGTGCGCTTTCTTTTGAAAAATTTACATTTTTAGTTCGTTTTCCTTGAAAACGAGCAAATGTTCTCACTTTGTCGTCTCTATGTTCCCATGGCCGAGTGGTTAGCGCGCTTGGCTACTGATCTAAGGGACCTGGGTTCGAGCCCTGGATAAGGCATGGTTGTAGATGTTGTTTTTCTGCTGAGGTCCTGCCATCCTCCCAGTTCTTCTACTTTGGCATATAAACTGACAGGCTCCTGTCAGACCGCTGTGGCAAGCAGCTGATTGAGGGGATATTTATTTTAGCCGTCCCATGGCCGAGTGGTTAGCGCGCTTGGCTACTGATCTAAGGGACCTGGGTTCGAGCCCCGGGTAAGGCATGGATGTTCGTGTCGTTTTTCTGCTGAGGTCCTGCCATCCTCACAGACCTTCTACTATGGCATATAAACCGAGAGGCTCTTCTCAGACCTCTGTGGCAAGCAGCTGCTTGACGGGGTATTTATTATTTATTTATTTTATATGTTCAACCTTCCGTACGTATTCAGGTTGGGTTGTTTTACTTATGAGCGGCACTTTTTTTGCACACTATAAGCTAAATGGCCAGGTCACAAGGACCCCGAGTGCTCAGAGAAGGTTGGGGGAGGGGACCCATTGGAACGGCTGTTGGGAGACAGATGGTAACCTCCCGTCAAGGCCATCCAGCGTGTTCTTTAACGTGCACAGGGTATGGCTCTCCCACACACGGAGCCACGGCTTAACGTCCCATCCGACGGACGGCGGACTTTCCAAGCCATTGGCTCAGCCAACCTTATGAGCATGGTAAATTACTCCTCAAGCAGCTGCTTGCTACAGAGGTCTGACAGCAGCCTGTCAGTTCATTACGCCTTGAAGAAGATCTGTGAGGATGGCGGGGACCTCAGCAGAAAGACAATAGAAACATACATGTCTTACCTGGGGTTCGAACCCAGGTCCCTTGGATCAGTAGCCAAGTGCACTCTATCAAGAATTAAAAAACTTTTTACATTGAAAAGATATTGCTGATATATTATGATTCGAGTTTTCAAAACCTCCCAAATGGCTTAATTAGCAACAGCAGAAAAATTCGGAAAATGCCAAAATTTCGACAAATATAACTATTTCTATATCTATGTTAGAAATTTTAAATTTTGGTGGTACGGTGCGAATATTAAGAAATTTACATTGCCAGCAATGATTTGCCTCCCAACACCCCTTTGAAGGGGAAGTGGGACGAGGCGGTTCCGAAAATCCCAATAGCTTTCATGCAGCCCTCTAACGGTTTTCAACGAATATTGCAAACTATCTGTTTATGTTAGAAATATGAAGTTGTCAGTTTAATACAGAGGAACCTGTCAGTATAATACAGAGGAACCTGTTAGTTTAATACACAGGAACCTGCCAGTTTAATACACAGGAACCTGTCAGTTTAATACACAGGAACCTGTCAGTTTAATACAGAGAACCTGTCAGTTTAACACACAGGAACCTGTCAGTTTAACACACAGGAACCTGTCAGTATAATACACAGGAACCTGTCAGTATAATACACAGGAACCTGTCAGTATAATAAACAGAATCTGCCGGTATAACGCACAGAATCTGCCAGTATAATACACAGGAACCTGTCAGTATAATACACAGGAACTTGTTAGTTTAATACACAGGAACCTGTCAGTTTAATGCACAGGAACCTGTCAGTTTAATACAGAGGAACTTGTTAGTTTAATACACAGGAACTTGTTAGTTTAATACACAGGAACCTGCCAGTTTAATACACAGGAACCTGTCAGTATAATACACAGGAACTTGTTAGTTTAATACACGGGAACCTGTCAGTTTAATACAGAGGAACCTGTCAGTTTAATACACAGGAACTTGTTAGTTTAATACACAGGAATCTGTCAGTACAATACACAGAAACCTGTCAGTTTAATTACGTCGTAGAGAAAGTCTGTGAGGAAGGCGAGACCTCAGCAGAAAGGCAACACAAACATCCATGCCTTTTCAGAGGCTCGAACCCAGGTCCCTTTGGTCAATAGCAAAGCACTCTAACCAGCCATCCGGTAGAAGGTATCAAATGTGGAAATTTAAAATCTTCATTCTCTTAGAAAACGAGCATACGATATTCGCCATAGGCGACACTAGTTTCATGTCGGTTTCAAGGCTTCCTTCCTTACCAAAAGTACACTTCCATGTTAAGGAAAAGACGCATTCAAAGCTTCCTCACTTTGGAAATGGCCCTTTTTTTTATCACAGATGTCACCGAAGATATTTCGAAGATCTCGTACAAAATTTACGAAATCTTTGCTTTTAAGAATACCGGTTTAATATTTTAGTTATTGAAACTGGAGTATTTAACAGCTGGTGAAATTGGTGCAGGGGTGGCTCAGTCGGCAGCGCGTCAGTCGTAATCTGCAGTTCCCAGGTTCGAGTCCCACCTGGGTCAGCGTTGAGATTTATCTCCGCAAAACTCCCCGCGCTGTCCTTTGTGAGAAAGGAGACACAGATAGGCTTGAAAAGGTCGCCGTCTGTAGGATAGGCGCAAAGCCGTGGTCCCGTGTGCAGAAGAGTCATTGTCTGTGCACGTTAAACAATAGGTTGGATGTTGTTGTTGTTGTTTTACCTCTGAACGGCACTTTTTTGCACACCATAGGCTAAATGGCCAGGTCACAAGGAACCCGAAGGCTCAGAGAAGGTTGGGGGAGGGAACCCACTGGAACAGCTGTTGGGAGAGAGATGATAGCTTCCCGTCAAGGCCATCCAGCGTGTTCTTTAACGTGCACATGTTATGGCTCTTCCGAACACGGAGCCACGGCTAAACGTCCCATCCGACGGACGGCGGCCTTTCCAAGCCTAGGTTGCATGACCTTGATGGAATGCTTCCATAAGTCTTCCAAAAGCTTTCCAGTAGATCTTTCTTAACCTTCCTTGTGGTCCTTGTGACCAGACCATTTAGTCCATTGTGTGCAAAAAATACGCCGCTCAAAGTTTAAACAATCCAAACAGATTAAGTCCACTGAAAAGAGAGCGGGATCTCTGAGAAGAGGGGGCGGGGGTAGCTCAGTCAGTAGCGCGCCAGGCTCGTAATCTGTAGTTCCCAGGTTCGAGTCCCAGCTGGGTCAGCGTTGAGATTTATCTCCGCAAGATTCCCCGCCCTGCCCACGATCAGTAGGGGACACCGATGGGCTTGGAAAGGCCGCCGTCCATCGGATGGGACGTTAAGCCGTGGCCCCATGTGCGGGAGAGCCATACCCCGCGCACGTTAAAGAACACGCTGGATGGCCTTGACGGGAGGCTACCATCTGTCTCCCAACAGCTGTTCCAGTGGGTCCCCTCCCCCAACCTTCTCTGAGCCTTCGGGGTCCATGTGACCTGGCCATTTAGCTCATGGTGTGCAAAAAAGTGCCGCTCAGAGGTAAAACAACCCAACCCAATCTGAGAAGAGGAGGAGGTGGATACGAGAGAGACGGACTCATCACTGACTAACATACAACAACGTCTCATTCACTGATTCATCCACATTCATCAACTTCGGCCTCATGCGTGGGAAAGTTGCTCGATGCTGTCAGAGCCTCGTCGTCTCCACCATCGGCAGATGATAGATGGCAATTGGGGCAATGGCGCCGTGAGGGTGTGGACGACTATTGTTGGCACGAGCCTCGGCCAGCGAATTATCTTATTGGCCGTCTGGGCTCCGGAGAGCCGGAAATGCTTCTCAGGGGCGTTCTCATCTATTCTTCTTTATTACGACCGCGATGATTGTTAATAACATAGTAAGTAATTCTTCGACTCTTTACTTTCGGGTTTGTTCTTGACGTCTCCAAGGTGACTTAACAAAGGCAGAGAATGACTCTTCTGGTGTCTTACGAATTGAAATCGGTCGTGCAACGCGGAGGGATATGGTTATTAAGACAGAGTAATTTTTTTTAAATGTATGTCCAGTTTTTTTTAATGATGAAATGAGGTATGAAAATTGGTTTAAAATTTTAATAGAGCATGTAACTTGTTGATCAAAGGCTGTCGACCATCAGATGGGATGTTAAGACGTTGCCCCGTGCGTAGGATGAGGTTAATTTTGAACGGCGGGGGTGGCTCAGACGGTAGAGAGCCAGGCTCGTATTCTGTAGTTCCCAATTCGAGTCCCAGCTGAGTCAGCGTTGAGATTTATCTCCTCAAAATTCCCAGTCCTGCCCACGGTCAGTAGGGGACACCGAGATGGGCTTGGAAAGGCCGCCGTCCGTCGTATGGGACGTTAAGCCGTGGCCCCGTGTGCGAGAGAGCCATACCCTGTGCACGTTAAAGAACACGCTGGATGGCCTTGACGAGAGGATACCATCTGTCTTCCAACAGCTGTTCCAGTGGGTCCCCTCCCCCAACCTTCTCTGAGCCTTCAGGGTCCTTGTGACCTGGCTATTTAACCCATTGTGCGCAAAAAAGTGCCGCTCAGAGGTAAAACAAGTCCAACGCAATTTAGCTTTGTACACATATTAAGGTTGAATTGGGTTGTTTTACCTCTGAGCGGCACTATTTTGCACACCATGGGCCAGGTCACATGGACCCCGAAGGCTCAGAGAAGGTTGGAGGAGGGGACCCACTGGAATAGCTGTTGGGAGACAGATGGTAGCCTCCCCGTCAAGGCCATCCAGCGTGTTCTTTAACGTGCACAGGGTATGGCTCTCCCACACACGGGGCCACGGCTTAACGTCCCATCCGACGGACGGCGGCCTTTCCAAGCCCATCGGTGTCCCCTACTGATTGTGGGCAGGGCGGGGAATTTTTGCGGAGATAAATCTCAACGCTGACCCAGCTGGGATTCGAACCTGGGAACTACAGATTACGAGCCTGGCGCGCTACCGACTGAACCACCCCCGCCCCACATATTAAGGTAAATGGACCAATGTCAACAGTCAGATCTGAGTATGAGATCCGCTGAATAGCTATGAGGAAGCAGAAAGAAGCTTTTCATGAAAACTATCCAGTATCTTTTCTTTTAATCTTTTCTTTTAATCTTTTCTTTTAATCTTTTCTCTCCAATCTTTTAACCTGCTCCAGCGCACTGGGCCACGTCTTAACATCCCATCCGATGGGCGACAGCCTTTTGACGCACATCAGTGCCTCCTTTCTGACAGGATACAGAGCCAGGGCTGGCGGAGATATTCTCGGTCCAGTGACAGTGGGGACTCGAACACTGGTCTTTTATTATAGTCACTGCTTTAGGTGAACGTTAGGTTGGGTTGTTTTACCACTGAGCATCACTTTTTTTTCACACACAATGGGCTAAATGGCCAGGACACAAGGACCCCGACGCCTCAGAGAAAGTTGGAAGAAGCTGTTGGGAGACAGATGGTAACCTCCCGCCAAGGCCATCCGGCGTGTTCTTTAGTGTGCGCAGGGTGTGGCTCTCCCGCACAAGGTTCACGGCTTAACGTCCCATCCGACAGACGGCTGCCTTTCCAAGCCCATTGGTGTCCACTTCTGACCGTGGTTAGGGTGGTGAGTTTTGCGGAGATAAAGTCCAAGTGTGACTCGAACCTGGGAACTACAGATTGCGAGTCTGCCGTTCAGAGGTAAAAATGAAGCAAGCCCTTCCCCTAACTTTTTTTTTAAACCTTTGGGGTTTTTGCGACCTAGTCATTTAGCCCATTGTTTCTATAAATGTCGCCTAGGGGTAAAACATACCAAACCTTTTAATTATTTTCTATGGGAAAATTGGGAAAATATGGTAAAAAAAAAATGATTCGTTTAGATTAATATTAACATCGCAGTGTCTAGAATATAACTACGATGTTAGGCAAAGATTCGGTATCATATTGTAGCATGATATGCAACCAGGGGCGTAGCGAAGGACTATGGTTGGGGGGGAGGGGGAGGAGATCAAATATTTTCCGAATCGAAAATAAAATTTTGCCAACTGAGTCTAGATTTCTCACTCCGTGGGGGTAAGGTATTTTTTTTTTCACATCTATCTCCTGCATTTTTCACATTTCCTCAATTTCCACTCTCCTCATTTTCGCAAGCCGTCCCATGACTGAGCTCCTGCCATCCTCTCAGACCTTCTGCTCTGGCATGTAAACTGACAGGCACCTGTCAGACCTCTGTGGCAAACAGCTGCTTGAGGGGTTATTTATTTTTTATTTTTTTAATTTCGCAAACAAAATTTCTATTATCACAACTCGCCTATATTTTACCAAGTGGATTCGAATTGACCCAACTCCCCTAGATTTTGCCAACTCGACATAACTTTGCAGAAAAAAATCGCAATTTTTACATCTACCCTGAATTTGCCAAGCCATTTAGAATTTTATCAACTCTCCTTAATTCCACAAGAAAGGCTCAATTTTCACAACGTCTTTATATTTTACCAGTGGCTTCGAATTTTGCCAACTGCCTTACATTTTGTTAAGTTTCCTCGATTTGTCCAACACTCCTGAATTTTACAAAATAAATCCCAATTTTCGCAAATCGCTTATAGTTTATCAAGTGGATTCGAATTTTGCCAACTCCCCTAGTTTTTGCCAAGAGTTCTCGATTTTTCCAATTCTCATTAATTTTATAAAACCAATCCCAATTTCTACAACTCACCTGTACTTTACGAAGTGGTTTCCAGTTTTGCCAACTTCCCTAGATTTTGCCAAGTTGCCTCGATTTTATAAACTCTCCTTAATTTCGCAAAACAATCCATTTTTTATATCTTTCTTGAATTTGCCAAGTCACTTCAAATTTTTCAAACTCCCCAAAATTTTGTGGGCTTGGAAAGGCCGCCGTCCGTCGGATGGGACGTTAAGCCGTGGCCCCGTGTGCGGGAGAGCCATACACTGTGCACGTTAAAGAACACGCTGGATGGCCTTGACGGGAGGCTACCATCTGCCTCCCAACAACTGTTCCAGTGGGTCCCCTCCCCCAACCTTCTCTGAGCCTTCGGGGTCCATGTGACCTGGCCATTTAGCCCATTGTGTGCAAAAAAGTGCCGCTCAGAGGTAAAACAACCCAACCCCAAAATTTTGCCAAGAGTTCTCGATTTTGTCAACTCTCCTTAATTTCACAAAAACAATCGCAATTTTCACAACTCGCCCGTATTTTTCCAAGTGGATTAGAATTTTGCCAACTGCCCTAGATTTTGCCAAGTTTCCTCGATTTTGCTATCTCGCCACAATTTTACAGAAAAAAAAAAACAATTTTTACATCACCTGATTTTTGCAAAGTCACTCTGAATTTTCCCAACTCCACCAAGATTTGCCAACTCTCCTAAATGTTGCAAAGTTGCCTCGATTTTGCCACAACACGCCATAATTTTACAGAAAAAAGATTCAAATTTTACATCTCACCTGAATTTTGCCAACTCCCCATGATTTTCCAAGTCACTCCGAATTTTGCCAACTCGCCGTAATTTTACAGAAAAATTCCCAATTTTTACATTTCACCTGAATTTTACCAACTCCCCACGATTTTGCCAAGTCACTCCGAATTTTGCCAACTGCCCCTAGATTTTGCCAACTCCCTAAGTTTTGCCAACTCGCCATAATATTACCGAAAAAAAAATTTTTTTTGCATCTCACCTGAATTTTGACAACTCCTCACGATTTTGCCAAGTCGCTCCGAATTTTGCCAACTCCCCAAGATTTTGCCAAGTTGTCCCAATTTTGCCAACTCACCTGTATTTTACTAAGTGGCTTCGAATTTTGCCAACTGCTCTAAATTTCGCCGTCTCTCCATTTTCCAAACTGCCCTAGATTTGCCAAGTTGCCTCGATTTCCACAACTCCCCTCAATTTTACAAAAAAAAAAAGATTTCAAATTTTCACAACTCACCTAGATTTTACAAAGTCGCTTCGAATTTTGCCAACTCCGAGTTACTTTGGGGAGGGGAGCCTCCCTCTCCCCATCCCTCCCCCATGGCTACGCCCCTGTATGCAACATTAGAGTGAACAACCGTTCTCATGATCGCTACTTTGTCGTCATTACTAATCTCTCTGCCTCTCGTTCTAACATAGCAAATAGGGTTTAATGCGGGGCGGGGGTGGCTCAGTCGGTAGTGCGCCAGGCTCATAATCTGTAGTTCCCAGGTTCGAGTCCCAGCTGGGTCAGCGTTGAGATTTATCTCCGCAAAATTCCCCGCCCTGCCCACGGTCAGTAGGGGACACCGATGGGCTTGGAAAGGCCGCCGTCCGTCGGATGGGACGTTAAGCCGTGGCCCCGTGTGCGGGAGAGCCATACCCTGTCCACGTTAAAGAACACGCTGGATAGCCTTAACGGGAGGCTACCATCTGTCTCCCAACAGCTATTCCAGTGGGTCCCCTCCCCCAACCTTCTCTGAGCCTTCAGGGTCCATGTGACCTGGCCATTTAGCCCATGGTGTGCAAAAAAGGTGCCGCTCAGAGGTAAAACAACCCAACAACCCAAGGGTTTAATGCTTCTAACACAAAAAAAGAGAAAATTACATTTTCACATTTTTGCTTTTTCTGTTCACATCAATTTTCTCGTCCTTATGTCATCACCGGTATTTGCAGGTAATTTTCCTTTTTTAACTGATGCTGCCTGGAATTAGTCGTCAGATAACTCATCAGAGAAAAGGCATTACTTTAAATTCTTCTCCCCGATTGCAATTTCATACGTCGCCGATAAGAAATCAACAGAATCCGCCGAGCACTCGGCATCTTGAAAGAAGATCCGGACTGCTGTCGGTAATTACAGAGGCTGGCTGCTTCGTTCCGCTGCAGGTAGTAGTCCGAAGCCCAAGGTGCTGCTGTTTTATCAGATAATTGTTGATGAAACAGCACTGAGGTCGTACGTGGTGGTACTGCAAATGTTTCATTCAGTTATTTTGCGGCGTTGCTTCTACCACAAGGGAGGACAGCCGAAAGTGGACACAGGCGCTACGCGTTAGCTCTCTTCAATTTGTCTAATGACGACTTTGGGGACCTCTCCTGTCGCTTCCAGACCGTGTGGGCATTATTTTAACTTCTCGTGTTCACGACACAAAAAAAACACACACACACAGAGAGAAAATTACCATAGCGTCGGGAGATTAGTTTGAGGGTTATTAAGACTTTTGTTTGCGTGGGTGTTAGCATCCATCATTAGAGTTGTTACGTTAATGACACTAGGGGGAAATATATCTGGAGTTCGTGAGTTGCCATCAAAAAAATGCTAATAGGGTAATTTTAAATTGGACTGGTGCGGCTATAAATTATACGAGTTTTATAGATAGACTTTATGAAGTTGCCATCAAATTTATGAAACCTCGTCTCATTTAATTGCACGAGCTAAATCTGTGGAAGATATTTCGAAACACGTGCTTGGAGTGAACCATTCTGTGACCCCCGAAATTGCTGTTAGTGGTTTCCCATTAAAGAGATTTAAAAATAAATGGTAAGAGTATATTAATGAAAAAATGTAATTATGGATAGAAATTTCATATAAAAAATATTTTTGAAAAAAAAAATTATTCCTTTTATCATTATTAAATAGTTAAGATAACGTCTATTTGGCTCTGCTGCTACTGATCTAAGGGACCTGGGTTCGAATCCCGGACAAGACATGGACGTTTGTGTTGTTTTTCTGCTGAGGTCCTGCCATCCTCTATGGGGCGGGGGTGGCTCAGTCGGTAGCGCGCCAGGCTCGTAATATGTAGTTCCCAGGTTCGAGTCCCAGCTGGGTCAGCGTTGAGATTTATCTCCGCAAAATTACCCGCCCTGCCTACGGTCAGTAGGGGACACCGATTGGCTTGGAAAGGCCGCCGTCCGTCGGATGGGACGTTAAGCCGTGGCCCCGTGTTCAGGAGAGCTATACCCTGTGCACGTTAAAGAACACGCTGGATGGCCTTGACGGGAGGCTACCATCTGTCTCCCAACAGCTGTTCCAGTGGGTCGCCTGCCCTAACCTTCTTTGAGCCTTCGGGGTCCTTGTGACCTGGCCATTTAGCCCATGGTGTGCAAAAAAGTGCCGCTCAGAGGTAAAACAACCCAACCCAACCTGCCATCCTCACAGACCTTTTCTACTCTGGCATAAAAACTGACAGGCTCCTGTCAGACCTCTATGGCAAGCAGCTGCTTGAAGGGGGTATTTATTTCTTTTTATATTTAGTCAGTGAATGAGAAAGTGACCTATATGGATGCTGTGCTTATTGCAGATGGACGTCATGGATTTTTATTTCTGTCACAACATAATTTTTGAGATTAAAACCAAAATGAAGTAATTTAGAAAATGGAATAGTTTTCATATCGATATTTCAGTTCCTTTTTTTTCAAATTATGGTATTTTTTTTTAGCATCTGTGCATCGGAGAAGTTAGTTTGAGTTATTTTACCTCTGAGTGGCATTTTTTTTAACAGGTCGGCTCGTGGCCGAGTGGTTAGTGTGCTTGGCTACTGATCAAGGAATAGCTGGGTTCGAGCCCTGGGTAAGGCACGAATGTTTGTGCTGTTTTTCTGCTGAGGTCCCGCCATCCTGACAGACATTCTACTATGGCGAATTAAACTGACAGGCTCCTGTCAGACCTCTGTGGCAAGAAGCTGCTTGAGGGGGTATTTATTTTTTTAATTCATAAAATTCCAAGAGCTCAGAGATGGTTGAGGTAAGGGTGCCACTAGACAGCTGCTGGGAGACGGATGACAGATTGACTGACTATCCAGTATGATCTTGAACTAACATGCTCAATGGTTATGATACTCTTTCATTTTCAAAGGACACAGCTGAAGGATGGCGGCCTTTCCTATCTCATCGGTATCCTCTTTCCTCACGAGGGACAAGGGTAGCTCAAACCGTAGTGAGTCAGGCTCGTAATCTGCAGTCCCAGGTTCGAGTCCCAGCTGGGTCAGCGTTGAGATTTATCTCCGCAAAATTTCCCGCCCCGCTCTCGCTCAGTACGGGACACCGATGGGCTTGAAAAGACCACCGTCCGTCGGATGGGACGTTAAGCCGTGGTTCCGTGTGCGGGAGAGCCATACCCTGTGCACGTTAAAGAACACACTTGATAGGAGGCTACCATCTGTCTCCCAACAGCTGTTAACAGTGGGTTTCCACCCCCAACCTTCTCTGAGCCTTCGGGATCCATGTGACCTGGTCATTTAGCCCATGGTGTGCAAAAAAGTGCCTCTCAGAGGTAAAACAACCCAACCTGTTCATTCAAAAGTAAAGGATGAAAGCTTTGAAATAATTATCGAAGGCAATGATAGTACCGATGTCAAATTTAAGTACAACTGTGGATGATTTGGAAAGCTGTGTAGAACTTTCACCTATTTCCGATTTCTTACTCTGCAAACTACCTCACATCTTGCCTAAACTGAATGAGACCTCACGGTTGGCTATGTACCTACTCAGGATAATAGACTTTGAATGACATCTTAGACTTATCCACTTACTACTTTGTTTCCGGTGATCACGAAGTTTTTCTCTCGTCGATGATATGAAGCTGTGGTTTCAGTTTATACTTATGTCGAGTTGTTTTATTTGACCTATAAATTGTTGGTGTTAGCACCAAAATTCAAGTGGTGCAATGTTAATTTCCAGAAATCAGTCGATAACAAAAAAAAGTTCTATTTATCGATCGATTCTTAAATAGTAGAAGATCATCACAATTTTTATACCCATTTCCATCTGGATGGACATGCTAAAGTTTCATTTGTATTAATTATGTGATGTGTGTAGTAGAGTTTCTTTTTAAATTGTAATAGATATGTAAATAAATTTGAATAAAGAGAATAATTTTTTTGTATGTGTGTGTGTAGTGCATTTCTTAATATTAATGTCAAAAGGACAATGCTTAAAGGAAAAAGAACCACAACGTTATTCCTTTTTTTTTTTGTAGTAATCACCAAATATTCAAATTCAAATTTATTTCACACTTTTGATACATTACAAACATGTAATTTAAAACTTATAATAACAAAAGGAATAAATGTTTTTTTTTTCCAAAGTAAATAGAGAATTTTGAAAGTGTAAAATTTAAAATTCTACATGAGCCAAAGCTCATTTGTGGAGATATTAGATTAAGAAAACAAAATATTGTAAAGCAACACTAGCAACTTATTTAACACTGACATATAATAAACTCGTTAACATTATGATTCAAAATGTGTATTTAGACGCTATAATCATGCAAGGCATAATTACTATAACAAATTTTCTAATCAGTTTTTTTCCTGTTCTACTTGTGAAAATTTTTCTGTGTGAGAGATCTCTTTTCAACCTGACAACTTAAATAATTAACTTTTTTTTTTAAATGAAACTTTCTTCTAAAAATGCGATATAATATATCTAAAATGTGATATTTATGGCAATTGCATATAAAACGAGAAAAAAGTAATAATAAAACTGATTTTTCTGCAAAACTTTGTTAATCCTAATTTGCAATCATCAATAAGATCCATCGCACACGGTCCAGGTTTTCTCGTTCCTGTTGCACATGAAAATTTACTATAGAGCAGTGTTTCTCAGCTGGTTGTACGCTTTTATCCCAAGGGATAAAAAAAAATAAATACCCCCTCAAGCAGCTGCTTGCCACAGAGGTCTGACAGGAGCCTATCAGTTTATATGCCACAGTAGAAGATCTGAGAGGATGGCAGGACCTCAGCAGAAAAACGACACATACATCCATGCCTTACCCGGGGCTAGGGATACTTGAGATATATTCAATAATGGGGGAAAATGCATTTTTTTTTTATTAAAAATAAGAGGAATATTGCACATAATATATTTGGGGTGGGGGTGATTCAGTCGGTAGCGCGCCAGGCTCGTAATCTGCAGTTCCCAGGTTCGAGTCCCAGCTGGGTCAGCGTTGAGATTTATCTCCGCAAAATTCCCCGCCCTGCCCACGGTCAGTAGGGGACACCGATGGGCTTGGAAAGGCCGCCGTCCGTCGGATGGGACGTTAAGCCGTGGTCCCGTGTGCGGGAGAGCCATACCCTGTGCACGTTAAAGAACACTCTGGATGGCCTTGACGGGAGGCTACCATCTGTCTCCCAACAGCTGTTCCAGTGGGTCCCCTCCCCTAACCTTCTCTGAGCCTTCGGGGTCCATGTGACCTGGCCATTTAGCCCATGGTGTGCAAAAAATAATGTCCTTAGAGGTAAAACAACCCAACCCTCATTCCGTGCAAAAGATGAAGTTATTCAGACATGTGCCCAATTTAATGACATGCAAGCCATTGACTCTTATCACATATCTCGGAGGAACATTTTGGTACCAAACTGATAAAAAAAAAGAATTCCGCGAGAGATGAAAAATGGCGCCCTATTAGTCTACAGACGCCGATCGTGAGACTCAGACAAGTCACTTAAGCGCCCAGGTAAGGGAGGGGGGAGGGAAAACGATGCACGAGAAGGAAGTGGGGGGGAAGGAAGGGGTTCTCAGTCGCCTCGACGGAGCCGCGCGTGTACACAGTTCGTTGGTTGATGTGCCGCTGTCAAGTGTGCACCCGTTCTGCCACCCTCCTGTCTTGTCTTCTCAGGTCACGTGATGGGTGGAAGTGGCTTTCTTTTTACTGCCTTGATGGCAGCCAAATGTCTGTTGCAACGAAAGACCTTCCTCATTTGACGATGGGAGGCGGCGGGGAAAAAGAAGGGACCGAAGTACTTAAAAAAATTCGTTTTGTTAAAGATTTTAAGAGGTTAAAATTTGCGAATTTAGTGAATTAGCAAAAAAGGGGATAACTTCATTTCTTCAAAGAATCACATTCTTAATGGGTTGGGTTGTTTTACCTCTGAGCGGCACTTTTTTGCACACCATGGGCTAAATGGCCAGGTCACATGGACCCCGAAGGCTCAGAGAAGGTTAGGGCAGGGGACCCACTGGAACAGCTGTTGGGAGACAGATGGTAGCCTCCCGTCAAGGCCATCCATCGTGTTCTTAAACGTGCACAGGGTATGGCTCTCCCGCACACGGGACCACGACATTCTTAATGTTTGACATTTTCACTCCCAAGTGGAAATCGCAAATTGGAACGGCATGCGCTTATTGCATTCTTCCCTATTACCGTTGTGTTGAGTTGCTTTAAACGAGATGCCCTTGCGTGTAAATAATGGGCTAAATATCCAGGTCACAAGGCTCCCACAAACTCAGATAAGCTTAGGGAAGGGGTCTACTGGACAACGGGGGTGGGGGTAGCTCAGTCGGTAGCGCACCAGGCTTGTAATCTGCAGTTCCCAGGTTCGAGTCCCGGTTGAGTCAGGGTTGAGATTTATCTCCGCAAAACTCCCCGCCCTTCCCACGATCAGTAGGCGACAACGATGGACTTGTAAAGGCCGCCGTCCGTCGGATGTGACGTTAAGCCGTGTACGGGAGAGCCATACCCTGTGCACGTTAAAGAACACGCTGGATGGCCTTGACAGGAGGCTATCATCTGTGCCCCAGCAGCCGTTCCAGTGGGTCCCTCCCCCAACCTTCTATGAGCCTTCAGGGTCCATGTGACCTGGCCATTTAGCCCATGGTGTGCAAAAAAGTGCCGCTCAGAGGTAAAACAACCCAACCCACTGGACAACTGTTACGAGAGGCTTTTCGACAAGGTCATTCAGCATATTCTTTAAAGGACTATTTTAGCTTAACGTCCCATCCGAAATATGGTGGCCTTTCCAAGCCCTTTGAGTCATCTTTCGCACCGAAGGCAGAATGAGGGGGTAGTAGAGAAAATCTCAATGCAGGTTCAGTTGGGATTCGAACCTGGAAACATCAGATTACGAGCCTGGCCCGCTACTGATTGAGCTAACCTCCTCCAACACCATGGATCAAGTGTCAACATAAAGACAGAGCATGAATGAAGCTTTGTAACGAGCGGATGTATTTTTATTTATCTGATGCAGAAGGATTACGAAAAGGGAATCACTAGGAACTTGTTATCACAGAGGAGCTTGTGTTGTTTGTGTTGTTTTACCTCTGAGCGGCACTTTTTTGCACACCATGGGCTAAATGACCAGGCCACAAGGACCCCGAAGGCTCAGAGAAGGTTGGGGGAGGGGACCCACTGGAACAGCTGTTGGGAGACAGATGGTAGCCTCCCGTCAAGGCCATCCAGCGTGTTCTTTAACGTGCACAGGGTATGGCTCTCCCGCACACGGGACCACGGTTTAACGTCCCATCCGACGGACGGCGGCCTTTCCAAGCCCATCGGTGTCCCCTACTGACCGTGGGCAGGGCGGGGATTTTGCGGAGATAAATCTCAACGCTGACCCAGCTGGGATTCGAACCTGGGAACTTCAGATTACGAGCCTGGCGCGCTACCGACTGAGCCACCCCCGCCCCTCACAGAGGAGCTCGCTTCTCATGAAGGCATCACGTGTCAGTAAGACACAACACAACGAATAAACTTGCTCCAGCAGCTAAATGTACCAAATACCATCGCGTACAAATAGACGTTAGGCTTCATTTTTTTGGGTAACTTGCAAAATGCAAACTAAGAGACACAGCAGCAAAAATCAGAACAGTGAGGAAATCTTCCAAGTGTCATCCGATGTTCGCAAAGGTTGTCCTCATTTCGTTTTCGCAAGGACGCCGACATCAGAAGAAGAAACAAACAAACGAAATGATAATTACCGTTTCAAAAAATAAAAGACCAGTCCAAGATGTCAGTTTCGTTTTATCGAACTGTGACCATCATTCCCAGAAAGAACATTTGATGACATCGATTCAGAATTCAATTTTCCATTTGGGTTTTATTAGAAACGTCGTTTTCGGGAAGCTTTGGAACTTCTTCCCTGGCACATTTCTTCTCTCTCTTAAACATTTGATGTATTTTCTAAACTAAACGAAACATCTGTGCGCTCTGCTAGTTTTGAAATTTTTTCTCGGCCTCTGCCGACGTCACGAGGAAACTTTAACCTCATTTCTGTCTGTGGCCCAGAATCAGCAGCTTACCTCGACCATTTGGAGATAACTTTTCTTTGCAAGGCCATTGCAAAGAAAACTAGGATCCAATGGAGGGAAGGAGACACACACGTCCAGAGGTTTAACTCAGAGAAAAAAAACAACTCCTTTTTAACCATTTTTTTTTTAAAAATTCCCCTTCAAACAACTGCTTGTCATTGAGGTCTGATAGGAGCCAGTCAGATTGATACGCCGTAAAGAAAAATCTGTAAAGAAGGCGAGATCTCAGCAGAGAGACAACACAAGGAGGAAAAACATCTATATTATATCTGGGGTTCGAATACTTTTACACACACACAAAAAAAAACAATTAGGAGGCTTCCCTAAATGAAACTATACATATTATATAATGGTAATTAGTTACCTTAAAAATCAGAGGGTACATACAGAGGTAGGGTTGTTTGCATGAGGGTGGGAAGGGAAGGGGGGGAGCTCTTAATTGCTAGTTAAACTAATATTTCCCAGGTTACAGTCTCTATTGCATTGAGATTTTCTCCACTTTCTATCAGAGGTGGACAACGATAGGTTGGAAAACTCGTCCTTTTTAGGGGACTATGTCGTGATTCCGTTTGATGGGACGTAAGTGGTGATTCCGTCTGATGGGACGTAAGTGGTGATTCCGTCTGATGGGATGTAAGTGGTGATTCCGTCTGATGGGACGTAAGTGGTGATCCCGTCTGATGGGACGTAAGTGGTAATTCCGTCTGATGGGACGTAAGTCGTGATTCCGTCTGATGGGACGTAAGTCGTGATTCCGTCTGATGGGACGTAAGTGGTGATTCCGTCTGATGGGACGTAAGTCGTGATTCCGTCTGATGGGACGTAAGTGGTGATTCCGTCTGATGGGAGGTAAGTGGTGATTCCGTCTGAATGGAGGTAAGTCGTGATTCCGTCTGATGGGACGTAAGTGGTGATTCCGTCTGATGGGACGTAAGTCGTGATTCCGTCTGATGGGACGTAAGTCGTGATTCCGTCTGATGGGAGGAAAGTGGTGATTCCGTCTGACGGGATGTAAGTGGTGATTCCGTCTGATGGGACGTAAGTGATGATTCCGTCCGACGGGACGTAAGTGGTGATTCCGTCTGATGGGATGTAAGTCCTGATTCTGTGTGCAGGAGAGCCATGGACCCTTATGCATTTAAAGAACAAACTGGATGACCTTAATCTGAGGCATTTGTCCCCTTAACAGGCGCCTAGTAGATCCTCTTCCCCTGGCCTGTTCTGAACCCCTTCATTAAGACCTAATGACTTGATTTCAGCTCAATGTGTGTGCAAGTAACTGGTGTTCGAAGATAAAACAACCTAAAACAATTCAAATGTTAGCCTTCAGTTATGTACATTATGGAGACAAGGGAAAAGTAATCATAATAATGCAAAACAGCTTAACCGCCCCCCCCCCCCCCCCCCCCCCAAGGATAAAATGTTTGCTCACCAAATTTTGGATCTAGTTAAAACCTTCGTCAAGACTTCAGGTTAAAGTTTGGGTTGTTTTACCTCTAAGTGGCACTTCTTTTGCGCTAGATGCCCAGGTCACAAGAACCCTCAAAGGCTCAGAGAATGTTGTGGGATGCATTCTTTAACGTGCACAGGATATGGCCACACAGAACCACGTCCCATCCAACGGATGGCTCACTTTCCAAGCTCCTTGGTGTCCCCCTTTCAGTCCGGTGGCAGGGTGGGGATTCAGCAGAGATAAATCTCAACGCTGCCACGGGGGGGGGGGGGGGGGAAATCAAACCTGAGAATTACAAACCAAGAGCCTAGAGGGCTGTCGACTGAGATTACAAGGCCCCTGTGTGTTGGGTTGTTTTACCTCTGAGCGGCACTTTTTTGCACACCATGGACTAAATGGCCAGGTCACATGTACCCCGAAGGCTCAGAGAAGGTTGGGGGAGGGGACGAACTGGAACAGTTGTTGGGAGACAGATGGTAGCCGCCCGTCAAGGCCATCCAGCGTGTTCTTTAACGTGCACAGGGTATGGCTCTCCCGCACACGGAGCCACGGCTTAACGTCCCATCCGACGGACGGCGGCCTTTCCAAGCCCATCGGTGTCCCCTACTGACCGTGGGCAGGGCGGGGAATTTTGCGCAGATAAATCTCAACGCTGACCCAGCTGGGACTCGAACCTGGGAACTACAGATTACGAGCCTGGCGCGCTACCAACTGAGTCACCCCCGCCCCCAAGGCCCCTGTGTATTTCAAACTACGTTTAATTAAGTAATTAATTAATTAAGTAATTTCCAACCATTAAAAGTTTAATTAAGTAATTACCAACCCATTAAATGCATATTTTAGAAGTTATAGAGATTCGAAGTTTGATTCTCGTTGATATAACACGGAAATTCTCTGATATTTTTCTAGTACAGTATATTTTCCTCCATTTTTAAATACAATGTACTTACAAATGTATAAAATATATATTGACTATTTTAACATTCTTTTTAACCTCCGTACTGGTTGTTAAAAGGCATGACCCTGTGCCACACCCGCTGTATCCGGCTCTACGTGAACCTTTTTTTTTGCGTCATGATACAAATAGTCGAAGCCAACGAACGCATTTACAAACTCACATATAAAGATAAAAAAAAAAGTACCATAAATACATAAATATAGGTCTGTATCTTCGGCGAGGCTGCAGAAAATGCGTCCAGGAACTAGTTTGCAGTAACGCCTTTTTCTTCACGGAGCCTTCTTCTGAATACTTCAGATTCTGCGACATCTGACAAACAAGTTATTTGCCGAAGAATCCCAAATAATCACTCCAGGTGAAACTCAGATTAGTAACGGATATATATTCAACGTTTTGTTGATGTTGAAGTGTTCAGATCCTGGTCGTATTTTCGTTTTTATCATCCAACGCTTCCGCTCTGTTCGACGCAAAGGAAGCGAGCTGCCTCCCACCCCATTGTTCGAGTTCCTTGGGAGAGGTTATCACGAAACGGCAGGCAACTTACTGCAGAGAGGAGGACCGGATCGGCTCTCGTTCTCTAGTGGCAAATCCGCTCTGATAAAAAAAATAGAGATTAGTGACTGGCGCTTTTCGGTCACGAGAAGAGAAGGTCATTGGATGATTTAACATCTCTTTTCGCCTAGTGTTAATGAAAAAAAATATAATATTCCTAGTGTTAATGAAAAAACAATATAATTTTCAAAGCTCTGTAGGAAAAAATATTATAAATTTCCTAGCGTTTTTTCTGCTGAGGACCCGCCATCCTCACAGGCCTTCATCTATGACGTAATAATTGGGGGGTGGGGGTGGCACAGTCGGTAGCGCACCAGGCTCGTAATCTGTAGTTCCCAGGTTCGAGTCCCAGCTGGGTCAGCGTTGAGATTTATCTCCGCAAAATTTCCCCTCCCTGCCCATGGTCAGTAGGGGACACCGATGGGCTTGAAAAGGCCGCCGTCCGTCGGATGGGACGTTAAGCCGTGGCTCCGTGTGCGGGAGAGCCATACTCTGTGCACGTTAAAGAACACGCTGGATGGCCTTGACGGGAGGCTACCATCTGTCTCCCAACAGCTGTTCCAATGGGTCCCTTCTCCCAACCTTCTCTGAGCCTTCGGGGTCCTTGTGGCCTGGCCATTTAGCCCATGGTGTGCAGAAAAGTGCCGCTCAGAGGTAAAACAACCTAACATTAATGAACACGCTGGATGGCCTTGACGGGAGACTACCATCTTTCTCCCAACAGCTGTTCCAATGGGTCCCCTCCTCCAACCGTCTCTGAGCCTTCGGGGTCCATATGACCTGGCCATTTAGCCCATGGTGTGCAAAAAAGTGCAGCTCAGAGGTAAAACAACCCAACCCAACTCAAATGTTTAGGATGGCGAAATATTTTAAAAGATGAACAGGCAGTTATTGAGATGATGTAGAATTAAGACAATGATATTGCGCGGTAATTTTAATAAATCGATGGTTTTGTAGATCACAAATTCATTGAGTTGTACATCACCTGTCAATTAAACAATTATCGTTGATCTAAGTGATCATTGGCTGATGTACAGGCAATCAATAACACAATGAACCAATAATCTATGGTACACTCTTCGCGCTGATGAATTGGAAGAAACGAATTCTTCTATTTTCTGCTGCTATTTTATTTTGATCACCATCTTCTCCTGGTGATGTGTCCGCTACAGAAGTGGGGATGGAAAAGAAAAGAACACATTTTTCTTTTTTGAGAAATTATGTTCGCTAATTTTTTAAAATTTTTTTTCTCCTCCGTTCTGAGACTTTAAATGAAAACATTCTTTGCAATATCTAATGATAAATAGCTGATTGTAATTGATTGAGTTAGCCAAGGGGTAGTTCAGGTAGATCTCAGATACAGTCGCTCAAAAAAGTATCGGAACATTATGGATGATTACAGAATTTAGAAAAAATATCTGGCAACGATTTTTTTAGAAATTAGTGATCTGGCAACCTTCGTGTCACGTGATTACAGAATTCAGGAAAAATATCTGGAGCGTGTACAGCAACTGTACACGCTCCAGTTACCGTTCACAGCAAACTGGAGCGTGTGCAGTTACTGCACACGCTCCAGTTTGCTGTGAACGGTAACTGCACATGCTCAATATTTCCGTGAGTGAGCCCACACGATCTAGTATCAAAGTAATATGGGTTGGGTTGGGTTGTTTTACCTCTGAGCGGCACCAAAGTAATATGACCACCTACAGTCGCTCAAAAAAATATCCGAACACCATGGTTGATTACAGAATTCAGAAAAAATATATGGCAACGATTTTTTTTTAGAAATTAGTGATCTGGCAACCTTCGTGCCACGTGACACGAAGGTTGCCAGATCACTAATTTCTAAAAAAATCGTTGCCAGATATTTTTTTCCTAAATTCTGTAATCATCCATAATGTTCGGATATTTTTTTTTGAGCAACTTTACGTTACGAACTTTCAGATCCAATAGGTTCATCGACTTCGGAGGTCAGATTTCGACCTACGTGGCCTAGAAAAGTGGAAAATAGGGTCTAGGGGTATTTCGGGTAGATCTAAGAAAAATTAACAACTTTTTGATTTTTTTTAATACTCGTCGGTACTTCAGAAACTTTCTAGTACACCATTTATTGCATTGATGTTTAGATTTTTATATTAATGTTCGCTTTTTTATTCTAAACTGATAGGTAATGCAAGACGACGAAAACTGTGGGGGGTGCGCAACAGTTTTTGCAGTCTTGCTTAACGGTTTTTTGAGACCCTTGAGAATTTCTTTAAAGGGTACTCAAAAAACCGTTTTAAAATGTCGTGGCCGAGTGGTTAGCGCGCTTGGCTACTGATCTACGGGACCTGGGTTCGAGCCCCGGGTAAGGCATGGATGTTCGTGTTGTTTTCTGCTGAGGTCCTGCCATCCTCTCAGATCTTCTACTGTGCATATAAACTGACAGGCTCCTGTCAGACCTCTGTGGCAAGCAGCTGCTTGAGGGGGTATTTATTTATTGATTTATTATTCAAATCAAAGGATAGATCAAAATAGATTTGAAATGTCTTTAAAATTAATTCAAACATTTAAAATAATAAATAAATAAAAATAAATACTCCCTCAAGCAGCTGCTTGCCACAGAGGTCTGACAGGAGCCTGTCAGTTTGTATGCCACAGTAGGAGATCTGAGAGGATGGCAGGACCTCATTTTTTAAATTTATTTAAATGTAATTTTTGACATTAAAAGGCATCATCATGGGACCGTTCATATATAATAGTAGAAATCATAATGGAAAGGTCAGAACAAATTTCACCAATGGCAATACGGAAGTGTAATGAGAAATAATCAACCACTTACTTGATCATTTTTGATTGACCAGAAGCCAAATTCTCATCTTTTCCTTCCCAATTAAAACAAAATGCAGCATCTACAAAAACACATCCGCATACTGTCTCCTGGAAGAGATCCATTTCAAAGGACATGTTTAGACAAGTCTAACCCTCTCTTTACCTCTCGCGAGGAGAGTGAGGCGACAGTCGTCTTGAATGCCGCATCGAATTCGACTCTCCCTCTCTGTCTGCTCACTCATCTCCTTAATCCAATCAATGGGGCATCACGCTCTTCACAAGAGCATCTCAACTGTTACTATAGCAACTACGTCTCGCGTAAATGGTCAGAGTTAACGGTGACTCATTCACAAAGAAGGGTCTTTTTTTTTACACTTGATGGACTAAATGGCCAGGTCACAAGGGCCCGAAGGGGCTGGGAAAGGTGTGTGTGGGGGGGGAGACTATAATTAGGAGACAGACAGTCAGCCGGACAGTCAGGAGACTATAATTAGGAGACAGACAGTCGAAGGCCTTTCAGCGGGTTTTTAACGTGCACCGTTTTGGAAACAATGATAGGAGGCAGTCTTTTCAAGATAGTTTCCCCTTTTCTCAAAAAGGTCAAGCATGGGTTAAAGGAGAAAATCTTGACGCAGGCACAGAGGGTTTCGTGAAGGTACAAAGATCAGAATTTACGTCATTTTCCGAGTGGTTAGCAGCTTGGCTACTAATCTAAGGGACCTGGGTTCGAGCCCCGGGTAAGGCACGGATGTGTGTGTGTTGTTTTACTGCTGAGGTCCTGCCATCCTCTCAGATCTCCTACTGTGGCATATAAACTGACAGGCTCCTGTCAGACCTCTGTGGCAAGCAGCTGCTTGAGTGGGTATTTATTTTTATTATAGGTTGATAACCAAAAATAAATAAAATTTGCATTTACATTAGAATATTCCTAGTTTACAGAAATAATGGCAATCTCATAGTTTACAGATGTGACAAATAGGGTTTTTGGCTATGGGATTTTTGAAACAACCAAAATTTTATAATAATTACGGACGAAATTCCAAAGAATATCAAATTCCCTACCTATTTATTTCTTCCCTACCTATTTATTCTTTTGGAATTTCTTTCGAAATTCCAAAGAATATCAAATTCCCTACCTATTTAACTTGCTTCCTAGAGAAATAGTTAACTTAAAAAAAATTTGCGATATTAAAGAAAAATTATTTCAGTGGTTGATGAAAAAGTGATGCTTTTAATTTGGAAACTTTCATCATTTTGTCGGTTTCCTTTTTCGTTTATTCTTTTTTTCTTTTCTCCATCATTTTATGTACTACTGATGTAATCTAAATCATATCTGTCACATTCTCGCTGATAAGCTTCGGCTTAGTGGAATTTTTTATGTAAATTAATTATAGATAATAATTATTGAGAATAACTTTGAATTTGAATTTGAAAAAAAAAAGACTCCTTTCGCAGTTTGCATATTGTTTTCGATGTAAATTATTTTTCTGTTGAGGCCTTGCTTTCTTTGCGGATTTCCTTTATGGAAAACCAATTGATGAGGAAGTAGACAATGGATTTACTAGTTTGTCACCCCGATAGAATTTAATATTTTCGTCGTCGCAATCGAATTGAACCTTAAGATTTCAAAAAATATTTTCTGTGCATATTAGCCTTTAATCCGTGCATATCCACGAAAAATAGTCTTTCAAGGAGCAATGTATATCATTTATTATATTATTAATGTTTCTAATGGGAGATTATAGATTATCAGTGACTGCGCACGACATTTTGACACCCCAATCGAATTTACTATTTTCCCACATCACAAGCGAATTTACTATTTTGCTACCTCAATCTAATTAACTATTTTCTGACATCATAATAGAATTTACTATTTTTGCAAACCCAATAGAATTTACTATTTTTGCAAACCCAATAGAATTTACCCTTTTTTGACACCACGATCGAATTTACTATTTTTGAAATCTAAATCGAATTTACTATTTTTTGACACCACAATCGAATTTTTCTATTTTTGAAATCTAAATCGAATTTACTATTTTTTGACACCACAATCAAATTTACTATTTTTGCAATCTAAATCGAATTTACTATTTTTTGACACCACGATCGAATTTACTATTTTTGTAATCTAAATCGAATTTACTATTTTTTGATACCCCAATCGAATTTACTATTTTTTGACACCACGATCGAATTCACTATTTTTGAAATCTAAATTGAATTTACTATTTTTGAAATCTAAATCGAATTTACTATTTTTTGACACCACGATCAAATTTACTATTTTGCAATCTAAATCGAATTTACTATTTTTTGACACCCCAATCGAATTTACTATTTTTGCAATCTAAATCGAATATACTATTTTTTGACACCACAATCGAATTTACTATTTTTGCAATCTAAATCGAATTTACTATTTTTGACACCACGATCGAATTTACTATTTTTGCAATCTAAATCGAATTTACTATTTTTTGACAACACGATCGAATTTACTATTTTTTGCAATCTAAATCGAATTTACTATTTTTTGACACCCCAATCGAATTTACTATTTTTTGACACCACGATCGAATTTACTATTTTTGAAATCTAAATCGAATTTACTATTTTTTGACACCACGATCGAATTTACTATTTTTGAAATCTAAATCGAATTTACTATTTTTTGACACCCCAATCGAATTTACTATTTTTGCAATCTAAATCGAATATACTATTTTTTGACACCACAATCGAATTTACTATTTTTGCAATCTCAATAGAATTTACTATTTTCTGACATCACAATCGATTTTACTACATTTGCTACTCCAGTCGAAATCACTATTTTTGACACCCCAATCGAATTTACTATTTTTATTGGTGTGCAGTGGCCAGATGCAGTAGATGTAGCTCAGGACAGATACACTTGGAGAACTAAATTGCACGGTCTGGTTGGACTTCAGTAGCCCATGGCTGCTTGAGGATGATGATGATGATGATAATCGAAATTACTATATTTGCGACCAAAATTAAATTTACTATTTTTGTTCTCAGTTGAATTATTGTGTTTGCCACCTAAATCGAATGAACAAATTTCATCGTCACAATCGAATCAACAAATTTCATCGTTACAATCGAATCAACAAATTTCATCGTTATATCGAATCAACAAATTTCATCGTTACAATCGAATCAACAAATCTCATCGTTATAATCGAATTTACTACCTTTTCCCTAAATGGAATTTAGTTTTGCCCCCCGATTGATTTTATTATTATCATCGCTGTAATCGAATTAAACCTTAACAATTCAGAAAAGAATTTCTGTGTATATTACTCTTTCACCCGTACAAATTTCACCAGAACACGAATTTTATAGTGCATTTATATATTTCTGTGAAGAAATAATTCGATATTAGTCACGTGATTATTATCACAAAAGCTTTCATCGGAAAGTTAAGCACTCTGGTACAGTCGCTCAAAAAAGTATCCGAACACTATGGTTGATTACAGAATTCAGAAAAAATATCTGACAACGATTTTTTTAGAAATTAGTGATCTGGCAACCTTCGTGTCACGTGACACGAAGGTTGCCAGATGACTAATTTCTAAACAAAATCGTTGCCAGATATTTTTTCTGAATTCAGAAATCAACCATAGTGTTCGGATACTTTTTTAATACATATAATGCGTATGAATATATGTATAATGCAATGAATATGGAGCGTGTGCAATTACCGTTCACAGCAAACTGGATCGTGTGAGCTCACAAAAAAATGGATCGTGTGGGCCCACTCACGGAAATATTGAGCGTGTGCAGTTACCGTTCACAGCAAACTGGAGCGGTTGCGGTTAATGTTCACAGCACATTGGATCGTGTGAGCTCACAAAAACCTGGATCGTGTGGGCCCACTCACGGAAATATTGAGCGTGTGCAGTTACCGTTCACAGCAAACTGGAGCGTGTGCAGTAACTGCACACGTTCCAGTTTGCTGTGAACGGTAACTGGAGCGTGTACAGTTGCTGTACACGCTCCAGATAATTTTCCTGAATTCTGTAATCACGTGACACAAAGGTTGCCATATTACAAATTTCTAAAAAAATCGTTTCCAGATATTTTTCTGAATTCTGTAATTAACCATAGTGTTCGGATACTTTTTTGAGCGACTGTACATAATCATTGAAGGCACTCGAAGATCCACCACTCCTTGAAACGAAGAGAAGATGGAGGAACTACTTAATTCAGAAAACGGATTCCGACCATAAAACCATTCCCAGACCCTCCTAATCCCAAGAGAGAGTCATCTATCAGTCTCTTTGTAAAGCTCGAGGCAGAAATTTTCAGCTCACTGAATGCCCCACATCGCACACCTCGAGTTGAAGAAGCATCATCGTCAGTACACATTGGAGGAGAAGACAGCATTCCAGAGACTAGGCGAGTTGCTACTTTGAAGCTGGACAAGCGTGTGAGCGGCCTTCAAGTCAGTCAGCTTCAGCTGTGGGGCAGAGAGAGAGAGCCTTGCAAGGTGGCTGCTTGGGAGCACTGCCTCAGGTGGGCCTAATCGCATCTCTACGGGAACCGTTGCTCCGCTAAACGCACTCTTAGGACATGGCTACACAGAAAGTGGTTTGTGCGCTTCACCGTTATGAGCATCACCAAACTTTCCGGCGTTTTAAAATGAACCTATACTAACAAGGAGGTGGCCTCACAGCGAACTGGATAACGTTCTGCACTACTGTTCTCTGTATGGCCATACTATTATTCGAAGTATGTTGCTTGGCTACAGGGGAGGGAGAATACACTCTGTAGGAGGGGGATACATCTAGTGCACTGGAGTTAACGGAAATATCAGGAATAGAAACAAAGTTCCTTGAGACATTCCAGTTTTATTTTTATATCTGATTTTGTTTAAGGAATGTTTGCTAATGGGAACAAAAAAATGTTAAAGTAGATTAGAGAAGGACACGATTCTTCCGAAGCTTTTGCATTTCGTGTTTGCTGTTTGCACCACAATATGTTGATTGTGCGGATCATTCATTTTTTTAGTAACCAAATTCTTTATGTAAATGCACGTTTCAAATTCGGGAATAATCCAAATCTTTCGCTTGGAATGAAGCGAGAAGCGACAATTTGTCGAGGTACAGTCGCTCAAAAAAAATATCCGAACACTATGGTTGATTACAGAATTCAGAAAAAATATCTGGCAACGATTTTTTTAGAAATTAGTGATCTGGCAGCCTTCGTGTCACGTGATTACAGAATTCAGGAAAAATATCTGGAGCGTGTACAGCAACTGTACACGCTCCAGTTACCGTTCACAGCAAACTGGAGCGTGTGCAGTTACTGCACACGCTCCAGTTTGCTGTGAACGGTAACTGCACACGCTCAATATTTCCGTGAGTGAGCCCACACGATCTAGTATCAAAATAATATGACCACCTACAGTCGCTCAAAAAATTATCCGAACACTATGGTTGATTACAGAATTCAGAAAAAATATATGGCAACGATTTTTTTAGAGATTAGTGATCTGGCAACCTTCGTGTCACGTGATTACAGAATTCAGGAAAAATATCTGGAGCGTGTACAGCAACTGCACACGCTCAATATTTCCGTGAGTGAGCCCACACGATCTAGTATCAAAATAATATGACCAACTACAGTCGCTCAAAAAATTATCCGAACACTATGGTTGATTACAAAATTCAGAAAAAATATATGGCAACGATTTTTTTAGAGATTAGTGATCTGGCAACCTTCGTGTCACGTGATTACAGAATTCAGGAAAAATATCTGGAGCGTGTACAGCAACTGTACACGCTCCAGTTACCGTTCACAGCACTCTGGAGCGTGTGCAGTTACTGCACACGCTCCAGTTTGCTGTGAACGGTAACTGCACACGCTCAATATTTCTGTGAGTGAGCCCACACGATCTAGTATCAAAATAATATGACCACCTACAGTCGCTCAAAAAAAATATCCGAACACTATGGTTGATTACAGAATTCAGAAAAAATATCTGGCAACGATTTTTTTAGAGATTAGTGATCTGGCAACCTTCGTGTCACGTGACACGAAGGTTGCCAGATCACTAATAAGTAAACGATCAAGTAACGTTATAAGTAACGATATAAGTAAACGATCAAGATAATTGTGCTGCCAATAATGAAATAAAACAGTAAAAAATAGTGTTTTACAAGTATAATTATTTTAGTAGAAACATTAAATTATATCTGAAAACAAACTACCTCTCAAAACGAGACCTCAGCAGAAAGACAACAAAATCAGAAAAAAAAAACAAATTTCTCTTTATCGTGGATTAAAACCTAGATCTCATTTATTCTACAATGAAACAAACAGCCCAATTACAAAACTTCGATTTTGGGGCGGGGGTGGCTCAGTCGGTAGCGCGCCAGGCTCGTAACCTGTAGTTCCCAGGTTCGAGTCACAGCTGGGTCAGCGTTGAGATTTATCTCCGCAAAATTCCCCGCCCTGCCCACGGTCAGTAGGGGACACCGATGGGCTTGGAAAGGCCGCCGTCCGTCGGATGGGCCGCTAAGCCGTGGCCCCGTGTGCGGGAGAGAGCCATACCCTGTGGACGTTAAAGAACACACTGGATGGTCTTGACGGGAGGCTAACATCTGTCTCCCAACAGCTGTTCCAGTGGGTCTCCTCCCCCAACCTTCTCTGAGCCTTCGGGGTCCATGTGACCTGGCCATTTAGCCCATGGTGTGCAAAAAAAGTGCCGCTCAGAGGTAAAACAACCCAACCCAACAAAACGTCGAAAGAAAGTTTCATTATAAAGATTCTAGCTAGTGTAAACACTAGGAAACAGAAACTTCACACGAATGACCATTTCTGAACAAAAAACAGACATCTCTCAATTAAAGTTGGCATCTAATCTTTCCTTGAGCCATTGCCAACCATGAGAAAAAGGGGGGAAACTGTGTGAGAACTACCAAATTGTTCAGACTATTCTATAGACAGCCCCTAAAAGCTTCACCTGCCTTTAGTCCTTTAGAATATTGAACTGCCGAAGAGGGCATTACTGTCAATGGTCATTAGGGCAAAGTGTGGCGGCTTTCCGACCACACGCTATGCTTGGCAAGCGGCGAACGGCCACTGGAGGTGAGAATGGCAGTGGGAGGAGTCCGCTCCTGCTCCGTACATGGGCAAGGAAGATGGGTGCCCACTGCCCATTGTCCACTACAAGGTCGACCTGTTCAGAAGCCCTGGACCCGCGGGGTGAACAAGATCTTTACAAAATCCGTTGCTATTCTTCTGGTCGACCCCAAGCGATATGTTGATGAAAAGGCGAGAACAGATTTAGTCGTTCAGTTTGTTGGTCCCTTTCATGCAGACGAACGATTTGGAGTTGTTCAGAAGTTAAGCTGATTTCATGTGTCAATTTAACAGGAACGTAGTGTTTTTATTACGGATGTAGTTTGTAAAGCAGTATAATAAGACTATTGAAAAACTGAATGGTGTTCATGTGGGTCTCCCACATGAACACTCATTTGTGAGCTCACAAAATCTTGGATCGTGTGGACCCACTCACAGAAATATTGAGCGTGTGCAGTTACCGTTCACAGCAAACTGGAGCGGTTGCGGTTAATGTTCACAGCACATTGGATCGTGTGAGCTCACAAAAACCTGGATCGTGTGGGCCCACTCACGGAAATATTGAGCGTGTGCAGTTACCGTTCACAGCAAACTGGAGCGGTTGCGGTTAATGTTCACAGCACATTGGATCGTGTGAGCTCACAAAAACCTAGATCGTGTGGGCCCACTCACAGAAATATTGAGCGTGTGCAGTTACCGTTCACAGCAAACTGGAGCGTGCACAATTGCTTCCATTTTGGGTTTTTTTTTTGTGGCATAAGATGCCAAAGGCTTTATGTCAGACGCCTTATAAAGCAGTAATCACTTCCAAACGAAAATATAACAGTTTTAAAAACGAAGCAGTCAATAGTTTAATTCAGATGCGGATTATATTGGACTATACAAGTAATGGTTGGTTATAAAATAAATAAATACCCGTCTCTCCCCCCCCCCCCCCAAAAAAAAAAACAGCTGCTTGTCACAGAGGTCTGACAGGAGCCTGTTAATACGACACGATAGAAGGTCTGTGAGGATGGCGGGACCTCAGCAGAAGAACAACACAAACATCCATGCCTTACCCGGGGCTCGAACCCTCGCCCCTTTGATTAGGAGCCTAGCGTGCTAACCACTCGGACACTGGACGGCTATGGTTGGTTTACTGGTCACCAAGGGGCGGGGGTGGCTCAGTCGGTAGCGCGCCAGGCTCGTAATCTGTAGTTCACAGGTTCGAGTCCCAGCTGGGTCAGCGTTGAGATTTATCTCCGCAAAATTCCCCGCCATGCCCACGGTCAGTAGTGGACACCGATGGCCTTGGAAAGGCCACCGTCCGTCGGATGGGACGTTAAGCCGTGGCCCCGTGTGCGGGAGAGACATACCCTGTGCACGTTAAAGAACACGCTGGATGGCCTTGACGGGAGGCTACCATCTGTCTCCCAACAGCTGTTCCAGTGGGTCCCCTCCCCCAACCTTCTCTGAGCCTTCGGGGTCCTTGTGACCTGGCCATTTAGCCCATGGTGTGCAAAAAAGTGCCGCTCAGAGGTAAAACAACCCAACCCAACCCTGGTCACCAATTAATTTCAGCAACAGTTTCAGTTTCTCAGACCCTTTGACGTAATATCGATTAGGGCAGATATTTCGGGAACGGCAGCCGAGAAGTGTTTGCTGTTCTATTAACGACGCTGCTGTGTCAAAGAGTCAACTTATATTTACACTCACTGAAAATAATTTTCTTGTAAAAATCTTCCCCCGTACAAAATACTAAAATGCGAATATAATTAACACGTATGCCACTATACAAGGTTTAGATGTAATATATCAAAATATTATATACTTCTATTAAATTCGTTTCAAATGCTTTTAAATATTAACGACGGTTTATTTCAGTAATTAAACATTTAACAATAAATAAAAATAAATAAAATAAATACCCCCTCAAGCAGCTGCTTGCCACAGAGGTCTGACAGGAGCCTGTCAGTTTATATGCCATAGTAGAAGGTCTGTGAGGATGGCAGGACCTCAGCAGAAAAACGACACATACATCCATGCCTTACCCGGGGCTCGAACCCAGGTCCCTTAGATCAGTATCCAAGCGCGCTAACCACTCGGCCATGGGACGATCACCAGATGAAAATCGAAGGTCCCTTACATCCCCACCCTCTTTCAAACAAGCTTTTATCATTAAAGGTGTGCACGAATAAATTACGATTAAAGAATAAATATGCATGAATTAATTACGATTAAATGTGTCATACTCAATGTGACACTATGAAATGTACTTAACTTACTTAATATACTTAGTACTTTAGTTCTAAACGTACTACTTAAATGTGACAAACTAATGATTAAAGAGTAGATGTTCATTAATTAATTACGATTAAAGAATCGATGCGCATTAATTAATTACGATTAAAGAATAGACGTGCATGAATTAATTATGATTAAAGAATAGGTGCGTATGAATTAATTGCGATTAAAGAATAGATACCCATTAGTTAATTACGATTAAAGAATAGACGTCCATGAATTAATTACGATTAAAGAATAGACGCGTATGAATTAATTATGATTAAAGAACAAATGCGTATGAATTAATTACGATTAAAGAATAGATGTGAATGAATTAATTACGATTAAAGAATAGACGTCCATGAATTAATTACATTAAAGAATAGATGTAAATCAATTAATTACGATTAAGAATAGACGTGCGTGAATTAATTACATTAAAGAACAGATGTTCGCGTGGAAGAAGGCCGTGAATTTTTTTTACCCGGGCCAGATCTTGGAAAACATTTAGTAGGGGGGAGGAGAGGGGATGATATGATTCCATTGAATCCGATCATACCAGAATGACATTCTGATGGAGTTTTCTCCTCTTTTCTAGCTTCTTTTAAAAAAAAACTTTTTCAAAATATTTATAATATATAAGTATATTATTTTTCTCGCCTCCGGTCTGGTCATAAAAATTCTCAGGGGATGGAGGGGCGAAGAATTATGTCTATCGAGATGCGAAAGTATCCTGGCTTTCGCAATAAACCTAACCGGTCTTAGCAGTTAGGGCAATAGTCTGTAGTTTCCAGGTTCGGGTCCAGGCTGTACCAGCGTTGAAATTTATCTTTGCAAGCCCCATCCTGCGCTCCGTGAGAAAAGGGACACCGATGGGCTAGGAAAGGCTGCTGTCCGTTGGATGGGACGTTAAGGCGTGACCCCGAGTGTGGGAGAGCCATACTCTGTGCACCTTAAAGAACACGCTGGAAGTTCTCCAGTGAGTCCCCTCCCCCAACCTTCTCTGATCGAGACCTACATTAATAAAGACGGCACTTGATCAAATTTTTTCTTCTGATGCCGATCCGGATATGGGGCGGGGGTGCTCAGTCGGTAGCGCGCCAGGCTCGTAATCTGTAGTTCCCAGGTTCGAGTCCCAGCTGGGTCAGCGTTGAGATTTATCTCCGCAAAATTCCTCGCCCTGCCCACGGTCAGTAGGGGACACCGATGGACTTGGAAAGGCCGCCGTCCGTCGGATGGGACGTTAAGCCGTGGCCCCATGTGCGGGAGAGCCATCCCTATGCACATTAAAGAACACGCTGGATGGCCTTGACGGGAGGCTACCATCTGTCTCTCCCAACAGCTGTTCCAGTTGGTCCTCTCCCCCAAATTTCTCTGAGCCTTCGGGGTCCATGTGACCTGGCTATTTAGCCCATGGTGTGCAAAAAAGTGCCGCTCAGATGTAAAACAACCCAACCCAACCCAACCGATCCGGATAATCGTAGCTCCATCGTACAGCAAGATCCCATCATACCACGAAAAAAAAACCATACACTAAAAATTCCTCAGATGTTTCTTCCGTTGGCAGGGAAAGTTGATCACGTGCTTGAATCCATCTTGTTCACTGTTGCAAAGAAAGCTCGAGATCATCGCACGAGTCGCTCTAGCACTGGCAACAATGACAAAATGGCCTTCGAGCCAGGCAACAGCTGGCAACAATAGCGCGATCGTGGAGCTGGCCTTCGAGCTCAAGAAGCAGAGTAGAGCCAAGCGAGCGAGATTTGCCGGGACTTTGGTTTTTGCACGCCTCTCGGGAAGGAAGTTGCCAAGCCCACCAGACTCGGAGCCAGACTAACGGAGGGAGCAGTGGCGACTTGCGGACCAAGCTCGAGGCCGCCGACCGCAAAACACGACATCCGCTGCTCGGACGGCAAATGTAAAGGCAGCTTCCTAGCACGCTGGAGATCGACCACACACTAGTCTCTCCCCCCCGTCCCCCCACCGAGTCACTGCTTCCTAAACTGCACTTCCTAAACGATGAAATAGGAAACGGAAGAAAGGCTTAATGACGACACGGTCGCAGTTGCGGTTATGTGCATTCGCTCTATTTGTGGTCATCAGGAGACGAAAAGCCCTCAAGCAGAATTTTGAGCAAAAATTAATAAGCCTACAGAATGGTTTATGAATACGTAATCGGCATTTATTTTACTCTTTATGTTCGGCTGTTTTATTACTGAGCCAGTGTTTTGTTTTGTACACAATGAACGTCACACAGATTCTTGCTACAGAGGTCTGTAGAGTAGGATTGTCGGCCTATGAGGAAGGGGAAAGCCTCAAGTGTGGATAAGTAAAGAGGATTC
Source organism: Ryuthela nishihirai (assembly GCA_038380435.1). Lineage (NCBI taxonomy): Eukaryota > Metazoa > Arthropoda > Arachnida > Araneae > Heptathelidae > Ryuthela > Ryuthela nishihirai. The sequence continues at coordinate 71,602,044 of JAWZYU010000001.1, forward strand.
ACTTGACAGATTAGGAGATAGACTGAATCCACTTGACAGATTAGGAGATAGACTGAATCCACTTGACAGATTAGGAGATAGACTGAATCCACTTGACAGATTAGGAGATAGACTGAATCCACTTGACAGATTAGGAGATAGACTGAATCCACTTGACAGATTAGGAGATAGACTGAAGTCTCCAGTTAAAACCATCCAGCGTGTTTTTTAACGTATATGTAGTATGGGTTGGGCTGTTTTATTTCTGAGTGTATTGGGTCGTTTTACCTCGGACACAAGGACTACCAGGGCTCAGAGAAGGTTTGGGGAAGTGGACACACTGGACAGCTATTAGGAAGGAGACAGGTGGAAACCTGTCGTCTAGACTATCCAGTGTTTCTTTAAAGTGCACACAAGGTATGGCTCTCCTACATAAGGGACCACAGCTTTATGTCTCATCCGACATAAGGCGGTTTTTCCAAGCTCATCCGGGCCGCCTACTGAGCGGTGTTTAAAAAATGTCATGTTGGTTTGGTTTACCTCTGAGAGGCACTTTTTTCCTACTCGCTATGGGCTAAATGGCCAGGTCAGAAGGATCCAAAGGGCTCAGAGAAAATTGGGTGAAGGGGACCCACTGGACAGCTGTTAGCCTTCCATCAGGCCCATCCAGCGTGTTCTTTGACGTTGCATAGAGTATATAGTTCTCCCACACACGGAACCAAGACATTACGCCCCATCCGACGGACGGCGGCCTTCCCAAGTCCATCGGTATCCCCTTTTTGACCGAGGGCAGGGTTAAGATTGAGAGGAGATTACTCTCGACGATAGGGGGCGGGGATGGCTCAGTCGGTAACGCGCCAGGCTCGTAATCTGTAGTTCCCAGGTTCGAGTCCCAGCTGGGTCAGCATTGAGATTTATTTCCGCTAAATTCCACGCCCTTCCCATGGTCAGTAGGGGCCACCGATGAGCTTGGAAAGGCCACCTCCTGTTGGATGGGACGTTAGGCCGTGTACGGGAGAACCATGCTCTGCGCACGTTAAAGAACACGTTGGACAGCCTTGACGGGAGGCTACCATCTGTCTCCTAACTACTGTTTCAGTGGGCCCCCTCACCCAACCTTCTCTGAGCCTTCGGGGCCCTTGTGACCTACCCATTTAGCCCATGGTGAGCAAAAAAGTGCCGCTCAGAGGTAAAACAACCCAACTCTCGACGATTGCACAAGTGGGACTCGAAACTGGGAAATGCAGAGCCTCGCGCGCTGCAGACTGAGTCACCCCCGCTCCTAAAAATTTGAAAGAGGTTGAGAGGCTTTGGGTTGGGTTGTTTTACCTCTGAGCGGCACTTTTTTGCACACCATGGGCTAAATGGCCAGGTCACATGGACCCCGAAGGCTCAGAGAAGGTTGGGGGAGGGGACCCACTGTAACAGCTGTTGGGAGACAGATGGTAGCCTTCAGTCAAGGCTATCCAGCGTGTTCTTTAACGTGCACAGGGTATGGCTCTCCCACACACGGGGCCATGGCTTAACGTCCCATCCGACGGACGGCGGCCTTCCCAAGTCCATCGGTGTTCCCTACTGATCGTGGGCAGGGCGGGGAATTTTGCGGAGATAAATCTCAACGCTGACCCAGCTGGGACTCGAACCTGGGAACTACAGATTACGAGCCAGGCGCGCTACCGACTGAGCACCCCCGCCCCAATTGAGAGGCATGTCCCGCACTTTAAACACAACTTTGTACACTACCATTATATTTCTCGACTAAATGAACAGTCATCTCCACGTGAATAATAATAATAATAACAAAAATTGTGACTTAAATTTTAGAGGTTAAGATTCCGTGAGGTGAAGGTGAGGTTATCCAGGTCATGTGTGCAAGGTCACACTTTCTCGCAGCAAGGTTTGCCCTTATTGATGCTGAATGTGTATTGTGAAGTATTGGGATTCGACGGTCGGAACCCCAAGGCCACAAGATAAAGGCCGTGCGGCCAAAAACCGTTATCTTGGTGTCATTGGTGATGACCCTAGAAGCATTTGTTTGTAAAGGTGTCATCTTGTTTTGATTGTGAAGACATACTTTGGACTAAACTCGTGGCATGCTGATCAACAAACATGCGGATGAAAAGGGGAGAATTTGAAATTGATCCGAGGGTTGGGTTGGGTTGTTTTACCTCTGAGCGGCACTTTTTTGCACAACATGGGCTAAATGGCCAGGTCACATGGACCCCGAAGGCTCAGAGAAGGTTAGGCGAGGGGACCCACTGGAACAGCTGTTGGGAGACAGATGGTAGCCTCCCGTCAAGGCCATCCAGCGTGTTTTTTAACGTTGGGTTGTTTTACCTCTGAGCGGCACTTTTTTGCACACCATGGGCTAAATGGCCAGGTCACATGGACCCCGAAGGCTCAGAGAAGGTTGGGGGAGGGGACCCACTGGAACAGCTGTTGGGAGACAGATGGTAGCCTCCCGTCAAGGCCATCCAGCGTGTTCTTTAACGTTGGGTTGTTTTACCTCTGAGCGGCACTTTTTTGCACACCATGGGCTAAATGGCCAGGTCACATGGACCCCGAAAGCTCAGAGAAGGTTGGGGGAGGGGACCCACTGGAACAGCTGTTGGAGGACAGATGGTAGCCTCCCGTCAAGGCCATCCAGCGTGTTCTTTAACGCTGGGTTGTTTTACCTCTGAGCGGCACTTTTTTGCACACCATGGGCTAAATGGCCAGGTCACATGGACCCCGAAGCTCAGAAGAAGGTTGGGGGAGAGGACACACTGGAACAACTGTTGGGAGACAGATGGTAGCCTTCCGTCAAGGCCATCCAGTGTGTTCTTGATCGTGCACAGGGTATGGCTCTCCCGCACACGGGGCCACGGTTTCACGTCCCATCCAACTGGAGGTGGCCTTTCCAAGCTCATCGGTGGCCCCTACTGACCATGGGAAGGGCGTGGAATTTAGCGGAAATAAATCTCAATACTGACTCAGCTGGGACTCGAACCTGGGAACTACAGATTACGAGCCTGGCGCGCTACCGACTGAGCCACCCCCGCCCCATTGGTCCGAGGTAATAAAAACAGACCACAAAGATTTTCAAATTGTGGCTGCAAAGATTCAGACTTAAAATCTCGACCACTAAATTTATTTCGTATATATGACAATCACTGTACTCTAAATAAATTACGGGCGGGGGTGGCTCAGTCGATAGCGCGCCAGGCTCGTAATCTGTAGTTCCTAGTTTCGAGTCCCAGTTGAGTCAGCGTTGAGATTTATCTCCGCAAAATTCCCCGCCATGCCCACGGTCAGTAGGGAACACCGATGGGCTTGGAAAGGCCGCCGTCCGTCGGATGGAACGTTAAGCCGTGACTCCGTGTGCGGGGTGGCCTTGTGCACGTTAAGAACACGCTGGATGGCTTTGACGGGAGGCTACCATCTGTTTCCTAACAGCTGTTCCAGTGTGTCCCCTCCCCCAACCTTCTCTGAGCCTTCGGGGTCCATATGACCCTGGCCATTTAGCCCATGGTGTGCAAAAAAGTGCCGCTCAGAGGTAAAACAACCCAACCCTAAATAATTTAGTATTTTTTATTCTTAACCAGAACGATTTGCGAATTTCAACATTTTTCATTTACTGGTTACTTTCCGCCTGGCCGATATCAGCCGCAATTAATTTTGTTAATATGTAACGAGATCTGGCAACAAGCAGGGAAAAATCTGTTGGAAGCAGGCTAGGGTTCAGCTGTGCGTTTGCTCCATGGAGGTAGGAAAACAGGGACGCGCCTTATCTCTTGAAAATCGTAACCGAGCGTCGCCATATTGTCGCTACTTGTAATCTTGCTATCACTGTGTTAAAGAACGACAGATTGCATTGGAAAAAAAAGGGGATTTGTGCGTTTGATTACAGTAATGAACTTGCGACAATTGACTACAGAATATATTACAATTGACGTGCAGCGTGCGGCTTACTGAGTAGCAAGAACATGGCTACCGCCGTTCTGCGCAGTTACACTAGCGACCTCTGTTAAGATATAGAAAGGGCGACTCCCCCCCTCCTACCTCCATGGTTTGCTCAGGTCGTTGCTGACGTCATCGCGCGCGCTCTCATATCCCGTGGCTTCATTTCTACGCAAGCTATCGAGATTATTTCTGTTTCGACCGATTTTAGTCCCCGAGGTATTCGACCGAATGATATTAAATTTCGTACACGGGTTCCCTTTGTGTGACCTCGTGTTGGGTTAAAAAAACCAGGTTCTTACCTGCAGTGGATAACCTTAAAATAATAATGACAGTTGGAAATGTGGGGGATCTGGCAACGGCAGCAGACTTAAATGCTACGATTCTTACCTCTACACTGGCAGGGATTATTAATCCATGCCTTATTGGCGCCAATTCAAAAATTGGCCATTTAGGAAAATAACTGGAAAAGTTCGTGCCAATTCTTCCATTTTCCTAAATGGCCAATACATGGCCAATAAGTTTCAACGGAGTTTGAGAAGTTTTCACTTTCTTTTAAAATATCCTAAATGGCCACAAAAATTTCCTAAATGGCCAATACATGACCAATTAAAATTTCCTAAATGGCCAATTTTCAATTTCCTAAATGGCCGAATTAAAATTTTCTGAATGGCCAATTTAAATTTCCTAAATGGTCAATAAATGGCCAATTTTAAAATTTCCTAAATGGTCAATAAATGGCCAATTTTAAAATTTCCTAAATGGTCAATAAATGGCCAATTTTAAAATTTCCTAAATGGTCAATAAATGGCCAATTTTGAAATTTCCTAAATGGTCAATAAATGGTCAGTTTTAAAATTTCCTAAATGGCCACAACAATTTCCTAAATAGCCAACACATGGCCAATAAGTTTGAGGTAGAGGATTGAGATTCATATTTTATCCTTTCTTTTTTTCTCTAGGTTGATGGGCAACGGTGTTTGAGAAGTTTTCACTTTCATTTAAAATTTCTGTTCATGCCGCGTTACTCAAAAAAAAATGGCCATATAAATTTTTCAAAAAAGGTGAAAAATACAGTGACCACCTTATTCCAAAAACGCGTTAATTGAACCCGCGTAAACCGAGAGCCAAAGTCATGCAGTCATTCCCCGTTCTTGCGCATGAGCCGTAATATCCCGACAATTCTTTTCATCGTTTGGGGCTCCCCATCACCGTTGACGATGCAGATGAAGAGAAAGCACGTCGCGATGGCTAAATGTTTTACATTCGCTTATCTTCGGTAAACAGAAGTCTAACTTTGATGGCGAAGGAATGTGCGCGAGACAAGGGCCGTCGGCTGATAGGCTAGCGAGGAATGCGTCGAGGTGACGTGTGGCGCGTGACAGCTTGTCGTTACTAACTGATGTTCTTCGCATGGAGAACGGCAAAGAAGCTGGAGTGGCGCCCTGATGGAAAACGAACAAACACTGACACCAGTTGAATGCTTTGACAGTTGGGTTGTTTTACCTCTGAGCGGCACTTTTTTGCACACCATGGGCTAAATGGCCAGGTCACATGGACCCCGAAGGCTAAGAGAAGGTTGGGGGAGGGGACCCACTGGAAAAGCTGTTGGGAGACAGATGGTAGCCTCCCGTCAAGGCCATCCAGCGTGTTCTTTAACGTGCACAAGGTATGGCTCTCCCGCACACGGGGCCACGGCTTAACGTCCCTTCCAACGGACGACGGACTTTCTAAGCCCATCGGTGTCCCATACTGACCTTGGGCAGGGCGAGGAATTTTGCGGAGACAAATCTCAACGCTGACCCAGCTGGGACTCGAACCTGGGAACTACAGATTACGAGGCTGGCGCGCTACCGACTGAGCCACCCCCGCCCCACGCCCTGATGGAAAACAAACAAACACTGACACCAGTTTAATGCTTTCACAGTTCCTCCACATCCGTCCCTATTGTAAAAATCGAGATGATGCAAACGGATACAACTGGTGCAGTAGTTTTTTTTTGTGATGAAACCTCGAGTTAAGGTTATTTAGATGTTCCTAATGTCTCTTTTTTTATTTATTTTTTTTAGGGTGGCTCTTGCTAGGGAAGATCTGAATTGGTGGGGTTGTTTTACCCCTGAGAGGCACTATTGTGCACGGCCAAGTTACAAAGGCCCCACTGGTTAGGTAATGGATCAGGTTGGGTTGGGTTGTTTTACCTCTGAGCGGCACTCAAAAAAAAAGATGTCAAAGCAAAAAGGTATCAAAGGAAAAATAATCTTTTTTACCAAAAAATTATTTGCTCAACTAGTAAAATGTAACAATCTGTAATGAAATCATCAGTTGTGGCTAGGTATTAATTCACCAATTGCGCACGTGATGTCGAACTCTGAACATCAGGTGACAATTTCTCCAAATTCTCTGAACTAGGAAGTAATAAATTGCTGATAGGTAAAGCGCAAAAAAAAACAACTCTTCCCATCACAAATTTTTTTATAAACGTGTGTCACATGTGGACATTTATTTTAATAAATTATGAAAATTTAAATAATAGCAACGAAAAAAAAAGCGTCATCAAGAAGTTTAAAATTTTTAAATCACGATAAAAAATTACTTTAAAATTTTGGTATTTCAGGATGGCCTGGATGTATTTTATATATTGTGTCACAAGTGGATGGGAGAAGATATAAGGATCACAACTTGTTGGGAGAAAATATATAGGATCACAACTGGATGGGAAAATATATACATGATCACAAATGGATGGGGGAAGATATACAGGATCACAAATGGATAGGAGGAGATATACATTGTCGCACCTGGATGGGAGAAAATACACATGATCACAACTGGATGGGTGGAGGGAGAAGATATCCAGGATTATAACGGATGGTGAGAGGATATCCAGGATCACAAATGAGTGGAGGAAGAGAGATATCCAGGATCATACTGGGTGGGAGAATTTATCCAGGATCACACCTGGATGGGAGAAGATACACAGGATCACACCTGGATGGGACAACGGATGGTGAGAGGATAATGGGTGGGGAAGAGAGATATCCAGGATCACACCTGGATGGGAGAAGATACACAGGATCACACCTGAATGGGAGAAGATACAAAGGATCACACCTGGATGGGAGAAGATACACAGGATCACACCTGGATGGGAGAAGATACACAGGATCACACCTGGATGGGAGAAGATACACAGGATCACACCTGGATGGGAGAAGATACAAAGGATCACACCTGGATGGGAGAAGATACACAGGATCACACCTGGATGGGGAGAAGATACACAGGATCACACCAGGATGGGGAGAAGATACACAGGATCACACCTGGATGGGGAGAAGATACACAGGATCACAACTAGATGGGGAGAAGATATACAGGATCAAAACTGGAATCGTCTGCAAGCTTAGGGATGCATCCAAGTCTATGCGCTGTAGCTGCAAATATGGCTCTTTTGCGACCGTGTGCATATGGCTCTTTTGCACATAGAACCACCATAGAGCGTTTTCAAGCTCATAAACGCACACGGTGAAGAAAATTTCAGCACAGGCATAGACTTGGATGATCTAGTTGAGACGATTCCAGTTAAATTTCTAATCCCCTCCTCTCTCTCTCTCCTTATAATTAAATTTATGGATCCTGGTCTGTAAGTAACGATACATCGGTGATTTACTCCAATCTTGAATTTCTGAAGAGATACAGATTGTTTTTTTATTTCAGGTGGTGAGGAACCAACTAGAAACAAATTTATTTCCAAAGGGAATAAAGAGAAAAATTAGCAATTTTATTCAAAACCGATTTAGTGTCAACAATTCATCCTTTTCCACTGAAAAGGAATCCACTCTCCGTTATGTCATCCATGGATTATTTACCCTTGAATGGATTATTTACCCTTGAAGTAAAAATTACATTTCGAGTTATGATAATCGTCATCATAAATATATATTCGATAAAAGGTATTGGAGTTACATCTGTCAAAAAAAGCCAAAATATATACTCCTTGCCATAAAGATCTGATAGGGTCTGCGTGGAAGAAGAGATCTCATCAAAGAGAGAAGATGTATTAGAAAGAAAACATCGATTCCTGGTCCAAGATTCGATACCAGATGTCTTGAAGAAAAGTCTCAAGTTCCGTAAATTTTAACAAAATTTTTTTAGATAAATCTTCCTCCAGAAAAGGTGGATGTCTACAGTCACTCAAATAAAAAAGTATCCGAACACTATGGTGGATTACAGAATTCAGAAAAAAATATCTGGCAACGATTTTTTTAGAAATTAGTGATCTGGCAACCTTCGTGTCAACTTTTTTTTTTTGAGCGACTGTACAACAAATTTTAAACTTCACTCTCAAAGAGATTCGTCCAATATCTAAAGTTGTAGCATAACATCTTTTGCTCTAAAAATGTACCTTTAAGAGTTGAATAAAATCAAACACTCTCACCGAAAATGGGGGCGGGGGTGGCTCAGTCGGTAGCGCGCCAGGCTCGTAATCTGTAGTTCCCAGGTTCGAGTCCCAGCCGAGTCAGCGTTGAGATTTATCTCCGCAAAATTCCACGCCCTGCCCACGGTCAGTAGGGGATACCGATGGACTTGAAAAGGCCGCCGTCCGTCGGATGGGACGTTAAGCCGTGGCCCCGTGTGCGGGAGAGCCATACTCTGTGCACGTTAAAGAACACGCTGGATGGCCTTGACGGGAGGCTACCATCTGTCTCCCAACAGCTGTTCCAGTGGGTCCCCTCCCCCAACCTTCTCTGAGCCTTCGGGGTCCATGTGACCTGGCCATTTAGCCAATGGTGTGCAAAAAAGTGCCGCTCAGAGGTAAAACAACCCAAACAACTCACCGAAATTTTTTTTTATAAGACTGTGCATTAATAGTTTTAGTTTTCGTTAAAACTTTCCATGACACTTTAAATATTAAACTATTGAGAAATTAATATTTAGAAGATTCCAGTGGATCGTTTTAAAATAGATGACATTTAAAAAAAATTATAAATTGCAGGATTTGATTTTCTGACAATATGACGCTCTTCTAGAGAGCATTAATAATTAACTGTCAACACGAAACTAATGCTTTCTAATTCATTGTGATTCAAGTGACTCGGGTTCGAATTCTGGTTAATCACAGCGTCCGTGTTACCTTTTCATTGAAGTTTTGTGTCACACAGTCTCTCGTGTCAGATCTCTATGACAACTGATCTTTTGACTTCCTTATCTCAGTTTCAACAAAATTAACGCTTACTATTGGTCTGTACAAATTAATCACACAAAAGAACACTCACCTGAATATTAACATGTGGCATCAACAGGTAACCATGGAGACGAGAGTCTCCTCATGAGGCGGGTGTCACGCGGGGCGGGGTCGCGGCCCGCACATCGGCAACTCCCGGGAATTGAAAAGCACCTCGGCGCGGCGATCAACCCTCTATCCTCCGTGCTAAGAAATGCAAGCATACTGCATCACATCTCCTCATCAGAGAGAAATGATCGAATGCGACGACGAAATAAGGTAAAGTTATCCGTTTGTCACACGAGACGAAGATCCACAGACAGTGGTGGTGCGCACGGCCAAAGGTAAGACGAAATGCTCGGAGAATCCCAAACTAGAGCCACCGTTCCCAGAAGAGCACCTGCTAGAATGAGCAACTCTCTCACCGTCGCACTGTTAGGCACGTGTGTTGTCTGACGTCCCCGGCACCCAGGCCTTATTTTGAAGCGAATTCACGTGACCACTCGATCGACCAATGAGAGATACTCGCCGCGCTGCCGCTTGGCGCGCGCGTAGTGGAATGTGCGGCGTGTTTCGTATGTATAAGTTCGGCTTGGACAGACGAAGAGGAGGAAGTGTTCTCTCGGAGTCACGTGGATTCGGAGCCGTTGCCGATCCCGCTGCTCTCTGGTGTGCGGCATGGGCGATGAGTTTTTCCCTTGGTCGAGCCGCTCTCCACAGGTAGTGGCATCCTTCCCATCCATAATTCATTCATTACTTTTGCTCCATTGCATCTCATGGGTCGTTTCATGCTTCGGCATTCGTATCAGGTCGAATCTTTCCCCACTCTACGTCTCTTCAGAGAAAATTTTTTTATTCGTAAAGTATTTTTTTTTAGATTGTAATTATCCATGGCCGAGTGGTTAGCACGCTTGGCTACTGATCTAAGGGACCTGGGTTCGAGCCCCGGGTAAGGCATGGATGTGTGTGTTGTTTTTCTGCTGAGGTCCTGCCATCCTCTCAGACCTTCTACTATGGCATATAAACTGACAGGCCTCTGTGGCAAGCAGCTGCTTGAGGGGGTATTTTTTTTTTTAATTTAATTATAATATATAGCTAGGATGACTATGCACAAAATGAAGGCACGGGATCTAATATTTTATTATTATTATATAAAAATAAATACCCCCTCAAGCAGCTGCTTGCCACAGAGGTCTGACAGGAGCCTGTCAGTTTATATGCCATAGTAAAAGGTCTGAGAGGATGGCAGGACCTCAGCAGAAAAACGAACAGTACATTAATTAGGGTACTAATTAATATTACATATAATTCAATAATTAAAATCTTTAAAAAATAAAAAAATCCCCTCAAGCAGCTGCTTGCTGCAGAGATCTGACAGTAGCTTGTCAGTTTATACGTCATCCGCAATAGTATTATTAGGAATAGAATTATTAGGATTATATAGAAGGTCAACAACATAAAAATGTTTTTTTAAATATCATTTGGTTGCAAAAAGTATACACTGCGTTATTCGAGTAGTCAGTTGGGTTGGGTTACCTCTGAGCAACACCTTTTTTGCACACCATGGGCTAAATGGCCAGGTCACAAGGACCCCGAAGGCTCAGAGAAAGTTGGGTGAGGGAACCCACTGGAACAGCTGTTGGGCGCCAAATAATAGCCTCCCGTCAAGGCCATCCAGCGTGTTCTTTAACGTGCACAGGGTATGGCTCTCCCGCACACGGGGCCACGGCTTAACGTCCCATCCGACGGACGGTGGCATTTCCAAGCCCATCAGTGTCCCCTACTGACCGTGGGCAGGGCGGGAAATTTTGCAGAGATAAATCTCAACGCTGACCCAGTTGGGACTCGAACCTGGGAACTACAGATTACGGGCCTAGCGCGTAACCGACTGAGCCATCCCCGCCCCCGAGTGGTCAGTATTTCGTAAAATATGTGCATAGATTCATACGAATTGTTGGGGGGGGGGGGGGAGATCAATGAGTACTAGAATCACTCTCGGCTGTGGCGCGCTTGGCTGCTGATCAAAGGGACCTGGGTCGATCCCCAGGTAAGGTATGGACGTTTGTGTTGTCTTTCCGCTGAGGTCTCGCCTTCCTCATAGACTTTCTCTATGCCATAATAATATATATTAATATATATCCGTATAATCTGACAGGCTCCTGGGGTCGGGGGTGGCTCAGTCGGTAGCGCGCCAGGCTCGTAATCTGTAGTTCCCAGGTTCGAGTCCCAGCTGGGTCAGCGTTGAGATTTATCTCCGCAAAACGGTCAGTAGGGTCAGTAGCCTGCCCACGGTCAGTAGGGGACACCGATGGACTTGGAAAGGCCGCCGTCCGTCGGATGGGACGTTAAGCCGTGGCCCCGTGTGCATGAGAGCCATACCCTCTGCACGCTAAAGAACACGCTGGATGGCCTTGACGGGAGGCTACCATCTGTCTCCCAACAGCTGTTCCAGTGGGTCCCCTCCCCCAACCTTCTCTGAGCCTTCGGGGTCCATGTGACCTGGCCATTTAGTCCATGGTGTGCAAAAAAGTGCCGCTCAGAGGTAAAACAACCCAACCCTGTGGGCTGCCTGAAGAATCATTTACTTATTTATTTTTCACTTTTTCTCAGAGATTTGTGATCCAGTTTTCGTTGATCACTAGAGATCGTAGTTGTCCGAGTGTAGAAACTGTTCCCTGTTGACAAGAAGGTCACTTCCATTGTTTGATAACTTACAAATCACTTGTTTGAAGTGATTAAATGGTTCCTTATTCATTTAAAAGATAAAAATAAACGCCTACCTCATCATGCAACCCAGCGATAAATATGCCAACGTCAGCAGTACTGACGTCGAAAAGTATTAGGAATCCACATTTCGAGCTCACCGTGAAAGTAAGCAGTTGGATTGTTTCGATTCTAAGCTGCACTTTTTCTTTTCAGCACAATGGGCTAAGCTAAATGGATAGGTCACAAGAACTCCAAGGGCTCAGAGGTTAAGAAACCACTGGACAACTCTTAAGAGACAACACCATTAAGCCAAATTCTTTAATGTGTAGGGGTTATGGCTATCCTGCACACGGAGAAACAGCTCAATGCCCTTCCCAAAGGACGGCGGCCATTCCAAGATCATTTCGGTGTCCCCTTTCTGACCGAGGGTAGGGTAGGAGTTTATCGGAGATAAATCTCAACGATGGAACAATTGGGACTTGAACCTGCTAACTGCAGATTACATGTCTGGCGGTGCCCAGGTTCGAGTCCCAGCTGGGTCATCGTTGAGATTTATCTCCGCAAAATTCTCCGCCCTGCCCACGGTCAGTAGGGGACACCGATGGGCTTGGAAAGGCCGCCGTCCGTCGGATGGGACGTTAAGCCGTGGCCCCGTGTGTGGGAGAGCCATACCCTGTGCACGTTAAAGAACACGCTGGATGGCCTTGACGGGAGACTACCATCTGTCTCCCAACAGCTGTTCCAGTGGGTCCCCTCTCCCAACCTTCTCTGCGCCTTCGGGGTCCATGTGACCTGGCCATTTAGCCCATGGTGTGCAAAAAAAGCCGTTAAAGAACACGCTGGATGGCCTTGACGGGAGGCTAGCATCTGTCTCCCAACAGCTGTTCCAGTGGGTCCCCTCCCCCAACCTTCTCTGAGCCTTCGGGGTCCATGTGACCTGGCCATTTAGCTCATGGTGTGCAAAAAAGTGCCGCTCAGAGGTAAAACAACCCAACCCAACAAGTCTGGCGCGCTACCGACTGAGCCCCTTCCTCAGAACTCGATGCTTCTTAATTTTTTAGGGGAGGCTCCAATTTTTTAATTTTATGTAAACATTAACCCTACAAAATAATTAATTTTCATGCATCAATGAAAAGCAAGATTAGAAACTCGGCATCTTAAAGATTAAACTTTTCGTGACATTGAAACTCATGGTAAAAAGGAAATGTATAGAAATCATGAATTTCTTCAATATGCTTTCTGTATTTAAAGGGTCTTGGAAAGCTGGGCAGCAAAAGATGACATCCATAAGAATTTATCTTAAAAGTTTACCGAAAACAAATTATAATTGTTATATCAAACCATGCCGTCCCATGGCCGAGTGGTTAGCGCGCTTGGCTACTGATATAAGAGACCTGCGTTCGAGCCCCGGGTAAGGCATGAATGTTTGTGTCGTTTTTCTGCTGAGGTCCTGCCATCCACTCAGATCTTCTACTATGGCATATAAACTGACAGGCTCCTGCCAGACCTCTGTGGCAAGCAGCTGCTTGAGGGGGTATTTATTTTATTTATATCAAACCGTTTACTCAGATCTTCTATATATTTTTAAATGTTTGTTTGTCGAAGAAATTATCCTATATGGTAAACGTTAAGACCACCAGATTCAATATGCAACATCCTCTTACTATAATTTAAAGCAACGTAAGGGTTTGATTTCCCAAAAAATTCTTCCCTCTAAAAAAAACCCCGTCGCCCCCTCCTCCCCCCCAAAAAAAAGGACGGTAAAAGAGTTTTTAAGTTAGACCCGTTCAATTCGTTACTAAAGAGACGCAGGAAAAATTCTCCACTTAAAAACAACAAAATTCCCCGCCCTGCCCACGGTCAGTAGGGGACACCGATGGGCTTGAAAATACACCGTCCGTAGGATGGGACGTTAAGCCGTTGTCCCGTGTACGGGAGAGAGCCATACCCTGTTCACATTAAAGAACACGCTTGATGACCTTGACGGGAGGCTACCATCTGTCTCCCAACAGCTAATCCACTGGGTCCCCTCTCCCAACTTTCTCTGAGCCTTTGGGGTCCATGTGACCTGGCCATTTAGCCCATGGTTTGCAAAAAAGTGCCGCTCAGAGGTAAAACAACCCAAACCCAACAACTTAAAAACATAAATATAAATTTCTAATGAGTAAAGAATTGAAAACAAAAGCAAACTTGATTTTTAAGGAATCAAGAAAATAAGTGGAAAATGTTTGGTTGAAAAATTCGAAGACATGAGACAGATTCAGTATGACGATTATTTATTTCAAATGGAAAATAAAATAGAAAAAAACTAAAAAATATGAACAGCATATTGATTATTCGTTTTATAAGCCGCGGGAAGGACGGGCCTGTTTCAAACGGTAAGAGGTAGGACCATCAAATTCGGCGTTCGGCTTCCTCCTACCATCTTTAAAACAAAGAAGGGATCTTCCCCTCAAATTAAAGGCCTCTCCAAAAAAACGAGGGGAGAGATAGAGCGTCAAAACAGTAAGAGCAAATAAAAACTCAAAAAAAAAAAAAAAAAAAAAAAAAACTCAAGCAGCTGCTTGCCACAGAGGTCTGACAGGAGCCTGTCAGTTTATATGCCATAGTAGAAGGTCTGAGAGGATGGCAGGCCCTCAGCAGAAAAACGACCCAAACAGCCATGCCTCAACCCGGGGCTCGAACCCAGGTCTCTTAGATCAGTAGCTAAGCGCGCTAACCACTCGACCATGAGCATTACATAAAGCAACGTAATGAGATGCCCCACTCCCAAACTTTCTTGGGGCGGGGGTGGCTCAGTCGGTAGCGCGTCAGGTTCGTAAATCTGTAGTTCCCAGGTTCCAGTCCCAGCTGGGTCAGCGTTGAGATTTATATCCACAAAACTCCCTGCCCACGGTCAGTAGGGGACACCGATGGGCTTGGAAAGGCAGCGGTCCGTCGGATGGGATGTTAAGCCGTGGCCCCGTGTTCAGGAGAACCATACCCTGTGCACGTTAAAGAACACGCTGGATGGCCTTGACGGGAGGCTACCATCTGTCTCCCAACAGCTGTTTCAGTGGGTCCCCTCCCCCAAACTTTTCTGAGCCTTCGGGGTCCTTGTGACCTGGCCATTTAGCCCATGGTGTGCAAAAAAGTGCCGCTCAGAGGTAAAACAACCCAAACTTTCCTTCCCTGAAACTGGCCCATCGAATCCAAGAGAGCATACTTGATTATCTTTCGGTTTTCTTGAAAATTGATTCAGGTCTTTCTGATAACTGACAGTAATTTTCAAAAAAATTAAACGTTGAAGTATCAAATGATAAATTTTATTTACTTTTGAAACCAACAGAGAAAAGTAAAACCTCCATGAAAAAAGTTATCTAGTTACCTTAAGTTTACCTTAAGTTACGTTGCTGATAACCGTATCATATATTACGGACTCCAATTACACCGTAATCATCTTGTATACGTATATATATCGCATTGTACTTTAGTTATGCCACGGATATCATTCTGATTTGGGGTTTAATTATAAGCCATTGATTATCCTGTTGTATATATCGGTCTCTAAGGGACCTGGGTTCGAGCCCCGGATAAGGTATGGATGTGTGTGTCGTTTTTCTGCTGACCTGCCATCCTCTCAGACCTTCTGCTGTGGCATATAAACTGACAGGCTCCTGTCAGACCTCTGTGGCAAGCAGCTGCTTGAGGGGGTATTTATTTATTTTATTATTATTAGTTACTCTACTATTTAGCATACTATGTATTTGAAACTCTAGTTACTCCACTAATTACGATGCATATATTTCGTATATTCCAGTTACGCCACGAGTGCTTAAGTACTGTAAAAAAAAATTACACTTTTTTACGTTACTGATCTGCAATTTAGCGTGGATGAGTTGAATATGCGTGGGTTGGGTTGTTTTACCTCTGAGCGGCACTTTTTTGCACACCATGGGCTAAATGGCCAGGTCACAAGGAACCCGATGGCTCAGAGAAGGTTGGGGGAGGGGACCCAATGGAAACAGCTGTTGGGAGACAGATGGTAGCCTCCCGTCAAGGCCACCCAGCGTGTTCTTTAACGTTGGGTTGTTTTACCTCTGAGCGTCACTTTTTTGCACACCATGGACTAAATGGCCAGGTCACAAGGAATCCGATGGCTCAGAGAAGGTTGGGGGAGGGGACCCAATGGAAACAGCTGTTGGGAGACAGATGGTAGCCTCCCGTTAAGGCCACCCAGTGTGTTCTTTAACGTGCACAGGGTATGGCTCTCCCACACACGGGCCCACGGCTTAACGTCCCATCCGACGGAAGGCGGCCTTTCCAAGCCCATCGGTATCCCCTATTGACCGTGGGCAGGGCGGGTAGTTTTGCGGAGATAAGTCTCAACGCTGACCCAGCTGGGACTCGAACCTGGGAACTGCAGATTACGAGCCTGGTGCGCTACCGACTGAGACACCCCTGCCCCTCGTGGATTAAAAACAATAGAAGGGGATTATGCAAAAGATTTGTCTGCTTCTTTCCATTTGACTTAGAGAACGGGAATTGATTAAGTCGGTAGTGCATCAGGCTTTTAATTTGCAATTCCCAGGTTGGATTCCAACTGTAGCAGCGTTGAAGTTCATCTAGTCTTCGATCGGAAAGGGAATACCAATGGGCGTGAAAAAATCGCCATCCGTCTGATGGGATGCCGTGTGCAGTCGCCGTGGATCCTGTGTGCAAGAGAGCAATACCCTGTGCACGTTAAAGAATACACTGCACGGCCTTGTAATGCAACAAACATCGATGCCTTACCCGGGGATTGAACTCACGTCCTTCTGATTCAGTTGGGTTGGGTTGTTTTACCTCTGAGAGGCACTTTTTTGTACACCATGGGCTAAATGGCCAGGTCACATGGACCCCGAAGGCTCAGAGAAGGTTGGGGGAGGGGACCCACAGGAACAGTTGTGGGAGACAGATGGTAGCCTCCCGTCAAGGCCATCCAGCGTGTTCTTTAACGTGCACAGGGTATGGCTCTCCCGCACACGGGGCCATGGGTTAACGTCCTATCCGACGGACGGCGGCCTTTCCAAGGCCATCGGTGTCCCCTACTGACCGTGGGCAGGGCGGGGAATTTTGCAGAGATAAATCTCAACGCTGACCCAGCTGGGACTCGGACCTGGGAACTACAGATTATGAGCCTGGCGCGCTACCGACTGAGCCACCCCCGCCCCTTCTGATTCAGTAACCAAGCTACCCTTTCTCTCCTAACAGTTGTCTAGCGGGTTTCCTTCCTCCTCAACTTTCTCTGAGCCCTTGGGGGTCCTTGTGACCTGGTCATTTAGCTCATCATTTGCATAAAAGTGCCGCTCAAATGTAAAAGAACCCAACCCATCAGTGTCTTGTTTTATAAAACCAAGTGGAACGTGATAAATTAGCCTGATGATTGAAAGTAACAGAGATTGAATGACGGCAAAGATGAAAAGAGTTACGACTTCAGTGAAGACGAAGGAAGGGAGAATTAAGGCCACAGAAGGAGTTCCACGTGTGACACCCAAAAAAGAGAAAGCCTTGTGAGAGAAGGCGATTCCGAGTGAAGATGCTCAAAGGACATGACATCTGTCTCCCAAACTCGACGTAATTCCCCAGCGATAAAGAACTACGTAAGCAATGACGAGAACAGGAAATTCTTGTTCGCTGATAGCTTCGTTGTAATATTTGCATTGGGGGTGGCTCGCTACATGCGTTTCCGGTTACCTGCCAGTGGAATAAAGCAGTAAGACCAGAACTAGGTCTTCAGCGAAAGGCAGTGTGAACTGTCATCTCTCTCATCATCACTCCTTTTTACAGGCTCTTTAAGTGCCGTCATATGGTCACTGGGGGGTGGGCTGGGGAGTAATGCCTGTCATACGTTGTTGGGTTGTTTTACCTCTGAGCAGCACTTTTTTGCACACATGGACTAAATGGCCAGGTCACATGGACCCCGAAGGCTCAGAGAAGGTTGGGGGAGGGGACCCACAGGAACAGCTGTTGGGAGACAGATGGTAGCCTCCCGTCAAGGCCATCCAGCGTGTTCTTTAACGTGCACAGGGTATGGCTCTCCCACACACTGGGCCACGGCTTAACGTCCCATCCGACGGACGGCGGCCTTTCCAAGCTCATCGGTGTCCCTACTGACCGTGGGCAGGGCGGGGAATTTTGCGGAGATAAATCTCAACGCTGACCCAGCTGGGACTCGAACCCGGAAACTACAGATTACGAGCCTGGCGCGCTATCGACTGAGCCACCCCTACTCCAATGAGTTAAGGAACTTCCAAACGCATTGAATATTTGACAATAACTATGCTAGTCACAAAAACTGTCTTCAAAAATTAATTAAAACTTAGTTGGTTGGTTGTTTTACCTCTGAGCTGCCCTTTTTTGCACACAATGGGCTAAATGGCCAGCTTACATGGACCCCGAAGGCTCAGAGAAGGTTGGGGGAGGGGACCCACTGGAACAGCTGTTGGGAGACAGATGGTAGCCTCCCGTCAAGGCCATCCAGCGTGTTCTTTAACGTGCACAGGGAATGGCTCTCCCACATACGGGGCCACGGCTAAACGTCCCATCCAACGGACTGTGGCCTTTCCAAGCCCATCGGTGTCCCCTACTGACTGTGGGCATGAGTTTTACGGAGATAAATCTCAACGCTGACTCAGCTGAGACTCGAACCTGGGAACTGCAGATTAGGAGCCTGGAGCGCTACCGACTGAGCACCCCCGTCCCTGTGGAATACGAAATCTTTTTTCTTGCAATGCGATAATGGGTTCTGGCAAACGACCGAACTGTTTTAATTCTCTCCAACGAGGTTGGTTCTCTTTAGAGCATGGTTTCTTAACCTCTTTCAGATCCCACTCCATTTACAGCGATACATGAAAGCCTCACACTCCCATTTGCTAATCTCCTTAATTAGTTTATTATTGGAAAATAAAAAGAAAAAAATTCTATTTTCAAATGTTTCGCGTCTGCTGGACCGCCTACCCGCACCCCTACTCTAGAGGTTCTCTCTACGTACATCTCCGCAAAATTCCCCGCCCTGCCCACGGTCAGTAGGGGACACCTATGGATCGTTCAGTGTACGGGAAAGCCATACCCTGTGCACGTTAAAGAACACGCTGGATGGTCTTGACGGGAAGATACCATCTGTCTCCCAACAGCTGTTCCAGTGGGTCTCCTCCCCCAACCTTCTCTAAGCCTTCGGGGTCCTTGTGACTTAGCCGTTTATCCATTGCATGCAAAAAAGTGCCGCTCAGAGGTAAAGCAACCCTACAACCCTTTGTAATTTGGTTGTTTAGTTGCTCTCAGACATAAAAAAGCACCCCTCCCCCTCCAAAAAAATGGAGTGTTTTATTTCTGAGACGTTAAACCGTGATTCAGTGTACGGGAAAGCCATACCCTGTGCACGTTAAAGAACACGCTGGATGGTCTTGACGGGAAGATACCATCTGTCTCCCAACAGCTGTTCCAGTGGGTCTCCTCCCCCAACCTTCTCTAAGCCTTCGGGGTCCTTGTGACTTAGC
The DNA here is from genome assembly GCA_038380435.1 of Ryuthela nishihirai. Classification (NCBI taxonomy): domain Eukaryota; kingdom Metazoa; phylum Arthropoda; class Arachnida; order Araneae; family Heptathelidae; genus Ryuthela; species Ryuthela nishihirai. The sequence goes on from JAWZYU010000001.1 coordinate 71,621,408, forward strand.
CGTTTATCCATTGCATGCAAAAAAGTGCCGCTCAGAGGTAAAGCAACCCAACAACCCTTTGTAATTTGGTTGTTTACTTGCTCTCAGACATAAAAAAGCACCCCCACCCCTCCAAAAAAAATGGAGTGTTTTATTTCTGAGTGGTGTAGTGAATATAATAATAACGGCGTTCTTAAATCCTATCTTCAATATTACCTGCAATCTTGGAAGGTAAAACTTCCCCCACCACTACCCACCTTTAAATCCTCAAAATCCTATTTTTTATCCCCGAGGAAAGAGCAAAAGGAGCCTCCTCGTCTCCACCCATTTCAGCCACGCATAGAGCACTGTGTCAGCAGGCCGCTATCAATAGAGAGAGAAATGATTTCTCCGAAGTCATTTATCTGGCTGGGCTGCCGCTCGTCTGACCGCCGCCGGTGCTTCCGTAGCAGTCGCCAGCACACCTCCGGCCCACCGCAGGAAGTGGGAGCAAAAAACCAAACGGACGTGAGCAGCTCTCTGTCTATGCGTGACTTTCCTCTTTTGTCGGGCGGCAAATGAGTATCAAGAGTCTGGTCCTTGGCTGCATAGTGCGCAGAGGGACTGCAATTGGAAATATTTTGGTTTTGTTATCTTGAATAATGAAACTTCCACAAGAGGGAAGTCCACCCTGCTCAAATAATAAGCGGTTTCGTTTTTGATTTCTTTCCGACCAGATGAAAGTTCGCCGGGTCTGGAAATAAGAAAAGCAGACTAAGTTAGCAGAAAAGAGAAGAAAACTGCTTGGTTTAAAAGAGCGACAGTTAGTCTATGGCGTCATAGCGTTCGACAATGCGGCCGCTTGATTGATTAACAACGGAGAGTTTTGTTAAAATATTTATTTAGTATTCGTTTAATAGAGAAGGTACGAAAAATAAAAACTTGGAGTTTCAGAAATCAAAAGTTTTGATATCCCCTAAACATAAAAAATATATTCGGTTTTTTTTTACGAAAAGTTCAGTTTAATGATTTTTCGACCTTTTACATCGACAGAGCTCTTAATAAATAACGAAAAATTGGGCGGAACTTGGAGGTTGACATATCTGCTGCATTTATATATTTCAGAGAGTTTGTCTGAGTAAGAAAGTCATCTAAACCGTGAGAGACAGGGCCATAAAATTTGTTATACAGCTTCCTCTAATTATAATTTTATGCAACGTAAGGGTTCGTATACCACCACACAAAACCGGAGAAAGAATTTCTCCTAAACTGTAAGAGATACTAAACTAAGATCACCAAATTCAGTTACGTGCTTTAAGCAACATAAGGGTTTCGCCTAGTTCTATAACCAAAGAGGAAATATATATATATATGATGACAAGACCCACTAGTTCCGCCTGAAGCACCACCAGTATAGGGAAATGCCATATTCACCAATACCTACGGTCAGGGGTAAGACAGTACCATATAGATACAGCTCATCCCCGACTACCTAATGGCGAACAGTACTATAGGAGTAAAGCTCATCCATCGGTCAAAACCTAAATTTGATCTATGTCCCGGATATATATGGAATATATATGATGACAAGACCCACTAGTTCCGCCTGAAGCACCACCAGTATAGGGAAATGCCATATTCACCACTACCTATGGTCAGGGGCAAGACAATACCATATAGATACAGCTCATCCCCGACTACCTAATGGCGAACAGTACTATAGGAGTAAAGCTCATCCATCGGTCAAAACCTAAATTTGATCTATGTCCCGGATATATATGTGATATATATGATGACAAGACCCACTAGTTCCGCCTGAAGCACCACCAGTATAGGGAAATGCCATATTCACCACTACCTATGGTCAGGGGTAAGACAGTACCATATAGATACAGCTCATCCCCGACTACCTAATGGCGAACAGTACTATAGGAGTAAAGCTCATCCATCGGTCAAAACCTAAATTTGATCTATGTCCCGGATATATATGGAATATATATGATGACAAGACCCACTAGTTCCGCCTGAAGCACCACCAGTATAGGGAAATGCCATATTCACCACTACCTACGGTCAGGGGTAAGACAGTACCATATAGATACAGCTCATCCCCGACTACCTAATGGCGAACAGTACTATAGGAGTAAAGCTCATCCATCGGTCAAAACCTAAATTTGATCTATGTTCCGGATATATATGTGATATATGTGATGACAAGACCCACTAGTTCCGCCTGAAGCACCACCAGTATAGGGAAATGCCATATTCACCACTACCTATGGTCAGGGGTAAGACAGTACCATATAGATACAGCTCATCCCCGACTACCTAATGGCGAACAGTACTATAGGAGTAAAGCTCATCCATCGGTCAAAACCTAAATTTGATCTATGTCCCGGATATATATGTGATATATATGATGACAAGACCCACTAGTTCCACCTGAAGCACCACCAGTATAGGGAAATGCCATATTCACCACTACCTATGGTCAGGGGCAAGACAATACCATATAGATACAGCTCATCCCCGACTACCTAATGGCGAACAGTACTATAGGAGTAAAGCTCATCCATCGGTCAAAACCTAAATTTGATCTATGTCCCGGATATATATGTGATATATATGATGACAAGACCCACTAGTTCCGCCTGAAGCACCACCAGTATAGGGAAATGCCATATTCACCACTACCTATGGTCAGGGGCAAGACAATACCATATAGATACAGCTCATCCCCGACTACCTAATGGCGAACAGTACTATAGGAGTAAAGCTCATCCATCGGTCAAAACCTAAATTTGATCTATGTCCCGGATATATATGTGATATATATGATGACAAGACCCACTAGTTCCACCTGAAGCACCACCAGTATAGGGAAATGCCATATTCACCACTACCTATGGTCAGGGGCAAGACAATACCATATAGATACAGCTCATCCCCGACTACCTAATGGCGAACAGTACTATAGGAGTAAAGCTCATCCATCGCTCAAAACCTAAATTTAATCTATGTCCCGGATATATATGTGATATATATGATGACAAGACCCACTAGTTCCGCCTGAAGCACCACCAGTATAGGGAAATGCCATATTCACCACTACCTATGGTCAGGGGCAAGACAATACCATATAGATACAGCTCATCCCCGACTACCTAATGGCGAACAGTACTATAGGAGTAAAGCTCATCCATCGGTCAAAACCTAAATTTGATCTATGTCCCGGATATATATGTGATATATATGATGACAAGACCCACTAGTTCCGCCTGAAGCACCACCAGTATAGGGAAATGCCATATTCACCACTACCTATGGTCAGGGGCAAGACAGTACCATATAGATACAGCTCATCCCCGACTACCTAATGGCGAGCAGTACTATAGGAGTAAAGCTCATCCATCGGTCATAACCTAAATTTAATCTATGTCCCGGATATATATGTGATATATATGATGACAAGACCCACTAGTTCCGCCTGAAGCACCACCAGTATAGGGAAATGCCATATTCACCAATACCTACGGTCAGGGGTAAGACAGTACCATATAGATACAGCTCATCCCCGACTACCTAATGGCGAACAGTACTATAGGAGTAAAGCTCATCCATCGGTCAAAACCTAAATTTGATCTATGTCCCGGATATATATGGAATATATATGATGACAAGACCCACTAGTTCAACCTGAAGCACCACCAGTATAGGGAAATGCCATATTCACCACTACCTACGGCCAGGGGCAAGACAGTACCATATAGATACAGCTCATCCCCGACTACCTAATGGCGAGCAGTACTATAGGAGTAAAGCTCATCCATCGGTCAAAACCTAAATTTAATCTATGTCCCGGATATATATGTGATATATGTGATAACAAGACCCACTAGTTCCGCCTGAAGCACCACCAGTATAGGGAAATGCCATATTCACCACTACCTATGGTCAGGGGCAAGACAGTACCATATAGATACAGCTCATCCCCGACTACCTAATGGCGAGCAGTACTATAGCAGTAAAGCTCATCCATCGGTCAAAACCTAAATTTAACCTATGTCCCGGATATATATGTGATATATATGATGACAAGACCCACTAGTTCCGCCTGAAGCACCACCAGTATAGGGAAATGCCATATTCACCACTACCTATGGTCAGGGGCAAGACAGTACCATATAGATACAGCTCATCCCCGACTACCTAATGGCGAGCAGTACTATAGGAGTAAAGCTCATCCATCGGTCAAAACCTAAATTTAATCTATGTCCCGGATATATATGTGATATATATGATGACAAGACCCACTAGTTCCACCTGAAGCACTACCAGTATAGGGAAATGCCATATTCACCACTACTTCCGGTCTATGTTCCGGATATATATGTGATATATGTGATGACAAGACCCACTAGTTCCGCCTGAAGCACCACCAGTATAGGGAAATGCCATATTCACCACTACCTAAATTAAATCTATATCCCGGATATATATGTGATATATATGATGACAAGACCCACTAGTTCCACCTGAAGCACCACCAGTATAGGGAAATGCCATATTCACCAATACCTACGGTCAGGGGTAAGACAGTACCATATAGATACAGCTGATCCCCGACTACCTAATGGCGAGCAGTACTATAGGAGTAAAGCTCATCCATCGGTCAAAACCTAAATTAAATCTATGTACAGGATATATATGTGATATATATGATGACAAGACCCACTAGTTCCACCTGAAGCACCACCAGTATAGGGAAATGTCATATTCACCACTAACTACCGTCAGGGGCAAGACAGTACCATATAGATACAGCTCATCCCCGACTACCTAATGCCGAGCTACTATAGGAGTAAAGCTCATTCATCGGTCAAAACCTAAATTTAATCTATGTCCCGGATATATATGTGATATATATGATGACAAGACCCACTAGTTCCACCTGAAGCACCACCAGTATAGGGAAATGCCATATTCACCACTACTTCCGGTCTATGTTCCGGATATATATGTGATATATGTGATGACAAGACCCACTAGTTCCGCCTGAAGCACCACCAGTATAGGGAAATGCCATATTCACCACTACCTATGGTCAGGGGCAAGACAGTACCATATAGATACAGCTCATCCCCGACTACCTAATGGCGAGCAGTACTATAGCAGTAAAGCTCATTCATCGGTCAAAACCTAAATTTAATCTATGTCCCGGATATATATGTGATATATATGATGACAAGACCCACTAGTTCCACCTGAAGCACCACCAGTATAGGGAAATGCCATATTCACCACTACTTCCGGTCTATGTTCCGGATATATATGTGATATATGTGATGACAAGACCCACTAGTTCCGCCTGAAGCACCACCAGTATAGGGAAATGCCATATTCACCACTACCTATGGTCAGGGGCAAGACAGTACCATATAGATACAGCTCATCCCCGACTACCTAATGGCGAGCAGTACTATAGCAGTAAAGCTCATCCATCGGTCAAAACCTAAATTTAACCTATGTCCCGGATATATATGTGATATATATGATGACAAGACCCACTAGTTCCGCCTGAAGCACCACCAGTATAGGGAAATGCCATATTCACCACTACCTATGGTCAGGGGCAAGACAGTACCATATAGATACAGCTCATCCCCGACTACCTAATGGCGAGCAGTACTATAGGAGTAAAGCTCATCCATCGGTCAAAACCTAAATTTAATCTATGTCCCGGATATATATGTGATATATATGATGACAAGACCCACTAGTTCCACCTGAAGCACTACCAGTATAGGGAAATGCCATATTCACCACTACTTCCGGTCTATGTTCCGGATATATATGTGATATATGTGATGACAAGACCCACTAGTTCCGCCTGAAGCACCACCAGTATAGGGAAATGCCATATTCACCACTACCTAAATTAAATCTATATCCCGGATATATATGTGATATATATGATGACAAGACCCACTAGTTCCACCTGAAGCACCACCAGTATAGGGAAATGTCATATTCACCACTAACTACCGTCAGGGGCAAGACAGTACCATATAGATACAGCTCATCCCCGACTACCTAATGCCGAGCTACTATAGGAGTAAAGCTCATCCATCGGTCAAAACCTAAATTTGATCTATGTCCCGGATATATATGTGATATATATGATGACAAGACCCACTAGTTCCGCCTGAAGCACCACCAGTATAGGGAAATGCCATATTCACCACTACCTACGGTCAGGGGTAAGACAGTACCATATAGATACAGCTCATCCCCGACTTCCTAATGGCGAACAGTACTATAGGAGTAAAGCTCATCCATCGGTCAAAACCTAAATTTAACCTATGTCCCGGATATATATGTGATATATATGATGACAAGACCCACTAGTTCCGCCTGAAGCACCACCAGTATAGGGAAATGCCATATTCACCACTACCTACGGTCAGGGGCAAGACAGCACCATATAGATACAGCTCATCCCCGACTACCTAATGGCGAGCAGTACTATAGCAGTAAAGCTCATCCATCGGTCAAAACCTAAATTTAATCTATGCCCCGGTTAGCCACAAACAAGGATATACAATCCAAGTTGCCTCGGCTCCCATGACTGGGACTCTTAGTCCGGTCCTTCCGTCGGGGCCCTGCCTAACATGACCGGACCTAGTCAGTCAGCAGGGCCCTCAGCTTCTGAGATGGAAATCTTAGCAATGTCCAACCTTTGCCCAATCCGGTCAGCATAGCCCTCGACTTCATTAGGCCCTGAAGCCCCCCACCTCGACAAGGTGGTTACCTCTCGGGGGAGGGGGAACCAAAGAGGAAGGGGGTGCTTATCCCCCCTGATAAAGACTATGAGTTATTTCTAATAAGTTCTTTAGACTGTTTGAATTTTTGAAACTTTTAACTTTTGCCACTACTTTTTACATTTAGGGATATAGATGCAAAAATTAAAGATCGACATTATACTCACAGGCCCAGTTGTTATTTTTATAAAATATCTTTGATCAATCACCCCTGTAAATGCCAAAGCTCTTCCAGTTACTTTCACACGGTTACGGACTTTTCTTGATCCCCCAATCTTTATTCCTTCCTCCAAAGAATAAGAAATGCGAAACAATGTTCAAATGCTCAATAGTCATTGAAGAATAGGGGCGGGGGTGGCTCAGTCGGTAGCGCGCCAGAGTCGTAATCTGTAGTTCCCAGGTTCGAGTCCCAGCTGGGTCAGCGTTGAGATTTATCTCCCGAAAATTCTCCGCCCTGCCCACGGTCAGTAGGGGACACCGATGGGCTTGGAATGGGTCACCGTCCGTCGTATGGGACGTTAAGCCGTGGCCCCGTGTGCGGGAGAGCCACAACCTGTGCACTTTAAAGAACACACTGGATGGCCTTGACAGGATTGCCATCTGTCTCCCAACAGCTGTTCCAGTGGGTCCTCTCCCCGAACCTTCGGGGTCCTTCTGACCTGGCCATTTAGCCCATTGTGTGCAAAAAAGTGCCGCTCACAAGTTTGAATAAGAAAGCGAAATTTTGTCCTATTTGTAAGTTGTGCATTTTCATGATTGTTTAACAATATTCATAAGATTTACCCAAATTCATTTTCTTTTCTTTTGTGTTACCATATAAACTCCAAGTTTCTCTTTTGGCTTCTATGCTACTATATAAGCTCCAAAATCTGAATTTCGCCTTGTTATACCTGAATAGATGTGGAGCAGAAACGGATAGGAAACTTGGCAGCCATTCTCACACCAACACAGCATTCGTTTCAAAGTTTGTTTCTGCAATGTTCAGCTGTCGACAGCGGTTAAAGATCTGATAACAACGACAGATTTATAAAGCATCAAAGCAGCTTCTGATGAGAGAGTTCAGCCTCTTGGAGATAAAGATTGTACTCAAGTAGATGTTTCCAAAGACAACACTTTGTTTTGTTCCTATTGAGATGCTAAGGCGGCTATAAATTTATCAATTTAAGAGCACATGCATTTTTATTGCTATAATTTCTAGAGTTAACAATAGACACTGCCAGGGTTCTATAAAGCCTAGAAAGTCATATAAAAGCCGTAAAGGAATGGTGGAAATAATCCGACAAGGGTAAAAAAGGTTGATTTAACTGACTTCGAAATGGGCCTCATCGTTGGAGCTCGAAGGGCATCGCAACAAAGGTGAAGGAACTCAGCGGAAAATCATGAGGCATAAATATCCCAAGCGCATGGAGAACGAGATGGGTCTCAAAAAACGTGTCTACCAATCATGGCAAATGCAGGAGGTTGGGTTGTTTTACCTCTGAGCGGCACTTTTTTGCACACCATGGGCTAAATGGCCAGGTCACATGGACCCCGAAGGCTCAGAGAAGGTTGGGGGAGGGGACCCACTGGAACAGCTGTTGGGAGACAGATGGTAGCCTCCCGTCAAGGCTATCCAGCGTGTTCTTTAACGTGCACAGGGTATGGCTCTCCCGCACACGGGGCCACGGCTTAACGTCCCATCCGAAGGACGGCGGCCTTTCCAACCCATCTGTGTCCCTTACTGACCGTGGGCAGGGATTTTTGCGGAGATAAATCTCAACGCTGACCCAGCTGGGACTCGAACCTGGGAATTACAGATCACGAGCCTGGCCCATGGTGTGCCTTAGCCCATGGTGTGCAAAAAAAGTGCCGCTCAGAGGTAAAACAACCCAACCCAGGCTCACCATGTGTTTATTAGTTTCCAGTTTACATTTGCAACATTTCGATTCCCTCACATGCCTAAAAAATAATAAGAGTAATTCTTCATTTCCTTTGCATTTACATGTACAGAGTTGATCACAGCAAGCTACCAGAGCTTGACTGTAAGAACAAATGCTACATGTTCCTTACAAATAGTTAATAGAGAAACGAAAGCCATTCCAGCACCCAAAATTCCCAATTTGCAAACAGAACTCTCTGCAGTGGAAATCCGGTTTGCACATTCCATCGGGGACTAACCTCGTTAAAAGGGCGCATGGAACTCGACGATTCCCTCCCCCCCCCCCCCCCCCTTGAAATCTAAATTATAATAAGTGTTTGGCTCCAAAAGCAGATACTCCGGAAGCAGGGCTTGGTTTCCTTCCTGGCGACGTGAGAATTCTTTTGGTGGAATGCATCTTTCATCTTGTAAAGTCTGTTCTAAATGCCATACAAGAATATTAGAATATGAATGAAAGAGCAATGCCATTTTTGACATTCTAAATGGGGTGGCTCAGTCGGTAGCGCGCCAGGCTCGTAATCTGCAGTTCCCAGGTTCGAGTCCCAGCTGGGTCAGCGTTGAGATGTATCTCCGCAAAATTCCCCGCCCTGCCCACGGTCAGTAGGGGACACCGATGGGCTTGGAAAAGCAGCCGTCCGTCGGATGGGACGTTAAGCCGTGGCCCCGTGTGCGGGAGAGCCATACCCTGTGCACGTTAAAGAACACGCTGGATGGCCTTGACGGGAGGCTACCATCTGTCTCCCAACAGCTGTTCCAGTGGGTCCCATCCCCCAACCTTCTCTGAGCCTTCGGGGTCCGTGTGACCTGGCCATTTAGCCCAGGGTGTGCAAAAAAGTGCCGCTCAGAGGTAAAACAACCCAAACAGACATTCTAAAAATCACTTAAAATAAGTTTCAATGTAATGAAAACTAAAGACATAACTTCAGTAACTGAAACGGACATATAGAAAGCTTTTTGATCAATTCAGCCCAATAATATTTTCTATCTTCGTAGCTACTTAAAACAAACCCATTACCAACAACGGATTCAGCTTAAGAGCAAAGTGGAGAGGGGGGAAATATTTCTAAACTTTTGAAACCTTGAGACAAATCCACTACTACTGAAAGAATCCTGCAAACTGGAGCCTACGCAGTAATTGTTTTAACTCCAATTTGCTGGGAGTCCATCTTGTTATTGAAAATGTTTTTTTTTTTTTCTTTACAGGAAATTTCGAAACGTTAATAATGCTAAACCGATTTTTGCATGGCCTCACAGTACAACGCAGCATTTCTCAGGGCTGGTGGCATTGGCAACGCCAACGCCTTGGTTCCGATCGCAATCTGATGTTCCCATGCTAAGTCCTAAGCTGTTTTATGTCCCCTCTGAATATGACATCGACCAGCAATATAGGAATCCTTAATTCTGCTCTCTCTTCTGAATATGATATTGAGCGGCAATATAGGAATCCTTAAATGAGCCCTCTCTTCTGACTATAACATTGACCAGCAATATAGGAATCCTTAACTCCGCCCTCTCTTCCAAATATGACATTCACTAGCAATATAAGAATCCTTAACTCCGCTCTCTCTTCTGAATACGACACTGACGAGCAATATAATAATCCTTAACTCCGCCCTCTCCTGAATATGACATCGACCAGCAATATAGCAATCCTTAACTCTGCCCTCTATTCTGAATATGACACTGACGAGCAATATAAGAATTCCTAACTCCGCCCTCTCCTCTCCTGAATATGACATTGACCAGCAATATAGGAATCCTTAATTCCGCCCTCTCTTTTAAACATGACAACGAGGAGCAATATAAGAATTCTTAACTCCACCCTCTCTTCTGAATATGACACTGACGAGCAATATAAGAATTCTTAACTCCGTTCTCTCCTGAATATGATATCCACCAGCAATATAGGAATCCTTAACTCCGCCCTATCTTCTGAATATGACACTGACGAGCAATATAAGAATTCTTAACTCCGCCCTCCCTTCTGAATATGACATCGACCAGCAATATAGGAATCCTTAACTCCGCCTCTCTTCTGAATATGACATTGACCAGCAATATAATAATCCTTAACTCAGTTCTCTATTCTGAATATGACACTGACGAGCAATATAAGAATTCTTAACTCCGCCCTCTCCTGAATATGACATTGACCAGCAATATAGGAATCCTTAACTCCACCCTCTCTTCTAAATATGACATTGACCAGCAATGTAGGAATCCTTAACTCCGCCCTCTCTTCTAAAATACGTTGACCAGCAATATAATAATCCTTAACTCCGCCCTCTTTTCTGAATACGACACTGACGAGCAATATAAGAATTTATAACTCCGCCCTCTTTTCTGAATATGATATCGACCAGCAAATTAAGAATCTTTAATTCCGTCCTTTCTTCTGAATATGACATCGACCAGCAAATTAAGAATCCTTAATTCCGTCCTTTCTTCTGAATATGACATCGACCAGCAATATAAGAATCACCAACTCCGCCCTCCCCTCTAAAAATGACACTGACCATCAATATAAGAATCCCTTGCAAAACTCCCGCCCTGACCTCGGTCAGTAGGGAAAACCGATGGGCTTCGAATGGCCGCAGTGCATCGGATGGGACTTGAAGTGAGATATATTTCCGCTAATCCCCATCCTCCCCTCAGTCAGAAAAGGACACTGATGGGCTTGGAAAGGCCGTCGGATAGCACGCTAATCTGTGGCTCCATGTACAGGTGATTTTTTTCGTTTGATACTTAATATTTGTTATCTTCATATATTTCTATCTATGAACGTCCTTTTGCCCACATCTTATATAGTAAATTGTCAGGTCACAAGGACCCCAACGGCTGGAGAAGGTTGGGGAAGAGGATCCACTGGACTATTGCTAGAAAACAGATGGCAGCCTTCAGTCAAGGTAATCCGCCATATTTTTTAGCATGCACAGGATATGACTTTCCTTCATACGGATCCACAGCTTAACGTCCCATCCGACAGATGTATGCCTTTTGAGGCCCATTGGCACTCCCGTTTTCTCACCAAGGACAGGGTAGGGGTTAGCGCAGATAAATCTCAACGCTGACACGTTTGGGACACGAACTTGGGTTGTTTTACTTCTCACAATGGGCTATAACAATGGACGAACTATAACAAGGTCCTTGTAACTTGGGTCCATTTAGCATTTTCCCCAAGGCTCAGAGAAGGTTGGGGGAGGGGAATCACTGAACAATTGTTAGAAGACAGATGATAGCCTCCCATCAAGGCCATCCTGCATGTTCTTTAATGTATACAGGGTATGGCTATCCCGCAAAAAGGACCACGGCTTAACGTCTTATCCGAAGGACGGTGACCTTTTCAAGCCCATCACTGTTCCCTATGTATACAGGGTATGGCTATCCCGCAAAAAGGACCACGGCTTAACGTCTTATCCGAAGGACGGTGGCCTTTTCAAGTCCATCACTATTCCCTATGTATACAGGGAAAGGCTATCCCGCAAAAAAGAACCACGGCTTAACGTCTTATCCGAAGGACGGTGGCCTTTTCAAGCCCATCACTGTTCCCTACTGACCGTGGACAGGGCGGGGAGTTTTGCGGAGATAAACCTCAATGTTGGCCCAGCTGGGCATCTAACCTGGGAATTGCAGATTACGAGCCTGGCGTGCTACCCCAGCCCCGCCCCCCCTCAGCCACGCCCATAGTATAAAAATGTTATAATACATATTAGATGGCAGCGTATTACAAAAATCACAAAAATCAAATCCATTTGTGTTTTCCTTATCAGTCTTTTATTAGCTATTAATATCTTAAAAGTTATCAATATGTATTTGGGTGCAGTCCAGCAATGCAGCCAGAGGTAAACGCACACATATTTGTCGACACCAGCCACCGCAAAACTGTCAGTAATCTGCAGCATTAAAAAAAAGACTTTATCCCGGAAGTGACACTTCACATTCCATTCTCCCCTTCCGGCGTCGCCACGGGGGGTCTCTCGACGCGGCTATCGCACAAAGCATCGGGGTTTACGGTCCGTCACCGAATGAATGGCGGTGTCGTATGAGGTGGGCGTTCGCCAACCTGATTCCACTGTTGCAATCCTGGCAGGTTATCGGCTCTTGTCATTAGGTGTCGCGAGCTTAGTCACGTGTCAGAGGGATGCTTCACAGTGAAGGTTAAAAAGAACACGAAAAGGCCTTCTGAAAAAGAAAGTTGCGCTATGGATAGTTTGGACTTCTGACTATGGGGAAACCAGCAACTGTGGCGTACACAGAAGACTTTAATTGCGACGGGGGGGAGGGGGGCGCTTTGACGCATTAGAGTCCTCTGAGTCTGATTTTCAGGGATTACTTTGGAAAATATATAATACCGAAGTCTTCATGAGAGGTGGGGGGGAGAGTTTATAACTCAATAACTCCGCCCTACCCTCAGCATATGACATTGACTAGCAAAATAAGAATCCTCAACTCCGCCCTCCCTTCTGAATATGCAGCAACATATATATTCAGCAATATAAGAATCAATATAAGAATATAAGAATCCTTAACTCCGCTCTCCTCTCCGAATACAATATTGACCAACAATATAAGAAACCTTAACTCCGTCCTCTCTTCTGAATATGACATTGACCAACAATATAAGAATCATTAACTCCGTCCTCTCTTTTGAATATGACATTGACCAACAATATAAGAATCCTTAACTCCGTCCTCTCTTCTGAATATGACATTGACAAACAATATAAGAAACCTTAACTCCGTCCTCTCTTCTGAATGTAACATTGACCAACAATATAAGAATCGTTAACTCCGTCAGTAGTTTCATCACAACCGGCAAGTCCCCCGGAAGTGCTTTCCCCCCCTATGTCGCAATCGTCCACGTTACCTTCTTGACTTGGACCCCCTATGTCGCAATCGACCGGAAATTGACCTGTGCTGGGCCACGCTGCCTTCTGAACTTTGACCCCTATGTTGCAATCAACAGGAAATTGACCCTGGCGTAGCAACTGTCGTGGTATTAATAATTCATAATTAATAATTCATAATTAATAATTCATAATTAAAAATTCCTTCCCCTTTTAACCCCTTGTGCTATCTAGTTTTTAACTCTAATTTTAAGTCCTCCTTCTCGAATAGTCTCGATTTTTCTTTATTTCAGACTCACCTTTTATTTTAAAACCTCGATTTTACAAACCCCCTGGTTGACCTATATTTTAAGCCCTACCTATATTTTAAGTCATGGATTTTGCAAACCACATGGTTGACCTATATTTCAGACTCACCTTTTATTTTAAAACCTCGATTTTGCAAACCCCCTGGTTGACCCACCTATATTTTAAACTCCCCTTCTCGAATAGTCTCGATTTTTCTTTATTTCAGACTCACCTTTTATTTTAAAACCTCGATTTTGCAAACCCCCATGGTTGAGCTATATTTTAAGCCCTACCTATATTTTAAGTCATGGATTTTGCAAACCACATAGTTGACCTATATTTCAGACTCACCTTTTATTTTAAGCCCTCTTCATAGACCCCACCCCCCTGGTTGAGCTATATTTTAAGCTCCCCTTCTCGAATAGTCTCGATTATTCTTTATTTCAGACTCACCTTTCATTTTAAGTCCTCTTCATAGACCCCACCCCCTTGGTTGACCTATATTTTAAGCCCTACCTATATTTTAAGCTCCCCTTCTCGAATACTCTCGATTTTTCTTTATTTCAGACTAACCTTTTATTTTAAAACCACGATTTTGCAAACCCCCTGGTTGAGCTATATTTTAAACTCCCCTTCTCGAATAGTCTCGATTTTTCTTTATTTCAGACTCACCTTTTATTTTAAGCCCTCTTCATAGACCCCACCCCCCCTGGTTGACCTATATTTTAAGCTCCCCTTCTCGAATAGTCTCGATTTTTCTTTATTTCAGACCCCCCAATGGTTGACTTATATTTTAAACCCTCCACTTGCAAACCCCCTGGTTGACCTATATTTTAAGCCCTACCTATATTTTAAGCTCCCCTTCTCGAATAGTCTCGATTTTTCTTTATTTCAGACTCGCCTTTTATTTTAAAACTTCGATTTTGCAAACCCCCTGGTTGAGCTATATTTTAAGCTCCCCTTCTCGAATAGTCTCGATTTTTCTTTATTTCAGACCCCCCAATGGTTGACTTATATTTTAAACCCTCCACTTGCAAACCCCCTGGTTGACCTATATTTTAAGCCCTACTTATATTTTAAGCTCGCCTTCTCGAATAGTCTCGATTTTTCTTTATTTCAGATTCGCCTTTTATTTTAAAACCTCGATTTTGCAAACCCCCTGGTTGAGCTATATTTTAAGCTCCCCTTCTCGAATAGTCTCGATTTTTCTTTATTTCAGACTCACCTATATTTTAAGCCCGGGATTTTGCAGACCCTCCTGGTTGACCTATATTTTAAACCCTACCTATATTTTAAGTCCCCTCCTTCCCTCGGATTACAAGTCTCAGAATAATTCCGCAGAAAAGGATGACACGTCTCAATTGTAAAATTCAACTCTCAAAGTAAAATTCTTATTAATTAAAACCCTTTCTATTAAAAGTTACCTCTATTAAAAATCTTTTGCTATTCATTTTGCCAGGACTGCTAAACGATTCCCTTTTATTAAAACTCTGGTATTCATTTTTTCCAACCCCGTTAATCGATCCCCTAGTAAATAAAAACTCTCACTCACCTTTATTAAAATCATCCAGCGCTCGTAATAAATCAGTTTACTCTAGATGGGTTTAATCGAAAAAAAAAATCATTCCATCGCTAGCGTACCTCCACGTTAATTTCGGGAAAAAGCCTCATCGGATCCAAGGTCCACGTATTTTACTAGAAGAATGACACAGTAACTGTTCCACAGAAAAATTAATAAAATTTGGTTTAAATTATTCGTAGGACTTGTATATAAGATCTACTTTGCAATAGACGTTCAACAGGCTAAAAGTTTTCCAAGTCCGTTATCAGTGTATCGGAAATCGTACGTTTCCTGTAGACATCCTTCAGATCGTTTATTAGGGGGTAGCAACAGCACTTTCGCCACATCACACGATATGGTGCAATCCTTTATCAGCTGGAAGATCAAAAGGTCAAATGTCCAGCGCTTCACTGTGTCTGCATTTGACACTGATAAGGTTTAAAAATAGATGTTTCCTAGAATCCACATTGCCTTCTCAGATTGGACTTTGACCCCTATGTCGCAACCGACCATATTTTAAGTCCTCTTCATAGACCCCATGGTTGACCTATATTTTAAGTCCCCTTCTCGAATTTTCTTGTTTTTCCCCTGTTTAACCCATATTTTAAGCCCTCCCCTCTTCATAGACCCACCTATTGATCCACCTATATTTTAAGCTCCCCCTCTTTAAACCAAATCAGTTTTTGCGCATTTAATCGGTGTCATCCAACGTCCATACTATTTTTAGTACGTCTCTTGTATTTAAAAAAAAAAAAAATATTGGCTTTCGTCGTCGTATTTGAACGCGCTACCTCAGTGCCGATAGCTGAAGCGTCATCGCCAGGGCGCGGATTTTTGCGGAGATAAATCTCAACTCTGGCCCTGCTATCCGCTCGACAATATTTGCTACTGATAAAACGATTTCCTTCGTTAAAAATAAAAACTAATTGAATAATGGGCTATCACTGGGAAAATACTGGGAAGAACCCAAACTGATTTCGTGCTAAAACATCTCCAGATTTCAGCTTACTTGAAAAACTATTGTTAGAAATGAACCAGTGACTTGAATCACTCAACTTTCATAAGAATACACAATTATGGTACAGTGTCGGGAAGAAATATGTTTCAACGAAATTCAATTGCATGTATTACGATCAGAAAAATAATTTAGTGGACAAAGTTTAAAATAGTTATTAAATGGTACCTTACAGTGCAAGTGCGCTTCAGGCGAAAAGCCTCCCCTTCGAACACTGCACCCCGTTTTTCCGAAGTAACTGTGTCACAAGTCTTCCTACATCATCCCTAAACAGAGAATCGGATTCAATGTGCAAGAAGATCAAGACCTCATTTGAAGGAGCACATAGTGGATACTGTACTCCATAGTGAAATGAACATTAGCCTCTTGCGGGACCCAGTTATATCCCTACTCCAAGAGAATTACTAATGAAAACGTGCTATTGTTAATGTATGTAATTCCGACAAAAAATGTTTTAGCCACTTTGTATCCTGCAATAGGAAACACTGAACACCTTAACAACTATATATATACTTTTAGAAGAAAACACATCAGGTCTAATTTTCCCTTTAACAATCTGGATACGAGAAAGAGATGTTCCCACTCTATATCACACCATTCAGATTTAAAGCGCACGCAAATCTCCTACTGTTGTCAGACGATGAAAAGCAGCATTATTGTTCCATTAAGAATTTGTTTCTATGAAATTCAAAGGGAGAATGCTGTTTTCCATATTATAGGGAATGCAATTAATACATTCCTTGCAGATGGATGTCCTTTAGGTTATGAAGTAATCTTATTAGAACGCTTAAAATTGAGATGACACACGTTAGCTCCTCCGAGAAGCGCTAGGAGGTAGAAGAATATACCCGTGTAATGAAAATATTCATTCGACATAAAAAAAAAAACCTACGCCAATATCGCGTACACTGACGTGCTCCTCTTAGCTGATGTGTTTGGTGGCAGATACTGACCCCTGCTATGTTTACGCAGCTCCTGCCTTCATACCTGAAGATGACAAATACTAGAGTTGATAAACTACAATGTACCTTTATGGAAGGCATACGAGGAGGAATTTCGGTGATATGCAGACAACGAGCATTTAGAATGAAAAACTGATTGCAAGTTTGCTTTACTGTCATACAAACCTGAAAAGAGATGAATTGGGTAGTACTTTACCCATGATACGCCCTGTGACTAGGTCGTTAAATCAAATTACATGCATAAACGAAAATTAGAAAAACAACGAAATGGTTGGTAAATTTAATGAGAATCACTAAAATGTAAAGAGTGTTGGAATATCTGTAAATGCACACACATTTCAGTGGATAGGTGAATATTTTCACAATTCTTTGGAAGTGGAAGGCACAATAACTGTAAAACATACTGTGACGAGAGAGAAAGTATAAAAATGTAGTGGGATGGTTGTAAAAAATCGCTTCAAAACAGAAAATTACAATGCAAATACTGTAAGATAGAAAAAAACGACTATTCGACGGTTATTCCAAGCCGCTATCTCACGCTCTTTTCAGTTTTCCTGGTTCTATAGTTCCTTGGTACGTAGCGCATAAGTGTGGGTGTAGTTGGCTATTTTTCGTTGCAAACACAAGTTGTTTTCACTATTAGTTATTTTTCCTGCATGATAATACACATTTCTATACTACATTGCGTACACACGGATGGACGAATATCACAAAATACTTTGCATATAGAAAACATCAGTAAAGAACCACAGAAGTTTGGAAATTTAAAATCTGAAAACTCAGTGTTTATAAGAAAACAACAATATTTTCAATATTTCCATGAAAAGGTCGGTCCCAGAATCGATCCACTAGACCTAACTTTGCATTCTCTGACTTCAACCACCGATAAAACGTAATGTAAGCTCTCTCGTCGGTTATCCCAAGTCGCTATCTCTTCTCAGAGTTTCTGGTCCCCTCGGTACGTTTGAATAAGTGCATAAGTGCGGGTGAAGATGGCTATTTTCCGCTGCAAACACAAGTTTTTCGACAAAGATAGGGTGTTTCACTACAATCTAACATGGGATTTCATGTGTGTTTAGTTATTTTTCCTGCATGAGAATATTTCTAATCCTTCTCATAGACAGCAGGTTAGTTACTTCGGATCTAACAAAGCCAAGGTTTGAGATCCATAGTAAGACATGAATGTTTGTGTTGTTTTCCTACCAAGATCCCGACATCCTCTCATCACCTTCTACTGGGTCGTATGAAAAAATCCTGTAACTATTACGACAATTAGCTGCGTGAAGGCGCATTTATTTTTAAAGCAAAGACACACTAATTTCGGACTCGCTAGCTAGAGAATGATATATTAACTTGCTAAAGTTTGATTTTAATGATCAGATAGTGTATACATCACCACTTTTTTAGTTCATACTAATATCTTCTAACTTTCAAAGGAAATATTGTCTCATTATAAGCGATTTCATACAAAGAGATACGCACGCTATGCTTCACATTTAAATCTATAGAGATAACGATCACTACCCATGGAACACATCTGTGAAAAAACACGCTGTGATAGGGTTTGAGAAAGATTTTTACCCCATGGGGGTGCTGCACTGCAGGAAAGCACATTATCTTTGATATCAGAACCTACATGAAAGTTATACTGTTTCGGTTTGAGAAAGATTCTTTAGTTCACAGGGCACCGCATGAATAAGCGCATAAGTGTGGGTGAAGATGGCTATTTTTCGCTGCAAACACAAGTTTTTCGACAAGATAGGGTGTTTCACTGCAATCTAACACGGGATTTCATGTTTGTTTAGTTATTTTTCCTGCATGAGAATATTTCTAATCTATCTCATAGACAGCAGGTTAGTTACTTCTGATCTAACAAAGCCAAGGTCTGAGATCCATAGTAAGACATGAACGTTTGTGATGTTTTCCTACCAAGACCCCGACATCCTCTCACATGAAATATTACTGTACTAGGATCTAGAAAAATCACTATCCATTACATTAATTTTTTTTATTACATTCATGTATTTCACCCCATTTTCTTGTCAAGAGCTAAAATTATTTGATGAATGAACGACAAAATATCTTCAAATGCAGTGGACGCATGACAGAATAACTTCAAAATAAGTTCCAATAGCTGAAAAAACAACTGTAAAAAATTAGATAAATACACACCGGGAAAGAGAGAATTGCTTTCAAAACATTAAAATACCTTAAATGTGTGGCTGAATCACCTCCAAATATCTCCAGCACACTGCACTCTATGTTTCACATTTAAATCTATAGAAATAACGATCACTACCCATGGAACACATCTGTGAAAAAACACGGTATGATAGGGTTTGAGAAAGATTTTTAGCCTATGGGGTGGTTCACCGCAGGAAAGCACATTATTTTTGATATCAGAACCTACGTGAAAGTTATACTGTTTGGGTTGAGAAAGATTCTTTAGTTCTCAGGGCACCGCATGAATAAGCGCATAAGTGTGGGTGAAGATGGCTATTTTTCGCTGCAAACACAAGTTTTTCGACAAAGATAGGGTGTTTCACTACAATCGAACACGGTATTTCGTATTTGTTTAGTTATTTTTCCCTGCATATTTCTATACTAGTGTGGAATTCTTAGAACAAGTGGTACTATGTTCGTTTCAAAGTGGTTCTGGCAAGCACCCTTTTTTTGATAATGTCATGCACCCTGTTTGGAAAGAACACTGTGTATGGAGCATTACTCCTGTAAATTCCATAAGCATAATGATTTCAGCTGTATGTGAACCAAACATTCACTTGAGAAGAATATTTAAAAAACATCAGTGTGAACTCATGGATACATAAAACGTGTCTCTTTCTTGTGTCTCTTCATATCTATATACTATTCTCACGAACACAAAAGATAGAACTTTCGAAGGAAGATGATCAGTGCAACAGTTAAGAAACTGATTTTCTGTGTTTTGGGGCTTTTCACCAATGCCATCTAGGGGCAAATATGTTGACTGACTGATTCGAGTAAAAACAAGATTATTACTTTTAAGCAGACGGTTTATGAATATGTAGGAGAATGTTTTTCTGATCTTATGCAAAATATATTCTTGTGTGGTGTATGGTATTATTCAACGGATGTCTTTCTAAGTGTATGCATATATCCGTGCAATAGACTAAGTTTTTTCTCACACACTTGTTTCGTCTCTGTAATTGTATGTTTGTGCGTGCGTATGCTTTCATGTTTGTGTGTGTGTGTGTGTGTTTCTGTGTGCGGATGAGTGTGTGCGTGCGTATGTTTTCATGTGTGTGTGTATACGTCTTCATGTCTCTGTGTGTGTGTGTGTGTTTCATCTTTATGTGTATATGTTATCGTATGTGTGTTTTGTTCACATGCAAGAATAAACATATTGTCTTACGGACACTTGCTTGCTACAGAAGAAGCTAACAATTTAAAACGAGACTAGTGGTTACGCAAAATATTTCATCACAGATCTTAACTTCAATACTCATATTTCAGGAGATGTAAGGATTTTTCTTCAGCACGTTCGAATATTTTTTGAACACGACTGTCTTACGTTACGTTTCCTGTCAGATGTCTCTGCACGGATATATGCATACACTTAGAAAGACATCCGTTGAATAATACCATACACCACACAAGAATATATTTTGCATAAGATCAGAAAAACATTCTCCTACATATTCATAAACCGTCTGCTTAAAAGTAATAATCTTGTTTTTACTCGAATCAGTCAGTCAACATATTTGCCCCTAGATGGCATTGGTGAAAAGCCCCAAAACACAGAAAATCAGTTTCTTAACTGTTGCACTGATCATCTTCCTTCGAAAGTTCTATCTTTTGTGTTCGTGAGAATAGTATATAGATATGAAGAGACACAAGAAAGAGACACGTTTTATGTATCCATGAGTTCACACTGATGTTTTTTAAATATTCTTCTCAAGTGAATGTTTGGTTCACATACAGCTGAAATCATTATGCTTATGGAATTTACAGGAGTAATGCTCCATACACAGTGTTCTTTCCAAACAGGGTGCATGACATTATCAAAAAAAGGGTGCTTGCCAGAACCACTTTGAAACGAACATAGTACCACTTGTTCTAAGAATTCCACACTAGTATAGAAATATGCAGGGAAAAATAACTAAACAAATACGAAATACCGTGTTCGATTGTAGTGAAACACCCTATCTTTGTCGAAAAACTTGTGTTTGCAGCGAAAAATAGCCATCTTCACCCACACTTATGCGCTTATTCATGCGGTGCCCTGAGAACTAAAGAATCTTTCTCAACCCAAACAGTATAACTTTCACGTAGGTTCTGATATCAAAAATAATGTGCTTTCCTGCGGTGAACCACCCCATAGGCTAAAAATCTTTCTCAAACCCTATCATACCGTGTTTTTTCACAGATGTGTTCCATGGGTAGTGATCGTTATTTCTATAGATTTAAATGTGAAACATAGAGTGCAGTGTGCTGGAGATATTTGGAGGTGATTCAGCCACACATTTAAGGTATTTTAATGTTTTGAAAGCAATTCTCTCTTTCCCGGTGTGTATTTATCTAATTTTTTACAGTTGTTTTTTCAGCTATTGGAACTTATTTTGAAGTTATTCTGTCATGCGTCCACTGCATTTGAAGATATTTTGTCGTTCATTCATCAAATAATTTTAGCTCTTGACAAGAAAATGGGGTGAAATACATGAATGTAATAAAAAAAATTAATGTAATGGATAGTGATTTTTCTAGATCCTAGTACAGTAATATTTCATGTGAGAGGATGTCGGGGTCTTGGTAGGAAAACATCACAAACGTTCATGTCTTACTATGGATCTCAGACCTTGGCTTTGTTAGATCAGAAGTAACTAACCTGCTGTCTATGAGATAGATTAGAAATATTCTCATGCAGGAAAAATAACTAAACAAACATGAAATCCCGTGTTAGATTGCAGTGAAACACCCTATCTTGTCGAAAAACTTGTGTTTGCAGCGAAAAATAGCCATCTTCACCCACACTTATGCGCTTATTCATGCGGTGCCCTGTGAACTAAAGAATCTTTCTCAAACCGAAACAGTATAACTTTCATGTAGGTTCTGATATCAAAGATAATGTGCTTTCCTGCAGTGCAGCACCCCCATGGGGTAAAAATCTTTCTCAAACCCTATCACAGCGTGTTTTTTCACAGATGTGTTCCATGGGTAGTGATCGTTATCTCTATAGATTTAAATGTGAAGCATAGCGTGCGTATCTCTTTGTATGAAATCGCTTATAATGAGACAATATTTCCTTTGAAAGTTAGAAGATATTAGTATGAACTAAAAAAGTGGTGATGTATACACTATCTGATCATTAAAATCAAACTTTAGCAAGTTAATATATCATTCTCTAGCTAGCGAGTCCGAAATTAGTGTGTCTTTGCTTTAAAAATAAATGCGCCTTCACGCAGCTAATTGTCGTAATAGTTACAGGATTTTTTCATACGACCCAGTAGAAGGTGATGAGAGGATGTCGGGATCTTGGTAGGAAAACAACACAAACATTCATGTCTTACTATGGATCTCAAACCTTGGCTTTGTTAGATCCGAAGTAACTAACCTGCTGTCTATGAGAAGGATTAGAAATATTCTCATGCAGGAAAAATAACTAAACACACATGAAATCCCATGTTAGATTGTAGTGAAACACCCTATCTTTGTCGAAAAACTTGTGTTTGCAGCGGAAAATAGCCATCTTCACCCGCACTTATGCACTTATTCAAACGTACCGAGGGGACCAGAAACTCTGAGAAGAGATAGCGACTTGGGATAACCGACGAGAGAGCTTACATTACGTTTTATCGGTGGTTGAAGTCAGAGAATGCAAAGTTAGGTCTAGTGGATCGATTCTGGGACCGACCTTTTCATGGAAATATTGAAAATATTGTTGTTTTCTTATAAACACTGAGTTTTCAGATTTTAAATTTCCAAACTTCTGTGGTTCTTTACTGATGTTTTCTATATGCAAAGTATTTTGTGATATTCGTCCATCCGTGTGTACGCAATGTAGTATAGAAATGTGTATTATCATGCAGGAAAAATAACTAATAGTGAAAACAACTTGTGTTTGCAACGAAAAATAGCCAACTACACCCACACTTATGCGCTACGTACCAAGGAACTATAGAACCAGGAAAACTGAAAAGAGCGTGAGATAGCGGCTTGGAATAACCGTCGAATAGTCGTTTTTTTCTATCTTACAGTATTTGCATTGTAATTTTCTGTTTTGAAGCGATTTTTTACAACCATCCCACTACATTTTTATACTTTCTCTCTCGTCACAGTATGTTTTACAGTTATTGTGCCTTCCACTTCCAAAGAATTGTGAAAATATTCACCTATCCACTGAAATGTGTGTGCATTTACAGATATTCCAACACTCTTTACATTTTAGTGATTCTCATTAAATTTACCAACCATTTCGTTGTTTTTCTAATTTTCGTTTATGCATGTAATTTGATTTAACGACCTAGTCACAGGGCGTATCATGGGTAAAGTACTACCCAATTCATCTCTTTTCAGGTTTGTATGACAGTAAAGCAAACTTGCAATCAGTTTTTCATTCTAAATGCTCGTTGTCTGCATATCACCGAAATTCCTCCTCGTATGCCTTCCATAAAGGTACATTGTAGTTTATCAACTCTAGTATTTGTCATCTTCAGGTATGAAGGCAGGAGCTGCGTAAACATAGCAGGGGTCAGTATCTGCCACCAAACACATCAGCTAAGAGGAGCACGTCAGTGTACGCGATATTGGCGTAGGTTTTTTTTTTTTATGTCGAATGAATATTTTCATTACACGGGTATATTCTTCTACCTCCTAGCGCTTCTCGGAGGAGCTAACGTGTGTCATCTCAATTTTAAGCGTTCTAATAAGATTACTTCATAACCTAAAGGACATCCATCTGCAAGGAATGTATTAATTGCATTCCCTATAATATGGAAAACAGCATTCTCCCTTTGAATTTCATAGAAACAAATTCTTAATGGAACAATAATGCTGCTTTTCATCGTCTGACAACAGTAGGAGATTTGCGTGCGCTTTAAATCTGAATGGTGTGATATAGAGTGGGAACATCTCTTTCTCGTATCCAGATTGTTAAAGGGAAAATTAGACCTGATGTGTTTTCTTCTAAAAGTATATATATAGTTGTTAAGGTGTTCAGTGTTTCCTATTGCAGGATACAAAGTGGCTAAAACATTTTTTGTCGGAATTACATACATTAACAATAGCACGTTTTCATTAGTAATTCTCTTGGAGTAGGGATATAACTGGGTCCCGCAAGAGGCTAATGTTCATTTCACTATGGAGTACAGTATCCACTATGTGCTCCTTCAAATGAGGTCTTGATCTTCTTGCACATTGAATCCGATTCTCTGTTTAGGGATGATGTAGGAAGACTTGTGACACAGTTACTTCGGAAAAACGGGGTGCAGTGTTCGAAGGGGAGGCTTTTCGCCTGAAGCGCACTTGCACTGTAAGGTACCATTTAATAACTATTTTAAACTTTGTCCACTAAATTATTTTTCTGATCGTAATACATGCAATTGAATTTCGTTGAAACATATTTCTTCCCGACACTGTACCATAATTGTGTATTCTTATGAAAGTTGAGTGATTCAAGTCACTGGTTCATTTCTAACAATAGTTTTTCAAGTAAGCTGAAATCTGGAGATGTTTTAGCACGAAATCAGTTTGGGTTCTTCCCAGTATTTTCCCAGTGATAGCCCATTATTCAATTAGTTTTTATTTTTAACGAAGGAAATCGTTTTATCAGTAGCAAATATTGTCGAGCGGATAGCAGGGCCAGAGTTGAGATTTATCTCCGCAAAAATCCGCGCCCTGGCGATGACGCTTCAGCTATCGGCACTGAGGTAGCGCGTTCAAATACGACGACGAAAGCCAATATTTTTTTTTTTTTTAAATACAAGAGACGTACTAAAAATAGTATGGACGTTGGATGACACCGATTAAATGCGCAAAAACTGATTTGGTTTAAAGAGGGGGAGCTTAAAATATAGGTGGATCAATAGGTGGGTCTATGAAGAGGGGAGGGCTTAAAATATGGGTTAAACAGGGGAAAAACAAGAAAATTCGAGAAGGGGACTTAAAATATAGGTCAACCATGGGGTCTATGAAGAGGACTTAAAATATGGTCGGTTGCGACATAGGGGTCAAAGTCCAATCTGAGAAGGCAATGTGGATTCTAGGAAACATCTATTTTTAAACCTTATCAGTGTCAAATGCAGACACAGTGAAGCGCTGGACATTTGACCTTTTGATCTTCCAGCTGATAAAGGATGCACCATATCGTGTGATGTGGCGAAAGTGCTGTTGCTACCCCCTAATAAACGATCTGAAGGATGTCTACAGGAAACGTACGATTTCCGATACACTGATAACGGACTTGGAAAACTTTTAGCCTGTTGAACGTCTATTGCAAAGTAGATCTTATATACAAGTCCTACGAATAATTTAAACCAAATTTTATTAATTTTTCTGTGGAACAGTTACTGTGTCATTCTTCTAGTAAAATACGTGGACCTTGGATCCGATGAGGCTTTTTCCCGAAATTAACGTGGAGGTACGCTAGCGATGGAATGATTTTTTTTTTCGATTAAACCCATCTAGAGTAAACTGATTTATTACGAGCGCTGGATGATTTTAATAAAGGTGAGTGAGAGTTTTTATTTACTAGGGGATCGATTAACGGGGTTGGAAAAAATGAATACCAGAGTTTTAATAAAAGGGAATCGTTTAGCAGTCCTGGCAAAATGAATAGCAAAAGATTTTTAATAGAGGTAACTTTTAATAGAAAGGGTTTTAATTAATAAGAATTTTACTTTGAGAGTTGAATTTTACAATTGAGACGTGTCATCCTTTTCTGCGGAATTATTCTGAGACTTGTAATCCGAGGGAAGGAGGGGACTTAAAATATAGGTAGGGTTTAAAATATAGGTCAACCAGGAGGGTCTGCAAAATCCCGGGCTTAAAATATAGGTGAGTCTGAAATAAAGAAAAATCGAGACTATTCGAGAAGGGGAGCTTAAAATATAGCTCAACCAGGGGGTTTGCAAAATCGAGGTTTTAAAATAAAAGGCGAATCTGAAATAAAGAAAAATCGAGACTATTCGAGAAGGCGAGCTTAAAATATAAGTAGGGCTTAAAATATAGGTCAACCAGGGGGTTTGCAAGTGGAGGGTTTAAAATATAAGTCAACCATTGGGGGGTCTGAAATAAAGAAAAATCGAGACTATTCGAGAAGGGGAGCTTAAAATATAGCTCAACCAGGGGGTTTGCAAAATCGAAGTTTTAAAATAAAAGGCGAGTCTGAAATAAAGAAAAATCGAGACTATTCGAGAAGGGGAGCTTAAAATATAGGTAGGGCTTAAAATATAGGTCAACCAGGGGGTTTGCAAGTGGAGGGTTTAAAATATAAGTCAACCATTGGGGGGTCTGAAATAAAGAAAAATCGAGACTATTCGAGAAGGGGAGCTTAAAATATAGGTCAACCAGGGGGGGTGGGGTCTATGAAGAGGGCTTAAAATAAAAGGTGAGTCTGAAATAAAGAAAAATCGAGACTATTCGAGAAGGGGAGTTTAAAATATAGCTCAACCAGGGGGTTTGCAAAATCGTGGTTTTAAAATAAAAGGTTAGTCTGAAATAAAGAAAAATCGAGAGTATTCGAGAAGGGGAGCTTAAAATATAGGTAGGGCTTAAAATATAGGTCAACCAAGGGGGTGGGGTCTATGAAGAGGACTTAAAATGAAAGGTGAGTCTGAAATAAAGAATAATCGAGACTATTCGAGAAGGGGAGCTTAAAATATAGCTCAACCAGGGGGGTGGGGTCTATGAAGAGGGCTTAAAATAAAAGGTGAGTCTGAAATATAGGTCAACTATGTGGTTTGCAAAATCCATGACTTAAAATATAGGTAGGGCTTAAAATATAGCTCAACCATGGGGGTTTGCAAAATCGAGGTTTTAAAATAAAAGGTGAGTCTGAAATAAAGAAAAATCGAGACTATTCGAGAAGGGGAGTTTAAAATATAGGTGGGTCAACCAGGGGGTTTGCAAAATCGAGGTTTTAAAATAAAAGGTGAGTCTGAAATATAGGTCAACCATGTGGTTTGCAAAATCCATGACTTAAAATATAGGTAGGGCTTAAAATATAGGTCAACCAGGGGGTTTGTAAAATCGAGGTTTTAAAATAAAAGGTGAGTCTGAAATAAAGAAAAATCGAGACTATTCGAGAAGGAGGACTTAAAATTAGAGTTAAAAACTAGATAGCACAAGGGGTTAAAAGGGGAAGGAATTTTTAATTATGAATTATTAATTATGAATTATTAATTATGAATTATTAATACCACGACAGTTGCTACGCCAGGGTCAATTTCCTGTTGATTGCAACATAGGGGTCAAAGTTCAGAAGGCAGCGTGGCCCAGCACAGGTCAATTTCCGGTCGATTGCGACATAGGGGGTCCAAGTCAAGAAGGTAACGTGGACGATTGCGACATAGGGGGGGAAAGCACTTCCGGGGGACTTGCCGGTTGTGATGAAACTACTTCCGTCCTCTCTTTTGAATATGACATTGACCAACAATACAAGAATCCTTAACTCCGTCCTCTCTTTTGAATATGACATTGACCAACAATATAAAAATCCTTAACTCCGTCCTCTCTTCTGAATATGACATTGACCAACAATATAAGAATCCTTAACTCCGTCCTCTCTTCTGAATATGACATTGACCAACAATATAAGAATCCTTAACTCCGTCCTCTCTTCTGAATATGACATTGACCAACAATATAAGAATACCTAACTCCGTCCTCTCTTCTGAATATGGCATTGACCAACAATATAAGAATCCTTAACTCCGTCCTCTCTTCTGAATATGACATTGACCAACAATATAAGAAACCTTAACTCCGTCCTCTCTTCTGAATATGACATTGACCAACAATATAAGAATCCTTAACTCCGTCCTCTCTTCTGAATATGACATTGACCAACAATATAAGAAACCTTAACTCCGTCCTCTCTTTTGAATATGACATTGACCAACAATATAAGAAACCTTAACTCCGTCCTCTCTTCTGAATATGACATTGACCAACAATATAAGAATCCTTAACTCCGTCCTCTCTTCTGAATATGACATTGACCAACAATATAAGAATCCTTAACTCCGTCCTCTCTTCTGAATATGGCATTGACCAACAATATAAGAATCCTTAACTCCGTCCACTCTTCTGAATATGACATTGACCAACAATATAAGAAACCTTAACTCCGTCCTCTCTTCTGAATAAGACATTGACCAACAATGTAAGAATCCTTAACTCCGTCCTGTCTTTTGAATATGACATTGACCAACAATATAAGAATCCTTAACTCCGTCCTCTCTTCTGAATATGACATTGACCAACAATATAAGAATCCTTAACTCCGTTCCTCTCTTTTGAATATGACATTGACCAACAATATAAGAATCCTTAACTCCGTCCTCTCTTCTGAATATGACATTCCGTCCTCTCTTTTGAATATGACATTGACCAACAATTTAAGAATCCTTAACTCCGTCCTCTCTTCTGAATAAGACATTGACCAACAATATAAGAATCCTTAACTCCGTCCTCTCTTTTGAATATGACATTGACTAACAATATAAGAATCCTTAACTCCGTCCTCTCTTCTGAATATGGCATTGACCAACAATATAAGAATCCTTAACTCCGTCCTCTCTTCTGAATATGACATTGACCAACAATATAAGAAACCTTAACTCCGTCCTCTCTTCTGAATATGACATTGATCAACAATATAAGAATCCTTAACTCCGTCCTCTCTTCTGAATATGACATTGACCAACAATATAAGAATACTTAACTCCGTCCTCTCTTCTGAATATGACATTGACCAACAATATAAGAAACCTTAATTCCGTCCTCTCTTCTGAATATGACATTGACCAACAATATAAGAATCCTTAACTCCGCCCTCTCTTTTGAATATGACATTGACCAACAATATAAGAAACCTTAATTCCGTCCTCTCTTCTGAATATGACATTGATCAACAATATAAGAATCCTTAACTCCGCCCTCTCTTTTGAATATGACATTGACCAACAATACAAGAATCCTTAACTCCGTCCTCTCTTTTGAATATGATATTGACCAACAATATAAGAATCCTTAACTCCGTCCTCTCTTCTGAATAAGACATTGACCAACAATATAAGAATCCTTAACTCCGTCCCCTCTTCTGAATATGACATTGACCAACAATATAAGAATCCTTAACTCCGTCCTCTCTTTTGAATATGACATTAACCAACAATATAAGAATCCTTAACTCCGTCCTCTCTTCTGAATATGACATTGACCAACAATATAAGAATCCTTAACTCCGTCCTCTCTTTTGAATATGACATTGACCAACAATATAAGAATCCTTAACTCCGTCCTCTCTTTTGAATATGACATTGACCAACAATATAAGAATCCTTTACTCCGTCCTCTCTTCTGAATATGACATTGACCAACAATATAAGAATCCTTAACTCCGTCCTCTCTTCTGAATATGGCATTGACCAACAATATAAGAATCCTGAACTCCGTCCTCTCTTCTGAATATGACATTGACCAACAATATAAGAATCCTTAACTCCGCCCTCCCTTCTGAATATGACATTGACCAGCAATATAAGAATCCTTATCTCCGCAAAACTCACCTTTGGGATTTTTGTGACCTGACCATTTAGCCCATTGTGTGCATTAAAGTGCCGCTCAGAAGTAAAAGAATCCATCCTTTCACCACTTAATTAGAAAAAATTTCGTTGTGGAATTTTATTCAGAGATCAGTAACTTCACAATGAAATCTGTCTTATTCTCGATTTCCAACATTATTCTTTTCAGTATTTAAAGAATTTGATTGGAAGATTGATTCAAATAATTGATTTGAAACTGATTAAAAGATTGATTCAAATAATTAATTTGAAACTGATTGAAAGATTGATTCAAATAACTGATTTGGAACTGATTGAATGACTGATTCAAATAACGGATTTGAAATTGATTCAAAGATTGATTCAAGTAATTCATTTGAAAGTTAATTCATGCCGAAACTTTTCAACGGAGCAGAACACAACCATTCAGTCAAAGAGGTAATAGCGAAAGCAATGATTGTTAAATTAATAATTTATTGAAATGTTTACGAATATTTCGAGCAGTTTGTGAAGTGATTATTTCCATTTTTGAATGATTTTTGCAGGACGCTAAGTTGCTAAATGATTCGTAATTCCATAAGTGTAAATAAATAAAAAATACCCCCTCAAGCAGCTGCTTGCCATAGAGGTTTGACAGGAGCCTGTCAGTTTATATGCCATAGTAGAAGGTCTGAGAGGATGGCAGGACCTCAGCAGCAAAACGACACAAACAGCCATGCCTTACCCGGGGCTCGAACCCGGGTCCCTTAGATCAGTAGCCAAGCGCGCTAACCACTCGGCCATGGGACAGAAAGTGTAAATGCCTAATGAATAGTGTTGAAAAACGAGATCTAAACAGATTTGATTGAATTTTTTTTTTTTCAATCTTATTTTTCTATAAAACGTTTCAGTAAGAAATTGTAGAGCTCTGAACCTGATACCCAATTGAAAAAAATAAATATCTTTGAATAGCAACTTGAACAGTTAAAATGTGGTTATTGAGGTAATTATAACACGTGAGCTGTTTAGTAGGAAATTTAAACAAAACATCCACACCAAAAATAAATTGCTCATTTTCAATTGCTGAGCTGTAGCAAGTTTGGGTAATGGAGGAAAGGGACCTAGTATCCCTTTTTAGGATCTTTAGACCGAGGTCTTTAGACCGAGTTTCTGTGTAAGGCCTGGCTGTTTCCTTCTGAAAAATAGGTCAGCTACGATTAAATTATATAAGCTTGGGTTGTTTTACCTCTGAGCGGCACATTTTTCGCACACAATGAGCTAAATGGCTCGGTCACAATGACCCCGAGGGCTCAGAGAAGGTTGGAGGGAGACTGGACAGCTGTTAGGAGACAGATGGTAGCCTCTGGTCAAGGCTATCCTGCGTGTTCTTTAACGTGCACAGGGTATGCACAGGACTAGTTTCAATCGTTTGACGTTAAACTCTCCCGGACATGGGAACACGGTTTAACGTCCCATCCGACGGACGGCGGCCTTTTCAAATCCATTGGTATCCCCTGCTGACAGAGAACAAGGTGGTGAGTTTTACGGAGATAAATCTCAACGCTGGCCCAGCTGGGACTCGAACCTGGGAACTGCAGATTACGAGAAATTATACAATAAGTAAAGCTTTTCATGAAAGGGGATTTAAAAGGAAAATTTTAATTTCCATTCTGAAGAGTTTTCATCCTCCACAAATCATCCTAAAGGCTTATTTTACTGAAAAACTCTATCAAGGCTTATAGCTAAGGAGGTGTGGGGGGATACTCGTCCCCAAATTATGTAACTCTGCTCTATCAGAATTGAGACCTTGCTGCTACGTAGCTCTTGAGGGGACACCCCCCCCTCACCCATATTAGGCCTTTCCCCCCCACCCACATTGTGATTGCTGTAACTGGAATGAATTAAACATACAAATACGCCCAATTCTGTTTTTACACGGATTTTTTTTTTACACGATTTTGATTTAACACGGTTTAGAAAAAAAATTCCAATTCTCTTTTTTACACGATTTATTTTGATCTAACACGGTTCAAACGACGCCTTTTTAAAAACTCCATTTGAATTTAATTCTGAAAAAATATTCCTATTCAAGAAAAAATTTCTAGAATTTACATTTATAACAAAGATGGCGCTTTTATGGTCACATTTTTCGAAGTAGTTTTAACTTTGAAAATGTGCTGTAGATACACATTGTGTGCACTAAAATCCCCAAAATAAAAACTACACTAAAATAACTACAAAACGAGTTTTCTCTATTTTATTCCCTATTTTATGGAAAAATTGTACAGAACCTACTTCATTCGGAATAAAGTGGCAACATTCAGTTCCGGAATTCCCCTCATTTTTATCTTCAATACATTCGTTAGTCTTGGTCTCCCATTTCGTGTTTAAAGTTAGATGTGTTTAGATGTTTAATAGAAGCAATCGAAAAATGTTTTTTTTTTTATTGTGTACGTAATATAAATTTATTAAATTTTGCGGATAGGTAATATACAATTTTTCATCATCTGATTTTTTTAAGTACAATTCAAATATTTTCCGTAAGCCTCATCACGATGTCGTAATAATTCAATTATACAAAAGCAGAAAAGGAAATATGTCTCTTTGGATACGAAGATCCAAATTTTAGATCGTTTTGCAAGTGGAGAAGGTTCAACATCCATAAGTAAATATTTTGGTTTGAACGAAGCTACCGTAAGAACCATGAAGAAAAATGAAGATGCTATTAGAAAATCTGGGCTTTCTAGAACAAAATTGAGCGCTAAGTACACGAGAGATGCTGCAAAAGTGAAGATGGAAAAGGCACTAGTATTTCGTATGGCTCATGTTATTCAACATATTTTTTTTTTTTTCAGTTTTTCTGAGGGGGGAGAAAGAGAATGTCCGTGCTCTCACATCCCCTCCCCCCCTATTCTTTTTTTTTTCCAGATCATGGTCTGATTCATGATGTTGCATAACATTTTTTAAGGATATTCATTTTTATTTTATGTGTAAATCAACGCAGAAAATGAGTGTTATGGTAATAGCAATTAATTTTAATGGAAAAACTAACATTTTTGCATCACAAAATGAAAAAAAAATAGTGAATCAATAAAAAAACGTTGACAGGTATGACGTAATTCTACCTTCGAATTCCACCTTCCTCTCCCTCATGGGGGCGGGGGTGCTCAGTCGGTAGCGCGCCAGGCTCGTAATCTGTACTTCCCAGGTTCGAGTCCAAGCTGGGTGAGCGTTGATATTTATCTCCGCAAAAATTCCCCGCCCTGCCCACGGTCAGTAGGCTACACCGATGGGCTTGGAAAGACCGCCGTCCGTCGGATGGGACGTTAAACCGTGGCCCCGTGTGCGGGAGAGCCATACCCTGTGCACTTTAAAGAACACGCTGGATGGACTTGACGGGAGACTACCATCTGTCTCCCAACAACTGTTCCAGTGGGTCCCCTCCCCCAACCTTCTCTGAGCCTTCGGGGTCATTATGACCTGGCCATTTAGCCCATGGTGTGCAAAAAAGTGCCGCTCAGAGGTAAAACAAACCATCCCAACCCTCTCCCTCATGTAATGTGACGTAACAAAAATCACCTCCCCCCCCCCCATCGCCCTCGTCGAAGTGTTACATAATTCACGGACTTCATTTTTTTTTATGAACAAAAGACCCCGCAGTATTAGAGTTTCTGACTGATGCAATAAAAAGTATAGTTAAAAAAATTAGAAAACTGGCGATTTGAAATAAAATCAAGTAAAATAAAAATTACACTGCAGAGAGAAAGTTGATTCTTTAGCTTTTGCTATTTCGTTTAAAATAATTAATTTATGATTTGCATTGTTCACAAGTGAATTCTTTTCAAGTTTCCTAGGTTTCTGTGCATAATTCTATATTTTTGTGGTTTTTTTTTTAACAATTCGTATATTTTATCCTGTTCTCACTCCATTCTCGTTGCCTTTTTCCTTAATTTTAATGTTTCAATTATACTAACAAATTCTAAACTAGAACGACAAAATACCCTACCATCATTTCTCACTAAATGGAGAGGTCACAAGGACCCCGAAGGCTCAGGGGCGGGGGTGGCTCAGTCGGTAGAGCGCCAGGCTCGTAATCTGTATTTCCCAGGTTCGAGTCCCAGCTGGGTCAGCGTTGAGATTTATCTCCGCAAAATTCCCCGCCCTGCCCACGGTCAGTAGGGGACACCGATGGGCTTGGAAAGGCCGCCGTCCGTCGGATGGGACGTTAAGCCGTGGCCCCGTGTGTTGGAGAGCCATACCCTGTGCACGTTAAAGAACACGCTGGATGGCCTTGACGGGAGGCTACCATCTGTCTCTCCCAACAGGTGTTCTAGTGGGTCCTCTCCCCCAACCTTCTCTGAGTCTTCAGGGTCCATGTGACCTGGCCATTTAGCCCATGGTGTGCAAAAAAGTGCCGCTGAGGAAGGTGGAATTCGAAGGTAGAATTTCGTCATACCCATTGGACAGCTGTTGGGAGACAGATGGTAGCTTCCCATCAAGGCCATCCCTCATGTTCTTTAAAGTGCACAGGGTATGGCTCTCCCACATATGAGGCCACGGCTCAAACATTTCCAAGCCCATCTGTGTCTCCTATTGACCGTCGGAGATAGGGCGGGGAAATATTGCGGAGATAAATCTCAACGCTGACCCAGCTGGGACTCGAACCTGGGAACTAGAGATTACGTGCCTGGCGAGCTACCGACTGAACCACCCCCGCCCCTACAGTCTACGGATAGCACATGCTAATAAGGCACCGTTCGAAAAAGCAGAAATAGGATAGACAGTGAAAAATAAGAAACGAATTTCGATACTTAAAAATATTATTGAAAAGATTTAAAGAATTAATTAGAATTCAGTTTCTAAATTGGATTTCGGATATTTCATATACAGGGTGATTCAAAACTTATCGTTCAAATTTCGTGGAGAGGTAGGGAATACGTCAGGAAACCGATTTCACATAGGAAAGTATGTCCGCAAATGTACGCATGCGTATGTAGAGGGCGCTGTGTGTACCCAACCAGTGTACAGCTCGCCCGACCACTCCCGCTGTCATCAGCGATCTCTTGGCCACCCAGGTCACCTGACTTTATCGCCCATGGATTTCTTTTTGTGGGGGGCATGAAATACCATGTGTACGAGACCCCCGTCGACAGTGAAATGGACCTTGTTGCACGAATAGTGGCCGCCGCAGGCATTGTCCGTGATATGCCAGGCGTTTTTGAAAATGTTCGGCGGTCAATGCAACGGCGCTGTGAATCCTGTGTCCGTGTAAATGGTCGCAATTTTGAGCATCTACTGTGAACCTGTACTTTACCTTGTTGGAATAAAAGTCACATTCGTTACCACTTAACTGTACTGTTTCCTTGTGTTCCCTTTACTTGTCCATTTTGTTCATGTAGATGACGTTTGCGGACATACTTTCCTATGTGAAATCGGTTTCCTGACGTATTCCCTACCTCCCCATGAAATTTGAACGATAAGTTTTGAATCACCCTGTAGACTCTGCTCGGCAGAAGGGAAAGAAGATGAAACAATTCAAAGGGAGCGTCAACTCTTCAAAAATATGAGCATAAAAAATTTGGCTCTGATAGTTTCAATGACTCAAGGAGCGGGGGTAGGTACGATAATTTGATGGCACGCGAGGCTCATCACTTGATATTCTCATGTTCGACTCCTTAGGATGCTGGGGCGGGGGTGGCTCAATCGGTAGCGCGCCAGGCTCGTAATCTGCAGTTCCCAGGTTCGAGCCCCAGCTGGGTCAGCATTGAGATTTATCTCCGCAAAATTCCCCGCCCTGCCCACGGTCAGTAGGGGACACCGATGGGCTTGGAAAGGCCGCCGTCCGTCGGATGGGACGTTAAGCCGTGTGCGGAAGAGGCATACCCTGTGCACGTTAAAGAACAGGCTGGATGGCCTTGACGGGAGGCTACCATCTGTCTCCCAACAGCTGTTCCAGTGGGTCCCCTCCCCCAACCTTCTCTGAGCCTTTGGGGTCCATGTGACCTGGCCATTTAGCCCATGGTGTGCAAAAAAGTGCCGCTCAGAGGGTTGGGTTGGGTTGTTTTACCTCTGAGCGGCACTTTTTTGCACACCATGGGCTAAATGGCCAGGTCACATGGACCCCGAAGGCTCAGAGAAGGTTGGGGGAGGGGACCCACTGGAACAGCTGTTGGGAGACAGATGGTAGCCTCCCGTCAAGGCCATCCAGCGTGTTCTTTAACGTGCACAAGGTATGGCTCTCCCGCACACGGGGCCACGGCTTAACGTCCCATCCGACGGACGGCGGCCTTTCCAAGCCCATCGGTGTCCCCTACTGACCGTGGGCAGGGCGGGGAATTTTGCGGAGATAAATGCCGCTCAGAGGTAAAACAACCCAACCCAACCCTTAGGATGCCAGTATTGAGATTTTCTTCATTAAACCTCGCACTGTCCTTGGTGAGAAAAGGGACACCGAGCACTTCAAAAGGTTGCTCTCTGTCGTATGGAACCTTAAGCCGAGGACCCATGTTCAGGGTTGTTGTTTGGGTTGTTTTACCTCTGAGCGGCACTTTTTTGCACACCACGGGCTAAATGGCCAGGTCACATAGACCCCGAAGGCTCAGAGAAGGTTGGTGGAGGGGACCCACTGGAACAGCTGTTGGGAGACAGATGGTAGCCTCCCGTCAAGGGCATCCAGCGTGTTCTTTAACGTGCACGGGGTATGGCTCTCCCGCACACGGGGCCATGGCTTAACGTCCCATCCGACGGACGGGGGCCTTTCCAAGCCCATCGGTGTCCCCTACTAACCATGGGCAGGGCGGGGAATTTTGCGGAGATAAATCTCAACGCTGACTCAGCTGGGACTCGAACCTGGGAACTACAGATTACGAGCCTGGCGCACTACCGACTGAGCCCCCCCCGCCCCCCCATGTTCAGGAGAACCTCATTTCTTAGGCATGTTAACGGGTACTTTGGGTGACTTGATGGAATACTTCCATCTAAACTGCTATGATCTCCAGTTTGAGAATGATACTAAGGGTAACGGAGATCGGAAATTATTAGACTTGCGTAATTTCACGCATCTTTTTAAGAATTTGTTTGAAAAAAAAACTCTAAAACGAAGGGGGAAATACAGTCACTCCCCCTCTTTTAACTGTTCGATGGTGTCACTTTCCCGCCTTTATTTTTTTTCTAGATCCGGGACTGACTATGCAGCAGGTCTGACTAAGGATCTCGAAGGAAAATTGGTAGTCGTTCCATTGATAGGGTTGGGTTGTTTTACCCCTGAGCGGCACTTTTTTGCACACCATGGGCTAAATGGCCAGGTCACATGGACCCCGAAGGCTCAGAGAAGGTTGGGGGAGGGGACCCATTGGACAAGTGTTGGGAGACAGATGGTAGCCTCCCGTCAAGGCCATCCAGCGTGTTCTTTAACGTGCACAGGGTATGTCTCTCCCGCATACGTGGCCACGGCTTAACGTCCCATCCGACGGACGGCGGTCTTTCCAAGCCCATCGGTGTCCCCTACTGATCGTGGGCAGAGCGGGAAATTTTGCGGAGAAAAATCTCAACGCTGACCCAGCTGGGACTCGAACCTGGGAATTACAGATTACGAGCCTGGCGTGCTACCGACTGAGCCACCCCCGCCCCCATTGATAGGGAAAAGTCATTGGATTGATAGGAAAGTCGTACCATTGATAGTCGTACCTTTTTACCTTATCCTTTCTGGGGATATTGAGCGTAGTGTATTTCGTCCCTTATAGGGACGGAAAAGAGCATTGCGTACGACTATCGATGGCCGCTGATTTCCACTCCGAAATACACTACGTTCAATAGCCCCAGAAAGGATAAGGTAAAAAGGTGAACTACGTCCAAGGTATGAAGAATAAGTTGAAGGTGCAGTAAATCAGAGGACTTGAAAAAAGAATGAGATGATTAGTCTAGAATGTAGAAAACCTTGTAGAAAGTGTCACCCTCAAATACGTTGAGAAAAAAGTAGAGGTGATTTGAATATTCGGCAAAGGGTAGCTCTGCCACTGGTTCAAATTGCATGGATAATCCTAAATATCTACCACATCTCCCAAAAGAAGTCGAGGCGGGGGTGGCTCAGTCGGTAACACACCAGGCTCATAATCTGCAGTTCCTAGGTTCGAGTCCCAGCTGGGTCAGTGTTGAGATTTATCTCTGTAAAACGCCCTGCCCACGGTCAGTAGGGGGCACCAATGGGCTTTTAAAGGCCGCCGTCCGTCTGATGGGACGTTAAGCCGTGGCTCCGTGTGCGGGAGAGCCATACCCTGTGCACGTTAAAGAACACATTGGATGGCCTTGACAGGAGGCTACCATCTGTCTCCCAGGTTACAGTGGGTTCCCTCCCCAAACTTTCTCTGAGTCTTCGGAGTCCTTGAGACCTGGCCATTTAGCCCATGGTGTGCAAAAAGAGGCGCCGCTCAGATCTAAAACAGCTCAAAAGGTGTCTTAAGCAATCACCGCCGATTTCCCATGTATCGTGAAAAACACTCCCCACATGGACAACATGCATACTCAACATACCATTCGTTTTCTTGTTTAACATTCCCTCTTGTGCATTACGAATTCGTCATTGATAGTCTTTTTACATGTAAGGCGGCGATGCTTTTCATTGTCACGGCAACTACACAAAGGACATTGGGTACGACTATCAATGGCCGCGGAAAGAATAAATAAATGGCCGCTGATTTCCACTCCAAAATGATGACTCATGCAGCCGAGAAAATCTCCCCGTCAACATCGCTTCACGCAAATAAATCGCTTTCCGTTTGTTTCTTTGAAGACGATTTGCCTTTCCCGGCCGACTGCTCTTGGGCATCACGTTTTCTTGGGTGCAAAGGACACGGTTCCATTTTGTAATCGGTGGAAAAAAAACGAATGGGAGGAGGATTGGATTATTTTACCTCTGAGCGGCACTTTTTTTTGCACACCATGGGCTAAATGGCCAGGCCACAAGGACCCCGAATGCTCAGAGAAAGTTGGGGGAGGGGACCCACTGGAACAGCTGTTGGAGACAGATGGTAGCCTCCTGTCAAGGCCATCCAGCGTGTTCTTTAACGTGCACAGGGTATGTCTCTCCCGCACACGGGGCCACGTCTTAACGTCCCATCCGACGGACGGCGGCCTTTCCAAGCCCATTGGTGTCCCCTACTGACCGTGGGCAGGGCGGGGAATTTTGCGGAGATAAATCTCAACGCTGACCCAGCTGGGACTCGAACCTGGGAACTGCAGATTACGAGCCTGGCACGCTACCGACTGAGCCACCCCCGCCCCAATGGGAGGAGGATAAAGGGGTCATGTTCCCACTTTCAGAATGCTAGTTGGGTTGTTTTAAATCTGAGGGGCACATATTTGCATATAATGGGCTAAATGTCCAGGTCTCAAGGACCCCGAGACTCAGAGAAGGTTGGGGAAGGGGACTCACTGAATAGCTGTTAGGAAACAGATGATAGCCTCCCGTCAAGAATATCCAGCGTGTTATTTAACGTGCACAGGGTATGGCTCTCCTTTACAAGGAGACTTGACTTTATGTCCCGTCCAATTGACGACTTCCTTTACAAACCCATCGGTGTCCCTTACTGACCGTGGGCGGTTTTGCTGACATAGATCTCAACGCTGGCCCAGGTGGGACTCGAATCTGGGAATTGAAGATTATGAGTCTGGCACGCTGCCAACTGCTGCACCACCGCACTCAGAATGCTAGAAACCGGAAACGGAGGGCAAAAAAATATTAAACATAGATATATCACGTATCTATCAAGAATGTTTTAAATACCATTAAAGCGGAAGAGAATTTTTTTACTGGAACGGCGTTCTGGTATGACAGAGCAGGGGGGAGGCGAACGTCTCGCCCCTCCTCAATTTTTGGGCAGCTGAACGTTTCAATCCTTCCTCATTTTTTTTTTTTCGTATCTACCCCTGACTATACTTTGGGTATTTTAAGTCTACAGGTTTTGTACAAATAACTTTCGAAAAAGTGCATATAATATCCTCATTTCGAATAAAAATGTAACGTTACTACTGTTACAGTAGCTGAGCAGTTACCACTTTCAGCGCCAAGGTAATTTATAACAGTGGGAGAATGAGATTTGCAAGTTGATGCTTGAAAAGTTCTCATAGCTCATGGGGCGGGGGTGGCTCAGTCGGTAGCACGCCAGGCTCGTAATCTGTAGTTCCCAGGTTCGAGTCCCAGCTGGGTCAGCGTTGAGATTTATCTCCGCAAAATTCCCCGCCCTGCCCACGGTCAGTAGGGGACACCGATGGGCTTGGAAAGGCCGCCGTCCGTCGGATGGGACGTTAAGCCGTGGCCCCGTGTGCGGGAGAGCCATACCCTGTGCACGTTAAAGAACACGCTGGATGGCCTTGACGGGAGGCTACCATCTGTCTCCCAACAGCTGTTCCAGTGGGTCCCCTCCCCCAACCTTCTCTGAGCCTTCGGGGTCCATGTGACCTGGCCATTTAGCCCATGGTGTGCAAAAAAGTGCCGCTCAGAGGTAAAACAACCCAAAAACAACTCATAGCTCATAGGTGATTCACCCGATCCAACATTTCCTGTAACAGAAGACCAATGTACAGTCGCTCAAAAAAGTATCCGAACACTATGGTTAATTACAGAATGCAGAAAAAATATCTGGCAGCGATTTTTTTACAAATTAGTGATCTGGCAACTTTCGTGTCACGTGACACGAAGGTTGCCAGATCACAAATTTCTAAAAAAAATCGTTGCCAGATATTTTTTCTGCATTCTGTAATCATTCAGTAGTGTTCGGATACTTTTTTGAGCGACTGTACCAAATTTTTCACGTCATTTAGGTAGTTCTACTATATGGACAATTCTTATATTTTTGATTCTAATATTATTACTGGTGGACTCTTGTGCTAATCTTTATACTAATGTTTATATTTAAATATATTTTATTTAGAAAAAATATTATTCGTATTTATTATCAAATATAATAATACTAATTTATACAAATAAATTTTGTCTTAAAATATATTTATAGATAAACATTAGTATAAAGATTAGCACAGAATCCACCAGTAATAATATTGAAATAAAAAATATAAGAAGTGTCTATATGGTAGGACTACTTAGGCTGACGTCATAAATTTTGTCCCCTGGCTCTCTGTTATAGGATGTGTTGCTATCTATTTTATTAATCTATGAGGACTATCGAAGCGCCAACTGCGTAATCTCATAGTCTTA
The DNA here is from genome assembly GCA_038380435.1 of Ryuthela nishihirai. Taxonomy (NCBI): domain Eukaryota; kingdom Metazoa; phylum Arthropoda; class Arachnida; order Araneae; family Heptathelidae; genus Ryuthela; species Ryuthela nishihirai. The sequence goes on from JAWZYU010000001.1 coordinate 71,662,730, forward strand.
ATATAGTCTCCATGATTAACAATTAAAATCATTCCCGTTAGAACCGTATCAGATCAAATTCAAAAGAACAACTATTCAAATGAGAAACTCTCGAAAAAATTCCATCCAAACATAAGGTGTAGAGAAATTAGCAATTAGTTGTCAGTATAAGTAAACTAGATATAGAGCAAATAGTTGTCAGTGTAAGGAAACTAAATGTAGAGCAATTAGTTGTCAGTGTAAGGAAACTAAATGCAGAGCAATTAGTTGTCAGTGTAAAGAAACTAAATGCAGAGCAATTGATTGTCAGTGTAAGAAAACTAGATGTAGAGCAATTGATTGTCAGTGTAAGGAAACTAAATGTAGAGCAATTAGTTGTCAGTGTAAGGAAACTAAATATAGAGCAATTAGTTGTCAGTGTAAGGAAACTAAATGCAGAGCAATTAGTTGTCAGTGTAAGGAAACTAAATGTAGAGCAATTAGTTGTCAGTGTAAGGAAACTAAATATAGAGCAATTAGTTCTCAGTGTAAGGAAACTAAATATAGAGCAAATAGTTGTCAGTGTAAGGAAACTAAATATAGAGCAAATAGTTGTCAGTGTAAGGAAACTAAATATAGAGCAAATAGTTGTCTGTGTAAGGAAACTAAATGTAGAGCAATTAGTTGTCTGTGTAAGGAAACTAAATGTAGAGCAATTAGTTGTCAGTGTAAGGAAACTAAATGTAGAGCAATTAGTTGTCAGTGTAAGGAAACTAAATGTAGAGCAATTAGTTCTCAGTGTAAGGAAACTAAATATAGAGCAAATAGTTGTCAGTGTAAGGAAACTAAATATAGAGCAAATAGTTGTCTGTGTAAGGAAACTAAATGTAGAGCAATTAGTTGTCTGTGTAAGGAAACTAAATGTAGAGCAATTAGTTGTCAGTGTAAGGAAACTAAATGTAGAGCAATTAGTTGTCAGTGTAAGGAAACTAAATGTAGAGCAATTAGTTGTCAGTGTAAAGAAACTAAATGTAGAGCAATTAGTTGTCAGTGTAAGGAAACTAAATATAGAGCAATTAGTTGTCAGTGTAAGGAAACTAAATGCAGAGCAATTAGTTGTCAGTGTAAGGAAACTACATGTAGAGCAATTAGTTGTCAGTGTAAGGAAACTAAATGCAGAGCAATTAGTTGTCAGTGTAAAGAAACTAAATGTAGAGCAATTAGTTGTCAGTGTAAGAAAACTAAATGTAGAGCAATTAGTTGTCAGTGTAAGGAAACTAAATGCAGAGCAATTAGTTGTCAGTGTAAAGAAACTAAATGCAGAGCAATTAGTTGTCAGTGTAAGGAAACTAAATGCAGAGCAATTGATTGTCAGTGTAAGAAAACTAAATGTAGAGCAATTAGTTGTCAGTGTAAGGAAACTAAATGCAGAGCAATTAGTTGTCAGTGTAAAGAAACTAAATGCAGAGCAATTGATTGTCAGTGTAAGAAAACTAGATGTAGAGCAATTAGTTGTCAGTGTAAGGAAACTAAATATAGAGCAATTAGTTGTCAGTGTAAGGAAACTAAATGCAGAGCAATTAGTTGTCAGTGTAAGGAAACTAAATGTAGAGCAATTAGTTGTCAGTGTAAGGAAACTAAATATAGAGCAATTAGTTCTCAGTGTAAGGAAACTAAATATAGAGCAAATAGTTGTCAGTGTAAGGAAACTAAATATAGAACAAATAGTTGTCTGTGTAAGGAAACTAAATGTAGAGCAATTAGTTGTCAGTGTAAGGAAACTAAATGTAGAGCAATTAGTTGTCAGTGTAAGGAAACTAAATGTAGAGCAATTAGTTGTCAGTGTAAAGAAACTAAATGTAGAGCAATTAGTTGTCAGTGTAAGGAAACTAAATATAGAGCAATTAGTTGTCAGTGTAAGGAAACTAAATGCAGAGCAATTAGTTGTCAGTGTAAGGAAACTACATGTAGAGCAATTAGTTGTCAGTGTAAGGAAACTAAATGTAGAGCAATTAGTTGTCAGTGTAAGGAAACTAAATGCAGAGCAATTAGTTGTCAGTGTAAGGAAACTACATGTAGAGCAATTAGTTGTCAGTGTAAGGAAACTAAATGCAGAGCAATTAGTTGTCAGTGTAAGGAAACTAAATGTAGAGCAAATAGTTGTCAGTGTAAGGAAACTAAATATAGAGCAAATAGTTGTCAGTGTAAGGAAACTAAATGTAGAACAATTAGTTGTCAGTGTAAGGAAACTAAATGTAGAGCAATTAGTTGTCAGTGTAAGGAAACTAAATGTAGAGCAATTAGTTTTCAGTGTAAGGAAAATAAATGTAGAGCAATTAGTTTTCAGTGTAAGGAAAATAAATGTAGAGCAATTAGTTTTCAGTGTAAAGAAACTAAATGTAGAGCAATTAGTTGTCAGTGTAAGGAAACTAAATGTAGAGCAATTAGTTGTCTGTGTAAGGAAAGTAAATGTAGAGCAGTTATCAATTAGCTGCCAGTATAAGTGAACATAAGTGTAGAGCAGTGGTTATCAACATAACTCACCCCAGAACCAGAGAGTTATCATTCTGCGGCTATGCAAAAATTAGTCTTCCAGATGCCTGGTAACAACTCTATTTAAGCCTCCTGCCCGTCAATATTTATTAATCAATGAATTATTGTGATGAATCAGTAAATAAGGCAAACTAAAGAATGGGTTATTATATCGTTGCAATGAAATAACATTATTTAAAAGGCACTTTAAAGCCATTAACATTCAAAAATTATAAACACACAATTTTACCAAAAGAACATTTAAAATAAAAATTTATTTAATTTTCCCGACAACCATTTGCAAAGCTAAGAGACCTTTCTTTCGAATGGCTTATCAAAATCTAACTTATCTTCAACTACCAAAGGTTAAATTATCTCAGTATTCTGTCCATAAAAAACTATTTAATAAAATTATTAAAGCTCTTGCACTGCTGAAAAATATCGGAAGCAGTGTTGATGGTGAATCATTATGTAGTAGTAGTAGTCTTTATTTCCATTCTTATTATTTATGATACAATATAACTATTTAAAAAATATTTTTGGAAATACACAAACACAAGATTTCAGACTCACACATGGGTCATATTGTTATAATTTATAAAGATAGTGTTGGGTTGTTTTACCTCTGAGCGGCACTTTTTTGCACACCATGGGCTAAATGACCAGGTCACATGGACCCCGAAGTCTCAGAGAAGGTTGGGGGAGGGATCCACTGGAACAGCTGTTGGGAAACAGATGGTAGCTTCCCGTCAAGGCCATCCAGTGTGTTCTTTAACGTGCACAGGGTATGACTCTCCCGCACACGGGGCCACGGCTTAACGTCCCATCCGACGGACGGCGGCTTTTCCAAGTCCATCGCTGTCCCCTACTGACCGTGGGCAGGGCGGGGAATTTTGCGGAGATAAATCTCAACGCTGACCCAGCTGGAACTCGAACCTGGGAACTACAGATTACGAGCCTAGCGCGGTACCGACTGAGCCACCCCCGCCCCTAAAGATAGTGTAATTACGATTTTTGTAGCATGTTAGTAGTGTAGTAGTTGGGAGTTCTGGGCCAATGTTAAAGTATAGGGAATCCCATGTTAACCTATGGGAGACTTTTGGGGAGATGAGCTTTTAAAGTAATTTCAGGAAGGCGTTCTGCATGAAAGTCAGGATACGAGGGGGTTTTGTTGGGAAAATGTTGCAGTTATCAACACTTCACTGAATTATTGGGGCTGTTGGGGTGTAAAAAATCCGGTTAAACCGGAGAAGTGAAGAAAAGACGACAGTTTTGGGGAAATTTGTTTCAAAATATGACAGTTCAAAATCAACAGGTAAAACCTCCAATACGTTGTAACAATTATTTTGTTTGTAAAAAGATAAATATCCCCTCGAGCAGCTGCTTGCCAGAGAGGTCTGACAGGAGCCTGTCAGTTTAATAAGCCATAGTATGAGGATGGTGGGACCTCACCAGAAAGACAACATAAACATCCATGCCTTACGGGGTTCGAACCCAGGTGACTTTGATCAGTAGCCAAGTACGCTAACTACTCCTCTGCGGGACGTCTACTTTTGTTTCTCATACACTAAGTAAAAAATAAATATCATTATTTGTTTATCTTTAAAAAATATACCTGTAGGGATCCCAAAAAAAGATGAGTTTAATTGGCCATCAAGTTCACCATCCGCCAGTGGATGTCGGTATGATTGGAACTCCAGGAATGCATCGTTCCAAAATGTACTAGCAAAGCATGTGTGCGTCTGTGTTTTAGAAGCGGCTACAGTTTATGGAGTGCCATTCCCCCTCACGTGATCCAGAGATCAAATAGCAGGAATTTCGGCGCTCTCATCAGCAATGCAAATCGTTGAGAGTCCAGTCGGGAATTTTCATTGGAGCCCGCTTCAGACAGGAATGTAACACTCTTGTTAAATGTTATTGTAATTCCTAATTTAGACTGGATCCCATGGTCAACGGACAGAAGAACCGTAGACTCTCTTCGATGTGCATATAGTATTGCATTCAAGCGCAATGATAATATCGGAAAAGTGTTATGCATAAATTTTAATCTCGATGACTTTGGAAGACTGGTTTGTTGATATTTAAAAAAGAACTCACGTTCGAGGATATAGTACAGTGTTTTATATTTTTTTTGACTGCTACACTTAGGATACAGAAGTCAAGATTTTGCTCCCAAATTATTCCATGTTTTCATCGCGCAAGTCTTGTTTACACTGAAAGGGTTGGGTTGTTTTACCTCTGAGCGGCACTCTTTTGCACACCATGGGCTAAATGGCCAGGTCACATGGACCCCGAAGGGTCAGAGAAGGTTGGGGGAGGGGACCCACTGGAACAGTTGTTGGGAGACAGATGGTAGCCTCCCGTCAAGACCATCCAGCGTGTTCTTTAACGTGTACCTCTGAGCGGCACTTTTTTGCACACCATGGGCTAAATGGCCAGGTCACATGGACCCCGAAGGCTCAGAGAAGGTTGGGGGAGGGGACCCACTGGAACAGTTGTTGGGAGACAGATGGTAGCCTCCCGTCAAGGCCATCCAGCGTGTTCTTTAACGTGCACAGAGTATGGCTCTCCCACACACGGGGCCACGGCTTAACGTCCCATCGGACGGACGGCGGCCTTTCCAAGCCCATCGGTGTCCCCTACTGACCGTGGGCAGGGCGGGGAATTTTGCGGAGATAAATCTCAACGCTGACCCAGCTGGGACTCGAACCTGGGAACTACAGATTACGAGCCTGGCGCGCTACCGACTGAGCCACCCTGAAAAGGCATTAGAAGGATTATTTGAACATGCATTAGATCAGTTTAGAGCTAATAACAATTAATGATAAATGCCGTAGACCCTGATTAGCCTAACTACACTGGATTCCATAAATTAAGGAAAGTCCCTATGTGAAATCAATGGGAAGCTAACTAAGGTCAAAGCTCTATAACTTCTAAAATAAGTTTTTTTATTTTGAAAAATGTGATATCAGATAAAGGTCTCCATCCAATAAATCAATATCTCGATTTTCAACAATATTCGTTCAGTATTTAATGAGTTACGGAAGTTTGAATATTTAGCGATAACAAAAGCAACCAGCCACAAAAATTGATTTCAGAAGTTAATTAAAACTTAGTGGTAAGTATTGTATCAAAGTGTTTAATAGAATAAGTTTGAATTTTAGAACTTTGTGTAAAGAATTCTTTCACTATTCTTCAGTTTTGTATTTTAGAGCTTTGTGTAAAGAATTCCTCCACTATTCTTCAGTTTTGTATTTTAGAACTTTGTGTAAGGAATTCTTTCACTATTCTTCAGTTTTGTATTTTAGAGGTTTGTGCAAAGAATTCTTTCACTATTCTTCAGTTTTGTATTTTAGAACTTTGTGTAAAGAATTCTTTCACTATTCTTCAGTTTTGTATTTTAGAGCTTTGTGTAAAGAATTTTTTCACTATTCTTCAGTTTTGTATTTTAGAGCTTTGTGTAAAGAATTCTTTCACTATTCTTCAGTTTTGTATTTTAGAGCTTTGTGTAAAGAATTCTTTCACTATTCTTCAGTTTTGTATTTTAGAACTTTGTGTAAAGAATTCTTTCACTATTCTTCAGTTTTGTATAAGTTTCTTAAGACTGGCATTGCTGTTGTTAAATATTCAAACTTCCATAACTCATTAAATATTGAACGAATATTATTGAAAATCGAGATATTGATTTATTTGTATTGATCTTTATCTTACATTTATATTTATTTATAATGATCTTTATCTGCAATCACATTTTTCAAAACAGAAAAACTTATTTTAGAAGTTATAGAGCTTTGACATTAGCTTCCTATTGACTTAACATAGGGATTTTCTTTAATTTGTGGAAAATCAAATATCAAACATAATCAAAGATAAGTCACAAGCAAACAACATAATCACAGATAATCAGTCAACATAATCAAAGATAAGAAATATAAATCCCTTAATAAACTCTACTAAGAACTGTAATAAATGCTCACTAATAAAATGCACCTATAAATGTTCTTATTTTCGCAGCAATACCTATCGAAATCTTTCCCTGTATCAGGAAAAATCCATACTTTTTTAGCATACAATAACAGGATGAAAACAGGGGGAGGCTGTTAAATACTCTATGCTTTTTTTTTTATCAAATGCAATTATTTAAAATAAAATCGTATTATAGTATATTAATATATGCTCTTTATAAATATGCCGTCCCGTGGCCGAGTGGTTAGCACGGTTGGCTACTGATCTAAGAGACCTGGGTTCGAGCCCCGGATTAGGCATGGATGTATGTGTCTTTTTTCTGCTGAGGTCCTGCCATCCTCTCAGATCTTCTACTGTGGCATATAAACTGACAGGCTCCTGTCAGACCTCTGTGGCAAGCAGCTGCTTGGGGGGGTATTATTATTATTTTTTTTTATAAATATGTTTAATTATATTTAATTCTTATTGAGAATTAAATTTTATTTATTGAATAAATTTTCGATGCTGTAATTACAATTTAACCCTGCAGTTAAAAAAAAACTTACCCTTAATCAGCCTGTTAGTATTTTAGTTATTTAAGCTACTGCACCAGCTGAGGGGTGGCTCAGTCGGTAGCGCGCCAGACTCGTAATCTGTAGTTCCCAGGTTTGAGTCCCAGCTGGGTTAGGTAGACTACCATTTGTCTCCCAACAGCTGTTCCAGTGGGGTTCCCTCCCCCAACCTTCTCCGAGCCTTCGGGGTCCATGTGACCTGGCCATTTAGCCCATGGTGTGCAAAAAAAAAAATGCCCTCAGAGGTGTTTAGAAGGAGGTTCATTGAAGACACAAACTTTTAAAAATATATAATAGATTTTGGATTAGTCCACTGTTGCGATGATTAATTCATCCTTATTTTTTAATTTATTACACTTTATCACGAAAATTATTCAATTAGATTGGAAAACGCCTTTTAAGTGTATTTTTTTAATTGGTGAAATTTAATAAAAGAAGGATTGTGAGAAGAATTCTATCGAAACAGATTGGGTTGTTTTACCTCTGAGCGGCACTTTTGTTGCACACCATGGGCTAAATGGCCAGATCACATGGACCCCGAAGGCTCAGAGAAGGTTGGGGACCCACTGGAACAGCTGTTGGGAGACAGATGGTAGCCTCCCGTCAAGGCTATCCAGCGTGTTCTTTAATGTGTACCTCTGAGCGGCACTTTTTTACACACCATGGACTAAATGACCAGGTCACATGGACCTCGAAGGCTCAGAGAAGGTTGAGGACCCACTGGAACAGTTGTTGGGAGACAGATGGTAGCCTCCCGTCAAGGCCATCCAGCGTGTTCTTTAACGTGCACAGGGTATGTCTCTCCCGCACACGGGGCCACGGCTTAACGTCCAATCCGACGGACGGCGGTCTTATCCAAGCCCATCGGTGTCCCCTACTGACCGTGAGCAGGGTGGGGAATTTTACGGAGATAAATCTCAACGCTGACCCAGCTGGGACTCGAACCTGGGAACTACAGATTATGAGCCTGGCGCGCTACCGACTGAGACACCCCCGCCCCCTATCGAAACAGAGGACTGTCCTTGCAAATGAAAGACGATCATCAAACTCTAATTTGAATATCTTTGAAAACCTTCCCTCATTTGCCGCCGGAAAGTCGTAGTGCAAGAACAGTGTCAATAGGCCAAATTCCCGGCTTGAAACTCTAGCACCATGCGACCACATGGCGCAGACGGTCAACGGGAGTCCCGGGCGCGACCAAAGTTCTCTTCTTAGTCACAACATTCATCCTTTCGAACTTTTAACTGCAACGATCGTGTGTTCTGTTTTACATTTTGTTACTGCTTTGCGTCTTCATATCGAGGCATCCCCCCCCCAAACCTATCAGACCTATTCGTCTCTATTGATTTGAGTGTTTGTGGTGTCTGCTATTTTAATTTTGTGGCATAATTTTTGTGAACACTAAATTCAGGCAAGTCCTGCATGTAGTACCTTGAATATTATAGTAGTCTTGGACAAACCATTTTGCTCAACAGCGGCATAGAAAACGGGTTGTGTTGGGTTGTTTTACCTCTGAGCGGCACTTTTTTGCACACCATGGGCTAAATGGCCAGGTCACATGGACCTCGAAGGCTCAGAGAAGGTTGGGGGAGGGGACCCACTGGAACAGCTGTTGGGAGACAGATGGTAGTCTCCCGTCAAGGCCACCCAGCGTGTTCTTTAACGTGCACAGGGTATGGCTCTCCCGCACACGGGGCCACGGCTTAACGTCCCATCCGACGGACGGTGGCCTTTCCAAGCCCATCGGTGTCCCCTACTGACCGTGGGCAGGGCGGGGAATTTTCGGAGATAAGGAACCTGGGTTCGAGCCCCGGATAAGGCATGGATGTTCGTATTGTTTTCTGCTGAGGTTCTGCCATCCTCTCAGATCTTCTACTGTGGCATATAAACTGACAGGCTCCTGTCAGACCTCTGTGGCAAGCAGCTGCTTGAGGGGGTATTTATATTTATTTTATTTTATAAATCTCAACGCTGACCCAGCTGGGACTCGAACCTGGGAACTACAGATTATGAGCCTGGCGCGCTACCGACATAGGAAACGAAATGGAAAGGCAGGCCGCCAAAGAAATATATACTCAATAATGTATCTATAACCAACGCAATACAAACAAACTTAAGTGAAATGTAAACAATATATAAGAAATATAAACAATATATAAGAAATATAAACAATATATAAGTTGATTTTGAGTGAATGATAGACTCACTGACTGACTGATAGACAGGGGATGACGCTAATTCTAACTATGAAGCAGTAGTAATAGAGCTCTGAAAATTTCCATCCGGGTCATAGATCTGGAAAAAATCCGAAATTTGACCTCCGACATGTCATTCAAGGTTAAATAGAGGTCACGTAGAGGTCAAACCATGATCTATGAGTGCTAGAAACGTGAAAATTGGTGTCTTGCGATGTTTCGGGTTGTAGATGTCGTAAACGTTACGAAATTTTGGATTCGGAGGGTCCTTCGAGGTCACAGGTCAGATTTAGATCCATCAGTGCTAGAGAGCTTAAAATTGGCTCCTTGGAGCATTTGGAGTCGTAGATCTCAGGGGCGGGGGGGGGGGGGGGGTCAGTCGATAGCGCGTCAGGCTCGTAATCTGTAGTTCCCAGGTTCGAGTCCCAGCGGGGTCAGCGTTGAGATTTATTTCCGCAAAATTCCCCGCCCTGCCCACGGTCAGTAGGGGACACCGATGGGCTTGGGAAGGCCGCCGTCCGTCGGATGGGACGTTAAGCCTTGGCCCCGTGTGCGGAGAGCCATACCCTGTGCACGTTAAAGAACACGCTGGATGGCCTTGACGGGAGGCTACCATCTGTCTCCCAACAGCTGTTCCAGTGGGTCTCCTCCCCCAACCTTCTCTGAGCCTTCGGGGTCCTTGTGACCTGACCATTTAGCTCTTGGTGTGCAAAAAAGTGCCGCTCAGAGGTAAAACAACCCAACCCGTAGACCTCAGAAATGTTGTGAAATTTTTGGGATACGATGGGTCTTTCTGGGTCAAAGGTCAAATATAACGTACAGGTGCTGGAAAGCTTAAAATTGATGGATAGCGCTATTTCAGGCCGCTCAACTCAGAAGCAAGTGGAATTTCCAGATCTTCATCGCTTTCGGAGTGACGGACTAGAAATGAGGAGGTTCCGAAGGCCCCGGTTGATTTTTATAAACAATATAATGTTATTAAAATTAATTATTTTAACGAGAATTTGCTTTCCCCAAGTTGGGTTTCCTGTCCTCTGTATATTCTTTCTCTCTCTTGCAAATTTATGTGTCATCAGTAGCTCGCGTGCCCAACAAAACGAAGTGGCGGGCTGCCCTTCTATTTCTGATCGGCACTATTTTTTGTACGCAATGCGCTAAATGGCCAGGTCACAAGGATGCCACTGGCTCAGAGGAAGTTGGGGGAAAGAATCTACTAGACAGTTTTTAGGGTTGGGTTGTTTTACCTCTGAGCGGCAATTTTTTTGCACACCATGGGCTAAATGGCCAGGTCACATGGACCCCGAAGGCTCAGAGAAGGTTGGGGAGGGGATCCACTGGAACAGCTGTTGGAAGACAGATGGTAGCCTCCCGTCAAGGTCATCCAGCGTGTTCTTTAACGTGCACAGGGTATGGTTCTCTCGTACACGGTCCACGGCTTAACGCCCTATCCGGCGGACGGCGGCCTTTCCAAGCTCATCTGTGTCCCCTACTGACAGTGGGCAGGGCGGGGAGTTTTACAGAGATAAATCTCAACGCTGACCCAGCTGGGTTGTTGTTGGGTTGTTTTACCTCTGAGCGGCACTTTTTTGCACACAATGGGCTAAATGGCCAGGTCACATGGACCCCGAAGGCTCAGAGAAGGTTAGGGGAGAGGACCCACTGGACAGTTGTTAGGGGAGAAATAACATCCAGCGTATTCTTTAACGTCCACAGAGTATGGCTCTCTCGCACACAGAACCAAGGCTTATAGTTCCAGGCGACTGACGGCGGTCTTTCCAAGTCCATTTGTGTCCCCTATTGACTGAGGGCAGGGCGTGGAGTTTTGCGGAGATAAATCTCGATTCCAGGCAGGACTCGAACCTGGGAACTGCAGGTTATGAGACTGGCGCACTACCGATTGAACCACCGCCCCTATGACCTGGCCAATTAGGGGCGGTGGTGGCTCAGTCGGCAGCGCGCCAGGCTCGTAATCTGTAGTTCCCAGGTTCGAGTCTCAGCTGGGTTAGTGTTGAGATTAATCTCCGGAAAATTCCCCGCCCTGCCCACGGTCAGTAGGGGACACTGATGGGCTTGGAAAGGCCGCCGTCCGTCAGATGGGACGTTAAGCTGTAGCCCCGTGTGCGAGAGAGCCATACCCTGTGCACGATAAAGAACACGCTGGATGGTCTTGACGGGAGGCTACCATCTGTCTCCCAAAAGCTGTTCCAGTGGGTCCCCTCCCCCAACCTTCTCTGAGCCTTCGGGGTCCATGTGACCTGGCCATTTAGTCCACAGTGTGCAAAATAGTGCCGCTCAGAGGTAAAACAACCCAACGTTAAAGAACACGCTGGATGGCCTTGACGGGAGACTACCATCTGTCTCCCAACAGCTGTTCCAGTGGGTCCCCTCCCCCAACCTTCTCTGAGCCTTCGGGGTCCATGTGACCTGGCCATTTAGTCCACAGTGTGCAAAATAGTGCCGCTCAGAGGTAAAACAACCCAACGTTAAAGAACACGCTGGATGGCCTTGACGGGAGGCTACCAAACAGCTGTCTCCAAACAGCTGTTCCAGTGGGTTCCCTCCCCCAACCTTCTCTGAGCCTTCGGAGTCCATGTGACCTGGCCAATTAGTCCATTGTGTTCCAAAAATGCCACTCAGAGGTAAAACAACTCAACCCACTATCTTAAACACTAGACCTATTCTAAACTATGAACTCCGCATGTTTCTGAAGAATTGAAGTCTTTTACAAGAAAAGGGCGAAAAGAATAAGACGAATGAAAAAATAAAATCTGACTTCTTCCAACATCTTCATCATAAGCTTCATCAGCTTCATCAAATTTCTATTGCAATCGCCTCATCTCAGTAAACCAAGCATCATGCTAAGTGACAGCGGAAAGGGAATTATGGAGAAAAGAGAAAACCAGAAAGGGATTCTGCGAAGGCGAATTCCAAGGAAAAAAGAAATAGGTGCAGAGAAACACAAATGGGGGAGGGGGAGGGAAGGACGGGTAAGAAGAGTGTTATTGTTCTCGTAAATGAATGGGTATCACAGCGGAACATACGCGGCTGTTAACAAATGGCGCCCACAGGAAATAAAATAAAACTGGGCGGACGTTAGCAGTGAGCTGCGAACGTTAATAGGCTGCAAATGCCGCCCTATTGCATGAAGACAGATGAGCTGCGGAGACGGGATGCCATGTGAGCCAAAGGGCAGAGCCGATGCCTGAAGAGCATTGTTTGGAGGAGCACCGTATAGTTAAGGGGCGAGTCGGTAGAGCACGAGTCCGGTAGTTACGGCTCATTTATTAGATTAGGGGACTGCGAGAAGGTTCGTCTGGCCGTGCCTTGGGATGGAAAGCGGGGTTGATGAAGATGAAATTTTGGGGGGTTGCGGATGGGGGTGGGGGAAGTTGAATCGAATGTTACCACAAATTTCGTTCTTTTCCATCTTTTTGTATTTTGAGCAGGAAACGATGATTGTGGGACTTTTGCAATCACAAATCGATGTTCGTTCATGAAAATTGGAGTTTTTTCGGGGATGGTTGGGTTGGGTTGTTTTAACTCTGAGCGGCACTTTTTTGCACACCATGGACTAAATGTCCAAGTCACAAGGACCCCGAAGGCTCAGAGAAGTTAAGAGAGGGGACCCACTGGAACAGCTGTTCGGAGACAGATGGTAGCCTCCCGTCAAAGCCATCCAGCGTGTTCTTTAACGTGTACAGGGTTCGGCTCTCCCGCGCACGGTGCCATGGATTAACGTCCCATCCGACGGACGGCGGCCTTTCCAAGCCCATCGGTGTCCCCTACTGACCGTTGCTGAGTTTTCAGGATGAATTATTATATTCAGCAAAAACTTGATATTCCGGACCCTGATTACCCGGAGTGCATGGTACGTTTCCAAAAATCGATCATTCATTTGAAGTTACAGTGTCGCGTGACGTTGCTACAATACAGATCGAGTTTCAAGGTCTACGTACTCAAAATTAAATTGTATCTGATATTTCATAAAGATTGCTGTTAGTTTTTTTGTATGTGATTTTTAACTTTGTTTGTATAATTATCCAGAGTTTAATTAGTTAAATGTTTTTTGTTGTAATGCATTTTTAATACACAGTAAAAAAAAATTATTCACGTAGTATATCGGTTTTATTTGCAATCGATTATCCGATCTACTTGTATCTTCAATTAATCCGGATTATTGAGTTTTTATTGTATATTAATTTCATAGTTTGGTGATTAAGTGGAATTTTAAAATGACATTTTGAACATTGCGGGTAATAATTGAAATATTATAAATTAAAAAATTTTAATTTCAATTCATGTAGCAACGATTTCTTAAGATTACCATGTCGATCTGAGGCGACCTAAAGAATTAATTACCCTGCATTTAAAAGCTTTGTAGATAATTAGAGTGAATGACCACGTCCCTTTAAATCAATCAATTGCCTAGAGCACTGATTCTCAACCTTTTATGCTTTAAGTACTCCCTGAAAATGTGTATGTAACTGGCATACCCCTTGTATAGATGGGGCGAGGGTGACTCAGTCGGTAGAGCGCCAGGCTCGTAATCTGCAGTTCCCAGGTTCGAGTCCCAGCTGGGTCAGCGTTGAGATTTATCTCCGCAAAAGTCTCCGCCCTGCCCACGGTCAGTAGGGGACACCGATGGGCTTGGAAAGGACGCCGTCCGTCGGATGGGACGTTAAGCCGTGGCACTGTGTGCGGGAGAGACATACCATGTACACGTTAAAGAACACGCTGGATGACCTTGACGGGAGGCTACCATCTGTCTCCCAACAGCTGTTCCAGTGGGTCCCCTCCCCCAACCTTCTCTGAGCCTTCGGGGTCCATGTGACCTGGCCATTTAGCCCATGGTGTGCAAAAAAGTGCCGCTCAGAGGTAAAACAACCCAACCTGTAGTGAAGTTTATGACATTTTGGTTTTGTTACATTGAACTTTTTCCTAGGATAAAGGGGGCGGGGGTGGCTCAGTCGGTAGCGCGCCAGGCTCGTAATCTGTAGTTCCCAGGTTCGAGTCCCAGCTGGGTCAATGTTGAGATTTATCTCAGCAAAATTCCTCACCCTGCCCACGGTCAGTAGGGGACACCGATGGGCTTGGAAAGGCCGCCGTCCGTTGGATGGGACGTTAAGCCGTGGCCCCGTGTGCGGGAGAGCCATACCCTGCGCACGTTAAAGAACACGCTGGATGGCCTTGACGGGGGGCTACCATTTGTCTCCCAACAGCTGTTCCAATGGGTCCCCTCCCCCAACCTTCTCTGAGCCTTCGGGGTCCATATGATCGGGCCATTTAGCCCATGGTGTGCAAAAAAGTGCCGCTAAGAGGTAAAACAACCCAACCCTTTCACTTCTTTAGTTAAAAAGGTTTTTTTTTTTTGCATTTATATTATATTTAAGTTTCCACAATGCAGAAACTAACTTGAAGAATAGAAGCTGATAAATTACATACTATTACTGAAAAAATTTCCTTGATATTAATAATTATTTAAATATTTATACATCTGGTAATAAGAAGAAAATACATAAATAAACTTGACAGCACTAACAATGTTATAAATAATTTACAAAAATTCATGAATCTTATTATTTTAATCGATATTTGAGAAGCTGTGAATAGAAACGCGAAAATTGAATAATCAAATTCCAGATCAAGAAATTTCTGCCAGGTGACCTAAAAGTCATTGTTAATTCCGATTAAGGAGAAATCTTGGGAAAACCCCAAACCAGTGACCTCTACATAATTGATTTGGATTTAAACATTATAGATAATTTTAAATGGTGTAATTGAGAGTATTCGAATTTGTTTGGAGTACTGAATTTGTCTAAAATTTATTTCAGCTTTGATACTGCCACCTGAAGTTATTTTCTGCTACCTTTCGTAACTTCCGATTTGAAAATATTTAGAAACTGGATTCAGTTCTTTTACTTCTGGCGACACTTTTTTTTGCATACAATGGGGTAAATGGCCAGGTCATAAAGACCCCAGACTCAGAAAAAAGGTTGGGGGAAGGGAACCCATTGGATAAATGCTGGGAGACAGATAGAAGACTCCCGTCAAGGCCACAGAGCATATTCTTCAATGTTCATAAGGTATGGTTCTCCTGCACATGGAGCAGCGGCTGAACGTCACATCCGATGGACGGCCGCCTCTCCAAGATCATCGGAACCCTTTCTGACGAGGTCAGGGGGGGGGGGGGGAGGATTTTGCAGAGATAAATTTCAACGCTGGCCTAGCTGGGACTCGAACCTGAGAACTGCAATAAAGAGCCTGGCGAGCTACCGACTGAGACAACCCCCGCCGAGGTGGGACTCGAACCTGAGAACTGCAATAAAGAGCCTGGCGAGCTATCGACTGAGACAACCCCCGCCGAGGTGGGACTCGAACCTGAGAACTGCAATAAAGAGTCTGGCGAGCTACCGACTGAGACAACCCCCGCTCAGGTGGGACTCGAACCTGAGAACTGCAATAAAGAGCCTGGTGAGCTACCGACTGAGACAATCCCCTCCCAGGTGGGACTCGAACTTCAGAACTGCAATAAAGAGTCTTGAAAGCTACCGACTGAGACAACCCCCGCCCAGGTGGGAGTCGAACCTCAGAACTGCAATAAAGAGTCTTGAAAGCTACCGACTGAGACAACCCCCGCCCAGGTGGGAGTCGAACCTCAGAACTGCAATAAAGAGTCTGGAGAGCTACCGACTGAGACAACCCCCGCCCAGATGGGACTCGAACCTGAGAACTGCAATAAAGAGCCTGGTGAGCTACCGACTGAGACAATCCCCACCAGGTGGGACTCGAACCTCAGAACTGCAATAAAGAGCCCGGTGAGCTACCGACTGAGACAATCCCCTCCCAGGTGGGACTCGAACCTCAGAACTGCAATAAAGAGCCTGGTGAGCTACCGACTGAGACAATCCCCTCCCAGGTGGGACTCGAACCTCAGAACTGCAATAAAGAGTCTTGAAAGCTACCGACTGAGACAACCCCCGCCCAGGTGGGACTCGAACTGAGAACTGCAATAAAGAGCCTGGCGAGCTACCGACTGAGACAATCCCCGCCCAGGTGGGACTCGAACCTGAGAACTGCAATAAAGAGTCTGGCGAGATACCGACTGAGACAACCCCCTCCCAGGTGGGACTCGAACCTGAGAACTGCAATATAGATCCTGGCGAGCTACCGACTGAGACAACCCCCGCCCAGGTGAGACTCGAACCTGAGAACTGCAATAAAGAGTCTGGAGAGCTACCGACTGAGACAACCCCCGCCCAGGTGAGACTCGAACCTGAGAACTGCAATAAAGAGCTTGGCGAGCTACCGACTGAGACAACCCCCGCCCAGGTGGGACTCGAACCTGAGAACTGCAATAAAGAGTCTGGAGAGCTAACGTCTGAGACAACCACCGCCCAGGTGAGACTCGAACCTGAAAACTGCTTAAAGAGTCTGGCGAGCTACCGACTGAGACAACCCCGCCCAGGTGAGACTCGAACCTGAGAACTGCAATAAAGAGCCTGGCGAGCTACCGACTGAGACAACCCCCGTCCAGGTGAGACTCGAACCTGAGAACTGCAATAAAGAGCCTGGCGAGCTACCGACTGAGACAACCTACGCCCAGGTGAGACTCGAACCTGAGAACTGCAATAAAGAGCCTGGCAAGCTACCGACTGAGACAACCTCCGTCCCGAATAATTATGAACGAGACGGTAAAAATTTCGGTATTTTCTTCAGTTATTTAAATTTTTCTGCCTTTTTTTTTGAAACTGTCACAAAAGACAATGTTGTACAACTTGGGAACAGTGCATATTTCTACACCAGAATTTCGAAATGCATTTTAATCACTAAATTTGTCTTTGAAGAAAGTTCGGTAGTTCATTCCGTAGCACGCCAGGGCTCGTAATCTTCATTATAAAGGTTCGAATCCCGACCGTGTTAACGTTGAGAAGGGACCTTGGTTCGAGCCTCGGGTAAGGCGTGGATGTGTGTGCTGTTTTTCTGCTGAAGTCCTGCCATCCTCACAGACCTTCTACTGTGGCATGTAAACCGACGGGCTCCTGTCAGACCTCTGTCGCAAGCAACTGCTTGAAGGGGTATTTATTTTATTTTTTTTAACTCTAACCCTGCCCTGGATGAGAAAGGGGAGGGCCAAACGCTGTGCACATTAAAGAACACGTTGAATTGACACGTTGAATTCTACCCCCCCCCCCCCCTTCCTGCCAACACCCATACCTCGTCATTTACCGTATTATTACAAAAAAACTACTTAGAAAAATAGCTATTTAGAAACAAACGCCATTAGATTAAAATATATTAAAGGAAACATTCTTCAATTTTTATATTTTACCTTAACTAAAAAATATTTCCATACCAAAATTAACAACAACCTGTCTTCCCAATTTGATATGAATCAGGGAATTGCTCAAGGATCTATTCTAAGTCCCATTTTGTTTAACATATATTTGGCTGACCTATTTTTAAATTATGAACCTAATATTAAATTTGCAACTTTTGCAGATGACATAGTAATCTGGAGGAGCGACAGTAACATTACAAGACTTGAAAACAGCCTTCAAAATCAAATAGACAAAATTCTAAAGTATTGTAAAACCTGACATTTATCTGTAAATTTTGAAAAAACTGTTTACCTTCCTTTTATTAAATTTAAATCTACCCCTCCTGAGGTAAAATTATACATTGATAATAAACTAATTAAACAAGTAACACATTTAAATATCTGGGTATCAACTTAGATACATGGCTCAATTGGAAACATTTCAATATACAATTTAGCAAAGGATGTAAGTTACTTAGATTTTTTAGATGTTTATCTGCATCCAACTGGGGTACTCCACCAAATTTTTTAATTACACTTTATAAAAATTTAATTAGACCTAAAATAGAATATGGACTTGAGTTTACAGTGGGTGCAGGAGAAATTAATTTCAAAAGATTCAACATACTTCAAAATCAATTTCTAAAATCTGCATTAGGCTTATTCAAAAGAACATCTGAAATATCTCTAATTGGTGAAACAGCTGTAGCCCCATTTCAAATCAGAACAAAAATTTTATTATTGAAATATCTTACAAAATTGCATCTTAAACTCCCAAACCATCCTTTCATTTTAAATTATAGATATAACAAAAAAATATTCAGGAAATTCCATTCTAAATTAGATGATGATCCGCTTTTAAAAGTTATTCTTAATATTTCTTCCTCTGGAGATATATTTTACTTCATAGCTGATTGGAGCTTTCACAGACCTACAATCTGTGAAAATATACCTAATATCAATTTAAAAAAAATCATATTCAACTGAAAATTTAAATATATTATCCAATTCTTATTGTAAAATGAAATATCATAACCATATTTGTGTTTACACAGATGGCTCTCTTCAAAATGAAATTTATGCAGCATCAGCTGCTTTTTACATTCCCTCCATAGATTATTCTCAAGCTATAAAACTCCCATCCATAATTACAATCACGCAAGCAGAAATTGTAGCTATAATAGAGGCTATTACATTCATTACTAAAAATTTTACACATAAAAATTTTGTAATTTTCTCTGATTCTAAATGTGCTTTAGATGTGTTGTAACAAGATCTATATTACTCCAACTTTTCTCGATTTATATATCAAATTATCACACTGACTAACTTTAATGTAAAGTATCTTCATAATAATATTATATTGCAGTGGATCCCTGCACACTGCAATATTTCTGGTAAAGAAAATACTGATGAGCTTGCGAAAGAAGCTCTCCACTTACCAAATTTTACACAAACTTTGCATTAATTAATAAGCATGAGTTCCATTTAACAAATAATTATTTTAAACTCAATGGTAGTTTGAAACATAACTACAGATTTTTATTATCTCCTGATATACAGTATATAATTAATTTTAATATTCCTAGATATATATTAGTTAAAATATTAAAATTAAGAACTGGAGCTGTTACACTCAATCCATTCTTATATTCAATAAAAAAATAGATTCACCCAATTGTAATTTTTCTCTAACATATGAATCCATTCATCATGTTCTCCTTAACTGCCCAAAATACAAAAAAGCTAGGGAAAAATTTTTTAATGAATTAAACCTTATAGGAATTAATGATTTCACAACCTCTATGGGGCGGGGGTGGCTCAGTCGGTAGCGCGCCAGGCTCGTAATCTGTAGTTCCCAGGTTCGAGTCCCAGCTGGGTCAGCGTTGAGATTTATCTCCGCAAAATTCCCCGCCCTGCCCACGGTCAGTAGGAGACGCCGATGGGCTTAGAAAGGTCGCCGTCCGTCGGATGGGACGTTAAGCCGTGGCCCCGTGTGCGGGAGAGCCATACCCTGTGTACGTTAAAGAACACGCTGGATGACCTTGACGGGAGGCTACCATCTGTCTCCCAACAGCTGTTCCAGTGGGTCCCGTCCCCCAACCTTCTCTGAGCCTTCGGAGTCCGTGTGACCTGGCCATTTAGCCCATGGTGTGCAAAAAAGTGCCGCTCAGAGTTAAAACAACCGTGTGCGGGAGAGCCATACCCTGTGCACGTTAAAGAACATGCTGGATGGCCTTGACGGGAGCCTACCATCTGTCTCCCAACAGCTGTTCCAGTGGGTCCCCTCCCCCAACCTTCTCTGAGCCTTCGGGGTCCATGCGACCTGGTCATTTAGCCCATGGTGTGAAAAAAAAGTGCCGCTCAGAGGTAAAACAACCCAACCCACTACCTCTAATATTTTAAATCATCCTAAACTTTCAATTAGATTCAATATTTACAAACTATTAGGACAATTTCTTCTTAATTCAGAACTATGGAAAAAAATATAAGTGAAAGAATATTAATAGATTTTAATAATATGCTGAATATATACTTGATTTTTATTATAATTCTCTTAAAGTAAGAATATTTCATAATATTCTAAACAGAATGTATCATAGCTTACAGCTGAAGCATTGAGCATTTCTGCAAAAATATTCCTGATTTTGATTGGAGCTTTGGGAAAGCCGGCAATCGGACCTCCCAGTAAGCGTGAAGTAGCACAACACAACAACAACATTGGATTGAAATAAAAGTTTTAATAAATTTCTCGCTCTGCGGCCAAGTTGTAATGAAATAAGCTTGACATTGCTAAGTGATGATTCAGGTGATGAGCAACGAAATCGCACGCACAGAATTGTTCATTCCTTTGTCCGAAAGAGTCTTCCTTCATCTGGATTCTTCTCGAGCCTCTGTTTCCATGGGGACCATACGAAGTGCTCTGCTTGTGGCGGCGTGGGAAATTGTTAACTGTCCACGATCTCTCCTCAACTTCTTCGGCACCGTAATTAAACGGCGGAAGTCGTACTGACTTGCTCAGCCAACTGCTCCGCTGCCCAGGGGGGCGGGGTAGGGATTTTTACCTTTGACTTGCGCGGTGTGTGAAGTTCACGGTGATGTGTGCAAAGTTCCGTCAATTCATCTCCCTCCGCCTCCTCGTCCGTTGCCTCCTCTTCTCTCCCACCTTTCACTCCTCGTGCTGGATGAGTCGTTCAAGGGTGGGGAGGCGATGCTCCGCATTCTACATGGCCGAGTTCCAAACGGTACAGTCGCTCAAAAAAGTATCCGAACACTAAGTATGATTAGAGAATTCAGAAAAAATATCTGGCAACGATTTTTTTAGAAATTAGTGATCTGGCAACCTTCGTGTCACGTGACACGAAGGTTGCCAGATCACTAATTTCTAAAAAAACGTTGCCAGATATTTTTTCTGAATTCTGTAATCAACCATAGTGTTCGGATACTTTTTTAATACATATAATGCGTATGAATATACAATGCAATGAATATGGAGCGTGTGCAGTTACCGTTCACAGCAAACTGGAGCGGTTGCGGTTAATGTTCACAGCACATTGGATCGTGTGAGGTCACAAAGACCTGGATCGTTTGGGCTCACTCGCGGAAATATTGAGCGTGTGCAGTTACCGTTCACAGCAAACTGGAGCGGTTGCGGTTAATGTTCACAGCACATTGGATCGTGTGAGCTCACAAAAACCTGGATCGTGTGGGCCCACTCACAGAAATATTGAGCGTGTGCAGTTACCTTTCACAGCAAACTGGAGCGGTTGCGGTTAATCTTCACAGCACATTGGATCGTGTGAGCTCACAAAGACCTGGATCGTGTGGGCTCACTCACGGAAATATTGAGCGTGTGCAGTTACTGTTCACAGCAAACTGGAGCGTGTGTAGTTACTGCACACGCTCCAGTTTGCTGTGAACAGTAAGTGGAGCGTGTACAGTTGCTGTACACACTCCAGATATTTTTTTCTGAATTCTCTAATCAATCATAGTGTTCGGATACTTTTTTGAGCGACTGTACACTTGACTGTTTAACCATCTTTCCTACATCGTCTATATTAATATAAAATATGCAATGATGAGTAATTTACTGTTAATTATACATTAGTATTTAATAGTTAGAGAGAAATATTTTTCAATAGCAGGCAGTAATTTAACAATTACATTCAGTAATTTTCCAAAGGAGCCAAAGACTTGCCAAGGACTCTAAGTCTAATGGCCGAGTGGTTAGTTCAAATGTTGCCTACTCGCTACTGTTTTAAGGGGAGTGGCTCAGTCGGTAGCGCGCCAGGCTCGTAATCTGTAGTTTCCGGGTTCGAGTCCCAGCTGGGTCAGCGTTGAGATTTATCTCCGCAAAATTCCCTGCCCTGCCCACGGTCAGTAGGGGACACCGATGGGCTTGGAAAGGCCGCCGTCCGTCGGATGGGAGGTTAAGCCGTGGCCCCGTGTGCGGGAGAGCCATACCCTGTGCACGTTAAAGAACACGCTGGATGGCCTTGACGGAAGGCTACCATCTGTCTCCAAACAGCTGTCCCAGTGGGTCCCCTCCCCCAACCTTCTCTGAGCCTTCGGGGTCCATGTGACATGGCCATTTAGCCCATGGTGTGCAAAAAAGTGCCGCTCAGAGGTAAAACAACCCAACCCAACTGTTTTAAGGTTCCTATTGGTTCTTATCTTGTCTGGCAATCTTGGCCAGATTAATGACAAATCATTCTATACTCTACTAGCTGTAGAGGACGCCTAAAAACCACATGAAAATGCTCGGATC
The DNA here is from genome assembly GCA_038380435.1 of Ryuthela nishihirai. NCBI lineage: Eukaryota > Metazoa > Arthropoda > Arachnida > Araneae > Heptathelidae > Ryuthela > Ryuthela nishihirai. The sequence goes on from JAWZYU010000001.1 coordinate 71,685,017, forward strand.
TCTCTCGCCCTTCAGTTTTCAACAAAGAAAAAAGTCTTCTTCGACTTCCTTCACGAGCGACTTATCCCGGCTACGTCAGTGTCTCGTAACTCCACTCATTATCCCTTTCACTGTCATCTCTTCACCCTTGCCAGGAATCACTGAAGGCCCCTGGGCTCAAACACATTAGTCCAGTACTTCGAACGAATCTGCAGTTTAATCTTCTCTGATTGCCCCAGATAGTCCAAACTCATTAAGATGCCCTACACATTCACCATTACTGGCGTCTATGTCTGTAGTGGACCGTAAAGCCGATTATCTACGCTTCCAACTCGGGACTTCTTGGCTGTCTAGTCAAGAAATTGTGGGTCACTTACAGTCGTCAAAAAAGTATCCGAACACTATGGTTCATTACAGAATTTAGAAAAAATATCTGGCAACGATTTTTTTTTTAGAAATTAGTGATCTGGCAACGATTTTTTTTAGAAATTAGTGATCTGGCAACGATTTTTTTTAGAAATTAGTGATCTGGCAACCTTCGTGTCACGTGACAAGAAGGTTGCCAGATCATCGTGACATCTGGGGAGGGGGTGGCTCAGCCGGTCACCGACTGAGCCACCCCCGCCCATAAAATAATGGAATATGTATATTTTAACTTAAACATGATATCTGGGAAAAAGCCAAAGAATTAATAATTTAAATCCATTTGGGAAAAAAAATGCAATAACGTTGATCGTTTCGGTAGACCGTATGCTATTTGTTGACATTAGAGGGCATTTTTGTTCCTTTTTGGTTCGGCCGAGGTAATTACATAAATTATCTTCGCTCATACTATAGGGCCTTTCAATGAAGACTGCCATGCAAACGTTGCTAAGTATGCGTTACCCAATCATTCCAAAAGACTTCTATTGAAGGATGTCTGCAGGAAAAAACGTTTTGAGGAGTATGCATGGGGTGGGGGTTTAAATCTTAGGAAATATTCCAGGAACTGAATGGGGAGGATGTTATAACCTTCCTGTAATTGAGAAGGAAAGCCTTCGTAGATATTTGGGTGCTGGCAGAATCGTTGCAGAAATGGGAGGATGTGTTGTTTGGCGCATTTCACGCAGGTCTATTATTTTGTTGAACTGCTTCGCCTCTGAGCAGTGCTTTTGCGCATACAAAAGGTTAAACTGCCAGATCATAAGAACCCAGGGATCTGATATGGGCAGGGGAAAAGGATGGGATGTTTTATCTCTGAACGGTACTTTTTTTTGCACACAATGGGCTAAATGGCCAGGCCACAAGGACTCCGAAAACATTGGGGAGAGAGGACCCACTGGACAGCTATTAGGAGACAAATGGTAACCTCCCGTCAAGACCAACCAAAGTGTTCGCTAACATGCACATGGTATGACTCTCCCGCACAGGGAGCCACGGCTTAATATATCATCCGATGGATGGTGGCCTTTCCAACCCCATCTGTGACCCCTACTGACCATGGGCAGGGTGGAGAGTTTTGCGGAGGTAAGGGACCTGGGTTCGAGTCCCAGATAAGGCATGGCTGTTTGTGTCGTTTTTCTGCTGAGGTCCTGCCATCCTCTCAGACCTTCTACTTTGGCATATAAATTGACAGACTCCTGTCAGACCTCTGTGGCAAGCAGCTGCTTGAGGGGGTATTTATTTATTTTTTATTTTATGCAGAAGAATCATGCTTGTCACGTTAAAGAACACGCCGGATGGCCTTGACGGGAGGCTACCATCTGTCTCCCAACAGCTGTTCCTGTGGTCTCCCTGAGACCATGGGGTCCTTTTGACCTGGTCATTTAGCCAATTTAGTGCCAAAAAGTGCCGCTCAGAGGTAACACAACCCAACTCTTTGGGAAAACATTTTGCAAATATTCGAATAGCAGTGTTTTATTTTGAATTTCGGAGGAGCCAGATGAAGATGTAATAATAATAGTAGTGGAGCTGCAATCTGGGCGGTTTTGACCATGAAAAGTCTCCAAGGTCACGTTACGTTCACATCCGGTCTCAGCATTCACCTTTCCATTAAAAGGTTATTGGTCATTTCCGGTTCTTTCGCCCTGTTTCCGGCCTTTACACATCCTGTAATTGGTAATTTCCGGTCTCACCATTTGCCTTGTCTTCTGTGGACCACATTTTACTGACGGATGGTTTTACAATCTGAAAAGTCCTGCGTAATGAAATATATTTTGGAATATAAAGTGGGGATCCTTACTCTGTATAATAATTATCAGCATAATTTAGATATTCTTTCCCAATCTGATTATTAAAAATTAATAATTATGGCTGATTCATTTATCGTCCTCGCACATTTTCAAGCACGTTTCATAGACAGCAATCAAATGCTTGTAAAAATAACTGTTGTCGTCCTATTTATCGAGCCCATGTTCTGTGCAATTGTTTTCCCTGTAATTTTCTCCGCAAAATTCACCGCCCTGCCCACGGTCAGTAGGGGACACCGATGGGCTTGGAAAGGCCGCCATCCGTCGGATGAGACGTTAAGCCGGGGCCCCGTGTGCGGGAGAGCCATACCCTGTGCACGTTAAAGAACACGCTGGATGGCCTTGACGGGAGGCTACCATCTGTCTCCCAACAGCTGTTCCAGTGGGTCCCCTCCCCCAACCTTCTCTGAGCCTTCGGGGTCCATGTGACCTGGCCATTTAGACCATGGTGTGCAAAAAAGTGCCGCTCAGAGGTAAAACAACCCAACCCAGCTGGGTCAGTGTTGAGATTTGTCTCCGCAAAACTCTCCGCCCTGCCCACGGTCAGTAGGGGACACCGATGGGCTTGGAAAGGCCGCCGTCCGTCGGATGGGACGTAAAGCCGGGGCCCCGTGTGTGGGAGAGCCATACCCTGTGCACGTTAAAGAACACGCTGGATGGCCTTGACGGGAGGCTACCATCTGTCTCCCAACAGCTGTTCCAGTGGGTCCCCTCCCCAACCTTCTCTGAGCCTTCGGGGTCCATGTGACCTGGCCATTTAGCCCATGGTGTGCAAAAAAGTGCCGTTCAGAGGTAAAACAACCCAACCCTGTAATTTTTAAGTGATCGTCTCTTTATTTCTGAAACAGGGTAAGACTTCCCAAATATTTTGTTAAAGGACAGCATCATATATATATAATTAAGTAATTATTCATCACATGCTAAACATTGGCTTTAATTATACATATTTACCTATGGAATAGTATTTACCATGTTGTTATCAGAATTTTCTATCTAGATTTTAATTAATGTGTCAGTAGTCCCAGTTAAGTACTAGGAGTTCGAGAAGTAGTTTAAAAAATCATTCCTTTTTGCATGGAATGGGGTAGATATATAACTACACTTAACGTCTCTAAGAAAGGGACCTGGGTTCGAGCCCCGGGTAAGGCATGGCTGTTTGTGTTGTTATTCTGCTGAGGTCCTGCCATCCTCTCAGACCTTCTACTGTGGCATATAAACTGACGCTCCTGTCAGACCTCTGTGGCAAGCAGCTGCTTGAGGGGTATTTATTTTTATTTATTTTTTATAAGAATATCAGCAACGAAAAACTGCTGAGAAGGTAGTCAACAACTTACACTTCTGTTTAGCGTTCGAGGGACATTGAAAAGGTGGGAATTTAGCGGTGGACAAAGAACTGTAGAATAATGTAGGTCCAAGTGTATGCGTTTCCAGCCTAAGAATTAAGAAGACAATTCGACAAACACTTGTTAAGAGTACGTGCCTTAATCACTTTCGAGTACACCCTTGCAAGCACATCGTTTTATTATTACCCCATTCTGAGGTGAAGACATCATCGATTCAAGGCCAGGTAGCCTTGAACACCGACTACCAGCCCTGAGACTCCATGGCAGATCTCATGAGTCGCTTTCTTTCCTGGGACAACCAATCGTATTGCACAGAAGCAGGCAGACGTTTTGCAATGCCCAACCAATATGGCGCTTGTGTTTGCCTACGCACGTAGCAGGGACCACTGGGCCCAGACTGTCCGTGATTATCATTAATTGACAGCAACATGCAAATAAAGAAATCGGCACCTGGAAAAACATTCAGCTAACGGGAAATGAGTTTGGATTTTCTTTTTTCCCAAAATCTTGTGTTGAAGTAACTCCCTTTGAGTAGTGAGCCATCTACGCGTTCAGTGAGCTGTTTCGAAAACTTCAATGGTTTAGGTAAACAATGAGCCATTTGAAGGTACAGTCGCTCAAAAAAGTATCCGAACACTATGGTTGATTACAAAATTCATAAAAAAACATCTGGCAACGATTTTTTTAGAAATTAGTGATCTGGCAACCTTCGTGTCACGTGATTACAGAATTCAGGAAAAATATCTGGAGCGTGTACAGCAACTGTACACGCTCCAGTTACCGTTCACAGCAAACTGGAGCGTGTGCAGTTACTGCACACGCTCCAGTTTGCTGTGAACGGTAACTGCACACGCTCAATATTTCTGTGAGTGGGCCCACACGATCCAGGTTTTTGTGAGCTCACACGATCCAATGTGCTGTGAACATTAACCGCAACCGCTCCAGTTTGCTGTGAACGGTAACTGCACACGCTCAATATTTCTGTGAGTGGGCCCACACGATCCAGGTTTTTGTGAGCTCACACGATCCAATGTGCTGTGAACATTAACCGCAACCGCTCCAGTTTGCTGTGAACGGTAACAGCACACGCTCAATATTTCTGTGAGTGGGCCCACACGATCCAGGTTTTTGTGAGCTCACACGATCCAATGTGCTGTGAACATTAACCGCAACCGCTCCAGTTTGCTGTGAACGGTAACTGCACACGCTCCATATTCATTGCATTATATATTCATACGCATTATATATATTAAAAAAGTATCCGAACACTATTAGTGATCTGCAACCTTCGTGGTGACACGAAGGTTGCAGATCACTAATTTCTAAAAAAATCGTTGCCAGATATTTTTTCTGAATTCTGCAATCAACCATAGTGTTCGGATACTTCTTTGAGCGACTGTACAAGCAGGGTCAGAAGTAATGTGACAACAAAACCTTACTGATTAGAGAATTGGTATTGCAGTTTAGCATTGAATTGATAATAATAAATTTCGAAGAATTCTACTTGGTGGACAAACACATTAAGTGTTTACATAAAATTTTATTACTCTATCAAATTTTTAACGCAAATTTTTACTGTTCACAAATTTCAGTAAAATGTCTCATTTGTTTGCCAAATTTAAACGCACATTCTTACTAGCTATCAAATTTGAACGCAAATATTAATCGGACCGTTAAATTTCGACATTCATTTCCTTGGTCTGACAAATTTTACCTAAATTTTTATTGGTATACGAATTTTCACAAAAATATTTATTGCATTACTGAATTTCAACATAAATTTTATTAATTCGCTAAATTTTCAGCACGAATTTTTATTATTTGGCAAATTTTAACGAAATAGCTTACTATTTTGCTAAATTTTAACAAAACTTATTATTTGCCATGCCAAATTTTAACACAATATCTTACGGTTTTTTTGGGGGGGGGAGGGGCTGGGGTGGCTCAGTCGGTAGCGCGCCAGGCTCGTAATCTGTAGTTCCCAGGTTCGAGTCCCAGCTGGGTCAGCGTTGAGATTTATCTCCGCAAAATTCCCCGCCCTGCCCATGGTCAGTAGGGGACACCGATGGGCTTGGAAAGTCCGCCGTCCGCCGGATGGGACGTTAAGCCGTGGCCCCGTGTGCAGGAGAGCCATACCCTGTGCACGTTAAAGAACACGCAGGATGGCTTGACGGGAGGCTACCATCTGTCTCCCAACAGCTGTTCCAGTGGGTCCCCTGTCCCAACCTTCTCTGAGCCTTCGGGGTCCATGTGAACTGGCCATTTAGCCCATGGTGTGCAAAAAAGTGCCGCTCAGAGGTAAAACAACAACAACAACTTACTGTTTTTTGCAATTTTTTGACAAAAAAACTCATTCATTTGCCAATTTTTTTTTGCAGAAAATTTTATTGTTTTTAGAAATTTCGATGCACATTTTTTATTCTTATGCTAAACTCTACTATTGGTGCGCTACTGACTGAAGCAGCCCCGGCCCCGTTGGTCCCTCAAGAATTTTGGTTCGGTTGTTTTACCTCTGAGCAGCACTTTTTTTAACACAATGGGCTAAATGGCCATGCTCACAAGGACCACGAAGGCTAGGAGAAGGATGGGGGAGGGAACCCACTGAAACAGCTGTTTGGAGACAGATGGTACCCTCCCATCAAGGCCATCCAGCGTGTTTTTTAACGTGCACAGGGTATGGCTCTCACGCACACGGGACCACGGCTTAACGTCCCATCCGACGGACGGCGGCCTTTCCAAATCCATTGGTGTCCCCTACTGACCGTGGGCAGGAAGTTTTGCAAAGATAAATCTCAACGCTGACCCTGCTGGGACTCGAACCTGGGAACTGCAGATTACGAGACTGGCGCGCTATCGACTGAGCCACCCCCGCCCCTCAGTGATGATCTATGGAAGTCATTTTGGGACATTTTCTCGGCATACATAAATTATTGCCACGACATCGTTTGCAGAACACTGGCCTATTATGCTCCCAACATGAGAAATATATATTGAGTATATATATTGAGTATATATATTGAGAAATATATATTGAGTATATATAACTTAATGCTCAGTGTATATATAACTTAGTGCTTAATGCACTTAATGATTTATTAAATTATTTCGTCATTGATGAGTTCTCCCCCCTTTTTGGAGGGGGGAGGGAGATTAAAACGTTCAGGGTTGGGTGGTCAATCAAGCGTAAATAAAAACTTCCTAAATCTAAACAACCATCATGCAGAATTCTGTCACGATATTTTAAGAAAGCCTAAATCACAGCGAACAGGTAATTTCCAAAATATACTCGCATATTAGATAACATACATTAAATAGTTTGGTGTAGAATGTTCAGTAAACATTTTTAACAATTATCCGTCTTTTAGCGATAAAAATTATTGCAGTTTTTCAATCTTTCTCTTCAAAAGACGGGGCGGGGGCGGGGGTGGCTTAGTCGGTAGCGCGCCAGGCTCATAATCTGTAGTTCCCAGGTTCGAGTCCCAGCTGGGTCAGCGTTGAGATTTATCTCCGCAAAATTCCCCGCCCTGCCCACGGTCAGTAGGGGACACCGATGGGCTTGGAAAGGCCGCCGTCCGTCGGATGGGACGTTAAGCCGTGTACGGGAGAGCCATACCCTGTGCACGTTAAAGAACACGCTGGATGGCCTTGACGGGAGGCTACGATCTGTCTCCCAACAGCTGTTCCAGTGGGTCAACTCTCCCAACCTTCTCTGAGCCTTCGGGGTCCATGTGACCTGGCCATTTAGCCCATGGTGTGCAAAAAAGTGCCGCTCAGAGGTAAAACAACCCAACCCAACTCTTCAAAAGACAAAGAGTTCATGCCATCACTAAACGTTTTCCTCTAGAGTCTAGACCTTTTGAACGAGAGTCGATCTCATCTTAATCTTTTGGTTTTTCCGTTTGGTGATAAGTGAGGATCCTCTGCAGAGAGCTGATGATGACTCAACTGATTCTTCTCAGGTGTGCAGGTAGGCCAACGATCTCCGTCGCGATCAGGAAGACGACAGCCGCGGTCTCACCACAAGAAACTCTACCACACTTCCGTCCAAAGTCTGAACAGAACGGACCAAGTATTATTAATCTGCTTGAGCCATTCGGAAACGTGACATTGTGCGACAATTGATAGTTGAGCGTAGGTGGGGGGGGAGGGGAAGAGGGGAGATGAGACTTAAGACGTGACTCGTTCCGATGAATTTTTTTCGTTTTCTTGTCTGTCGTCGCCGTCTGAAGACTTTATATGATTTCAGAGAGAGAAGAAGGAATGCCGAATTAAATCCACTGCAAGTGCAGACAAGAGTGACGGGCTTCCTCGTGGCAATCATATCGAGGAAAAGCAACACCCCTTGGCGTCGGCACGTCTTTCCAAAATGGTTCTTTTTCGTGTTGTACCGAGAACAGCGTCAAGATGCATTTGCTTTTTGAGTTCCAGGCTGTTCTTTGAGGAAGTGACTTGAAGATACGTCACTTCTTCTGATTTGGGAATCTTCGTGGAGGGACCTAAGGTTGGGTTGTTTTACCTCTGAGCGGCACTTTTTTGCACACCATGGACTAAATGACCAGGTCACAAGGACCCTGAAGGCTCAGAGAAGGTTGGGGGAGGAGACACACTAGAACAGCTGTTGGAAGACAGATGGTAGCCTCCCGTCAAGGCCATCCAGCGTGTTCTTTAACGTGCACAGGGTATGGCTCTCCAGCACACGGGGCCACGGCTTAACGTCCCATCCGACGGACGGCGGCCTTTCCAAGCCCATCGGTGTCCCCTACTGACCGTGGGCAGGGCGGGGAATTTTGCGGAAAAACTATCAAGACGAAATTAGGGCGAATTATTTTTTATTTGGTTTTCAAAGAAAAAGAGATATTTTCCTTTTGTCGTCTGTCTGTCCGTCTGTAGACATCAAACTTCTTTGTTTACAGAGATAAATTAAAAATTCTTTTTCTGTTGGATAGGTATTGATGAAATGTTACGATATGCATGCACTTTCCGAATCTCTCTAAAGCTATAATCGCGCCCTGTAGAGGTGGAAAAATTTGAAAATTCCAAAATTTCAAACGAATATTGCAAACGATGTATTTAGGCTAGAAATTTGAAATTTTGGAGGTGGAATGTGAAGGTTACGAAATTTCCATTGCTAACAATGAGCTGACCTTTTAGACCCAGAGGGGGTGGGAAAACATTTTTTTTTAATTTTAGCAAATAATTGTTTGTTTGTAAAGATGAATGAAAAAAATATTTTTTGGGTTAGATAGGAATTGATAAAATATTATGATTCACGCTTTTTAAAATTTCCGAAAACTATAATTGCGCCCTCTAACGGTGGAAAAATTTGCAAATTCCAAAATTTGAAACAAATATTGCGAATGACGTATTTAATCTAGAAATTTTTAATTTTGGTGGTGGAATGTGAATGTCATAATGTTTCCATTGGCAACAATGAATTGATCTCCAGACCCAGGGTGGGTGGAAAAACAATTTTTTTTACCAGATAATTGTTTGTATTTAGAGATAAATAAAAAATTTTTTAGAGTTAAATAGAAATTGATAAAATATTATTTTATATTTATATAGAGTTAAATATAGAGTTATATTTATATAGAGTTAAATAGAAATTGATAAAATATTATTTTATATTATATATGATTCGTACTTTCGGAATCTTTCAAACACTCTAATTGCGCCCTCTAACGGTGAAAGAGTTTGAAAATTCCAAACTTTTAAACGAATATTGCAACGAGGTATTCATGATAGAAATATGAAATTTTGGTGGTAGGAATGTGAACGTCATGAAGTTTCCATTAGAAACAATGAAAACGATAATTAGCAAATTCCTTTTTAATTTGACTAGTACTATTGAAATATTATAATTCGCATTTTTCGAATACTTAGTAATTTCAAAATATACTACATATCTTTGAAGATTACACTGAAAGATGACGGCCAATTGGTAACGAGTTTTACAAATAATATGTATAGAGTATGAATTTGAAAAATTTGTGGTAGGTTTTAAGAACTATTTCACAGACAGTAATAATCTTCCCATTTTTTTTTTTGTTTGAAAGCGCTGTAGTAAATGCAACTTTTTAGATTTAAGAATTAAAAGACGAATATTTTTATGTTGTACAATTACTAACGAAATACTATTTCTATTTTCCCCATCATCCGCTAGCTCAAATTAAAACTTTTAAGGAATGAAACAATAGGTAAAGAAAAAACTTCTTTACTTTTTGAAAACGAGATTCTTATATGCGCCAGAGGCAACTTGCGTCTTTCTAGTTATTATACTACATATTATGTACAGCATAATATGTTATAAAAATATGTTTTGTTATATAATGCATATTATAATATATTACGATGATATACGTATTATTTCATTATATAAATATAAAATAATATATTATCACATGCATTTTTTAATATATATATATAATATAAGCTGTCCCGTAGCCAAACGGTTAACACACTTGGCTACTGATCAGTAGGACCTGGGTTCCAGCCCCGAGTTAAGGCATGGATGTTTTTGTTATTTTTCTGCTGAGATCCCGCCATCTTCTCAGAACTTATATTACGTCGTATTAGCTGATTTTATTTTGCATATATATATTATAATAATATGTATTGTTATCGATAATTTCAAGGATTATAACTCCGTATTACCACCCTTTGGCATCACCACTGTCCGCAAGTTATGGATATTAGGGACGAGTAAGACCTTGGGTCATGATAACAGGGGGGGGGGGGGACTTAGCTGGTAATGCGCCAGGCTAGTAATCTGCAGTTCTCAGGTTCGAGTCCCAGCTGGGCCAACTTTTAGATTTATCTCCACAAAACCCCCAGCCCTTCCCTTGGTCAGTAGGGGACACCGATGGGTGTGGAGAAGGCGCTGCCCATCGGGTGGGATGTTAAGCCGTGACCCCGTGTGCGGGAGACCCCATACCTAGTGCACGTTAAAGAACACGCTGGGTGGACTTGACGAGAGGCTACGATCTGTTTCCTAACAGCTGTTCCAGTGAGTCCTCTCCTCCAATCTTCTGAGCCCTCGGGGTCCTTGCAAAAAAAAATTGTGTGCAAAAAAAAATACCACTCAGAATTGAAACAATCCAACCACCAGGGAACAGTCAGTTTATAATTTTATAATTCTATATTACGTTTAAATTGAGTGCCACATTGTGAATACGCCACACGAAATATAAACAAAAAAAAATGCCATAATGCATTTTGCATTTAATCTAAATTTCGGTGGTAAGTTCTTCAAGTTACCTGTGAAGTTTCAAGTATGCAGCATTAGAGTAGCTCTACTCTATTAATATCCGTCATCATCGTGTAAAAGAGAAAAGATTCAGATAGAGAAAAGATTCAGATTCGAAGGAAGGCTGATCGTTTCCTCTGATTCGCCAGTGACCTCCTTTAACTCCGAAAGGAATGCCGAAAGCAGACAGGGCTTCAAGGAGGAACTGCAAAAGGAGAGCCAACATCCAGGGAAGAAGTGATGAAGAAGTCATCCAGCACTCCTAGATATCTGGCAAAGCGTGGGAATTTCGCTGGAAGAGAGAGGAGGAGTGGTCACGTGGGGAGGGGGGGGGGAGAGAATCGAAGGGCACAAGTGTGCTGGGAATGGGCAAACACTCTTCTCTGGTTAAGGACCAAGGGGACTGTTGGGCCAACAAAGTTCTCTTAACGCTTTCCATGTCAGCACAGGTCTCTAGAGTACTTCCACGACACATCGCTGTGTACTCGCAGAGGATTCTCAACACCAGCTGCTTCTCTCTCTCTTCAGCTTCGTTTTATTTCTTTTGCCCTGAAGTGCGTTTCGGGAGAATAATTTGATTTGTTTTATGGCACTTAAGCGCGTTTCCTTTTTTTTTTCTTGAGGTGATCAGTTTCAGTTGTTATTACTCGCAGAGAAATCAGTAGTTTCTGTTTAATTTTTTTTGCAGAATTAAAAAGTTTTGTTAATGACCTATAAAGAAATTACTCCTCAGGTACAGGACCTTTGTGTCACGTGGCACGAAAGTTGCCAGATCACTAATTTCTAAAAAAAAAAATCGTTGCCAGATATTTTTTCTGAATTCTGTAATCAACCATAGTGTTCGGATACTTTTTTGAGGGACTGTAGATGCTGTCCACAGATATCTTGATAGGAGACGATCAGCAGGGTCGGATCAAAGAGGGAGAAGGAGGCCTAATGGGCTATGCCCCCCCCCCCTTGAAAAATGCTGGTAACGGTAATAGAGGCAAAAAATTAGCATATTTCACGCAATTTTCGAGAAAACTTTTTTAAGACCTCTGAAACAGATGAGAAAATGTTATATTACAATGGAAATCCAGTCTTTTGCTAACCCTCTTTTCCCCGGATCGATTGCGCATCTCCCCCACCCCCACCCCCTTCCGGCACATTTTTTCTAGTTCCGGGTCTTACTATCAGTTTAATAATCCATGGAGAAAATCTGTAAGGAAGATGAGATCTCAGCAGAAAAACAACATAGAGAAATATACATACCTGGGCTTCGAACCCAAGCCCCCTCGATCCTTGATGATTGAAAACGTGATCAAAGACAAATCAAGATTTTAATTACATCTTTCTAAAGTAGTGGATTGACTCAGTCGATAGCGCCCCGAATGTTTCCGCGATTTTTCACGAATTTACTAAATAATAATAAAAAAAATACCCCCTCAAGCAGCTGCTTGCCACAGAGGTCTGACAGGAGCCTGTCAGTTTATATGCCATAATAGAAAAATAAAAAAAATAAATACCCCCTCAAGCAGCTGCTTGCCACAGAGGTCTGACAGGATCCTGTGCCATAATAAAAAAAAATATCCCCTCAAGCAGCTGCTTGCCACAGAGGTCTGACAGGAGCCTGTCAGTTTATATGCCAAAGTAGAAGGTCTGAGAGGATGGTAAGACCTCAGCAGAAAAACGACAGAAACAGCCATGCCTTACCCGGGGCTCGAACCCAGGTCCCTTAGATCAGTAGCCAAGCGCGCTAACCACTCGACCATGGGACGGTTCTACCCACGTTAGAACGAAAAATTTATACTGGAATGGCGTTCCGGTTAATTTTGGTTCAGTGTTTGCCCTCTCCCACAGTTCACTGGGGGATCCTCATTTTCTTCTAGATCAAGGGTTCAGAATTGTTTCACTGAAAAAGATATAGCTGTTACGAAACAGATGAAATCATCGCTTCAAAGTCATTAGAATTGTTCTTTAACAATCCAAGAGGATGACTCTTGTTTTCTCATTTGACAGACGGCGGCCTTTCCAGCCGATGGATGTCTCCTCTCTCACTTAAAGAAGAGCTGGGTTACAGGAGAAAATCTCAACGCAGGTACAACGAGGACTCGAACCAGGGTACATTATGAAACCTGCACACCAGTGAACGAGCCAACTATTGCTAAAGCAAGAGGGAAATGGGCCATTTCGTTCAAAGAAAAAAAGCGCTTTGTGTTTGCGTCGAGAACTAGTCGAGGGAAATAACGTGCGTTGCATTTGCTTCCAGAACTAGGTGAGGGAGAAAAAAAATGCGCTTTGTATTTGCCTCGATAAATAGCTGAGAGAAAAAATGCTTCGAATTTGTCTCGGAAAATAGTTTTCATAAACAATTGCTTTGCATTTTTCTTGAAAACTAGTTGAGAGAGGAAAAAAGTACTTTGCATTTGCCCTGAGAACTAGCTGAGAGAGGAAAAAGTGATTTGTGTTTGCCTCGATAAATAGCTGAGAGAGGAAAAAGTGATTTGTATTTGCCACGAAAAATAGCTGAGAGAAAGAATGTTTTGAATTTGTCTCGGGAAACAGTTTTCATAAACAAGTGCTTTGTAGTTTCCCTGAGAACTAGTTGAAAGAGGAAAGAGTGTTTTGTATTTACCCTGAGAACTGGTTGAAAGAGTGCTTTGTATTTACCATGAGAACTAGTTGAAAGAGTGTTTTGTATTTACCCTGAGAACCAGTTGAAAGAGGAAAGAGTGTTTTGTATTTACCCTGAGAACTGGTTGAAAGAGTGCTTTGTATTTACCATGAGAACTAGTTGAAAGAGTGTTTTGTATTTACCCTGAGAACTAGTTGAAAGAGGAAATAGTGCTTTGTATTTACCCTGAGAACTAGTTGAGAGAGGAAAAGTACTTTGCATTTGCCCTGAAAACTAGTTGAGAGAAGGAAAGGTACTTTGTATTTGCCTTGATAAATAGCTGAGAGAAAAAATGCTTTGAAATTGTCTCGGAAAATAGTTCTCATAAACAAGTGCTTTGTATTTTCCCTGAGAACTAGTTGAAAGAGGAAAAAGTACTTTGCATTTGCCTCGAGAAATAGCTGAGAGGAAAATTGCTTTGAATTTACTTCGAGAACTAGTTGAAATGAAAAAAAAGTGCTTTGTATTTGTCTCGAGAACCAGCTGAAATAAAAAAAGTGCATTGTATTTATCTCGAGAACTAGCTGAAATAAGAAAAGGGCTTTGAATTTATCTCGAGAACTAGCTGAAATAAAAAAAAATGCTTTGTATTTGTCTCGAGAACTAGCTGAAATAAAAAAAGCTTTGTATTTGTCTCGAGAACTAGCTGAAATAAAAACAATGCTTTGTATTTGTCTCGAGAACTAGTTGAAATAAAAAAAGTGCTTTGTATTTGTCTCGAGAACTAGCTGAAATATAAAAAAGTGCTTTGATTTTATCTCGAGAACTAGCTGAAATAAAAGAAGTGCTTTGTATTTGTCTCGAGAACTAGTTGAAATGAAAAATATGCTTTGTATTTGTCTCGAGAACTAGTTGAAATGAAAAAAATGCTTTGTATTTGTCTCGAGAACTAGCAAAAAAAGCGCTTTGTATTTGTCTCGAGAACTAGATAAAAAAAGTGCTTTGTATTTGTCTCGAGAACTAGCTGAAATATAAAAAAGTGCTTTGATTTTATCTGGAGAACTAGCTGAAATAAAAGAAGTGCTTTGTATTTGTCTCGAGAACTAGTTCAAATAAAAAAGTGGTTTGAATTTATCTCGAGAACTAGCTGAAATAAAAAAAAAGTGCTTTGTATTTGTCTCGAGAACTAGCTGAAATAAAAAAAGTGCTTTGTATTTGTTTCGAGAACTAGCTGAAATGAAAAAAGTGCTTTGTATTTGTCTCGAGAACTAGCAAAAAAAGCGCTTTGTATTTGTCTCGAGAACTAGATAAAAAAAGTGCTTTGTATTTGTCTCGAGAACTAGCTGAAATGTAAAAAAGTGCTTTGATTTTATCTCGAGAACTAGCTGAAATAAAAGAAGTGCTTTGTATTTGTCTCGAGAACTAGTTGAAATGAAAAAAATGCTTTGTATTTGTCTCGAGAACTAGCAAAAAAACGCTTTGTATTTGTCTCGAGAACTAGATAAAAAAAGTGCTTTGTATTTGTCTCGAGAACTAGCTGAAATATAAAAAAGTGCTTTGATTTTATCTCGAGAACTAGCTGAAATAAAAGAAGTGCTTTGTATTTGTCTCGAGAACTAGTTGAAATAAAAAAAGTGGTTTGAATTTATCTCGAGAACTAGCTGAAATAAAAAAGGGCTTTGTATTTGTCTCGAGAACTAGCTGAAATAAAAAAAGTGCTTTGTATTTGTCTCGAGAACTAGCTGAAATAAAAAAAGTGCTTTGTATTTGTCTCGAGAACTAGCTGAAATAAAAAGGGGCTTTGAATTTATCTCGAGTACTAGCTGAAATAAAAAAAAGTGCTTTGTATTTGCTCGAGAACTATCTGAAAAAAAAAAAAGTGCTTTGTATTTGTCTCGAGAACTAGCTGAAATAAAAAAAAGTGCTTTGAATTTATCTCGAGAACTAGCTGAAATAAAAAAGTGCTTTATATTTGTCTCGAGAACTAGCTGAAATAAAAAAAGTGCTCTGCATTTGTCTCGAGAACTAGCTGAAATAAAAAAAGTGCTTTGTATTTGTCTCGAGGACTAGCTGAAATAAAAAAAAAGTGCTTTGTATTTGTCTCGAGGACTAGCTGAAATAAAAAAAAAGTGCTTTGTATTTGTCTCGAGGACTAGCTGAAATAAGAAAAAGTGCTTTGTATTTGTCTCGAGGACTAGCTGAAATAAGAAAAAGTGCTTTGTATTTGTCTCGAGGACTAGCTGCTTCCCCGCAGGGAAGACCTCAATAAAAAGACAATGTAACCTTGAAAGAGGAAAAAAAAATGTACCACGTGTTCTCTTAGAATTGAATTCCCAAAGTCCCTCTGTTCTACAGTCATACACGATAACTTCTCTGAACGAATAAAAAAAATGTTTCATTTTATCTACAGATCATTTAATTGTAGACAAAACGAAACCGACGTGAAGAAAAAAACCGACACCAATGTCTAGTAACGAAAAAAAAAGTAACACGACTCTGTAAAAGAAGAAATATGATCGAAGTCAAAGGCTACCAATTTTAAAAAGCGTTAACCACCATTGAGAGGAATAGACTGTTAGGATCATTGCTAATCACAGTACTCGAGGGGGGAAAGCGAATCTGTGGGAAGGATTTCGTTCATTGATCTGCAATTGAGTCTCGGAGACCGGAACATTAAATAGTAATTTTGTTTCTCTTGGTCTTAGTGATTAAGGTTAGATGATCATCCGCATCTGTCAGCAGTTGACCGGAAACGAGAGAAGCAGCGTGTTATTTCCGCCTCCTTGAAGGTTACAGGGTCAACGAAATCGTGACGAGAGAGAACACGTGAGCGTGATCACTTGCTGCACACGCAGTTGGCGTTTGGAGTCCGTTTCTGCCAACTGCCCTGTAAAGGAGGCGCCTAAATAGAGAGAAGTGGGCACCGCATTGGGGAGTCACGACAGACGAATACAATTTTTCTCTTTCGCATTTGGTGACCAAGTTTGGGTCGGTTGGGTTGTTTTACCCCTGAGCGGTACTTTTTTTGCACACCATGGATTAAATGGCTAGGTCACATGGACCCCGAAGGCTCAGAGAAGGTTGGGGGAGGGAACCCACTGGAACAGCTGTTGGGAGACAGATGGTAGCCTCCCGTCAAGGCCACCCAGCGTGTTCTTTAACGTGCACAGGGTATGGCTCTCCCGCACACAGAGACACGGCTTAACGTCCCATCCGACGGACGGCGACCTTTCCAAGTCCATCGGTGTCCCGTACTGACTGTGGGCAGGGCGGGGAATTTTGCGGAGATAAGTCTCAACGCTTAATGGTCGGGTTGGGTTGGGTTGTTTTACCTCTGAGCGGCACTTTTTTGCACACCATGGATTAAATGGCTAGGTCATATGGATCCCGAAGGCTCAGAGAAGGTTGGGGGAGGGGACCCACTGGAACAGCTGTTGGAGACAGATGGTAGCCCACTTCAAGGCCATCCAGCGTGTTCTTTAACGTTGGGTTGTTTTACATCTGAGCAGCACCTTTTTTGCACATCATGGGCAAAATGGCCAGAATTTCGGGGTCACAAGGACCCCGAAGGCTCAGAGAAGGTTGGCAGAGGGGACCCACTGGAACAGCTGTTGGAAGATAGATGGTAGCCTACCGTCAAGACCATCCAGCGTGTTCTTTAACGAGCACAGGGTATGGCTCTCCAGCACACGGGGCACGGCTTAACGTCCCATCCGACGGACGGCGGACTTTCCAAGCCCATCGGTGTTCCTTACTGACCGTGGGCAGGGCGGGGAGTTTGGCGGAGATAAGTCTAAACGCTGACCCAGCTGGGACTCCAACCTGCGAAGTGCTGATTACGAGCCTGGCGCGAGAGAATGTTAGGATTGCTTTGTTAACACTTTAAGCAGAGTAGACTTTGACAACAGTAACTTTCAAGGATACTTATTTTTTTTCCCTAACAGGAAAAAACTTTAAAGAATTTAATTCATTTTGAAAAACGAAGTGCTCACATCTTTATGGTATGGCCACATATAAAGCCGTTAACGTTATTAATATTTCTGAATTTACTAGTCTTAAAACTAAGCCATTATCAAATAATTGCAAAAAAAAGGTCTTATCATCATTTCTATTTTCATTGGCGACGCGTAAAGTTAGGTCTGCGAAATCTGTGCTTTGCTGCTATGGAGCCTACGAAAGACGGGGAAAGATTTTACATTTTCACAAGGATGTAACTTGTGGACGACGAGGAAAAAATTCATGTCGATTCATCACAAGTATGTGTGGATGATGTCTGTTCATATGGCATTGTCTGGAGATGATGCGCAAACTCAGAGAAGGACGGCAGGGCTTCAAAGACCTCCCTCGTGCAGTTGGGTTGGGTTGTTTTACCTCTGAGAGGCACTTTTTTGCACACCATGGGCTAAATGGCCAGGTCACATGGACCCTGAAGGCTCAGAGAAGGTTGGGGGAGGGGACCCACTGGAACAGCTGTTGGGAGACAGATGGTAGCCTCCCGTCAAGGCCATCCAGCGTGTTCTTTAACGTGCCAGGGTATGACTCTCCCATACAGGGGGCCACGACTTAACGTCCCATCCGACGGACAGCGGCCTTTCCAAGCCCATCGGTGTTCCCTACTGACCGTGGGCAGGGAGTTTTGCGGAGATAAATCTCAACGCTGATCCGGCTGGGACTCGAACCTGGGAACTGCAGATTACGAGCCTGGCGCGCTACCGACTGAGCCACTCCCTTCCCCCCTTGTGAAGGCAGACCGAAGGAGGAGGCTGTGAACGAGATAACCATTGCTTGCTGTTCGTGAACTCATTAAGGAAATTCAGGTAATAAGTTTTAATGTCAGTGGGCCGATTGAAGGGTGGAAACAATTATTCATCAGCGTTTAAATTTCCGAAAGATCTGTGCCAAATGGGTATCCCGCAAACTTACAGAACAGCAAAAAGGGCTGGAGTCGACTCATACAAAGGAGCTACTGGAAATGTTTGAACCTAGTGGACCCAAACGGTTAACGGACATTGTCACAGGTGATGAGATGCACCTTTATTACTGTATAACTCTCAAAAAGATCGACAACTGTGTGTTGCGGAAGTTAAACTGTGTCCGCATATCTTCCGACAAGACTTTCGCTGAAGGAAGAGTTGAGTTGTTTTATTCCTCAGCTGCACTTTTTTGCACACCATGGGCTAAATGGCCAGGTCACATAGACCGCGAAGGCTCAGAGAAGGCTGGGGGAGGGGACCCACTGGAACAGCTGTTGGGGGACAGATGGTAGCCTCCCGTCAAAACCATCCAGCGTGTCCTTTAACGTGCACAGGGTATGGCTCTCCCGCACACGGGGCCACGGCTTAACGTCCCATCCGACGGACGGCGGCCTTTCCAAGTCCATCGGTATCCCCTACTGACCAGCAGGTGGCAGGACTACTGACTGGCAGGGTGGGGAATTTTGCGGAGGTAAATCTCAACGCTGACCCAGCTGGGACTCGAACTGGGAACTACAGATTACGAGCCTGGCGCGCTACCGACTGAGCCACCCCCGCCCCATCACATGGACCCCGAATGCTCAGAGAAGGTTGGGGGGATGGAGTCACTGGAACAGTTGTTGGGATACAACTAGTAGCTTCCCGTCAAGGCCATCCAACGTGTTCTTTAACGTGCACAGGGTATGGCTCTCCCGCACACGGAGCCACGGCTTAACGTCCCATCCGACGGACGGCGGCCTTTCCAAGCCCATCGGTGTCCGCTACTGACTGTGGGCAGGGTTGGTTAATTTTACGGAGATAAATCTCAACGCTGACCCAACTGGGACTCGAACCTGGGAACTACAGATTATGAGCCTGGTGCGCTACCGACTGAGCCACCCCCCGGCCCCACTCAAGGAAGAAGATGCTCACAAATTTTTTCCATCCTCAAGCAGTAGCAGCCGTGGACACCGTCCGTACCTAAAAAATTACTATAAATGTCCAATACTACACAACATTGCTTTACTCAAAATGGTTAAGGAGATGAAGGAGCAACACCAATGGGGTCAAGAATTCTCCTTCTTCATGGCAATGCCAGTGCTCATAAAACCTGGCAAGTTGCGGAATACAGGTAAACCCCCGTTCATCGCGACCCCGGCGAGTGCGGATTCGTTATATCGCGATCTTTTTTTTGTCTCGGCACTTGTGTGGCTTTGAAACATGCGAGGAAAAGTCAAAACGAATGGCTGCACGTGCGTGCTAACTTTCTTTCTCGCTCAATCACATCATACACATACACATAACGTAAAGTTACGAGCGTGGACGAGACAAAAGAACGCCGTACGCCGGTGCCTGGTACGGTTGAGCCAGTGCATCATTTGGGTCTATCCTTCAGTGGAATCTTAGCTGTAGTGTCAAACTCACGCTAATTAAATTGACTACATATTTTTTTATCCCTTCGTAATTTTTAAAATGTCAAAAAGACAATGCGAATTTTCTTAACCGATTTTTCACAATGTAGTGACTATAGAAATAAATAAATAAATACCCCTCAAGCAGCTACTTGCCACAGAGGTCTGACAGGAGCCTGTCAGTTTATATGCCATAGTAGAAGGTCTGAGAGGATGGCAGGACCTCAGCAGAAAAACGACACAAACAGCCATGCCGTACCCAGAGCTCGAACCCAGGTCCCTTAGATCAGTAGCCAAGTGCGCTAACCACTCGGCCATGGGACGGCTAGACTATAGAAAAGAAACTAAAAATTATAGAAAGGATAGAATGTGGTGGTAAATTTACAGTTGTAGGAAGGGATTTCAAATTGCCTGAGTCTACAGTGCGATCAATTGTGCAACAAAAAGACAAAATTAAAAAGGCTGTCGAAAGTTTTACTCCAATTAGAGCGACGAAAGTTTCACGAACCAGAAGTTCTTTGATGGCATAAATGGAAAATTTATTAAGCAAATGGATAGAGGACCTAACTCAACACCACATGCCTGTGAGTACCCAAATCATAATGAATAGATCACTTAGTCTTTGGGATCATTTAAAATCTCAACATGGAGGAGAAGAAGTTTTTAAAGCAAGCAAAGGTTGGTTTGATCGGTTTAGAAAACGATCAAACTAGCATAGTCTTAAAATGATTTGCGAATCGGCTAGTGCAGACGTAGAATCAGCTGAAAAATATCCATTGGAGTTCCGTGAAATTGTGGAAAGGGGAAATTATCCACCAAATTTAATTTTTAATGTAGATGAGACGGGACTCTATTGGAAACGAATGCCAACACGTACGTTTATTTCCGTAGAGGAAAAGACTGCTTCTGGATTTAAAGCAGCCAAGGATCGTCTAACTCTTCTTCTCGGCGGAAATGCATCCAGAGAATTAAAATTGAAACCATTGTTGATTTATCAATCAGAAACTCCTCGTGCCATGAAAGGTTATTCTAAAAATAATTTTCCAATTTTTTGGCGAAGTAACCCTAAGGCTTGGATGACACAAAATTTATTTATGGACTGGTTTAAAAGTTGTTTCTGCCCAGCAATAAAAAAATATGGCGAGGATATTGGAGTTGAACCTCGAGCTCTTTTGGTGTTGGACAATGCGCCGGGACATTCTGTGGAACTTCAGACTCTGTGCACTGATTTTCCCATTGAAGTGGTTTTCTTACCTCCGAATACCACTTCCATCTTACTCGAATTTATGGATCAAGGTGCAATAGCAGCATTCAGAGCCTATTATTTAAGAATAACGATGCGCCAATTCATTGAAGAAACTGATGGAGGTGGTAGAGATGTCATGCGGGTTTGGTGGAAACAATTTAATATTATGAAAGCTATCAGAAACATCGACGAAGCGTGGAATGAAGTCGCCCAGTCGTGTATGAAGGGTGTTTGGAAAAGGTTGCTCAGAGTAATTGTTGAAGATCACATCAATTATGAAAATGATATTCAAAATATCATCGAAGAGATTAGTCTTAAAGCCACTTCCGGAGGCATCGAAGGTGTTGATGTAGATGATATTCAGACTTTGTTAAAATCGCACGGCTAACCCTTAACTAATGAAGAGCTGCAGGAAATGGACTGCCATAATATGCCCCAAGAAAATGATGTCTCGGAACCTGTTCCCGACGTCATTTTCTTCCGCATTTTTGGGAACAACCAAAAATTTCATGCAATTTTTCATCATGCAATTTTTGGTTGTTCCCATTTCAAATTTTTGGTTGTTCCAAAAATGCGGAAGTTTCCCGTGTGAAAGTTAAGTGTCAAAATCATTGAAAAGGTCCTTTCTCTTCACAATCAATGCATGGAGTTGTTAGAAGAAAACGACGAAGATTACGAGCGAGCGAGTGCTGTAAAGCGTGGCTGTAACGGATTATTTTACAGTTATCGGCAAATTTTGCATAATAAACGTAGAGAGGCCAAACAAGGGAATCTAGATTCCCTTTTGCGACGCGGAACAAAATGAATAAATTGTGAATTATGAAAATATGACATTTTTTGTTATTACTAATATTTATTTTATTAATAAAGTGTTTTTTCGAATTAAAATGTTTTTTTTTTTTAAATCCCCCGTTGATCGCGAAATTTCGCTTATCGCGACCATGTCCAGAACGTATCCTTCGCGATGAACGGGGGGGGGGGGGGGGGGGGGTTACCTGTATCTGGAGCAGGAAAAAGTCAATCATCTACCCCCTCCTGAATATCCACCAGATCTTGCATCATGCAATTTTTGGTTGTTCCCAAAAATTAAAAAGGAACTTGGTGAGATACCTTTCTCACAAAGGGGCGGGAGGGGCCTCAGTCGGTAGCACACCAGGCTCGTAATCTGCAGTTCCCAGGTTCGAGTCCCAGCTGGGTCAGCGTTGAGATTTATCTCCGCAAAACTCCCTGCCCACGTTCAGTAGGGGACACCGATGGGCTTGAAAAGGCCGCTGTCCGTCAGATGGGACGTTAAGCCGTGGCCCCCTGTATGGGAGAGCCATACCCTGTGCACGTTAAAGAATACGTTGGATGGCCTAGACAGGAAGCTACTATTTGTATCCCAACAGCTGTTCAAGTGGGTCCCCTCCCCCAACCTTCTCTGAGCCTTCGGGGTCCATGTGACCTGGCCATTTAGACCATGGTGTGCAAAAAAGTGCCGCTCAAAGGTAAAACAACCCAACCCAACCAAAATTCTTGAGCGAGGGACGGGGGCAGGGGTGGCTGAGTCGGTAGCGGGCCAGGTTCGTAATCTGCAGTTCCCAGGTTCGAGTCCCAGCTGGGTCAGCGTTGAGATTTATCTCCGCAAAATTCCCTGCCCACGGTCAGTAGGGGACACCGATGGGCTTGAAAAGGCCGCTGTCCGTCGGATGGGACGTTAAGCCGTGGCTCCCGGTATGGGAGAGCCATAACCTGTGCACGTTAAAGAACACGTTGGATGGCCTTGACGGGAAGCTACTATTTGTATCCTAACAGCTGTTCCAGTGACTCCCCTCCCCCAACCTTCTCTGAGCCTTCGGGGTCCATGTGACCTGGCCATTTAGCCCACGGTGTGCAAAAAAGTGCCGCTCAGAGGTAAAACAACCCACAACCCACGGTGTGCAATAAAAGTGCCGCTCAGAGGTAAAACAACCCAACCCAACTTTTTCAAGGGTGCAGGACCTTGCAAAATTTTGCGGCTTCGTCTTGCAAAATTCTTTTATTCAGAGTTATAGAGTGTTCGCCAATAGGAATGCCACCAATCGTTCTAGAATTGGCATAGACGTCTGCGACTTTGCATAGATGCTGGAGGTGAAGTACTTTGAAGGACAGGAGAAGTTTCGTTACGGTAAGTGCAATAGTTTTTGTTCTGAAGATGCATGTTAAGACCTTTTTGAACGCCCTTCGCAATAGCGTTAAACAGCTCCCACTGTTAACTGTATGTCGGTACCCTAAATTGAGGCTCTAATTGCTTCACTTTGCTACTAGTGAGGCCAGCTGGAATTTGCGGGTTGCAACTGATTTGATCTGCAGATTATCAGCCAGTTTCGGAGTTTATCAACACGTGATGCAATGTGTAATTCACGGCCTCGTCTATAAAAAAAAATCCTGGTAATGGAAGCAAGTGACGCAATGGGAACTGAAGTAATCACAGAGCGCTGATTCAGAATTTGTTTGTGTATGGAAAACTTTAATCAAAGAATATAATTTTTTTGCTTGCTTAATTTAGCGCTTTCGATTTTTTCCCACGTGTTTAAGACCTTTGCCTTATCCCAAACATTCAGCTACCCGAAATATTCCTGTTAAGGATAACTGAACAGGTGGTACAGTCGCTCAAAAAAGCATCCGAACACTATGGCTGATTACAGAATTCAGAAAAAATATCTGGAGCGTGTACAGCCTTCGCGTCACGTGATTACAGAATTCAGGAAAAATATCTGGAGCGTGTACAGCAACTGTACACGCTCCAGTTACCGTTCACAGCAAACTGGAGCGTGTGCAGTTACTGCACACGCTCCAGTTTGCTGTGAACGGTAACTGCACACGCTCAATATTTCCGTGAGTGAGCCCACACGATCCAGGTCTTTGTGAGCTCACACGATCCAATGTGCTGTGAACATTAACCGCAACCGCTCCAGTTTGCTGTGAACGGTAACTGCACACGCTCAATATTTCTGTGAGTGGGCCCACACGATCCAGGTTTTTGTGAGCTCACACGATCCAATGTGTTGTGATCATTAACCGCAACCGCTCCACTTTGCTGTGAACGGTAACTGCACACGCTCCATATTCATCGCATTATATATTCATATGCATTATATATATTAAAAAGTATCCGAACACTATGGTTGATTACAGAATTCAGAAAAAATATCTGGCAACGATTTTTTTAGAAATTAGTGATCTGACAACCTTCGTGTCACGTGACACGAAGGTTGCCAGATCACTAATTTCTAAACAACGTTGCCAGATATTTTTTCTGAATTCTGTAATCAACCATAGTGTTCGGATACTTTTTTGAGCGACTGTACCCCTATTCAGTGATCTTTAACATTTCCGTTATCTAAACTGTTCAGTTATATGAAATATCCCAGTATCCAAAATATTCACTTATCAGAATAATTCTTTTTTATACAAAACATTCCTAATATTCATGTTATCCAAACTGTTCTTATCTGAAATATTCCCGTTATCCGAACTATTCACAGTTATCCGTAATATTTTCGTTATCCGAATTATTCAGTTATCCGAAATATTCATGTTATCCAAATTGTTCAGTTCTCTGCAATGTTCCCATTATCATATTCAGCTACTTGAAATATCCCCTTATCCGAAATTTTCCGGTTATCCGAACTATTCAGTTATTCGAAATATCCCTTTCATCCGAAACATTCAGTTATCCAAAATATATCCATTCTCCAAACTATAATTCAAATATTCCCTTTATCCGAAGTATTCAAAATATTCAGTTATCCAAACTATCCGTCTCTCCGAAATATTCTTATACATGACACAAATTTTGTCCGAAGCCTTCGTATAGTGGGAGAGTTTATTATATTGCCTATAATTAATTTTATATTAATTCCAAGTAAATCTGACAATGCCCCGTGTCCTCAAGAGAGGTTTTTTTTTTAAATCTTTCCTGCCCTTTAATCTGTTGGCGAAGCACCCGTGAAAGCAAAGGAACCAATCAGTGGAATGGATCACAACCGCACCTCTTGATTTCTATATTGTCACCACGAACTCTATTTGACCTTGAACCCAACATCGGATCTGAAACTTCCTCTTATTTCTGAGTTCTAGTATCTCAAATATCCCTCTTCACTAATTTTTAGCTATACAGCACGGGGATGTCGAAATTTGATCTTTGACCCTGAAGGACCCATCACATCCAAAATTTGGCATAATTTCTGAGTGAGATCTAATAACCCAATTATCACCAGGTACCAGAGGAGGGGGGGGGGTGAACTCAAGAAGATACACTCAAGTAGATCTATATTTGACCCTTGACCTCAAAGGATCCAGCACATCAAAAATTTCGCAACATTTCAGAGATCTACGACTCAAAATGCCCATAAGAAGCAATTTTTTGTTTTCTGGTACTGAAAAGTCTAAATTTGACCTCTGACCTCGAAGTCCTCTCCTGATCAGAATTTTCGTAACGTTTCCGACATCTACGAGGGGTGTTCAAAAAGTTCTTCACATGCATCTGCAGATCAAAAAACATTGCACTTAACCTCAACTTTTATTCTTCATCAAAGAACTCTCTTCCAGCAGACATCTACACCAATTCAAAACGCTTGTTGGTACTCCTGTTGGCGAATACTTTAAACTCTGAATGAAAGTATTTTGCAAGGTCTTGCATCCTTGATAAAGGTATCTCACCAAGTTCATAGCAAGGTCTTGCATCCTTGATAAAGGTATCTCACCAAGTTCATAGCAAGGTCTTGCATCCTTGATAAAGGTATCTCACCCAGTTCATTGCAAGGTCTTGCATCCTTGATAAAGGTATCTCACCAACTTCATTGCAAGGTCTTGCATCCTTGATAAAGGTATCTCACCAAGTTCATTGCAAGGTCTTGCATCCTTGATAAAGGTATCTCACCAAGTTCATTGCAAGGTCTTGCATCCTTGATAAAGGTATCTCACCAAGTTCATTGCAAGGTCTTGCATCCTTGATAAAGGTATCTCACCCAGTTCATTGCAAGGTCTTGCATCCTTGATAAAGGTATCTCACCAAGTTCATAGCAAGGTCTTGCATCCTTGATAAAGGTATCTCACCAAGTTCATTGCAAGGTCTTGCATCCTTGATAAAGGTATCTCACCCAGTTCATTGCAAGGTCTTGCATCCTTGATAAAGGTATCTCACCAACTTCATTGCAAGGTCTTGCATCCTTGATAAAGGTATCTCACCAAGTTCATTGCAAGGTCTTGCATCCTTGATAAAGGTATCTCACCAAGTTCATTGCAAGGTCTTGCATCCTTGATAAAGGTATCTCACCCAGTTCATTGCAAGGTCTTGCATCCTTGATAAAGGTATCTCACCCAGTTCATAGCAAGGTCTTGCATCCTTGATAAAGGTATCTCACCAAGTTCATTGCAAGGTCTTGCATCCTTGATAAAGGTATCTCACCCAGTTCATTGCAAGGTCTTGCATCCTTGATAAAGGTATCTCACCAACTTCATTGCAAGGTCTTGCATCCTTGATAAAGGTATCTCACCCAGTTCATTGCAAGGTCTTGCATCCTTGATAAAGGTATCTCACCCAGTTCATAGCAAGGTCTTGCATCCTTGATAAAGGTATCTCACCCAGTTCATTGCAAGGTCTTGCATCCTTGATAAAGGTATCTCACCCAGTTCATTGCAAGGTCTTGCATCCTTGATAAAGGTATCTCACCAAGTTCATAGCAAGGTCTTGCATCCTTGATAAAGGTATCTCACCAAGTTCATTGCAAGGTCTTGCATCCTTGATAAAGGTATCTCACCCAGTTCATTGCAAGGTCTTGCATCCTTGATAAAGGTATCTCACCCAGTTCATTGCAAGGTCTTGCATCCTTGATAAAGGTATCTCACCCAGTTCATTGCAAGGTCTTGCATCCTTGATAAAGGTATCTCACCCAGTTCATTGCAAGGTCTTGCATCCTTGATAAAGGTATCTCACCCAGTTCATTGCAAGGTCTTGCATCCTTGATAAAGGTATCTCACCCAGTTCATTGCAAGGTCTTGCATCCTTGATAAAGGTATCTCACCCAGTTCATTGCAAGGTCTTGCATCCTTGATAAAGGTATCTCACCCAGTTCATTGCAAGGTCTTGCATCCTTGATAAAGGTATCTCACCCAGTTCATTGCAAGGTCTTGCATCCTTGATAAAGGTATCTCACCCAGTTCATTGCAAGGTCTTGCATCCTTGATAAAGGTATCTCACCCAGTTCATTGCAAGGTCTTGCATCCTTGATAAAGGTATCTCACCAAGTTCATTGCAAGGTCTTGCATCCTTGATAAAGGTATCTCACCCAGTTCATTGCAAGGTCTTGCATCCTTGATAAAGGTATCTCACCCAGTTCATTGCAAGGTCTTGCATCCTTGATAAAGGTATCTCACCCAGTTCATTGCAAGGTCTTGCATCCTTGATAAAGGTATCTCACCCAGTTCATTGCAAGGTCTTGCATCCTTGATAAAGGTATCTCACCCAGTTCATTGCAAGGTCTTGCATCCTTGTTAAAGGTATCTCACCCAGTTCATTGCAAGGTCTTGCATCCTTGATAAAGGTATCTCACCCAGTTCATTGCAAGGTCTTGCATCCTTGATGAAGGTATCTCACCCAGTTCATTGCAAGGTCTTGCATCCTTGATGAAGGTATCTCACCCAGTTCATTGCAAGGTCTTGCATCCTTGATGAAGGTATCTCACCCAGTTCATTGCAAGGTCTTGCATCCTTGATAAAGGTATCTCACCCAGTTCATTGCAAGGTCTTGCATCCTTGATAAAGGTATCTCACCCAGTTCATTGCAAGGTCTTGCATCCTTGATAAAGGTATCTCACCCAGTTCATTGCAAGGTCTTGCATCCTTGATAAAGGTATCTCACCCAGTTCATTGCAAGGTCTTGCATCCTTGATAAAGGTATCTCACCCAGTTCATTGCAAGGTCTTGCATCCTTGATAAAGGTATCTCACCCAGTTCATTGCAAGGTCTTGCATCCTTGATAAAGGTATCTCACCCAGTTCATTGCAAGGTCTTGCATCCTTGATAAAGGTATCTCACCCAGTTCATTGCAAGGTCTTGCATCCTTGATAAAGGTATCTCACCCAGTTCATTGCAAGGTCTTGCATCCTTGATGAAGGTATCTCACCCAGTTCATTGCAAGGTCTTGCATCCTTGATGAAGGTATCTCACCATGTTCATTGCAAGGTCTTGCATCCTTGATAAAGGTATCTCACCCAGTTCATTGCAAGGTCTTGCATCCTTGATAAAGGTATCTCACCCAGTTCATTGCAAGGTCTTGCATCCTTGATAAAGGTATCTCACCAAGTTCATTGCAAGGTCTTGCATCCTTGATAAAGATATCTCACCAAGTTCATTTTTAATTTTTTGAAAACAACCAAATATCGTTTGGTGCAAGATCTGGTGAATATGCAGGATGAAGTAGTTGTTGTTTGATTTTTTTCCTGCTCCAGATAGTCCGTAACTTGCAGGGATCTGTAAACACTGGCATTGTCATCAAGAAGTGAGAATCCTTGACGCGCCTGATGTTGGATGCTGCTCCTTCACCTCCTTAACCATTTTGGGCAAAACAATGTCGGTGTAATATTGGCCATTTATGGTCTTTTTTTTAGGTATAGTCGCTCAAAAAAAAAAGTATCCGAACACTATGGTTGATTACAGAATTCAGAAAAATATCTGGCAACGATTTTGTTTAGATATTAGTGATCTGGCAACCTTCGTGTCACGTGACACGAAGGTTGGCAGATCACGGTAACTGGAGCGTGTAGAATTGCTGTACACGCTCAAGATATTTTTTCTGAATTCTGTAATCAACCATAGTGTTCGGATACTTTTTTAATATATATAATGCGTATGGATATATAATGCAATGAATATGGAGCGTGTGGAATTACCGTTCACAGCAAACTGGAGCGGTTGTGGTTAATGTTCACAGCACATTGGATCGTGTGTGCTCACAAAAATCTGGATCGTGTGGGCCCACTCGCAGAAATATTGAGCGTGTGCAGTTACCGTTCACAGCAAACTGGAGCGTGTGCAGTAACTGCACACGCTCCAGTTTGCTGTGAACGGTAACTGGAGCGTGTACAGTTACTGTACAAGCTCCAGATATTTTTCCTGAATTCTGTAATCAACCATAGTGTTCGGATACATTTTTTTTGAGCGACTATAGCGTTCTAATTTCATTAGTCAATTAATCCATACTGATTTACTGGGGGGGGGGGGAGGCGTAATTTATTAAATTTGCCCCGAAGAGAGAATATCTAGTTCCCTCACTGTCTATTTCTTGCGGAACGAGCGATTTTATTTCAATGTATTACCTGAATGAAAGGGGCGGGGGTGGCTCAGTCGGTAGCGCGCCAGGCTCGTAATCTGTAGTTCCCAGGTTCGAGTCCCAGCTGGGTCAGCGTTGAAATTTATTTCCGCAAAATTCCTCGCCCTGCCCACGGTCAGTAGGGGACACCGATGGGCTTGGAAAGGCCGCCGTCCGTCGGATGGGACGTTAAGCCGTGGCTCCGTGTGCGGGAGAGACATACCCTGTGCACGTTAAAGAACACGCTGGATGGCCTTGACGGGAGTCTACCATCTGTCTCCCAACAGCTGTTCCAGTGGGTCCCCTCTCCCAACCTTCTCTGAGCCTTCGGGGTCCATGTGACCTGGCCATTTAGCCCATGGTGTGCAAAAAAGTGCCGCTCAGAGGTAAAACAACCCAAATACCTGAATGAAAAATAAATTATCAGAGGAATCATTATTATAAATATCTTTTCTTTGTTTCTGACGTGAAAGAATTCGATTTAAAACGAAATTTATAAAAGAAAACTACTGCCATCTAGGGGCTGAAAATAAAACTATCCCAAAATTATATTGAATACAATTTAATGCTAAATTATTTTGATCTTTAATAACGGAAAAGAAATGGCGATAACTAGATTGATTTTCAGGATACGTTTAACCTTTCACCTTGATCTAATAACGCAATTTCCATGCATTTTAGATATTTTATAATATATATATAATTCATCGAAATCACAAATTATTTACGATACAACCAAAATTATGCTAACCGCAGTTTAAATCATTGTTATTGATCTCTTCAGTTTCTTGTAAACATATTATTGTATTAAGAACTTTAATACCAATTATTGTAACTACGCCTGCTTTCTTTTTGAAACTGGCATACCACCTTATTGTTTCATATTTTTTATATTTGTTGATAGATAAACGCAGTTCCTTTAGCAGCAGTCACTTACTTCATTTGCAAAATTAATTATTGTAAATGAAGTCTGATTCCTCGGTAAGAAGAAGGCCCTTCTGATAAAGGTAGTTCCCATTTCTTTCTCTTTAGTTTCGTTGTTTTATCTCTTAGCGGTCATTTTCGCACACAATCAGCTGAAAGGGTAAAGGTCACAAGGGTTGGGTTGTTTTACCTCTGAGCGGCACTTTTTTGCACACCATGGGCTAAACGGCCAGGCCACAGGACCCCGAAGGCTCAGAGAAGGTTGGGGGAGGGGACCCACTGAAACAGCTGTTGGGAGACAGATGGTAGCCTCCCGTCAAGGCCATCCAGCGTGTTCTTTAACGTGCACAAGGTATGGCTCTCCCGTACACGGAGCCACGGCTTAACGTCCCATCCGACGGAAGGCGCCCTTTCCAAGCCCATCGGTGTCCCCTACTGACCGTGGGCAGGGCGGGGAATTTTGCGGAGATAAATCAACGCTGACCCAGCTGGGACTCGAACCTGGGAACTACAGATTACGAGCCTGGCGCGCTACCGACTGAGCCACCCCCGCCCCCAACGTAGAGGAATAGAATCTGTTGGACAGTTATTACGAGACCGCTGGAAGCTTCCCTTCAAGGTATCCAGCGTGCTTTTTTAACGTGTGGCTATCATGCATATGACCATGGCTGAACATCCCATCTGAATGACGGTTGCATTATGCCATCGTTAAGATTCATCTCCGCTAATCCAAAACCTGCATCCTTGAGAAAGTGGACGCCGATGGGTTTTGAAATGCCTCTCTCGTTGGATGGTACGTTAATCCATGGTCCCATGTGTACGTCAACTTTAGAAGGGCATCTGTCGAATTTTCGACACTTGACGTAGCTCTTAAGGCTGGTTAAAATTTGACAGCTGCCGCTTCTAGGTTAAAAAAAAAGCTGGATGGATTTGACTGGAGGTTATCATCTGTCCCCCAAGGCTGTCTCCTAACAGCTGTCCAGTGATTTTCCTTCCCCTACCTAATTCTGAGGGGCGGGGGTGCTCAATCATTAGGGCGCCAGGTTCGAGTCCCAGCTGGGCCAGCGTTGAGATTTATCTCCGCAAAACTCCCCGCCCTGCCCACGGTCAGTAGGGAACACCGCTGAACCTTAGGAAGGCCGCCGTCCGTACGTCGGATGGGACGTAAGCCGTGGCCCCGTGTGCGGGAGAGCCATACCCTATGCAAGTTAAAGAATATGAAATGTATGGTCTTGACGTGAGACTACCATCTGTCTCCCAACAGCTGTTCCAGTGGGTCCCCTTTCCCAACCTTCTCTGAGCCTTCGGGATCCTTATGACCTAACCATTTAGCCCACTGTGTGCAAAAAAGTGCCGCTCAGAGCTAAAACAACCAACCGAATTCTAGCCATTGGGGTCCTTGTGACTCGCCCATTTAACCTACTTGTGTGCACAAAAGCGACGTTCAGTAGTAAAGCAGCTCAATAATTCAGAGTGTTCCTTAATGCACCTAGGGTTTGGCTATCTTGCACACGGAACTATGGCTTAATGTTCCATCCGACGGACGGCTAGCCTTTCCTAGCCCGTCAATGTTCCTTTTCTCATCGAAGGGAGAGTAAAGGTTAGCGAAATTGGGACATGAACGAGGGAACTGAAACCACGAGCTTGGTGCGCTATTGACTGAGCCAAACCACCTCCTCTATATACATCTGGGGAAGTCCATTGATTTTTTTATGAACCTTGTTATCAAATAATTGGGAAATTTCAAAATCTTGGCATGTACAGGACGACGAAATTTCACAGTTAGGGAAACTGAAGATAATCAATCAGTCTAACTCTGGGGAGAAAAACGATTTTGTTACCTACGGTTCTGTCATTATTAATGGTGCGGGGGTGGCTCAGTCGGTAGCGCGCCAGGCTCGTAATCTGTAGTTCCCAGGTTCGAGTCCCAGCTGGGTCAGCGTTGAGATTTATCTCCGCAAAATTCAGTAGGGGACATCGATTGGGCTTGGAAAGGCCGCCGTCCGTCGGATGGGACGTTAAGCCGTGGCCCGGTGTGCGGGAGAGCCATACCCTGTGCACGTTAAAGAACACGCTGGATGGCCTTGACGGGAGGCTACCATCTGTCTCCCAACAGCTGTTCCAGTGGGTCCCCCTCCCCCAACCTTCTCTGAGCCTTCGGGGTCCATGTGACCTGGCCGTTTAGCCCATGGTGTGCAAAAAAGTGCCGCTCAGAGGTAAAACAACCCAACCCAACTGTTATCATTAAAAGCTAAACAAATGAATTCTACAAATTAAATAGAACTATTTTCCTATAAGTGCCCTAAAAGGTGCAAAATAAAATCATAAATTTCAGTGGCAGGTATGGCTCCAACAATTTTTTATAATTGTAAAGTAAAAGTTTTTTCAGTTTTTTTCAGTTTTTTTTAAGTAAAAAAAAGTTTTTTTTAAAGTTTTTCAGTTATTTATTATGAAAAATCATTTTTACATGTATTTTCAATAATAAGTTTCTCTTTTTATCCTTTATGTTTCCACTCATCCTTATTTGAATAATGGTATGACGTATTCATGATTGTAGTATTCGTAGCTGTGCTCGTTAATGAACAGCTCCACTTAAACATTTTCATCTAAAAAAGCACTGTTCGTTTTCGTCCGTACGTTAAACAAATTTTGATACCTATCCCCCCCCCCCCCCCCCCGATGGAAATAATTCCTGCCCACGACCACAGGTCCAATCCTAAAAGAGTGGCTACTGAGTTCACGTCAGCGATCATCAGTCATCTGTGATGTCCAGTAAGCACTGACGCTGCACCGCATCATAACAGTTCATCCCAACACTTTCTCCATAAACGGTATTTTGTATATGTAGGGCAACACCTATGTTGAAAGAGATGACGTTTGAAATCAGCATTGCCATTTGCATGGAACTGCTATTAATTAAGTGTGTGGGCGTCGCTAATTTGCTTATAGCACGGTCAAATAAGACTCAACCACAAGCTCTAGTGCAGCCCTCTCACTAGACGACGCCCTTCCCCGAGGCAATGAGCTCATACCCGAGCCCTAAAACGCAGCTACCACGGATAAAAGGATTAAGACTGGGCTGTTTTACCTCTGAGTCGGTAGCGCGCCAGGCTCGTAATCTGTAGTTCCCAGGTTCGAGTCCCAGCTGGGTCAGCGTTGAGATTTATCTGCGCAAAATTCCCCGCCCTGCCCACGGTCAGTAGGGGACACCGATGGGCTTGGAAAGGCCGCCGTCCGTCGGATGGGATGTTAAGCCGTGGCCTCGTGTGCGGGAGAGCCATACCCTGTGCACGTTAAAGAACACACTGGATGGCATTAACGGGAGGCTACCATCTGTCTCCCAACAGCTGTTCCAGTGGGTCCCCTCCCCAATCTTCTGAGCCTTTGGGGTCCATGTGACCTGGCCATTTAGCCCATAGTGTGAAAAAAAGTGCCGCTTAGAGGTAAAACAACCCAACCCGTTATCCAATGAGCAACACAATTGTCGCATGCAGCTTTCTGATAAGCGGGTGGCCATAGTTTTCTGATCACGAAAGATCCTCGCTACCTGGACAAGGTCATCACCGGAGACGAGGCATGGTTCCACCATCACGAAAGATCCTCGCTACCTGGACAAGGTCATCACCGGAGACGAGGCATGGTTCCACCATCACGAAAGATCCTCGCTACCTGGACAAGGTCATCACCGGAGACGAGGCATGGTTCCACCATCACGAAAGATCCTCGCTACCTGGACAAGGTCATCACCGGAGACGAGGCATGGTTCCACCATCACGATCCAAACACGAAACAAGGAAGTCTTGAAAGAAACAGTCACAAAAACCCATTTTAACAGGCGGCTACGAAGATACCTCACTGTAAACGATTTCTATTCGTAATAGAACATCCCGAGAAATTCAACGACGGTTGTCATGGTTACGAGACAGTATGATTAACCAATGGGTACACTCGCTCGGCATCTAAACATTGTTGCCAATTTTGAAAAAAGTTGTTACGGGACGCCCTTTGTATTTAAGTTGGGGGTCATTTATTTCTGAGGACACTTTTGTGCCCACAATGGACTAAACATCCAGGTTACAAGGATCCTAAATGGTCAGAAATGTACAGTGGCTCAAAAAAATATCCGAACACTATGGTTGATTATAGAATTCAGAAAAAATATCTGGCAATGATTTTTTTAGAAATTAGTGATCCGGCAGCCTTTCGTGTCACGTGACATGAAAATTCATTTTTCTTTTCTAAGTGTATTCCACCCTCTAGGAGAAACGGAACAGCAGCGGAACAGCAGCGGATTCTGGAGAACGGACGGCTGTTCCGCTGAGAGGTGAAATAACTCAACCATGGTCGCCAAAAGTAAAGCACGAATCCGTAAGATTCACAAATCTTGAAATATAGAGTATATTTCGATAAATTAAAACTACCTTCAGAAATAGACCCAAAGGTAAGAGAGAGAGAGCACGTAGTTCCGACGCTGCCCAATACCACAAGTGTCATACCCTGTGCACGTTAAAGAACACGCTGGATGGCCTTGACGGGAGGCTACCATCTGTCTCCCAACAGCTGTTCCAGTGGGTCTCGTCCCCCAGCTTTCTCTGGGTCTTCGGGGTCCTTGTGATCTGGCCATTTAGCCCATGGTGTGCAAAAAAATGCCTCTCAGAGGTTGGGTTGGGTTGTTTTACCCCCGAGCGGCACTTTTTTGCACACCATGGGCTAAATGGCCAAGTCACATGGACCCCGAAGGCTCAGAGAAGGTTGGGGGGGGGGGAGGGGACTCACTGGATCAGCTGTTGGGAGACAGATGGTAGCCTCCCGTCAAGGCCATCCAGCGTGTTCTTTAATGTGCACAGGTTATAGCTCTCCCGCACACGGGGCCACGGCTTAACGTCCCATCCGACGGATGGCGATCTTTCCAAACCCATCGGTGTCCCCTACTGACCGTGGGCAAGGCGAGGAGTTTTGCGGAGATCAATCTCAACGCTGATCCAGCTGGGACTCGAACCTGGGAATTACAGATTATGAGCCTGGCGCGCTACCGACTGAGGCCCTCTCCCGTCCCCCTCGCTCAGAGGTAAAACAACCCAAAACAACTCAAGCCACAAATGTCAGAGGACTATAACAATTACACTAAAGATTCCTTCTACTTTTTGCCTATTCTACAATTCCAATATTCCAATTCCAATAAATTTCCCGCCCTGCCCACGGTCAGTAGGGGACACCGATGGGCTTGGAAAGGCCGTCGTCCGTCGGATGGGACGTTAAGCCGTGGCTCCGTGTGCGAGAGAGACATACCCTGTGCACGTTAAAGAACACGCTGGATGGCCTTGACGGGAACTACCATCTGTCTCACAACAGCTGTTCCAGTGGGTCCCCTCCCCCAACCTTCTCTGAGCCTTCGGGGTCCATGTGACCTGGCCATTTAGCCCATGGTGTGCAAAAAAGTGCCACTCAGAGGTAAAACAACCCAACCCAACCCTTTCCAATAAATGCCGATATCAGTTTTCATAATTTCCTTCAGGAAATCTCTTTGATTTCGAAATTTCCCTCAATTCTTCCGAATCCACGAGTCCCGCCATTAAAGTGATGAATCCTCGCAGCATCCGATTGCACCTCCTCGTTGTTTACGCCATAATGACCACAGGTCACGTGCTGTCAATTCTCGTGCCAATGGCATGACACTCGGTGATTGGCCAGCCGAGGCCGTGCAGACAACGTATAATTAGGCGATTTTTCACGCGCCTTGTAATATCGATGATCGTTAATCTTGTCTCTAATGCACAAGTCTGCTACGTGAGAAAAATGCGCTCAGTTGATGCTTTGGGGAAATTATGACTGCGGGGGTTGCGATTCAGTTTCTGTGGTGGAATGTTTTACTTCTCAGCGGCCTTTCTACGCACAAAATGGGCTAAATGGCCAGGTCACAAGTACTGTACAGGTCACAAGTACTGTACAGCTATTAGGAGACAGATGGTAGCCTTTCGTCAAGGCTACCATCTGTGTCCCGTGCGCGTTAAAGAACACATCCAGTGTGTTCTTTAACGTTAAACAACACACTGGACGTGTTCTTTAACGTTAAAGTTCAACACACAACCTCTGTTTTAACGTTAAAGAACACACTGGATGTGTGAACACATCCAGTGTGTTCTTTAACGTGTACAGAGTTCTCCCGCACAAGAGGCTATATGTCTTATCCGATGGACAGAGATTTTTCGAAGCCCAGCGGTGTCCCCCTTCTGACCGTGGGCAGGGCGGGGAGTTTTGCGAAGTCTCAATGCTGACTCAAGTGGGACTCGAAGCTGAGAATTGCAGATTGAATAAATGGTCAGGTTGGGTTGGGTTGTTTTACCTCTGAGCAACACTATTTTGCACACCATGAGCTAAATGGCCAGGTCACAAGGACCCCGAAGGCTTAGAGAAGGTTGGGTGAGGGAACCCACTGGAACAGCTGTTGGGAGACAGATGGTAGCCTCCCGTCAAGGCCATCCAGCGTGTTCTTTAACGTGCACAGGGTTTGGCGTTTGGCTCTTCCGCACACGGAGCCACGGCTGAACGTCCCATCCGATGGACGGCGGCTTTTCCAAGCCCATCGGTGTCCCCTACTGACCGTGGGCAGGGCGGGGAATTTTGCGGAGATAAATCTCAACGCTGACCCAGCTAGGACTCAAACCTGGGAACTGTAGATTACGAGCCTGGCGCGCTACCGACTGAGCCACCCCTGCCCCTAAATGGTCAGGTCACAAGGAGGTGAAGGGTTCAGATAAGGTTGGGGGAATGGGGCCTACTAAATAGCTGTTGAGCCGTCCCGTGGCCGAGTGGTTAGCACGCTTGGCTACTCATCTAAGGGACCCGGGTTCGAGCCCCGGTATTAGGCATGGATGTGTGTGTCGTTTTTCTGCTGAGGTCCTGCCATCCTCTCAGATCTCCTACTGTGGCATATAAACTGACAGGCTCCTGTCAGACCTCTGTGGCAAGCAGCTGCTTGAGGGGGTATTTCAATTTTCAATTTCAAATAGCTGTTAGGAGACAGATGATGCCTCCAGTCGAGGGCATTCAAAGTGTTCATTAATGTGCACAGGGTATGGTTTAACTTCCCATCCGAAGGACGGCGGCCTTTCCAAGCCCATCGGTGTCCCCTTTCCGGGTGCAAGGTCCTCTTGTACCCAGAAAGGGGACACCGAGGATTAATATCAACTCTGTTACAGGTGGGACTCGAACCTGGGTTGATTACGAGCCTGGCTGGCGTACTACTGACTGGGTTGTAAATGATGAATTGCACTGAAACTGGGCACTGGGCCATCAGGTGGACATCATTTATCAAGAAGTTGGGAAATGGGCTTCGAATCGGAAGAATAATGAAAAGAAGAAAATATTGTGATGAAAAGATAATTAGGGAGGAAAAGACGTGAAGAGATGGAAGAAGCATTCGGATCGAAAAGGAATTGATGGAGGAAAATGCAATGGATATGAGGAGGAGGAAGATGAGAAGAAATGCAATGGATATGAGGAGGAGGAAGATGAGAAGAAATGCAATGGATATGAAGATCTATTTATATTATATAATTTATCTATTTATCTATATACTGACGACATTGTTTTAATAAACAGTCAGAAATATTTAAATGATAGCATTTCAGAGGTTCAAGCAGATTACAATAATATTATTAGATGGTTAAATCATAATAAAATCTATTTAAATGAGAAAAAAATAAAACTGATGATTATTCATTCACCAGGATTTCATATTCATCAAAACCTCTTTATCAAAACTCATAAAATAAATTACAGAAAAAAGGATGCTTCAAATTATGAATCATTATGCAGTTGCCCACTTGTTGAGCAAGTAAATAAAATAAATTACTTAGGAATCATTTTTGATGAATATTTTAGGTGGAATGCCCATATATCCCACATATGTGAAAGCTTGAGAATATCGGCGATAAAAATTCAAAAATTGAAATACGTATTAAATATGGAAACCTGTGTACTATTTTATAAAGCAATATGCGAATCTATTTTAAATTATGGAATAATTGTGCATGGAACAACTAACTTAACTAACATAAATAAAATAGAAAAACTGCAGTCTATAATAGCTAAAAATATTTTTCCGTCTCATTTGCAAAAAATTTATAAAACTTCCACGGATAGATTAAAATTTTTAAATCTTTTATCCTACAGCAATTTATGTAAATAGAATGTAATAATTAAAAAATTGTTTGACGAAACTTACAAACTAAAAATTCAACATAATAAAAATACAAGACTTCAAAACCAAGGTTATTACAAATTGCCAAATTTTCGAAATAATTACGGGAAACTTACCTCCGAATATCAAGTACCACTTATATTTAATGCTATTCCAAAAGAATTACTAAATATAGATTCTTTTAGAAGACTTAAAATGGAATTAAAAAATTATTTGGTATTTTCTAGTTAGCTGATTATTATGTGTTGTGTTTTGTGGATTTATTTGCTGTACACCATTTTTGTGGCTGAATGTTTAATATAATTTATTCATTTCCTGCAGATACGCTATTTAGCTTTGCGGGTCAAATTGTAAATGTATTTGTATTCTTTACTCGTATGAATAAAAATTATATTCTTTAAAAAAAAAGAGGAGGAAGATGAGAAGAAATGCAATGGATATGAGGAGGAAGAAGATGAGAAGAAATGAAATGGATATGAAGAGGAAGAAGATGAGAAGAAATACAATGAAACGGGAGAACATTCGGAGGAGGGAAAAGATTATGAACCGGAAAAGTTATCGTAATGAAAAAAGAAAATGCTAATCGAAGGAGGAAGTGAAAGGAAGAGGAATCAAAGAAGGAATGGGCATTGAATCAAAAGATTAATCGAAGGAGACAGTTACGGGATTAGGAAAAGAAAGCAAAACAAGAAAAAGACGTGATCGGAAAAGATTTAAAGGTGGGACTAATTTTGAATCGAAAGAAGGGAAAATGCTGTGTGAATCAGAAAAGCAATCGAAAAAGGAATAGGCTGTGAATCAAAAGAGGAATCAGAGTTAGAAACTAGAAGAATCACAAATCACCCCTGACGAATATGGTCATTTTCTTCTCAAAAACATTCATGGGAAACCGCCTTGGTGGCTCAATGGTATCTCGTTGGAAATAAGCTAGTAACTTTTCCGGTCTGATCACAATTAAAGAAAAAGAATAATAAGCTAAAATGATGGAATGATTTTGTCTCCTTGGCAAGAGGTTGTTTGGATTGTTTTACCTTTTTTTTTTCGGACACAATGAGCTAAATGACCAGGTCCCAAGGACCTTATGGGCTCAGGGAAGGTTGGAGGAGAAGACCCACTGGAACATCTGTTGGGAGACAGATGGTGCTCTCACGTCAAGACCATCTAGCGGGTATGGCTCTTCCACACACGGGATCACAGTTTAACGTCGAATCCGATGGACGGCGGCCTTTCCAAGCCCATTGATGTCTCGTAATGACTGAAGGTAGGGAGAGAAATTTTGCGGAGATAAATCTCAACTCTGGCCCAGAGTTGACTGGGACTCGAACTTGGGAACTGCAGATTGCGAGCGTGGTGTGCTACCGACTGAGCCACCGACAACACCATCGGAGTCCCCTACTGACTGTGGACAAGGCAGGGAGTTTTGCGGAGATAAATCTCAACTCTGTCCCAGCTGGGACTCGAACCTGAGAACTGCAGATTGCGAGCCTGGTGTGCTACCGACTGAGCCACCGACAACGCCATCGGAGTCCCCTACTGACTGTCCCTACTGACTGTGAACAAGGCAGGGAGTATTGCGGAGATAAATCTCAACTCTGGCCCAGCTGGACTCGAACCTGAGAACTGCAGATTGCGAGCCTGGTGTGCTACCGACTGAGCCATCCCCGCCCTATTTAGTTTCGCTGTGAGTGAGATTCGAACACGAAACCAGGAAATGGAACTTATGACAACTGTGGAACCGTTGTAGTGTATTACAAACATGTCATCGAAATGATGATATATTTGATCATCATTAGGGATGCATTCCAATCGATAACTCAGAAGAGTTAATTGGAAGTCACATTCTTAATAAAACAGGAGACATCAATGAATAAGATTAACACTCGAGTACATTTCAGAATTAACCCAAGAACCACAACAAACTGTGATGGCGGTGCTGTTTCCGTGTGAACTTTCCAGCCAAAGGAATTTCTGTCTTTCATTTTACCCTCTTGAGAGATGTTGACACATTAGTAGTCTTTTGGCTGTTAACGTTATCTTTCGCGATCCCTTGTGAAATTAGCCAAGGTGCTGCTGCTATCATCCCTTTATCCAGAGCAGCTACTGCTCTTCATCACTTCCACCGCAGGTCTGCAGAAGCGGCCGCACCCTTCCTAATTGAAGTCTAACAAGCCTTAATGGCTTCCACTTGCCAACCGGGTCATCCAGCTGTTTCCCCCGGAGAAAGCCTCGTGTGTCGCGGCGGGTGATTTCGGCACCACGGTCTCTCCCTCATTAGCGCCTGCACGAGTCGACATTAAGGTTTTTCGTGGTCGGACTGCTAAAAACCGTTCTCCCCCCTCCCCAAGAGGCAACCCTTTGATCGACGGCGCTTAGGCCACTTAATGGTCTTGATGATAACACCAGCCAACAAGCACACTCGACGAATCACAGCGTGACACGTCAACAATTTTCAATCACACATTAGGGTGGGGATTAGGAAGGGGAGGAATTGATGCCGCCATACCAATAATCCGGATTCTTCCGTGAGGTCTTAAATCAAAACCAACACAACTAGTGATTTTCGTACGTTTAACAATCGATCAGATTATTGACCATAGAAAGATTCTCCCCTTTGATCTTAGCTACTAATGACAACAGAAATATGATGAGTCGTTCCGGGGAAGTGGAGGGAAGTGAAAGGTGGGGGGGGGGGGGAAGTGGAGGGAAGTGAAAGGTGGGGGGGAAGTGGAGGGAAGTGAAAGTTGGGGGGTCTCCCTCTTCATCTTAGCTACTAATGACAACAGAAATATGATGAGTCGTTCCGGGGAAGTGGAGGGAAGTGAAATGTGGGGGGGGGGGAAGTGGAGGGAAGTGAAAGGTGGGGGGGAAGTGGAGGGAAGTGAAAGTTGGGGGGGGTCTCCCTCTTCATCTTAGCTACTAATGACAACAGAAATATGATCAGTCGTTCCGGGGAAGTGGAGGGAAGTGAAAGGTGGGGGGGGGGAAGTGGAGGGAAGTGAAAGGTGGGGGGGAAGTGGAGGGAAGTGAAAGTTGGGGGGTCTCCCTCTTCATCTTAGCTACTAATGACAACAGAAATATGATGAGTCGTTCCGGGGAAGTGGAGGGAAGTGAAATGTGGGGGGGGGGGAAGTGGAGGGAAGTGAAAGGTGGGGGGGAAGTGGAGGGAAGTGAAAGTTGGGGGGGTCTCCCTTTTGATCTTAGCTACTAATGACAACAGAAATATGATCAGTCGTTCCGGGGAAGTGGAGGGAAGTGAAAGGTGGGGGGGGGAAGGCGACGAGCGCTTAAATGTGACGTAGCGGTGTAGGGAGGAGGAGAGAGAGAGAGAAAGAGAGGTGAGGAACATAAAACGGCAACTTCACGAGCACCAGAAAGTAGCAGGAGATTAGAATCACAATTATGGGTTGTGCAACTGTTTCCTTTAGCAAGAGGTTCCGAAAGTTGACAGATGTAAGCGAGGGCTGTAATTGGAGGGAAAATTGCGTGGTCACGTCAGGAGCGAACGGCCGAATGTGTCACAGAGCTCTAATGTTGTGATTCTTGCTAAGCGGGGCGGGGTTGCATTTGCGTTCGCTGCCGTCGCATTCGACGCGCGGTATATAAAGTGTGTCAATTAGAAACGAAATTAAAATAATCATCGCGTTTTTAGGAAACCATGTTAATGGCCTTGAGCTTTTTGATAGGCAGAGCACGCGGTGCTTTTCGCGGGAAATTAGGGGGAAGAAGGTTGCAACGTACAGTCGCTCAAAAAAGTATCCGAACACTATGGTTGATTAGAGAATTCAGAAAAAATATCTGGCAACGATTTTTTTTAGAAATTAGTGATTTGGAAACCTTTGTGTCACGTGATTACAGAATTCAGGAAAAATATCTGGAGCGTGTGCAGTTACTGCACACGCTACAGTTTGCTGTGAACGGTAACTGCACACGCTCAATATTTCCGTGAGTGAGCCCACACGATCCAGGTCTTTGTGAGCTCACACGATCCAATGTGCTGTGAACATTAACCGCAACCGCTCCAGTTTGCTGTGAACGGTAACTGCACACGCTCAATATTTCCGTGAGTGAGCCCACACGATCCAGGTTTTTGTGAGCTCACACGATCCAATGTGCTGTGAACATTAACCGCAACCGCTCCAGTTTGCTGTGAACGGTAATTGCACACGCTCCATATTCATTGCATTATATATTCATACGCATTATATATATTAAAAAATATCCGAACACTATGGTTGATTACAGAATTCGGAAAAAATATTTGGCAACGATTTTTTTTTAGAAATTAGTTCCACGTGTCATGAGACGAAGGCTGCCAGATCACTAATTTTCAAAAAAAAAATCGTTTCCAGATATTTTTTCTGAATTCTGTAATCAACCTTAGTGTTCGGATATTTTTTTAGCGACTGTAATAATTAGGAGGTGGAACGTACTTTAGATATATTAAGGATTTTTTGTAGATATGTGCGCAAGACAAGAATGGATCTAATAAGAAAAGGGGAAATTAAAAGAATTATGGTACTAGAGGAAGATATTGGGAGGATGTAGAGTTGGGTTATTTTATCTCGGAGTTGAACCTTTTTTCCCACACAATGAGCTAAATGGCCAGGTACCAAAGATCGCAAAGGCTCATAGTAGGTTTATCTCCGCAAAATTCCCCGCCCTGCCCACGGTCAGTAGGGGAC
Source organism: Ryuthela nishihirai (assembly GCA_038380435.1). Classification (NCBI taxonomy): domain Eukaryota; kingdom Metazoa; phylum Arthropoda; class Arachnida; order Araneae; family Heptathelidae; genus Ryuthela; species Ryuthela nishihirai. The sequence goes on from JAWZYU010000001.1 coordinate 71,728,157, forward strand.
ACCGATGGGCTTGGAAAGGCCGCCGTCCGTCGGATGGGACGTTAAGCCGTGGCCCCGTCTACGGGAGAGTCATACCTTGTGCACGTTAAAAAAAAACACGCTGGATGGCCTTGACGGGAGGCTACCATCTGTCTCCCAACAGCTGTTCCAGCGGGTCCTCTCCCTCAACCTTCTCTAAGCCTTCGGGGTCCTTGTGACCTGGCCATTTAGCCCATGGTGTGCAAAAATGTGCCGCTCACACGTAAAACAACCCAACCCAACAACTCATAGTAGGTTGGGGAAGGGGATTCAGTAAATAGCTGTTAGGAAAAAGTGTGGCTGCATACGTCACGGCGTAATATCTCATCCGACGGACGGCGACCTTTCCAAGCCCTTCGGTGTACCATTTCTTAACGAGGGCAGAACGGGAGTTGGCGGAGAAAATTCTCAACGCAGGACCAGAAGATTCGCAGACTCGAATCTGAGAACATCAAATTACGTGCCAAGGGCGCTATCGACTGAGCCAATCCCGGTACGTTTTACCTATGATATCCCAACAATTGTCGTACAAAAAAATTATTTTAATTCATTTCTCGATCATTTTTTCCTGCTGTTCTGAAACGTTCTCCCATGAAGTTATAAAACAAACGATCATAGCAGCTCATATGGGTAACAAGAGAACATTTATCGGAAAGAAACAACTGGGTGGAATAAGGAATTAAATCATAATGGAGGACATTTGAATGAGAAAGAATGTGCTGTTGAAATAATTGGGAAGAGATGGTATGGAAATGCTTAGAGAATGCGAGGAAAGAAAGATGGTCAAAGAGAACATGAGGATGCATTGAAAGGAAGATGGCCAAAGAGAACATGAGGATGCATTGAAAGGAAGATGGCCAAAGAGAACATGAGGATGCTTTGAAAGGAAGATGGCAAAAGAGAACATGAGGATGCATTGAAAGGAAGATGGCCAAAGAGAACATGAGGATGCATTGAAAGGAAGATGGCCAAAGAGAACATGAGGATGCGTTGAAAGGAAGTTGTTCAAAGAGAACATGAGGATGTATTGAAAGGGAGATGGCCAAAGAGAAAATGAGGATGCATTGAAAGGAAGATGGCCAAAGAGAACATGAAGATGCGTTGAAAGGAAGATGGCAAAAGAGAATATGAGGATGCATTGAAAGGAAGATGCCAAAAGAGAACATGAGGATGCATTGAAAGGAAGATGGCAAAAGAGAACATGAGGATGCATTGAAAGGAAGATGGCCAAAGAGAAAATGAGGATGCTCTGAAAGGAAGATGGCCAAAGAGAACATGAGGATGCATTGAAAGGAAGATGGCCAAAGAGAACATGAGGATGCATTGAAAGGAAGATGCCAAAAGAGAACATGAGGATGCATTGAAAGGAAGATGGACAAAGAGAAAATGAGGATGCATTGAAAGGAAGATGGCCAAAGAGAACATGAAGATGCGTTGAAAGGAAGATGGCCAAAGAGAAAATGAGGATGCATTGAAAGCAAGATGGCAAAAGAGAACATGAAGATGCATTGAAAGGAAGATGGCAAAAGAGAACATGAAGATGCGTTGAAAGGAAGATGGCCAAAGAGAAAATGAGGATGCATTGAAAGCAAGATGGCAAAAGAGAACATGAAGATGCATTGAAAGGAAGATGCCAAAAGAGAACATGAAGATGCACTGAAAGGAACATGGCAAAAGAGAACATGAAGATGCACTGAAAGGAAGATGGCCAAAGAGAACATGAGGATGCATTGAAAAGAAAATGGCAAAACAGAACCAGATATTTTTTCTGAATTCTGTAATCGACCATAGTGTTCGGATACTTTTTTGAGCGACTGTACTATTCCTCACCCCCTCCTCCAAATACCCTATACAAGAAGGAAAGGTTCTGGAATATTGACACTTTCCTGTTATGTGACTAAAAAATCGCATTCAACTCTTCGAAATTTTGAAATTAAGTTGTTTATGCCTCCATCAATGAGTCGTAATTCTCTCGCACGTAGAGACTGAAGCAAGTAGATTTTTTTTATTTCACTCTTGGCGCAAAAATGTTGATTGTCTACAGACGAACAATAAAGTAAAAACCACAGGTCGTTTTTCCAAAACGATCTAAAAAAGAGTGCTCACTTTTGCTGACCAACATTTAGAATGGAGGTTGGGTTGGGTTGTTTTACCTCTGAGCGGCACTTTTTTGCACACCAAGGGCTAAATGGGTAGGTCACAAAGATTCCGAAGACTCAGAGAAGGTTGGGGGAGGGGACCCACTGGAACAGCTGTTGGGAGACAGATGGTAGCCTTCCGTCAAGGCCATCCAGCGTGTTCTTTAACGTTGGGTTGTTTTACCTCTGAGCGGCACTTTTTTGCACACCATGGGCTAAATGGCCAGGTCACATGGACCCCGAAGGCTCAGAGAAGGTTGGGGGAGGGGACCCACTGGAACAGCTGTTGGGAGACAGATGGTAGCCTCCCGTCAAGGCCATCCAGCGTGTTCTTTAACGTTGGGTTGTTTTACCTCGGAGCGGCACTTTTTTGCACACCATGGGCTAAATGGCCAGGTCACATGGACCCCGAAGGCTCAGAGAAGGTTGGGGGAGGGGACCCACTGGAACAGCTGTTGGGAGACAGATGGTAGCCTCCCGTCAAGGCCATCCAGCGTGTTCTTTAACGTTGGGTTGTTTTACCTCTGAGCGGCACTTTTTTGCACACCATGGGCTAAATGGCCAGGTCACATGGACCCCGAAGGCTCAGAGAAGGTTGGGGGGAGGGGACCCACTGGAACAGCTGTTGGGAGACAGATGGTAGCCTCCCGTCAAGGCCATCCAGCGTGTTCTTTAACGTTGGGTTGTTTTACCTCGGAGCGGCACTTTTTTGCACACCATGGGCTAAATGGCCAGGTCACATGGACCCCGAAGGCTCAGAGAAGGTTGGGGGAGGGGACCCACTGGAACAGCTGTTGGGAGACAGATGGTAGCCTTCCGTCAAGGCCATCCAGAGTGTTCTTTAACGTGCACAGGGTATGGCTCTCCCGTATTGACATTTGTCAAAGAGGGGAGAAATTTTGCAGAAATAAATCCGAACATCCCCTGGATATTGAAAAACACAGAGGTTGGGGTTCTCTCAATGTTGAGAAACTCAGAGATTAGGGTCTCCCAATATTTATATTTACAAACCGAGAGGGGGAGGAGTATTGGCAAACCCAAAGGTTGGGGTCCTCGGAATATTGACAAACTCAGAGGTTAAGGTCCTCTCAATATATTTACAACCTAGAGGGGGTGGGGAGTATTGACCAACCCAAAGGTTGGGGTCCTCGGAATATTGACAAACTCAGAGGTTAAGGTCCTCTCAATATTTATATTTGCAAACCCAGAGGGGTCGGGGGGAGTATTGACAAACCCCAAGGTTGGAGTCCTCGGAATATTGATAAACTCAGAGATTAAGGTTCCCTCAATATTTATATTTACAAACTCAGTGGGGGGGGGGGGGGGGGAGGAGTATTGATAAACCCAAAGGTTGGGGTCTTCGGAATCTTGACAAACTCAGAGGTTATATATATATAACCCAGAGGGGGAGAGTATTGACAAACCCAAAATTAATTTGTAAATATAAATGTTGAGAGGACCCTTAATTTCAAAGGTTGGGGTCCTCGGAATATTGACAACCCCAGAGGTTGGGATTCCTTGAATATTGACAAATTCGTGAACACTGGCAAATTCTGAGACAGGTCAAGGGATTACTTGCGCAGTCGGGGATTAAAAACCTCGTGGAAGACTCGAAGGGTTGGGGGTCGGACGAATTCTAAGAAACCGAAGAAACGAGCTTGAAGACCGTCAAGCTCAAAGAGGGTCATGACCTTAAGAAATTTGTAAACGACTGCTGTTAAAGAAGTTGTAAACATGCGAGCGCAGAAAGAAGGATGCTATGGGGAGAGGTTAAGGAGGAAGAGAACATCACTAACCCGGACACACGAGGTAAGTTTCCCGTTTCTTCCGAGCGAGAGGTTTCAAGAGGAAGCCGTTGCCGTCTCGTAGACTCCCGCAGTTCGTTACGTATTCCTGCCCACGCTCCAGGTGAACGAGGTGACCAGAATTACATGGCGGCTGGCTGCTCGTTTGTTCTAACCCTTTGGCTCGGCTGAAGGATCGAGAGGGGAGGGGGGAGGTGCAGGGGGGAGTGGGGCTCTCTCTTTCTCTGTATGCTTGGCTGGGCTCCAATTACGGATCCATCAGTCACAGGCACACGTGGCGCTGCTCATTAATGACTCCCCATCTTGTCAGTAGTAATTAGAGAGATGGGTTCTTAACACCCCTTTAATATAACGAAAAATAAAGAAATGGGAGGGGGTTGAGGATTGGAAGCCGCTTTATTACGAATCCCGTCTCGAAGTTGGCACCTAAGCAAACAAGATTTGGGGCCTGTCATCAGCAGGATGTACTACTTTGTCAGCCCACGTGGGCTTTGTCCGTGACTTCTAGGCAAAGGAGTCAACCTTTTTCTCTCTTGTTTTTGCTCTTTGAATTATGTTCTTTTTTGGATATCCTGGTTCTCATGTGATTGCTGAGAAAATGCTTTTATTAATAAATAAAATAAATAAATACCCCCTCAAGCAGCTGCTTGCCACAGAGGTCTGACAGGAGTCTGTCAGTTTATATGCCATAGTAGAAGGTCTGTGAGGATGGCGGAACCTCAGCAGAAAAACAACACACACAACCATGCCTTACCCGGGGCTCGAACCCAGGTCCCGTAGATCAGTAGCCAAGCGCGCTAACCACTCGGCCACGGGACGGCAGAGGCTTTTATTAAACGAACTCGAAATATGTCAAATATTCTACGGATATCGGTCGATATCGGTCGATATAAGTCGGATCAAATCACCATTATCGGTAGATATTCTACAGCTGAGCTTTATTTTCGGTAAAACCTCACCCAATTTTTGGTGAGAAAGAGGACACCGATGGGTTTGGAAAGACCATCGTCCGTCGGATGAGAAGTTAAATCGTGGATCCGTTCGTGTGCAAGAGAGACACATTACAGATACTGTAATGCAAGCATTACAGTGACATGTTCTGTGCACATTAGGTTAGGTTGTTTTGCCTCCGAGCGGCACCTTTTTTGCACACAATGGACTAAATGGCTAGGTCACAAGGACCCCAAGGTCTCAGAGAAGGTTAGGGGAAAGGAGCCCACTGGAATAGCTGTTGGGAGACAGATGGTAGACTCTCGTCAAGGCCATCCAGCTTGTTCTTTAACGTGCACAGGGTATGGCTCTGTGCACACAGAGCCGCGGCTTCCCATCCCATCTGAAGGACAGCGAATTGTTTTTCAAAATCGGTTAAATCTGCCTATCAAGCCAGGGCCGAACTTTGATCTTCTGAGACGCTAAGCTAAGGCATATTTAACAGGCTCTAAGGTAATTTAAAATTTAAGAAGCCCCAAAAATTCGAAAGTCGAAATATATATATAATTATTCTGATTGAGAGGAACATTGAAAAATAAACAGGAAATTGATGTGGTGAAAACATTACTCTAACATTGGTAAGGAAAGTTGAACTGTGTTTGCACAATAGAATAAATGTAAAAAAAAACCTTCGCATCGCAGTAAAACTTGAAATACATTTATTTGATAGGGGCCGGGTGGCTCAGTCGGTAGAGCGCCAGGCTCGTAATCTGTAGTTTCCAGGTTCGAGTCCCAGCTGGGTCAGCGTTGAGATTTATCTCCGCAAAATTCCCCGCCCTGCCCACGGTCAGTAGGGGACACCGATGGGCTTGGAAAAGCCGCCGTCCATCGGATGGGACGTTCAGCCGTGGCTCCGTGTGCGGAAGAGCCAAACGCCAAACCCTGTGCACGTTAAAGAACACGCTGGATGGCCTTGACGGGAGGCTACCATCTGTCTCCCAACAGCTGTTCCAGTGGGTCCCCTCCCCCAACCTTCTCTGAGCCTTCGGGGTCCATGTGACCTGGCCATTTAGCCCATGGTGTGCAAAAAAGTGTCGCTCAGAGGTAAAACAACCTAACGTTAAAGAACACGCTGGATGGCCTTGACGGGAGGCTACCATCTGTCTCCCAACAGCTGTTCCAGTGGGTCTCCTCCCCCAACCTTCTCTGAGCCTTCGGGGTCCATGTGACCTGGCCATTTAGCCCATGGTGTGCAAAAAAGTGCCGCTCAGAGGTAAAACAACCCAACCCATTTCTTTGATATTCCTCATATCGTGTAGCCCTAAACTGTAGCTTAGTTATATCAAGCATTTCTTAATGTACAGTTTTCTAGATGTGATATCTGAAAATAGCTTTGGAAATTTTTTAAAATCTAATTCTTCATGAACTTGGCGATCGCCAATTTTTTTTTGTACTGAGTACGCTTGTGCGTGAAGCGAAACTGTCTCGAGTGCCACTTTAGGCACTGTACAGTCTCTCAAAAAAGTATCCGAACACTATGGTTGATTAGAGAATTCAGAAAAAATATCTGGCAACGATTTTTTTAGAAATTAGTGATCTGGCAACCTTCGTGTCACGTGATTACCGAATTCAGGAAAAATATCTGGGGCGTGTACAGCAACTGTACACGCTCCAGTTTTGCTGTCAACGGTAACTGCACACGCTCAATATTTCTATGAGTGGGCCCACACGATCCAGGTTTTTGTGAGGTCACACGATCCAATGTGCTGTGAACATTAACCGCAACCGCTCCAGTTTGCTGTGAACGGTAACTGCACACGCTCCATATTCATTGCATTATATATTCATGCGCATTATATATATATTAAAAAAGTATCCGAACACTATGGTTGATGGCAGAATTCAGAAAAATATCTGGCAACGATTTTTTTAGAAATTAGTGATCTGGCAACCTTCGTGTCACGTGACACAAAGGTTGCCAGATCACTAATTTCTAAAAAAAATCGTTGCCAGATATTTTTTCTGAATTCTGTAATCAACCATAATAATTTCTGAATTGTAATCAACCATAGTGTTCGGATACTTTTTTGAGCGACTGTAGGTGGTCATATTATTTTGATACTAGATCGTGTGGACTCACGGAAATATTGAGCGTGTGCAGTTACCGTTCACAGCAAACTGGAGCGTGTGCAGTAACTGCACACGCTCCAGTTTGCTGTTAACGGTAACTGGAGCGTGTACAGTTGCTGTACACGCTCCAGATATTTTTTCTGAATTCTTTAATCAACCATAGTGTTCGGATACTTTTTTGAGCGACTGTACCATAGTTTCTCCAACCCTGCATTTAATTTCTCAATGTTTCAAACTGTGTAGCAGGAATTTACTTTTCAACCACCATTGTCCCTAAGAATATGAGTCTTGTGTTCTTAAAGCGACAGACAGAGTCAATTAATAGCATATACAACAGATTCAAACTATTAGGGGCCGATTTGCTGACATGATGACTAAGCGACAGCTTAGGGCTCCGGCTACTGAAAGGGCCCCCAAATCGTTCTCTGAATTACCTTCTTATTCTAGAGGCCATTTCAACTACATCCCATAGGTCCTGAGGATCCATAAAGGTCCATAAAAAAAAAAAAAAAACCCTCAAGCAGCTGCTTGCCACAGAGGTCTGACAGGAGCCTGTCAATTTATATGCCATAGTAGAAGGTCTGAGAGGATGACAGGACCTCAGCAGAAAAACGACACATACTGCCATGCCTTATCCGGGGCTCGAACCCAGGTCCCGTAGGGCCCCTGAGAGGTCCATAGGGGCTCTAATGATGTTTCAGTTTAGGGGCTCTAAATGATATCTCAGTTTAGGGTCTCTAAATGTATGAATTCACTACTGAAAATATCAGGATATACAATAGATTCAATTGATAGCATAGATCATATCATATACTGTACAGCAGGATTCAAAACTGTGAAAAACCTTTCTGAAATGCACTTAAATTCAAAAGCATATACACAGTCGTATCAGAATAATATGACCACCTACCATACATATACTATGGTAGATGGTCATATACTGATGGTCATACGACTGTGTATACAATCCAGAAAAAAAAGAGGAAAATTTCTATTTTTCCAAAGGAAAGCTAAATTAGAATCTGAATATCTTGAAGAATAAACTGTTTAAGGGAAAGAGATGAAAGATGAATTACAGACCTAATTCAAGTTTATCTAAATCTTGGCATTTAGCTCTATTCGCTCGGTATTTAAAGAGCAATATCATCGGGAATATTTAACGGTGTGTCCTGGAGTCACCTCTGTAAAAGGAATGGATGTTTCTATTCTTGTGTTATCCTTCTGCTGATGTCCTGCTTTCCTCACAGATATTCTGCATGGCATATGTACTACCTGGCTCCTGCTGGACCTTTGTGGAAAACAGTTGTCCATTTTCTCCGCTTCTTCAAAATAAATAATACAGTATTTCAGTTGGTTGTTTTACTTCTGAGCGACACTTTTTTGCACACCATGGGCTAAATGGCCAGGTCACATGGACCCCGAAGGCTCAGAGAAGGTTGGGGGAGGGGGACCCACTGGAACAGCTGTTGGGAGACAGATGGTAGCCTCCCGTCAAGGCCATCCAGCGTGTTCTTTAACGTGCACAGGGTATGGCTCTCCCGCACACGGGGCCACGGCTTAACGTCCCATCCGACGGACGGCGGCCTTTCCAAGCCCATCGGTGTCCCCTACTGACCGTGGGCAGGGCGGGGAATTTTGCGGAGATAAATCTCAACGCTGACCCAGCTGGGACTCGAACCTGGGAACTACAGATTACGAGCCTGGCGCGCTACCGACTGAGCCACCCCCGCCCCCTTGAATTCAGGAAGGTATATTCTCAAAACAGAATGTTTCAGACAATAGTATACGATGCAGCACCAGAGAATTCTGGTAAACTAAGGACGAGGAGGTTGGCAATGGTAGTGCAATACACTCAGAGTGATCCATACTGCTCAGGAGGTCCAGGACAAGCAAGGGACAACCACCAGATGGAGAGTTACTTCGTTTCTGCGAAAATATCCAATTTTTTTAAAAATAATTCTTCAGAGCTTTGCGACTTGTTTCGAACTTCTTCCTCCTACCCATACTTTGAGAGTCTCTACTGCTTTAAATAATCAGGATTATATTTTTGAGCCGTTTCATGGCCGAGTGGTTAGCGCGCTTGGCTACTGATCTAAGGGACCTGGGTTCGAGCTCCGGATAAGGCATGGATGTATGTGTCGTTATTCTGCTGAGGTCCTGCCATCCTTTCAGATCTTCTACTTTGGCATATAAACTGACAGGCTCCTGTCAGACCTCTGTGGCAAGCAGCTGCTTGAGGGGGTATTTATTTTTATTTATTTATTTTTATATTTTTGAGTTTTCTTTTTCATGTATTTTCCTTTGGTATCGCTTTTCTTATCTCTAGTTGATAATGTCGACCCCTGTTGAAGTTGAAACTGATGTTGGTAACACTTGACTTTAGCTTCTCGTTTTCGTGACTTCAGCTTCACGGCTCTCTAACTTAAACTCCACGTTTCCCTGATTACAACTTCTCGGCTTCCTGACGTAAGCTCCACGTTCTCCTGACTTCAGCTTCACTTCTCCCTGACGCAAGTTCCACGTTTCCCTGACTCAACTTCTCGGCTTCCTGACGTAAGCTCCACGTTCTCCTAACTTCACGGTTCTCTGACTTAGGCTCCCTTTTTCCATGACTTAAACTTAACATCATCCTGACTTCAGCTTCTCGTCTCCTTGACTTAAGCTCCACGTTTCCCCGACTTCAGCTTCATGGCGCCCTGACGTATGCTCCACGTTTCCATGAATTCAACTACACGGCTCCCTGACTTAAGTTCCACGTTCCCCTAACTTCAGTTATATGTCTCTCTGATTTAAGCATCACTTTTTCATGAGTTAAGCTTCACAGATCCCTGACGTCAGCTTCATGGCTCCCTAACTTAAGCTCCACGTTCTCTCTGATTTAAACTCCCTGTATTCCTGACTCTTGGCCGAGTGGTTAGCGCGCTTGGTTACTGACATAAAGGACCTGGGTTCGAGCCCCGGGTAAGGCATGGATGTATGTGTCGTTTTTCTGCTGAGGTCCTGCCATCCTCTCAGACCTTCTACTATGGCATATAAACTGCAGGCTCCTGTCAGACCTCTGTGGCAAGCAGCTGCTTGAGGAGGTATTTATTTTTATTTTATTTTTTTATGAGTTAAGCTTCACAGATCCCTGACGTCAGCTTCATGGCTCCCTAACTTAAGCTCCACGTTCTCTCTGATTTAAACTCCATGTATTCCTGACTCATGGCCGAGTGGTTAGCGCGCTTGGCTACTGACATAAGGGACCTGGGTTCGAGCCCCGGGTAAGGCATGGCTGTATGTGTCGTTTTTCTGCTAATGTCCTGCCATCCTCGCAGATCTTCTACTATGGCATATAAACTGACAGGCTCCTGTCAGACCTCTGTGGCAAGCAGCTGCTTGAGAAGGTATTTATTTTATTTTTTTATGAGTTAAGCTTCACAGATCCCTGACGTCAGCTTCATGACTCCCTAACTTAAGCTCCACGTTCTCTCGGATTAACTCCATGTATCACTGACTTAAGCCGTCCCGTGGCCGACTGGTTAGCACGCTTGGCTACTGATCTAAGGGACCTGGGTTCGAGCCCCGGGTAAGGCATGGTTGTTTGTGTCGTTTTTCTGCTGAGGTCCTGCCATCCTCTCAGACCTTCTACTATGGCATATAAACTGACAGGCTCCTGTCAGACCTCTGTGGCCAGCAGCTGCTTGAGGTGGTATTTATTTATTTTTTTTTTATTACTGACTTAAGCTTAACGGCTCCCTAGAGGCACTTCTTTAAAACTTACTTTTTTTTAGTAACTTGTTCTTCAGCCTACCGCTTTTTCCAGCCGTTAGTGAGACACCAGAAGGAAGTATAACTATGATACAGGATAACTTCTTTTTATATTGATTATCAATATACGACTACGAGAAAATTTATTCAGAGTATGTTGCACATCTAGTTTAGCGTAATCTTTAGAGACATTCTCCCTCAATGAAGCAAACGCTTTATGCATCACGTGAAGGACACTCGTTCTTTCCTCCAAGGTAGCACCAAATTCTTGCCTCGCCCACTCTTCGCCTTCTCGTCTCATAAGAAAGTGGCAGGTATGAATTCGTTTTATGCCATGGTTGATTTTGCGTCCGCCATGATTAGCGAACAGGGAGCATTTTGAGTGCTGATGACCCACACAAACGGGTCCGCGGGGCATGAATAATTGGTGCGAGAACTTGGCGCCTGAGCCGCCTACAGCTGGTGGGCCCGCCGGGCCGTCGCTGACCTCGGCATCTCGCTGGTCCGCTAAATTGGATCGTGACGTCACAGGAGTTCCCTCCCCCCTGCTGCTGTTTCACGGGGAGAGGCTGGATGAGACGTACGAATGGATGGGACAGTCGGGCCAGCGATGAAGGAGGCGAACATTCGGCATGGCAATTCGTTTTGTACAATGAGACTGATTGAAGTGGCATTGATACTCAGTCAGGTTGGGTTGTTGGGTTGTTTTACCTCTGAGCGGCACTTTTTTGCACACCATGGGCTAAATGGCCAGGTCACATGGACCCCGAAGGCTCAGAGAAGGTTGGGGGAGAGGACCCACTGGAACAGCTTTTGGAAGACAGATGGTAGCCTCCCGTCAAGGCCATCCAGCGTGTTCTTTAACGTGCACAGGGTATGTCTCTCCCGCACACGGGGCCACGGCTTAACTCCCATCCGACGGACGGCGGCCTTTCCAAGCCCATCGGTGTCCCCTACTGACCGTGGGCAGGGCGGAGGAATTTTGCGGAGATAAATCTCAACGCTGACCCAGCTGGGACTCGAACCTGGGAACTACAGATTACGAGCCTGGCGCGCTACCGACTGAGCCACCCCCGCCCCACTCAGTCAGGAGTAAGTTCGAGAGCAAAAGGAGCAACATTCATGAGAAAAATCGAGAAGTGAAATAACTGAGAAATATCGATTGCATTAGAAAAGGGATATAACAATCACATAAAATATTAGTGATTAATCGGAAAGGCGAAACAAAAAAAGGAGAGCACAATAAGCTAACGCTTATTTTTAGTTAATGCTCTCTATTTCCTTTAAAGTTCAATTATGACAACAGTAATGTATACAATAGTAAAAGATCAAATGGTTATGAGACATATTACACTGATACATAGAAGAAGGTTTCATTGCTTTGTAAGAAGAAACGTTCTACATTTGATTTTAAATAATTTTAAAGATTTTGCATTTTTAACATCATCAGGAAATTCAGACCAAATTTTTACTGCATTGTATTTGATAGATCTCTGCCCAATTAACAATCGACACATAGGTATACTCAGATCCTCTCTATGACGTGTTTCATAATTATGAAAAGTCGAAAGGCTCTGAAAATAGTCTTTAAATCTATCCAATTTAATCAATCTCATTGTAATCGAATACACAAAGTTTCCTGATATCAGTTTGTAATTATTATAGACATTAAGAATTTTAACCTCAGAAAATAAATGTGCCACGGGATCATAATATTTTTCCAACAATATATCTAGCAATTTTTTTCTGTAGACGATATATAGCATTCAGATTATAGTCATAAGTATTACCCCAGACTAAAATTCCGTGTGTTATATAAGAATAAATGAAAGAGTAGTATAAATTTGTCAAAATTTGTTTGTTAACCAGATGACGTATTTTACCAATCATACCAATATTCCTCGACAGAGTGATTCTCAGCTGCTTTACATGAAATGACCAGTTCAGATTTTCATCGATCCATATTCCTAAGAATTTATATTCAGCGCATCTCTTTAACTTAATTTCATTAATCTTCACATCGAAGCATTTCTCATCGATATTTTTGTTTTTATTTTAATAAATCATGTATTTGGATTTCTTGACATTTATTAATAAATTGTTATGTCTGCATCATTCAGATGTAATACTTAGAGAGTAGTTAACACTGCTAATCAGGCTTGCAGAACCTTGGTTGAAAGGATCGGACCAAGAATCGAACCTTGAGGCACACCTCTGTAAATAAAATGTTCATCTGATATACTACCATTTATTTCTACAAGAGTTTTCTTCTGAAATAAGTAGCTTCTAAACCAGTTGTTTATTTACGTCTCAGGTAATAAAATTCAATTTTCTTTAATAAAATTTCGTGGTTAATACTGTGAATTCTAGGATATATTTCCAAGGAATATTATTTATTCCTTGGAAACTTAGTGGGAAGCGCCCTTCCCCCCCTACACACACACTTTCCCTCTACACACACGTGGGGCGGGGGTGCTCAGTCGGTAGCGCACCAGGCTCGTAATCTGTAGTTCCCATGTTCGAGTCCCAACTGGATCAGCGTTGAGATTTATCTCCGCAAAATTCCCCGCCCTGCCCACGGTCAGTAGGGGACACTGATGGGCTTGGAAAGGCCGCCGTCCGTCGGATGGGACGTTAAGCCGTGGCCCCGTGTGGGGGAGAGCCATTCCCTGTGCACGTTAAAGAACACGCTGGATGACCTTGACGGGAGGCTACCATCTGTCTCCCAACAGCTGTTCCAGTGACTCCCCTCCTCCAACCTTCTCTGAGCCTTCGGGGTCCATGTGATCTGGCCATTTAGCCTATGGTGTGCAAAAAAGTGCCGCTCAGAGGTAAAACAACCCAACCCATGATGTTTCAAATAACATTTGGCGAAATGAACCTTGTGCCACCATTTGTATGTGAATGTATGATGTGAAGCGGCCAATGTAAAACATACATTCATCTTTTTATAGATAAGGATTTGTCGCTTGCACTTAGCGCCATCTAACAAGTTTTTATAGAAAGATATTAAAGAAATACTCTTGAACCAGCTGTTGGCCACACAGAGGTCAGACAGGAACCTGTCAGTATAATACGCCATAGATAAGATCTGTGAGGAAAGCGAGATTTCAGGCGAAAGACAACACAAGAAACAAACATCCATGTCTTACCTGGGACTCGAACCCAGGCCCCTTTGATTGGTAGAGAAGCACGCCAACTTCTTGTCACGGGGAAGAAAAATGTACTTATTACCAAAAAAAGAAACTTTAATTTAGTGGAAATACTTTTTTTTTAAGTCATGTAATCCCTTCACCCTGCTATTTATAAAAAATAAATACCCCCTCAAGCAGCTGCTTGCCACAGAGGTCTGACAGGAGCCTGTCAGTTTATATGCCATAGTAGAAGGTCTGAGAGGATGGCAGGACCTCAGCAGAAAAACGACACACACAGTCATGCCTTACCCGGAGTTCGAACCCAGGTCCCTTAGATCACGAGCCAAGCGCTCTAACCACTCGGCCATGGGACTGCTTTTTATATCACACACTTATTGAGTGCGATTGCACTTTCATGATTGTTAGACATTTTTTAAACAAAATAAAAACGTTGTAAAGAATATAATATTTAAAAAAAAATAAGAAAAAGCTAAAAGCATTTATTGCAAGTTGGGTTGGGTTGTTTCACTTCTGAGCGGCACTTTTTTGCACACCATGGGCTAAATGGCCAGGTCACATGGACCCCGAAGGCTCACAGAAGGTTGGGGGATGGGACTCACTGGAACAGCTGTTGGGAGAGAGATGATAGCCTCTCGTCAAGACCATCCAGCGTGTTCTTTAACGTGCACAGGGTATGGCTCTCCCGCACACGGAGCCACGGCTTAACGTCCCATCCGACGGAAGGTGGCCCCTACTGACCGTGGGTAGGGCGGGGAATTTTGCGGATATAAATCTCAACGCTGATCCAGCTGGGACTCGAACCTGAGAACTACAGATTACGAGCCTAGCACGCTACCGACTGAGCACCCCGTCCCATTTATTGCAAGAGGGGGGGGGGAGCCGAGATAAGAAGTCCAAAACTGATCCGAACTTTCCACACCCTTAACATTCCGTCAGTGCTTCCAGCTTCAAGTCGCAGAATTTCCTCATCGTACAACGTGCTCCCTTTTTCCGTCCGCATCCTCTCGAAAGCGACTGAGCGATGAGCAACTCTCGTTGTCATGGCAACACAATGGCCCGCTGTTAATTGATGAACGATGAAGACACGGTGGCAGTTTGGTTAGGAGAGGGGAAAGTACCTACCCACCGACAGCTCTTGTCAGACGAAGTGCCATAATTAGGCTTCAGACGGTCCCCTTTAGGAGCTGTTACACCCCAAATAAATCAACACATTTCTCCCGTTGACACGAACGATAAGAGATGAAAGGGTAATTCGTCTTCGCGGTCCGGTCGATGCGGCAATATGTCAGGCACGTTCTCGGCAACAGTGCTCTGGTTACGGAGTTGCTTGGCAACCGGATTGCCTTTCCGGCCCATTCGCAACGGAGAGGAGATCAAAGCTCGAAACGGATCATGTTCTTTCTTCTTCCTCTTCGAAAATAAACTCCGATATAAACTTTTCTTCGTCGTTTCTAGAGATGAATGATTTTGGTTGAAAGCTTTGATAACGATGATAAATGATTTTGCTTTTCTATGAAGATCGATGGCGCTCTATATGGAAGAAAACTGGATCCTTTGAAGAGATACTTTGCTTAATGGCATCCTCAAGTAGGAAACACAAATAACAAATATTCCCCGTGGCATCCCATTTGCCACGGAGGTTTGAAGAGTAGGATGGGTGTTTTATCTCTGAGCAGCATGCGGCGCAAAATGGGTTAAAAGATGAAGTCACAATGATATCACGGGATTAGAGTTGAGATAAACAGGATCAATCCATGATGCTATCTCACTGCTTTCCTTAGAAAACTGGGGCGGGGTGGCTCAGATGGTAGCGCGCCAGGCTCGTAATCTGCAGTTCCCAGGTTCGAGTTCCAGCTGGGTCAGCGTTGAGACTTATCTCCACAAAACTCCCCGCCCTGCCCACGGTCGGTAGGGGACACCGATGGGCTTGAAAAGCCTGCCGTCCGTCGGATGGAACGTTAAGCCATGGCCACCGTATGAGGGAAAGCCATACCCTGTGAACGTTAAAGAACATATTGGTTGGCCTTGACTGGGGGCTACCATCTGTCTCCCAACAGTTGTTCCAGCGGGTCCCCTCCCCCAACCTTCTCTGAGCCTTCGGGGTCCATGTGACCTGGCCATTTAGCCCATGGTGTGCAAAAAAAAAATTGCCGCTCAGAGGTAAAACAACCCAACCCTAGAAAACTTCCACATTCGCATGTTTTTGACGTATATTCTTGAGTAACTTAAGGTTTCATCAGATGAATAAATGAATGAATGCCAGGTAAATGCGTCCAGCAGAAATTAGAATAAAAATATTGCACGTAGATTTTAATCGCCTATATCAATGGCTCCTCAGGGGAGCTCCTCCCGCCACCTAGGGTGCGTTTTTAGAAAACTGTGGGGGCATTTGGATTGCCAAATCGTTAAAAGGAGCACTACCGTCGTCTAGTTTTCAACTCCTTTTATACAGAAAAAATTAATTTTATTCTTTGATGACGAATTTACGGAACAGTTGTAGGTAAAAGGGGCGTTGGAAAATAATATTTAGCTGACATGCGCTGGCCTGGATGATCAATACAATAGGTAGTGGCATACACAGGGGGGTGGATTATGAGGTTCTCCCCCTTATTTAGGGCTTAAATATTATATATTTACTAAGACAATCGCAGAAGAATATTAGACTCAAACATATTTAAGTCCTCCACACTAGAATTGTCTAGGTTGGGTTGGGTTACCTCTGAGCGGCACTTTTTTGCACACCATGGGCTAAATGGCCAGGTCACATGGACCCCGAAGGCTAAGAGAAGGTTGGGGGAGGGGACCCACTGGAACAGCTGTTGGGAGACAGATGGTAGCCTCCCGTCAAGGCCATCCAGCGTGTTCTTTAACGTGCACAGGGTATGGCTCACCCTCACACGGGACCACGGCTTAACGTCACATCCGACGGACGGCGGCCTTTCCAAGCCCATCGGTGTCCCCTACTGACCGTGGGCAGGGCGGGGAATTTTGCGGAGGAATTGTTTAGGTATCCCACTGTATAGGAACAGGTGGCCTATAGTTTCCCGCGTTCTAATATTTTATTTTTAAACCATACTTGAATTCTTTATGTGCGTATATATGAGGAGAGAATGGTGAGCCGGCTCACCCTCTATGCCTATGTTTTAATCTATTTATTGAGAGGAGGGCACAAAAATATATGTTAACATCGCTCAAGACATCAAAAGCAGAGAAATATTGATATTTACAATACCACAATAAGTGTTAATAATGTAGTTAACATTTGTTGTGGTTTACACTATGGTTAACATTTTGAGAACATATAATTACATATATAAAGTCGGTTAAAACTTAGAACTTTTAGAAATTTGGCTAAGTCGATTGTATTTAGTCGATCTTTGAAAATACGCAGAGTTGGGGACAACACAGGGTAGGTAGAGAATTACAAATACTACCAACTCGGCATACAAAGGATTGATTTTGGTTGGGTTGTCTTACCTCTGAGCGGCACCTTTTTGAACACCATGGGCTAAATGGCCAGGTCACATGGACCCCGAAGGCTCAGAGAAGGTTGGGGGAGGGGACCCACTGGAACAGCTGTTGGGAAACAGATGGTAGCTTCCCGTCAAGGACATCCAACGTGTTCTTTAATGTTTGATTGTTTTACCTCTGAGCGGCACTTTTTTGCACACAATGGGCTAAATGGGCAGGTCACATAGACCCCGAAGGCTCAGAGAAGGTTGGGGGAGGGGACTGGAACAGCTGCTGGGAGACAGATGGTAGCCTCCCGTCAAGGCCATCCAGCGTGTTATTTAACGTGCACAGGGTATGGCTCTCCCGCACACGGGGCCACGGCTTAACGTCCCATCCGACGGACGGCGGCCTTTCCGAGCCCATTGGTGTCCCCTACTGACCGTGGCCACGGCGGAGAATTTTGCGGAGATAAATCTCAGCGCTGACCCAGCTGGGACTCAAACCTGGGAACTACAGATTACGAGCCTGGCGCGCTACCGACTGAGCCACACCCGCCCCTACAAAGGAATGATATGAGGAATGTGTATACACTGAGGATGCCTACTTGTTCTGATAAAATCCAAGACATGAATTAATAATAGAAAAGGTTGTTAATGATTTTATAACAGCTTTTAGATCGTGAACCAACTTTCTCCTATGTGATTGGGGCGGGGGTGGCTCAGTCGGTAGCGCGCCAGGCTCGTAATCTGTAGTTCCCAGGTTCGAGTCCCAGCTGGGTCAGCGTTGAGATTTATCTCCGCAAAATTCCCCGCCCTGCCCACGGTCAGTAGGGGACACCGATGGGCTAGGAAAGGCCACCGTCCGTCAGATGGAACGTTAAGCCGTGGCCCCGTGTGCGGGAGAGCCATACCCTGTGCACGTTAAAAGAACATTCTGGATGGCCTTGATGGGAGGCTACCATCTGTGTCCCAACAGCTGTTCCAGTGGATCTCCTCCCCCAACCTTCTCTGAGCCTTCGGGGTCCATGTGACTTAGCCATTTAGCCCATGGTGTGCAAAAAAAAGTGCCGCTCAGAGATAAAACAACCCAACCAAATGCTAAAACATCCTTCTACTGTTTCGAAGTTGTTAGTACTTACAAAAACAAAGCTGGTAATGAAACAAAACTCCAGCAGAGGGATGCGCCCTGCCCAAGTGGCCAAAGAGCCTGACAAGAAGACTTTGTAAGTCTTTGTCAGGAACAAGTGGCTCAAGAGATGTGGTCTGACCACTTCTGGTATCATTAAAGCAGATTGATCAGTTTGACGTTGATACTTGTAGCTGAAGTGGTCTCGGTTGAAACGTCGTGTAAGCTGATCCCAAATGAGAATACGAAACACGAAACGCTCGCTTCTCCATCTCATTCCGTTTCATTATTTCTTCCGATTATTGTGGAGATAAAAAGATTCGATGTTGCTCGGATTCTCGTGAAGTTAACGAAGACGAATCATTTCTCATTCCGCCACAGGAGGAAAGAGAGCTTTTCTTTCGGTTATTAATTTAATTGTTAATCCGACGAAGAGCCGTTCTGTAATGCGAAACCATTGGTTGTTTTTTCTTCAATTGATTGAGAGCCAAATTGAAATCATTTCTTTTTCTTCCCAAAAACAAAAGTAAGCTTGCGATTTGGTTTCAGATTTGTTGTTTGTGGAGTTGTTTCAGTCGTAAAAAGCAGTTTTTCTGTTTTATCAAATAGCTTTCTGGGATTTGGAAAGGATGAGGAACAGAAATAAATTACAGTCGCTCAAAAAAAGATATCCGAACACTATAGTTGATTACAGAATTCAGAAAAAATATCTGGCAACGATTTTTTTAGAGCTTAGTGATCTGGCAACCTTCGTGTCACGTGATTACAAAATTCAGGGAAAATATCTGGAGCGTGTACAGCAACTGTACACGCTCCAGTTACCGTTCACAGCAAACTGGAGCGTGTGAAGTTACTGCACACTCTCCAGTTTTCTGTGAACGGTAACTGCACACGCTCAATATTTCCGTGAGTGGGCCCAAACGATCTAGGTCTTTGTGAGCTCACACGATCCAATGTGATGTGAACATTAACCGCAACCGCTCCAGTTTGCTGTGAACGGTAACTGCACACGCCCAATATTTCCGTGAGTGAGCCCACACGATCCAGGTCTTTGTGAGCTCACACGATCCAATGTGCTGTGAACATTAACCGCAACCGCTCCAGTTTGCTGTGAACGGTAACTGCACACGCTCAATATTTCTGTGAGTGGGCCCACACGATCCAGGTTTTTGTGAGCTCACACGATCCAATGTGCTGTGAACATTAACCGCAACGCTCCAGTTTGCTGCGAACGGTAACTGCACACGCTCAATATTTCCGTGAGTGAGCCCACACGATCCAGGCCTTTGTGAGCTCACACGATCCAATGTGCTGTGAACATTAACCGCCACGCTCCAGTTTGCTGTGAACGGTAACTGCTCACGCTCAATATTTCCGTGAGTGAGCCCACACGATCCAGGTCTTTGTGAGCTCACACGATCCAATGTGATGTGAACATTAACCGCAACCGCTCCAGTGCTGTGAACGGTAACTGCACACGCTCAATATTTCCGTGAGTGAGTCCACACGATCCAGGTCTTTGTGAGCTCACACGATCCAATGTGCTGTGAACATTAACCGCAACCGCTCCAGTTTGCTGTGAACGGTAACTGCACAGGCTCAACATTTAAGTGAGTGGGCCCAAACGATCTAGGTCTTTGTGAGCACACACGATCCAATGTGATGTGAACATTAACCGCAACCGCTCCAGTTTGCTGTGAACGGTAACTGCACACGCTCAATATTTCTGTGAGTGGGCCCAACCGATCCAGGTTTTTGTGAGCTCACACGATCCAATGTGCTGTGAACATTAACCGCAACGCTCCAGTTTGCTGCGAACGGTAACTGCACACGCTCAATATTTCCGTGAGTGAGCCCACACAATCCAGGCCTTTGTGAGCTCACACGATCCAATGTGCTGTGAACATTAACCGCCACGCTCCAGTTTGCTGTGAACGGTAACTGCTCACGCTCAATATTTCCGTGAGTGAGCCCACACGATCCAGGTCTTTGTGAGCTCACACGATCCAATGTGATGTGAACATTAACCGCAACCGCTCCAGTGCTGTGAACGGTAACTGCACACGCTCAATATTTCCGTGAGTGAGTCCACACGATCCAGGTCTTTGTGAGCTCACACGATCCAATGTGCTGTGAACATTAACCGCAACCGCTCCAGTTTGCTGTGAACGGTAACTGCACAGGCTCAACATTTAAGTGAGTGGGCCCAAACGATCTAGGTCTTTGTGAGCACACACGATTCAATGTGATGTGAACATTAACCGCAACCGCTCCAGTTTGCTGTGAACGGTAACTGCACACGCTCAATATTTCTGTGAGTGGGCCCACACGATCCAGGTTTTTGTGAGCTCACACGATCCAATGTGTTGTGAACATTAACCGCAACGCTCCAGTTTGCTGTGAACGGTAACTGCACACGCTCAATATTTCCGTGAGTGAGCCCACACGATCCAGGCCTTTGTGAGCTCACACGATCCAATGTGCTGTGAACATTAACCGCCACGCTCCAGTTTGCTGTGAACGGTAACTGCACACGCTCCATATTCATTGCATTATATATTCATACGCATTATATATATTAAAAAAGTATACGAACACTATGGTTGATTACAGAATTCAGAAAAAATATCTGGTAATGATTTTTTTTAGAAATTAGTGATTCTGCTGTTCCAAGGGGTTGTTTTATTTCTTGGAGGCCCTTTTTTTTTTACCAGAGTGGTCTAAATGGCCAGGTCACAAGGACATCAAGGGCTCAAAGAAAATTGTGGAAGGGTGTCACTGGACTGCTTTCAGAAAAGAGATGGGAGCCTCCCACCAAGGCCATCCAGAATATTATTTAATGTGCACAAGGCATGGCTCTACTTCACTCGGAATCAAAACTTAACGTCACATCGGACGGACGGCGGCCTTTCTAAATCCATTGGTGTTCCCTTTCTCACCGAGGGCAGGTTAGGGTGTTAGCGGAGATAAATCTCATCGCTGCAACAAAAGGGACTCGAACCTGGGACCTGCATATTACGAGCAGTGTACGCTACCGATTTAACTAACCTTTGTCCTAGATGTTACTAGGGTGTTTTAGGACAGGGGTTTTGGTGTTAATACAGTTGCGTTTGGTTTTTTCTTCTGAGAGGCACTTTTTTGCATATAATGGATTAAATGACAAGGTAACAAGGACCTCGGTGGCTCAGAGAAGGTTGGTGAAAGTGATCAACTGAACAGCAGATAGGAGACAGATGGAAGCCTCCCCTCAAGGTCATCCATGTGTTCTTTAATGCTCACAGGGTATGGCTTTTTTCTGTACACTGAGTCAGCGTTGAGATTTATCTCCGCAAAATTCCCCGCCCTGCCCACGATCAGTAGGGGACACTGATGGGCTTGGAAAGGCCGTCGTCCGTCGGATGGGACGTTAAACCGTGGCCCCGTGTACGGGAGAGCCATACCCTGTGCACGTTAAAGAACACGCTGGATGGCCTTGACGGGAGGCTACCATCTGTCTCCCAACAGCTGTTCCAGTGGGTCCCCTCCCCCAACCTTCTCTGAGCCTTCGGGGTCCATGTGACCTGGCCATTTAGCCCATGGTGTGCAAAAAAGTATCGCTCAGAGTTAAAACAACCGTGCGCGGGAGAGCCATACCCTGTGCACGTTAAAGAACACTCTGGATGGCCTTGACGGGAGGCTACCATCTGTCTCCCAACAGCTGTTCCAGTGGGTCCCCTCCCCCAACCTTCTCTGAGCCTTCGGGGTCCATGTGACCTGGCCATTTAGCCCATGGTGTGCAAAAAAGTGCAGCTCAGAGGTAAAACAACCCAACCCTTCGGGGTCCTTGTGACCTGGCCATTTAGCCCATGGTGTGCAAAAAAGTGCCGCTCAGAGGTAAAACAACCGAAATCGATATATGAAAACAGCTGCCTAATCAGTAAAAGAGTATAAGAGCGCAAACTTATACGCATCTATATATATGCGTATAAGAGCTGTTAGATGTAGCAGCGATTAATGAATAAGTCTGAGTGAGCCTCACCATAGCAGAGGATATAAATGCAGCACGCTTTAATCACTTCCCAAGACGCTGAAGGTTGCTGACTTCGATTCATAAATAAAAATAAAATATAAATAAATACCCCCTCAAGCAGCTGCTTGCCACAGAGGTCTGACAAGAGCCTGTCAGTTTATATGCCAGAGTAGAAGGTCTGAGAGGATGGCATGACCTCAGCAGAAAAACAAGACGAACATCCATGCCTTAACCCGGGGCTCGAACCCAGGTCCCGTAGATCAGTAGCCAAGCGCGCTAACCACTCGGCCCTTACCCATAATTTAATATGGAAATATTACATTATTAGAATGAAGAAACTTTGGAGTGGCTGAGGGAGAACTTTCGTCTGAAAGAAAATCAGAGATGCCAATATCAAAGCAAGAATTAAAAAAATTTTATTGATATTTTAAATTTCAAATTTTTTTTTGCTTAAAAAAAATTCTGACAGTTTCTTTTTTTGTAAGAAATATTTACTGCGTTGGGCGAAAGTCTACTGTTGAAAAATATGGTTATTTTCCAAACTAGGGATTCTCAACGTGGGGTACGCGTTAAAATTTTTTTGGGTACGCCGTGATGAGCTCAAAAGTCGCTAGATGTATATATGCGACATCTCTAATTTTGTAATATTTCCATATTACATTTCCATATTACATTATTAATTTAACTCATTGTTATATATATATATGTTTTATTTTATTCCCTAATTATAACTATAGTTTTATCTATCTTAACGTGACGAAAGCAGATGACGTCACTGGCTTGCTTGTGGCTGAATTTGGTAGGTAAAAATCACAAAATATATTATTTCATATATGGATAGAAGGATTTGAAATTTTGGGGCCTGTGAATTATTTTAAAACCGTGTAAGTCTTACGCAAAGTTGTTATTTTTTGGAGAGGTGAAATTTGACATGTTTTAAATTATACAAAGTTGCAGTTACATACACACTTCCAGGGGGTACAGTAGCTCAAAAAAGTATCCGAACACTATGGTTGATTACAAAATTCATAAAAGTTACCTGGCAACGATTTTTTTAGAAATCAGTGATCTGGCAACCTTCGTGTCACAGAATTGAGAAAAGTTACCTGGGAACGATTTTTTTAGAAATTAGTGATCTGGCAACTGTCGTGTCACGTGACACGAAGGTTGCCAGATCACTAATTTCTAAAAAAATTGTTCCCAGGTAACTTTTCTGAATTCTGTAATCAACCATAGTGTTCGGATATTTTTTTAATATATATAATGCGTATGAATATATAATGCAATGAATATGGAGCGTGTGCAATTACCGTTCACAGCAAACTGGAGCGGTTGCGGTTAATGTTCACAGCACATTGGATCGTGTGAGCTCACAAAAACCTGGATCGTGTGGGCCCACTCACAGAAATATTGAGCGTGTGCAGTTACCGTTCACAGCAAACTGGAGCGTGTGCAGTAACTGCACACGTTCCAGTACACGCTCCAGTTTGCTGTGAACGGTAACTGGAGCGTGTACAGTTGCTGTACACGCTCCAGATATTTTTCCTGAATTTTGTAATCACGTGACACGAAGGTTGCCAGATCACTATTTTCTAAAAAAAAAATCGTTGCCAGATATTTTTTCTGAATTCTGTAATCAACCATAGTGTTCGGATATGTTTTTTGAACTACTGTACGTGAAGCATAAAAGGTTGAGAACCACTGCTCCAAACAATAATCCTTTCTGTATGGACGTGGTAATAACACAAAAAAAAAATGTCAAATTCGGTCTAGTAATTCATGTGCGTGTTTTTTTAGTTGGTCGGAAAAAAACGAACACGATACAATGAGCATTTTACAACAAACATAATAAAATCGCAGTAAAATACCCATAATCCAAATGCCTTAACGGCAACCCTTAACTATGTTGTTGATATGACACGTTTCTTTCCATACCACTGCCATTTATGGAGTAAAACATTGTTTTTTTTGTTCACTGTAGACACTTTAAGGACAAAAAAAGAAGCACCGAGACTGATGTCTATAAAGATTACGTACGGCCACCAACATTTTCGTAGGAGTAAGAAGAACGTAATGTGGCTTATCGGGTTTCAAATATGTCTCAGAAGAGTAAGAGAGCCTCAGCCTTGGTGAATACAGAGTCTGTGTTTCTGAAGGCTATCGTTTCTCACTGCCTGTTTAAAGCTAAGAGTGCATTAATGTGGAGCCAGTAAACACGAGGCTTTGTTACTACGAGACTCGGAGGAGTGCTGCAACAGTAGCGCGCGTGGGTGTCCGCCGTTACGTATCCAGTCAGTCGTTAGTTTAGTAGCCGTCATTTATGCTGCTTTTGCTTTTTGAATTTTCGAGCTTAGCTTTCTCGTTGTGTTTTTTTATTGTAGCTGGCTATTTCCGAGCTTGATTTCAAGGAAGATCTAAATATAGACGCTTGGCATTATTTAAAGTAACGGAGTTGAAATGATGAAAAAAAATTTTTCTTCAAAGAATGTGATGACTGAATTAACGTGACGAAGGCAGATGACGTCACTGGTTTGCTTGTGGCTTAATTTGGTAGGTAAAAGTCACAAAATATATTATTTCATATATGGATAGAAGGATTTGAAATTTTGAGGTCTGTGAATTATTTTAAAACCGTGTAAATCTTACGCAAAGTTGTTATTTTTTGGAGAGGTGAAATTTGGCATGTTTTAAAGTATACAAAGTTGCGGTTATTTATTTTTTAATAAATGTTATTTCATCTGGAAGTACAATAACCGCTTAGCAATCGTTTAGGAATGGTTACAACTTTCATAATAATTATTTTTGTTCGAATTTTTTTTATGTTATTCGAGCTAAGTAACTCTCAATTATAGATAACAATAACTTGCATTACACTGGTTTCCATAAAATAAGGAAAAACCCTATGTGAAGTCAATGGGAAGCTAACGTCAAAGCTCTATAACTTCTGAAATAAGTTTTTTTTTGTTTTGAAAATGTGATTGCAGATAAAGATCTCAATCAAATAAATAAATATCTCGATTTTCAACAATATTCGTTCAGTATTTAATGAGATATGGAAGTTTGAATATTTAACAACAGCAATGCCAGTCTTAAGAAACTTATAAAAAACTGAAAAATAGTGAAAGAATTCTTTACACAAAGTTCTAAAATACAAACTTACTTTATCAAACACTTTGATATAATACCTATTACTAAGTTTTAATTAACTTCTGAAGTCAGTTTTTGTGGCTGGCATTGTTATCAATAAATATTCAAACTTTCATAACTCATTAAGTAAAATAAAAATAAATACCCCCTCAAGCAGCTGCTTGCCACAGAGGTCTGACAGGAGCCTGTCAGTTTATATAAATAAAATAATAAATACCCCCTCAAGCAGCTGCTTGTCACAGAGGTCTGACAGGAGCCTGTCAGTTTATATAAATAAAATAATAAATACCCCCTAAAGCAGCTGCTTGCCACAGAGGTCCGACAGGAGCCTGTCAGTTTATATGCCATAGTAGAAGATCTGAGAGGATGGCAGGACCTCAGCAGAAAACAACATAAATAGCCATGCCTTACCCGGGGGGCTCGAGCCATAGTAGAAATTCTGAGTGGATGGCAGGACCTCAGCAGGAAACAACACACACATCCATGCCTTACCAGGTCCCTTAGATTAGTAGTCAAGTGCGCTAACCACTCGGCCATGGGACGGCACCACTCACTCAACGAATATTGTTGAAAATCGTGATATTGATTTATTTGATTGAGATCTTTATCTGCATTTATATATTTCAAAACAAAAAAACTTTTTTTAGAAGTTATAGAGCTTTGACCTTAGTTTACAGTTGGCTTAACATAGGGATTTTCCTAAATTTATGGAAACCAGTGTATGGTCCCAAACGTAAAAATTGTCAGTAAAATTAATCTTTCGAAAAAAGGATTTATTTTTGAAATTCTTTTCGATGAGCTGATTAGGTTATAATCAGTAGAGGCAATGCGATGTGCCGTCCCGTGGCCCAGTAGTTAGCACGCTTGGCTACTGATCTAAGGGATCTGGGTTCGAGTCCCGGGTAAGGCATGGATGTATGTCTCGTTTTTCTGCTGAGGTCCTGCCATCCTCTCAGACCTTCTACTATGGCATATAAACTGACAGGCTCCTGTCAGACCTCTGTGGCAAGCAGCTGCTTGAGGGGGTATTTTTTAATGCGATGCCGGGATTTAATAAATATCCCCTCAAGCAGCTGCTTGCCACAGAGGTCTGACAGTAGCCTGTCAGTTTATATGCCAGAGTAGGAGATCTGAGAGGATGGCAGGACCTCAGCAGAAAAACGACACACACATCCATGCCTAATACCGGGGCTCGAACCCAGGTCCCTTAGATCAGTAGCCAAGCGTGCTAACCACTCGGCCACGGGATTTAATATCTTTTAAATGACATCTATTTTATGAAATAGTACAGAGCTGAAAATATTTGGTACATTGCAGAACCTAAAGAAAATTTTTAAAGATTCTGGTTTCCGTTTCAGTTAAAAACCGTACACGTTTTCGCTATCTTAAATATAGGAATTAAGAAATATATGAAAAAAAAATACTTAATTTTACAAAATATCATGTACAGTGGCTCAAAAAAATATCCGACCATTATAGTTCATTACAAAATTCAGAAAAAATATCTGGCAACGATTTTTTTAGAAATTAGTGACCTGGCAACCTTCGTGTCACGTGATTACAGAATTCAGGAAAAATATCTGGAGCGTGTACAGCAACTGTACACGCTCCAGTTACCGTTCACAGCAAACTGGAGCGTGTGCAGTTACTGCACACGCTCCAGTTTGCTGTGAACGGTAACTGCACACGCTCAATATTTTCGTGAGTGAGCCCACACGATCTAGTACCAAAATAATATGACCACCTACAGTCGCTCAAAAAAGTATCCGAACACCATGGTTGATTACAGTATTCAGAAAAAATATCTGGCAACGTTTTTTTTAGAAATTACCGATCTGATAACCTTCGTGTCACGTGACACGAAGGTTGCCAGATCACTAATTTCTAAAAAAATAATCGTTGCCAGATATTTTTTTCTGAATTCTGTAATCAACCGCAGTGTTTGGATATTTTTTTTAATATATATAATGTGTATGAATATATAATGCAATGAATATGGAGCGTGTGCAGTTACCGTTCACAGCAAACTGGAGCGGTTGCGGTTAATGTTCACAGCACATTGGATCGTGTGAGCTCACAAAGACCTGGATCGTGTGGGCCCACTCATAGAAATATTCAGCGTATGCAGTTACGGTTCACAGCAAACTGGAGCGGTTGCGGTTAATGTTCACAGCACATTGGATCGTGTGGGCTCACTCACGGAAATATTGAGCGTGTGCAGTTACCGTTCACAGCAAACTGGAGCGTGTGCAATAACTGCACACGCTCCAGTTTGCTGTGAACGGTAACTGGAGCGTGTACAGTTGCTGTACACGCTCCAGATATTTTTCCTGAATTCTGTAATCACGTGACACGAAGGTTGCCAGATCACTAATTTCTAAAAAAAATCGTTGCCAGATATTTTTTTCTGAATTCAACCACAGTGTTTGGATATTTGTTTGAGCGACTGTATATTTAAACTTTTCTGAAAAGGTTTTCCTATTATTATCGTCAATTCCTAAATACGTACATCTTTAAATTAAGCGTCCTATCCTCGTTAAATTATTTTTTAAGCTTTGCAAAGCAGCTATTAATATTTTAGGAAACTAAAAAAAATAAAATTTCTCTTTGTAGCAATTGTTTGCTTGTTGTGAAGAAAGGTCCCTTGTTTTCTCTATAATATTTATTCATGATCATGAAATTGAAAATCAAGGAATACATTCCTGTGAAGTCTTGGCCTACTGGGTGCAACTGGGTTCGAGTATTTCTTTTTAGAATTAGAATGAGAAGAAAAAAAATTATCAAACTACATTTTAAGAAAAATTCTTCCACCAATATTTTTTACATTCCATGATCGGTTTTGTACAAGCGAAAAACTGTAGTTATAGTATAAGAATGATTATTTTTACTTTGTTACTAGATCTAACGATTTTTGGGCTCTCACGGCGTAACCCAAAACATTTTACCTCATACCCCACGTTGAGAACCCCTGCCATAGGCTATGAGAGCGCGCGCTGTTGTCAGCTACGACCTTGGGAATTTGGGTTGTTTTACCTCTGAGCGGCACTTTTTTGCACACCATGGGCTAAATGGCCAGGTCACATTGACCCCGAAGGCTCAGAGAAGGTTGGGGAGGGGACCCACTGGAACAGCTGTTGGGAGACAGATGGTAGCCTCCCGTCAAGGCCATCCAGCGTGTTCTTTAACGTGCACAGGGTATGGCTCTCCCGCACATGGGGCCACTGCTTAATGTCCCATCCGACGGACGGCGGCCTTTCCAAGCCCATCGGTGTCCCCTACTGACCGTGGGCAGGGCGGGGAATTTTGCGGAGATAAATCTCAACGCTGCCCCAGCTGGGACTCGAACCTGGAAACTACAGATTACGAGCCTGGCGAGCTACCGACTGAGCCACCCCCGCCCCAACCTTGGGAATAACGGAAATTTCTTGATGTTGAATCTGTATTAAAGTATGGGGGAGAGGGGGGGGTTTGTAATAAAAAAACTAACCTTCTCTTACTTTTTATAGATTTTTGTAATGCCAGGTGCCGTCCAGCTGATAAAACGATAGAGCAATTAATGTTTTAAAGACGTAACCAAATAATAATATCAGAAAAGAAATTGGATATATGTTAAAATTTGTTAATATATGTTCATGAACTTATGCTTTCTTACAAATATAATCTCTCCAAGTTTTCGTCTCCAGTAATTCTGCGCATTATTCCCGAGTTCAGACAACTGTAGTGAAAAGAAGCCTCTGAAGCCCACTCGAACAAATTCTGCGGTGCAGCAAACTGTCACCACAACCACATGGCCGCGGCCTCCAAGCAATCCTCGTAGCCGCATTATATGCCTCGTTGCACTTCAAATTCAAGCTCTGTGGCGTCTGCTTCGTTAACGAGCTGAAACAATTTTTTTTTCTCACTTTTTTAGACTTACTGGAACAGCTACTTTCAAAACTTCTTTCTTTCGGTAATTTAAACTATAGAAATCATCCTTTTATATATCTAATATATGCGAAAATATATCGAATATCTACATATGCCCAAAACATATTTTTCTTTTCGGATGCTGAACAAAATGTGCTTTAATAACGGGTAGAAAGTGCAATCGCACCAAAGCCCAGGCAAAAGGGCTCATTCACTTCACGGTCCACTTCTTTGTTACCCTCCCTCCACTTTTTTTTTTCAATCTCCATACCATTTCGCCCCCCCCCCCTGCCCACGGTCAGTAGGGAACACCGATAGGATTGGAAAGGACGCCATCCGTCGGATGGGACGTTAAGCCGTGGAACCGTGTGCGGGAGAGCCATACCCTGTGCATGTTAAAGAACACGCTGGATGGCCTTGACGGGAGGTTACCATCTGTCTTCCAACAGCTGTTCCAGTGGGTCCCCTCCCCCAACCTTCTCTGAGCCTTCGGGGTCCATGTGACCTGGCCATTTAGC
Source organism: Ryuthela nishihirai (assembly GCA_038380435.1). Taxonomy (NCBI): domain Eukaryota; kingdom Metazoa; phylum Arthropoda; class Arachnida; order Araneae; family Heptathelidae; genus Ryuthela; species Ryuthela nishihirai. The sequence goes on from JAWZYU010000001.1 coordinate 71,758,241, forward strand.
GCATGGTGTGCAAAAAAGTGCCGCTCAGAGGTAAAACAACCCAACCCAATCTATGCCATTTCGTTCGCATTCATGCTTTACAAAGTTTTCCATGCAACTTAACTCACAATTCTGTGATCTCACAATTCCAGATCTCTTTATTTTCTAAATAGTTAAGTATCTCTAAATTAATTTCTATCAATACCACCAGAAAAATGTTGCCAACTGTTTCTAAAAGCAATAACTTATTTTGTTCCTAAGAAGACAGAAATTTAGATGATTTATTATCATCGTTATACTACTCAATAATCTTAAAATTTTTAGTTATATAACTTAAACTAGAATTATTATAGAGAAAAGGGGCACCACTGTCTCTGGTCTTCTAAGCCTTAAGGGCTCAAATATATATTTTTAATAAGGTACTTCCCTACCCAAAGGACGGAGATAACCTACAAGTTATATTAGGCTTGTCTTGATGTCTCATACAACTACTCACACAAGGACATGCGTCGCCGGTCTTAGTAGTCAGGTACTACTAGGGGGCGGGGCGGGGGGGGCTCAGTCGGTAGCGCCAGGCTCGTAATCTGTAATTCCCAGGTTCGAGACCCAGCTGGGTCAGCGTTGAGATTTATCTCCGCAAAATTCCCGCCCTGCCCCCGGTCAGTAGGGGACACCGATGGGCTTGGAAAGGCCGCCGTCCGTCGGATGGGACGTTAAGCCGTGGCCCCGTGTGCGGGAGAGCCATACCCTGTGCACGTTAAAGAACACGCTGGATGGCCTTGACGGGAGGCTACCATATGTCTCCCAACAGCTGTTCCAGTGGGTCCCCTCCCCCAACCTTCTCTGAGCCTTCGGGGTCCTTGTGGCCTTACCATTTAGCCCATGGTGTGCAAAAAAGTGCCACTCAGAGGTAAAACAATCCAATCCAATCAGGTACTACTAGACTAGGCAGGGTCTGTTACAACCGTAATATAATTATCTACATATTTATTGATGAGTTGACGATTATATTTGAATTTACATGTCTGATGATATATTTATACATATATATATATTTGTTTTTAATAGAGTTGATGAGTTACCCTTGCGGGCAGAGGCGAGTTGGGTTGTTTTACCTCTGAGCGGCACTTTTTTGCACACCATGGGCTAAATGGCCAGGTCACATGGACCCCGAAGGCTCAGAGAAGGTTGGGGGAGGGGACCCACTGGAACAGCTGTTGGGAGACAGATGGTAGCCTCCCGTCAAGGCCATCCAGCGTGTTCTTTAACGTGCACAGGGTATGGCTCTCCCGCACACGGACCACGGCTTAACGTCCCATCCGACGGACGGCGGCCTTTCCAAGCCAATCGGTGTCCCCTACTGACCGTGGGCAGGGCGGGGAATTTTGCGGAGATAAATCTCAACACTGACCCAGCTGGGACTCGAACCTGGGAACTACAGATTACGAGCCTGGCGCGCTACCGACTGAGCCACCCCCGCCCCCGCACTTTCGGAACCTTCCTATAGTTATAACTGCGTCCCCTAAGGGTGGAAATTTTTTTAAATTGCAAAAAATTCAAGCTAATTTTGCAAGTATTGTAATTATGTTAGAATTTTGAAATTTTGGGTGTGAAATGCGAATATCACGAAGTTTGCATTAATAACAATGATTTTCACATCTACCCCAGAGGGAGTGGGAAAATAGAATGTTTTTAATGCGAAAATTGTTCGGTCTTAGAAATAAATTTTTAATTTTTTTTGGTTGGATAGGTATTGATAAATTATTATGATTAATAACATTTTCAATATGCGATTCCTGTGCTTCCAATTCTTTAACCTGAAATTTCCATTTACTCTCAATATAACAAACCCTCAATTATTCCTGAAAATCCGCTTCTAGTTGCGCCGTTGTCAATAGATATCGCTCATTTCAACAGATCAATAAATTGGGTTGGGTTGTTTTACCTCCGAGCGGCACTTTTTTTGCACACAGTGGGCTAAATGGCCAGGTCACATGGACCCCGAAGGCTCAGAGAAGGTTGGGGGAGGGGACCCACTGGAACAGCTGTTAGGAGACAGATGGTAGCCTCCAGTCAAGGCCATCCAGCGTGTTCTTTAACGTGCACAGGGTATGGCTCTCCCGCACACGGGACCACCGCTTAACGTCCCATCCGACGGACGGCGGCCTTTCCAAGCCCATCGGTGTCCCCTACTGACCGTGGGCAGGGCGGGGAATTTTGCGGAGATAAATCTCAACGCTGATCCAACTGGGACTCGAACCTGGGAACTACAGATTACGAGCCTGGCGCGCTACCGACTGAGCCACCCCCGCCCCACAGATCAATAAATGATTTACGCCTCATTCCAAGTTCTCCGTCTTCCATTTAACTGGGTTTTTTTTTTTTGTGTCTTTCCCTGTAAAGATCTTCATACTCCCCTTTGTCTATCTGCATCTTTTTTGGTGAAATATCTTCCTCAATCCCACACAAGGTAAAGATAAAGGAAACCAACCATTTTGAAGTATGAGGTAGAGAATATCATTCACTCTCGAAACATTTCGTGAATTTAGAATGTTAAACTTTTCCAGTTGCAAAGCTTAATATTTTTTTTATAAGCTTTTCCTTCTTTTGCCAAAGCATTCTGTTTTAAAAGTCGGAAGCTATTTAAAAAAATTTAAGAAATAGAAAGATATACCGAAAACAATTTTTTTTTTCAAAGTGAAAAATAATTTACGAAGGTGTTTGTGAGATTTCATTAACTGAAGTCGTTATTTACCCATCCATCAATATAACAGTTAACGATGTTAGTTATTAATATTCCCTCCCAAGGTCTGGTTACTCCCTAAGAGAAATATCCTCCTTTTAACAGTCAGGTATCACCTCAAGAGAAAATAATTATATCCACCTCATTAGTCTATCCACATTTTTCATCATTTCTTTCATCAACTCATCCCGAGTAAACATTCCATAAACCACTAATGCTCAGTAGGAGTTACATGTTTATTTAACCTCTTGACCCCTCTTCCACCCACTGCGAACAACACCAACTGAAGTACAGACGCCGACAAACTTCCATTTTGATTTTCTCTTCTTAACTCAGATTCTGCTCTCTTATCTCCGAGTTTCATCGTAGGGCGAGGAGGCCGCCTCAGCTTGAGGTCAAGGGGTCATACCTGGCTCCCCCCTCAACTCAAATCCGTCGTTGGGGTGGCAGGCTTATCTCCCAAAAGCCACACCTCGCGACAAGGTGGTTGAGGGTCAGATAAAGCTTCTCTCTAGCTCAGAAATTAATTTCCAGCAAACGGTCAGGGTGTTGACTCGAAAAGGATTCCCTCCAACGCGGAGGTGAAAGTTCTGGGAATGCTTCGAAATTTCTAGCACTTTGGAAAGGAGCTAAAGTCATCGAACGAGGCGGCTATAACAACACATAAAGGCGACAGTTTGAAGAGACTGAGACGGTGTTAATAGCAAGCTTTGATGTCAGTCTTCTGGAATTTATGGACCACCAGAAAGATATTGTGACTGATTCGCAGAGTTGGGTTGGGTTGTTTTTACTTCTGAGCGGCACTTTTTTGCACACCGTGGGCTAAATGGCCAGGTCACATGGACCCCGAAGGCTCAGAGAAGGTTGGGGGAGGGGACCAACTGGAACAGCTGTTGGGAGACAGATGGTAGCCTCCCGTCAAGACCATCCAGCGTGTTCTTTAACGTGCACAGGGTATGGCTCTCCCACACACGGAGCCACTGCTTAATGTCCCATCCGACGGACGGCGGCCTTTCCAAGCCCATCGCTGTCCCCTACTGACAGTGGGCAGGGCGGGGAATTTTGAGGAGATAAATCTCAACGCTGACCCAACTGGGACTCGAACTTGGGAACTACAGATTACGAGCCTGGCGCGCTAACGACTGAGCCACCCCCGCCCCTGATTCGCAGATAGCTGCCCTTAGGGACAAAGCACAGCATAAAACGACATTTAGAGGATGAAAATGCAATTCAGTATTTTAAAATATACTAATTATGATGACATGTAATTTTATTTTCCAATTATATTTTCAATTTTTTTATGATATAATAATTAGGATGATGTGCAGAATCGGATCTAGAGGGAGGGCCGTCATGCATTCCTCTTCAAAATGCTAGTAAGAGTAAGAGAGGCGAAAAATTATTAAACTTATTTATATTTCATGCTTTTTACAGTAATTTTTTTATAAAGACTGTAGAACGGAGGGAGAAATATTTTAATGCATTGGAAATTCACTCTCTTGCCCCCTCCCCCCCGCCCCTGTTATTTTTTCTAGATCAGAGCCTGAAGATATGTAATTGTATGATATAATAACTATGATGATGTGCAATTGTATTTGATGATACAATTGCACATCATAGTTATTTAGCGCGCCAGGCTCGTAATCTGTAATTCCCAGGTGCGTCAGCGTTGAGATTTATCTCCGCAAAATTCCCCGCCCTGCCCACGGTCAGTAGGGGACACCGATGGGCTTGGAAAGACCGCCGTCCGTCGGGTGGGACCGTGTACGTCGTGGCCCCGTGTACGGGAGAACCACACCTTGTGCACGTTAAAGAACACGCTGGATGGCCTTGACGGGAGGCTGCCATCTGTCTCCCAACAGCTGTTCCAGTGGATCCCCTCCCCCAACCTTCTCTGAGCCTTCGGGGTCCATGTGACCTGGCCATTTAGCCCATGGTGTGCAAAAAAGTGCCGCTCAGAGGTAAAACAACCCAACCCAACCCCGCCCTACCCACGGTCAATAGGGGACACCGATGGGTTTGGAAAGGCCGCCGTCCGTCGGATGGGACGTTAAGCCGTGGCCCCGTGTGCGAGAGAGCCATACCCTGTGCACGTTAAAGAACACGCTGGATGGCCTTGACGGGAGGCTGCCATCTGTCTCCCAACAAATATTCCAGTGGGTACCCTCCCCCAACCTTCTCTGAGCCTTCGGGGTCCATGTGACCTGGCCATTTAGCCCATGGTGTGCAAAAAGTGCCGCTCAGAGGTAAAACAACCCAACCCATCATAGTTATTATATTTTATGATATAATAACTATGATAATGTGTAATTGTATTTTATATTACAATGTATCATCAACAGTTTATGATATAATAATATGATGATATAATTTTATGATATATTTCTATCATCAATATTTTATATAGCAATTATGATGATGTGTAATTTTATTTTATGCTATAATTGTATCATTGATATTTAATCATGGAAACTATAGTAATGATAATATTTAATGATAATAGAATTAATACGACTTTTTAATAAAATTTCCATAATAATAACGATAAAAAGAATCCATTTTTAGGAACTTAATTAAAGGATAATATCAGAAACGAAATATCACCAATGATAACGTATGCATACAAATTTTGTTAATGTAGATTCAAAATGATTCCTAAAACAGGTTTTTCTGCCCCAAGAACAGCTTAAAATCCTTAAAATACTCTTAAATGGCTTTAAAAACTGATTTCAACTCTTCAAATAGTTTCTAAAATATATCTCACACCTTTCAATAGCTATTAACGAGTCTGGAGTCTTTACAAACTTTAAAATTGGGTCTCGACTATTGAAATGGTTGTTAGAATGGTTAACGACCCTATAAATGACTGGTAAAAAGGTTTACGCCCCTAGAAATGGATATTAAAATAGATCGCGAACCGCAGTTTAAAATGGGCTGAACTATTTAAATATCTGTTAAAATTGGTCGGGGGGTTATAACAGATTGGCAATTGCACCTCAACATTGGGGCGGGGGTGGCTCAGTCGGTAGCGCGCCAGGCTCGTAATCTGCAGTTCCCAGGTTCGAGTCCCAGCTGGATCAGCGTTGAGATTTATCTCCGCAAAATTTCCCTGCCCTGCCCACGGTCAGTAGGGGACACCGATGGCTTGAAAAGGCCGCCGTCCGTCGGATGGGACGTTAAGCCTTGACCCAGTGTGCGGGAGAGACATACCCTGTGCACGTTAAAGAATACGTTGGATGGCTTTGACGGGAGGCTACCATCTGTCTCCCAACAGCTGTTCCAGTGGGTCCCCTCCCCCAACCTACTCTGAGCCTTCGGGGTCCATGTGACCTGGCCATTTAGCCCATGGTATTAAAAAAAGTGCCGCTCAGAGGTAAAACAACCCAACCCTTGATTTTCAATGATATTATTGCAAATTAAAATGATGAGCACTAAGCGTGAGTTAAAGTAAAAATATGTCAATAAAAAATACAATGCAATTTATTACAAAAGCATGGATGAAATTATTTAAAAACAAACTAAGTCAACCGGCACAAAACTCTATAATAATAATAATGACAAGACAAAACTCTAATAATACAAAGACAAGACAAAACTCTAATAAGACAAACTTTCGGAAGAATCATTATCTGAATTCTACCAACACGATCCACACCAATAAACTAATCAACCTTCCGCGCATTCACCATATAAAATAAGAGCTGGGTCAGCGTTGAGATTTATCTCCGCAAAATACCCCGCCCTGCCCACGGTCAGTACAGGACACCGATGGGCTTGGAAAGGCCGCCGTCTGTCCGCGGCTCCGTGTGCGGGAGAGTCATACCCTATACACGTTAAAGAACACGCTGGATGGCCTTGACGGGAGGATACCATCTGTCTCCCAACAGCTGTTCCAGTGGGTCCCCTCCCCCAACTTCTCTGAGACTTCGGGGTCTGTGTGACCTGGCTATTTAGCCCATGGTGTGCAAAAAAGTACCGCTCAGAGGTAAAACAACCCAACGTTAAAGAACACGCTGGATGGCCTTGACGGGAAGCTACCATCTGTCTCCCAACAGCTGTTCCAGTGGGTCCCCTCCCCCAACCTTCTCTGAGCCTTCGGGGTCTATGTGACCTGGCTATTTAGCTAATGGTGTGCAAAAAAAGTGCCGCTCAGAGGTAAAACAACCCAACGTTAAAGAACACGCTGGATGGCCTTGACGGGAAGCTACCATCTGTCTCCCAACAGCTGTTCCAGTGGGTCCCCTCCCCCAACCTTCTCTGAGCCTTCGGGGTCTATGTGACCTGCCCATTTAGCCCATTGTGTGCAAAAAAGTGCCGCTCAGAGGTAAAACAACCCAACGTTAAAGAACACGCTGGATGGCCTTGACGGAAAGCTACCGTCTGTCTCCCAACAGCTGTTCCAGTGGGTCCCCTCCCCCAACCTTTTCTGAGCCTTCGGGGTCTATGTGACCTGCCCATTTAGCCCATTGTGTGCAAAAAAGTGCCGCTCAGAGGTAAAACAACCCAACGTTAAAGAACACGCTGGATGGCCTTGACGGGAAGCTACCATCTGTCTCCCAACAGCTGTTCCAGTGGGTCCCCTCCCCCAACCTTCTCTGAGCCTTCGGGGTCTATGCGACCTGCCCATTTAGCCCATTGTGTGCAAAAAAGTGTCGCTCAGAGGTAAAACAACCCAACGTTAAAGAACACGCTGGATGGCCTTGACGGGAAACTACCATCTGTCTCCCAACAGCTGTTCCAGTGGGTCCCCTCCCGCAACCTTCTCTGAGCCTTCGGGGTCTATGTGACCTGCCCATTTAGCCCATTGTGTGCAAAAAAGTGACGCTCAGAGGTAAAACAACCCAACCCACATAAAATGCTTCTTCTCTTTTCATACCCATCGCGTACATACTGCAACTAATTTTGCCTCCTTTCGGATATCCACAACTCCAACAACAATTCTATCCTTTCTATTCTTCAGATCGGTTCTGTATTCCAATTCATGTAATTCAAATTGGTTACATAATTCTCACGCAGAAGCAGAAGCGAGCGTTCAACACGTTCATCATAAATTCACTGTAGCATGTTCATCTGTCGTAACAATGTTCTTCAGTATCAAGTAGTATCAGAGTAGTTGGAAACGGCAGAAGAATTGCTAGCCCTTAAAACATTTCCTCCAAAATTTATAAAAACTGAATAATTAGACAAATTTCCAAAAAAGAAATGCTTATTTTAGAAAACGTTGGGTTGTTTTACCTTTGAGCGGCACTTTTTTGCACACCATGGGCTAAATAGCCAGGTCACATGGACCCCTAAGGCTCAGAGAAGGTTGGGGGAGGGGACCCACTGGAACAGCTGTTGGGAGACAGATGGTAGCTCTCGTCAAGGCCATCCAGCGTGTTCTTTAACGTGCACAGGGTATGTCTCTCCTGCACACGGGACCACGGCTTAACGTCCCATCCGACGGGCGGCGGTCTTTCCAAGTCCATCGGTGTCCCCTACTGACCGTGGGCAGGGCGGGGAATTTTGCGGAGATAAATCTCAACGCTGACCCAGCTGGGACTCGAACCTGGGAACTACAGATTACGAGCCTGGCGCGCTACCGACTGAGCCACCCCCACCCCAACATTAAATAGACTCAAAAGTGTTCGTGCATTAATTCCCATTTTCTCATTCCTTTCTCTTACAAGCACTGTGGTTTCTAACATGAAATTCTAACCAAATAAAAGGAAACGCCACACACAGTTTCTTTATAATCAAAATCCGAACCCATTCCAGTTATTTCCAATGTGCGATCTATTCTTACCGTTTGACCTTTGAATCCGACACACCTTTCCACATAATTAAAACGAACAACGAAATTGCTTGTCTTTAGGAAGTTCCTCCCAAATTACTTCCTCGGCAGCAATATAATTAACGCCGGTGCCGAAAGTCCAATTCTGTTGTGGCAGCACCTTGCCGAACACTACTGAAGGGAGTCAAATCCATTTCATCATGTTCCTTCCCCCCCCCCCTCACACTGACCCATCCCTTGATTTACCACCATTCCGGTCTGTAATTAACGAAGCCGCCGGTGGCAACGAGGAGGTTCCCACCGAAGGATCGTTCTCGTGGGTGCAGTGCGATACCGGGACGAAGGTGCTGCGATATTCAGTGTTTTTTTGTGGTTGTGGGTATGATGATAGTAATCCAAACGTAAAAATCATGTTCTGTGGTTTGATCTGCAATTGATATGTAAAAAATGCTGGCTTTTAACGATTTCTGAGTCAAGAATTATTAGAAAATGAAATCAACTTTTTTTTTTGTAGAATTTCTTTTCTGACGTATTACAGCGAAATATCCTTGTAATTTTTGACATATCTTGTGGTTCACTTTTATTAAGAAGTAGTCTTTTGAGTGATTTCTTATTAGTCTGGAAGGTCAGGAAGTTGTTGGAATGTGATAGAAATGCAATCATTACCGCAATTGTCCCTTTTGGCTTCATAATATGTTGACACGAATTCTTTGCAATTGGATCGGTCCTCCCACAAAATCTCATCTTCTTTGCACTTGTTGCACAGCATTGCAAGAATCCTTTTATTAACTGCTCACGAGGTCTCAATAGGAAAGGAAATTTCCGTTCATTCCTTATCCGTGACTGGCAGGGTCAGCGTTGAGATTTATCTCCGCAAAATTCTCCGCCTTCCCACGGTCAGTAGGAGACACCGATGGGCTTGGAAAGGCCGCCGCCCATCGGATGGGACGTTAAGCCGTGGTCCCGTGTGTGGGAGAGCGATACCCTATACACGTTAAAAGAACACTCTGGATGACCTTGACAGGAGGCTACCATCTGTCTCCCAACAACTTTTCCAGTGGGTCCCCTCCCAAATTCTTCTCTAAGCCTGCGGGGTCCTTGTGACCTGGCCATTTAGCCCATGGTGTGCAAAAAAGTGCCGCTCAGAGGTAAAACAACCCAACGTTAAAGAACACGCTAGATGGCCTTGATGGGAGGCTACCATCTGTCTCCCAACAGTTGTTCCAGTGGGTCCCCTCCCAAATCCTTCTCTAAGCCTGCGGGGTCCTTGTGACCTGGCCGTTTAGTCCATGCTGTGCAAAAAAAGTGCCGCTCAGGGGTAAAACAACCCAACTTATCCGTGACTCGAACCTACACAACCCACGTGACAACAATAATATTGCCGGGGTAAAACACGCTACTAGATTCCGAATGGCATCTAAATAGACTCTCGATTATCTATAATCTGATTAAGAAGAATGTGTATAAAAATAATGTATACACAAAAATATCATGGCATACGAGAAAGCGCTGCTAAAATACGATGCAACAGTAAAAGGTCTCGTGCAGCTGAAAAGTTTCCAGCAGAATTTATCAAAACGCAAATGAAGAGAAATGGAAATTTCCTTTGCTATCCTATTTTAAATGAATGAAGTAAGTCCATGGTACGATATTTTCTAAAATTTTTAAATTATAAACCTTTTATATGGATGGAGGATTAATCGGGCATTCGATTACACAAGAGGGTTTTTCCAATTCATTCTGGATAATTCAGAGTCTACTGTATCGTTTTTTAACTTTTTTTTTTAAAAAAAAGTTAATATTATTTCCACCTTGTCGTTTCTCTGTCCGTCTGTAGAGTGTATAATTCAACTTTTTTTTCCACCAGACAGTGGAAAATCTCTCTTATCCCCCCCTCCCCCAGACCGTGGGAAATCTCTCTTATCCCCCAGGCAGTGGAAAATCTCTCTTATCCCTCAGACAGTGGAAAATCTCTCTTATCCCCCAGACAGTGGGGAATCTCTCTTATTTTGGGAGATAAATGAAAAATTGCTTTTGCATTCGATAGGTGCTAATGAAATATTACGTTTCGCTCTTTTCTAACCTCCAAATAGCTTTAAAAGCGCCCTCTTGCGGTGGAATATTCCAGAACATTAAGCTAATGCAACAAACGATATGTTTATGGTAGAAATTTAAAATTTTAAGGGCAGAATGTCATGGTAAAGAAGTTTATATTGCCATTGATGATTTTTCTCTCTTACCCACAGAAGGGGTGGTAATTTTTTTTTTAAGAAGATAATTTTTATTCATAAGAGTAAAGAATACAAATGCATTTACCATTTGACCCGCAAAGCTAAATAGCTTATTTGCAGGAAAATGAATAAATTAAATTAAACATAGGTTCTCATGAAATGATGAGCTGAAAAAAATTTGGTTTTGTCTTGAGTGGGATTCGAACCCACGTCTCCAGGAAACATGCCTGTTATGCTACCACTACACCACCAATGGCTAACCTTTTCGCAGCTTATGTGAATACCTTCCGGATTTTATTTATATGATTCGCACTAGTGGCGCCATCTATCCAGGAAGTGGACAACTCTGTTGCCTCAGTAGAGATGGAATTAATATTTGTCATACACGCTCAGGGCGTTAAATCAAATTCAGCCACAAAAATGATGTACAGCAAATAAATCCACAAAACACAACACAAAAAAATCAGCTAAATTGAAAATACCAACAATATGCAACATTTTTTGTTGCAAGAGATAAATAAAAAATTCCTTTTGTGTTTAATAGGCACTAACAAAATCTATTAAAGATGGGTAGTTCAGCTGTTCTTCTATTAAAGATGGGTAGTTCAGCTGTGCTTCTATTAAAGATGGGTAGTTCAGCTGTGCTTCTAATAAAGATGGGTAGTTTAGCTGTGCTTCTATTAAAGATGGGTAGTTCAGCTGTGCTTCTATTAAAGATGGGTATTCAGCTGTGCTTCTATTAAAGATGGGTATTCAGCTGTGCTTCTATTAAAGATGGGTAGTTAAGCTGTGCTTCTATTAAAGAATGGTAGTTCAGCTGTGCTTCTATTAAAGATGGGTAGTTAAGCTGTGTTTCTATTAAAGATGGGTAGTTAAGCTGTGCTTCTATTAAAGATGGGTAGTTCAGCTGTGCTTCTATTAAAAATGGGTAGTTAAGCTGTGCTTCTATTAAAGGTGGGTAGTTAAGCTGTGCTTCTATTAAAGATGGGTAGTTAAGCTGTGCTTCTATTAAAGAATGGTAGTTCAGCTGTGCTTCTATTAAAGATGGGTAGTTAAGCTGTGCTTCTATTAAAGATGGGTAGTTAAGCTGTGCTTCTATTAAAGATGGGTAGTTCAGCTGTGCTTCTATTAAAAATGGGTAGTTAAGCTGTGCTTCTATTAAAGATGGGTAGTTAAGCTGTGCTTCTATTAAAGATGGGTAGTTAAGCTGTGCTTCTATTAAAAATGGGTAGTTAAGCTGTGCTTCTATTAAAGGTGGGTAGTTAAGCTGTGCTTCTATTAAAGATGGGTAGTTCAGCTGTGCTTCTATTAAAGATGGGTAGTTAAGCTGTGCTTCTATTAAAGGTGGGTAGTTAAGCTGTGCTTCTATTAAAGATGGGTAGTTCAGCTGTGCTTCTATTAAAGATGGGTAGTTCAGCTGTGCTTCTATTAAAGATGGGTAGTTAAGCTGTGCTTCTATTAAAGATGGGTAGTTTAGCTGTGCTTCTATTAAAGATGGGTAGTTCAGCTGTGCTTCTATTAAAGATGGGTAGTTCAACTGTGCTTCTATTAAAGATGGGTAGTTCAGCTGTGCTTCTATTAAAGATGGGTAGTTAAGCTGTGCTTCTATTAAAGAATGGTAGTTCAGCTGTGCTTCTATTAAAGATGGGTAGTTAAGCTGTGCTTCTATTAAAGATGGGTAGTTAAGCTGTGCTTCTATTAAAGATGGGTAGTTAAGCTGTGCTTCTATTAAAGATGGGTAGTTAAGCTGTGCTTCTATTAAAGATGGGTAGTTAAGCTGTGCTTCTATTAAAGATGGGTAGTTAAGCTGTGCTTCTATTAAAGATGGGTAGTTAAGCTGTGCTTCTATTAAAGATGGGAAGTTAAGCTGTGCTTCTATTAAAGATGGGAAGTTAAGCTGTGCTTCTATTAAAGATGGGTAGCCGTCCCGTGGCCGAGTGGTTAGCACGCTTGGCATGTGATCTACGGGACCTGGGTTCGAGCAACGGGTAAGGCATGGATGTGTGTGTGGTTTTTCTGCTGAGGTCCTGCCATCCTCTCAGACCTTCTACTATGGCATATAAACTGACAGGCTCCTGTCAGACCTCTGTGGCAAGCAGCTGCTTGAGGGGGTATTTATTTATTATTATTATTAGTTAAGCTGTGCTTCTATTAAAGATGGGAAGTTAAGCTGTGTTTCTATAAAGATGGGTAGTTAAGCTGTGCAAAAGAGCCATACCTAGTACACTCTGAAGAACACTCCTTATCTTTAACGTGAGGTTTCTGTCTCCTAACAGCTGTCCAGTGAATCTCTTTCCTTACGCAGTTTTGAACTTTTGGGGTCCTTGTAACCTGACCATTTAGCTCATTATTTAGAATAAAGTGTAGCTAAGAGATGAATCAACTCAAACCAGCTTTCAATTCATAATGAACGAAAGGTGATGAATTTATTATCCATCCTACGCAGGAAATATTCAATTTCCTCAAAGTCGTGATTGTAGCGTTAAAATCAGTGAAAGTATGAATATTCAATAAATCAAAGATTCAGAAAAAAAAAATAGCAATTGGTTCGTCAGATTTCCTCCTTGAATAAGAATCACCTTTCAGGTGATTAATTAAGTCGCATTATCTCTGAAAACTCAAGACAGACACCCAGAAAACTGCCGATTACTGAATATATATGTAATCGCAGATTGGTTTTAGTGCATTAGGCCTAAGTTAATGCGATCACTTCAGATAGTGGATAGTCCCCCCAGGCCTAGTGTGAGTCGTGGAAGCCATTTCGGATCGGTTAGAATTTATTACCTCAAAATAATGACATCTAGAGGTGTCTCCTTTGCACCTATCAAGCTATACGCAGTCGTCGTCTGCGGAATAACGATGGGATAGTGGTGATAATTTATGCCGTCCCCTTTCAAGTTAATACCCTGTTTTGACACCAACGTAAAAGGCAACGGGTTCAGCGTATGTTGGTTATGAAATATTCATTCGGAGCTTGCGGCACCTTTGGTCGCAAGAAAGAAACATTTTCAAGCTGGTTGATGAAAGGGCCGACATTATTGTTTAAAGGTAGAGCTGTTGTTGTAACCGACAAATTTGAATAAAAGAATGACAGTAATGGTTCGTCAAGCAGTAGCGAGCGACGTCTATTATCTGGCTTTGTAGGTAAGGTGAAAAAAAAATTGTTCATCCTGAAAAGGGGCGGGGGTGGCTCAGTCGGTAGCGCGCCAGGCTCGTAATCTGCAGTTCCCAGGTTCGAATCCCAGCTGGGTAAGCGTTGAGATTTATCTCCGCAAAATTTCCCTCCCTGCCCACGGTCAGTAGGGGACACCGATGGGCTTGGAAAGGCCGCCGTCCGGCGGATGGGACGTTAAGCCGTGGTCCCGTGTGTGGGAGAGCCATACCCTGTGCACGTTAAAGAACACGCTGGATGGCCTTGACGGGAGGCTACCATCTGTCTCCCAACAGCTGTTCCAGTGGGTCCCCTCCCCCAACCTTCTCTGAGCCTTCGGGGTCCATGTGACCTGGCCATTTAGCCCATGGTGTGCAAAAAAGTGCCGCTCAGAGGTAAAACAACCCAACTCATCCTGAAAAAGACTGAGCTTAATGGAATGCTTTGTCATGACATAATGGAACTGCGAGAAATTACTTTGGTAATATGGCTTGTCCATTTTCTTTTTTCATTGATTTTGATTGAGATAGTATGAACTCTGAGGAGTTGAGTTTTGCATGTTGAGCAGCAGTATGAGGACAACGATCATTACCATAAAATATGGGATAAGAAGCGGTACCTAAATAAGAAAAGTATTATTATTATGATTAAGGAGTCTGGCAATGCGAAAAATGCTATTATTATGTTGCCCAGGAAACGAAATTGATGTTATCAACAAGAATGAATAACTTAGAAGAAGGATTGTAAAGTTCTAATTTTTTATATTCGGTAGGTTCAAAGTGTCATCAACAACCTAGGTGTTGTAAGTGTACTAGTGTGTATTTTTGTCTACAAAATCTTTAATAGTTCCCCGGCCGAAACTAAAAAGGTGCAACTAATGCCACCGCGCAGATTTCCTGTCTTGAATGGCGCCATTAACAGTTTAAAAAGCAACGATATTTGCATTTGTATGTAAATAACTGAATACGAGGTTCAAGAGGGCGCCTTTGACATTGCGACACCAGGCGCCAGAATGCCTAGTTTCTGTCCTGTTAGTTTTTATCGTCTGCGTGATTATTTTGTTCGTTTTCGTGACAGTTAGGTAATAAATTTCTCTTCGCTCTGTTTTTTTTTATTACATATTATGTATAAAAAATTCTACTGATCATTCACTTCTTACGGAGGGAAATTATGCTCAGTTTGAAAGTTGAAATAGAAATTTTTTCGTTGAAAGTTATTTATAGATTCGGATACGCTGCGGTGTAGGGTCCTCAGCCGCCATGTTGTACTTTTCCCCAGGAAAACCTGCAACGTTGAGTTGCAATATGATATCCATTCGCATGTTCCAATGTTTATGACTGATATATGCTGTTTAGAGTAGTTCTCTCTAATGAGATTATTTGTTTTCGGGGGGGGGGGGGAGGACTCAGTCGGTAGCGGGCCAGGCTCGTAATCTGTAGTTCCCAGGTTCGAGTCCCAGCTGGGTCAGCGTTGAGATTTATCTCCGCAAAATTCCCCGCCCTGCCCACGGTCAGTAGGGGACACCGATGGGCTTGGAAAGGCCGTCGTCCGTCGGATGGGACGTTAAGCCGTGGCCCCGTGTGCGGGAGAGCCATACCCTGTGCACGTTAAAGAACACGCTGGATGGCCTTGACGGGAGGCTACCATCTGTCTCCCAACAGCTGTTCCAGTAGGTCCCCTCCCCCAACCTTCTCTGAGCCTTCGGGGTCCATGTGACCTGGCCATTTAGCCCATGGTGTGCAAAAAAGTGCCGCTCAGAGATGAAACAACCCAACAACCCAACCTTGTTTTCGGGCTTTTCTTAAGCTGATTCTTGAAATTTACTTTTGATATTTATTTTAGGGGCTTTTTTTAAGTGCGAAATGAGGTTTTATTGTTTAGTGATAAGGGTTGTTAATGAAATCTTTTGATGAGATTATTTATTTTTGGGCCTTTATTTCAGTAAGGAACAAGGAGTTATTCTTTAGCGATAAGTGTTGTTAATAAAATATAATTTTAATGAAATTGTTTCATTTTCGGGGTGTTTTTTTAAGTGAGAAACGAGGGTTCATTTTGTAGTGATAAGCTTTGTTAATAAAATCTTGTTTTGAAGAGATTATTCTCAGTAATTTTTTTAAGTGCAGAAACATGATTTTCTTCTATATGTCGTTGCATATTTCTTATATATATATCCTTTAAATTATATATATATATCCTCAATACACATCTCAAGGTAAATGCGGAACGGACTACTTTTTCCATTCAGACATTTTTTTCCACCGCAGCGAAATACAAGATGGCAGCTGAGGACCCTGTACTGCAGTTCTGCCTATAGATTTTAAAATATATTTTTTTAAATATTCTTCTTAATCTACAGTAATTTCTATAAACGACTTAAATATTCAGTACCCATTATATGCATTTAGTATATTATTTAGGAATTTTATGTGTCTATATATAGTTATAATAATAACCTATTTAGTATATTATTTAGGAATTTTATATGTATATATATATATAGTTATAATAATAACTTATTTAGGCCTACCATTAAATTACTATAATACACTACAGAAGGAAGAATTATTTACTCAACCATCATAGTTACGGTTCCATTGTTGCCACAGAAATTTAGCAAAAATATGGGTACATAATGTATTTTAGAATATAATAATCCTTAAGGACCCATCCATTATAAAGTACGCATGTGTATGCATTTTTTTTATCAAGTACGTTTCGCATTTTTGATGTTAGTTTTATACAAAGAAGTTTTAATTTATCTATAGCTTGGTTCTTCAATTCGGTACCGGTAACTTCAATTGGTGATTTTTATTTTGTTTCGGCAAGTTCTGAATACACAATACATAAATAAAATTTTGTAGAAAATTCTGTGACATATTCATTATGGTTAGTAAGTAGAAAATGTCATTTTGACGAGATATGTAAAATGTTCATATACGAACTTGCCGGATCTTAAAGAATTCAGTCAAATTTTCCAACATGGCCGCCAACTTCTCTCTTCGTGCAAGCATGAGTTGAAAAATTTCTTTATTGCACATGCGCAAATTGCCTTTGTTGGAATATGAATTTAATTTTTGTCGACAATCTCAATTTTCTTGCGATATTGATAAAGAAATATGACATTTTTAGAGAAGCATTTATAAATAATTTGTTTTCATGCCATGACTGCAGATTGAAAAAAGTCTACCAATTAGAGCTACCGGTATGAAAATTAAATTGCATTGAAGGGAAGCAAAGCTTGCAAGCATCCTCGAAGGTAAGCTTTTCTTCCCTTCGAGGATGCTTGTATTATTTGCATGTACATGCATACTTGATAATGGATGGGCCCCTTTAGCAAAGAATGTAGAGGGAGAAGAAGTTCAGCTTCCCTAGAGATTAATGTAAAATCGAGTATCTTGCATTTGGCGTAGAGGTGAAACGAACATTACAGGGGACGACCGCTTTTGTAATTACATGTTACTGTCAACTTCCATTCTCTTCGCTTTTTCTATGTAATAATTTCCCATTGATATCCTTGAAGAGTATATTAATATCAATTCTGTTTCTATGCAACCAAGAAAGCTTCTAATTGTAATAATTTATTTTATAAATTAACTTAAGGCTAATTTCAAATCTTCTCTATCCGTTCAATTTATAATTGTTGGTTCAACGAAAAATGATTCCAATGGAGAAAATAAACCTTTATTAAAATCATGATATTATTTTTTTCAAATACAAAGTGCAGTTACTTTTTTTCCTTTTTTAAAATATAAAATTTTTGATGCATAATTCCATTGCCCCTTATTGTTTGCTTCCCAGCTTAAACTAATGCACGATACGAATCGAAACACCACTTGAGGTCGCCACTTACGCTTTGTCAAAGCTGAACTTCTTTTCCTTATACGTTCTTTGCCTTTAGCATGTAAATTTGCATTTTGAAATTTTGGAACCTGAAAACGTCAGAGTTCTTTTTTTTTGGAGAAAGAGCTATTGCTTAAAAATGTGTATATAGTATTTTGATGCATTTAAAGAAAATAATTGCAGTATTTTTAGGTAGGAGCCTGTTTTTTTTTTTGTTTATTCTGCTCTGGGATTCCAAGAAATCATACAGCTGAAAGTAACAAAATTTAAAAAGCACTTTCTTCTAAAATAATTAAAGTTATTTTGGATTTTACAGTTGGTGACTCTTTGATAAAACAGCATCAAAGAAATTGTTATGTGATCTCTGGCAGAACAGCGATATTAAACACTAGATTAATTTGCATACCAATTTGCATACCTTTACTCTCGTTTAAACTCATTTTGTTAAAACAGAAACTCTTATTACATACAGCAATGTTTAAAGATACAGAGAAGAGAAAATGTTTATTTTGTTTGTTATGTCCCCAGAGAAGTAATACTACGAAAGGAAACGAATTGTTTATTGCGATGCTTTAATCTTCTGACAAGTAATGTTACGGAAAGCAAGGAAATGTTTATTGTGATTGTTTTGTTCTCTCGAACACTTTGTTGTGAGAAGAAAAGTATTTCTGCCTCGAAACAGACGATTATCTCCAACCTATCTAATCTCTGGCTTCTTCTGTAGCTAGGCATGTCATTTATGCAATTCGCAGTACTTATCTCTTTTGATTCCAACTACGAACCTAGTTGGGATGAGGAATGATGATTGATGCTTATCGTAATCTATTCTGACTTATCGCTCATAGTTTGCGACGATAATGTAAGCATTAAATGGCGTAACCTTGACAATTATATTACACCTTGTTGATACAAGAAGAATTACACCCTACCAAGGTTGTTCGTGTGTGCCTTAGTGAAGTCCCTGTATGCATTATGACAGGGATCCGCAACGCGCGTAGTTGTCGGGCGACGTGAATATGGTCGCAATCAGGATATAGGGATATCTGCCTACATCCTGATGGGAGAAATTACTTCCTATATCTATTCCGGGATATAGGGTTGGGTTGTTTTATCTCTGAGCGGCACTTTTTTGCACACCATGGGCTAAATGGCCAGGTCACATGGACCCCGAAGGCTCAGAGAAGGTTGGGGGAGGGGACCCACTGGAACAGCTGTTGGGAGACAGATGGTAGCTTCCCGTCAAGGCCATCCAGTGTGTTCTTTAATGTGCACAGGGTATAGCTCTCCCGCACACGGGGCCACGGCTTAACGTCCCATCCGACGGACGGCGGCCTTTCCAAGCCCATCGGTGTCCCCTAATGACCGTGGGCAGGGCGGGGAATTTTGCGGAGATAGTCGCAATCATGATATGGGGATATCTGCCTACATCCTGATGGGAGAAATTACTCCCTGTATCTATTCCGGGATATAGGAATCTCTCTCTGTCGAGGTTGCCAATCGCCCGTTAAAAATAGCCAACACATGATGATATATCTGTAAATGTCCTTAAAAATTTTTAAGAATTTTACGCGAAGAATGTTTTGTAATTTTTCACAAAGGTCAATACAGTAGCTTTTTGCAGTTATGTGCAAAAATTTCTTTGTCATTTTCTTTCGGGGTTTGCAGCTTAAAGTACAGCAAGTTATGCAACACGATTTTTAAATCATCTTATATGTTTCCTTGCAATCATTGTCAAAGTTAATCACGTCCCAATCTAAGTTCCCATTGATACATACAGGTAATGGATAGATAAATGGAAACACTAAGGTTTGCGGAAGTCTTCAATTTATATTAAACAGCGGCATCTACACGCCACTGACGAAGGCATGAAATATGCAAATAACATCCCAGCATGCTTAGCGTCATGTCAATAAAGGTTGGGTTGGGTTATTTTACCTCTGAGCGGCACTTTTTTGCACACCATGGGCTAAATGGCCAGGTCACATGGACCCCGAAGGCTCAGAAAAGGTTGGGGGAGAGGACCCACTGGAACAGCTGTTGGGAGACAGATGGTAGCCTCCCGTCAAGGCCGTTCTTTAACATGCACAGGGTATGGCTCTCCGGAACACGGATCACAGCTTAACGTCACATACGACGGTCGGCGGCCTTTACAAGCCTATCGATGTCCCCTACTGACCGTGGGCAGGGCGGGGAATTTTGCGGAGACAAATCTCAACGCTGACCCAGCTGGGACTCGAACCTGGGAACTGAAGATTACGAACCTGAGCCACCCCCGCCCCTGTCAATAAAGGCAAACCCGGCCTGACTGCATATAATTATTAGTATCATGTAGTCAAGAGAAGACCTTAACGATTTCGAAAAGGGGAATGATTGTTGGAACGTCTTTGGCAGCAACTTCGGTCACTAAAACATCTGAACTCGCTAATATTTCACGAGGTACAGTTTCCAAGGTCATTCTGCGTGGGAATCTACAGGGAAGAGATCATCTGCAAAAAGCAACAGTGAGCGAAAGCGGATATTCCAGAATCGGGGCGTTCGAGCGTTAGTGCGATGTCAAAGCGTAACCGCGAGCCACACCTGATCAGTTCCGCACTGATTTCAACGTAGGACGAGAGTGGACAGTTTCGTCAAAAACAGTACGTCGAGAACTTCATAGAGCTGGATATCACAGTGGAGTTGCATTTCACAAGGCACGCATCACACCTGTCAATGCACGTCATCGTGTCAATTGGTGCAAAGAGCACAAGCAGTGGAGGCACGTGATGTGATCTGAGGCAGCATCCTACACTTTTTTTTCCCGACAAATGGACGAGTGCACGTGTGGTGCCAACCGAAGGAAGCTTACATCTCTGAAGGGGCGGGGGTGGCTCAGTCGGTACCCGGCTGGGTCAGCGTTGAGATTTATCTCCGCAAAATTCCCCGCCCTGCCCACGGTCAGTAGGGGACACCAATGGGCTTGGAAAGGCCGCCGTCCGTCGGATGGGACGTTAAGCCGTGGCCCCGTGTGCGGGAGAGCCATACCCTGTGCACGTTAAAGAACACGCTGGGTGGCCTTGACGGGAGGCTACCATCTGTCTCCCAACATCTGTTCCAGTGTGTCCCCTTCCCAAACCTTCTCTGAGCCTTCGGGGTCCATGTGACCTGGCCATTTAGCCCATGGTGTGCAAAAAAGTGCCGCTCAGAGGTAAAACAACCCAACCCAACATCTCTGACTGTTTATTTCCTACTGTTGAGGGTTCTGTAATGGTGTGAGGTGCTTTCTCGTGGCATGGTTTGGTTGCACTCATCAGAAGGCAAGATTAATGCGAATCGCTTATTTGACAGTCCTGAGTGATCATCTTCATCCAACGATGAAGCATTTCTTTCATGAAGGGACAGCCGACTTTCAGGATGACAATGTTTCCATCCACAGAACGCATTTGGTCACCCAATGATTTCAGGAGTATGAGACTGAGCTTTTACACATACCATGGCCACCGCAGTCATCAGATATCAATCCGCTGTTAAATCTATGGGAACTTCTGGGACGACGTCTCAAGCAAAGTTTTCCAGTTTCATCGAACTAGCAGGAATCGATCACGTTTCTTGTGGACGAATGGTGTCGTAGCCCTCCTGATGACTTTCAGACACTGATAGACTTTTTGCCACGCTGTACTGGGCTCACGGGGGCGGGGGTGGCTCAGTCGTTAGCGCGCCAGGCTAGTAATCTGTAGTTCCCAGGTTCGAGTCCCAGTTGGGTCAGCGTTGAGATTTATCTCCGCAAAATTCCCCGCCCTGCCCACGGTCAGTAGGGGACACCGATGGGCTTGGAAAGGCCGCCGCCCGTCGGATGGGACGTTAAGCCGTGGTCCCGTGTGCGGGAGAGCCATACCCTGTGCACGTTAAAGAACACGCTGGATGGCCTTGACGGGAGGCTACCATCTGTCTCCCAAGAGCTGTTCCAGTGGGACCCCTCCCCCAACCTTCTCTGAGCCTTCGGGGTCCATGTGACCTGGCCATTTAGCCCATGGTGTGCAAAAAAGTGCCGCTCAGAGGTAAAACAACCCAACCCAACCCTGGACTCACGAGGAAATCCAATACCGTATAAGTGATTTTACGTTACCGTTTCTATTTTTTTTTTCCTGTACAAATCTACCTGTACGAATATAATATTAAATTTTTTAACAATTACTTACGAGCTGCTTTAGCTCTCGTCAGTCACTCAACAATTCATTTCAAAATAAGAATACCAAAAGAATCCGTCTTATTGCAACGGAACAGTTTCAGCGAAAAAGTTTTAATATATGAAACAGTGAACAAGAGACATGAATCAGTATAACTAACAATTACGATTAAAATACCGGATAATCTTTAACTAGGTAGAAAAATACGCCAAATGTTTCTCAAAGCCAAATATTGTAGAGATATCGAATGTTAGATGATCTTCACGATTTGATTTCTCCATAAATTTCGTAGAGATGGAGAAAATTTTATTATGAACACAATCAAGAGTATTATGAGGAGGAAGAATCAATAAAATTAACTGGAATTCAAAATTAAGCGTTGTTTTTTTTTAATTTTTGTGAGGCAATAATAATGAAAACTGATATCTTGTTCATTTTTCTCTTAGAGAGCCATTTTGTTTTGGAGCAAAAAACTATCTTTAAAAATATTTGGCTGTCTGTACATTTTCCCCCTTATTGTCCAAAACATTTCTTTTCCAAAGTTGATAACCCTCTTCCCTATATCCTGATAAGAGAAATCTCTCCCTATATCTATTTCGCGATATCTCCCTATATCTATTCCACAATATCTTCCTATAACCTGATAAGAGAAATCTCTCCCTATATCTATTCTGCGATATCTTCCTATATCCTGATAAGAGAAATCTCTCCCTACATCTATTATGCGACATCTCCTTATATTCTAATAAATCTCTCCCTATATCTATTCTGCGATATCGCCCTATATCCTGTAAAGAGAAATCTCTCCCTATATCTATTCTGCGATGTCTCCCTATATCCTGATAAGAGAAATCTCTCCCTATATCTATTCTGCGATATCTCCCTATATCCTGATAAGAGAAATCTCTCCCTATATCTATTCTGCGATATCTCCCTATATCCTGATAAGAGAAATCTCTCCCTATATCTATTCTGCGATATCTCCCTATATACTGTAAAGAGAAATCTCTCCCTATATCTATTCTGCGATATCTCCCTATATCCTGATAAGAGAAATCTCTCCCTATATCTATTCTGCGATATCTCCCTATATCCTATAAAGAGAAATCTTACCCTATATCTATTCTGCGATATCTCCCTATATACTGTAAAGAGAAATCTCTCCCTATATCTATTCTGCGATATCTCCCTATATCCTGATAAGAGAAATCTCTCCCTATATCTATTCTGCGATATCTCCCTATATACTGTAAAGAGAAATCTCTCCCTATATCTATTCTGCGATATCTCCCTATATCCTGTAAAGAGAAATCTTGCCCTATATCTATTCTGCGATATCTCCCTATATCCTGTAAAGAGAAATCTCTCCCTATATCTATTCTGCGATATCTCCCTATATCCTGATAAGAGAAATCTCTCCCTATATCTATTCTGCGATATCTCCCTATATCCTATAAAGAGAAATCTTACCCTATATCTATTCTGCGATATCTCCCTATATCCTGTAAAGAGAAATCTCTCCCTATATCTATTCTGCAATATCTCCCTATATCCTGATAAGAGAAAATCTCTCCCTATATCTATTCAGCGATATCTCCCTATATCCTGATAAGAGAAATCTCTCCCTATATCTATTCTGCGATATCTCCCTATATCCTGATAAGAGAAATCTCTCCCTATATCTATTCTGCGATATCTCCCTATATACTGTAAAGAGAAATCTCTCCCTATATCTATTCTGCGATATCTCCCTATATCCTGTAAAGAGAAATCTTGCCCTATATCTATTCTGCGATATCTCCCTATATCCTGTAAAGAGAAATCTCTCCCTATATCTATTCTGCGATATCTCCCTATATCCTGATAAGAGAAATCTCTCCCTATATCTATTCTGCGATATCTCCCTATATCCTGATAAGAGAAATCTCTCCCTATATCTATTCTGCGATATCTCCCTATATACTGTAAAGAGAAATCTCTCCCTATAACTATTCTGCGATATCTCCCTATATCCTGTAAAGAGAAATCTTGCCCTATATCTATTCTGCGATATCTCCCTATATCCTGTAAAGAGAAATCTCTCCCTATATCTATTCTGCGATATCTCCCTATATCCTGATAAGAGAAATCTCTCCCTATATCTATTCTGCGATATCTCCCTATATCCTGATAAGAGAAATCTCTCCCTATATCTATTCTGCGATATCTCCCTATATCCTATAAAGAGAAATCTTACCCTATATCTATTCTGCGATATCTCCCTATATCCTGTAAAGAGAAATCTCTCCCTATATCTATTCTGCAATATCTCCCTATATCCTGATAAGAGAAAATCTCTCCCTATATCTATTCAGCGATATCTCCCTATATCCTGATAAGAGAAATCTCTCCCTATATCTATTCTGCGATATCTCCCTATATCCTGATAAGAGAAATCTCTCCCTATATCTATTCTGCGATATCTCCCTATATACTGTAAAGAGAAATCTCTCCCTATATCTATTCTGCGATATCTCCCTATATCCTGTAAAGAGAAATCTTGCCCTATATCTATTCTGCGATATCTCCCTATATCCTGTAAAGAGAAATCTCTCCCTATATCTATTCTGCGATATCTCCCTATATCCTGATAAGAGAAATCTCTCCCTATATCTATTCTGCGATATCTCCCTATATCCTGATAAGAGAAATCTCTCCCTATATCTATTCTGCGATATCTCCCTATATACTGTAAAGAGAAATCTCTCCCTATATCTATTCTGCGATATCTCCCTATATCCTGTAAAGAGAAATCTTGCCCTATATCTATTCTGCGATATCTCCCTATATCCTGTAAAGAGAAATCTCTCCCTATATCTATTCTGCGATATCTCCCTATATCCTGATAAGAGAAATCTCTCCCTATATCTATTCTGCGATATCTCCCTATATCCTGATAAGAGAAATCTCTCCCTATATCTATTCTGCGATATCTCCCTATATACTGTAAAGAGAAATCTCTCCCTATATCTATTCTGCGATATCTCCCTATATCCTGTAAAGAGAAATCTTGCCCTATATCTATTCTGCGATATCTCCCTATATCCTGTAAAGAGAAATCTCTCCCTATATCTATTCTGCGATATCTCCCTATATCCTGATAAGAGAAATCTCTCCCTATATCTATTCTGCGATATCTCCCTATATCCTATAAAGAGAAATCTTACCCTATATCTATTCTGCGATATCTCCCTATATCCTGTAAAGAGAAATCTCTCCCTATATCTATTCTGCAATATCTCCCTATATCCTGATAAGAGAAAATCTCTCCCTATATCTATTCAGCGATATCTCCCTATATCCTGATAAGAGAAATCTCTCACTATATCTATTCTGCGATATCTCCCTATATATCCTGATAAGAGAAATATCTCCCTACGTCTATTATGCGATATCTCCTTATATTCTAATAAATCTCTCCCTATATCTATTCTGAATATCTCTCTCTATACCCTAATAAGAGAAATCTCTCCCTATACTTTATTTCGGATATAGGAATAATTCCCAGTATCCTGATAAAGAAAATACCTCCCTATACTGTCGCTCAAAAAAGTATCCGAACACTACGGTTGATTGCAAAATTCAGAAAAAATATCTGACAACGATTTTTTTAGAAATTAGTGATCTGACAACCTTCGTATCACGTGACACAAAGGTTGCCAGCTCACTAATTTCTAAAAAAATCGTTGCCAGATATTTTTTCTGAATTTTGCAATCAACCGTAGTGTTCGGATACTTTTTTCAGCGCAGTACCTAGAGCGGTGTGTGGCTAAGTCGGTATGGCGCCAGTCTCGTAATCTGTAGTTACCAGTTTCGAGTCCTACGTGGACCAGCGTTCAAATTTGTCTCCGCAAAACTGCCGTCGGGCAATAAGGGACAGCTATTAGTGCACTGGGCTACTGATCTAAGGGACCTGGGTTCGAGCCCCGGGTAAGGCATGGATGTTCGTGTTGTTTTTCTGCTGAGGGCCTGCCATCCTCTCAGATCTTCTACTTTGGTATATAAACTGAGAGGCTCCTGTCAGACCTCTGTGGCAAGCAGCTGCTTGAAGGGGTATTTATTTATTTATTTTATATTGGCTTGGAAAGGCCTCCGTCCGTCGGATGGGATTCATGGCCCCGTGTGCTGGAGAGCCATATCCTGTGAATGCTAAAGAACAAGCTGGATGGCTTTGACAGGAGGATACCATCTGTCTCCTAACAGCTGTTCAGTGGGTCGCCTTCCCACAACCTTCCCTGAACTTTCGGGGTTCTTGTGACCTGGTCATTTAGCCCAGCATGTGCGATAAATGCCGCTCAGAGGTAAAATAAACCAACCTACGATTTCGGTTGAATCTTTTTTTACTCTTTTACATCACTCAACCAATTAATAAATTTTTTTCATGATCATATGCAATTTACAATATAGGAAACTATGAGCGATCCAAAAACTACATGCTTTGACCGATTTGCTACAGAAAATTAAAAATAAAACTCAATAACGACTTACTCACTACAAAGTTGGGGCGGGGTGGCTCAGTCGGTAGCGCGCCAGGCTCGTAATCTGTAGTTCCCAGGTTCGAGTCCCAGCAGGGTCAGCGTTGAGATTTATCTTTGCAAAACTTCCTGCCCACGGTCAGTAGGGGACACCAATGGATTTGGAAAGGCCGCCGTCCGTCGGATGGGACGTTAAGCCGTGGCCCCGTGTGCGGGAGAGCCATACCCTGTGCACGTTGAAGAACACGCTGGATGGCCTTGACGGGAGGCTACCATCTGTCTCCCAACAGCTGTTCCAGTGGGTCCCCTCCCCCAACCTTCTCTGAGCCTTCGGGGTCCATGTGACCTGGCCATTTAGCCCATGGTGTGCAAAAAAGTGCCGCTCAGAGGTAAAACAACCCAATCCTTGATTAACTTGTGAAGTGCAAGTTTTATATCGAAACTGGTTTCGACAAAACTATACGAAATATTATTTTTACTCATTCTCGATCTTTTGGCGTGATACTTAGATATATATTAACCTTATTTGTGCCACTTTCTTTTTTTCGCAATGTTCCTTTTCAGTTTTAGAAGCTGCATTAAATTCTAAACGATGCAACTGTCCCACTTCTTTTTAGGAATGAAGGATCACTGGAAACCTTACAAACGTCGAAAACACTTAAATGATGTACTGCTAATCTTGATCATCTGAGTAAAAATCCTAGATCAGATGATTTGGGTTGTTGCGTTGTTTTACTTCTGAGCACACCATTGGCTAAATGGCCAGGTCACAAGGACATCGAAGGCTCAGAGAAGGTTGGGGGTTGGGTTGGGTTGTTTTACCCCTGAGCGGCATTTTTTTGCACACCATGGGCTAAATGGCCAGGTCACATGGACCCCGAAGGCTCAGAGAAGGTTGGGAGAGGGGACCCACTGGAACAGCTGTTGGGAGACAGGTGGTAACCTCCCATCAAGGCCATCCAGCGTGTTCTTTAACGTGCACAGGGTATGGCTCTCTCCCGCACACGGGGCCACGCCTTAACGTCCCATCCGACGGACGGCGGCCTTTCCAAGCCCATCGGTGTCCCTTACTGACCGTGGGCAGGGCGGGGAATTTTTGCGGAGATAAATCTCAACGCTGACCCAGCTGGACGAACTACAGATTACGAGCCTGGCGCGCTACTGACTGAGCCACCCCCGCCCTCTGTTTTTGGTTGTTTTACCCCTGAAAGTCTTTTTTTTGCACTTAATGGCCAGGTCACACGGACCCCGATGGCCCAGAGAAGGTTGCGGGAAGGTCTTCCGTCAAGGCCATCTAAAGTGGTCCTTAACGTGCACATAGGCCAGGATTTAAGGTCCCATTTGACAGATGGGGGCCTTTCCAAGCCCATCGGTGTCCCCTACTGACTGAGGGTAGGGCGGGGAGTTTTACGAAGATAAATCTCATCCTAGATCAGTAATGTAATGTTTAGCACGCTAGCCATGATAATTCGGGTTTCTTTCTTTTATCTCTGAGCTGCAGTTTTGCGACGCAATGAATTAAATAGCCAGGTAACAAGGACCCCAAGTATTCAGAGTTAGGTAAGGTAAGGAAGCGAAGGCCCCCGGAAATTTTGCCGCCCTCGTGTAAATTTTCTTTTTCCGTCACCCCTCCTGCCACCCCAAAAGTAAAAAATATTTGCCATCTCAGGGAAATTTTCCTCTTTTTCACGTTACAATTTTATCTTATTTTTTACTACCTCATTGACATCTGAAACGATTTTGAAATTTTTATCGGTTTAACGGAATGTATATTTCTGCTTCCAGATTTGAAATAAGATGTCAGTTGAACCATTGGCAACAGAGATTCAAAATTGTTATGCTTTCAGTGTTACATTGTTAGGTAAACATCAAAGCATTTTAAATTCATGGTAATTTTATTTTGAGTTGAAATCAGAGCAGTCAAGCAACCCAAGGGCTACCGCTTCCAATGCTTGTGATATTTGACTTTCCCTGGGGTAATCGCAGCCACTGGACAGAGGTTAATATACAGAATGGAATTCTCCTCTCAGCATCATTCAGTGTGCTCATAATGTGCTTGAACAAGTACAGTCGCTCAAAAAAGTATCCGAACACTATAGTTGATTACAGAATTCAGAAAAAATATCTGTAGCATGTACAGCTACTGTACACGCTCCAGTTACCGTTCACAGCAAACTGGAGCGTGTGCAGTAACTGCACACGCTCCAGTTTGCTGTGAACTGTAACTGCACACGCTCAATATTTCTGTGAGTGGGCCCACACGATCCAGGTTTTTGTGAGCTCACACGATCCAATGTGCTGTGAACATTAACCGCAATCGCTCCAGTTTGCTGTGAACGGTAACTGCACACGCTCAATATTTCTGTGAGTGGGCCCACCGATCCAGGGTTTTGTGAGCTCACACGATCCAATGTGCTGTGAACATTAACCGCAACCGCTCCAGTTTGCTGTGAACGGTAATTGCACACACTCCATATTCATTGCATTATATATTCATACGCATTATATATATTAAAAAAGTATCTGAACACTATGGTTGATTACAGAATTCAGAAAAAATGTCTGGCAACGATTTTTTTAGAGATTAGTGATCTGGCAACCTTCGTGTCACGTGATTACAGAATTCAGGAAAAATATTTGGAGCGTGTACAGCAACTGTACACGCTCCAGTTACCGTTCACAGCAAACTGGAGCGTGTTCAGTTACTACACACGCTCCAGTTTGCTGTGAACCGTAACTGCACACGCTCAATATTTCCGTTAGTGAATCACAGAAATATTGAAGTCCTAGCTGGGTCGAGCTGGGTCAGCATTGAGTCCCAGCTGGGTCAGCATTGAGGTTTATCTCCGCAAAGTTCCCCTTCCTGCCCACGGTCAGTAGGGGACACCGATGGGTTGGGTTTGGTTGTTTTACCTCTGAGCGGCACTTTTTTGCACACCATGGGCTAAATGGCCAGGTCACATGGACCCCGATGGCTCAAAGAAGGTTGGGGGAGGGGACCCACTGGAACAGCTGTTGGGAGACAGATGGTAGCCTCCCGTCAAGGCCATCCAGCGTGTTCTTTAACGTGCACAGGGTATGGCTCTCCCGCACACGGGGCCACGGATTAACGTCCCATCCTACGGACGGCGGCCTTTCCAAGCCCATCGGTGTCCCCTACTGACCGCGGGCAGGGCAGGGAATTTTGCGGAGATAAATCTCAACGCTGACCCAGCTGGGACTCGAACATGGGAACTGCAGATTACGAGCCTGGCGCGTTACCCACTGAGCCACCCCCGCCCCCGGGACAAAGATGGGCTTGGAAACACCGCCGTCCGTCGGATGGGACGTTAAGCCGTGGCTCCGTGTGCGGGAGAGCCATATCCTGTGCACGTTAAAGAACACGCTGGATGGCCTTGAAGAGAGGCTACCATCTGTCTCCCAACAGCTGTTCCAGTGGGTTTCCTCCCCCAACTTTCTCTGAGCCTTCGGGGTCCTTGTGACCTGGCCATTTAGCCGATGGTCTGCAAAAAAGTGCCGCTCAGAGGTAAAACAACCCAACGTTAAAGAACACGCTGGATGGCCTTGACGGGAGGCTACCATCTGTCTCCCAACAGCTGTTCCAGTGGGTCCCCTCCCCCAACCTTCTCTGAGCCTTCGGGGTCCTTGTGACCTGGCCATTTAGCCGATGGTCTGCAAAAAAGTGCCGCTCAGAGCAAAACAACCCAACGTTAAAGAACACGCTGGATGGCCTTGACGGGAGGCTACCATCTGTCTCCCAACAGCTGTTCCAGTGGGTTTCCTCCCCCAACCTTCTCTGACCCTTCGGGGTCCTTGTGACCTGGCCATTTAGCCGATGGTCTGCAAAAAAGTGCCGCTCAGAGGTAAAACAACCCAACGTTAAAGAACACGCTGGATGGCCTTGACGGGAGGCTACCATGTCTCCCAACAGCTGTTCCAGTGGGTCCCCTCCCCCAACCTTCTCTGAGCCTTCGGGGTCCTTGTGACCTGGCCATTTAGCCGATGGTCTGCAAAAAAGTGCCGCTCAGAGGAAAAACAACCCAACGTTAAAGAACACGCTGGATGGCCTTGACGGGAGGCTACCATCTGTCTCCCAACAGCTGTTCCAGTGGGTTTCCTCCCCCAACCTTCTCTGAGCCTTCGGGGTCCTTGTGACCTGGCCATTTAGCCGATGGTCTGCAAAAAAGTGCCGCTCAGAGGTAAAACAACCCAACGTTAAAGAACACGCTGGATGGCCTTGACGGGAGGCTACCATCTGTCTCCCAACAGCTGTTCCAGTGGGTCCCCTCCCCCAACCTTCTCTGAGCCTTCGGGGTCCATGTGACCTGGCCATTTAGCCCATGGTGTGCAAAAAAGTGCCGCTCAGAGGTAAAACAACCCAACCCGCCCAGTGCAACACACACACAGTTCACAAGGTCGAATGCAAACGACCGTCCTTGCAGCCGTCGCTATGAGGTCATTGCCTTGTGAGAAAATTCGACTCCAGGAAAAAAGAAATAAAAAGAGGTGACATTCCACTCTATAAAGCAGAAACATTCTTATCAGATAACCAAGTGCAGAGAGCGAAGCTCCACATCGCGGTTGATGGTCTGTCTCGGAGAAATCGAAATCGTCCAACGAGGGATAAATACGTACAAGCAGTGACAAACTCCGTTGGAGATGGGAGAGCGAAGTTCACAAGAAGTTGGAGAAGCAGCCAATGAGAACACAAACAAAGCGGTTTTAGCGTCATTAACGTTTCTAACTGTGTAGCGTCTTAAAATAAAAAACCTCATCAATAACGGACAAGGCCTCAGAGCAAAGTGGAGCGTGTGCAGTTACTACACACGCTCCAGTTTGCTGTGAGGTCTTGTCCGTTATTGATGACGTTTTTTGTTTTAAGATGCCACAAGGTTTGTTTCCGTGTGGCCGCATCCGTAGAGTTGAAGATTCAACTAACGTTTAGCGTCCACGCGTAGCATTATCTGGTGTTCAGAGATAAACATTGTTTCAACTTAGATCACACCTGAGCTGTGGGTGATGACATATGGCCTCCCAAGGGGCGAGTATCTCTCGCTCTCTATCAGGGAATGTCGAATCTTTTCTGTCGAAGAGGGGTTGACGAAGGGGGCAACAGGAGAGGCAACGTTACTTTCAATTGTTTAACAATTGATTACACTTTGGACTCTTCTTCAGAATCCATTGGTCTCATCCTGCTCGATAAACAAACATCGGTGATGACACTTCAGTAAAAAAAATGTCGTTCCTTGGACAGTGTTTGTTCCTCCCCCCCATAATCCAGAGATGGTTGGGTTTTTTTTTGGTCGTTTTGTTACTAACCGGGTATTCGAAAAACACCTCGAAATTAAATCCGACTGTTTTATGCCACCTGACATCGAAATCGAAACTGAAAAAATGCTCAGCACTTCGTTAGGAAGAGAGTTGGGTTGGGTTGTTTTACCTCTGAGCGGCACTTTTTTGCACACCATGGGCTAAATGGCCAGGTCACATGGACCCCGAAGGCTCAGAGAAGGTTGGGGGAGGGAACCCACTGGAACAGCTGTTGGGAGACAGATGGTAGCCTCCCGTCAAGGCCATCCAGCGTGTTTTTTAACGTTGGGTTGTTTTACCTCTGAGCGGCACTTTTTTGCACACCATGGGCTAAATGGCCAGCTCAAATGAACCCCGAAGGCTCAGAGAAGGTTGGGTGAGGGGACCCACTGGAACAGCTGTTGGGAGACAGATGGTAACCTCCCGTCAAGGCCATCCAGCGTGTTCTTTAACGTACACAGGGTATGGTTCTCCCGCACACGGGGCCACGGCTTAACGTCCCATCTGACGGACGGCGGCCTTTCCAAGCCCATCGGTGTCCCTTACTTACCGTGGGCAGGGCGGGGAATTTTGCGGAGATAAATCTCAACGCTGACCCAGCTGGGACTCGAACCTGGGAACTATAGATTACGAGCCTGGCGCGCTACCGACTGAGCCACCCCCGCCCCTCATTAGGAAGAGAATCATACATATATGTCAAGTCCGATTTGGAGCTCGCTAACTTTTTAAATGAACTTTTTTTAGGATGATAAATTGAAGATCTCAATCAAATTTATATGAGTCTTAAATTTCAACAATATTAGTGAAAATGTGTAGTTAACGAAACCTTTAATGAAGCTTTGTCAACTATCAGAATTTACCTTAAAGGTTAATTGTAATTAAGGTGACGAGTAAAAACCGACACATTTGCCTGAACGTCGGTTTTGCGTTCTTTGATTTGGTTGTTTTACCTCTGAGTGGCACTTTTTTTGCACACAATGGGCTAAATGGCCAGGTTACAAGGACCCCGAAGGCTCAGAGAAGGTTGGGGACCCACTGGAACGCTGTTGGGAGACAGATGATATCCTCCCGTCAAGGCCATCCAGCGTGTTCTTTAACGTGCACAGGGTATGGCTCTCCCATATACGGAGCCACGGCTTAACGTCCCATCCGACGGACGGCGGCCTTTCCAAGCCCATCGGTGTCCCCTACTGACCGTGGGCAGGGAGGGGAACTTTGCAGAGATATACCTCAATGCTGACCCAGCTGGGACTCGAACCTGGGAAATGCAGATTACGAGCCTGGCGCGCTACCGACTGAGCCACCCCCGCCCCAGAAGAAGTGATGCTTAGAGGTAAAAAACCGAACTGTTAAAAAGATACCACGAGGACAGAAAGCGAACCTCTCTTCGTCCAGAAATATTAAAGATGATGTTCTTTAGATGAACCACCCTTTTCTTAAGGGATTACTCGGGGTCAGGGGTAGTCAGTCAGCAGACAGTTGGGCGGAATCGGAGAGTTGTAATGTGCAAGCTAAGGCGCCAAATGTGATGATCGATTGTATCATAATCAGCATGACAAAGCAATGCGTTGTTCCGCTTGATGTTTACTGCATCGTATCGTTATCGCTCAGATTTCTCCCGGGAAATGCAACGCGTAACATCGCTCGGAATATTTGCAGTGAATGGCGCCAGTTCGCATTAAACGTAAAACTACATACACCCTTTCACTTGTATCATACTTCCGGTGAACGCCAACGCCTTGAATGGAGACTTCCGCTCACCTTGTCTTATGATGAAAAGACACTTATTTGCTCCCAGACGAGAAAGATTTGGGACGCGTTTTTAAAGTCTGTCTTCGTGACAAAGTTTTTTTTTGCCATTTCGGAGAAGCATTAAGTTGGATTGTTTCATTGGTTTTGTTTTCATTTCAGTTTATTGGATTCTACAGTCACTCAAAAAAGTATCCGAACCCGTGACACGAAGGTTGCCAGATCACTAATTTCTGAAAAAAAAACATCGTTGCCAGATATTTTTTCTGAATTCTGTAATCAACCCTAGTGTTCGGATACTTTTTTGAGCGACTGTAGGTGATCATATTATTTTGATACTAGATCGTGTGGGCTCACTCACGGAAATATTGAGCGTGTGCAGTTACCGTTCACAGCAAACTGGAGCGGTTGCGGTTAATGTTCACAGCACATTGGATCGTGTGAGCTCACAAAAACCTGGATCGTGTTGGCTCACTCACGGAAATATTGAGCGTGTGCAGTTACCGTTCACAGCAAACTGGAGCGGTTGCGGTGAATGTTCACAGCACATTGGATCGTGTGAGCTCACAAAGACCTGGATCGTGTGGGCCCACTCAGAGACATATTGAGCGTGTGCAGTTACCGTTCACAGCAAACTGGAGCGGTTGCGGTTAATGTTCACAGCACATTGGATCGTGTGAGCTCACAAAAACCTGGATCGTGTTGGCTCACTCACGGAAATATTGAGCGTGTGCAGTTACCGTTCACAGCAAACTGGAGCGGTTGCGGTGAATGTTCACAGCACATTGGATCGTGTGAGCTCACAAAGACCTGGATCGTGTGGGCCCACTCAGAGACATATTGAGCGTGTGCAGTTACCGTTCACAGCAAACTGGAGCGTGCGCAGTTACTGCACACGCTCCAGTTTGCTGTGAACGGTAACTGGAGCGTGTACAGTTGCTCTACACGCTCCAGATATTTTTTCTGAATTCTGTAATCAACCATAGCGTTCGGATACTTTTTTTGAGCGACTGTACTAACGGTGTATGCAGTTTGGACTCACTTGTATGTTTCATTTATAATTTTTTTTCAGAGGCGAAGTCGAAAAGTTATTTTTGTCCTCTTATTTAAAAAACAGTTTAATGAAAACATTTTAATATTTATATTAGTTTAATTATTATTTCTTTCGAGATATAAAAGTTTAAATAATTACAACAAAAAATAAATTGCAACCAAGAATTTTTTTCCTATTCCCCAATCACAAAAAATAGTGTCCTCAAATTTTTTAGCTCCTCGATTTGTCGCAACTCCAGCCTGTAATGGAGACTGATACATCATACCGATCATTTTTTTTCCACCCATGAAATGAAAGTATATGTCAACACATCACCTGCCAGTTTTTTTTTGGAACGGGCGTAGTGGAGCTAGTATATGTCTCTGCATCGTCCTTGCTAGTTTCTTTTGCAGGGGGGTAGTGATGCTAGTACTCGTCTCGACATCGTTCTTTCTAGTGTCTTTTACCGGGCTTATTGGAGCTAGTACACGTCTCTACCTTGTTCTTGCTAATTTTTTTGGAAAGGACGTAATGGAGTGGGGCGGGGGTGGCTCAGTCGGTAGCGCGCCAGGCTCGTAATCTGTACTTCCCAGGTTCGAGTCCCAGCTGGGTCAACGTTGAGATTTATCTCCGCAAAACTCCTCGCCCTGCCCACGGTCAGTAGGGGATGGACTTGGAAAGGCAGCCGTCCGTCGGATGGGACGTTAAGCCGTGGCCCCGTGTGCGGGAGAGCCATACCCTGTGCACGTTAAAGAACACGCTGGATGGCCTTGACGGGAGGTTACCATCTGTCTCCCAACAGCTGTTCCAGTGGGTCCCCAACCTTCTCTGAGCCTTCGGGGTCCATGTGACCTGGCCATTTAGCCCATGGTGTGCAAAAAAGTGCCGCTCAGAGGTAAAACAACCCAAAACAACGTAATGGAGCTAATATTGGTCTCCTTGCTAGTTTCTTTGCAAGGATTAGTGAAGTTAGTACTCATCTCGACAACGTTTCTTGCGGGTATTTCTGCAGGGCTTAATAGACACATCTCTACATCATTCTTACTATTTTTTTTTTCCAAGGCTGTAGTGGAGCTAGTTTATTTGCAGGGAGTTAGTGAAATTAGTACATGTCTCGCCATCGCTCTTGTTAGTGTCTTTTGCAGGGCTTAGTGGAGCTAATACACGTCTCTATATCATAACTGCAAGTTTTCTGGGGTTTTTTTCACAGTTTTAGGGGGGTGTATCCAACCCAAATCATTTGAATCATCTTTTTCAAATAAAGAGAAACCTGGTTGCTTTCAGACCCTGTCCTGATTCCCAAATGAGGCAAACGAGCAGAAAAGAGAATTCGTGTCAAGGTTCAGTAGTGAACTCACGCTGAACACGGTATGCAGGTGAAGTGACTGATTTGGTCTAATTAATTACACAACACTATTTAATACGTGCATGACAGATTTGTAAAACGTGCCATGAATTGGTTTAAAACCATTTGTGTGCATAATGGTTGTTGTTAATCAACATGTAAAATATATATTGTACAGTAGAAGCTCACCGATTACGGGTTAGTAGTTCCTTCATTTGAAATGGTCGAAAATATTTTAAACCATTCCTCACCAATCGATGTACAGGATCACAATCATACGCGGTTTCCCTTACCGTCGGCCTCGGGACCGACCGCGATTCGCTTCCGCACCGAGAAATAAGTCCTGGTAATCGCACTATTTGTGCAGTAAAAAATTAAGATGCATATAATTTTGAGGTCACGTGATCGGTAGGTTGGTTGGTGGTTTTATCTCTGTGGGGTCACTTTTTTTTTTGCACAAAATATGCTAAATAACCAGTTCACAAGGATCCCAAGGTTCGGAGAAGGGAAATCACTGGACAGCTGTTACGATAAGATGGTAGCCTTCCGTCAGGGTCATCCAGCATGTTCTTTAAAGTGCATAGGGCATGGCTCTCCTCTACATGTAGCCACGTCTTAACGTCGCAGGTACGGGAATGGCTCAGTCGGTAGCGCGCGAGGCTCGTAATCTGCAGTTTCCAGGTTCGAGTCCTAGCTGGGTCAGCGTTAAGATTCATCTCCGCAAAACACCCTGCCCACGGTCAGTAGGGGACACCGATGGGCTTGGAAAGTCAGTCGTCCGTCGG
This sequence comes from Ryuthela nishihirai, assembly GCA_038380435.1. Classification (NCBI taxonomy): domain Eukaryota; kingdom Metazoa; phylum Arthropoda; class Arachnida; order Araneae; family Heptathelidae; genus Ryuthela; species Ryuthela nishihirai. Next base: position 71,794,857 of record JAWZYU010000001.1, read on the forward strand.
ATGGGACGTTAATCCGTGGCCCCGTGTGCGGGAAAGCCATACCTTGTGCACGTTAAAGAACACGCTGGATGGCCTTGACGGGAGGCTATCATCTGTCTCCCAACAGCTGTTCCAGTGGGTCTCCTCCCACAACCGTCTCAGAGCCTTCGGGGTCCTTGTGTCCTGGCCATTTAGCCTATGGTGTGCAAAAAAGTGCCGCTCAGAGGTAAAACAATCCAACGTTAAAGAACACGCTGGATGGCCTTGACGAGAGGCTACCATCTGTCTCCCAACAGCTGTTCTAGTGGGTCCCCTCCTCCAACCTTCTCTGAGCCTTCGGGGTCTATGTGACCTGGTCATTTAGCCCGTGGTGTGCAAAAAAGTGCCGCACAGAGGTAAAACAACCCAACGTTAAAGAACACGCTGGATGGCCTTGACGGGAGGCTACCATCTGTCTCCCAACAGCTGTTCCAGTGGGTCGCCTCACCCAACCTTCTCTCATCCTTCGGGGTCCTTGTGTCCTGGCCATTTAGCCCATGGTGTGCAAGAAAAGTGCCGCTCATAGGCAAAACAATCCAAACTTAACGCCACATTCGATGGACTGTGATCCTCCCAAGCCCCACTTTTTCTCACTTAAAGGCAAAGAAGGAGTAAACGGAGATAAATCTCAACGCTGGCGCAATTGGGCTCGAATCTGTTAACTTCAGATTACGATCTCGACACGCTACAGATTGAGCAATCCCAGTCCCTTACTGTACATGAAAGAAATCTTACTATGCTATTCTTTCATTTCTTTATCCATGCATCAAGGAACGCAGCCGCGCCGGGAAGAAATAGAAGAACGGAGGCCTAGAGATTGGATTTCTATTTGCAGTATAACATTTTCCCCCTCCATTTTGGAGGTCTTTAAAAACTTTTTGAAAAATGTGGTAAAAAATAGCACAAATTTTATAATTTTTGGCCTCCATTACTTTTACTAGATTTTTCAAATAGGAGTGGGAGCATGGCCCCCCTCTAAATCCGACCCTGCTTGTATTTTCATATATTCCGTGGACGTGAATTTCCATTTCGATTTTTTCCCCAAGGTACTATATTTGCTAATCGAAGCTAAGACGTTTGCAGCTTTTCGAGGAACTTAAAGCCTGCGATGGGCAAGGGTTTTTCAAAAGAGTTGTTCAGTGTACAGTCGCTCAAAAAAATATCCGAACACTATGATTGATTGCAGAATTGAGGAAAAATATCTGGAGCGTGTACAGCAACTGTACACGCTCCAGTTACCGTTCACAGCAAACTGGAGCGTGTGCAGTTACTGCACACTCTCCAGTTTGCTGTGAACAGTAACTGCACACGCTCAATATTTCTGTGAGTGGGCCCACACGATCTAGTATCAAAATAATATGACCACCTACAGTCGCTCAAAAAAAATATCCGAACACTATGGTTGATTACAGAATTCAAAAAAAAATATCTGGCAACTTTTTTTTTAGAAAATAGTGATCTGGCAACCTTCGTGTCACGTGATTACAGAACTCAGGAAAAATGTCTGGAGCATGTACAGCAACTGTACACGCTCCAGTTACCGTTTACAGCAAAGTGGAGCGTGTGCAGTTACTGCACACGCTCCAGTTTGCTGTAAACGGTAACTGCACACGCTCAATATTTGTGTGAGTGGGCCCACACGATCCAGGTTTTTGTGAGCTCACACGATCCAATGTGCTGTGAAGATTAACCGCAACCGCTCCAGTTTGCTGTGAACGGTAATTGCACACGCTCCATATTCATTGCATTATATATTCATACGCATTATACATATTAAAAAAGTATCCGAACACTATGGTTGATTACAGAATTCAGAAAAAATATCTGGAGCGTGTACAGCAACTGTACACGCTCAATATTTCTGTGAGTGGGCCCACACGATCCAGGTTTTTGTGAGCTCACACGATCCAATGTGCTGTGAACATTAACCGCAACCGCTCCAGTTTGCTGTGAACGGTAACTGCACACGCTCAATATTTCTGTGAGTGGGCCCACACGATCCAGGTTTTTGTGAGCTCACACGATCCAATGTGCTGTGAAGATTAACCGCAACCGCTCCAGTTTGCTGTGAACGGTAATTGCACACGCTCCATATTCATTGCATTATATATTCATACGCATTATACATATTAAAAAAGTATCCGAACACTATGGTTGATTACAGAATTCAGAAAAAATATCTGGAGCGTGTACAGCAACTGTACACGCTCAATATTTCTGTGAGTGGGCCCACACGATCCAGGTTTTTGTGAGCTCACACGATCCAATGTGCTGTGAACATTAACCGCAACCGCTCCAGTTTCCTGTGAACGGTAATTGCACACGCTCCATATTCATTGCATTATATATTCATACGCATAATATATATTAAAAAATATCCGAACACTACGGTTGATTACAGAATTCAGAAAAAATATTTGGTAACGATTTTTTTTTTAGAAATTAGTGATCTGGCAACCTCCGTGTCACGTCTCCGTGTGAACAGGATACAAGGACCTCGAGAAATCAGAGATCAGCGAAGGGGTCTCCGTCTCCGTGTCACGTGACACGAAGGTTACCAGATCACTAATTTCTAAAAAAAATAGTTGCCAGATATTTTTTCTGAATTTTGTAATCAACTATAGTGTTCGCATATTTTTTTTGAGCGACTGTGTCTCCCTTCTCTATTCAATTCTGACCCTTGGGGGTTTGGATTGGATTGGATTGTTTCACCTCTGAGCGGCACTTTTTTGCACACCGTGGGCTAAATGCCGTGGCCGTTGCACACAAGGACCGCGAAGGCTCAGAGAAGGTTGGGGGAGGGGACCCACTGGAACAGCTGTTGGGAGACAGATGGTAGCCTCCCGTCAAGGCCATCCAGCGTGTTCTTTAACGTGCACAGGCTATGGGCTCTCCTACACACGGGGCCACGGTTTAACGTCCCATTAGACGGACGGCGGCCTTTCCAAACCCATCGGTGTCCCCTACTGACCGTGGGCAGGGCGGGGAAATTTTGCGGAGATAAATCTCAACGCTGACCCATCTGGGACTCGAACCTGGTAACTACAGATTACGAGCCTGGCGCGCTACCGACTGAGCCACCCCCGCCCCACCCTTGGGGGACTTTGTGATTTAGACATGTATGTTGTCTATTGTATGCGCAAAAGAGCTGCTCAGAGATAAGTAAAAGTACTTGAATGCGAATATCGAATTTATGCACTTGCTCTACAGAAAGCTGAACAAACTGATCTTGCAGCGAAGGCAAGAAAGCTAACTTTCTTGCTTCGCTGCAAGATCAGTTACGTGCACAAGGCATGGCAGAAAGCCATGCCTTGTGCACGTTGAAGAACACTCTGGTTGGCGTTAATGGGTTGGGTTGGGTTGTTTTACCTCTGAGCGGCACTTTTTTTGCACACAATGGGCTAAATGGCCAGGTCACATGGACCCCGAAGGCTCAGAGAAGGTTGGGGAAGGGGACCCACTGGAACAGCTGTTGGGAGACAGATGGTAGCCTCCCGTCAAGGCCATCCAGCGTGTTCTTTAACGTGCACAGGGTATGGCTCTCCCACACACGGCGCCACGGCTTAACGTCCCACCCTACGGACGGCGGCCTTCCCAAGCCCATCGGTGTCCCCTATTGACAGTGGGCAGGGCGTGGAGTTTTGTGGAGATAAATCTCAACGCTGAATCAGCTGGGACTCGAATCTGGGAACTACAGATTACGAGCCTGGCGCGCTACCGACTGAGCCACCCCCGCCCTAGGCGTTGGTGGGAGGCTACCATCCGTCTCCTAATAGCTGTCTAGTGGGCCCCCTTCGCTGATCTCTGATCTCTCGGAGCCCTTGTGTCCTGTTCATTTAGCCCATTTTGTGCAAAAAATGTGCTGCTCATAGGTAAAACAGACTAACCCAACTCGTACATATTTATTATATCTACTTATCTAATGGAAATATTTACCCTGTTTCAGTTTACATTGGGGCGGGGGTGGCTCAGTCGGTAGCGCGCCAGGCTCGTAATCTGTAGTTCCCAGGTTCGAGTCCCAGCTGGGTAAGTGTTGAGATTTATCTCCGCAAAATTCCCCGCCCTGCCCACGGGCAGTAGGGGACACCGATGGGCTTGGAAAGGCCGCCATCCGTCGGATGAGACGTTAAGCCGTGGCCCGTGTACGGGAGAGCCATACCCTGTGCACGTTAAAGAACACGCTGGATGGCCTTGACGGGAGGCTACCATCTGTCTCCCAACAGCTGTTCCAGTGGGTCCCCTCCCCCAACCTTCTCTGAGCCTTCGGGGTCCATGTGACCTGTCCATTTAGCCCATTGTGTGCAAAAAATTGCCGCTCAGAGGTAAAACAACCCAACTCAGTTTCCATTAACACCTGCTCTGTCCACTTTCAATAGAACAAATGCCTGCTTTATTTAAAACTGAACCCAGCAGCTTTGAACGATCAAAAAAGTTCATTTGTCCGATGAAACTGAATCAATTCAAGTGCTTTCCCGAACCAACCATTTCCATCTAGGATGCACACGTGGAACAACGTGGCTCCTCCGCATCCATTTTTGGATGCGAAATCGTATCATTTTGCTGACCCTCATTTGACCTTTCGATGCACTTGCTTGAAATGAATCAGAATTCAAAACAAGACTTGTCCTCCATAACTAGAATGGGATAGCCTTTTGACCTTTTCTATTACCATGCATTGCTTTTAATAATACTTAGTAATACTTGAGGGTGCTGAAGGACCGTTTGTTGCATCGTTATCACAATAAATGTATCCTCCTGACCTAAAAATCCGACCTCACATTCAGTTTAATACCACTTGATTTTCAGGTGCATTTGAATAAGAAAATGATTAATCCGAATCCATTGAATTGATGTTTGTTCCTCTTAACGTGCCACATATTCCTTCTGTCTGTAACCACTTCATTCGGGAGTTGTTTCAGCTAGGATTGTTTTGCCTCCGGGGAGGGGGTGGCTCAGTCGGTAGCGCGCCAGGCTCGTAATCCGTATTTCCCAGATTCGAGTCCAGCTGAGTCAGCGTTGAGATTTATCTCCGCAAAAGTCCCCGCCCTGCCCATGGTCAGTAGGGGACATCGATGGGCTTGGAAAGACCGCCGTCTGTCAGATGTGACGTTAAGCCGTGGCCCCGTGTGTGGGAGAGCCGTACCCTGTGCACGTTAAAGAACACGCTCGATGGTCTTGACGGGAGGCTACCATCTGTCTCCCAACAGCTGTTCCAGTGGGTCCCCTCCCCCAACGTTCTCTGAGCCTTCGGGGTCCTTATGACCTAGCCATTTAGCCCATGGTGTGCAAAAAAGTGCCGCTCAGAGGTAAAACAACCCAACCTTTACTGACAATCTTTACTGAAATGTAGCCCCAAGGGGGCATGTGATAGATACGGTCTTGGTCCCAAACGGTTCCTCTAGATACGGTCTTGGTCCCAAACCCCCTCTAGATACGGTCTTGGTCCCAAACCGTTCCTGTTCGGAATTCGAATTAAAAATATAAATATACAGATATTTTGATGGCCGAAGAACGTCTGATGCACATGATATTCCTCACCCTGTTGTGCTACTTGAAACTGATAGCAAAGAATCTCGGATATCATTATATTTTGCTTCATAAATAAGTCTGCTGCATGTCTTCAGGCGTCATAAGTAAGACAAAATCCGATGCAAGACTTGTTCCAACAGCTCAGTCATCCGAAAAGCATCAAAAGTCATCCCTCAGCCAACAGAAACAAACGATACATTTCCCAGCGAAATTTCCCTCAACTTCCTGTAATGTTTCGTATTTTTTTATCCCCTCCGCCGTCCCCCTATCGCTCAGGCCTCTTCCTCCCCACCGAGCCGCTGCTACTTGTGGGTGTGGATCCAATGATATTCGACGCACGTGTCGCTTATATGTCGCAAGGCAATGTTTCATGCAACCCACGTGAAGGGCGGGAAGCAATCCCGAAGACTACCGCATATTTTTCCGTATCTGCGCGTACATAAATTCACAAATGTGTTCAATGGAATCTATGATCTCTTGGCTTTGTTTTCAAATGTTTAAAACAGTTTGTTTTGTTTTTGTGTTTTCATTTTTTTCTTTTGAGTGGCGGAACACTTCGTAATGCGATAAAAATTTGGCAGAACACTCATAAACAAATGCATGTGTCTTTATATGTTATTTTCTACATTGTACAAAAAATGCAGCGAGTGGTTAGTGTGCTTGGGTACTGATTAAAAGGACTTGGGTTCGATACCCGAGTAAGTCATGGTTATTTTTCTGCTGAGGTCTCACCTTCCGCACTGACACTTTACGATGGCGTATAAACTGACGTGATACGAAGGTTGCGAGATCACTAATTTCTAAAAAAATCATTGCCAGATATTTTTTCTGAATTTTGTAATCAATCATAGTGTTCGGATACTTTTTTGAGCGACTGTAGGTGGTCATATTATTTTGATACTAGATCGTGTGGGCTCACTCACAGAAATATTGAGCTTGTGCAGTTACCGTTCACAGCAAACTGGAGCGTGTACAGTTGCTGTACACGCTCCAGATATTTTTTCTGAATTCTGTAATCACGTGACACGAAGGGTGCCAGATCACTAATTTCTAAAAAAATCGTTGCCACATATTTTTTCTGAATTCTGTAATCAACCATAGTGCTCGGATATTATTTAATATATATAATGCGTATGAATATATAATGCAATGAATATGGAGCGTGTACAGTTACCGTTCACAGCAAACTGGAACGGTTGCGGTTAATGTTCACAGCACATTGGATCGTGTGAGGCTCACAAAGACCTGGATCGTGTGGGCTCATCACGGAAATATTGAGCGTGTGCAGTTACCGTTCACAGCAAACTGGAGCGGTTGCGGTTAATGTTCACAGCACATTGGATCGTGTGAGCTCACAAAAACCTGGATCGTGTGGGCCCACTCACAGAAATATTGAGCGTGTGCAGTTACCGTTCACAGAAAACTGGAGCGATTGCGGTTAATGTTCACAGCACATTGGATCGTGTGAGCTCACAAAAACCTGGATCGTGTGGGCCCACTCACAGAAATATTGAGCGTGTGTAGTTACCGTTCACAGCAAACTGGAGCGATTGCGGTTAATGTTCACAGCACATTGGATCGTGTGAGCTCACAAAAACCTGGATCGTGTGGGCCCACTCACAGAAATATTGAGCGTGTGCGGTTACCGTTCACAGCAAACTGGAGCGGTTGCGATTAATGTTCACAGCACATTGGATCGGGTGAGCTCACAAAAACCTGGATCGTGTGGGCCCACTCACAGAAACATTGAGCGTGTGCAGTTACCGTTCACAGCAAACTGGAGCGTGTGCAGTAACTACACACGCTCCAGTTTGCTGTGAACGGTAACTGGAGCGTGTACAGTTGCTGTACACGCTCCAGATATTTTTTCTGAATTCTGTAATCAACCATAGTGTTCGGATATTTTTTTTGAGCGACTGTATTTATAAAAAAAAGAATAATTTTTCATTTATCTCTTAAAATTAAAAAGCTGCTTTTTACCACACCCCTGGGGTTAAGATGGCAAATTATTGCTGCTATTGTAAACCTCTCGGCATTCACACTCGACCAACAAAATTTCAAATTTCTACCAGAAACCGATCATTTGCAATATGCTTTGAAATTTTGCATTTTCAAAATCTTTCCACTGTTAGAGGACGCTATGAAAGTTATGGGGAGATTCGAAAAATACGATTCGTAAAATTTCAACAAATCCATCCCAAAAAGATCGTGTTAAATAGTCTCTAAAAAAAAGTTGAATGTCTACAGACATAAAAACGATAAAATGTTACAACAAAACATTAGCTCGGTAATGACTCACGGGGTTTCTATTAAAAGTTCATATTTTCATATATAATTATCTATAGTATTTAAAATTTATTATTTTCACAAAATGTTATTCTTCTTTCCTGAATATTTACAGACGCTTTGCAGGTCATTTTGTTTCAAATAACCTTTTATATTTTTCGTGGCCGATTTCCCGTTGCCGAGTGGTTAGCACGCTTGGCTACTGATCTAAGGGACCCGGGTTCGAGCCCCGGATTAGGCATGGATGTGCGTGTCGTTTTTCTGCTGAGGTCCTGCCATCCTCTCAGACCTTCTATTGTGGCATTATAAACTGACAGGCTCCTGTCAGACCTCTGTGGCAAGCAGCTGCTTGAGGGGGTATTTATTTATTTTTATTATTAATATAAAGGTAAAGATTACTGTTATCAAAATAAGGCCATTTTCTCTGCACAATAATGTGAAAAGCCAGGTCACAAGGGGGACGGGGGTGGCTCAGTCGGTAGCGCGCCAGGCTCGTAATCTGTAGTTCCCAGGTTCGAGTCCCAGCTGGGTCAGCGTTGAGATTTATCTCCGCATAACTCCCCGCCCTGCCCACGGTCAGTAAGAGACACCGATGGGCTTGGAAAGGCCGCCGTCCGTCGGATGGACGTTGAGCTGTGGCCCCGTGTGCGGGAGAGCCATACCCTGTGCACGTTAAAGAACACGCTGGATGGCCTTGACGGGAGACTACCATCTGTCTCCCAACAGCTGTTCCAGTGGATCCCCTCCCCCAACCTTCTCTGAGCCTTCGGGGTCCACGTGACCTGGTCATTTAGCCCATGGTGTGCAAAAAAAGTGCCGCTCAGAGGTAAAACAACCCAACCCAGGTCACAAGAATCCCAAAAATATGGTACTATTGGTAAAAATTCTGACTTTTAAAATCATGATCTGCTCTTAGCTTCGCAATTTTCATATGCACTACTTTAAGTTTACCAGTATTCAACATCAGCTTAAATCCTGAATTTGGAAATATTTTTGCACACTTTCATCCCCTAAGTTTGCAAATATTCGCCCAACTTTCATTCCCTGAGTTTGCAAATATTCACCCAGCTTTCATCCCCTGCGCTTCTTAATATTCACATGATTTTCATCTTCCGAGTGTGCTATCCTGAATTCTGAATTTGACAGGATCTACGCGATTTCCATCATCTGAGTTTTGCCAGTATTCACATGACGCCCGCTAGCCCCCCCCCCCCCACCTTAAGACAGCTCATATTCACGTGACATCCCATTTTGTTGCGCCACACAATTGCTCCATCCTGATGGAGGACGAGGTCACAGGGGGGCTTTTCAAAGCTGAATTACAAATTCACAACCTCATCCATATCAACATAAAACACATTAATGGTTAACTCGAAATTTGTCAATTTTTTGCACCCCGTTAACTAGTTCATAGTATTAGTCGAGGACGCATTCAAATTGAAAATGTTGTGGCATAATTTATGAGAAACAAAATTTATATTTTAATAGAAAAAAAATGTGCTTCATCTAACAGTCGATTGCAATCACCCGAACTAAGAAAACTGTGAATTAAAAATATTAAACTGAGCTACCATTAAAAGTAAACACCAATAATTTAAAATTAATTAAAATGATTAAGCGAAAGGTCATCAAAGCAACTTCGGTTGTTTGTTGGGTTGTTTTACCTCTGAGCGGCACCTTTTTGCACACCATGGGCTAAATGGCCAGGTCACATGGATCCCGAAGGCTCAGAGAAGGTTAGGGGAGGGGACCCACTGGAACAGCTGTTGGGAGACAGATGGTAGCCTCCCGTCAAGGCCATCCAGCGTGTTCCTTAACGTGCACGGGTATGGCTCTCCCGCACACGGAGCCACGGCTTAACGTCCCATCCGACGGGCGGCGGCCTTTCCAAGCCCATCGGTGTCCCCTACTGACCGTGGGCAGGGTGGGGAATTTTGCGGAGATAAATCTCAACGCTGACCCAGCTGAGACTCGAACCTGGGAACTACAGATTACGAGCCTGGCGCGCTACCGACTGAGCCACCCCCGCCCCAGAAACTTCGGTGCTTTCCTTTATGCAAGTGAGAAAAACAACAACTTTACATTCTATAAAGCTTCTCTTTCTTCCCGCTACTTTAATGGATCGCCTAATTATTCAGAGCGAAGACGCGCTAACTTTTTTTCTCTTGTTGTCTCCCCTCTGTGGTGCCAAAGGATCTGCCATCCTTCACCTAAACGTGCCGACTAGGCCATAGTGTTACCCCACATACCAAACAAGGGACGCCGACAACACTTTACGAGCGCCCAGTCAATTCTGAATCAGCCGTGGACAATGACGACACTCCCACACAGAGCAGCCACATTCCCCACATCTCAGCCACGTGATAGCCGGCGTCGTGTATTTCATGTGTCACTTAGAGACTACTTCGCTTTATCCCATTTATCTCAGCGATAAGAAAAAATAAAGCACTTTACAAACGAGCGGCCGAGAAAGAGTCGACTCGAGTGTAGCTTTCGTCTTCACATCGGCTGTTTATTTCAACTATCTTTTGTCTTTACTTTTTTTTTCCCCGTGCCTTTTGTAGAGAAAAAGACCCCCCACGACGATCGAAGTCCGTGCTGGCACACTCCTGACGTTTGCTCGAGAACTTGCTGCTGCCGTTTTTTGCTCAGAGAATTATCAGGGAAGGAGCAAACAAGTTATTTGGGGCGGGGGTGGCTCAGTCGGTAGCGCGCCAGGCTCGTAATCTGTAGTTCCTAGGTTCGAGTCCCAGCTGGGTCAGCGTTGAGATTCATCTCCGCAAAATTCCCCGCCCTGCCCACGGTCAGTAGGGGACACCGATGGGCTTGGATAAGACCACCGTCCGTCGGATGGGACGTTAAGCCGTGGTTCCGTGTGCGAGAGAGCCATACCCTGTGCACGTTAAAGAACACGCTGGATGGCCTTGACGGGAGGCTACCATATGTCTCCCAACAGCTGTTCCAGTGGGTCCCCTCCCCCAACCTTCTCTGAGCCTTCGGGGTCCATATGACCTGGCCATTTAGCCCATGGTGTGCAAAAAAGTGCTGCTCAGAGGTAAAACAACCCAACGTTAAAGAACACGCTGAATGGCCTTCACGGGAGGCTACCATCTGTCTCCCAACAGCTGTTCCAGTGGGTCCCCTCCCCCAACCTTCTCTGAGCCTTCGGGGTCCATATGACCTGGCCATTTAGCCCATGGTGTGCAAAAAAGTGCCGCTCAGAGGTAAAACAACCCAACGTTAAAGAACACGCTAGATGGCCTTGACGGGAGGCTACCCATCTGTCTCTCAACAGCTGTTCCAGTGGGTCCCCTCCCCCAACCTTCTCTGAGCCTTCGGGGTCCATATGACCTGGCCATTTAGCCCATGGTGTGCAAAAAGTGCCACTCAGAGATAAAACAACCCAAACAAGTTATTTCAGAGGAAGGAGTGATATTTGCTAGACATACCTCGTATGAAGTTTCGAAGAACGCGCTTATAGCAGTCGGAGAATTATGTTTATCAGTTTTTAAAATATGTACTGTATATTAAAAAGTGTTGAGGGGAAAATCAAACCTCAGGGGACCATCCAACAGGAATGTAATTGGCGGGCCACAACGATCAGAAGGACCATAATTGATGAGTTATATGGGCCACACGCGACTAGCAGGACTATGATTGAGAAGTTAATGTGGCCATTGCGGCCAGAAGGAACCTGATTGGCGAGCTAAATGGGCCGCTTATGGCCAGAAGGAACCTAATTGACGAGCTAAGTGGGTCACTTAAGATTTAAAAGATACATAGTTGAGGAACAAAGCGGGCCACGTGCAGATAACAGAACATAACTGAGAAGCTAAGCTGGCTATTGCTGTCAGAAGGAACCTAATTGACCATCTAAATGGACCACTGTGAGTAGTAGAAACTTTATTGATGAGCAAAGTGGGCACATGACCAGAAGAAACGTATAAGCGACAAGCTAAGGGAGCCACTGCGACGAGCAGAAACCTAATTGACGAACTAAGTGGGCCACATTGGCTTATTAAAGAGCTAAGCTACCTACTGCTGTTAAAAGGAACCTAACTGATCGTATAAGTAGGCTCTTTGCAAGCAACCAACGGGCACCTAATTGTCGAGCTAAGTGGGTTGGGTTGAGTTGTTTTACCTCTGAGCGGCACTTTTTTGCACACCATGGGCTAAATGGCCAGGTCACATGGACCCCGAAGGCTCAGAGAAGGTTGGGGGGAGGGGACCCACTGGAACAGCTGTTGGGAGACAGATGGTAGCCTCCCGTCAAGGTCATCCAGCGTGTTCTTTAACGTGCACAGAGTATGGCTCTCCCGCACACGGCGCCACGGCTTAACGTTCCATCCGACGGACGGCGGCCTTTCCAAGCCCATCGGTGTTCCCTACTGACCCTGGGTAGGGCGGGGAACTTTGCGGAGATAAATCTCAACGCTGACCCAGCTGGGACTCGAACCTGGGAACTACAGATTACGAGCCTGGCGCGCTACCGACTGAGCCACCCCCGCCCCAGCTAAGTGGGTCACATGTTGCTAGCAGAAACCTAATTCAAGACTCAATCACTGCAGCCAGAAAAACAATTGGTTGAGCTAAGCGTGTCACATGGGTCAGAAGAAATTTAATGGTTAAGGAAAAAGAACTTATGATTTACAACTGAGCAGAGTCCTCTTGTTTGATAGTTTGCATGTGATTACGACTACATTCAATTAACCTGAAAGTTGGTACACGTTTCAGTTTTTAAAATGACACAAATCTTTTTAGTTTTCAGGAAAGCTGTCGAATGTTTCTGAAGCAATCGGACATCTTACCAAACAAGATTTCATCCAAGTCGAAAAAAAAAAGATTTCCTTTTCTGAATCTGGCTACAATTACAAATAATAAACCTTCGTTAGAGCTATTTTCTTGGAAATTTAGCTATTTCTCCTACAACAAGGAGCAAGTGCAAGTTCCTTAGTCGTCAGGTTTAAATTTTAGCGTAATCTCATCAACTGTCGCTTTTTTTTTTGTCTCTTCAGACATTTCACTTCAGGAATCAAAGGACACTTCGCCTGGAAGTTATTGAAATAAATTTGTTTTTATTTAAACACCATTAAGAACTCCTAAGCCAGGTGGGGCGGGGGTGGCTCAGTCGGTAGCGCGCCAGGCTCGTAATCTGTAGTTCCCAGGTTCGAGTCCCAGCTGCGTCAGCGTTGAGACATCTCCGCATAACTCCCCGCCCTGCCCACTGTCAGTAAGAGACACCGATGGGCATGGAAAAGCTGCCGTCCGTCGGATGGGACGTTAAGCCGTGGCCCCCTGTGCGGGAGAGCCATACCCTGTGCACGTTAAAGAACACGCTGGATGGCCTTGATGGGAGGCTACCATCTGTCTCCCAACAGCTGTTCCAGTGGGTCCCCTCTCCCAACCTTCTCTGAGCCTTTGGGGTCCATGTGACCTGGCCATTTAGCCCATGGTGTGCAAAAAAGTGCTGCTCAGAGGTAAAACAACCCAACTCTAAGCCAGAGGTGGCCACACAGTCGATCGCGTAGCTGCCATTGCTGGTAATCAGCTTACACTAAAGTGAACGCACTGGTCACTGTGACTACTGTATCACAAGTCTTAGTGTTTGTGAGCGAATTTCCAGCTAGATTTAACGGATTTACCATGCTTGAGATCACTGGCTGCATTTTTTCTATCAATATATATATATGCGAAGCAGCCTTTTCCCAAATGAAAATAATTAAATCAAGGTACAGTCACTCAAAATAATATCTGAACACTATTGTTGATTGCAGAATTCAGGAAAAAAATCGTTGTCAGATATTTTTTCTGACTTCTGTAATCAACCATAGTGTTCGGATATTTTTTGAGCGACTATACTATGGCTGAACGCAAAAGGTTTTCTGTCTTAAAAGTCGATCGCAGAGTCCAAAAGTTTGGCCCTCCCTGTCCTAAGCTGTACGATATAAGATCTGTGTTAGTAGTGTTGTCCCATTCCGCCGTACCCCCACTAGTGCTTTCCCCCTATGACGTCACCGCCTGGACTTTGACCCCTATGTCACAACTGCCCACGTTGCCTTCTCAGATTAAACTTTGACACCTATGTCACAAATGTCATGGGATATGGCACCCGGTCGCGCTCCTTATTAATATTCATAATTCATAATTAATATTTCTGGTGGTTAATATTTCTGGCGCCATCTGGTGTCTATGTTAAGTATTATTTTTAGAAAAAAACCCGTTTTTAGCCATAACCCCTGGTTGACCTATATTTTAAACTCCCTTCTCGATTTTTCTTGATATTCCCTGGTTGACCCACCTATATTTTAAACCCCCTTCTCGAATAATCTCGATTTCCCCTGGTTGACCCACCTATATTTTAAAACCCCTTCTCGATTTTTCTTGATTTCAGACCCCCTGGTTGACCCATCTATATTTTAAGTTCCCCTTCTCGAATAGTCCCGATTTTTCTTGATTTCGGAACCCTTGGTTGACTTGTATTTTAAGCCCTCTCTCTAAAGGCCCCCTGGTCGACTTATATTTTAAGCCCCCTCTTCATAGACCCTCTGGTTGATCCATCGCATGGTGAATCAGTTTTTGCGCATTTAATCGGTGTCATCCAACGTCCATACTATTTTTAGTGCGTCTCCTGTATTTAAAAAAAATTGCTTCCAATGCCGTGATTTGAACCCGCTACCTCGGTGCCGGACGTTATCGCACTCTACTATAGCTTGTACTTGATGATGTGGCTTAGATGTGTGTCGAACGGGTATAACCGTATAAATTACGTATCTCTTTATTATAGCTTGAGTTTTATATTTCATGTATTAACCTAGTACGTTTTTACAACCTTCGTATTCTTTATAACTAGCTTTTCCTACGAATTTCTTATAATGAACCCTGATAGTCCTTTCACATTAATATACGTTTTTCTATAATCGCCGTATTTTAAGTCCGTTTCAGTAACACTTATTTCTTTTAACTCCATGACTGTTGGTTGTCGCATTTTTACTAGAAGAAGGACTATCCCGAAGTAACTGTTTTAAAAGACTGTCAAACAGAAAATGCCGATGGGTAAAAAATTAATTAAAGGAAATAATCTGATTTAAAAACTTATTCGTCATTATGTAAAAAGGGGTAATATGGTGACCTGTATGGGTGTCATAAATGTACCGCTTTAGAACAAGTGTTCAGCACCGGATCACATTTTGCTGACGGTTAACACGTTTTACAGGAGACGTACTAAAAATAGTACGGACGTTGGATGACACCGGCTAAATGTGCAAAAACTGATTTGCGATGGGTCAACCAGGGGGTCTTTAGAGAGAGAGAGCTTGAAATATAGGTCAACCAGGAAGTCTTTAGAGAGAAGACTTAAAATATAGGTGGGTCAACCAGGGGGTCTGAAATCAAGAAAAATCGAGATTACTCGAGAAAGGGGGCTTAAAATATAGGTGGGTAAACCAGGGGGTCTGAAATCGAAACTATTCAAAAAGGGGGCTTAAAATATAGGTGGGGAAATCAAGAAAAATCGAGACTATTCGAGAAGGGAGCATGGTCGGTTGCGACATTGGGGTCAAAGTTCAATCTGTGAAGGCAACGTGGGCAGTTGCGACATAGGGATCAATTTCCGGGCTCACTACCCTGGAAATTGATCCCTATGTCGGGATCATAGAGGTCAATTTCCGGATGATTGCGACATAGGGGTCAAAGTTCAATATGAGATGGCAACGTGGACAGTTACGAAATAGGAGTCAAAGTCCAACCGGTGACGTCATAGGGGGAAAGCACTAGTGGGGGTACGGTGGAATGCGACAACACTATTTCCGTTGCTTTCTGATTTGCTCTCTACTAGAAGAGAAAATTTGATTATCGGATTACGTTGAAATATGGCCAACAGGGTTGGGTTGTTTTACCTCTGAGCGGCACTTTTTTGCACACGAATGGGCTAAATGGCCAGGTCACAAGGACCCCGAAGTCTCAGAGAAGGTTGGGGGAGGGCACCCACTGGAAAGGCTGTTGGGAGACGATAGCCTCCAGTGAAGGCCATCCAAAATGATGAGAGAACCAAAAGCTATTTTTGAAAGACTCTCTCCTTTTTGAAGGACTTCCATATGAGTAGGGAGGTCTGCCTCTTTCGCCTTCCTCTGCCGACATCCATATGTATAGGGAGGTCTGCCTTTTTCCCCTTCCTCTGCCGACTTGCATATGTATAGGGAGGACTGCCTCTTTCTCCTTCCTCTGCCGACTTGCATATGTGTAGGGAGGACTGCCTCTTTCTCCTTCCTCTGCCGACTTGCATAGGTATAAGGAGGACTGCCTCTTTCTCCTTCCTCTGTCGACATCCATATGTATAGGGAGGTCTGCCTCTTTCCCCTTCGTCTGTCGACATCCATATGTATAGGGAGGACTGCCTCTTTCCCTTTCCTCTGCCGACATCCATATGTATAGGGAGGTCTGCCTCTTTCCCCTTGCTCTGCCGACTTGCATATGTTTAGGGAGGACTGCCTCTTTCTCCTTCCTCTGCCGATTTGCATATGTATAGGGAGGACTGCCTCTTTCTCCTTCCTCTGCCGACTTGCATATGTATAGGGAGGACTGCCTCTTTCTCCTTTCTCTGTCGACATCCATATGTATAGGAAGGTCTGCCTCTTTCCCCTTCCTCTGCCGACATCCATATGTATAGGGAGGTCTGCCTCTTTCCCTTTGCTCTGCCGACTTGCATATGTTTAGGGAGGACTGCCTCTTTCTCCTTCCTCTGCCGATTTGCATATGTATAGGGAGGACTGCCTCTTTCTCCTTCCTCTGCCGACTTGCATATGTATAGGGAGGACTGCCTCTTTCTCCTTTCTCTGTCGACATCCATATGTATAGGGAGGACTGCCTCTTTCCCCTTCCTCTGCCGACATCCATATGCATAGGGAGGTCTGCCTCTTTCCCCTTGCTCTCCCGACTTGCATATGTTTAGGGAGGACTGCCTCTTTCTCCTTCTTCTGCCGATTTGCATATGTATAGGGAGGACTGCCTCTTTCTCCTTCCTCTGCCGACTTGCATATGTATAGGGAGGTCTGCCTCTTTCCCCTTGCTCTGCCGACTTGCATATGTATAGGGAGGTCTGCCTCTTTCCCCTTGCTCTGCCGACTTGCATATGTTTAGGGAGGACTGCCTCTTTCTCCTTCCTCTGCCGATTTGCATATGTATAGGGAGGACTGCCTCTTTCTCCTTCCTCTGCCGACTTGCATATGTATAGGGAGGACTGCCTCTTTCTCCTTCCTCTGTCGACATCCATATGTATAGGGAGGTCTGCCTCTTTCCCCTTCGTCTGTTGACATCCATATGTATAGGGAGGACTGCCTCTTTCCCCTTCCTCTGCCGACATCCATATGTATAGAGAGGTCTGCCTCTTTCCCCTTGCTCTGCCGACTTGCATATGTTTAGGGAGGACTGCCTCTTTCTCCTTCCTCTGCCGATTTGCATATATATAGGGAGGACTGCCTCTTTCTCCTTCCTCTGCCGACTTGCATATGTATAGGGAGGACTGCCTCTTTCTCCCTCCTCTGTCGACATCCATATGTATAGGGAGGACTGCCTCTTTCTCCTTCCTCTGCCGACTTGCATATGTATAGGGAGGACTGCCTCTTTCTGCTTCCTCTGTCGACATCCATATGTATAGGGAGGACTGTCTCTTTCCCCTTCCTCTGCCGACTTGCATATGTATAGGGAGGACTGCCTCTTTCTCCTTCCTCTGCCGACATCCATATGTATAGTGAGGTCTGCCTCTTTTCCCTTCCTTTGTCGACAGCCATATGTATAGGGAGGTCTGTCTCTTTCCCCTTCCTCTGTCGACATCCATATGTATAGGGAGGACTGCCTCTTTCTCCTTCCTCTGCCGACTTGCATATATTTAGGGAGGACTGTCTCTTTCCCCTTCCTCTGTCGACATCCATATGTATAGGGAGGACTGCCTCTTTCTCCTTTCTCTGCCGACTTGCATATGTGTAGGGAGGACTGCCTCTTTCCCCTTCCTCTGTCGACTTCCATATGTATAGGGAGACCTGTCTCTTTCCCCTTCCTCTGTCGACATCCATATGTATAGGGAGGACTGCCTCTTTCTCCTCCCTCTGCCGACTTGCATATGTATACTGAGGACTGCCTCTTTCTCCTTCCTCTGTCGACATCCATATGTATAGGGAGGTCTACCACTTTCCCCTTCCTCTGCCGACTTGCATATGTATAGGGAGTCCTGTCTCTTTCCCCTTCCTCTGTCGACTTCCATATGTATAGGGAGGTCTGTCTCTTACCCCTTCCTCTGTTGACATCCATATGTATAGGGAGGTCTGTCTCTTTCCCCTTCCTCTGTTGACATCCATATGTATAGGGAGGACTGTCTCTTTCCCCTTCCTCTGTCGACATCCATATGTATAGGGAGGACTGCCTCTTTCTCCTTCCTCTGCCGCCTTGCATATGTATAGGGAGGTCTGCCACTTTCCCCTTCCTCTGCCGACTTGCATATGTATAGGGAGACCTGTCTCTTTCCCCTTCTTCTGTCGACTTCCATATGTATAGGGAGGTCTGTCTCTTTCCCCTTCCTCTGTTGACATCCATATGTATAGGGAGGACTGTCTCTTTCCCCTTCCTCTGTCGACATCCATATGTATAGGGAGGACTGCCTCTTTCTCCTTCCTCTGCCGACTTGCATATGTGTAGGGAGGACTGCCTCTTTCACTTTCCTCTGTCGACTTCCATATGTATAGGGAGACCTGTCTCTTTCTCCTTCCTCTGTCGACATCCATATGTATAGGGAGACCTGTCTCTTTCCCCTTCCTCTGTCGACATCCATATGTATAGGGAGGACTGCCTCTTTCTCCTTCCTCTGCCGACTTGCATATGTGTAGGGAGGACTGCCTCTTTCACTTTCCTCTGTCGACTTCCATATCTGTAGGGAGGTCTGCCTCTTTCCACTTCCTCTGTCGACAGCCATATGTATAGGGAGACCTGTCTCTTTCCCCTTCCTCTGTCGACATCCATATGTATAGGGAGGACTGCCTCTTTCTCCTTCCTCTGCCGACTTGCATATGTATAGGGAGGACTGCCTCTTTTTCCTTCCTCTGTCGACATCCATATGTATAGGGAGGTCTGCCTCTTTCCCCTTCGTCTGTCGACATCCATATGTATAGGGAGGACTGCCTCTTTCCCTTTCCTCTGCCGACATCCATATGTATAGGGAGGTCTGCCTCTTTCCCCTTGCTCTGCCGACTTGCATATGTTTAGGGAGGACTGCCTCTTTCTCCTTCCTCTGCCGATTTGCATATGTATAGGGAGGACTGCCTCTTTCTCCTTCCTCTGCCGACTTGCATATGTATATGGAGGACTGCCTCTTTCTCCTTTCTCTGTCGACATCCATATGTATAGGGAGGACTGCCTCTTTCCCCTTCCTCTGCCGACATCCATAATGCATAGGGAGGTCTGCCTCTTTCCCCTTGCTCTCCCGACTTGCATATGTTTAGGGAGGACTGCCTCTTTCTCCTTCTTCTGCCGATTTGCATATGTATAGGGAGGACTGCCTCTTTCCCCTTCCTCTGTCGACATCCATATGTATAGGGAGGACTGCCTCTTTCTCCTTCCTCTGCCGACTTGCATATGTTTAGGGAGGACTGTCTCTTTCCCCTTCCTCTGTCGACATCCATATGTATAGGGAGGACTGCCTCTTTCTCCTTCCTCTGCCGATTTGCATATGTATAGGGAGGACTGCCTCTTTCTCCTTCCTCTGCCGACTTGCATATGTATAGGGAGGACTGCCTCTTTCTCCTTCCTCTGTCGACATCCATATGTATAGGGAGGTCTGCCTCTTTCCCCTTCGTCTGTTGACATCCATATGTATAGGGAGGACTGCCTCTTTCCCCTTCCTCTGCCGACTTGCATATGTATAGTGAGGACTGCCTCTTTCTCCTTCCTCTGTCGACATCCATATGTATAGGGAGGTCTACCACTTTCCCCTTCCTCTGCCGACTTGCATATGTATAGGGAGACCTGTCTCTTTCCCCTTCCTCTGTCGACTTCCATATGTATAGGGAGGACTGCCTCTTTCTCCTTCCTCTGCCGACTTGCATATGTATAGGGAGGTCTGCCACTTTCCCCTTCCTCTGCCGACTTGCATATGTATAGGGAGACCAGTCTCTTTCCCCTTCTTCTGTCGACTTCCATATGTATAGGGAGGTCTGCCTCTTTCTCCTTCCTCTGTCGACAGCCATATGTATAGGGAGACCTGTCTCTTTCCCCTTCCTCTGTCGACATCCATATGTATAGGGAGGACTGCCTCTTTCTCCTTCCTCTGCCGACTTGCATATGTGTAGGGAGGACTGCCTCTTTCACTTTCCTCTGTCGACTTCCATACGTATAGGGAGACCTGTCTCTTTCTCCTTCCTCTGTCGACATCCATATGTATAGGGAGACCTGTCTCTTTCCCCTTCCTCTGTCGACATCCATATGTATATTGAGGTCTGTCTCTTTCCCCTTCCTCTGTCAACATCCATATGTATAGGGAGGACTGCCTCTTTCTCCTTCCTCTGCCGACTTGCATATGTTTAGGGAGGACTGCCTCTTTCACTTTCCTCTGTCGACTTCCATATGTATAGGGAGACCTGTCTCTTTCTCCTTCCTCTGTCGACATCCATATGTATAGGGAGACCTGTCTCTTTCCCCTTCCTCTGTCGACATCCATATGTATAGGGAGGTCTGTCTCTTTCCCCTTCCTCTGTCGACATCCATATGTATAGGGAGGACTGCCTCTTTCTCCTTCCTCTGCCGACTTGCATATGTTTAGGGAGGACTGTCTCTTTCCCCTTCCTCTGTCGACATCCATATGTATAGGGAGGACTGCCTCTTTCTCCTTTCTCTGCCGACTTGCATATGTGTAGGGAGGACTGCCTCTTTCCCCTTCCTCTGTCGACTTCCATATGTATAGGGAGACCTGTCTCTTTCCCCTTCCTCTGTCGACTTCCATATGTATAGGGAGGTCTACCACTTTCCCCTTCCTCTGCCGACTTGCATATGTATAGGGAGACCTGTCTCTTTCCCCTTCCTCTGTCGACTTCCATATGTATACGGAGGTCTGCCACTTTCCCCTTCCTCTGCCGACTTGCATATGTATAGGGAGACCTGTCTCTTTCCCCTTCTTCTGTCGACTTCCATATGTATAGGGAGGTCTGCCTCTTTCCCCTTCCTCTGTCGACAGCCATATGTATAGGGAGACCTGTCTCTTTCCCCTTCCTCTGTCGACATCCATATGTATAGGGAGGACTGCCCCTTTCTCCTTCCTCTGCCGACTTGCATATGTATAGGGAGGACTGCCTCTTTCTCCTTCCTCTGCCGACTTGCATATGTGTAGGGAGGACTGCCTCTTTCACTTTCCTCTGTCGACTTCCATATGTATAGGGAGACCTGTCTCTTTCCCCTTCCTCTGTCGACATCCATATGTATAGGGAGGACTGCCTCTTTCTCCTTCCTCTGCCGACTTGCATATGTGTAGGGAGGACTGCCTCTTTCACTTTCCTCTGTCGACTTCCATATGTGTAGGGAGGTCTGCCTCTTTCCCCTTCTTCTGTCGACAGCCATATGTATAGGGAGACCTGTCTCTTTCCCCTTCCTCTGTCGACATCCATATGTATAGGGAGGACTGCCTCTTTCTCCTTCCTCTGCCGACTTGCATCTGTATAGGGAGGACTGCCTCTTTCTCCTCCCTCTGTCGACATCCATATGTATAGGGAGGTCTGCCTCTTTCCCCTTCGTCTGTCGACATCCATATGTATAGGGAGGACTGCCTCTCTCCCTTTCCTCTGCCGACATCCATATGTATAGGGAGGTCTGCCTCTTTCCCCTTGCTCTGCCGACTTGCATATGTTTAGGGAGGACTGTCTCTTTCTCCTTCCTCTGCCGATTTGCATATGTATAGGGAGGACTGCCTCTTTCTCCTTCCTCTGCCGACTTGCATATGTATAGGGAGGACTGCCTCTTTCTCCTTTCTATGTCGACATCCATATGTATAGGGAGGACTGCCTCTTTCCCCTTCCTCTGCCGACATCCATATGCATAGGGAGGTCTGCCTCTTTCCCCTTGCTCTCCCGACTTGCATATGTTTAGGGAGGACTGCCTCTTTCTCCTTCTTCTGCCGATTTGCATATGTATAGGGAGGACTGCCTCTTTCTCCTTCCTCTGCCGACTTGCATATGTATAGGGAGGTCTGCCTCTTTCCCCTTGCTCTGCCGACTTGCATATGTATAGGGAGGTCTGCCTCTTTCCCCTTGCTCTGCCGACTTGCATATGTTTAGGGAGGACTGCCTCTTTCTCCTTCCTCTGCCGATTTGCATATGTATAGGGAGGACTGCCTCTTTCTCCTTCCTCTGCCGACTTGCATATGTATAGGGAGGACTGCCTCTTTCTCCTTCCTCTGTCGACATCCATATGTATAGGGAGGTCTGCCTCTTTCCCCTTCGTCTGTTGACATCCATATGTATAGGGAGGACTGCCTCTTTCCCCTTCCTCTGCCGACATCCATATGTATAGGGAGGTCTGCCTCTTTCTCCTTCCTCTGCCGACTTGCATATGTTTAGGGAGGACTGCCTCTTTCTCCTTCCTCTGCCGATTTGCATATATATAGGGAGGACTGCCTCTTTCTCCTTCCTCTGCCGACTTGCATATGTATAGGGAGGACTGCCTCTTTCTCCCTCCTCTGTCGACATCCATATGTATAGGGAGGACTGCCTCTTTCTCTTTCCTCTGTCGACATCCATATGTATAGGGAGGTCAGTCACTTTCCCCTTCCTCTGCCGACTTGCATATGTATAGGGAGGACTGCCTCTTTCTCCTTCCTCTGTCGACATCCATATGTATAGGGAGGTCAGCCACTTTCCCCTTCCTCTGCCGACTTGCATATGTATAGGGAGGACTGCCTCTTTCTCCTTCCTCTGTCGACATCCATATGTATAGGGAGGACTGCCTCTTTCTCCTTCCTCTGTTGACATCCATATGTATAGGGAGGACTGTCTCTTTCCCCTTCCTCTGTCGACATCCATATGTATAGGGAGGACTGCCTCTTTCTCCTTCCTCTGCCGCCTTGCATATGTATAGGGAGGTCTGCCACTTTCCCCTTCCTCTGCCGACTTGCATATGTATAGGGAGACCTGTCTCTTTCCCCTTCTTCTGTCGACTTCCATATGTATAGGGAGGTCTGTCTCTTTCCCCTTCCTCTGTTGACATCCATATGTATAGGGAGGACTGTCTCTTTCCCCTTCCTCTGTCGACATCCATATGTATAGGGAGGACTGCCTCTTTCTCCTTCCTCTGCCGCCTTGCATATGTATAGGGAGGTCTGCCACTTTCCCCTTCCTCTGCCGACTTGCATATGTATAGGGAGACCTGTCTCTTTCCCCTTCTTCTGTCGACTTCCATATGTATAGGGAGGTCTGTCTCTTTCCCCTTCCTCTGTTGACATCCATATGTATAGGGAGGACTGTCTCTTTCCCCTTCCTCTGTCGACATCCATATGTATAGGGAGGACTGCCTCTTTCTCCTTCCTCTGCCGACTTGCATATGTGTAGGGAGGACTGCCTCTTTCACTTTCCTCTGTCGACTTCCATATGTATAGGGAGACCTGTCTCTTTCCCCTTCCTCTGTCGACATCCATATGTATAGGGAGACCTGTCTCTTTCCCCTTCCTCTGTCGACATCCATATGTATAGGGAGGACTGCCTCTTTCTCCTTCCTCTGCCGACTTGCATATGTGTAGGGAGGACTGCCTCTTTCACTTTCCTCTGTCGACTTCCATATGTGTAGGGAGGTCTGCCTCTTTCCCCTTCCTCTGTCGACAGCCATATGTATAGGGAGACCTGTCTCTTTCCCCTTCCTCTGTCGACATCCATATGTATAGGGAGGACTGCCTCTTTCTCCTTCCTCTGCCGATTTGCATATGTATAGGGAGGTCTGTCTCTTTCCCCTTCCTCTGTTGACATCCATATGTATAGGGAGGACTGTCTCTTTCCCCTTCCTCTGTCGACATCCATATGTATAGGGAGGACTGCCTTTTTCTCCTTCCTCTGCCGACTTGCATATGTGTAGGGAGGACTGCCTCTTTCACTTTCCTCTGTCGACATCCATATGTATAGGGAGGACTGCCTCTTTCCCCTTCCTCTGCCGACATCCATATGTATAGGGAGGTCTGCCTCTTTCCCCTTGCTCTGCCGACTTGCATATGTTTAGCGAGGACTGCCTCTTTCTCCTTCCTCTGCCGATTTGCATATGTATAGGGAAGACTGCCTCTTTCTCCTTCTTCTGCGGACTTGCATATGTATAGGGAGAACTGCCTCTTTCTCCTTCCTCTGTCGACATCCATATGTATAGGGAGGTCTGACTCTTTCCCCTTCGTCTGTCGACATCCATATGTATAGGGAGGACTGCCTCTTTCCCCTTCCTCTGCCGACATCCATATGTATAGGGAGGTCTGCCTCTTTCCCCTTGCTCTGCCGACTTGCATATGTTTAGGGAGGACTGCCTCTTTCTCCTTCCTCTGCCGATTTGCATATGTATAGGGAGGACTGCCTCTTTCCCCTTGCTCTGCCGACATCCATATGTATAGAGAGGTCTGCCTCTTTCTCCTTCCTCTGCCGATTTGCATATGTATAGGGAGGACTGCCTCTTTCTCCTTCCTCTGCCAACTTGCATATGTACAGGGAGGACTGCTTCTTTCTCCTTCCTCTGTCGACATCCATATGTATAGGGAGGTCTGCCTCTTTCTCCTTCTTCTGTCGACATCCATATGTATAGGGAGGTCTGCCTCTTTCCCCTTGCTCTGCCGACTTGCATATGTTTAGGGAGGACTGCCTCTTTCTCCTTCCTCTGCCGATTTGCATATGTATAGGGAGGACTGCCTATTTCTCCTTCGTCTGCCGACTTGCATATGTATAGGGAGGACTGCCTCTTTCCCCTTCCTCTGCCGACATCCATATGTATAGGGAGGTCTGCCTCTTTCCCCTTGCTCTGCCGACTTGCATATGTTTAGGGAGGTCTGCCTCTTTCTCCTTCCTCTGCCGATTTGCATATGTATAGGGAGGACTGCCTCTTTCCCCTTGCTCTGCCGACATCCATATGTATAGAGAGGTCTGCCTCTTTCTCCTTCCTCTGCCGATTTGCATATGTATAGGGAGGACTGCCTCTTTCTCCTTCCTCTGCCAACTTGCATATGTACAGGGAGGACTGCTTCTTTCTCCTTCCTCTGTCGACATCCATATGTATAGGGAGGTCTGCCTCTTTCTCCTTCTTCTGTCGACATCCATATGTATAGGGAGGTCTGCCTCTTTTCCCTTGCTCTGCCGACTTGCATATGTTTAGGGAGGACTGCCTCTTTCTCCTTCCTCTGCCGATTTGCATATGTATAGGGAGGACTGCCTATTTCTCCTTCCTCTGCCGACTTGCATATGTATAGGGAGGACTGCCTCTTTCTCCTTCCTCTGTCGACATCCATATGTATAGGGAGGTCTGCCTCTTTCCCCTTCGTCTGTTGACATCCATATGTATAGGGAGGACTGCCTCTTTCTCCTTCCTCTGTCGACATCCATATGTATAGGGAGGTCTGCCTCTTTTCCCTTCGTCTGTCGACATCCATATGTATAGGGAGGACTGCCTCTTTCCAATTCCTCTGTCGACATCCATATGTATAGGGAGGTCTGCCTCTTTCCCCTTCCTCTGTCGACAGCTATATGTATAGGGAGGTCTGTCTCTTTCTCCTTCCTCTGTCGACATCCATATGTATAGGGAGGACTGCCTCTTTCTCCTTCCTCTGCCGACTTGCATATGTATAGGGAGGACTGCCTCTTTCTCCTTATTCTGTCGACATCCATATGTATAGGGAGGTCTGCCACTTTCCCCTTCCTCTGCCGACTTGCATATGTATAGGGAGACCTGTCTCTTTCTCCTTCCTCTGCCGACTTGCATATGTGTAGGGAGGACTGCCTCTTTCCCCTTCCTCTGTCGACTTCCATAGGAATAGGGAGACCTGTCTCTTTCCCCTTCCTCTGTCGACATCCATATGTATAGGGAGGACTGCCTCTTTCTCCTTCCTCTGCCGACTTGCATATGTGTAGGGAGGACTGCCTCTTTCCCCTTCCTCTGTCGACTTCCATATGTATAGGGAGACCTGTCTCTTTCTCCTTCCTCTGCCGACTTTCATATGTGTAGGGAGGTCTGCCTCTTTTCCCTTCCTCTGTCGACAGTCATTTGTATAGGGAGACCTGTCTCTTTCCCCTTCCTCTGTCGACATCCATATGTATACGGAGGACTGCCTCTTTCCCCTTCCTCTGTCGACAGCCATATGTATAGGGAGACCTGTCTCTTTCCCCTTCCTCTGTCGACATCCATATGTATAGGGAGGACTGCCTCTTTCTCCTTCCTCTGCCGACTTGCATATGTGTAGGGAGGACTGTCTCTTTCCCCTTCCTCTGTCGACATCCATATGTATAGGAAGGTCTGCCACTTTCCCCTTCCTCTGCCGACTTGCATATGTATAGGGAGACCTGTCTCTTTTCCCTTCCTCTGTCGACAGTCATATGTATAGGGAGACCTGTCTCTTTCCCCTTCCTCTGTCGACATCCATATGTATACCGAGGACTGCCTCTTTCCCCTTCCTCTGTCGACAGCCATATGTATAGGGAGACCTGTCTCTTTCCCCTTCCTCTGTCGACTTCCATATGTATAGGGAGGTCTGTCTCTTTCCCCTTCCTCTGTCGACATCCATATGTATAGGGAGGTCTGCCTCTTTCCCCTTCGTCTGTCGACATCCATATGTATAGGGAGGACTGCCTCTTTCCCCTTCCTCTGTCGACATCCATATGTATAGGGAGGTCTGCCTCTTTCCCCTTCCTCTGCCGACTTGCATATGTATAGGGAGGACTGCCTCTTTCTCCTTCCTCTGTCGACATCCATATGTATAGGGAGGTCTGCCACTTTCCCCTTCCTCTGCCGACTTGCATATGTATAGGGAGACCTGTCTCTTTCTCCTTCCTCTGCCGACTTGCATATGTATAGGGAGGTCTGCCTCTTTCCCCTTCCTCTGTCGACAGCCATATGTATAGGGAGACCTGTCTCTTTCCCCTTCCTCTGTCGACATCCATATGTATAGGGAGGACTGCCTCTTTCTCCTTCCTCTGCCGACTTGCACATGTGTAGGGAGGACTGTCTCTTTCCCCTTCCTCTGTCGACATCCATATGTATAGGGAGGTCTGCCACTTTCCCCTTCCTCTGCCGACTTGCATATGTATAGGGAGACCTGTCTCTTTCCCCTTCCTCTGTCGACTTCCATATGTATAGGGAGGTCTGTCTCTTTCCCCTTCCTCTGTTGACATCCATATGTATAGGGAGGACTGCCTCTTTCTCCTTCCTCTGCCGACTTGCATATGTGTAGGGAGGACTGCCTCTTTCCCCTTCCTCTGTCGACTTCCATATGTATAGGGAGGTCTGTCTCTTTCCCCTTCCTCTGTCGACATCCATATGTATAGGGAGGACTGCCTCTTTCTCCTTCCTCTGCCGACTTGCACATGTGTAGGGAGGACTGTCTCTTTCCCCTTCCTGTGTCGACATCCATATGTATAGGGAGGTCTGCCACTTTCCCCTTCCTCTGCCGACTTGCATATGTATAGGGAGACCTGTCTCTTTCCCCTTCCTCTGTCGACTTGCATATGTATAGGGAGACCTGTCTCTTTCCCCTTCCTCTGTTGACATCCATATGTATAGGGAGGACTGCCTCTTTCTCCTTCCTCTGCCGACTTGCATATGTGTAGGGAGGACTGCCTCTTTCCCCTTCCTCTGTCGACTTCCATATGTATAGGGAGGTCTGTCTCTTTCCCCTTCCTCTGTCGACATCCATATGTATAGGGAGGACTGCCTCTTTCTCCTTCTGCCGATTTGCATATGTATAGGGAGGACTGCCTCTTTCCCCTTCCTCTGTCGACATCCATATGTATAGGGAGGACTGCCTCTTTCTCCTTCCTCTGCCGACTTGCACATGTGTAGGGAGGACTGTCTCTTTCCCCTTCCTCTGTCGACATCCATATGTATAGGGAGGTCTGCCACTTTCCCCTTCCTCTGCCGACTTGCATATGTATAGGGAGACCTGTCTCTTTCCCCTTCCTCTGTCGACTTCCATATGTATAGGGAGGTCTGTCTCTTTCCCCTTCCTCTGTTGACATCCATATGTATAGGGAGGACTGCCTCTTTCTCCTTCCTCTGCCGACTTGCATATGTGTAGGGAGGACTGCCTCTTTCCCCTTCCTCTGTCGACTTCCATATGTATAGGGAGGTCTGTCTCTTTCCCCTTCCTCTGTCGACATCCATATGTATAGGGAGGTCTGCCTCTTTCCCCTTCGTCTGTCGACATCCATATGTATAGGGAGGACTGCCTCTTTCCCCTTCCTCTGTCGACATCCATATGTATAGGGAGGTCTGCCTCTTTCCCCTTCCTCTGCCGACTTGCATATGTATAGGGAGGACTGCCTCTTTCTCCTTCCTCTGTCGACATCCATATGTATAGGGAGGTCTGCCACTTTCCCCTTCCTCTGCCGACTTGCATATGTATAGGGAGACCTGTCTCTTTCTCCTTCCTCTTCCGACTTGCATATGTGTAGGGAGGTCTGCCTCTTTCCCCTTCCTCTGTCGACATCCATATGTATAGGGAGGTCTGCCACTTTCCCCTTCCTCTGCCGACTTGCATATGTATAGGGAGACCTGTCTCTTTCCCCTTCCTCTGTCGACTTCCATATGTATAGGGAGGTCTGTCTCTTTCCCCTTCCTCTGTTGACATCCATATGTATAGGGAAGACTGCCTCTTTCTCCTTCCTCTGCCGACTTGCATATGTGTAGGGAGGACTGCCTCTTTCCCCTTCCTCTGTCGACAGCCATATGTATAGGGAGACCTGTCTCTTTCCCCTTCCTCTGTCGACTTCGATATGTATAGGGAGGTCTGTCTCTTTCCCCTTCCTCTGTCGACATCCATATGTATAGGGAGGACTGCCTCTTTCTCCTTCCTCTGCCGACTTGCATATGTGTAGGGAGGACTGCCTCTTTCTCCTTCCTCTGCCGACTTGCATATGTATAGGGAGGACTGCCTCTTTCTCCTTCCTCTGTCGACATCCATATGTATAGGGAGGTCTGCCTCTTTCCCCTTCGTCTGTTGACATCCATATGTATAGGGAGGACTGCCTCTTTCTCCTTCCTCTGCCGACATCCATATGTATAGGGAGGTCTGCCTCTTTCCCCTTCGTCTGTCGACATCCATATGTATAGGGAGGACTGCCTCTTTCCCCTTCCTCTGTCGATATCCATATGTATAGGGAGGTCTGCCTCTTTCCCCTTCCTCTGCCGACTTGCATATGTATAGGGAGGACTGCCTCTTTCTCCTTCCTCTGTCGACATCCATATGTATAGGGAGGTCTGCCACTTTCCCCTTCCTCTGCCGACTTGCATATGTATAGGGAGACCTGTCTCTTTCTCCTTCCTCTGCCGACTTGCATATGTGTAGGGAGGTCTGCCTCTTTCCCCTTCCTCTGTTGACAGCCATATGTATAGGGAGGTCTGTCTCTTTCCCCTTCCTCTGTCGACATCCATATGTATAGGGAGGACTGCCTCTTTCTCCTTCCTCTGCCGACCTGCATATGTGTAGGGAGGTCTGCCTCTTTTCCCTTCCTCTGTCGACAGCCATATGTATAGGGAGGACTGTCTCTTTCCCCTTCCTCTGCGACTTGCATATGTATAGGGAGGACTGCCTCTTTCTCCTTCCTCTGCCGACTTCCATATGTGTAGGGAGGACTGTCTCTTTCCCCTTCCTCTGTCGACATCCATATGTATAGGGAGGACTGCCTCTTTCTCCTTCCTCTGCCGACTTGCATATTGTGTAGGGAGGACTGCCTCTTTCCCCTTCCTCTGTCGACTTCCATATGTATAGGGAGACCTGTCTCTTTCCCCTTCCTCTGTCGACATCCATATGTATAGGGAGGACTGCCTCTTTCTCTTTCCTCTGCCGACTTGCATATGTATAGGGATGACTGCCTCTTTCTCCTTCCTCTGTCGACATCCATATGTATAGGGAGGTCTGCCACTTTCCCCTTCCTCTGCCGACTTGCATATGTATAGGGAGACCTGTCTCTTTCCCCTTCCTCTGTCGACTTCCATATGTATAGGGAGGTCTGTCTCTTACCCCTTCCTCTGTTGACATCCATATGTATAGGGAGTTCTGTCTCTTTCCCCTTCCTGTGTTGACATCCATATGTATAGGGAGGACTGCCTCTTTCTCCTTCCTCTGCCGACTTGCATATGTATAGGGATGTCTGCCACTTTCCCCTTCCTCTGCCGACTTGCATATGTATAGGGAGACCTGTCTCTTTCCCCTTCCTCTGTCGACTTCCATATGTATAGGGAGGTCTGTCTCTTTCCCCTTCCTCTGTTGACATCCATATGTATAGGGAGGACTGTGTCTTTCCCCTTCCTCTGTCGACATCCATATGTATAGGGAGGACTGCCTCTTTCTCCTTCCTCTGCCGACTTGCATATGTGTAGGGAGGTCTGCCTCTTTTCCCTTCCTCTGTCGACAGCCATATGTATAGGGAGGACTGTCTCTTTCCCCTTCCTCTGCGACTTGCATATGTATAGGGAGGACTGCCTCTTTCTCCTTCCTCTGCCGACTTGCATATGTGTAGGGAGGACTGCCTCTTTCCCCTTCGTCTGTCGACTTCCATATGTATAGGGAGACCTGTCTCTTTCTCCTTCCTCTGCCGACTTGCATATGTGTAGGGAGGTCTGCCTCTTTCCCCTTCCTCTGTCGACAGCCATATGTATAGGGAGACCTGTCTCTTTCCCCTTCCTCTGTCGACATCCATATGTATAGGGAGGACTGCCTCTTTCTCCTTTTTCTGCCGACTTGCATATGTATAGGGAGGACTGCCTCTTTCTCCTTCCTCTGTCGACATCCATATGTATAGGGAGGTCTGCCACTTTCCCCTTCCTCTGCCGACTTGCATATGTATAGGGAGACCTGTCTCTTTCCCCTTCCTCTGTCGACTTCCATATGTATAGGGAGGTCTGTCTCTTACCCCTTCCTCTGTTGACATCCATATGTATAGGGAGTTCTGTCTCTTTCCCCTTCCTCTGTTGACATCCATATGTATAGGGAGGACTGTCTCTTTCCCCTTCCTCTGTCGACATCCATATGTATAGGGAGGACTGCCTCTTTCTCCTTCCTCTGCCGACTTGCATATGTATAGGGAGGACTGTCTCTTTCCCCTTCCTCTGGCGACATCCATATGTATAGGGAGACCTGTCTCTTTCCCCTTCCTCTGTCGACATCCATATGTATAGGGAGGACTGCCTCTTTCTCCTTCCTCTGCCGACTTGCATATGTGTAGGGAGGTCTGCCTCTTTCCCCTTCGTCTGTCGACATCCATATGTATAGGGAGGACTGCCTCTTTCCCCTTCCTCTGCCGACATCCATATGTATAGGGAGGTCTTCCTCTTTCCCCTTGCTCTGCCGACTTGCATATGTTTAGGGAGGACTGCCTCTTTCTCCTTCCTCTGCCGATTTGCATATGTATAGGGAGGACTGCCTATTTCTCCTTCCTCTGCCGACTTGCATATATATAGGGAGGACTGCCTCTTTCTCCTTCCTCTGTCGACATCCATATGTATAGGGAGGTCTGCCTCTTTCCCCTTCGTCTGTTGACATCCATATGTATAGGGAGGACTGCCTCTTTCTCCTTCCTCTGTCGACATCCATATGTATAGGGAGGTCTGCCTCTTTTCCCTTCGTCTGTCGACATCCATATGTATAGGGAGGACTGCCTCTTTCCCCTTCCTCTGTCGACATCCATATGTATAGGGAGGTCTGCCTCTTTCCCCTTCCTCTGCCGACTTGCATATGTATAGGGAGGTCTGCCTCTTTCCCCTTGCTCTGGCGACTTGCATATGTTTAGGGAGGACTGCCTCTTTCTCCTTCCTCTGCCGATTTGCATATGTATAGGGAGGACTGCCTCTTTCTCCTTCCTCTGCCGACTTGCATATGTATAGGGAGGACTGCCTCTTTCTCCTTCCTCTGTCGACATCCATATGTATAGGGAGGTCTGTCTGTTTCCCCTTCCTCTGTCGACATCCATATGTATAGGGTGGACTGCCTCTTTCTCCTTCCTCTGCCGACTTGCATATGTGTAGGGAGGTCTGCCTCTTTCCCCTTCCTCTGTCGACAGCCATATGTATAGGGAGGACTGTCTCTTTCCCCTTCCTCTGCCGACTTGCATATATATAGGAAGGACTGCCTCTTTCTCCTTCCTCTGTCGACATCCATATGTATAGGGAGGTCTGCCACTTTCCCCTTCCTCTGCCGACTTGCATATGTATAGGGAGGACTGCCTCTTTCTCCTTCCTCTGTCGATATCCATATGTATAGGGAGGACTGCCTCTTTCTCCTTCCTCTGCCGACTTGCATATGTATAGGGAGGACTGCCTCTTTCTCCTTCCTCTGTCGACATCCATATGTATAGGGAGGTCTGCTACTTTCCCCTTCCTCTGCCGACTTGCATATGTATAGGGAGACCTATCTCTTTCTCCTTCCTCTGCCGACTTGCATATGTATAGGGAGGTCTGCCTCTTTCCCCTTCCTCTGTCGACAGCTATATGTATAGGGAGGTCTGTCTCTTTCTCCTTCCTCTGTCGACATCCATATGTATAGGGAGGACTGCCTCTTTCTCCTTCCTCTGCCGACTTGCATATGTATAGGGAGGACTGCCTTTTTCTCCTTATTCTGTCGACATCCATATGTATAGGGAGGTCTGCCACTTTCCCCTTCCTCTGCCGACTTGCATATGTATAGGGAGACCTGTCTCTTTCTCCTTCCTCTGCCGACTTGCATATGTGTAGGGAGGACTGCCTCTTTCCCCTTCCTCTGTCGACTTCCATAGGAATAGGGAGACCTGTCTCTTTCCCCTTCCTCTGTCGACATCCATATGTATAGGGAGGACTGCCTCTTTCTCCTTCCTCTGCCGACTTGCATATGTGTAGGGAGGACTGCCTCTTTCCCCTTCCTCTGTCGACTTCCATATGTATAGGGAGACCTGTCTCTTTCTCCTTCCTCTGCCGACTTTCATATGTGTAGGGAGGTCTGCCTCTTTTCCCTTCCTCTGTCGACAGTCATATGTATAGGGAGACCTGTCTCTTTCCCCTTCCTCTGTCGACATCCATATGTATACGGAGGACTGCCTCTTTCCCCTTCCTCTGTCGACAGCCATATGTATAGGGAGACCTGTCTCTTTCCCCTTCCTCTGTCGACATCCATATGTATAGGGAGGACTGCCTCTTTCTCCTTCCTCTGCCGACTTGCATATGTGTAGGGAGGACTGTCTCTTTCCCCTTCCTCTGTCGACATCCATATGTATAGGGAGGTCTGCCACTTTCCCCTTCCTCTGCCGACTTGCATATGTATAGGGAGACCTGTCTCTTTTCCCTTCCTCTGTCGACAGTCATATGTATAGGGAGACCTGTCTCTTTCCCCTTCCTCTGTCGACATCCATATGTATACCGAGGACTGCCTCTTTCCCCTTCCTCTGTCGACAGCCATATGTATAGGGAGACCTGTCTCTTTCCCCTTCCTCTGTCGACTTCCATATGTATAGGGAGGTCTGTCTCTTTCCCCTTCCTCTGTCGACATCCATATGTATAGGGAGGTCTGCCTCTTTCCCCTTCGTCTGTCGACATCCATATGTATAGGGAGGACTGCCTCTTTCCCCTTCCTCTGTCGACATCCATATGTATAGGGAGGTCTGCCTCTTTCCCCTTCCTCTGCCGACTTGCATATGTATAGGGAGGACTGCCTCTTTCTCCTTCCTCTGTCGACATCCATATGTATAGGGAGGTCTGCCACTTTCCCCTTCCTCTGCCGACTTGCATATGTATAGGGAGACCTGTCTCTTTCTCCTTCCTCTGCCGACTTGCATATGTATAGGGAGGTCTGCCTCTTTCCCCTTCCTCTGTCGACAGCCATATGTATAGGGAGACCTGTCTCTTTCCCCTTCCTCTGTCGACATCCATATGTATAGGGAGGACTGCCTCTTTCTCCTTCCTCTGCCGACTTGCACATGTGTAGGGAGGACTGTCTCTTTCCCCTTCCTCTGTCGACATCCATATGTATAGGGAGGTCTGCCACTTTCCCCTTCCTCTGCCGACTTGCATATGTATAGGGAGACCTGTCTCTTTCCCCTTCCTCTGTCGACTTCCATATGTATAGGGAGGTCTGTCTCTTTCCCCTTCCTCTGTTGACATCCATATGTATAGGGAGGACTGCCTCTTTCTCCTTCCTCTGCCGACTTGCATATGTGTAGGGAGGACTGCCTCTTTCCCCTTCCTCTGTCGACTTCCATATGTATAGGGAGGTCTGTCTCTTTCCCCTTCCTCTGTCGACATCCATATGTATAGGGAGGACTGCCTCTTTCTCCTTCCTCTGCCGACTTGCACATGTGTAGGGAGGACTGTCTCTTTCCCCTTCCTGTGTCGACATCCATATGTATAGGGAGGTCTGCCACTTTCCCCTTCCTCTGCCGACTTGCATATGTATAGGGAGACCTGTCTCTTTCCCCTTCCTCTGTCGACTTGCATATGTATAGGGAGACCTGTCTCTTTCCCCTTCCTCTGTTGACATCCATATGTATAGGGAGGACTGCCTCTTTCTCCTTCCTCTGCCGACTTGCATATGTGTAGGGAGGACTGCCTCTTTCCCCTTCGTCTGTCGACATCCATATGTATAGGGAGGACTGCCTCTTTCCCCTTCCTCTGTCGACATCCATATGTATAGGGAGGACTGCCTCTTTCTCCTTCTGCCGATTTGCATATGTATAGGGAGGACTGCCTCTTTCCCCTTCCTCTGTCGACATCCATATGTATAGGGAGGACTGCCTCTTTCTCCTTCCTCTGCCGACTTGCACATGTGTAGGGAGGACTGTCTCTTTCCCCTTCCTCTGTCGACATCCATATGTATAGGGAGGTCTGCCACTTTCCCCTTCCTCTGCCGACTTGCATATGTATAGGGAGACCTGTCTCTTTCCCCTTCCTCTGTCGACTTCCATATGTATAGGGAGGTCTGTCTCTTTCCCCTTCCTCTGTTGACATCCATATGTATAGGGAGGACTGCCTCTTTCTCCTTCCTCTGCCGACTTGCATATGTGTAGGGAGGACTGCCTCTTTCCCCTTCCTCTGTCGACTTCCATATGTATAGGGAGGTCTGTCTCTTTCCCCTTCCTCTGTCGACATCCATATGTATAGGGAGGTCTGCCTCTTTCCCCTTCGTCTGTCGACATCCATATGTATAGGGAGGACTGCCTCTTTCCCCTTCCTCTGTCGACATCCATATGTATAGGGAGGTCTGCCTCTTTCCCCTTCCTCTGCCGACTTGCATATGTATAGGGAGGACTGCCTCTTTCTCCTTCCTCTGTCGACATCCATATGTATAGGGAGGTCTGCCACTTTCCCCTTCCTCTGCCGACTTGCATATGTATAGGGAGACCTGTCTCTTTCTCCTTCCTCTGCCGACTTGCATATGTGTAGGGAGGTCTGCCTCTTTCCCCTTCCTCTGTCGACATCCATATGTATAGGGAGGTCTGCCACTTTCCCCTTCCTCTGCCGACTTGCATATGTATAGGGAGACCTGTCTCTTTCCCCTTCCTCTGTCGACTTCCATATGTATAGGGAGGTCTGTCTCTTTCCCCTTCCTCTGTTGACATCCATATGTATAGGGAAGACTGCCTCTTTCTCCTTCCTCTGCCGACTTGCATATGTGTAGGGAGGACTGCCTCTTTCCCCTTCCTCTGTCGACAGCCATATGTATAGGGAGACCTGTCTCTTTCCCCTTCCTCTGTCGACTTCGATATGTATAGGGAGGTCTGTCTCTTTCCCCTTCCTCTGTCGACATCCATATGTATAGGGAGGACTGCCTCTTTCTCCTTCCTCTGCCGACTTGCATATGTGTAGGGAGGACTGCCTCTTTCTCCTTCCTCTGCCGACTTGCATATGTATAGGGAGGACTGCCTCTTTCTCCTTCCTCTGTCGACATCCATATGTATAGGGAGGTCTGCCTCTTTCCCCTTCGTCTGTTGACATCCATATGTATAGGGAGGACTGCCTCTTTCTCCTTCCTCTGCCGACATCCATATGTATAGGGAGGTCTGCCTCTTTCCCCTTCGTCTGTCGACATCCATATGTATAGGGAGGACTGCCTCTTTCCCCTTCCTCTGTCGATATCCATATGTATAGGGAGGTCTGCCTCTTTCCCCTTCCTCTGCCGACTTGCATATGTATAGGGAGGACTGCCTCTTTCTCCTTCCTCTGTCGACATCCATATGTATAGGGAGGTCTGCCACTTTCCCCTTCCTCTGCCGACTTGCATATGTATAGGGAGACCTGTCTCTTTCTCCTTCCTCTGCCGACTTGCATATGTGTAGGGAGGTCTGCCTCTTTCCCCTTCCTCTGTTGACAGCCATATGTATAGGGAGGTCTGTCTCTTTCCCCTTCCTCTGTCGACATCCATATGTATAGGGAGGACTGCCTCTTTCTCCTTCCTCTGCCGACTTGCATATGTGTAGGGAGGTCTGCCTCTTTTCCCTTCCTCTGTCGACAGCCATATGTATAGGGAGGACTGTCTCTTTCCCCTTCCTCTGCGACTTGCATATGTATAGGGAGGACTGCCTCTTTCTCCTTCCTCTGCCGACTTGCATATGTGTAGGGAGGACTGTCTCTTTCCCCTTCCTCTGTCGACATCCATATGTATAGGGAGGACTGCCTCTTTCTCCTTCCTCTGCCGACTTGCATATTGTGTAGGGAGGACTGCCTCTTTCCCCTTCCTCTGTCGACTTCCATATGTATAGGGAGACCTGTCTCTTTCCCCTTCCTCTGTCGACATCCATATGTATAGGGAGGACTGCCTCTTTCTCTTTCCTCTGCCGACTTGCATATGTATAGGGATGACTGCCTCTTTCTCCTTCCTCTGTCGACATCCATATGTATAGGGAAGTCTGCCACTTTCCCCTTCCTCTGCCGACTTGCATATGTATAGGGAGACCTGTCTCTTTCCCCTTCCTCTGTCGACTTCCATATGTATAGGGAGGTCTGTCTCTTACCCCTTCCTCTGTTGACATCCATATGTATAGGGAGTTCTGTCTCTTTCCCCTTCCTGTGTTGACATCCATATGTATAGGGAGGACTGCCTCTTTCTCCTTCCTCTGCCGACTTGCATATGTATAGGGATGTCTGCCACTTTCCCCTTCCTCTGCCGACTTGCATATGTATAGGGAGACCTGTCTCTTTCCCCTTCCTCTGTCGACTTCCATATGTATAGGGAGGTCTGTCTCTTTCCCCTTCCTCTGTTGACATCCATATGTATAGGGAGGACTGTGTCTTTCCCCTTCCTCTGTCGACATCCATATGTATAGGGAGGACTGCCTCTTTCTCCTTCGTCTGCCGACTTGCATATGTATAGGGAGACCTGTCTCTTTCCCCTTCCTCTGTCGACTTCCATATGTATAGGGAGGTCTGTCTCTTACCCCTTCCTCTGTTGACATCCATATGTATAGGGAGTTCTGTCTCTTTCCCCTTCCTCTGTCGACTTCCATATGTATAGGGAGGTCTGTCTCTTACCCCTTCCTCTGTTGACATCCATATGTATAGGGAGTTCTGTCTCTTTCCCCTTCCTGTGTTGACATCCATATGTATAGGGAGGACTGCCTCTTTCTCCTTCCTCTGCCGACTTGCATATGTATAGGGATGTCTGCCACTTTCCCCTTCCTCTGCCGACTTGCATATGTATAGGGAGACCTGTCTCTTTCCCCTTCCTCTGTCGACTTCCATATGTATAGGGAGGTCTGTCTCTTTCCCCTTCCTCTGTTGACATCCATATGTATAGGGAGGACTGTGTCTTTCCCCTTCCTCTGTCGACATCCATATGTATAGGGAGGACTGCCTCTTTCTCCTTCGTCTGCCGACTTGCATATGTATAGGGAGACCTGTCTCTTTCCCCTTCCTCTGTCGACTTCCATATGTATAGGGAGGTCTGTCTCTTACCCCTTCCTCTGTTGACATCCATATGTATAGGGAGGACTGCCTCTTTCTCCTTCCTCTGCCGACTTGCATATGTATAGGGATGTCTGCCACTTTCCCCTTCCTCTGCCGACTTGCATATGTATAGGGAGACCTGTCTCTTTCCCCTTCCTCTGTCGACTTCCATATGTATAGGGAGGTCTGTCTCTTTCCCCTTCCTCTGTTGACATCCATATGTATAGGGAGGACTGTGTCTTTCCCCTTCCTCTGTCGACATCCATATGTATAGGGAGGACTGCCTCTTTCTCCTTCGTCTGCCGACTTGCATATGTATAGGGAGACCTGTCTCTTTCCCCTTCCTCTGTCGACTTCCATATGTATAGGGAGGTCTGTCTCTTACCCCTTCCTCTGTTGACATCCATATGTATAGGGAGTTCTGTCTCTTTCCCCTTCCTCTGTTGACATCCATATATATAGGGAGGACTGTCTCTTTCCCCTTCCTCTGTCGACATCCATATGTATAGGGAGGACTGCCTCTTTCTCCTTCCTCTGCCGACTTGCATATGTGTAGGGAGGTCTGCCTCTTTTCCCTTCCTCTGTCGACAGCCATATGTATAGGGAGGACTGTCTCTTTCCCCTTCCTCTGCGACTTGCATATGTATAG
This sequence comes from Ryuthela nishihirai, assembly GCA_038380435.1. Classification (NCBI taxonomy): domain Eukaryota; kingdom Metazoa; phylum Arthropoda; class Arachnida; order Araneae; family Heptathelidae; genus Ryuthela; species Ryuthela nishihirai. Next base: position 71,833,438 of record JAWZYU010000001.1, read on the forward strand.
GGAGGACTGCCTCTTTCTCCTTCCTCTGCCGACTTGCATATGTGTAGGGAGGACTGCCTCTTTCCCCTTCGTCTGTCGACTTCCATATGTATAGGGAGACCTGTCTCTTTCTCCTTCCTCTGCCGACTTGCATATGTGTAGGGAGGTCTGCCTCTTTCCCCTTCCTCTGTCGACAGCCATATGTATAGGGAGACCTGTCTCTTTCCCCTTCCTCTGTCGACATCCATATGTATAGGGAGGACTGCCTCTTTCTCCTTTTTCTGCCGACTTGCATATGTATAGGGAGGACTGCCTCTTTCTCCTTCCTCTGTCGACATCCATATGTATAGGGAGGTCTGCCTCTTTCCCCTTCCTCTGCCGACTTGCATATGTATAGGGAGACCTGTCTCTTTCCCCTTCCTCTGTCGACTTCCATATGTATAGGGAGGTCTGTCTCTTACCCCTTCCTCTGTTGACATCCATATGTATAGGGAGTTCTGTCTCTTTCCCCTTCCTCTGTTGACATCCATATATATAGGGAGGACTGTCTCTTTCCCCTTCCTCTGTCGACATCCATATGTATAGGGAGGACTGCCTCTTTCTCCTTCCTCTGCCGACTTGCATATGTATAGGGAGGACTGTCTCTTTCCCCTTCCTCTGGCGACATCCATATGTATAGGGAGACCTGTCTCTTTCCCCTTCCTCTGTCGACATCCATATGTATAGGGAGGACTGCCTCTTTCTCCTTCCTCTGCCGACTTGCATATGTGTAGGGAGGACTGCCTCTTTCCCCTTCGTCTGTCGACTTCCATATGTATAGGGAGACCTGTCTCTTTCTCCTTCCTCTGCCGACTTGCATATGTGTAGGGAGGTCTGCCTCTTTCCCCTTCCTCTGTCGACAGCCATATGTATAGGGAGACCTGTCTCTTTCCCCTTCCTCTGTCGACATCCATATGTATAGGGAGGACTGCCTCTTTCTCCTTCCTCTGTCGACATCCATATGTATAGGGAGGTCTGCCACTTTCCCCTTCCTCTGCCGACTTGCATATGTATAGGGAGACCTGTCTCTTTCCCCTTCCTCTGTCGACTTCCATATGTATAGGGAGGTCTGTCTCTTTCCCCTTCCTCTGTTGACATCCATATGTATAGGGAGTTCTGTCTCTTTCCCCTTCCTCTGTTGACATCCATATGTATAGGGAGGACTGTCTCTTTCCCCTTCCTCTGTCGACATCCATATGTATAGGGAGGACTGCCTCTTTCTCCTTCCTCTGCCGACTTGCATATGTATAGGGAGGACTGTCTCTTTCCCCTTCCTCTGTCGACATCCATATGTATAGGGAGGTCTGCCTCTTTCCCCTTCCTCTGCCGACTTGCATATGTATAGGGAGGACTGCCTCTTTCTCCTTCCTCTGTCGACATCCATATGTTTAGGGAGGTCTGCCACTTTCCCCTTCCTCTGCCGACTTGCATATGTATAGGGAGACCTGTCTCTTTCTCCTTCCTCTGCCGACTTGCATATGTGTAGGGAGGTCTGCCTCTTTCCCCTTCCTCTGTCGACAGCCATATGTATAGGGAGACCTGTCTCTTTCCCCTTCCTCTGTCGACATCCATATGTATAGGGAGGTCTGTCTCTTTCCCCTTCCTCTGTTGACATCCATATGTATAGGGAAGACTGCCTCTTTCCCCTTCCTCTGTCGACAGCCATATGTATAGGGAGACCTGTCTCTTTCCCCTTCCTCTGTCTACAGCCATATGTATAGGGAGGTCTGCCTCTTTCTAATTCTTCTGCCGACGTCCATGTGTGTGTGTGTGTGTAGGGATTGGCAGTCTTTTCGTTCTTCTGTTTGCTTTCGTTGTCAAATTGAAAAAAAATGTCGAAATTTTTCTCCTTAGCTGCTGATATTAATTTTTTTTAATCTTTTAGAAATATAATAAAAAACAAATGTGAATTAAAATTATATCGTCGTCTCTCCCCTCCACCAGAAGAAAAGCGAAGAAAAGTTCTTGGCTGTTTTGCGCCATGACCCTTTAGAAAAAAAATTTCTCTTATCGTGCTTTACCCTCCCCCTCAGTCTTTCCCGGAAAAATCAATTCCTTTATGTATCATATTTGTTTTTGTGATCGTAACAAAATTGCGTTGTTAAGTTTCATCATTTCCAAAAGATATTAGATATTAAATTTGATCCTCTTCATGGTTGTTATAGAGACACGCGTGCGGAAACTCTTGAAAAGACGGATAGGAAATGGAATCCTGACGATTTACCATAAAGAGAAAAAAGAGCCAAACTTCTTATAAAACAGACACCTACCGCTTTTGTGCTTTGAATAGGAATCCGTTTATCTGAGGGGCGGGGTCGCTCAGTCGGTAGCGCGCCAGGCTCATAATCTGTAGTTCCCAGGTTCGAGTCCCAGCTGGGTCAGCGTTGAGATTTATCTCCGCAAAATTCCCCGCCCTGCCCACGGTCAGTAGGGGACACCAATGGGCTTGGAAAGTTCGCCGTCCATCGGATGGGACGTTAAGCCGTGGCCCCGTGTGCGGGAGAGCCATACCCTGTGCACGTTAAAGAACACGTTGGATGGCCTTGACGGGAGGCTACAATCTGTCTCCCAACAGCTGTTCCAGTGGGTCCCCTCCCCAACCTTCTCTGAGCCTTCGAGGTCCATGGGACCTGGCCATTTAGCCCATGGTGTGCAAAAAAGTGCCGCTCAGAGGTAAAACAACCCAAACAACCGTTTATCTGAACGTCTGTGTATGTGGGAAAAAAAAGGGAAATTTGTTGCAGAAGCACAAATATCTGTGGAAATGTTTCCGTTGACAAATGCTTTCAATGCTCAACAAGATGCCAACACTACTTCTTTATTTCAAAAGACAAAATGCTACCTTACCTCGTTTTTTTTACTTAGCATCCTTTTATCTAAGATAATTTGCCGGACATACATTTAATCCATCCGTAAGGAAATATATGGATTACAATCTATTTAAAAACATTTCATTATTGTTAAATCCATCCACTAAAACCAGAAAAGATTTTAGGGGTGGGGGGTGGGGGTGTAAAATTTAAAATTGCTGATGAAAGCAAAAATTACGAAATTGGGGCAAAATTTTTTACTGTTGTTAAATTGTATAATTATAGGTAATATTCCCTCAAAAACGGGGGTGGCTCAGTAGGTAGCGCGCCAGGCTCGTAATCTGTAATTCTCAGGTTCGAGTCCCAACTGGGTCAGCGTTGAGATTTATCTCCGCAAAATTCCCCACCCTGCCCACGGTCAGTAGGGGACACCGATGGGCTTGGAAAGGCCACCGTCCGTCGGATGGGACGTTAAGCCGTGGCCCCGTGTGCTGGAGAGCCATATCCTGTGCACGTTAAAGAACACGTTGGATGGCCTTGACGGAAGGCTACCATCTCTCTCCCAACAGCTGTTCCAGTGGGTCCTCCCCCAACCTTCTCTGAGCCTTCAGGGTCCTTGTGACGTGATCATTTAGCCCATGGTGTGCAAAAAAAGTGCCGCTCAGAGGTAAAACAACCCAACCTGCTCAAATGAAAATAATTGCTTCCATACGTTTGTTCAGTAGAGTACCGAAAAATAAATTTCGTCCCCCCCCCCCTTTCCTGTAAGAAAGTCTCGTGGGGGTGGCGGGGTACTTTTGTGAAAATCCATTAGCTTTCAATAATGGAAATTTGGCGATTACGTTTCATATTAATAGCATTGTTTTAAGTTTTTTCTGTAGTTTTGAATAATTTAAATGTTTAGAATCCTCAGCTATTTTACTTAAAATAAAATTATTACACTTTGCTGCATAAAGAACAAATGTCTGCGTTTTGATTCCAAAAAGACTGTTTTGGTTTTACATCTATAAACACTTTTCAAAAATTTAATCAGATCGTGTAAATTTTATTCAAGAACGGGGGTGGCTCAGTCGGTAGCGCGCCAGGCTTTCAATCATATCGTTTGTTCCCAGGTTCGAGTCCCAGCTGGGTCAGCGTTGAGATTTATCTCCGCAAAATTCCCCGTCCTGCCCACGGTCAGTAGGGGACACCGATGGGCTTGGAAAGACCGCCGTCCGTTGAATGGGACGTTAAGTCGTGTCCCCGTGTGTGGGAGAGCCATATCCTGTGCACGTTAAAGAACACACTGGATGGCCTTCACGGGAAGCTACCATCTGTCTCCCACAACAGCTGTTCCAGTGGGTCTCCTCCCCCAACCTTCTCTAAACCCTCGGGGTACTTGTCATCTGGCCATTTAGCCCTTTGTGTGCAAAAAAGTGCCGCTCAGAGGTTAAACAACTTAACCTTTAAGAACTAAGGAGAGGCTTTGAGACAATCAGTTTTGGTTCACAGGTATCGAGAAGAAGAATTTCTAGTAGGGAAAACGAAACTGATTGTTCATAATCTGTTATTATTCGTTCAAACCTGTTAAAAAAAAAGATTCCAAGCTATTCCTTTAAATAGTTGTATATCAAGTTTCCCTTTACAAAAGTCGTAATATGTAGTTCCCAGGTTCGAGTCCCAGCTGGGTCAGCGTTGAGATTTATCTCCGCAAAATTCCCCGTCCTCCCCCACTGTCAGTAGGGGACACCGATGGGCTTGGTAAGGCCGCCGTCCGTCGGATGGGACGTTAAGCCGTGGCCCGTGTGCGGGAGAGCCATACCCTGTGCACGTTAAAGAACACTCTGGATGGCCTTGACGGGAGGCTACCCTCTGTCTCCCAACAGCTGTTCCAGTGGGTCCCCTCCCCCAACCTTCTCTGAGCCTTCGGGGTTCATGTGACCTGGACATTTAGCCCATTGTGTGCAAAAAAGTGCCGCTCAGAGGTAAAACAACCCCAACCCTTTACAAAAGTTAATTTTACGAAAAGGTTTTTGCAGAAGTCCTTTTTAACCGCCCCCGTATCACCCCCCACCCCCCGCAATGCGATCGTTGCCAGCCTATCAATACTTTTGTTTTTACACCACTAGCAGAAAGTATAATAAAAAACATTTTCCTGGAGCGCAAGAGCGTAACAACTGGCTACTCAGTGTCGTAGTGCCATCTGGTGTGTACAAAGTAATACTAACCAATTCATAATTTTATCTCATTGCTGTTTCATTTTATTCTTATTAGAGATCGGTTCGCACTCAAATTTCCGAATTTCAGTAATTTCGAGAATTAATGTTCAGTGGTGTAGGTCGAGCCCAATTAGGGGTGAAAAAATTCTCTGACACACAGTAGGAATATATAACACATACACAGGAATTAATTTCCCTAAACGGCTTTTCTAATTCTTCGCATTGTAGGTTATTACAAACTTTAAAACAAGTATAATTATTCGATGTGAAAAATCAAAACTTAATGTCATTTGCAACGGAATACCAGAATTAATAAATAGCAACTGAAAATCCCCGAGTAACATCATTTGTAAACCGTAAGAACGATTGAAAGAGAGAAAATAGAAAGTTGAATGGTGTTTGTTTTCAATTACAGTCGCTCAAAAAAGTATCCGAACACTATGGTTGATTACAGAATTCAGAAAAAATATCTGGCAACGATTTTTTTTAGAAATTAGTGATCTGGCAACCTTCGTGTCACGTGACACGAAGGTTGCCAGATCACTAATTTCTAAAAACAATCGTTGCCAGATATTTTTTTCTGAATTCTGTAATCAACCACAGTGTTTGGATATTTTTTTGAGCGACTCTACCAAAGACTGATTAAAGGGTAGAAATCATAATTAAAAGAAATATATAATTTTACTTTTTTTTTTCAAAATCATACGAAAAATTAGAGCTTTAAAGTATAAAACCTGAGCTCGAACCCATCCCTAATTGTGATTCAGCGAAAGGAAAAATTGGCTTTCTTAACTTCAAAGGAAATTGAAATAATATAACTATTTATAAATCAAAAGTATATGCAGTTTAGCAGCTTTACTTTTGTCCATTCCTCAGAAAAAGTCTTCAAACAACACTATAAGAGATCCCTTGTACCGACAAATACAGCAACATCCGTTTCATTTCCACTACAATTGGGGCGGGGGTGGCTCAGTCGGTAGCGCGCCAGGCTCGTAATCTGTAGTTCCCAGGTTCGAGTCCCAGCTTGGTCAGCGTTGAGATTTATCTCCGCAAAAATTCCCCGCCCTGCCCACGGTCAGTAGGGGACACCGATGCGCTCGGAATAGGCCGCCGTCCGTCGGATGAGACGTTAAGCCGTGGGCCGTGTGCGGGAGAGCCATACCCTGTGCACGTTAAAGAACACACTGGATGGCCTTGACGGGAGGCTACCATCTGTCTCCCAACAGCTGTTCTAGTGAGTCCCCTCCCCCAACCTTCTCTGAGCCTTCGGGGTCCATGTGACCTGGCCATTTAGCCCATGGTGTGCAAAAAAGTGCCGCTCAGAGGTAACCCAACCCAAGCCTCCACGTGCAGAAGGGCCATTCCATGCGTACGTTAAAGAACACGCCAAATAGCAACTACCATCTCTCTCCTATAGTTGTATACAAGGTCTGCTATCCCCAACTATCTCTGAGCCTTTGAGCTGTCCGTTTAGACCAGAGGTTCCAAACGTATTTGTTCTACCACCCCCTTTTCAGAAAAAAAATTACTGAACGCCCCCCTGGAAATCTACCTTCTATAAGAGAACAAACAGAAAGATGCAGTGACAAATTTGCTTCTTTTATGTATCTATATTTCTACCTACGTCCTACAACATAGTAAAGAAAGATGTTGTAAATAAGACACCTTGAAGCTTGAAATTATAAAATTATTTATTAAAATCAACCATAGTAACTTTCGCATTACACACAGAAAATTAAGATAACGAAGGATAATTTTATGTGTTTATTTGGAAAATAAAGTAATCACTACGACTTTATGATAACAATAGATGAAACATGTACGAACGGTTTTTCAAAATGTTCTTATCTTTCCTTCTTTCTTTATGCTTCCACCCCCCCCCCCAATTGCTCCCGAGGCTACTACCGACCCCCTGGATCGTTCCAGCGCCCACTTTGGGAAACATTAGTTTAGACTAATGTGTGCAAAAAAAAGTTGCAAGATCACATCCACTTCTTCCCGTGTTTAAAAAACTTCCTAAAAAGTAATAGGCACAGGTTTCGGCACTTTTATATATAGTGCCATAGTTGGGTTGTTTTACTTCTGAGCGGCACTTTTTTGCACACCATGGGCTAAATGGCCAGGTCACATGGACCCCGAAGGCTCAGAGAAGGGGACCCACTGGAACAGCTGTTGGAAGACAGATGGTAGCCTCCCGTCAAGGCCATCCAGCGTGTTCTTTAACGTGCCAGGGTATGGCTCTCCCGCACACGGGGCCACGGCTTAACGTCCCATCCGACGGACGACAGCCTTTCCAAGGCCATCGGTGTCCCCTACTGTCCGTGGGCAGGGCGGGGAATTTTGCGGAGATAAATCTCAACGCTGACCCAGCTGGGACTCGAACCTGGGAACTACAGATTAGGAGCCTGGCGCGCTACCGACTGAACCACCACCGCCCCGTAGTGCCATAGTAGCGTTCTTATAAGATTAAGTAGCTTGACCACTTCCATATATGTGTACTGTAGCACAAAAACGATGGATAGCGTTACTGCCGAGCAATGGCTTAAATAATTATGCTCCAAATAATAATATATAATCATAATTTTAAATTCATACAGGTAAATGTTTTTTTAGATATTCAGCAGTTACTTCTTAATTTTTCTATAATATTTTTATATAATCTTAACAACTAAACATTATTGTTTTGTACTTTATACAAAAGACAAATAAAAAAGAAGCAAATAAGATTCAGATAGAGAACTGCAAAACCAGAGGTCCACACAGTTTGAAAGTGAGTGGGAAAACGAGAATTACGGCCGGCTGCTAAAGGTGGCGCTGCAAACAGTAGTATCGAGTCATCCAAGACAATCACAGTGAGTGGGCCCACACGATCCAGGTCTTTGTGAGCTCACACGATCCAATGTGCTGTGAACATTAACCGCAACCGCTCCAGTTTGCTGTGAAAGGTAACTGCACACGCTCAATATTTCCGTGAGTGAGCCCACACGATCCAGGTCTTTGTGAGCTTACACGATCCAATGTGCTGTGAACATTAACCGCAACCGCTCCAGTTTGCTGTGAACGGTAACTGCACACGCTCAATATTTCCGTGAGTGAGCCCACACGATCCAGGTCTTTGTGAGCTCACACGATCCAATGTGCTGTGAACATTAACAGCAAACACTCCAGTTTGCTGTGAACGGTAACTGCACACGCTCCATTCGTTCTATGTTCTAATGGTAGAAGAAACCCCATCCAGTTAAGCCAACTAGTAGACAGGAGAGGAAAAACAAAACGAGTAAGAGGCTGCAGAAAAAAAAAGCAATAAAAGTGAGAGCAGTCAATAATTGAAAAGGAAAAATTCTGAAATAGAACCCTCTTTCGAAGATTTAGATTATTCTCTTTACAATCAGACTTCCTTTTACCTGAGAAAAGAAACTTTTTCTTTCCGAATCACTTGATGAATAGCGGAGTCCTCTAAATGGCGCCAATTTCCTCCCTGCAGCGTCTGACGCAAGAGACCGATGTTTGTTTATCATTGTGACCTGCATCGAAGGAGGTAATGAAGATCGGTTTCGGAGAGGTCAAGAGAGGTGGACACCCCGAACCAGTCAACTGATACCGAGAAGCACGACGTCTTGAAAATCGAGTTCTAAATGGTAGAAGAAACCCCATTCAGCCCAGGGCATCGAGAGACGAAAGCATGAATTGTACAATCTCCCGAGACCTTTTTGTAACCTTTGATTGCTTTGAGGTTGAGCATATATTCTACCAGGAATTTGTTTTTTGATTTCCACTCCTTAGAGTTAAAAGGTTTTGTTGCATCGGAGTTCATTACTTTCTTATTCATTTCTGAGTTGACTTTCTCATTGAAGAGGAAATGAAGTTAATTGGTTCCAGCAGTATTTATATTCTCGTGTAAGCTGACGGGCACTTATTGCCTTGTTAGGTCTATGGGATGGGGAAGAAGAGGATGAAATGAAATGGGTCACGCTCTGGATTCGAAACGATAGAGAGAATACTGAACAGTCACTACACAAACGAGGAGTAAAATCTGGTACGCCTCTGGATTTTAAAAGCACCAGCCACTTTACATCGGGGCGGGGGTGGCTCAGTCGGTAGCGCGCCAGGCTCGTAATCTGTGGTTCCTAGGTTCGAGTCCCAGCTGGGTCAGCGTTGAGATTTTTCTCCGCAAAATTCCCCGCCCACGGTCAGTAGGGGACACCGATGGGCTTGGAAAGGCCGCCGTCCGTCGGATGGGACGTTAAGCCGTGGCTCCGTGTGCGGGAGAGCCATACCCTGTGCACGTTAAAGAACACGCTGGATGGCCTTGACGGGAGGCTACCATCTGTCTCCCAACAGCTGTTCCAGTGGGTCCCCTCCCCCAACCTTCTCTGAGCTTCGGGGTCCTTGTAACCTGGCCATTTAGCCCATGGTGTGCAAAAAAAAGTGCCGCTCAGAGGTAAAACAACCCAACCCACTTTACATCAAACTGTCGTTAGAGGTGGGTTGAGTTGTTTTACCTCTGAGCGGAACTTTTTCGCACACACTGGGCTAAATGGCCAGGTCACAAGGACCCCGAAGCTCAGAGAAGGTTGGGGGAGGGGAGTCACTGGAACAGCTGTTGGGAGACATATGGTAGCCTCCTGTCAATGCCATTCAGTGTGTTCTTTAACGTGCACAGAGTATGGCTCTCCCACACACGGTGCCACGGTTTAACGTCTCATCCGACGGACGGCGACCTTTCTAAGCCCATCGGTATCCGCTACTGACCGTGGGCAGGGCGGGGAATTTTGCGGAGATAAATCTCAATGCTGACCCAGCAGGGACTCGAACCTGGGAACTGCAGATTACGAGACTGGCATGCTACCGACTGAGCCATCCCCGCTCCTAAATGGCCAGGTCACAAGGACCCCGAGGGCTCAGAGAAGGTTTGGGCAAAGAAAGCCACTGGACAGCTGTTAAGAAACAGATGGTAACCACCCGTCAAGATAATAGAGCGTGTTCTTTAAGGTGCATAGAGTATGGCTTTCCCACACACACGAGGCCACGGCTTAATGTCTGATCCGACAAACGGCGGCATTTACAAACCCATCATTGTCGCGGGGTGAGAGGTTTAAAGAAAAAAAAAAACTGCATTTGAAATAGATGTAAATATCATATTGTAGTGAAAGGTTATAGTGATAAATCTAAATATAACACCTGGAACAGGAGTAAAGTAACACCACATTATGGTGGAAGTTTACTCCAGTAATTGCAAACGTAACACTTGAAACACTGATTACGTTTCAAGTTCCTTCACCACACTATTGCGTTACAAGAATACTGTTCTAAATAATGCAATAATACGGCTTTGAATCAGACGCGTTTTTATATAAAGAAATTATTTATCGAGATGAACAATAACTCATGCAACAGCTGAACGAAAAATTCAAAAGCGCGAAATCAAAAATAGACCAATGTAATCAGATATCTTTGTGTCGGCTCGTCTTACACTTTTCAGACCAGCTATGTCATTTCACGATCACTGTTACAAGCCGCGAAATCACAAGTGATAGTAGTACAGTCGCTCAAAAAAGTATCCAAACACTATGGTTGATTACAGAATTCAGAAAAAATATCTGGCAACGATTTTTTTTACAAATTAGTAATCTGGCAACCTTCGTGTCACGTGATTACAGAATTCAGGAAAAATATTTGGAGCGTGTACAGCAACTGGAGCGTGTACAGCAACTGTACACGCTCCAGTTACCGTTCACAGCAAACTGGAGCGTGTGCAGTTACTGCACACGCTCCAGTTTGCTGTGAACGGTAACTGCACAAGCTCAATATTTCCGTGAGTGGTCCCACACGATCCAGGTTTTTGTGAGCTCACACGATCCAATGTGCTGTGAACATTAACCGCAACCGCTCCAGTTTGCTGTGAACGGTAACTGCACACGCCCAATATTTCCGTGAGTGAGCCCACACGATCCAGGTTTTTGTGGGCTCACACGATCCAATGTGCTGTGAACATTAACCGCAACCGCTCCAGTTTGCTGTGAACGGTAACTGCACACGCTCCATATTCATTGCATTATATATTCATACGCATTATATATATTAAAAAGTATCCGAACACTATGGTTGATTACAGAATTCAGAAAGAATATCTGGCAACTATTGTTTTTTACAAATGAGTGATCGGGCAACCTTCGTTCCATATAAGCTGGTTTCTATAAATTAAGGAACAAGGTTAAGCCAATGGGAAACTAAAGTCGAAGCTCTATAACTTCTAAAATAAGTTTTTTTTTGCTTTGAAAAATGTGATTGCAGATAAAGATTTCAATCAAATAAATCAATATCTCGATTTTCAACAATATTCATTCAGTATTTAATGAGTTATGGAAGTTTGAATATTTAGCGATAACAATGCCAGCCACAAAAATTGATTTCAGAAGTTAATTAAAACTTAGTAATAAGTATTGTATCAAAGTGTTTAATAGAATAAGTTTGAATTTTAGAACTTTGTGTAAAGAATTCTTTCACTATTCTTCAGTTTTGTATAAGTTTCTTAAGACTGGCATTGCTGTTGTTAAATATTCAAATTTCCATAACTCTTTAAATACTGAACGAATATTGTTGAAAATCGAGATATTGATTTATTTATATTGATCTTTATCTTATATCATATTTATTTATAATGATCTCGTTTTGAAAAATGTGATTGCAGATCATTCTTTTGTTTTGAAAAAAATGATCTGCAATCACATTTTTCAAAACAAAAAAACTTATTTTAGAAGTTATAGAGCTTTGACATTAGCGTCCCATTGACTTAACTTAGAGGGGCGGGGGTGGCTCAGTCGGTAGCGCGCCAGGCTCATAATCTGTAGTTCCCAGGTTCGAGTCCCAGCTGGGTCAGCGTTGAGATTTATCTTCGCAAAACTCTCGATCTTGCCCACGGTCAGTAGGGGACACCGATGGGCTTGGAAAGGCCGCCGTCCGTCGGATGGGACGTTAAGCCGTGGCCCCGTGTACGGGAGAGCCATACCCTGTGCACGTTAAAGAACACGCTGGATGGCCTTGACGGGAGGCTACCATCTGTCTCCCAACAGCTGTTCCAGTGGGTCCCCTCCCCCAACCTTCTCTGCGCCTTCGGGGTTCATGTGACCTGGCCATTTAGCCCATGGTGTGCAAAAAAGTGCCGCTCAGAGGTAAAACAACCCAACCCTTGACTTAACTTAGGGATTTTCCTTAATTTATGAGAACCAGTTCATATACTGAAATAGGAGGCTATAATGATTGGATGCAACCAGAAAGAGCACACACCGTATTGAAATGATCAGCCTCACCTAAGAAGCAAGTTTGGCCAACATCAGATACCTACAGAATGTCAACCGCATCGTCGCTTGTTATCTCTTGCAGAAAATAGTTCAGCTTTGCAGGTCCACTCACACATGATACAAGTCGATATTCTATTGAGCATCAGGTCGCCTCAGTGGGTATCTCGTCAGCCCCGATCTGCATTTTCTAGGTTCGAGTCCCAGCTGACACAGCGGTAAGATTTTCCTTGTGACCTAGCCATTTAACCTATTGTGTGCAAAAAAAAGTGCCCTCAGAGTGAAAACAACTCAAGCTACCGAGCGCAAGAAAAAAAAACGACAATTTTCGATTTAACAAGTGCTGTGAGAATGCAATGAAAAATCTGAATCCTGTGATTATTTGTGAAAGCAGTTCGATTCACTTCCAATCACAGAATTCTTCGAATCACCGACAGGGCGGGGGTGGCTCAGTCGGTAGCGCGCCAGGCTCGTAATCTGTAGTTCCCAGGTTCGAGTCCCAGCTGGGTCAGCGTTCAGATTTATCTCCGCAAAATTCCCCGCCCTGCCCACGGTCAGCAGTGGACACCGATGGGCTTGGAAAGACCGCCGTCCGTCGGATGGGACGTTAAGCCGTGGCCCCGTGTGCGGGAGAGCCATACCCTGTGCACGTTAAAGAACACGCTGGATGGCCTTGACGGGAGGCTACCATCTGCCTCCCAACAGCTGTTCCATGGATCCCCTCCCCCAACCTTCTCTGAGCCTTCGGGGTCCATGTGACCTGGCCATTAGCCCATGGTGTGCAAAAAAGTGCCGCTCAGAGGTAAAACAACCCACCCGAATCACAGAATATTGCGTGTGTTGAACCTAAGAATACTCGAAATGCACGTGCATTTTACGTATAACAATAGCATATCAAAGAAACACTCAATGTGTGGAAAAACATTTTTAATCGGTATAATACAATTGCTATTGTGGCAAAATCAACAATCTTATGCTTTTTTTTTTATGAGTATAAGCAGTAATATTCACAGAATGACATTAAAGCATCTGTTTTCCTAATTGTCTACATATTTATCACTGATTAGCTCAATAGTTACAACAATGTCTCATATGTGTAACAGAAGAATTGAAAAACTATGCAATGTCACAGTTATAGGGGCAGAAAATACAGCTAAAACCTTAAAAGGCATGGCCGTGTAAGGCATGGATGTTTGTGTTGTTTTCAGCTGCAATCGCGACATCCTCACAGACCTTCTACTATGTATGGCGTATAAACTGACAGGTTCCTGTCAGACCTCTGAGGCAAGCAGCTGCTTGAAGGGATATTTATCAGAAATTGCATGGCAATTAATCTTGACCAGCTATGTCATTTCATGATCACTGTTACAAGTCGCGAAATCACAAGTGGTAGTAGTACAGTCGCTCAAAAAAGTATCCGAACACTATGGTTGATTACAGAATTCAGGAAAAATATCTGGAGCGTGTACAGCAACTACAGGCTCTAGTTTGCTTGAACGGTAACTGCACACGCTCAATATTTCCGTGAGTGAGCCCACACGATCTAGGTCTTTGTGAGCTCACACGATCCAATGTGCTGTGAACATTAACCGCAACCGCTCCAGTTTGCTGTGAACGGTAACTGCACATGCTCAATATTTCTGTGAGTGGGCCCACACGATCCACGCTTTTGTGAGCTCACACGATCCAATGTGCTGTGAACATTAACCGCAACAGCTCTAGTTTGCTGTGAACGGTAACTGCACATGCTCAATATTTCTGTGAGCGGGCCCACACGATCCAGGCTTTTGTGAGCTCACACGATCCAATGTGCTGTGAACATTAACCGCAACCGCTCCGGTTTGCTGTGAACGGTAACTGCACACGCTCAATATTTCCGTGAGTGAGCCCACACGATCTAGGTCTTTGTGAGCTCACACGATCCAAAGTGCTGTGAACATTAACCGCTCCAGTTTGCTGTGAACGGTAACTGCACACGCTCCAGTTTGCTGTGAACGGTAACTGCACACGCTCCAGTAACGGTAAGTAACGCTCTAGTAACGGTAACTGTGAACGGTAACTGCACACGCTCCAGTTTGCTGTGAACGGTTGTATATCGAATATAAGTTTACGACTTGGGGAGTTCGTCTCTTATGCATTTTGGAGAGCTTAATTGAATTCAAAACCATAGCAGCGCCGGAAATCTGCTAGAAGTTCTATCATTTCGACTTTTCAGGGATTTAAGACGGGCCGGTAACACCTTAAGCGCGCCATTCTCCCTCTTCATAAGCACATGGATCTAAGAGTGGTGAAGTTTTTAATTCACACAATATTTGGTAGGGCTGGGTGACTCGGTACTGCGCCAAGCTCGTAATCTGCAATTCCCAGGTTCGAGTCCCAGCTGGGCCCGCGTTGAAATGTATCTCCGCAAAACTCCCCGTCCTGTCCTTGGTCGGTAGGGAACACCGACGGCATTGGAAGGTCGTAGTCCGTAGGATGGGACGTTAAGCCGTGGTCCCTTTGCAGGAGAGCCTTCTGCACGTTAAAGAAACGCCGGATGGCCTTTATGGGAGATTACCATCTGTCTCCTAATAGCTGTTTAAGTGGGTCCCCTTCCCCCAACGTTCTCTGAGCCCTCGGGGTATTTGTGACTTGGCCATTTAGCCCGTTGCATGCAAAAAATTGTTGCTCAGAGGTAAAACAACCGAACTCTACCCTGCCGAATCCAAATCCAGTGATGTGGTGTGAATAGACGCTTGATAGTTCTCTTTGATTAGCAAATGATTGACAGGTCAGTAACCTATGAGAATTGTCGAATGCGCAGTCGCACAGTCTCCCCACTGTAGACACTGAAAGATATATGTATTTTCCTAGAAGAAACAAATTCGTGAACACTTCTTATAGATAATGAAGCTATTCCAGTGGTTCAATTCCCCCAACCTTCTCTGAGCCTTCGGGGTCACAAGGACCCCGAAGGTCACTTGGATTAATTTAGCCCATTGTGTGCAAAAAAAACTGCCACTCAGAGGTAAAACAACCCAACGCACAATGTTGCCTCCCTTTTTCAGAAACCCGTTCGATTACGAACCGGTTGAGAGAAGTAAAGCCAAAATATTCTCAATGCAACTGGGAAAATCAACTCAGATTGGACACAAAGAATGTGCTACCCAAAATGGCAGAACTTTTTTGCAATCAGTCAGAGGAAGAAATGGAAACTTTTTTACTATGCCCAGGGGGCCGCTACCGCACCTGCAACCTTGCAACAAGGCGGCATTATTTTAGGGATGGCAAATTTGCAAACAAACTAACGACCAACGCTAACTAATTTTCGAAAGATGATTTTAAATTGCTTTTAAAATGGGAACTAAATTTAGCTGCATTAATCACTAATATCTCAGATCAGACTTGGAGAAAGGGACGACAAACCACGAACTCGCTCCGGGAGACAAAATAGCAAGCGTCGGCCACGGCTACGTAGTTTTTTTTAACTTGGTAACATTATGAAAATTTTGTGAGCTCATTAACTTGGTAATCACATTAACTTGGTAACATATCAGAAAATTTTTTTGCCCAACTATTAGCTTCAACTATAAGTAATGTTTACGATTTTGTTTTTTCTTGGAAGGAGGAGGGGATGAAGTAAATGTTTATACAGTCGCTCAAAAAATATCCGAACACTATGGTTGATTACAGAATTCAGAAAAAATATCTGGCAACGATTTTTTTTAGAAATTAGTGATCTGGCAACCTTCGTGTCACGTGATTACAGAATTCAGGAAAAATATCTGGAGCGTGTACAGCAACTGTACACGCTCCAGTTACCGTTCACAGCAAACTGGAGCGTGTGCAGTTACTGCACACGCTCCAGTTTGCTGTGAACGGTAACTGCACACACTCAATATTTCCATGAGTGAGCCCACACGATCTAGTATCAAATTTATAAAACTTCTACCGATAGATTAAAATTTTTAAAACTTTTATCGTACAGCAATTTATATAAATATAATGTAATAATTAAAAAATTTTTTGACGAAACTTACAAACTAAAAATTCAACATAATAAAAATACAAGACTTCAAACCCAAGGTTATTACAAATTGCCAAATTTTCGAAATAATTACGGGAAACATACCTCCGAATATCAAGTACCACTTATATTTAATGCCATTCCAAAAGAATTATTAAATATAGATTCTTTTAGAAGACTTAAAATGGAATTAAAAAATTATTTGGTATTTTCTAGTTAGCTGATTTTTATGTGTTGTGTTTTGTGGATTTATTTGCTGTACACCATTTTTGTGGCTGAATGATCTATGTTTAATATAATTTATTCATTTTCCTGCAGATAAGCTATTTAGCTTTGCGGGTCAAATTGTAAATGTATTTGTATTCTTTACTGTTATGAATAAAAATTATATTCTAAAAAAAAAAAAATAATAATATGACAACCTACAGTCGCTCAAAAAAGTATCCGAACACTACGGTTGATTACAGAATTCAGAAAAAATATCTGGCAACGATTTTTTTTACAAATTAGTGATCTGGCAACCTTCGTGTCACGTGATTACAGAATTCAGGAAAAATATCTGGAGCATGTACAGCAACTGTACACGCTCCAGTTACCGTTCACAGCAAACTGGAGCGTGTGCAGTTACTGCACACGCTCCAGTTTGCTGTGAACGGTAACTGCACACGCTCAATATTTCCGTGAGTGAGCCCACACGATCTAGTATCAAAATAATATGACCACCTACAGTCGCTCAAAAAAGTATTCGAACACTATGATTGATTACAGAATTCAGAAAAAATATCTGGCAACGATTTTTTTTTTTAGAAATTAGTGATCTGGCAACCTTCGTGTCACGTGACACGAAGGTTGCCAGATCACAAATTTCTAAAAAAAAAATCGTTGCCACATATTATTTCTAAATTCTGTAATCAACCGTAGTGTTCGGATATTTTTTGAGCGACTGTACATAGCTCCTTCAGTGTCTACAGGGAGTGGCAACTGGGGAGACTGTGCGACTGCGCATTCGACAATTCTCATAGGTCACTGACCTGTCAATCTATGAATCATTTAATCAATCTATGATCTAAGAGAACTATTAAGTATCTACTGCGCAGTCTCATAATCTCCCCAGTTTCTATTCACAGCATGTCACTTGATTTGAATTCAGCAGGGTGGAGGTGGGTTGCTTTACCTCCGAGTGGCACTTTTTTTTGCACATCATGGGCTAAATGGCCGATCACAAGGACCCCGAAGATTCAGAGAAGGTTGGGGGAGGGGACCCACTGGAACAACTGTTGTGAAACAGATGGTAGCCTTTTATCAAAGCCATCCAGTGTGTTCTTTAACGTGCACATGCCACGGCTTAACGTCCCATCCGACAAACGATGGCCTTCCCAAGCCGTCGGTGTCCCCTACTGATCGTGAGCAGGGCTGGGAACTTTGCGGAGATGAATGATTCAGCATGAGACCATGTTCATTTTAAAGTACACATTGGATGCTGGTGATGGATGATTTCCAACTATGTCCTAATAGGTCTATCTGCTTAACTAGGTCTAAGTCCATGTGGTCCTCGCAACCTGCCTCTTACACCGCTGTGGGCAAAAAAAACTCTCTTGCTTAGAGACGCTGCAACGCCATGCAAGCACGTATTTTGTCTGACTTGGAACGAACTGGAACTGTGAATCGTACATAGCACGTAGCTTATTATTTCGTAAAGGAAAAAAAAGAGAGAAGAAATTAAACGATATGACTCACACACAGAGAGAAAAAAAAAAGATTCATGAGAAACGTCGTTTTGGCTCGCCCTTTAAATCACTCGGTTTAGATTTTCTCCAAGAATCCATCAAGGGCTGCTGCAATGAAGAAGGAAGTTGGTTTGAGGTGTGTCGATGTGAAGAAGGGTTCATAAGGTGCCTCGGCCCGGGGTGCCCCTCGGCTACGTTTCCTCCCACCTGCCACTTCTCGTCCCCAACACGCTTCAAGGCGTGATGCACCCTCGTTGTTACACTGGAGGATGATACACGGCGACGCAACGGACGGCTTTGTCCGAACAGCAAAGGTGATGGCGATTTTCATTCTGCAGAATTCTTATGGGAACGCATCGGTAACGATGGCGGACACTTGACGGCAGGTTCGTGCCTCCCGAGCGCCCGCCTCCCATCAACAAGCAGCGGACTGGCCACTGCTGTGGCGCCCAAGTGGCACATTTCAGACAACACGCACGCTGGTTCAGTTTCTTTAGCTGCAAGCGTCGTCGGTTCAGTTCTGTGGGAGACCAATCAAGGAGGCAGACGTGATTCTGATTCGCGTGCATGTTTACCACAAATATAACTCCCTGCACCCCCCCCCCCCCGGGTCTTTTCCAGCTCTACTATTTCACTATTTTTTCTTTCCCTACCCTTTCTCCCTCTCTCTCCATCTTTCCACTTTCCCATTTCTTCCTTTTCACTTTTCCTCCTTTTTTAACCCCCCTATCACTATTCACCCCCCTTCTTTCACCAAATTTCCTACCCTTTCTCAGGGGCGGGGTGGCTCAGTCGGTAGCGCGCCAGGCTCGTAATCTGTAGTTCCCAGGTTCGAGTCCCAGCTGGGTCAGCGTTGAGATTTATCTCCGCAAAAATTCCCCGCCCTGCCCACGGTCAGTAGGGGACACCGATGGGCTTGAAAAGGCCGCCGTCCGTCGGATGGGACGTTAAGCCGTGGCCCCGTGTGCGGGAGAGCCATACCCTGTGCACGTTAAAGAACATGCTTAATGGCCTTGACGGGAGGCTACCATCTGTCTCCCAACAGCTGTTCCAGTGGGTCCCCTCCCCCAACCTTCTCTGAGCCTTCGGGGTCCATGTGACCTGGCCATTTAGCCAATGGTGTGCAAAAAAGTGCCGCTCAGAGGTAAAACAACCCAACCCTACCCTTTCTCTCATTCCCTACATAGAACATAATTTTAAAATTTTCCACCATTTTCTTCATTTTCAACTGTTAAACCAAAAACAATGCTCCACACATTCAACAACTTCTGCTCCCTCCCCTACCCATAACCATTTTTTTTTCGCTTTTACTTATATTTTTAGATACTCATATGTCAGACGAACAATTACCAACTATCAAGGAGGGAATCGGACCTGGGGTTCTCAGGCAATCTGCGTTCTCCCACACACCCTCCTTGCCAACATTTTTTCTGTTTGCTCTTTTTCTTGGTCCCAGAGTGCTGCAAATCCATCCCCAAGCAGAGTAATACTGTAGATGGAAGTGGTTACCACTTAAGGGCCCCATTGCCGCTTTTGCGCCATTTTGGCCGGAAGTGTGTAGGGGGTGCCGGGTGACCATTCTTCCCTGCAGTGTCGATGATTTCAATAGTAGACCTTGCCCATTGAAATTTTCAAACATAATAATAAGTAAGATAGTAGATCTTTGAGGTTTTAATTCTGACTGTTTCGGTCTGGAAGTTTAGTGTGATATGTGGTGGCAGGAACGTATCCAGAATTTTTTTAAGGGGGGTACTGAATCAAAGGTTTTTAGGGGATGTTAAAGCGAACGGTTTTTTAGGGGGGGGGGTGCTGAACCTAAGGTACAGTAGGGTGCTCAAGATATTTATGTGGTCGGGGGTGTAGGAGTTTCTGTACAAGCATTTGAAGTGGTTTATGTAAAACAAACTTGCTATGTTAACCGCAAAAGGTTAACATAGCAAGTTTCTTTTTCTTCTGTTCATATCAAGGCTATCTGTGCTTGTGACCCAGGAAATAAAACATTTGCATATTGATTGGAAATTTTATCGTGTACTGATTAGTGTTTATTCTTTCGCGATGGCAGTTAAAAATCGCGATGGCAAAAAAAACAGGAAATTCCCCAATTTATATGCCCTTACAAACTACAATTGCTTTAGTATCTTTTTTACTCCATTTCAGTTGGCACAACATTTTTCTAAAGCAATTTAACAGCACCTATAAATAGTTTGTCATTTTCCAATTTAGAACTTTCGAGGATTTAAGGAGTATCACCACCCCCCTCTCCCGAACACGCACCTGTATAGTGGTAAATATGGAACTTCAATTGGGGGAGGCGTGATGGAGTTTAGCCGAAATCTCTTTCATTATTTTAACAAGCGTGGATATATGAATAAATCAATCTCACGGAGTGTCTCTTAACAAACACTGCTAATGAAAAGGATCCTTCTTAACACTCTAGTTGACGAAACAATTTCATTCTTAACATATTCTTTTAATGAACAGACCTCGTAATCACACCTCACCTAACGAAAAGGTTCATTCCTAACACATTCTTATAATGGAAAGAACCTCGTCTTGACATTTACCTAATAAAGAAATCCATTCTAAACACATTCTTATAACGGAAAGAACCTCGTCTTCACACTCACCTAATGAAGAGCTCCATTCTTAACACAGTCCTGTAATCGAACTGACCTCGTCTTCACACTCACCTAATGAAGAACTCCATTTTTAACACATTCCTATAATGGAAAGACCTCGCCTTCACACTCACCTAAAGAAGAGCTCCACTCTTAACACATTCCTAAAATGGAACTGACCTCGTCTTGACATTTACGTTATGAAGAGATCCATTTTTAACACATTCTTAAAATGGAAAGAACCTCGTCTTGACATTTACCTAATTAAGAGATCCATTCTTAACACATTCTTATAATGGAAAGAACCTCGTCTTCACACTCACCTAATGTAGAGCTCCATTCTTAACACATCCCTATAATGGAACTGACCTCGTCTTGACATTTACCTAATTAAGAGATCAATTCTTAACACATTCCTCTAATGGAAAGAACATCGCCTTCACACTCACCTAATGAAGAGGTCCATTCCTAACACATTCCTATAATGAAACGAACCTCGTCTTCACACTCACCTAATGCAGAGCTCCATTCTTAATACATCCCTATAATGGAACTGACCTCGTCTTGACATTTACCTAATGAACATATCCATTCTTAACACATTCCTCTAATGGAACGAACCTCGTCTTCACACTCCCCTAATGAAGATGTCCATTCTTAACACATTTGCAATGGAACGAACCTCGTCTTCACACTCACCTAATGAAGAGCTCCATTCTTAATACATCCCTGTAATGGAACTGACCTCGTCTTCACATTTACCTAATGAAGAGATTCATTCTTAACACATTCCTCTAATGGAACGAACCTCGTCTTCACACTCACCTAATAAAGAGGTCCATGCTTAACACATTCCTCTAATGGAAAGAACCTCCTCTTCACACTCACATAATGAAGAGGTCCATTCTTAACACATTCCTCTAATGGAAAGAACCTCCTCTTCACACTCACCTAATGAAGATGTCCATTCTTAACACATTCCTATAATGGAACGAACCTCGTCTTCACACTCACCTATGAAGAGGTCCATTCTTTACACATTATTAAAATGGAAAAGACCTCGTCTTCATACTCACTTAGGTGAGTAATGGAAAAAATCTCGTCTTGACATTTACCTAATGAAGAGATCCATTCTTAACACATTCCTCTAATGGAAAGAATCTCGTCTTCACACTCATCTAATGAAAAAGTCTATTCTTAACACATTCCTATAATGGAACGAACCTCGTCTTCACACTCACCTATGAAGAGGTCCATTCTTTACACATTCTGATAATGGAAAGGACCTCGTCTTCATACTCACTTAGATGAGTAATGGAAAGAACCTCGTCTTGACATTTACCTAATCAAGAGATCCATTCTTAACACATTCCTCTAATGGAAAGAACCTCGTCTTCACACTCACCTAATGAAGATGTCCATTCTTAACACATTCCTGTAATGGAACGAACCTCGTCTTCACACGCACCTATGAAGAGGTCCATTCTTTACACATTTTGATAATGGAAAGGACCTCGTCTTCATACTCACTTAGATGAGTAATGGAAAAAACCTCGTCTTGACATTTACCTAATCAAGAGATCCATTCTTAACACATTCCTCTAATGGAAAGAACCTCGTCTTCACACTAACCTATGAAGAGGTCCATTCTTTACACATTCTTATAAAGCAAAGGACCTCGTCCTCATACTCACTTAGAGGAGTAATGGAAAGAACCTCGTATTGACATTTACCTAATCAAGAGATCCATTCTTAACACATTCCTATAATGGAACGACCCTCGTCTTCACACTCACCTATGAAGAGGTCCATTCTTTACACATTCTTATAATGGAAAGGACCTCGTCTTCATACTCACTTAGGTGAGTAATGGAAAGAACCTCATCTTGACATTTACCTAATTCAGAGATCCATTCTTAACACATTCCTCTAATGGAAAGAACCTCGTCTAGATATTTACCCAATTAAGAGATCCATTCTTAACACATTCCTCTAATGGAAAGAAACTCCTCTTCACACTCACCTAATGAAGAGATCCATTCTTAACACATTCCTATAATGGAACTAACCTTGTCTTTATTCATTTTATTTATCCATACAAGGGGCGTATAGATAAAACTATAGTTATAGTTATAACAATGGGAATAAAATAAAACATATATATGTATCAGTGGTTCTCAACCTTTTATGGTTCATGTACCCCCTGGAAATGTGTATGAAACAGGGGTACCCCTTCTATAGATAGATAAACTACAGTTGTAGTATAACAATGAGAATAAAATAAAACCTATATGTCAGTGGTTCTCAACCTTTTATGCTTCAGGAACCCCCTGGAAATGTGTATGCAAATGGCGTACACCTTGTATAGATAGATAAAACTCTAGTTATAGTTTAAAAATGGGAATGAAATGAAACATATATATCAGTGGTTCTCAACCTTTTATGCTTCAGGTACCCCCTGGGAATGTGTATGTAACTGGCATAACCCTTGTATAGATAGATAAAACTCTAGTTATAGTATAACAATGAGAATAAAATGAAACATATATATCAGTGGTTCTCAACCTCTTATGCTTCACGTACCCCCTGGAAATGTGTATGTAACTGGCGTACCCCTTGTATAGATAGATAAAACTCTAGTTATAGTATAAAAATGGGAATAAAATGAAACATATATATCAGTGGTTCTCAACCTTTTATGCTTCACGTACCCCCTGGAAATGTGTATGTAACTGGCGTACCCATTGTATAGATAGATAAAACTATAGTTATAGTATAAAAATGGGAATAAAATGAAACATATATATCAGTGGTTCTCAACCTTTTATGCTTCACGTACCCCCTGGAAATGTGTATGTACCTAGCGTACCCCTTGTATAGATAGATAAAACTATAGTTATAGTATAAAAATGGGAATAAAATGAAACATATATATCAGTGGTTTTCAAACTTTTATGCTTCACTTACCCCCTGAAAATGTGTGTGTAACTGGCGTTCCCCTTGTATAGATAGATAAAACTATAGTTATAGTGTAAAAATGGGAATAAAACATTTGCATATTGATTGGAAATTTTATCGTGTACTGATTAGTGTTTATTCTTACGCGATGGCAGTTAAAAATCGCGATGGCAAAAAAAACAGGAAATTCCCCAATTTATATGCCCTTACAAACTACAATTGCTTTAGTATCTTTTTTACTCCATTTCAGTTGGCACAGCATTTTTCTAAAGCAATTTAACAGTACCTATAAATAGTTTGTCATTTTCCAATTTAGAACTTTCGAGGATTTAAGGAGTATCCCCACCCCCCTCTCCCGGACACGCACCTGTATAGTGGTAAATATGGAACTTCAATTGGGGGAGGCGTGATGGAGTTTAGCCGAAATCTCTTTCATTATTTTAACAAGCGTGGATATATGAATAAATCAATCTCACGGAGTGTCTCTTAACAAACACTGCTAATGAAAAGGATCCTTCTTAACACTCTAGTTGACGAAACAATTTCATTCTTAACATATTCTTTTAATGAACAGACCTTGTAATCACACCTCACCTAACGAAAAGGTTCATTCCTAACACATTCTTATAATGGAAAGAACCTCGTCTTGACATTTACCTAATAAAGAAATCCATTCTAAACACATTCTTATAACGGAAAGAACCTCGTCTTCACACTCACCTAATGAAGAGCTCCATTCTTAACACAGTCCTGTAATCGAACTGACCTCGTCTTCACACTCACCTAATGAAGAACTCCATTTTTAACACATTCCTATAATGGAAAGACCTCGCCTTCACACTCACCTAAAGAAGAGCTCCACTCTTAACACATTCCTAAAATGGAACTGACCTCGTCTTGACATTTACGTTATGAAGAGATCCATTTTTAACACATTCTTAAAATGGAAAGAACCTCGTCTTGACATTTACCTAATTAAGAGATCCATTCTTAACACATTCTTATAATGGAAAGAACCTCGTCTTCACACTCACCTAATGTAGAGCTCCATTCTTAACACATCCCTATAATGGAACTGACCTCGTCTTGACATTTACCTAATTAAGAGATCAATTCTTAACACATTCCTCTAATGGAAAGAACATCGCCTTCACACTCACCTAATGAAGAGGTCCATTCCTAACACATTCCTATAATGAAACGAACCTCGTCTTCACACTCACCTAATGCAGAGCTCCATTCTTAATACATCCCTATAATGGAACTGACCTCGTCTTGACATTTACCTAATGAACATATCCATTCTTAACACATTCCTCTAATGGAACGAACCTCGTCTTCACACTCCCCTAATGAAGATGTCCATTCTTAACACATTTGTAATGGAACGAACCTCGTCTTCACACTCACCTAATGAAGAGCTCCATTCTTAATACATCCCTGTAATGGAACTGACCTCGTCTTCACATTTATCTAATGAAGAGATTCATTCTTAACACATTCCTCTAATGGAACGAACCTCGTCTTCACACTCACCTAATAAAGAGGTCCATGCTTAACACATTCCTCTAATGGAAAGAACCTCCTCTTCACACTCACATAATGAAGAGGTCCATTCTTAACACATTCCTCTAATGGAAAGAACCTCCTCTTCACACTCACCTAATGAAGATGTCCATTCTTAACACATTCCTATAATGGAACGAACCTCGTCTTCACACTCACCTATGAAGAGGTCCATTCTTTACACATTATTAAAATGGAAAAGACCTCGTCTTCATACTCACTTAGGTGAGTAATGGAAAAAATCTCGTCTTGACATTTACCTAATGAAGAGATCCATTCTTAACACATTCCTCTAATGGAAAGAATCTCGTCTTCACACTCACCTAATGAAAAAGTCTATTCTTAACACATTCCTATAATGGAACGAACCTCGTCTTCACACTCACCTATGAAGAGGTCCATTCTTTACACATTCTGATAATGGAAAGGACCTCGTCTTCATACTCACTTAGATGAGTAATGGAAAGAACCTCGTCTTGACATTTACCTAATCAAGAGATCCATTCTTAACACATTCCTCTAATGGAAAGAACCTCGTCTTCACACTCACCTATGAAGAGGTCCATTCTTTACACATTCTTATAATGCAAAGGACCTCGTCCTCATACTCACTTAGAGGAGTAATGGAAAGAACCTCGTATTGACATTTACCTAATCAAGAGATCCATTCTTAACACATTCCTATAATGGAACGACCCTCGTCTTCACACTCACCTATGAAGAGGTCCATTCTTTACACATTCTTATAATGGAAAAGACCTCGTCTTCATACTCACTTAGGTGAGTAATGGAAAGAACCTCATCTTGACATTTACCTAATTCAGAGATCCATTCTTAACACATTCCTCTAATGGAAAGAACCTCATCTAGATATTTACCTAATTAACAGATCCATTCTTAACACATTCCTCTAATGGAAAGAAACTCCTCTTCACACTCACCTAATGAAGAGGACCATTCTTAACACATTCCTATAATGGAACTAACCTTGTCTTTATTCATTTTATTTATCCATACAAGGGGCGTATAGATAAAACTATAGTTATAGTTATAACAATGGGAATAAAATAAAACATATATATGTATCAGTGGTTCTCAACCTTTTATGGTTCATGTACCCCCTGGAAATGTGTATGAAACAGGGGTACCCCTTCTATAGATAGATAAACTACAGTTGTAGTATAACAATGAGAATAAAATAAAACCTATATGTCAGTGGTTCTCAACCTTTTATGCTTCAGGAACCCCCTGGAAATGTGTATGCAAATGGCGTACACCTTGTATAGATAGATAAAACTCTAGTTATAGTTTAAAAATGGGAATGAAATGAAACATATATATCAGTGGTTCTCAAACTTTTATGCTTCAGGTACCCCCTGGGAATGTGTATGTAACTGGCATAACCCTTGTATAGATAGATAAAACTCTAGTTATAGTATAACAATGAGAATAAAATGAAACATATATATCAGTGGTTCTCAACCTTTTATGCTTCACGTACCCCCTGGAAATGTGTATGTAACTGGCGTACCCCTTGTATAGATAGATAAAACTATAGTTATAGTATAAAAATGGGAATAAAATGAAACATATATATCAGTGGTTCTCAACCTTTTATGCTTCACGTAGCCCCTGGAAATGTGTATGTAACTGGCGTACCCATTGTATAGATAAATAAAACTATAGTTATAGTATAAAAATGGGAATAAAATGAAACATATATATCAGTGGTTCTCAACCTTTTATGCTTCACGTACCCCCTGGGAATGTGTATGTAACTGGCGTACCCTTTTGTATAGATAGATAAAACTCTAGTTATAGTATAACAATGGGAATAAAATGAAACATATATATATCAGTGGTTCTCAACCTTTTATGCTTCACGTACCCCCTGGAAATGTGTATGTAACTGGCGTACACCTTGTATAGATAGATAAAACTATAGTTATAGTATAAAAATTGGAATAAAATGAAACATATATATCAGTGGTTCTCAACCTTTTATGCTTCACGTAGCCCCTGGAAATGTTTATGTAACTGGCGTACCCATTATAAAGATAAATAAAACTATAGTTATAGTATAAAAATGGGAATAAAATGAAATATATATATCAGTGGTTCTCAACCTTTTATGCTTCACGTACCCCCTGGAAATGTGTATGTAACTAGCGTACCCCTTGTATAGATAGATAAAACTATAGTTATAGTATAAAAATGGGAATAAAATGAAACATATATATCAGTGGTTCTCAACCTTTTATGCTTCACCTACCCCCTGGAAATGTGTATGTAACTGGCGAACCCCTTGTATAGATAGATAAAACTATAGTTATAGTATAAAAATGGTAATAAAACATTTGCATATTGATTGGAAATTTTATCGTGTACTGATTAGTGTTTATTCTTTCGCGATGGCAGTTAAAAATCGCGATGGCAAAAAAAACAGGAAATTCCCCAATTTATATGCCCTTACAAACTACAATTGCTTTAGTATCTTTTTTACTCCATTTCAGTTGGCACAGCATTTTTCTAATGCCCTTTAACAGCACCTATAAATAGTTTGTCATTTTCCAATTTAGAACTTTCGAGGATTTAAGGAGTATCCCCACCCCCCTCTCCCGAACACGCAGGTGTATAGTGGTAAATATGGAACTTCAATTGGGGGAGGCGTGATGGAGTTTAGCCGAAATCTCTATCATTATTTTAACAAGCGTGGATATATGAATAAATCAATCTCACGGAGTGTCTCTTAACAAACACTGCTAATGAAAAGGATCCTTTTTAACACTCTAGTTGACGAAACAATTTCATTCTTAACATATTCTTTTAATGAACGGACCTCGTAATCACACCTCACCTAACGAAAAGGTTCATTCCTAACACATTCTTATAATGGAAAGAACCTCGTCTTGACATTTACCTAATAAAGAAATCCATTCTAAACACATTCTTATAACGGAAAGAACCTCGTCTTCACACTCACCTAATGAAGAGCTCCATTCTTAACACAGTCCTGTAATCGAACTGACCTCGTCTTCACACTCACCTAATGAAGAGCTCCATTTTTAACACATTCCTATAACGGAAAGACCTCGCCTTCACACTCACCTAAAGAAGAGCTCCACTCTTAACACATTCCTAAAATGGAACTGACCTCGTCTTGACATTTACGTTATGAAGAGATCCATTTTTAACACATTCTTAAAATGGAAAGAACCTCGTCTTGACATTTACCTAATAAAGAAATCCATTCTAAACACATTCTTATAACGGAAAGAACCTCGTCTTCACACTCACCTAATGAAGAGCTCCATTCTTAACACATTCCTATAATGGAAAGAACCTCGTCTTCACACTCACCTAATGTAGAGCTCCATTCTTAACACATCCCTATAATGGAACTGACCTCGTCTTGACATTTACCTAATTAAGAGATCAATTCTTAACACATTCCTCTAATGGAAAGAACATCGCCTTCACACTCACCTAATGAAGAGGTCCATTCCTAACACATTCCTATAATGAAACGAACCTCGTCTTCACACTCACCTTATGCAGAGCTCCATTCTTAATACATCCCTATAATGGAACTGACCTCGTCTTGACATTTACCTAATGAACATATCCATTCTTAACACATTCCTCTAATGGAAAGTACCTCGTCTTCACACTCACCTAATGAAGATGTCCATTCTTAACAGATTCCTGTAATGGAACGAACCTCGTCTTCACACTCACCTAATGAAGAGCTCCATTCTTAATACATCCCTGTAATGGAACTGACCTCGTCTTGATATTTACCTAATGAAGAGATTCATTCTTAACACATTCCTCTAATGGAACGAACCTCGTCTTCACACTCACCTAATAAAGAGGTCCATGCTTAACACATTCCTCTAATGGAAAGAATCTCCTCTACACACTCACATAATGAAGAGGTCCATTCTTAACACATTCCTATAATGGAACGAACCTCGTATTCACACTCACCTAATGAAGAGCTCCATTCTTAACACATATACTGACCTCGTCTTGACATTTACGTTATGAAAAGATCCATTCTAAACACATTCTTATAACGGAAAGAACCTCGTCTTCACACTCACCTAATGAAGAGCTCCATTCTTAATACATCCCTGTAATGGAACTGACCTCGTCTTGACATTTGCCTAATGAAGCGATCAATTCTTAACACATTCCTCTAATGGAAAGGACCTCGTCTTCACACTCACCTAATGAAGAGGTCCATTCTTAACACATTCCTCTAATGGAAAGAACCTCCTCTTCACACTCACCTAATAAAAAGGTCCATTCTTAACACATTCCTATAATGGAACGAACCTCGTATTCACACTCACCTCTGAAGAGGTCCATTCTTTACACATTATTAAAATGGAAAAGACATCGTCTTCATACTCACTTAGGTGAGTAATGGAAAGAATATCGTCTTGACATTTACCTAATGAAGAGATCCATTCTTAACACATTCCTCTAATGGAACGAACCTCGTCTTCACACTCACGTAATGAAGATGTCCATTCTTAACACATTCCTATAATGGAACGAACCTCGTCTTCACACTCACCTATGAAGAGGTCCATTCTTTACACAATCTTATAATGGAAAGGACCTCGTCTTCATATTCACTTAGATGAGTAATGGAAAGAACCTCGTCTTGACATTTACCTAATCAAGACATCCATTCTTAACACATTCCTCTAATGGAAAGAACCTCGTCTTCATACTCACCTAATGAAAAAGTCCATCCTTAACACATTCCTATAATGGAACGAACCTCGTCTTCACACTCACCTATGAAGAGGTCCATTCTTTACACATTCTTATAATGGAAAGGACCTCGTCTTCATACTCACTTAGATGAGTAATGGAAAGAACCTCGTTTTGACATTTACCTAATCAAGAGATCCATTCTTAACACATTCCTATAATGGAACTACCCTCGTCTTCACACTCACCTATGAAGAGGTCCATTCTTTACACATTCTTATAATGGAAAGGACCTCGTCTTCATACACACTTAGGTGAGTAATGGAAAGAACCTCGTCTTGACATTTATCTAATTAAGAGATGTATTTTTAACAAATTCTTATAATGGAAAGAATCTCGTCTTCACACTCACCTAATGAAGAGATCCATTCTTAAAATATTCCTATAATGAAACGAACCTCGTCTTCACACTGACCTATGAAGAGGTCCATTTTTACATATTTTTATAATGGAAAGGACCTCGTCTTCATACTCACTTAGGTGAGTAATGGAAAGAACCTCATCTTGACATTTACCTAATTCAGAGATCCATTCGTAACACATTCCTCTAATGGAAAGAACCTCGTCTAGATATTTACCTAATTAAGAGATCCATTCTTAACACATTCCTCTAATGGAAAGGAACTCCTCTTCACACTCACCTAATGAAGAGGTCCATTCTTAACACATTCCTATAATGGAACTAACCTTGTCTTTATTCATTTTATCTATCCATACAAGGGGCGTATAGATAAAACTATAGTTGTAGTTAAAACAATGGGAATAAAATGAAACATATATATGTATCAGTGGTTCTCAACCTTTTATGGTTCACGTACCCCCTGGAAATGCGTATGAAACAGGGGTACCCCTTGTATAGATAGATAAACTATAGTTGTAGTATAACTATGGGAATAAAATAAAACCTAAATGTCAGTGGTTCTCAACCTTTTATGCTTCAGGTACCCCCTGGAAATGTGTATGCAAATGGCGTACACCTTGTATAGATAGATAAAACTATAGTTATAATATAACAATGGGAATAAAATGAAACATATATATCAGTGGTTCTCAACCTTTTATGCTTCACGTACCCCCTGGAAATGTGTATGTAACTGGCGTACCCCTTGTATAGATAGATAAAACTATAGTTATAGTATAAAAATGGGAATAAAATGAAACATATTTATCAGTGGTTCTCAACCTTTTATGCTTCACGTACCCCCTGGAAATGCGTATGTAACTGGCGTACCCCTTGTATAGATAGATAAAACTATAGTTATAGTATAAAAATGGGAATAAAATGAAACATATATATCAGTGGTTCTCAACCTTTTATGCTTCACGTACCCCCTGGAAATGCGTATGTAACTGGCGTACCCCTTGTATAGATAGATAAAACTATAGTTATAGTATAAAAATGGGAATAAAATGAAACATATATATCAGTGGTTCTCAACCTTTTATGCTTCACGTACCCCCTGGAAATGTGTATGTAACTGGCGTATCTCTTGTATAGATAGATAAAACTATAGTTATAGTATAAAAATGGGAATAAAATCAAACATATATATCAGTGGTTCTCAACCTTTTATGCTTCACGTACCCCCTGGGAATGTGTATGTAACTGGCATACCTCTTGTATAGATAGATAAAACTCTAGTTATAGTATAACAATGGGAATAAAATGAAACATATATATCAGTGGTTCTCAACCTTTTATGCTTCACGTACCCCCTGGAAATGTAACTGGCGTACCCCTTGTATAGATAGATAAAACTATAGTTATAGTATAAAAATGGGAATAAAATGAAACATATATATATCAGTGGTTCTCAACCTTTAATGCTTCACGTAGCAACTGGAAATGTGTATGTAACTGCGTACCCCTTGTATAGATAGATAAAACTATAGTTATAGTATAAAAATGGGAATAAAATGAAACATATATATCAGTGGTTCTCAACCTTTTATGCTTCACGTACCCCCTGGAAATGTGTATGTAACTGGCGTACCCCTTGTATAGATAGATAAATCTATAGTTATAGTATAAAAATGGGAATAAAATGAAACATATATATCAGTGGTTCTCAATCTTTTATGCTTCACGTACCCCCTGGAAATGTGTATGTAACTGGCGTACCCCTTGTATAGATAGATAAAACTATAGTTATAGTATAAAAATGGGAATAAAATGAAACATATATATCAGTGGTTCTCAAACTTTTATGCTTCACGTACCCCCTGGAAATGTGTATGTAACTGGCGTATCTCTTGTATAGATAGATAAAACTATAGTTATAGTATAAAAATGGGAATAAAATGAAACATATATATCAGTGGTTCTCAGACTTTTATGCTTCCCGTACCCCCTGGAAATGTGTATGTAACTACCGTACCCCTTGTATAGATAGATAAAACTATAGTTATAGTATAAAAATGGGAATAAAATGAAACATATATATCAGTGGTTCTCAACCTTTTATGCTTCACGTACCCTCTGGAAATGTGTATGTAACTGGCGTACCCCTTGTATAGATAGATAAAACTATAGTTATAGTATAAAAATGGGAATAAAATGAAACATATATATCAGTGGTTCTCAACCTTTTATGCTTCACGTACCCCCTGGAAATGCGTATGTAACTGGCGTACCCCTTGTATAGATAGATAAAACTATAGTTATAGTATAAAAATGGGAATAAAATGAAACATATATATCAGTGGTTCTCAACCTTTTATGCTTCACGTACCCCCTGGAAATGTGTATGTAACTGGCGTATCTCTTGTATAGATAGATAAAACTATAGTTATAGTATAAAAATGGGAATAAAATCAAACATATATATCAGTGGTTCTCAACCTTTTATGCTTCACGTACCCCCTGGGAATGTGTATGTAACTGGCATACCTCTTGTATAGATAGATAAAACTCTAGTTATAGTATAACAATGGGAATAAAATGAAACATATATATCAGTGGTTCTCAACCTTTTATGCTTCACGTACCCCCTGGAAATGTAACTGGCGTACCCCTTGTATAGATAGATAAAACTATAGTTATAGTATAAAAATGGGAATAAAATGAAACATATATATATCAGTGGTTCTCAACCTTTAATGCTTCACGTAGCAACTGGAAATGTGTATGTAACTGCGTACCCCTTGTATAGATAGATAAAACTATAGTTATAGTATAAAAATGGGAATAAAATGAAACATATATATCAGTGGTTCTCAACCTTTTATGCTTCACGTACCCCCTGGAAATGTGTATGTAACTGGCGTACCCCTTGTATAGATAGATAAATCTATAGTTATAGTATAAAAATGGGAATAAAATGAAACATATATATCAGTGGTTCTCAATCTTTTATGCTTCACGTACCCCCTGGAAATGTGTATGTAACTGGCGTACCCCTTGTATAGATAGATAAAACTATAGTTATAGTATAAAAATGGGAATAAAATGAAACATATATATCAGTGGTTCTCAAACTTTTATGCTTCACGTACCCCCTGGAAATGTGTATGTAACTGGCGTATCTCTTGTATAGATAGATAAAACTATAGTTATAGTATAAAAATGGGAATAAAATGAAACATATATATCAGTGGTTCTCAACCTTTTATGCTTCACGTACCCCCCTGGAAATGCGTATGTAACTGGCGTACCCCTTGTATAGATAGATAAAACTATAGTTATAGTATAAAAATGGGAATAAAATGAAACATATATATCAGTGGTTCTCAACCTTTTATGCTTCACGTACCCCCTGGAAATGTGTATGTAACTGGCGTATCTCTTGTATAGATAGATAAAACTATAGTTATAGTATAAAAATGGGAATAAAATGAAACATATTTATCAGTGGTTCTCAACCTTTTATGCTTCACGTACCCCCTGGAAATGTGTATGTAACTGGCGTATCTCTTGTATAGATAGATAAAACTATAGTTATAGTATAAAAATGGGAATAAAATGAAACATATATATCAGTGGTTCTCAACCTTTTATGCTTCACGTACCCCCTGGAAATGTGTATGTAACTGGCGTACCCCTTGTATAGATAGATAAATCTATAGTTATAGTATAAAAATGGGAATAAAATGAAACATATATATCAGTGGTTCTCAATCTTTTATGCTTCACGTACCCCCTGGAAATGTGTATGTAACTGGCGTACCCCTTGTATAGATAGATAAAACTATAGTTGTAGTATAAAAATGGGAATAAAATGAAACATATATATCAGTGGTTCTCAACCTTTTATGCTTCACGTACCCCGTGGAAATGTGTATGTAACTGGCGTATCTCTTGTATAGATAGATAAAACTATAGTTATAGTATAAAAATGGGAATAAAATGAAACATATATATCAGTGGTTCTCAACCTTTTATGCTTCACGTACCCCCCTGGAAATGCGTATGTAACTGGCGTACCCCTTGTATAGATAGATAAAACTATAGTTATAGTATAAAAATGGGAATAAAATGAAACATATATATCAGTGGTTCTCAACCTTTTATGCTTCACGTACCCCCTGGAAATGTGTATGTAACTGGCGTATCTCTTGTATAGATAGATAAAACCATAGTTATAGTATAAAAATGGGAATAAAATGAAACATATTTATCAGTGGTTCTCAACCTTTTATGCTTCACGTACCCCCTGGAAATGTGTATGTAACTGGCGTACCCCTTGTATAGATAGATAAATCTATAGTTATAGTATAAAAATGGGAATAAAATGAAACATATATATCAGTGGTTCTCAACCTTTTATGCTTCACGTACCCCCTGGAAATGTGTATGTAACTGGCGTACCCCTTGTATAGATAGATAAAACTATAGTTGTAGTATAAAAATGGGAATAAAATGAAACATATATATCAGTGGTTCTCAACCTTTTATGCTTCACGTACCCCCTGGAAATGTGTATGAAACT
Organism: Ryuthela nishihirai; assembly: GCA_038380435.1. NCBI lineage: Eukaryota > Metazoa > Arthropoda > Arachnida > Araneae > Heptathelidae > Ryuthela > Ryuthela nishihirai. Next base: position 71,868,353 of record JAWZYU010000001.1, read on the forward strand.
GGGGTACCCCTTGTATATATAGATAAAACTATAGTTATAGTATAAAAATGGGAATAAAATGAACATATATATCAGTGGTTCTCAACCTTTTATGCTTCACGTACCCCCTGGAAATGTAACTGGCGTACCCCTTGTATAGATAGATAAAACTATAGTTATAGTATAAAAAGGGGAATAAAATGAAACATATATATATATCAGTGGTTCTCAACCTTTTATGCTTCACGTACCCCCTAAAAATGTGTATGTAACTGCGTATCTCTTGTATAGATAGATAAAACTATAGTTATAGTATAAAAATGGGAATAAAATGAAACATATATATCAGTGGTTCTCAACCTTTTATGCTTCACGTACCCCCTGGAAATGTGTATGTAACTGGCGTACCCCTTGTATAGATAGATAAATCTATAGTTATAGTATAAAAATGGGAATAAAATGAAACATATATATCAGTGGTTCTCAATCTTTTATGCTTCACGTACCCCCTGGAAATGTGTATGTAACTGGCGTACCCCTTGTATAGATAGATAAAACTATAGTTGTAGTATAAAAATGGGAATAAAATGAAACATATATATCAGTGGTTCTCAACCTTTTATGCTTCACGTACCCCGTGGAAATGTGTATGTAACTGGCGTATCTCTTGTATAGATAGATAAAACTATAGTTATAGTATAAAAATGGGAATAAAATGAAACATATATATCAGTGGTTCTCAACCTTTTATGCTTCACGTACCCCCCTGGAAATGCGTATGTAACTGGCGTACCCCTTGTATAGATAGATAAAACTATAGTTATAGTATAAAAATGGGAATAAAATGAAACATATATATCAGTGGTTCTCAACCTTTTATGCTTCACGTACCCCCTGGAAATGTGTATGTAACTGGCGTATCTCTTGTATAGATAGATAAAACTATAGTTATAGTATAAAAATGGGAATAAAATTAAACATATTTATCAGTGGTTCTCAACCTTTTATGCTTCACGTACCCCCTGGAAATGTGTATGTAACTGGCGTACCCCTTGTATAGATAGATAAATCTATAGTTATAGTATAAAAATGGGAATAAAATGAAACATATATATCAGTGGTTCTCAACCTTTTATGCTTCACGTACCCCCTGGAAATGTGTATGTAACTGGCGTACCCCTTGTATAGATAGATAAAACTATAGTTGTAGTATAAAAATGGGAATAAAATGAAACATATATATCAGTGGTTCTCAACCTTTTATGCTTCACGTACCCCCTGGAAATGTGTATGAAACTGGGTACCCCTTGTATATATAGATAAAACTATAGTTATAGTATAAAAATGGGAATAAAATGAAACATATATATCAGTGGTTCTCAACCTTTTATGCTTCACGTACCCCCTGGAAATGTAACTGGCGTACCCCTTGTATAGATAGATAAAACTATAGTTATAGTATAAAAAGGGGAATAAAATGAAACATATATATATATCAGTGGTTCTCAACCTTTTATGCTTCACGTACCCCCTAAAAATGTGTATGTAACTGCGTACCCCTTGTATAGATAGATAAAACTATAGTTATAGTATAAAAATGGGAATAAAATGAAACATATATATCAGTGGTTCTCAACCTTTTATGCTTCACGTACCCCCTGGAAATGTGTGTGTAACTGGCGTACCCCTTGTATAGATAGATAAAACTATAGTTGTAGTATAAAAATGGGAATAAAATGAAACATATATATCAGTGGTTCTCAACCTTTTATGCTTCACGTACCCCCTGGAAATGTGTATGAAACTGGGGTACCCCTTGTATATATAGATAAAACTATAGTTATAGTATAAAAATGGGAATAAAATATATATATATATATCAGTGGTTCTCAACGTTTTATGCTCACTTTTTTGCATAGAGAGTGGGCCTAATGGTTTGGTCACAAGACCCCAAGGATCAAAGAATGATGAGGGAAGGAGACAGATGGAAGCCTCCCATCAAGGCCATCCAGCATGTTCTGTAGCGTGCAGAGGATGTGGCATTTGTTGGCATGGTGCCACGGTCCGAGTCCCATCCATTGAACGGTAGTCTGTCCAAGCCCATGGACGAGACGCGGGTGTGACTCAATCGGTAGCGTGTCAGGCTCGTAATCTGCAGTTCCCAGGTTCGCGTCCCAGCTGCATCAACGTTCAGATTTATCTCCGACCCACCCCCCTCCCCCCGCCACCGCCTCCTTGCCCTCGGTCAGTATGGGACACCGATGAGCTTCGAAATGCCACCGTCCGTCGGATGGGACGTTAAATTGTGGTCCCGTATGCGGAAGAGCCATAAACTTTGCACGTTAAAGAACACGCTGGATGGCATTGATGGGAGTCTAACAGCTGTCGAACGGCTCCCTCCCCATCCTTCTTTAGGCCTTCGGAGTACTAGTGACCTGGCCATTTAACCCATTATGTAAGAAAAGCGCCGCTCAGAGGTAAAACATCCCACCCTATAAGTGATAGTAACTGCTTAGGATAATCCCGCAATTCTCACTAATCTAGAATCCGCAATTCCAACTAATCTAGAATCCGCAAATCTGACTTATCTAGGATCCGCAATTCAGAGTAATCTAGAATCCGCAATTCGGACTAATTTAGAAACCGTAATTCCGACTAATCTAGAATCCGCAAATCTGACTTATCTAGAATCCGCAATTCAGAGTAATCTAGAATCCGCAATTCGGACTAATTTAGAAACCGTAATTCAGTATTTTGAAACCGTAATTTCAGTGGAATCCGTAAATCTGACTAATCTAGAATCCACAGTTCCGACTAATCTAGATTCCGCAATTCTGACTAAATCTAAAATTCTCAATTCTGACTAATCATTTATGAGAGAAAAACTTTTTATTATGTAGAAAACACTGAGTTAGAAATAAATAAGTACCGAGTGGTTAGCACGCTTGGCTACTGATTCAAGGGACCTGGGTTCGATGTATGTGTCGTTTTTCTGCTGAGGTCCTGCCATCCTCTCAGATCTCCTACTGTGGCATATAAACTGACAGGCTCCTGTCAGACCTCTGTGGCAAGCAGCTGCTTGAGGGGTATTTATTTTTATTTATTTATTCCTCGAAGTTCAGTATATGAATTTTTTTGTTTTGTTTTGTTTTCAGTTGTTTTCTGAAACGATCTATTTGTTTTTGCTTTATCGTCTGTCCGTCTTATATTCTCAATATTTTCCTCTTTAGAGATAAATGAAAACTTCTTTTTTTCAGTTAGATAGGCGCTAATAAATAAAATAAATAAATACCCCCTCAAGCAGCTGCTTGCCACAGAGGTCTGACAGAAGCATCAGAATTCGCATTCTCTGAATTATCCATTAATTCGAATTTACGCCTTCAAAGGATTCATAATTTCGGAAAATGAACATTCCATATTTGTACTCAGGCGATATATTATTTTTCTAATTACTATTTAGTCTATTGAAAGCGTTAAATATTACATATGTGTAATAATTTTATATTTATATATATTTAGTAATTTGTGGTTAGTTCATGCAGCATTTGGTTATTGTGTTTTAATTGTATTATCTGAAATTTTTCCCCAGCATATTATTTTTATCATCTGATTAAGTTGTACTCTAAGCGTCTGTTTTTCAACCCTGAATTAACTGCCCAGGTCACAAGAACCCCAAGAGTTACAGAAGATTAAGAAACAGGAGCCAATGGCCAGATCGAACCGTCAGGTCAAGAACGTTTTGGTCGTTCCTGGAACGTTCACAGGGTATGTTTCTCCCGCACAGTTGATAGCGCGCCAGGCTCGTAATCAGTAGTTCCCAGGTTCGAGTCCTAGCTGGGTTGGACTCTAACCTTGAGATTTATCTCCGTAAAATTCCCCGCCCTGCCCACGGTCAGTAGTAGACACCGATGGGCTTGAAATAGACCGCCGTCCGTCGGATGGGGGGGGGGGGTCAGTCGGTAGGGCGTCAGGCTCGTAATCTGTAGTTCCCAGGTTCGAGTCCCAGCTGGGTCAGCGTTGAGATTTATATCCGCAAAATTCCCCGCCCTGCTTACGGTCAGTAGGGGACACCGATGGGCTTGAAATAGACCGCCGTCCGTCGGATGGGACGTTAAGCCGTGGCTCCGTGTACTGGAGAGCCATAACCAATGCACGTTAAAGAACACGCTGGATGGTCTTGACGGGAGGCTACCATCTGTCTCCCAACAGCTGATCCAGTGGGTCCCCTCCCCCAACCTTCTCTGAGCCTTCGGGGTCCATGTAATCTGGCCATTTAGCCCATGGTGTGCAAAAAAGTGCCGCTCAGAGGTAAAACAGCCCAACGTTAAAGAACATGCTGGATGGCCTTGACGGGAGGCTACCATTTGTCTCCCAATAGCTGTTTCAGTGGGTCCCCTCTCCCAACCTTCTCTGAGCCTTCGGGGTCCATGTGACCTGGCCATTTAGCCCATGGTGTGCAAAAAAGTGCCGCTCAGAGGTAAAACAACCCAACGCTAAAGAACACGCTGGATGGCCTTGACGGGAGGCTACCATCTGTCTCCCAATAGCTGTTTCAGTCGGTCCCCTCTCCCAACCTTCTCTGAGCCTTCGGGGTCCTTGTGATCTGGCCATTTAGCCCATGGTGTGCAAAAAAGTGCCGCTCAGAGGTAAAACAACCCAACGTTAAAGAACACGCTGGATGGCCTTGACGGGAGGCTATCATCTGTCTCCCAACAGCTGTTCCAGTGGGTCCCCTCCCCCAACCTTCTCTGAGCCTTCGGGGTCCATGTAATCTGGCCATTTAGCCCATGGTGTGCAAAAAAGTGCCGCTCAGAGGTAAAACAACCCAACGTTAAAGAACACTCTGGATGGCCTTGACGGGAGGCTACCATCTGTCTCCCAATAGCTGTTTCAGTAGGTTCCCTCTCCCAACCTTCTCTGAGCCTTCGGGGTCCATGTGACCTGGTCATTTAGCCCATGGTGTGCAAAAAAGTGCCGCTCAGAGGTAAAACAACCCAACGTTAAAGAACACTCTGGATGGCCTTGACGGGAGGCTACCATCTGTCTCCCAATAGCTGTTTCAGTAGGTCCCCTCTCCCAACCTTCTCTGAGCCTTCGGGGTCCATGTGACCTGGTCATTTAGCCCATGGTGTGCAAAAAAGTGCCACTCAGAGGTAAAACAACCCAACCCAACCCTGATCAGTTGATATGACGATGGATTGTGCTAGGAAACTTACAACTCTTTTTTTTTATTACCTTTCCCGAGACAATAGGAACATCTCAAGCTTTAAATTGCATTATCAAATTCTCCTCAGAAAAAAACAACACTAATCACCATTTCCTTATTAAATAAACTTCCAGCTGCCGTTTAGCGCCTTCAATTTAATTTAATCCAATCTAACCCCAGACTGTGTACAAGTGCCAACAATCATCAAGACCCCCCCCCCCACTTATCTGCGACGCTTGTGTAAATGGCCCTCGTTCCCAGCGATTGCGAAAAAGCCGCGTACCGATGCCCCACCGTTCAGTTTCTCTGCAGTTCCGTAAATTTTCGCCACAGTTTAAAGCCGTGACGCAAGAGAATAGGACGTGAGGTCAAGGGTTAAACGAAGGTCGCCCGACGCCCGGTACGGCGCCAAGCAGCCAGTTTCAGTGTATGTGCGCATGTGTGTGGGAGGTTGCCTTGGTTACAGAAATAAGCCTGCTCCACACCCCGTGCCTTTGCGGATGTAGCATTCCCGTGTGTTCCGGTTCGGCGTCGGAGAACAGACAACGGAATGGAAACGACTTGGCACCGCGGGATTGGCCTCACCACTGCGTGCATCGACGATGCTCCTGCGACCCTCGGGACAGTGTTAGTGCCTTTAAGCATCGACATAATAACAATAATAATAGCAGTTATTAATTCCTGTGACCTGATCCGTAAGATGAGTGTGAAAAACTTACCAGGATGTTTGATCCACGTTCAGAATGATTTATGGTTGATGAGACTGATGTGTCTTGTCTTAACCCATTCCCAAGGTTTAAAGTTTACGGCTGTTTAAAACTGATTTTCACGAGGAAATGGGGTTGAGGGGGGGGGGATGTTCCGCGTTCTCGGGTTTCCCGTTCAGGACCTCATCCGAGGTGATGCCTGAGAGTCAACTAAGGATGCGGGAGCAGAGATGTGAGCCGTTTCCGGATTCGCGAAGGAAGGATGGAAGGAAGAGAGCCGGATGCGATCTTTCTACATTTCGTCTTATAATTTTTATGCTTTCAGATTATGCTTAATGTACAGTCGCTCAAAAAAGTATCCGAACACTACGGTTGATTACAGAATCCAGAAAAAATATCTGGCAACGATTTTTTTTTTAGAAATTAGTGATCTGGCAACCTTCGTGTCACGTGATTACAGAATTCAGGAAAAATATCTGGAGCATGTACAGCAACTGTACACGCTCCAGTTACCGTTCACAGCAAACTGGAGCGTGTGCAGTTACTGCACACGCTCCAGTTTGGATGAGTTACGGATGAGTGGGCCCACACGATCCAGGTTTTTGTGAGCTCACACGATCCAATGTGCTGTGAACATTAACCGCAACCGCTCCAGTTTGCTGTGAACGGTAATTGCACACGCTCCATATTCATTGCATTATATATTCATACGCATTATATATATATTAAAAAAGTATCCGAACACTATGGTTGATTACAGAATTCAGAAAAAATATCTGGCAACGATTTTCTTTAGAAATTAGTGATTCTGGCAATCTTCGTGTCACGTGACACGAAAGTTGCCAGATCACTAATTTCTAAAAAAATCGTTGCCAGATATTTTTTCTGAATTCTGTAATCAACCGTAGTATTCGGATACTTTTTTGAGCGACTGTACCTGGGATCTATTTTGTGTTGAAAAATGACTTATTTTCGATCCGCTCTGATTGATGGTGATCGAATCAACATTCAACAATTTGTTTTTCGCTTCGATCATAAAATGATCATCACACTGCTGATATCGATTGTGATGAACGAAAGAAAATCGATATTGAAAGATCGATATTTATTGGGTCATATCAACTGATCTGATATTTCACTCAGGTTTCACAAGAGTTCAACTCTTATTAATAGGGTTTGGGGGTGGGGGTGGCTCAGTCGGTAGCGCGCCAGGCTCGTAATCTATAGTTCCCAGGTTCGAGTCCCAGCTGGGTCAGCGTTGAGATTTATTTCCGCAAAATTCCCCGCCCTGACCACGGTCAGTAGGGGACACCGATGGGCTTGGAAAGGTGGCCGTCCGTCGGATGGGACGTTAAGCCGTGGACATTAAGCCGTCAAGGCCATCCAGCGTTAACACGCTGGATGACCTTGACGGGAGGCTACCATCTGTCTCCCAACAGCTGTTCCTGTGGGTCCCCTCCCCCAACCTACTCTGAGCCTTCGGGGTCCTTGTGACCTGGGCATTTAGCCCATGGTGTGCAAAAAAGTGCCGCTGAGAGGTAAAACAACCCAATCCCAACTTCTTAATAGGAGTTGCGTGTTCTTTAACGTTGGTTGTTTTACCTCTGAAAACAAAGATTCACAAATTATGTGAAAAAACGTGACCCAACTATTATGGTTGGGGGGGGGGGGCGCTGAATGGCCTCATACACTTTTTTGTCTCATCAAAAAATTTGTATGATGTCACGTATTTTTTCCCACAGTTTCTGTTGAGGTCTCGCCTTTCTCACAGATTTTTCTCTACGGCGTATTAAACTTACGAAATACAAAAATATAATATATTATAATGATACCTAGCCAATGGCGATGTTGGGTACTTTCATCTCTCAGCTGCTCTTTTTTCCGCACAATGGGCTAAAATGGCCAGGTCACAAGGACCCCGAGGATCCAGAGAAGACTGGGGGAAGGGGTTGGGTTGGGTGGGTTGTTTTACCTCTGAGCGCCACTTTTTTGCACACCATAGGCTAAATGGCCAGGTCACATGGACCCCGAAGGCTCAGAGAAGGTTGGGGGAGGGGACCCACCAGAACAGCTGTTGGGAGACAGATGGTAGCCTCCCGTCAAGGTCATCCAGCGTGTTCTTTAACGTACACAGGGTATGGCTCTCCCGCACACGGGGCCACGGCTTAACGTCCCATCCGACGGACGGCGGCCTTTCCAAGCCCATCGGTGTCCCCTACTGACCATGGGCAGGGCGGGGAATTTTGCGGAGATAAATCTCAACGCTGACCCAGCTGGGACTCGAACCTGGGAACTACAGATTTCGAGCCTGGCGCGCTACCGACTGAGCCACCCCCGCCCCCTGGGGGAAGGGAACTTTGTGGGCAGCTGCAAGGAGACTGATGGTAGCTTCCCGTCAGGACCAGCCAGCATGTTCTTTAACTTGCACAAGGTATGTCTCTCCCATACACGATACCACGGCTTAATGCCCCATCCGACAGACTGCGGCCTTTTCAAGCCCAAGAGTGTCCCTTAATGACCGAGGGCAGGGTGCGGGTTTTGCGGAGATAAAACTTAACCCTAATTCTGGAGAGTTCAGTGAGTTCGAGTCTCACCTGACCTGGCCCAGTTGAGACTCGAACCTAGGACCTGCAGATTCCGAGTCTGGTGCGCTACCGACTGAGCTACCCTCGCCCCTTTCGTTTACGCACCGGTGTAAAGCAACAAAGTAGTCAGCAGTAAACAACATACTCAACGAACACTCAAGATATCTTTATCTTTTTAGAAAGAATTATCTTTTGAAGAAAATTTAAGTGAAATGGTCAAGAAAATCATGATTAAAAACGGATAAATTAGCAGTCATTTTAAGCAAGACTGTTACGAAACTGAAGGTGGGCAGGATATATTTAATGACAATATGACGGATGTGTGCTTACCCTTCTAAACTGGGACAAGTACTATACGAACAAGTACTATACGACAAGTTCTATACGAAGGGAACTTACCTTATTGAGTAATAAGGTAAGTTTCTGGGAAGCATTTGCTTTTATTGTTTCAAATAACCTATCGTTGGAAACAAAAGCTTTGGATTGTTTTACCTCTGAGCGGCACTTTTTTGCACACCATGGGCTAAATGGCCAGGTCACAAGGGTCCCGAAGGCTCAGAGAAGGTTTGGGGAGAGACCCACTGGAACAGCTGTTAGGAGACCGATGGTAGCCTCCCGTCAATGCCATCCAGCGTGTTCTTTAACGTTGTTAATTGAATAGTTTTCCCTCTGAGCGGCACTTTTTTGCACACTATGGGCTAAGTGGCCAGGTCACAAGGACCCCGAAGGCTCAGAGAAGGTTGGGGGAGAGACCCACTGGAACAGCTGTTAGGAGACAGATGGTGGCCTCCCGTCAATGCCATCCAGCGTGTTCTTTAACGTTGTTAATTGAGTAATTTTACCTCTGAGCGGCACTTTTTTGCACACCATGGGCTAAGTGGCCAGGTCACAAGGACCCCGAAGGCTCAGAGAAGGTTGGGGGAGGGGACCCATTGGAACAGCTGTTGGGAGACAGATGGTAGCCTTCCGTCAATGCCATCCAGCGTGTTCTTTAATGTTCGGTTGCTTTACCTCTGAGCGGCACTTTTTTGCACACCATGGGCTAAGTGGCCAGGTCACAAGGACCCCGAAGGCTCAGAGAAAGTTGGGGGAGGGGACCCACTGGAACAGCTGTTGGGAGACAGATGGTAGCCTCCCGTCAAGGCCATCCAGCGTGTTCTTTAACGTGCACAGGGTATGGCTCTCCTGCACACGGGGCCACAGCTTAACGTCCCGTCCGACGGACAGGAAACGAAAGCCTTCTAAAACATTGCTTCTAATTTAAAATCACTGCCCTACCAGTAAACGCCGTCATGGCAATTAATCGTCCGTTTTGTTTTTTCTCCTGACAGGCATCTGCAGAACGAAAACCATTGCACTTACCTCAACAAAACCATTACTGTCCTTCAAAGTACAGTCGCTCAAAAGAGTATCCGAACACTATAGTTGATTACAGAATTCAGAAAAAATATCTGGCAACGATTTTTTTTAGAAATTAGTTATCTGGCAACCTTCGTGTTACGTGAACGTGACTTCGGGGTCCTTGTGACGTGACACGAAGGTTGCTAGATCACTAATTTCTAAAAAAATCGTTGCCAGATTTTTTTTCTGAATTCTGTAATCAACTATAGTGTTCGGTTACTTTTTTGAGCGAATGTACTCCCATCCAGCATCTATGCAAAGTTGCAGACGTCTACGCCAATTCTGGAACGCTTGGAGGTATTCCTGTTGGGGAATACTCCGTAACTGTAAATCACCGCATTTTGCAAGGGCTTTAGCAAGCCAGGCTACTGATCTATGGGACCTGGGTTCGAGCCCCGGGTAAAGCATGGATGTTGTGTTTTTTTTTTTGTTTTTTTTTTGCTGAGGTCGCGCCATCCTCACATACTTTCTACTACGGCATATTAAACCGGAAGGCTCCTGTCAGACCTCTGTGGCAAGCAGCTGCTTGAGGGAGTATTTATTTATTTTATTATGAAACCTTGAAAAAGGCTTCCCAAAAAGTTCCTTTATAATTTTTGGAAACAAAAATCGCATGGTGCAAGATCGGGTGAATATGTGCGCCTGTTGTTGTTGCGTTGCGCCTCATCTCCTTAACCATTTTTGGCACAACAATGTGCAGTATTGGCAATTTATAGTCATTGTTTAAGTTATGGTGTCCACAGCTACTATCCTGAGAATTGAAAAAAATTGGAAATATCCTCTTCCTTGGGTTGGGTTGTTTTACCTCTGAGCGGCACTTTTTTGCACACCATGGGCTAAATGGCCAGGTCACAAGAACCCCGAAGGCTCAGAGAAGGTTTGGGAAGGGGACCCACTGGAACAGCTGTTGGGAGACAGATGGTAGCCTCCCGTCAAGGCCATACAGCGTGTTCTTTAACGTGCACAGGGTATGGCTCTCCCACACACGGGACCACGTCTTAACGTCCCATCCGACGGACAGTGGCCTTTCCAAGCCCATCGGTGTCCCCTACTGACCGTGGGCAGGGCGGGGAATTTTGCGGAGATAAATCTCAACGCTGACCCAGCTGGGACTCGAACCTGGGAACTACAGATTACGAGCCTGGCGCGCTACCGACTGAGCCACCCACGCCCCCAAATTACTACTTAATTCTCTTCGATGAAAAGAAGTTTCGCGGGTTTTTACGCCCGCGTGGCACTGCACGCCTTTGAAAAGACTGATGTTGAATGATGAATAACAACAACCCATTGATTACTGCACGAGAGTTGGATAGGGATCAACACAGTTTATTAACAATATATACAGTTACGTTCTGGGAATGCTCTCCACTCCGTGGGCCTTCGCTGCTTTTACTTCTGCCAACAATAATATAATGAGGTGGAGAATCGCACGCTTTGCGAATCCTCACTTTACAGACCTCAAAACTCGGCGAAAGGAAAACCAACCTTTGCTTACACTGTGGTTCCTTCTGAATCCACAAGAATAAAAACCAGATTCTCCAAGAATCTCGATTCTCCCCTGGAATCGCACCCTCACTTCAAGGGTTTCCTTTGAGTATGAGAGGCGTCCTTCTGACGCGTATCGACACGACTCCCTCGTTCGAAAGCTCGCGCTAAAACTCATGCTTCAAATCTCCCGCTTAACCTCCTCGCTGCACTACCGCCCTAGGCTAGTCATTTACGGCCATAAAAGATTGTGGAGCAGATTTCATTACTTGCATGCAGCCGCTTGAGACCCGAAAAACAACCTCGTGAGTCATCGCCAGCACACGAACACACTCAATACATAAAAATATATACAACAATAAACCACAACAAAAATACAGCAATAAATAAATAAATATAAAATTCGGGGGACATGAGAGAGATGAATAAAAATAAAATTAATAAGTGTAGCCGATCAAAGTTTTTTTAATAAAAAAGAAACCTGGGCTTGTAGCCATCTGGAAAAAGATTGAGTCATCACAAACACAACCTGTAAGCAGTCGAAAATTTTCACACCGACATCCCTATTAAAAATGAATCCTTGTACAGTTGCTCAAAAAAGTATCCAAACACTATGGTTGATTACAGAATTCAGAAAAGATATCTGATAGCGATGTTTATTAGAAATTATTGATCTGGCAACCTTCGTGTCACGTGACACGAAGGTTGCCAGATACAGACACGTGTCAGGGGCGCGGGTGGCTCAGTCGGTAGCGCGCCAAGTTCGTAATCTGTAGTTCCAAGGTTAGAGTCCCAGTTGGGTCACCGTTGAGATTTATCTCCGCAAAATTCCCTGCGCTGCCCACAGTCAGTAGGGGACACCGATGGGTTGAAAAGACCTCCGTCCGTCGGATGGGATGTTAAGCCGTGGTTCCGTGTGCGAGACGGTCATACCCTGTGTACGTTAAAGAACATGCTGGATGGCCTTGACAGGAGGCTACCATCTGTCTCCCAACAGCTCTTTTAGTGGGTCCCATCCCCCAATCTACTCTGAGCCTTCGGGGTCCATGTGACTTGGCCATTTAGTGCAAAAAAAGTGCTGCTCAGAGGTAAAACAACCCAACAGACACGTGTCAAGAACGTTTTGAACGCCCTCTAAATGGCACTTTTAACATTGTCCGTTTGTAAATCGAATTTGTTGGAAAAGAAACTTATTTTACATTGTTACTAAAAAATGCATTCTTACCGATATTGCTGGTGAAATAATTGCACGTTATAGAGCACAAACAATCAGCGGGCCACTTGAGTGGCCCTTGGACCATATGTTGCCAACTCCTGTTTTAGAGTATTTCTTTCAGATATGAGTTCAGAGTAGAGTCATTTCGAGCTCAAAAGAGTACAGACAGTTTTCGGGTTTGAAAGACTCGGCTCAGTCATATTTTAAATTTCGAATTTTTTTGTAATTGTGAAATACATATTTATATAACTTTAGATATAATTTTAATTGTTTAATCTGCCTTCAGTTAATTAAAAATAAACATTTTCTAGCCTTTGATTTTGATTTTAGGTATTCTCACTCTCTCTTTTATATAGGGTGTCTCAAAAATATAGGTACAAACTTTTAGGGGAGGTAGATAACATCTAAAGGAATGAGAATTGCGTAGGAACCCATAACCGGAAACGTCACCGTAGGTCAATAGGCGGCGCTGTTCATCAGTGCGCTAGATGGGAAATTTCGGATTTCCTCATTCGAGCGGTAGTCGGCTGATGAAGAGCATGCAAAGGTATTCGAACAGTGAGCTGACAGACATGCACTTAATGTATGGAATAGCTGAGGGCAACGGACGAGCCGCTCAACGAATGTATCAAGAACGCTTCCCACACAGACATGTACCGTGTCACCGTTTGTGTGTGTGCATCAAAATTTGTGCGATTATGTCAAACTTCGAGCATCTGCTGTAACGTTATGAAATGTATCATCTAGTATGCCATTTGTAATAATTATGTCCAATAAATGTTTTCCCATTAATCACTGTCTTGTGTCCTTTCAGATCTTGTACCTCTGCTACCACTTTCCCATGACGTTTCCGGTTATGGGTTCCTATGCAATTCTCATTCCTTTAGATGTTATCTACCTCCCCTAAAAGTTTGTACCTATATTTTTGAGAAACCCTGTATATGAATCGCTCTCTCTCTTTTATATGAATCGCACTCTCTTTTTGTATGAATCGCTCTCTCTTTTTATATGAACCGCTCAATCTTTTTTTATATGAATCTCTCTCTCTTTTTTGTATGATCGCTTTCTCTTTTTATAAGAACCGCTCACTCTTTTTTATATGAATTGCTCTCTCTTTATACGAATCGCTCTCTCTTTATATATGAATGGCTCACTCTTTTTATATGAATCGCTCTGTCTTTTTTTAATGAATCGCCCTCTCTTTTTATATGAATCGCACTTAGTGCTTATAATGATGTGTGTACTCAAGAATTTTACGTTTCTAAATATTACTTTTGGGAAAAATGAAGGAACAGAATTTGAAATATCCTATCAAAGACCAATTAGCAAAAATGAATAGGAGAATAGCCAAAAACACATAGTGTTAACATCCAGAAAGTTTAGAGAGTAGGAAAAGTGAATCCCAAGGATAATCCTGCCAAAGCACTCGTTCCACAAAAAAGGTTATTTCATCCATTAGCAAAGAACTCTTATCTCCAAGGGCAAATCACTCTTTGTTGAAAAGATCAATTAACGTTCTGTTTCGAAGAAAAGATGATTAATTGCAGACATCAATCATCAACCCCCAATAGCAAATCAGTTCTTAGCAGAAGTCCCAAAAAGCCTAGGGGCGGGGGTGGCTCAGTCGGTAGCGCGCCAGACTCGTAATCTGCAGTTCCCAGTTTTTGAGTCCCAGCTGGGTCAGCGCTGAGATTTATCTCCGCAAAATTCCCCGCCCTGCCCACGGTCAGTAGGGGATACCGATGGGCTTGGAAAGGTCGCCGTCCGTCGGATGGGACGTTAAGCCGTAGCCCCGTGTGCGGGAGAGCCATACCCTGTGCACGTTAAAGAACACGCTGGATGGCCTTGACGGGAGACTACCATCTGTCTCCCAACAGCTGTTCCAGTGGGTTCCCCCCCCCCCAACCTTCTCTGAGCCTTCGGGATCCATGTGACCTGGCCATTTAGCCCATGGTGTGCAAAAAAGTGCCGCTCAGAGGTAAAACAACCCAACACAACCCAAAAAGCCTCTGTTCCCATGGAAGGAAACATTTTGTAGAGGACTTGTCCAATAACGTCAGGTCGAGAGCCCGAAAGTCTCAGATGCTCTTCCGCCATCGCCATCCATCGATAAGTAATGATCAACGCGTAGGCATCTAATGGAGCAATATCGATGCGAGACATTTTCAACCTGCTCATAAATTCAAGCCGGGAAGGATTAGGTCCAGCCAAGGCCACTGTTTACATGGTTCCCGCTGTGCGATTAGGCGTCCAGGCGACCCGCCGCCGACCCGGCGTCTGCTCACGAGAGGTGGATGTGGTAGCTGCGGAGAACTTTATGATGGCCCGATGTGACAGCTGAACCGGCGATCAACGAGTTTTTGGGAATGGCGGAGGCTGAAAGAGACTGCAAAAACTGTCACGAATTCAGGGTTGCATCAGTCGATTTGGCACTCTCGTCGTAAAGGACTCTCGTACCTGTTGAAAACAAATGAAACAATAATTTTCTGACAAAAGGGAACAGTTGGGTTGGGTTGGGTTGTTTTACCTCTGAGCGGCACTTTTTTGCACACCATGGGCTAAATGGCCAGGTCACATGGACCCCGAGGGTTTAGAGAAGGTTGAGGGAGGGGACCCACTGGAACAGCTGTTGGGAGACAGATGGTAGCCTCCCGTCAAGGCCATCCAGCGTGTTCTTTAACCTGCGCGGGAAATGGCTCTCCCGCACACGGGGCCACGGCTTAACGTCTCATCCGACGGACGGCGGCCTTTTCAAACCCAGCGATGCCCCCTACTGACCGTGGGCAGGGCGGAAGTTTTGCGGAGATAAATCTCAACGCTGACCCAGCTGGGACTCGAACCTGGGAACTGCAGATTACGAGCCAAAAGGGAGCAGTAATTCTCAGTTGGTTTGGGTTGTTTTACCTCTCAGCGGCACCTTTTTTTGCACACAATGGTCTAAATTGCCAGGTCACAATGACCCCGAGGGCTCAGTGAAGTTTGGGAGTGGGGACCCACTGGACAGCTGTTGGGAGACAGGTGGTAGCCTCCCGTTAAGGTTCAGTGTGTCCTTTAACATGCACAGGTATGGCTCTACCGCACACGGAGCCATGGCTTAACGTCCCATCCGACGAACGGCAGCTTTCCAAGCCCATCAGTGTCCCCTACTGACTGAGAACAGAGCGGGGAATTTTGCGGAGATAAATCTCGACAGCTCGAACCTGGGAACTGCAGATTACAAGCCTGGTGCGCTATCGACTTAGCCCCTAGCCCCCAGTAATTCTGGACAAATTACATTAGGTACAGATGCGATTACTATTTTAAATCTAAGTAAACTGGAAGAGCAACATGCGTGGCTTTGGCAGGTTCATGACCAGAGGAGACTTCCCCCCCCTCAAATCCATCTGGTATGCCCATGAACCTTCTAGCAATCTCTTTAGTCAGTGGGGCGGGGTGGCTCAGTCGGTAGCGCATCAGGCTCGTAATCTGTAGTTCCCAGGTTCGAGTCCCATCTGGGTCAGCGTTGAGATTTTTCCCCGCAAAATTCCCCGCCCTGCCCACGGTCAGTAGGGGACACCGATGAGCTTGGAAAGGCCGCCGTCCGTCGGATGGGACGTTAAGCCGTGGCTCCGTGTGCGGGAGAGCCATACCCTGTGCACGTTAAAGAACACGCTGGATGGCTTGACGGGAGGCTACCATCTGTCTCCCAACAGCTATTCCAGTGGGTCCCCTCCCCCAACCTTCTCTGAGCCTTCGGGGTCCATGTGAGCTGGCCATTTAGCCCATGGTGTGCAAAAAAGTGCCGCTCAGAGGTAAACCAAAACAACATTTATTCATATATTTTTCTTTGTCATTAAAAATACCTACCTTCAGAAACTGTCATTTGATATATGAGTCATACATCGATCACATCCTCCCCTCTCTTTATTGGGGGGGGGGGATGTGATGATGATCCTCATGATTTGAGGTGATCTGTGACACTGAAAACATCATAAACTTCAATTTGAGATGTAACTCGTTAAGGTTGCCCCCGTGAAATTTACGTTCCCTTTTGGTAAGGAGGGGGGGGGGTCATCACAGTTCAAATTAGCCTATGACGTCCTCCCATGAGCTTTTATTTGGTACCTATGGCTACTGATCTAAGGGACCTGGGTTCGAGCCCTGGATTAGGCATGGATGTGTGTGTCGTTTTTCTGCTGAGGTCTTGCCATCCTCTCAGATCTCCTACTGTGGCATATAAACTGACAGGCTCCTGTCAGACCTCTGTGGCAAGCAGCTGCTTGAGGGGGTATTTATTTTTTTTTTAATTCATAACTATGGCCCTCGCGTTTCGAAGATACAGTAAACAACTCCCATATTTCCCCTTTTTAGGTGGAAATTTTGATAACGCGTACACCTCCTCGTGTCGCAAGATTTCATTTGACATATAACTTGTTACGTGCGGTCCTCGGCTTCGAAAGATATATAAAACAATTCTTCATATATTTTACCTTCTTTCTCTGTGGGAAAAGTGAATTTTTTTTTTTTTGCAGTCATTATTACACTCACTATTTCACATGCTTTCATTTCACGCCTAACTTGTTACTTTCAGCCCTCTCGTTCCGAAGCTACAGCTTAACAATCGTTGTCATATTTCCCCTTTTTTATGGGGAAAGAGCAGGTGGTAAACATTTTTTTATAGCCTCTGACAACAAAAAAGAGGAGAACGTACCTCATAAACAAAGTGACGAACCGACAAATGATTAGTGAAAACCAATAGGAAGATAGTTATCGTTGCGAATTACAAAATGGATAGGCACTGAGCGTGAGTATTAATAACTATATTTTAAAACCAATTACAATACAATGCAAATTGTTACAAAAAAGAAATATGGATGAAGTGTCTTATAAACAAATTAACTACTATCATGCATAAGTCATTAACCTTTTTGTACAGAGTATACAATATCAGCTGTGTCTGTTCTACTAAATATTACCTCTTCACTTAGTTTACCATGTCACTTGAATATCTTCAGACGTAAACAAACTCTCGTCCTGTGCTAGTTCACTTGGGTTGGGTTGTTTTACCTCTGAGCGGCACTTTTTTTGCACACCATGGGCTAAATGGCCAGGTCACATGGACCCCGAAGGCTCAGAGAAGGTTGGGGGAGGGGACCCACTGGAACAGCTGTTGGGAGACAGATGGTAGCCTCCCGTCAAGGCCATCCAGCGTGTTCTTTAGCGTGCACATGGTATTTCTCTCCCGCACACGGGCCACGGCTTACCGTCCCATCCGACGAACGGCGGCCTTTCCAAGCCCATCGGTGTCCCCTACTGACCGTGGGCAGGGCGGGGAAATTTTGCGGAGATAAATCTCAACGCTGACCCAGCTGGGACTCGAACCTGGGAACTACAGATTACGAGCCTGGCGCGCTACCGACTGAGCCACCCCCGCCCCTGCTAGTTCACTAAACTTATCACACTAGCAAAACAAAACGACCCCCCGCGCACACATCACATAAAAGATACTTATTTTCACTTAACGCGCACCAGGCTCGTAATCTATAGTTCCCAGGTTCGAGTCCCAGCTGGGTCAGCGTTGAGATTTATCTCCGCAAAATTCCCCGCCCTGCCCACGGTCAGTAGGGGACACCGATGGGCTTGGAAAGGCTGCCGTCCGTCGGATGGGACGTTAAGCCGTGGCCCCGTGTGCGGGAGAGACATACCCTGTGCACGTTAAAGAACACGCTGGATGGCCTTGACGGGAGGCTACCATCTGTCTCCCAACAGCTATTCCAGTGGGTCCCCTCCCCCAACCTTCTCTGAGCCTCCGGGGTCCATGTGACCTGGCCATTTAGCCCATGGTGTGCAAAAAAGTGCCGCTCAGAGGTAAAACAACCCAACCCAACTTAACGCGCACTGACTCAGACCATCTGAACGTGAGTCCCAGCTGGGTCAGCGTTGAGATTTATCTCCGCAAAATTCCCCGCCCTGCCCACGGTCAGTAGGGGACACCGATGGGCTTGGAAAGGCCGCCGTCCGTCGGATGGGACGTTAAGCCTTTTCCCCGTGTACGGGAGAGAGCCATACCCTGTGCACGTTAAAGAACACGCTGGATGGTTTTGACGGGAGGCTACCATCTGTCTCCCAACAGCTGTTCCAGTGGGTCCCCTCCCCCAACCTTCTCTGAGCCTTCGGGGTCCATGTGACCTGGCCATTTAGCCCATGGTGTGCAAAAAAGTGTCGCTCAGAGGTAAAACAACCCAATCATCTGAACGTCCTTTCAGATCTCACAACTTTTTACACACTGCACTGCTATATTTTTTTATTCTTCTGAATCGTTCTAAGTTCCAAATCGTTGGCTAATTGAATCCCACGTAGAAGCACACACGAGGGCTCCAGTCACGTTAAGTCATGAAGTCACTGTTGCTCGTTCATCTGTCGTAACAATATAATTATCAAACTCCTCATTAATATTTTTAGACAACTCTTTTTAATTTGTGCATGTGCAAGAGTTTTGGTGTTTTTTCGTTTATTAAAATATAGTTTTTATTTGAGATATAAATAACACAGATATGCATACATCTATAAATATTGTTGTGATGAAAAATTCCCCGCCCTGCCCACGGTCAGTAGGGGACACCGATGGGCTTGGAAAGGCCGCCGTCCGTCGGATGGGACGTTCAGCCATGGCTCCGTGTGCGGGAAAGCTATACCCTGTGCACGTTAAAGAACACGCTAGATGGTCTTGACGGGAGGCTACCATCTGTCTCCCAACAGCTGTTCCAGTGGGTCCCCTCCCCCAACCTTCTCTGAGCCTTCGGGGTCCAATGACACGGCCATTTAGCCCATTGTGCGCAAAAAAGTGCAGCTCAGAGGTAAAACAACTCAACTCAAAGCCCTTGAGACTCGGCAATTTAACCCATGTTGTATCAAAAAAGGACCATTCAGAGGTAAAACAACCAAACAACCTAACCATAATATGGGAATGTTTTCTTATAGAAGAACATTAGGGAGAAAGACTTCTGTTCATACCATGTGAACGGCTCCTTAAAATGTAAAATTATATTACACCCGTACATATTTTTCTAGATCAGACCCTGACGGAAATGTCTCAATTCCTATTTCATGTTTAGCTATCACACCCCTAAAGAATCGTCAAATTTGGTGCCCCAAAATCAACAGATGCGTGTCGAACCGTCTTCCTTTCCATTCACCACCCACTTCGCTCCGTCGCTATGGCAACAGAACGTCTCAGGTGTGTTCCAGCATTTGCATATTACTCGCATTTCCACCCGGACATCAGCGCGCGCGTCGCAGCATCACCTCTGTGGGAAATCCCCACTCCGTGGCAACTCGAGGGCCAGCGGCCGCGGAACCGGAGATGGACAGACTTCTAAGGAGCAAAGGAGGCAAGTGATGAGGAAACGACGCCCTCGCCTCCTCCGGCGGGAATGGAAGGACGTCCACTAGCCACACGCGCTAATTTACCATTGGCCTCTCGATCCAGGAATGGCAAGAGTCGCGTATAAATCAAACGCCACTATTCTGTCTATCCGAAGCCTATGTAACCCCCACCTAAAAGTCCTGGCTGATTTGCTTGGGTGGCAAGCAGTGATGTCAGAGTGTTTGCTCTCCAACCTCTGACCTTTCTGACCCTAACGACCTCGTGAGTCACCTACCTGCTCCTCGTGTATTGATGTTGCTCCCTCCAGAATCAAATCCCCATCTTCCGGTTTCATTTCTTCGTTTTTCTTCCATAAAATCATCGGATGGAGCTTTTTGGGGGAAAATAAAGAAGAGGAGAGACGTAAAAAAACAGCTAATAATAAGTAAACAATAAGAAAAGGAGTGTTTCGTAAAATCTTCCTTTCCGTCTGCTTGAAGGTCTGACACATCCGGGTATATACATTACTTAGTCAGTTTGTTGACGTAAAAGTGAGCACCTCTTTGAAAACGTTTAGCATAATCATGCTCCTAACATGCATTCAGGTCTGCTGGATCCGGGTGGGAGAGGGGGGGGGGGAAACAGAAGAGCTTGTTGCCATCGGCATGGGGACGGCGTCGGGCTCAAGAGCTGAAAGAGACGCTCAAGTGTTACAACAAAAAAGTTCCAAGTTATAAAGTCGTCTTTCTGTGAATTCTCCCCCCCCCCCCTCCCTTATTTCCCCACTTCTTTTTTATTCTTCTAAAAATACGATAGGCATATTCAGGAATTTTCGCAATATTTTGAAGAGAAAAGAGAAGTATTACCACACCAGAGTGGAGCGGGGGTGGCTCAGTCGGTAGCGCGTCAGGCTCGTAATCTGTAGTTCCCAGGTTCGAGTCCCAGCTGGGTCAGCGTTGAGATTTATCTCCGCAAAATTCCCCACCCTGCCCACGGTCAGTAGGGGACACCGATGGACTTGGAAAGGCCGTCGTCCGTCGGATGGGACGTTAAGCCGTGGCCCCGTGTGTGGGAGAGCCATACCCTGTGCACGTTAAAGAACACGCTGGATGGCCTTGACGGGAGGCTACCATCTGTCTCCCAACAGCTGTTCCAGTGGGTCTCCTCCCCCAACCTTCTCTGAGCCTTCGGGGTCCTTGTGATCTGGCCATTTAGCTCATGGTATGCAAAAAAGTGCCGCTCAGAGGTAAAACAACCCAAAAGGTATGGCTCTCCCGCACACGAGGCCACGGCTTAACGTCCCATACGACGGACGGCGGACTTTCCAAGCCCATCGGTGTCCCCTACTGACCGTGGGCAGGGCGGGGAATTTTGCGGAGATAAATCTCAACGCTGACCCAGCTGGGACTCGAACCTGGGAACTACAGATTACGAGTCTGGCGCGCTACCGACTGAGCCACCCCCGCTCTAAAAAAGGGGGGAAATAACATTCTGTGCAATGTCGGATTGCCCGAAATATCACAGAAGGGTTACAGAACTGTGGTATAAAAACGTTGCCAAATTAGAGGTTTTACCTATAAATTTAGTTTTTTCTTTTTGTCTCTGTGAAATCTAATCGAACATTCCATTTATGGAGAGTTTTGTGCAGTTCTTTCAACAAAGGAAAATAAGACTAATTCTGGTGCCAAAATTAGCAAACTAGTCTAGGGCCCAATCGTGACTGCAAATCAACACAAAATTGCAACAGCCTTTCGGTTAAATCAAATCAAAATCGAAACAAAATGAAACAATTGAGCACCACTTCGTATCGATGGTACGGTTGAAATTACGCCTTGGTGATGCTTATTATCATCCCTCCCTGAAAAGAGAAATTTAAGATTTTTTTTTAAGAATCTGACCTTTATTTGTCCATCTGGTCTCTTGCAAGCCGAGAATATCTAAATTATAATGCTGGAATTTTTGTGTGAGGACATCAAGAGAATAATCTCTGAGCACAGTCCTCACATTCCAATTACCTATGGAGAGAAAATGGTTAGTGTGATGTTTAAAGAAACTATGTTTATTGAGAGAGGGAATGCCAACAATATCACAATACAACAATTCGAAATTATTTATGCTCCAAAATAAGAAGAATTAATATTTAAAATGTCACTGAAGTTTGAACAGATTTTAAGTGGGGCACTTCCAACATTTGGCTTATTTCTTTTTTCTTTTCGTTTTAATTAAATAATAAGCATCACCAAGGCGTAATTTCAACCGTACCATCGATACGAAGTGGTGCTCAATTTTTTATTTTGTTTCGATTTTGATTTGATTTAACCGAAAGGCTGTTGCAATTTTGTGTGGGACATTTGGCTTATATCATTTTTTCTTTTCGTTTTAATTAAATCTGAAATATCATGTAAAGAATTTTATAATGTAGATGGCTTTAGCTCTTTGTATTTTGTAAAAAAAAATTGATGTATCAACATCTATATTTTTTTTAATGTTTATATATAAATATAATCTGCGGTGTATAGTTTTTGTTTGCATTGTTATAAAATATTACATTTACTAAGTCTGAAATAGTTATATTATTATAAGTTATATTGGGTCTATTTGTATGTCGAATAAGATAAAAAAAAATGAACTTGGAGATTGCTTCATATTTTCAGACAAATGAAAAATGGATTTATTTTCATATAATACAATATTCTGCTGCAAGATGAATGCATCTTAATGTTTGGAGCAGGCAGAATAGGATGCTCTAATCTACATATTTGCATGCAATTTGAATCTGTTAGAATTGAAACTGCATCTTCTAGCTCAAATTATTTAATCCTCCTGTGGAATGCGGTTCACTGCGCACAATTATTACCGTTGGGATTGATTACGCACAATTGTTGTTGTCGTTCTAATCGATTGTGCGCAATTTTTCACACTGATTACGCCCTTTCCTTATTGGTCGGATTGACTATACACAATCGTCGTTGGGGCGGGGGTGGCTCAGTCGGTAGCGCGCCAGGCTCGTAATCTGTAGTTCCCAGGTTCGAGTCCCAGCTGGGTCAGCGTTGAGATTTATCTCCGCAAAATTTCCCCGCCCCTCCCACGGTCAGTAGGGGACACCGATGGGCTTGAAAAGACCGCCGTCCGTCGGATGGGACGTTAAGCCGTTGCCCCGTGTGCGGGAGAGCCATACCATGTGCACGTTAAAGAACACGCTGGATGGCCTTGACGGGAGGCTACCATCTGTCTCCCAACAGCTCTTCCAGTGGGTCCCCTCCCCCAACCTTCTCTGAGCCTTCGGGATCCATGTGACCTGGCCATTTAGCCCATTGTGTACAAAAAAGTGCCGCTCAGAGGTAAAACAACTCAACGTTAAAGAACACGCTGGATGGCCTTGACGGGAGGCTACCATCTGTCTCCCAACAGCTCTTCCAGTGGGTCCCCTCCCCCAACCTTCTCTGAGCCTTCGGGATCCATGTGACCTGGCCATTTAGCCCATTGTGTACAAAAAAGTGCCGCTCAGAGGTAAAACAACTCAACGTTAAAGAACACGCTGGATGGCCTTGACGGGAGGCTACCATCTGTCTCCCAACAGCTCTTCCAGTGGGTCCCCTCCCCCAACCTTCTCTGAGCCTTCGGGGTCCATGTGACCTGGCCATTTAGCCCATTGTGTACAAAAAAGTGCCGCTCAGAGGTAAAACAACCCAACCCTATAAGATCCTGTGATTAACCTATGATTACTGTTGTTCCAGTTGATTGCGAATAATTGTGATTCTATGAACTGATCACTCTCGGCTCACTTTCAAAGTGAAACTGTAAAGTTTCTTTCCTTCAGAATATTTAATGACGGGAATAAAAG
This sequence comes from Ryuthela nishihirai, assembly GCA_038380435.1. NCBI lineage: Eukaryota > Metazoa > Arthropoda > Arachnida > Araneae > Heptathelidae > Ryuthela > Ryuthela nishihirai. The sequence goes on from JAWZYU010000001.1 coordinate 71,892,121, forward strand.
TGAAAATCTCCTTTAAGCATCTTCCATTTAGAGGAGGAATGCGAGTTCCATCTTGAAGTGATTCATCGTTTGGGAAAACCCTTTCTTCGTTTTTCACGTATGAAGGGAAGGGAAAAGAATTCGCAAACAAAGCAAAGAAAGAGAAAAGATTCCTCCGTTGATGCAGATGAGAAGAGTAAGCGGATGCTTCGTCACCTTCAGCAAATCCATTTCATTGCCAATTTCAGCAGCACCGCCTGTCGGCGCCAACATCGGAGTGTCGAGCCAGTTCCGCAAAGAGGTTTAAGCCTTTGCATCCACAAGCCGAGCCCTCGGCTGACCCTCGGATGGTGGGATGGAGGCGAGGGAGTGAAGTCACTGACACCTCAGCGGCCGGGAAGAGGAACACGTGTTTTGACAACAGATTTTTGGTACCGGCGGTCCGGAGGTTCCGGCTTCGGTGGGGCAAAGTTCAACCGCACCTCTGGCCCAGCGACCTCGACGTACAAGGCTGTTCAAGGCTTTCTGCGACGCAGTATGGGATTCCCCACAGGATTTCGGGTCGGATGGAGTTTGGACGGAATTGAGATGGATGATGCGCGTGGCGATGGAGATAGGGGTACGGAAGAGCCGGGGGGGGGGAAGCTGGGATCAAGTGAAAAAGCAAAATTCAAAAAGACGTTCTTTTGAGACAGGAGAGCGAGATCTTACATTTGATACCACTAAAACCGCAAAAGATATTTAGCAGCAATATTTACAATAAAAGGGAGCTAGAATTGGTTCAGTCGAGAACGTGTCCCCCCTCCTCTTCCGATTTCCCCGCCCTGCCCACGGTCAGTAGGGGACACCGATGGGTTTGGAAAGGCTGCCGTCAGTCGGATGGGACGTTAAGCCGTGCCCCCGTGTGCAGGAGAGCCATACCCTGTGCACGTTAAAGAACATGCTGGATGGCCTTGACGGGAGGCTACCATCTGTCTCCCAACAGCTGTTCCAGTGGGTCCCCTCCCCCAACCTTCTCTGAGCCTTCGGGGTCCATATGACCTGGCCATTTAACCCATGGTGTGCAAAAAAAATGCCGCTCAGAGGTAAAACAACCCAATGTTAAAGAACACGCTGGATGGCCTTGACGGGAGGCTACCAACTGTCTCCCAACAGCTGTTCCAGTGGGTCCCCACCCCCAACCTTCTCTGAGCCTTCGGGGTCCATATGACCTGGCCATTTAACCCATGGTGTGCAAAAAAAATGCCGCTCAGAGGTAAAACAACCCAATGTTAAAGAACACGCTGGATGGCCTTGACGGGAGGCTACCAACTGTCTCCCAACAGCTGTTCCAGTGAGTCCCCTCCCCCAACCTTCTCTGAGCCTTCGGGGTCCATATGACCTGGCCATTTAACCCATGGTGTGCAAAAAAAATGCCGCTCAGAGGTAAAACAACCCAATGTTAAAGAACACGCTGGATGGCCTTGACGGGAGGCTACCATCTGTCTCCCAACAGCTGTTCCAGTGGGTCCCCTCCCCCAACCTTCTCTGAGTCTTCGGGGTCCTTGTGACCTGGCCATTTAGCCCATGGTGTGCAAAAAAGTGCCGCTCAGAGGTAAAACACTCCAATCCAATCCTCCTCTTCCACCTTTTCAGAATGCTAGTAACGCAAATGGAAGCCAAAAGTTATTAAAGTCATGCATATTTCGTGAATTTTTCAAGAAATGTTTTAAAAACTTCTAAACGAGGTTGAAAATATTACACTGCAATGGAACTCCACTTTCTTCTCAAGTCCCCCTCTTTTACTTTTTTCCGCTGAATTGCAACTTTTGTCCCCTCTTTATGGATTTTTTTTCTAGATCCGAGCCTAGTGGGTTGTTTTCGAGACCGCAGTATGCCCGTATTGAGATTTTCTCCGCTAACTGTAGCTCTGCCCTTGGCGAGAAAGAGGACACCGATGGGCTTCAAAAACTCGCCATCTGTCACTGAAACATTAAGCCGTCACCCTGTATGCAGGGGGCGGGGGTGGCTCAGTCGGTAGCGCGCCAGGCTCGTAATCTGTAGTTCCCAGGTTCGAGTCCAAGCTGGGTCAGCGTTGAGATTTATCTCCGCAAAAATTAGACCGCCCTGCCCACGGTCAGTAGGGGACACCGATGGGCTTGTAAAGGCCGCCATCCGTCGGATGGGACGTTAAGCCGTGGCCCCGTGTGTGAGAGAGCCATACCCTGTGCACGTTAAAGAACACGCTGGATGGCCTTGACGGGAGGCTACCATCTGTCTCCCAACAGCTGTTCCAGTGGGTCCCATCCCCCAACCTTCTCTGAGCCTACGGGGTCCATGACTGGCCATTTAGCCCATGGTGTGCAAAAAAAGTGCCGCTCAGAGGTAAAACAACCCAACCCTATATGCACGTTAAGAATACTGCAAACTCCATTTGTCTCTGAACAGGTGACCAGTCGTTCGGCCTCCTTCCCAGCTTTTGAGGTCCTTGTGACCTGGCCATTTAACCAGTTATATTCATGAAAGTTCATAGGTTAAATAGCAAAAAAGAACAAATATAAAAAAAAAATAATTACCCCTCAAGCAGCAGCTTGCAACAGAACTCTGATAGGAGCCTTGTCAGGGTAATACGCCATAGAGAACACCGATGAGAAAGCCAGATTTCAGCAGAAAGACGACTGAAGAAAGATCCATGCCTTATATTGGGATCGAATCCAGATCCCTCTGATCAGCAGAGTCAGCCACGGTGGTTTTGAGGTACAGTCGCTCAAAAAAGTATCCGAACACTATGGTTGATTACAGAATTCAGAAAAAATATCTGGAGCGTGTACAGCTACTGTACACGCTCCAGTTGCCGTTCACAGCAAACTGGAGCGTGTGCAGTTACTGCACACGCTCCAGTTTGCTGTGAACGGTAACTGCACACGCTCAATATTTCCGTGAGTGGGCCCACACGATCCAGGTCTTTGTGAGCTCACACGATCCAATATGCTGTGAACATTAACCGCAACCGCTCTAGTTTGCTGTGAACGGTAACTGCACAAGCTCAATATTTCTGTGAGTGGGTCCACACGATCCAGGTCTTTGTGAGCTCACACGATCCAATGTGCTGTGAACATTAACCGCAACCGCTCCAGTTTGCTGTGAATGGTAATTGCACACGCTCCATATTCATTGCATTATATATTCATACGCATTATATATATTAAAAAAGTATCCGAACGCTATGGTTGACTACAGAATTCAGAAAAAATATCTGGCAACGATTTTTTTAGAAATTAGTGATCTGGCAACCTTCGTGTCACGTGATTACAGAATTCAGAAAAAATATCTGGAGCGTGTACAGCAACTGTACACGCTCTAGTTACCGTCACAGCAAACTGGAGCGTGTGCAGTTACTGCACACGATCCAATGTGCTGTGAACATTAACCGCAACCGCTCCAGTTTGCTGTAAACGGTAATTGCACACGCTCCATATTCATTGTATTATATATTCATACGCATTATATATATTAAAAAAGTATCCGAACACTATGGTTGATTACAGAATTGAGAAAAAATATCTGGAAACGATTTTTTTTTAGAAATGAGTGATCTGGCAACTTCGTGTCACGTGACACGGAGGTTGTCAGATCCCTAATTTACAAAAAAAAATCGTTGCGAGATATTTTTTCTGAATTCTGTAATCAACCATAGTATTCGGATACTTTTTTGAGCGACTGTATAATGCACATCGCACAATTTCAATCCTTTTATGCAAATATCCCAATTCTTAGGGTGTTGCCTAATGCCTTAGGTCTTGCCACTATTGCCTTCCCATCCGCCCTAAGAGAGGCGTTCGAGTCCCAGCTGGGTCAGCGTTGAGATTTATCTCCGCAAAACTCCCCGCCCTGCCCACGGTTGGTAAGGGACACCGATGGGCTTGGAAACGCCGCTGTCCGTCGGATGGGACGTTAAGCCGTGGCCCCGTGTGCGGGAAATTGTTTGGGTTGTTTTTACCTCAGATCGGCACTTTTTTGCACACCATGGGCTAAATGGCCAGGTCACATGGACCCCGGAGGATCAGAGAAGGTTGGGGGAGGGGACCCACTGGAAGAGTTGTTGGGAGACAGATGGTAGCCTCCCGTAAAGGCCATCCAGCGTGTTCTTTAACGTGCACAGGGTATGCACTTGCCTTTTAGCCCATAAGAAATATATATATATATAGGTATATAATAGAGGGGAACAGATTACACAGGAACTGCGTTCTGGTTGATTCTGACTCGATCTGCCCCTCCTCCCCCCCCAACCTCCCCTTTATTTTTTTCTAGATCCCGACCTGAGAACAAGGGTTGCATTCCTAATGCGCGAAACTGAACAATCTATCTCTGCCTTTTGGAGAATTATAACGGAGTTCAATAACCAGTTCATTTTTTGCCATGAAACTTTCCTAGAAAATCAAGCGCCTCAAACTTCGTAAACCAGTGTTCTAAGAGAAAATCTCCAGTTACCAAGAGAAATCATATATCTAACTCAGTGTCTCGCAAACTGTGTGCCGCGAGAGATTTTCAAATTGACACTAGATATTCCAAAGATTTCATTTTGACTTGACTTGTGCTATCGACGTGCTTTAATAAAAAATCTTTCAGATTTTATCAACTGGATCTTGTACGTATTTATCAAGCTTTTCCAAATTTTGGTATTAATTTTTGATTATTTCAAGCCATAGAATGGACAAATATTTAAAACAAACACCGAGTTATGAATTAAAGAACGAGAGCAAATCTTCAAGTAAAACAAGGCTGATGACTTCAACAAAGCGCAAATATAATGACGATTATATAGAGTTTGCTTTTATTCTTCTTTAGGTGTGCCGCGGGAAAAAAAATTAGATTCAGTGTGCCGCAGAGTAAAAAAGTTTGCGAGACACTGATCTAACTAATTTTAGTGAGATTAGGTTAAAAACAATTTAAAGAATGTCTGTTAATCTGTTATCCTGAGAAAACCTGTATCCATATGACTTTTGTATTCTTTTTTACTATGTTCACTTACGTATGAAAACTAATGCTCATCAATATTTCCTGCAGATAAACTATTAGCTTTGAGGGTCAAATGTATAAAATCTCTCTACATCTGTGTTTTGTGAGATGACGATGATGATGAATAAATATTATTATATTATTAAAATATATATATATCCGTATCATATTTTATCATTGCTGTTGTTTAATTTACTTCTGATATAGTTTATTACGGGTTGAATGAAATGTAAGTCTGATCTAGGTGGGGGTGAGGTTATTGCAAGGAATGCCATGCTATTCCCTTGCACAATTTGAAACGAATGGACCGGAGACAAAAATAAACAACATACTTGGATTGGATTGTTTTACCTCTGAGCGGCACTTTTTTGCACACCATGGGCTAAATGGCCAGGTCACATGGACCCCGAAGGCTCAGAGAAGGTTGGGGACCCACTGGAACAGCTGTTGGGAGACAGATGGTAGCCTCCCGTCAAGGCCATCCAGCGTGTTCTTTAACGTGCACAGGATATGGCTCTCCCGCACACGGGGCCACGGCTTAACGTCCCATCCGACGGATGGCGGCCTCTCCAAGCCCATCGGTGTCCCCTACTGACCGTGGGCAGGGAGGGGAATTTTGCGGACCTGGAGCGCTACCGACTGAGCCACACCGTCCCAAACAACATACTTAAAAGCATCTTATGCATATTTTGCAAGATATGTGTAAGATACGATATGCGTAAGAGAGAGAGAAAAAAAATTTTTATTTCAATTATTTGGCAAAAGTACAAAGAAATTTATTTCTTATATCCCAATCTTTTGAATTATTTTATGTGCATCGCTGTTCCGGAGGGCGGTGTTGCCACCCTTCTTGATATGTGTTTGAACCAAAAATGTTAAAATCAAAAGCTTTCGCTACTCGGCTAAAAATAAACTCTTTCCCTGATACTCCCCCCCCCCCTGCCCTAGATCAATAGGAGACACCAATGGGCTTGGGAAGTGCTCCATCCGTCCAATGATACGTTAAGCCGTGGTTCTATGTGCAGGAGAGCCATACCCTGTGCACGTTAAAGAATACGCTAGATGATCTTGACGGGAGGTTACCATCTGTCTCCCAACAGCTGTTCCAGTAGTTTCCTCCCCCAACCTTCTCTGAGCCTTCGGGGTCCATGTGACCTGGCCATTTAGCCCATGGTGTGCAAAAAAGTGTCCTTCCCCAACCCTCTCTGAGAACTTAGGGAACTTCTGATCTGGCCAATTAGCCTATTTTGTGCAAGTGTGTCGCTCAGAGGTAAAGCAACTCAAGCTTCCTCTGATAATTATACTGATCCACTGCTCCCAGCTCATCCCTGAAGAAATCCTCATAGAAACAAAAGATAAAAGATACAGTGGAAACATTCCTTGTTGTCATCGCAACGACGGCATTCTCCTCATCGCCTTCTTCAGTTGTATTTTCCCGTCTCAAGCACGGAGTCTCCTGCATCCCGAATAACAAGTTCCCGTTCCCCGGGCAACATAATTTGGCATCCAGGTATGCCACTCTTTGAGCACAGTTGCTATGCCAACGATGCGCCTCATAGGTACGACTTAAGGAGCGCTTCGTGATGAGCTCCCCTGGAGAGTAATTGCTTCGTCATCTCATAAACTTAATCCGCATTCGTCCCATTTTCTTCTTCCTTCCCCCTCCCCCCATTCCAGCCTCCCTACATCTCTGCTTTGCCAAAAATTGGCAGAGGCTTCAGAGTTCGCCTTTCTGATTCCGAATCTCAGAATCACACACTGAAACAGCTTCCAACTTGGGGCGGGGGTGGCTCAGTCGGTAACGCGCCAGGCTCGTAATCTGTAGTTCCCAGGTTCGAGTCCCAGCCGGGTCAGCGTTGAGATTTATCTCCGCAAAACTCCCTGCCCTGCCCACGGTCAGTAGGGGACACCGATGGGCTTGGAAAGGCCGCCGTCCGTCGGATGGGACGTTAAGCCGTGGCCCCGTGCGGGAGAGCCATACCCTGTGCACGTTAAAGAACACGCTGGATGGCCTTGACGGGAGACTACCATCTGTCTCCCAACAGCTGTCCCAGTGGGTCCCCTCCTCCAACCGTCTCTGAGCCTTCGGGGTCCATGTGACCTGGCCATTTAGCCCATGGTGTGCAAAAAAGTGCCGCACAGAGGTAAAACAACAAAACCCAAAGCTCCCAACTTCTTTCTCATTCAAAAACAGAGATCTCAATCAGTGGCATAGCTAGAGACTAAATTTTGGACGGATCTAAGTGGGGATGAGGGTGGAAAATTTTTAACGGAGAAAATTATTGGGTGAGAGGGGTTGTTTTACCTATAAGCAGCTCTGCTTTTGCAAAAAATTGGCTAAATGACCAGGTCACAAAAACCTCAGGAATCAGAAAGGTCAGAAGAACCCCGAAGGATTAGAGAAGGTGGAACTCCGATGATAGCAACATTTTCTGATCCCTCTGGATTTAGGAAAGAAATTCCAGGGGATCCCTCGGGGTTCAAAAATTCTAGGAAACAAGAAATATTCTAGGAGGAGGAGGAAGGAGACCCGTTAGGATTGGATTGTTTTAAATCTGAGAGGCACTTTTTTGCACACCATGGGCTAAATGGCCAGGCCACAAGGACCCCGAAGCTCAGAGAAGGTTGGGGAGGGGACCCACTGAAACAGCTGTTGGGAGACAGATGGTAGCCTCCCGTCAAGGCCATCCAGCGTGTTCTTTAACGTGCACAGGGTATGGCTCTCCCACACACGGGGCCACGGCTTAACGTCCCATCCGACGGACGGCGGCCTTTACAAGCCCATCGGTGTCCCCTACTGACCGTGGGCAGGGCGGGGAATTTTGCGGAGATAAATCTCAACGCTGACCCAGCTGGGACTCGAACCTGGGAACTACAGATTACGAGCCTGGCGCGCTACCGACTGAGCCACCCCCGCCCCAGGAATTAAATCACAGAAGCTGATTTTTTTCAAAAGGAAATGAATGAAAAGTTAAAAAAAAAAACGAGAGTGATCATTATTACAGCAACTTGTCTTTTTTCATTGCAAATTTTACTTTTTAAATGAAATGCATTTTGGATTGCACGCAAAATGTAATTTTTACAAAAATGGGAATAATCACTAGCACTACTATTGGGAATAACAAATCACGCGTGGCAAATATATAACATTCATTTTGTGTCAGAATGAAGTTTCTAATTTTATTACCTTAGCACGCTCTACAGAAAAAAAAAACCCAAACTAACATATGATTTGGAAAACTCTACTAATAATATTTCATTGTTATCTGGTTGATTACAGAATTCAGAAAAAAATATCTGGCAACGATTTTTTTAGAAATTAGTGATATGGCAACCTTCGTGTCACGTGATTACAGAATTCAGAAAAAATATCTGGAGCGTGTACAGCAACTGTACACGCTCCAGTTACCGTTCACAGCAAACTGGAGCGTGTGCAGTTACTGCACACGCTCCAGTTTGCTGTGAACGGTAACTGCACACGCTCAATATTTCTGTGAGTGGGCCCACACGATCCAGGTCTTTGTGAGCTAACACGATCCAGGTCTTTGTGAGCTCACAATGTGCTATGAACATTAATCGCAACCGCTCCAGTTTGCTGTGAACGGTAATTGCACACGCTCCATATTCATTGCATTATATATTCATACGCATTATATATATTAAAAAAGTATCCGAACACTATGGTTGATTACAGAATTCAGGAAAAATATCTGTAGCGTGTACAGCAACTGTACACGCTCCAGTTACCGTTCACAGCAAACTGGAGCGTGTGCAGTAACTGCACACGCTCCAGTTTGCTGTTACTGCACACTGTACTTGCTGTATTTTGCTGTTACTGTATCCGAACACTATGGTTGATTACAGAATTCAGGAAAAATATTTGGATCGTGTACAGCAACTGTACACGCTCCAGTTACCGTTCACAGCAAACTGGAGCGTGTGCTGTTACTGCACACGCTCCAGTTTGCTGTGAACGGTAACTGCACACGCTCAATATTTCTGTGAGTTGGCCCACACGATCCAGGTCTTTGTGAGCTCACACGATCCAATGTGCTGTGAACATTAACCGCAACCGCTCCAGTTTGCTGTGAACGGTAATTGCACACGCTCAATATTTCTGTGAGTGGGCCCACACGATCCAGGTTTTTGTGAGATCACACGATCCAATGTGCTGTGAACATTAACCGCAACCGCTCCAGTTTGCTGTGAACGGTAATTGCACACGCTCCATATTCATTGCATTATATATCATACGCATTATATATATTAAAAAAGCATCCGAACACTCTGGTTGATTACAGAATTCAGAAAAAATATCAGGAGCGTGTACAGCAACTGTACACACTCCAGTTACCGTTCACAGCAAACTGTGACTGGAGCGTGTGCAGTTACTGCACACGCTCCAGTTTGCTGTGAACAGTTTGCTGTGAATGGTAACTGCACACGCTCAATATTTCCGTGAGTGAGCCCACACGATCCAGGTTTTTGTGAGCTCACACGATCCAATGTGCTGTGAACATTAACCGCAACCGCTCCAGTTTGCTGTGAACGGTAATTGCACACGCTCCATATTCATTGCATTATATATTCATACGCATTATATATATTAAAAAAGTATCCGAACACTATGGTTGATTACATAATTCAGAAAAAATATCTGGCAACGATTTTTTTAGAAATTAGTGATCTGGCAACCTTCGTGTCACGTGACACGAAACCACATCGCAAGAAAAAACCCGACATCTATGCTCTCTCGCACACGGCTTAACGTCCCATCAGGTCAAACCGTACTAACCGTTACCAAGCCCATCGGTATCCCCTACTGACCGTAGGGAGGTCGGAGAGTTTTGCGGAGATAAATCTCAACTCTGACCCAGTTGGGACTCGAATCTGGGAACTGCAAATTACGAGCCTGACGCGCTACCGACTGAGCCCCCACCCCACCAATTTTTTTTTAGGAAAATTTTCAATAAAAGCTGTTATATTCAGCAAGTCTTGTATTATCTAATATAGTATATATATAGACGGTTGTGACTGAATTGCTGACTGAGTGATGACTGGTACTGCGCGGCTGATGGGGCGGGGGTGGCTCAGTCGGTAGCGCGCCAGGCTCGTAATCTGTAGTTCCCGGGTCCGAGTCCCAGCTGGGTCAGCGTTGAGATTTATCTCCGCAAAATTCCCCGCCCTGCCCACGGTCAGTAGGGGACACCGATGGGCTTGGAAAGGCCACCGTCCGTCGGATGGGACTTTAAGCCGTGGCCCCGTGTGTGGGAGAGCCATACCCTGTGCACGTTAAAGAACACGCTGGTGGCCTTGACGGGAGGCTACCATCTGTCTCCCAACAGCTGTTCCAGTGGGTCCCCTTCCTCAACCTTCTCTGAACCTTCGGGGTCCATGTGACCTGGCCATTTAGCCCATGGTGTGCAAAAAAAGTGCCGCTCAGAGGTAAAACAACCCAACCAACCAAGCTGCCGGCTGACAGGGATCACACTAATTCTAACTATGATCCAGAAATGGCAGAGCTCTGAAAATTTGCACTTAAGGTAATATCCGGATCGCAGATCTCGGAAAAAAATCCGAAATTCGACCTCCGACTTCAAGGTCAAATAGAGGTCACGTAGTACTTGATTCACGAGTGGTAGAAACATGAAAATTGGTGTCTTGGAGTGTTTCGGGTTGTAGATGTCGAAAATGTTATTAAATTTTGGATGCGATGGATCCTTCGAGGTGTAAAGTGAAATATATCCACTGGCGCTAGAGGGCTAAAATTGGTACCGCTGGGTATTATGAGTCGCAGATCTCAGACATTTTGTCAAATTTTGGATACATTGTATCTTTTGAGGTTAAAGGTCAAATTTCGATATACCAGTGCTGGACAGCTGAAAATTGGGAATAGGGCTATTCCAGGCAGTAGAGCTAAAAATTGCGGAATGGGACTATTTCAGGCAGTAGAGCTAAAAATTGGGGAATATGGCTATTCCAGGCAGTAGAGCTAAAAATTATGGAATAGGGGCTATTTCAGGCAGTAGAGCTAAAAATTGCAGAATGGGACTATTTCAGGCAGTAGAGCTAAAAATTGCGGAATGGGACTATTTCAGGCAGTAGAGCTAAAAATTGGGGAATAGGGCTATTCCAGGCAGTAGAGCTAAAAATTGCGGAATAGTGCTATTTCAGGCAGTAGAGCTAAAAATTGGGGAATAGGGCTATTCCAGGCAGTAGAGCTAAAAATTGCGGAATAGTGCTATTTCAGGCAGTAGAGCTCAGAAATAAGAGGGATTTTTAGATCTGGTGTTGCTTTCAAGGTTAAATAGGAGTTGGAGGGATGGCGCAATAATCAAGAGGGGTATCGAAGGCACCGACTCATTTCTAATATTCTGTATCTCTGATTATTACTTTCAATTCACTGTTTTTTAAGATGTAAAGTGGTATTTTATATGTATAATTTTCTTAAGGGGAGAGTATGAAATTCATTATAAAAATGTTGTTTGTTGGCTGTTCTTGTTGTGGTGTTGTATCGCAAGAATTCACTCTTCCTGTAGACCACATCGCAAGAATTTAGCTTTTCTCTGGGCTGCATTGCAAGAATTCAGTCTTTCTGTGGACCACATTGCAAAAATCCAGCTTTGCTCTATGCTGTACCTTAAGAATTCGGTCTTGCTGTTGACCACATCGCAAAAATCTAGTCTTGTTTTGGGCTGTATCGCAAGAATTCAGTCTTCCTATGGACTACATTGCAAAAATCCAGCTTTGCTCTATGCTGTATCTTAAGAATTCAGTCTTGCTCTTGACCATATCGCAAAAATCTAGTCTTGTTTTGGGCTGTATCGCAAGAATTCAGTATTGCTGTGGACGACATCGCAAAAATTTAGTTTTGCTGTGGACGACATCGCAAAAGTTCAGTTTTGCTGTGGACCGTGTTTGGAAAATTTATACTGTGATCTAATTCAGGAAAGCCAACTCTTGCTTTTCGGGCATATCTCAAAGATTCAGTCTTGCTGTGGTCGAGTTCAGAAAAAAATCCATGCTTTCTCAGGATGACATTGGCAAAAAATAAGACTTCTAAATGGCCATAAATTCATCGGCAGTGTTTAAGTATGCAATAACGAGACTGCAGGGAGTTTTCTTTCCTATTTCCAGTCATTAAATGACTCTATAATGCTTAAGTGGGCTTAAGTGGAACAGCTTTAACATTAGCTATAGCCCCAGATAAGGCATGGATGTATGTGTCGTTTTTCTGCTGAGGGCCTGCCATCCTCTCAGACCTTCTACTATGGCATATAAAATGGCAGGTTCCTGTCAGACCTCTGTGGCAAGCAGCTGCTTAAGGGGGTATTTATTATATTTATTTATTATCCTGAAATCTTATCCCCGAAGTTTCCCAACAAGATCTCGCTCAGATTCCTGCTGGGAAACATTCAGGATTCCCAATGGTCGGCGACTCACTCGTGGCACAAATATCCTTTTCCCCTCTAGTTCCATTTCCGTTGCAAAACTCAAAGACTCTGCTGGGAATTTTCGATCTAGGGAATCCTTTGCTTTTCCTTAGGAAATGAGCGAACTCATCTTTTGAAAAGGAATCGATTTTCGGTGAGATTTATTTCGCTCTCTCCCATTCTGGCCTCGGCGAGAAAGAGAACTCATTGGACTAGAAAAACCGCCGTCCGTTTCGAACGAACTTTAAGATTCTCTGCGCATCGAAGCCTAAGTACGGAAATCCCTGCTTCTGAACTTTTCATCAGTTTTATTGTCGATTGGGGGGGGGGGGGGGGGGGGGGGGGGGGCTCAGTCGGTAGCGCGCCAGACTCGCAATCTGAAGTTTCCAGGTTCTAGTCCCATCTGGGTCAGCGTTGAGATTTATCTCCGCAAAACTCCCCGCCCTGCCCACGGTCAGTAGAGGACACCGATTGGCTTGGAATGGCCGCCGTCCGTCGGATGGGACGTTAAGCCGTGGCCCGTGTGAGAGAGAGCCACACCCTGTGCACGTTAAAGAACACGCTGGATGGCCTTGACGGGAGGCTACCATCTGTCTCCCATCAGCTGCTCCAGTGGGTCTCCTCCCCCAACCTTCTCAGAGCCTTCGGGGTCCATGTGACCTGGCCATTTAGTCCATGGTGTGCAAAAAAGTGCCGCTCAGAGGTGAAACAACCCAACGTTAAAGAACATGCTGGATGGCCTTGACGGGAGGCTGCCATCTGTCACCCATCAGCTGTTCCAGTGGGTCTCCTCCCCCAACCGTCTCAGAGCCATCGGGGTCCATGTGACCTGGCCATTTAGTCCATGGTGTGCAAAAAAAGTGCCGTTCAGAGGTAAAACAACACAATCCATTGTCGATCTACATACAGCAAAGATTCCTAATATACAAGGTGTTTCGAAAAGGTCTAGTCAAACTTTGAGAAAATATTCTACTACGCATAGTGATGTAATAAACATTCCCGTGACAATTGGGACAGAAATGCTTCTCTCCTGAGTTAGAGCGCATTTTGAGAGTGCAGGTAAGAAGCAATCCTATAAGTCTACATCAGAGCAAGTGTTCGAAAATGGCCTCCTTGAGCAGCAACACATGCCTCGCAGCGTCTTCTCATCGACTGTCGAGAACGCTAGAAAAGTGCCGGAGTGTTCTGATTTCTTTTCGCGGAGAGCTTCTGTATTAGGAACCGGGATAGCGTAAACATCATTCGCAATGTGTCCCCATAAGGAGAAATCCAGTTGTATTCAAATATGCAGCGCATCATGCAGTTGGTCCTCATATTCCAATCCAACGGCAGGATACGTACGGTCGCTCAAAAAAGTATCCGAACACTATGGTTGATTACAGAATTCAGAAAAAATATCTGGAGCGTGTACAGCAACTGTACACGCTCCAGTTACCGTTCACAGCAAACTGGATCGTGTGCAGTAACTGCACACGCTCCAGTTTGCTGTGAACGGTAACTGCACACGCTCAATATTTCCGTGAGTGGGCCCACACGATCCAGGTTTTTGTGAGCTCACACGATCCAATGTGCTGTGAACATTAACCGCAACCGCTCCAGTTTGCTGTGAACGGTTAACTGCACACGCTCAATATTTCCGTGAGTGGGCCCACACGATCCAGGTTTTTGTGAGCTCACACGATCCAATGTGCTGTGAACATTAACCGCAACCGCTCCTTTTTTGCTGTGAACGGTAATTGCACACGCTCCAGTTTGCTGCGAACGGTAACTGCACACGCTCAATATTTCTGTGAGTGGGCCCACACGATCCAATGTGCTGTGAACATTAACCGCAACCGCTCCAGTTTGCTGTGAACGGTAATTGCACACGCTCCATATTCATTGCATTATATATTCATACGCATTATATATATTAAAAAAATATCCAAACCCTATAGTTGATTACAGAATTCAGAAAAAATATCTGGGAATTTCTAAAAAAAAAATCGTTGCCAGATATTTTTTCTGAATTCTGTAATCAACTACAGTGTTCGGATACTTTTTTGAGCGACTGTACGATTAAAATCACCAGGAGTGGTGGGATTTGCCCAGCATTATGAGAAGATATACTATAAGAAGAAACTCTATGTTATAAGAACATACACTATGTTACTAAAAGTACTGGAACATCTTCCATTTGATACAATAAAAAAAAACTCACATTAAAAAAACTGACTTTTAAAATAAAGTTTTTATAGAAAAATATCGTTCACAACATGTTGAGCATTTCACACGATTTTCATTAATTTTTCGTTTAACGGCAATATTTGTTTAATATTTACAGCTATTATTGAGTCTGGAGCATTGCAGAGCAGAGACTGCAGTTAATTTCTTCATAAACACTTCAAAGAAACACCGAATCATTACACATACATTAATTGCATTTAATATTTAATAGTAAACTATTCGTTATAAAAAATGTTTTTAATTTAAGTTTGATTATTGTTTAGATAAGTTCTTAGGACTAATAATGCGTTCGTTCCAGTTTCAGCTTCGCTAACTCTTTTAAGTATTAAACAAATATCGTTGAAAATTCGATGTTTGCATATAATTGATTAAAAATTTTCCAATTACCTCCAATGACATTTTTTCCGTAAACAATATCATTTTCAAAATTAGGGGAGTTTCGAACTTGATTTCCCTTTCACACAACGTGGCAGTGTTCCAATACGTTCCAACTCCTATCTGACTTGGGGCGGGGGTGGCTCAGTTGGTAGCGCGCCAGGCTCGTAATCTGTAGTTCCCAGGTTCGAGTCCCAGCTGGGTCAGCGTTGAGATTTATCTCAGCAAAACTTCCCACCCTGCCCACGGTCAGTAGGGGACACCGATGGGCTTAGAAAGGCCGCCGTCCGTCGGATGGGACGTTAAGCCGTGGCCCCGTGTGCGGGAAAGCCATACCCTGTGCACGTTAAAGAACACGCTGGATGGCCATGACGGGAGGCTACCATCTGTCTCCAAACAGCTGTTCCAGTGGGTCCCCTCCCCCAACCTTCTCTGAGCCTTCGGGGTTCATGTGACCTGGCCATTTAGCCCATGGTGTGCAAAAAGTGCCGCTTAGAGGTAAAACAACCCAACCTATCTGACTTTCAACACGACTTCGGATCTCAAATTTCTTAACATTCCTGAGATCGACGATCTCAAATACTTCTATGAAGGAATTTCTAGATCTTTATCACTAGCATATCGGTCTTTGTTCTCGAATCACCCATCGGATTCAAATTTTCACAACTTCACTAACACCCGAAATGCTTCCTAGTGATCAAATTTTAGTTCTCTAGCACCGGGAGAACTAAATCTGATCTTTGATCTTGAAGTCCCCCCCCCCCCACCTCCCGAGATTCGAAATTTCGCATGGTTTCTTAGTTCTACGATTCGAAATACTCCTGGTCACCGATTTTCAGCTCTCTAGCAGTGGTAGATCGAAATTTCACCTTTAATCTCGAAAGACCTTCAGGATCCGAACTTTCGCAACGTTTCGAGATCTATAACCTGAAACACACCCATACATCAATTTTCGCGTGATATTTATTTGGCCTTGGCAGATGCGTCGGAAGTCAAATTGCAGATTTTTCCGGAAATCTACGATCTGGATTACCCTTAGATGCAAATTTTCAGAACTCTATCATTTCTGCATCATAATTTTTCAATATAGTTTCATATTAGTGTTTTACCTCTGAGCGGCACTTTTTTGCACACCATGGGCTAAATGGCCAGGTCACAAGGACCCCTAAGGCTCAGAGAAGGTTGGGGAAGGGGACCCACTGGAACAGCTGTTGGGAGACAGATGGTAGTCTCCAGTCAAGGCCATTCAGGGTGTTCTTTAACGTTGGATTGTTTTACCTCTGAGCGGCACTTTTTTGCACACCATGGGCTAAATAGCCAGGTCACATGGACCCCGAAGGCTCAGAGAAGGTTGAGGGAGGGGACCCACTGGAACAGCTGTTGGGAGATAGATGGTAGCCTCCCGTCAAGGCCATCCTGCGCGTTCTTTAACGTTGGGTTGTTTTACCTCTGAGCGGCACTTTTTTGCACACCATGGGCTAAATGGTCAGGTCACATGGACCCCGAAGGCTCAGAGAAGGTTGGGGGAGGGGACCCACTGGAACAGCTGTTGGGAGACAGATGGTAGCCTCCCGTCAAGGCCATCCTGCGTGTTCTTTAACGTTGGATTGTTTTACCTCTGAGCGGCACTTTTTTGCACACCATGGGCTAAATGGCCAGGTCACATGGACCCCGAAGGCTCAGAGAAGGTTGAGGGAGGGGACCCACTGGAACAGCTGTTGGGAGATAGATGGTAGCCTTCCGTCAAGGCCATCCTGCGTGTTCTTTAACGTTGGGTTGTTTTTCCTCTGAGCGGCACTTTTTTGCACACCATGGGCTAAATGTCCAGGACACAAGGACCCCGAAGGCTCAGAGAAGGTTGGGGGAGGGGACCCACTGGAACAGCTTTGGGAGACAGATGGTAGCCTCCCGTCAAGGCCATCCAGCGTGTTCTTTAACGTTGGGTTGTTTTACCTCTGAGCGGTACTTTTTTGCACACCATGGGCTAAATGGCCATGTCACATGGACCCCGAAGGCTCAGAGAAGGTTTGGGGAGGTGACCCACTGGAACAGCTGTTTGGAGACAGATGGTAGCCTCCCGTCAAGGCCATCCAGCGTGTTCTTTAACGTTCACAGGGTATGGCTCTCCCGCACACGGGACCACGGCTTAACGTCCCATCCGACGGACGGCGGCCTTTTCAAGCCCATCGGTGTCCCCTATTGACCGTGGGCAGGGCGGGGAATTTTGCGGAGATAAATCTCAACGCTGACCCAGCTGGGACTCGAACCTGGGAACTACAGATTACGAGCGTGGCGCGCTACCGACTGAGCCAGCCCGCCCCTCCCAACAACAGAGATTTAACCCCAACCTTGACCACCTCCCCTTGAGCACTTCCTGAACTCATTCTCGCTAAACAAAAAAAGAAGAAGAGACAAACGACAGATTACGTAAAAGCAAACGAGCATATGAAAACGATTTCGAAGAAAAAAGTGACATTTGCCACGAGCAATATTCAAACTATGGCGAGAAGTGGGTGCATGGAAAAGCCCTAAAAAGAATAAGAAAAATCGGGAAGTGAGTAAGAAATAGAAAGAAAAAGAAATTCTGAGTCGAGAGATTGGAACAACGCTTGATGGTAACGGCGACAGCGTGACCCAGGGTTAGCACCATCATGTCTCCCGGTCCGGCCCACACACGGACCACCTGCTGGCAAAGGGATCGTTGGGCTCGGCTGAGGACTGTTGCAGCTACTCGGTCTGCCAATTCTCTCATGTCGAGCAAGCTAATGCTTCACCACACAACAACCCAGAAAAGAGGGCGGTCTGATTAAACTCACGCCCAGGCACGCGGAGAGGAAAGAAAGCACTGGAGTTGGTCAGGTTGCAGTTTGGTCAGTTTTGTTGCAGAGCATCAGGGCTCTCAACAACATCATTACTCTCAATCCAAGGAAGCCACACTCGGTAATAGTTAGGGAACGTCATCGCTCTTCATCATCTTTAATTATTCCCCCACCCACACACTCCCCTCACTGCTCCTTCTCTCTCTTTTAGCAGGACAGTGTCAGTGATTGTTCGAGAGACGGATTCTGTTCTCAGCAGAAGAAAGGGTTTGTCGAGATTGCGAAGTAGTAGTAGGGGGTTGGGTTGTTTTACTTCTGAGCGGCACTCTTTTGCACACCATGGGCTAAATGGCCAGGTCACAAGGACCCCGAAGGCTCAGAGAAGGTTGGAGGAGGGGACCCACTGGAACAGCTGTTGGGAGACAGATGGTAGCCTCCCGTCAAGGCCATCCAGCGTGTTCTTTAACGTGCACAAGGTGTGGCTATCCTGTATATGGGACCATAGCTTAACGTCCCATCCGATGGACGGCGGCCTTTCCAAGCCCATCGGTGAATGTTGGGGGAAGGGACCCATTGGACAGTGGCTAGGAGACAGATGGTAGCTCCCGTCAATGTCATTCAGCGTGTTTTTTAACGTGCATAAGGTATGGCTCCCGCACACGGATCCACGGCTTAACGTCCCATCCAACGGACGGCGGCCTTTCCAAGCCCATCGCAGTCCCCTACTGACCGTGAACAGGGAGGGGAGTTTGGCAACCTTCGTGTTACGTGACACGAAGGTTACCAGATCACTAATTTCTAAAAAAAATCGTTGACAGATATTTTCTCTGAATTCTGTAATCAGCCATAGTGTTGGGATACTTTTTTGAGAGACTGTACAGAAGTCTGATAACTTTTGCCTCCATTACACTTAGTAGCATTCCCAAAGGGGCTGCATGGCCCTTTTCCCCCTCCCCCTTGATCAGACCCTTCTTAGAAATAATGAATTCAGACTGGCGAGGGCTGAAAATCAATGTGGAAGAGAAATAAGGATCGTAGCAGTTAAGTGATATCGGATAAGTTGCTTAACCCTGATATCACGGCCGGATTGTTACTTTTTGAGGCTTACTTTCAAATACCTAGTTTAGATCATTTCACCCTTCTTTCGCAGTATTTTGTCACTTCATTCAATTTTATTCTACATGGAGGGGGGGGGGGCTTTATAGAGGTTGGGTTGTTTTATTATTTATAGAGGTTGGGTTGGGTTGTTTTACCTCTGAGCGGCACTTTTTTTGCACACCATGGGCTAAATGGCCAGGTCACAAGGACCCCGAAGGCTCAGAGAAGGTTGGTGGATAGGACCCACTGGAACAGCTGTTGGGAGACAGATGGTAGTCTTTCATCAAGGCCATCCAGCGTGTTCTCTAATGTGCACAGGGTATGGCCACGGCTTAACGTCCCATCCGACGGACGGCGGCCTTTCCAAGCCCATCGGTGTCCCCTACTGACCGTGGGCAGGGCGGGGAATTATTGCGGAGATAAATCTCAACGCTGACCCAGCTGGGACTCGAACCTGGGAACTATAGATTACGAGCCTGGCGCGCTACCGACTGAGCCACCCCCGCCCCCATTATAGAGGTAGTATAGCTAGATTCTGAAAGGGGGCGGGGAGGCGACCCCCTTTTCAGAATGCTGGTAAGGATAATAGATGGTTCGGCCATGAAAACAATCTAACGCAAGAGTTAGAAATGGGGTTCGGTTTATCGCCTCTAATGACCAGCATTTTTTTTTTCTTGCGCGAAGTCTCAATGGCCAATCTTTAACGTAAGATTAGGGCCACCAATCAAGGCCAATCTTTTGCACTGCTCTTTAAGTAAAGGTCGATGGCTGTCCAGCACATGAACCTGGTATGAATTCGATCAACTACTATATCTAGATAAAACTGCAACACCAGGACCAGATTTATCTCCGCAAAATTCCCCGCCCTGCCCACGGTCAGTAGGGGACACCGATGGGCTTGGAAAGACCCCCGTCCGTCGGATGGGACGTTAACCCGTGGCCCCGTGTGTGGGAGAGCCATACCCTGTGCACGTTAAAGAACACGTTGGATGGCCTTGACGGGAGGCTACCATCTGTCTCCCAACAGCTGTTCCAGTGGGTCCCTTCCCCAACCTTCTCTGAGCCTTCAGGGTCCATGTGACCTGGCCATTTAGCCCATGGTGTGCAAAAAAGTGCCGCTCAGAGGTAAAACAACCCAACCCAACCCAGGACGAGAAGCTAAAATAAGATTCCTTACATGTACAAAAGAAGCAGGCCTTAACGATGCTACACTTTGGAATTGCACAGTGTAATCTATCAGTGTCTTGTTAGCATTAGCACTTTCTAACAAAGCTGCAACCGACCCTCCTGCACGAGAAAAGGGTACAGCTCTACAGCACGTAAATGGCTACGGTCTTCTGCACGTGAGTAAGGTTTCTCCCGAATGGGAACAGGCTATCCCCATTAATTGAACGGGCTTTGGGTCTCCTCTACGTAATAGAGCCCTGGCTCTCTTGCACATAAACATGGTATGTCGTTCTTCAACAAGAACTGGGTGTGACTATTCTGCATGTGAACATCCTCGCACACAAATGAAATAATAATATATGGACCCTCCTGCATGAGAACAGGGTCGATATCTCTCTTGTATGCAAACACGGTGTGGTTCTCCTGCACATAAAAAGGCTAGGTTCTCCTACACGTAAAGAAAGCTGCGCTTTTTCAGGTAGGAGAACCTTTCCTGGACAAGAACATGGTGTGACTGTCCTTTACGTACTTAAAGTCGTCTCTCTCCTCATCGTTAACAAGGTTCGGCTATCCTGCACTCAGCAGGTTTCGGGTATCCTGCACGTAGAATGGTTATCATTCTCCTCTAGAGTCATAGCCTTTTTCCAAAAAAAAAAAGGTATGAATCTGCTGAATGAGAAAAGGTTGTGGTTCTCCTGCATCTGAACAGGTTGCGATTGCCCTGTACAGAAAAAGGATATGACTCTCTTGCACAAGAAGAGGGTATTTATCTTTTCTGTATTCGAACTGAGTATCACCTTCCTGAATAGGAACAGAATATGGCTCTCATGCCTCTGATCAGGCTTTGGATATCCTCCTGCACCTGATCAGGCTATTCATATTCACCTGCACCTGATCAAGCTATGGATATCCTCCTACACCTGAGCAGGCTATGGATATCCTCCTGCACCTGATCAGGCCATGGATATCCTCCTGCACCTGATCAGGCTATGGATATTCTCCTGCACCTGATCAAGCTATGGATATCCTCCTACACCTGAGCAGGCTATGGATATCCTCCTACACCTGATCAGGCCATGGATATCCTCCTGCACCTGATCAGGCCATGGATATCCTCCTGCACCTGATCAAGCTATGGATATCCTCCTACACCTGAGCAGGCTATGGATATCCTCCTACACCTGATCAGGCCATGGATATCCTCCTGCACCTGATCAGGCTATGGATATCCTCCTGCACCTGATCAGGCTATGGATATCCTCCTGCACCTGATCAGGCTATGGATATTCACCTGCACCTGATCAAGCTATGGATATCCTCCTACACCTGAGCAGGCTATGGATATCCTCCTACACCTGATCAGGCCATGGATATCCTCCTGCACCTGATCAGGCCATGGATATCCTCCTGCACCTGATCAAGCTATGGATATCCTCCTACACCTGAGCAGGCTATGGATATCCTCCTACACCTGATCAGGCCATGGATATCCTCCTGCACCTGATCAGGCCATGGATATCCTCCTGCACCTGATCAAGCTATGGATATCCTCCTACACCTGAGCAGGCTATGGATATCCTCCTACACCTGATCAGGCCATGGATATCCTCCTGCACCTGATCAGGCTATGGATATCCTCCTGCACCTGATCAGGCTATGGATATCCTCCTGCACCTGATCAGGCTATGGATATTCACCTGCACCTGATCAAGCTATGGATATCCTCCTACACCTGAGCAGGCCATGGATATCCTCCTGCACCTGATCAGGCCATGGATATCCTCCTGCACCTGATCAGGCCATGGATATCCTCCTACACCTGATCAGGCCATGGATATCCTCCTGCACCTGATCAGGCTATGGATATCCTCCTACACCTGATCAGGCCATGGATATCCTCCTGCACCTGATCAGGCCATGGATATCCTCCTGCACCTGATCAGGCCATGGATATCTTCCTGCACCTGATCAGGCTATGGATATCCTCCTGCACCTGATCAGGCTATGGATATCCTCCTGCACCTGATCAGGCTATGGATATCCTCCTGCACCTGATCAAGCTGTGGATATCCTCCTGCACCTGATCAGGCTATGGATATCCTCCTGCACCTGATCAGGCTATGGATATCCTCCTGCACCTGATCAGGCTATGGATATCCTCCTGCACCTGATCAGGCTATGATTATCCTCCTGCACCTGATCAGGCTATGGATATCCTCCTGCACCTGATCAGGCTATGGATCCAGAGCAAGGGAAGATGGCATTGCTTTATATGGACAACCTCTTTCTCAAAAAGAGTAAGTTGCGGATAAGCGAAGAAAATCTCAATTCTGAGACAGACAGTACTCGAACCTGGATTTTCTCAGGTTTCAAACACATTACAATACTTGACTGTGACAATTCTGATTGCATTTTTTTTTACAAATACGTTATCAGACCCGCAAAACAAATGGCTTATCAGTTATGAGGGAATACATGCCAATGCCTTCAGCCTAGGATTCGAACCCGAACACCAGGCGGCTTCAGCACCACCGTAAACCAAGGCCATACCAATGCGCCAACGAGGCGGCTGATTCATTAAAAACAGACGTACTCTGAGGGCTGCAACCACGGAAATTAGCTGTTCACGCCCGTCCTAAAGCATCTTCATCGTCACTGTTTTTCATTTCAGAATTCGAGAGCGCCAAAGCGAGGGGCTGGGATGGCTCAGTCGGTAGCGCGCCAGTCTCGCAATCTGTAGTTCCCAGGTTCGAGTCCCAGATGGGTAGGCGTTGAGATTTATCTCCGGAAATTTCCCCGCCCTGCCCACGGTCAGTAGGGGACACCGATGGGCTTAGAAAGACCGCCGTCCGTCTGATGGGACGTTAAACCGTGGCTCCGTGTGAGGGAGAGCCATACCCTGTGCACGTTAAAGAACACGCTGAATGGCCTTGACGGAAAGCTACTATTTGTATCCCAACAGCTGTTCCAGTGGGTCTCCTCCCCCAACCTACTCTGAGCCTTCGAGGTCCATGTGACCTGGCCATTTAGCCCATGGTGTGCAAAAAAGTGCCGCTCAGAGGTAAAACAACCCAACCCAAAGCCGAAAGAGAAACGTCGAAGTTTCACCAAGGCCTGAACAGCATGCAAAATGCCATTCAGGTTAATTACGGAAAAAGGAAATCATGAACAGCCAGTGGCTAGGAGCGTGATGAAAAGAATTGTTACTTGTTACCAGATCCGTCCTTAGTAAGAGAAAAAGGTGAAAGTTCACCAAAGAGTTACGTAATGCGAGACAATCCGCCCACTTTATTGTGGGTGAGGCGACAGTCCCCGCTGCCGTAGACCGACCTCCGCCCACCGAACTGGCGCCCACAGATTAGACTCATCTTCCGCCAAATAACACGACGCCGTAAGAACTAAGTATAGGTCTTCACTTGGATCCTTTCGGGTAATTATTGGTCTCAAAACGCAGGGAACAAAAATTTTCACGTGTCGGAAGCAACAGAACAAGGACTCTGGTTGTCTTCTGGCTTTTATTTGCTGAAAGAAAGAAAAAAACGAGAATGAAGTGGATAATGTAGAAGTCTTAGTAGGAAAAATTCGCATCTTAAGGTATAATAGGAAATCTTAAGATATAATATAAAATATATATACATAAAAAGGATATGACTCTCTTGTCACAAAGAAGGATATGACTTCTTTGTCATATCCTTCTTTGTGACAAAGATGGATAATAACTGAAAGAAGGATTGCCACTTTTTATGTACTTAAGATATAATATAAATAGGAAATCTTAAGATATAATAGGAAAAATTCGCATCTTAAGACGTATTTACTACATATTTAAAGACGTGTATTGTATATACGTCTAGATAAACGCAACGTAACGATACCGTATTTTACGGCATATAAGAACGCACCACCATTTCAACAAGGATTATTTAGGGGAAAATCCTTTGAATGTATTTAAATATTTAATGTTTATTCCTACTAATATGGGGCGGGGGTGGCTCAGTTGGTAGCACATCAGGTTTATAATCTGCACGTTCTTATGTTGATACTTTAATAATATCGTTTAATAACCTAGGCCAGCGTTGAGATTTATCTCCGCACCTCCCCCTCCCCCCCGCCTCCTGTTGGGGCGGGGGTGGCTCAGTCGGTAGCGCGCCAGGCTCGTAATCTGTAGTTCCCAGGTTCGAGTCCCAGCTGGCTCAGCGTTGAGATTTATCTCCGCAAAAATTCCCCGCCCTGCCACGGTCAGTAGGGGACACCGATGGGCTTGGAAAGGTCGCCGTCCGTCGGATAGGACGTTAAGCCGTGACCCCGTGTGCGGGAGAGCCATACCCTGTGCACGTTAAAGAACACGCTGGATGGCCTTGACGGGAAGCTACCATCTGTCTCCCAACAGCTGTTCCAGTGGGTCCCCTCCCCCAACCTTCTCTGAGCCTTCGGGGTCCATGTGACCTTGCCATTTAGCCCATGGTGTGCAAAAAAGTGCCGCTCAGAGGTAAAACAACCCAACAACAACCCCCTCCTGCCTCGATCAGTAAGGGACACCAATGGACTAGGAAAGGCCCGAGCATATGGATAAAGAAAAACGACTCATCAGCAACATTCCCATTTAAGCCACTTTCTGAAAATACACTTATAACATGAAGATATATAATGATGGTAGATAATAAAATAAATTAGAGGGATACGACAATTGGTGTTGTGCCTTTTCATCAAGGGCAGAATTGTAGTTAGCAGAGAAAATTTCAGTGCAGGCACATTCTGAACTCTAATCTGGGAACATCAGATTATGAGCCTCAAACGCTATTTGGTTCAATCAATCCTCATCCCAGTCTAGAGTTAACTGCTAAAAAAAATGTTACTTTTCCCTTATGACCTCATTATTAAGTTATTATGATAACTTCTTAAGAAAGCGTAGAATTTCCCTTATCTGGCTATTTAGTCACTGAGAAAACTGAGCCTGGAATTATCTTTGAGCCTGGCTATTGAGTCACTGAGCCCGGAACAGTCAGAACTGTCTTGTGATCCGTCTATTTAATCGATCATGCAATGGGTTGGGTTACCTCTGAACGGCACTTTTTTGCACACCATGGGCTAAATGGCCAGGTCACATGGACCCCGAAGGCTCAGAGAAGGTTGGGGGAGGGGACCCACTGGAACAGCTGTTGGGAGACAGATGGTAGCCTCCCGTCAAGGCCATCCAGTGTGTTCTTTAACGTGCACAGGGTATGACTCTACCGCACACGGGGCCACGGCTTAACGTCCCCTCCGACGGACGGCGGCCTTTCCAAGCCCATGTGTCCCCTACTTAGCGTGGGCAGGGCGGTGAGTTTTGCGGAGATAAATCTCAACACTGACCCAGCTGGGATTCGAACCTGGGAACTGCAGATTACGAGCCTGGCGCGCTACCGACTGAGCCACCCCCGTCCCAATCATACAGTGAAAGGAAAGAATGTGCCTACAAAGCAATCGAGAGCAACCTTATCTCAATTAAATCTTGACGAGTTTGATGAGGACGCCGAACCTTTGTCTTCCTTTTCGGAAGTTTAACGAGCTTCAGCTTCGGCAGAATGTCGACACCGACAGCAATTGAAAGCGACAGATTCTGCTGCCATCATCCTTCAACCAACGTAAAATACGATTCCCTCACTCATTTTCTCTCTCGAACTGATGCCTGGGAGGAGGGGGGGGGGAAATAAAACATTAAAGGAAAAATGAAGAAAACGCTTCACGATGCCAAAAACAGCGCACGTGCGCGTCCTCTTCCAAACAATTACAATAAATCCACTGAGCGCTTATCGCCAAAATATTCTCTCATATAATTGCATTAAGAAGACGAAGTGGAAGCCACGGAAAGCAGTGATGCATACAAAAGGTCATCTTTTTTTTTTCCTCCTCTCAAGTCTTCTCTCGCATACAAATGACCCCGGTCATTCAAGCCTCCGGTATGGAGCCCCATACGGAGTCCTGTCATCTGGGCCTCCGTTGAACATGAGCCCCGACCGGCTTGCAGACAAATGCAACGGACAGACATATTTGTGTTCCTCTCATTAGTACCGCGACTACAGAGTCTACTGACGACCGATGCGCCCTGTCATTGTTTTTAAGGCCATCTCTTTTTTTTTACCTTTCGTTGTTGTTTAGAGTGTTCAGGGGCCTCCCACTGACACAGGCCATATATCAACTGCGCTTACATATCGTCCAGGGTTGAAGCTGCAGACTCGGGAGATACAAATGACATAAGTTGTGAAGCAGCTTAAAAGCGGCCGATTTCTTTTTGCCCCCTGGACTGGAACATTCACGACACGTTTCTGAGGAAGTTCCGTTCTTATTAGAAGCGACCTTCTTTTGCGAGCGATTCATACAGATACATTGATCTCATAATGCTAAAGACATATTGGGAGACGTTAAATGGTTCTGAGTAACGCAGTGCGTTTAAAAAACTTGAACCTTCTTCGCCTCACTGAAGACAATTTTTCCACTATACCCGTGTCAACAGGTTGGGTTGGGTTGTTTTACCTCTGAGCGGCACTTTTTTTACACACCGTGGGCTAAATGGCCAGGTCATCAGAACCCCGAAGGCTCAGATAAGGTTGGGGGAGGAGATTTACTGTAACAGCTGTTGGGAGACAACATATGGTAGCCTCCCGTCAAGGGCATCCAGCGTGTTCTTTAACGTGCACAGGGTATGGCTCTCCCGCACCCGGAGCCATGGCTGAACGTCCCATCCGAGGGACGGCGGCCTTTCCAAGCCCATCGGTGTCCCCTACTGACCGTTGGTTGGGTTGTTTCACCTCTGAGCGGCACTTTTTTTGCACACTATAGGCTAAATGGCCAGGTCACATGGACCCCGAAGGCTCAGAGAAGGTTGGGGGAGAGGACCCACTGGAACAGCTGTTGGGAGACAGATGGTAGCCTTCCGTCAAGGCCATCCAGCGTGTTCTTTAACGTGCACAGGGTATGGCTCACCCGCACACGGGCCACGGCTTAACGTCCCATCCGACTGACGGCGGTGTTTCTAAGACCACCGGTGTCCCCTACTGACAGTGGGCAGGGCGGGGAATTTTTGCATGTCAACAGGATACATATATACACTGTGAGAGTATCCAAAAATTTCTAATTCATATAGTGTATGAATAAAAACTAATTTGAACTTCGAATTTTTTTATCTCAGGTTGGGTTGTTTGGGCTGCTTTACGTCTGAGAGACACTTTTTTGCACACAATGGGCTAAATAACCAGATCATGAGGTTGGGTTGGGTTGTTTTACCTCTGAGCGGCACTTTTTTGCACACCACGGGCTAAATGGCCAGGTCACAAGGACCCCAAAAGCTCAGAGAAGGTTGGGGGGAGGGGACCCACTGGAACAGCTGTTGGGAGACAGATGGTAGCCTCCCGTCAAGGCCATCCAGCGTGTTCTTTAACGTACACAGGGTATGGCTCTCCTGCACACGGGACCACGGCTTAACATCCCGATGGACGGCGGCCTTTCCAAGCCCATCGGTTTCCCCTACTGACCGTGGGCAGGGCCGGGAATTTTGCGGAGATAAATCTCAACGCCGACCCAGGTGGGACTCGAACTTGGGAACTACAGATTACGAGCCTGGCGCGCTACCGACTGAGCCACCCCCGCCCCTTTTCTTCCCGTACCTTTGGAGTTCTTGTGACCTGACATTTAGACCATTTTGTGCAAAAAAATCGCCCACTGGTAAACAACTTATCTTGCTAACTATTTCATTAAGTAATAATTTTACATCCTCCAAATGAACGATTCATCATGACTCATTCTGCAAGAGAATCGTTCCTGAGATTGTTTAAGATCACTCTGAATGACCTTGACAAAATGTCCTCAGGTGCTCCTAATAGAGAGCGCACACCGGCGCAATTTGCAACAGCAATGCGACGATGATCCTCCATTAAGGTGCATTTCATGAATGTACTAAAAGTTCTTAAAATTCTAAAGGCTTATTAATTATCTCTGGAGCTGTATGATAAAACACAAGGACTGGCCTTAAAGGTTTATGAATGCACCTAAAGGTACTTAAAATGTTTTATGAGTGTTCTTAAAATGCTCTTTAAAGAGCAATTGCAATCGTCGTCGAAATTGCTGTTGCAAATTGGGGCGGTGTGCGCCCCGCCTAACAGCTGTCTAATGGCTGCCGCTCCCCAATCCATCTCTAACATTCTAGGTTGGGTTGTGTTGTTTTACCTCTGAGCGGCACTTTTTTGCACACCATGGGCTAAATGGCCAGTTCGCAAAGACCCCGAAGACTGAGAGAATGTTGAGGGAGGGGACCCACTGTAACAGCTGTTAGGAGACAGATGATAGCCTCCCGTCAAGGCCATCCAGCGTGTTCTTTAACGTGCACAGGGTATGGTTCTCCCGCACGCGGGGCCACGGCTTAACGCCCCATCCGACTTTCTAAGCCCATCGGTGTTCTCTACCGACCTTAAGGCGGATTTTCTAAGCCCATCGGTGTTCCCTACCGACCTTGGGCAGGGCGGGGATTTTTGCGGAGATAAATCTTAGCTCTGACCCAGCTGGGACTCGAACCTGGGAACTATAGATTACGAGCCTGGCGCGTTACTGACTGAGCCACTCCCGCCCCTAACATTCTGGGATCTTGTGACCTAGACAATTAGTTCATTATACGTAAAACAAAAATCTCACTCATTTATGAAATAACAAAATCTAATATAATAGAGAACAGGCGATACAGCTGTCGTGTTGCCATTCCCGTGTTCAAAGAAAGCGTAACATACTAGTTTCGTTCCCAGCTGGGTCAGAGTTGAGATTTATCTCCTCAAAACTCCCCGGCCCTGCCCACGCTCAGTAGAGGACACTGATGGGATTGGAAAGGCCGTCGGATGGGACGTTAAGGCGTGGCACCGTGTGCGGGAGAGCCATACCCTATGCACGTTAAAGAACACACTAGATGGCCTTGACGGGAGGCTACTATCTGTCTCCTAACAGCTGTTCCAGTGGGTCTCCTCCCCCAACCTTCTCTGAGCCTTCGGGGTCCTTGTGACCTGGACATTTAGCCCATGGTGTGCGAAAAAGTGCCGCTCAGAGGTAAAACAACCTAACATTAAAGAACACGCTGGATGGCCTTGACGGGAGGCTACCATCTGTCTCCCAATAGCTGTACCAGTGGGTCTCCTCCCCAACCTTCTCTGAGCCTTCGGGGTCCTTGTGACCTGGACATTTAGCCCATGGTGTGCGAAAAAGTGCCGCTCAGAGGTAAAACAACCTAACATTAAAGAACACGCTGGATGGCCTTGACGGGAGGCTACCATCTATCTCCCAACAGTTGTTCCAGTGGGTCTCCTGCCCAACCTTCTCTGAGCCTTGGGGGTCCTTGTGACCTGGCCATTTAGCCCTTTGTGTGCAAAAAAGTGCCTCTCAGAGGTAAAACAACCTAACATTAAAGAACACGCTGGATGGCCTTGACGGGAGGCTACCATCTGTCTCCCAACAGCTGTTCCAGTGGGTCTCCTCCCCAACCTTCTCTGAACCTTCGGGATCCTTGTGACCTGGCCATTTAGCCCTTTGCATGCAAAAAAAGTGCCGCTCAGAGATAAAACAACCCAACAAGTTTCGCTATTGGACAACGTTTCTCGGAGCGCTTCGATAGACCAGTGGCGGAAAACACGAGAAGGATTTATCGCAACGCAAATGGAAACGAAATTTCACATTCCATTTTTCTCCCCAGCGAAGAACGCTTTGGCTGATGACACCCCCACGAGAGTATCTGTTCGCGTGCAAAGCATTAACAACGGCATGCACGTGCCGCCAGAGTTGCTGTCGCCTGTGGGTTTTATTAACTGTCAAGGGACCAAATGAATGGAGGCGTGCAACGCACCGTATTTGGCGAGCGCGCAGTCTTCCCTCAGCGGTCGGGGAAGATTTAAGAGACCGCAGCCAGGTGGCAGTAGGCCAGTAACACCCTCCCACTGGACAAGGAAGTTTCCTGCGAGGGGCGCCAGTCGTCTGCACACGGACCTGTTGATCTATAGCGACTAATAAAATTTGTTGGGAATGAGGTGTGTTAAAACTCTATTTAGCTCTAACACAGCCTTGCGGCTATGATGCTTTTGCGTGGGTAATTAATCACCGATTGCTCCCTCTTCTTCTCTGTTACATTCGTTGATTTACTTACGACATTTACAGATGGGATAAACATGTGCAAGGACTGACAGGCGGTCATCTGACTTTAGTTCTTTGGAGAAACATCTATACTTATTTTTGATGGAATCAGTGAGAGATGCGTATACAAGGGAAAGATTGTTCTTTGGGTTGGGTTGTTTTACCTCTGCGCGGCACTTTTTTTGCACACCATGGGCTAAATGGCCAGGTCACATGGACCCCGAAGGCTCAGAGAAGGTTGGGGGAGGGAACTTACTGGAACAGTTGTTGGGAGACAGATGGTAGTCTCCCGTCAAGGCCATCCAGCGTGTTCTTTAACGTGCACAGGGTATGGCTCTCCCGCACACGGGCCCACGGCTTAACGTCCCATCCGACGGAGGCGGCCTTTCCAAGTCCATCGATGTTCCCTACTGACCGTAGGCAGGGCGGGGAGTTTTGCGGAGATAAATCTCAACGCTGACCCAGCTGGGAGCCCCCCCCCCCCTTCTTGTACAGAGTCGTGACAAATTACAGAACTTCCACGTTACCGATGTTGAAAGTCAATTTGAAGCTCCTTAATTTTGATAATATGTTTCGTTTAGGGAACACGAGAGTGAAGGAAAATCAAGAACGACAGATCCATCATTTACGATTTTCAACGGCATTTGTTTAGTATTTAAAGAGTTATCGAAGCTCGAATATTTAACAGAAGTGATTTGATTCAGCCAGAAAGAAAAGAATGACGTTCAGGTGCATTTTTTTTTCTAATAATTCTCACTGATTACATAATTACTTGTTTCTTATTTTCCCACAGTTTCGCATCGATGGACTTGGAAAGGTCGTCTTCCATCGGATGCGGTTCAAGTTGGGTTGTTTTATATCTGAGCTGAACATTTTAGGCACACAATGGGATAAATGGCCAGGTTACAAAGACCCCGAGAGCTCAAAGAGGGCTGAGGGAAGGGTTGTTGTTGTTGGGTTGTTTTACCTCTGAGCGGCACTTTTTTGCACACCATGGGCTAAATGGCCAAGTCACATGGACCCCGAAGGCTCAGAGAAGGTTAGGGGAGGGGACCCACTGGAACAGCTGTTGGGAGACAGATGGTAACCTCCCGTCAAGGCCATCCAGCGTGTTCTTTAACGTGCACAGGGTATGACTCTCCAGCACACGGGGCCACGGCTTAGCGTCCCATCCGACGGACGGCGACCTGTTCCAAGCCAATCGGTGTGCCCTACTGACCGTGGGCAGGGCGGGGAATTTTGCGGAGATAAATCTCAACGCTGACCCAACTGGGACTCGAATCTGGGAACTACAGATTACGAGCCTGACGCGCTACCGACTGAGCCGAGCTGACCGAAGCTGAGCCGAGCTACCGAGCTGAGGGAAGTGAACCAACTCGACAGCCGTTAGGAAACAAATAGTAGCTTCCCGTCAAGGCCATCCAGTGTGCTCTACAACATCGAACCTGATAACTGCAAATTACGACCCTGGCGCACTACTGACTAAGCCAGAGGTGGGGAAAACCCTTGCCACGCCAACGACTTTTTACCGGCAGGCAACCCAGGGCTCACCTTAAAAAAATCAGTATCCAGCATCTTCGCTGAGTTGTATATTTTAACTTAATAGAATACAATTTTATTACGTAGAGCGATTCCAAATAAAAATGCAATAAAGGAACAAACACTATCACCTGTTTTAGTTGTTTTGGGTTGAACCTCTGAGCGGCACTTTTTTGCACACCATGGGCTAAATGGTCAGGTCACATGGACCCCGAAGGCTCAGAGAAGATTGGGGGATGGGACCCACTAAAAGAGCTGTTGGGAGACAGATGGTAGCCTCCCGTCAAGGCCATCCAGCGTGTTCTTTAACGTGCACAGGGTATGGCTCTCCCGCACACGGAGCCACGGCTTAACGTCCCATCATACGGACGGCGGCCTTTCCAAGCCCATCGGTGTCCCCTACTGACCGTGGGCAGGGCGGGGAATTTTGCGGAGATAAATCTCAACGCTGACCCAGCTGGGACTCAAACCTGGGAACTACATATTACGAGCCTGGCGCGCTACCGACTGAGCCACCCCCTACTTGTTTTAGTCATAATAAGTAACAAGAAAATGAAACAAACATCCTATTTCCAAGCCACCTATCTCTGCGATATCCTGACTTACAAGTTTTGTCCTGTTCTTGCCTCATTCGCCAGGCATTCCGACATGGCGTGATTCCTTTACCATATTTTTCGTGTTTCGTAAAGAATTTATCGGTTTCCTAAAGTGAGTATATATGTGAATTTGGATTAATTAAATCGTCATTAAAATATGGATTGGAAGTATTTATTGTCAATTAATATGTTTAATTTATTAGATACAAATGTAAATTTTCTTTACATCGGCATACACATAAGTTATTGTTAAAGCTATATATGAAATGTATTATCAATATTCAGGATTAGGAAGTATTAACTGCATGTGATTAGATGGAATGCGTATATGTTCCCAAAATTTTGGCTGGCACGTGAGAAAATTTTGCATCAAAAGATTTGGCGATTTTGGCACGCACACTTAAAAAAGGTTGCCCATCCCCGGACTAAGCCAACCCCTCGCCCACTCACGTGGAAGACAGCCATATTTTGTGCACGTTAAAGAATCCATTGGATGGCCTAGACCAATGGTTCTCAACCTTTTATGCTTCACGTGTCCCCTGGAAATGTGTATGTAACTGGCTTATCCCTTGTAAAGATAGATAAACTATAGTTATAGTATAACAATGGTTATTTTTACTTTGTTACTAGATCTAGTGATTTTTGAGCTCTCACGGCGTACCCCAAAATATTTTACCGCGTACCCAACGTTGAGAACCCCTAGCCTAGATGGTAGGCTTCCATCAGTCGCTTAACAACTGTTCAGTGTATCCCCTTCCTTACCTAATTCTGAGCCTTTGGGGTCTTTGCCGAAAAGAGATGTCCACTTTTTATGATTCTTTGCCCAAGAAATATTAATAATTGCCAAAAGGAAATGTCCATATTTTTTTATTATTATCCTTTCCTCAAAAAATGTGAATCCTCGCCGGAAGGAAATGTCCATTTTTTTAATGATCCTTTCCTCAAAAAATGTGAATCCTCGCCGAAAAGGAATGTCCATTTTTTAATGATCCTTTCCTCAAAAAATGTGAATCCTCGCCGAAAAGGAATGTCCATTTTTTAATGATCCTTTCCTTAAAAAAATGTGAATCCTCGCTGAAAAGGAATATCCCCTTTTTTTAATGATCCTTTCCTCAAAAAATGTGAATCCTCGCCGAAAAGGAATGTCCATTTTTTAATGATCCTTTTCTCAAAAAAATGTGAATCCTCGCTGAAAAGGAATATCCCCTTTTTTTAATGATCCTTTCCTCAAAAAATATGAATTCTCGCCGAAAAGGAATGTCCCTTTTTTGAATGATCCTTTCCTCAAAAAATGTGAATCCTCGCCGAAAAGAAATGTCCATTTTTTTTAATGATCCTTTCCTCAAAAAAAGTGAATCCTCGCAGAAAAGAAATGTCCATTTTTTTAATGATCCTTTCCTCAAAAAATGTGAATCCTCGCCGAAAAGAAATGTCCATATTTTTAATGATCCTTTCCTCAAAAAAAGTGAATCCTCGCCGAAAAGGAATGTCCATTTTTTAAATGATCCTTTTCTCAAAAAATGTGAATCCTCGCCGAAAAGAAATGTCCATTTTTTAAATTATCCTTTCCTCAAAAAATGTGAATCCTCGCCGAAAGGAAATGTCCATTTTTTTTAATGATCCTTTCCTCAAAAAAGTGAATCCTCGCCGAAAAGAAATGTCCATTTTTTTAATGATCCTTTCCTGAAAAAATGTGAATCCTCGCCGAAAAGGAATGTCCATTTTTTAAATGATCCTTTCCTCAAAAAATGTGAATCCTTGCCGAAAAGAAATGTCCATTTTTTAAATGATCCTTTCCTCAAAAAATGTAAATCCTCGCCGAAAAGAAATGTCCATTTTTTTAAATGATCCTTTCCTCAAAAAATGTAGATCCTCGCCGAAATGTCCATTCTTTTTAATGATCCTTTCCTCAAAAAATGTGAATCCTCGCCGAAAGGAAATGTCCATTTTTTTTAATGATCCTTTCCTCAAAAAAAGTGAATCCTCGCCGAAAAGAAATGTCCATATTTTTAATGATCCTTTCCTCAAAAAATGTGAATCCTCGCTGAAAAGAAATGTCCATTTTTTAATGATCCTTTCCTAAAAAAATGTGAATCCTCGCCGAAAAGGAATGTCCATTTTTTAAATGATCCTTTCCTCAAAAAATGTGAATCCTCGCCGACAAGAAATGTCCATTTTTTAAATTATCCTTTCCTCAAAAAATGTAAATCCTCGCCGAAAAGAAATGTCAATTTTTTAAATTATCCTTTCCTCAAAAAATGTAAATCCTCGCCGAAAAGAAATGTCAATTTTTTTTAATGATCCTTTCCTCAAAAAATGTGAATCCTCGCCGAAAGGAAATATCCATTTTTTTAATGATCCTTTCCTCAAAAAAAGTGAATCCTCGCCGAAAAGAAATGTCCATTTTTTTAATGATCCTTTCCTAAAAAAATGTGAATCCTCGCCGAAAAGGAATGTCCATTTTTTAAATGATCCTTTCCTCAAAAAATGTGAATCCTTGCCGAAAAGAAATGTCCATTTTTTAAATGATCCTTTCCTCAAAAAATGTAAATCCTCGCCGAAATGTCCATTTTTTAAATGATCCTTTCCTCAAAAAATGTAAATCCTCGCCGAAATGTCCATTTTTTAAATGATCCTTTCCTCAAAAAATGTAAATCCTCACCGAAAAGAAATGTCCATTTTTTTTAATGATCCTTTCCTCAAAAAATGTGAATCCTCGCCGAAAGGAAATGTCCATTTTTTTAATGATCCTTTCTTCAAGAACCATCACCGAAAATCAAGTGTTCATTTTTGCTTCTCCCTTGCCCAAGAAATATAAATAATGAACGAAAGGAATTGTCCATTTGTGTTCCTTGTTCAAAAAAACATGAATAATCGTCGAAAAGAATTGTCCATTGGCCAAGAACTCTATTCGCTGCAAAGAATTGTTCATTTTTGTTGTTGACTTACTTTTTTTATCACGAAATCCGTCTAATCGGCAAAAAGAATTACTTTTTTGGCACTTCGTTACGATGTTTCGTCGTCCATTCCTCTGGCGAAGAAATCTCTCCATCCTCAAAAAAAGAATTATTCGTTTTCCAATTTAGCAACTTTCTATCAGCATCCAGCAGTCCCCATTTAATTCACTTTCTCTACGGCCAATGTGCTGACTACACTTCTATACCGTACAGCCGGCACGTGACTGTACTCACCAATCCGACTCAAGGTCGTCCTTGAGGCTTTCTTTTTTTAAGACCGAAATTTCTGTTTGTGTCATGCTCTTTCCAGGGGTGGTCATAATCCATCGAATAAAGCCATTTCACTCCCTGAACTGACGACTGCGTTTGCCTTCGAAATCGTAAAGATCTTTTTTTTTTCCCACTCCACGTGCCCAGTATTTATCTTTCGTTGGTAAAATGCGAGTCAGTCGAAGTTTAGAGATCCATTTCATTCTTCTTGTGTATATAACTTTCGTCAAGAATTATTTTCAACTTTCCACCGAATCTCAAGGAAGCATTAGTGGGAGTTGTTTCACATTCGTAATTTTCGTTTCTTTTCTTGCTATCGATTCGCACGTACTGCTGTTGATTTAAAAGCACAGGAAATCGGGTCAGTGTTATACCTATATTTACGTGTTATTGGATTTTGTTTTTTGCAATCTTCTTATCATTCCTGATTGTAGGCGTTGTGATTATTTGCGTCCACGGTTGTCCCATTTAATTCCCGATAATGGACGTTGAGATTCCATTCTTACTCTTTTGTGTTGGGTTCTTTTACCTCTGAGCGGCACTTTTTTGCACACCATGGGTTAAATGGCCAGGTCACATGGACCCGAAGTCTCAGAGAAGGTTGGGAGAGGGGACCCACTGGAACAGCTGTTGGGAGACAGATGGTAGCCCCCCGTGAAGGCCATCCAACGTGTTCTTTAACGTGCACAGGGTATGTCTCTCTTGCACACGGGACCACGGCTTAACGTCCCATCCGACGGACCCCGATGGGCTTGGAAAGGCACCGGCGGCCTTTCCAAGCCCATCGCTGTCCCCTACTAATCGTGGGCAGGGCGGGGAATTTTGCGGAGATAAATCTCAACTTTGCTCAGATAATGGACGTTGAGATTCCTTTCTTACTCTTTTGCTTCTCAATAGTTTGCTTTATGGAGGAAGAGAAAATGAATTAAAAAGGACATGCTTAATATTCAGAAAAGGACTGCTTCTAAAAGGATGCTTAATATTCAGAAAAGGACTGCTTCTAAAAGGATGCTTAATATTCAGAAAAGGACTGCTTCTAAAAGGATGCTTAATATTCAGAAAAGGACTGCTTCTAAAAGGATGCTTAATATTCAGAAAAGGACTGCTTCTAAAAGGATGCTTAATATTCAGAAAAGGACTGCTTCTAAAAGGATGCTTAATATTCAGAAAAGGACTGCTTCTAAAAGGATGCTTAATATTCAGAAAAGGACTGCTTCTAAAAGGATGCTTAATATTCAGAAAAGGACTGCTTCTAAAAGGATGCTTAATATTCAGAAAAGGACTGCTTCTAAAAGGATGCTTAATATTCAGAAAAGGACTGCTTCTAAAAGGATGCTTTTCATCACACATACAGTCAGGGAGAAGGCCGGATCAAGGGGGGTTGTCCCCTTTAAGCCCCCTTTCAGAATGCTAGTAAGAGTAATATAAGCAAAAAAATAATTAAACTTATTTACATTCCATGAATTTTTTTTTTTTTTTTTTTTTTTGGGGGGGGGGGGGGGGAGTGGCTCAGTCGGTAGCGCGCCAGGCTCGTAATCTGTAGTTCCCAGGTTCGAGTCCCAGCTGGGTCAGCGTTGAGATTTAACTCCGCAAAATTCCCCGCCCTGCCCACGATCAGTAGGGGACACTGATGGGCTTGAAAAGTCCGCCGTCCGTCGGATGGGACGTTAAGCCGTGGCTCCGTGTGCGGGAGATGGCCCCGTGGCCCCGTGGCCCCGTGGCCTCGTGTGCGTCGGATGGGACGTTAAGCCGTGGGCCCATGCACAGGGTATGTACCCTGTGCGCGTTAAAGAACACGCTGGATGGCCTTGACGGGAGGCTACCATCTGTCTCCCAACAGTTGTTCCAGTGGGTCCCCTCCCCCAACCTTCTCTGAGCCTTCGGGGTCCATGTGACCTGGCCATTTAGCCCATGGTGTGCAAAAAAGTGCCACTCAAAGGTAAAACAACCCAACCCATCGTAATCTGCAGTTCCCAGGTTCGAGTCCCAGCTAGGTCAGCATTATCTCCGCAAAATTTCCCCGCCCTGCCCACGGTCAGTAGGGGACACCGATGGGCTTGGAAAGGCCGCCGTCCGTCGGATGGGACGTTAAGCCGTGGCCCCGTGTGCGGGAGAGCCATACCCTGTGCACGTTAAAGAACACGCTGGATGGCCTTGACGGGAGGCTACCA
Source organism: Ryuthela nishihirai (assembly GCA_038380435.1). NCBI lineage: Eukaryota > Metazoa > Arthropoda > Arachnida > Araneae > Heptathelidae > Ryuthela > Ryuthela nishihirai. The sequence continues at coordinate 71,929,889 of JAWZYU010000001.1, forward strand.
TCTGTCTCCCAACAGCTGTTCCAGTGGGTCCCCTCCCCCAACCTTCTCTGAGCCTTCGGGGTCCATGTGACCTGGCCATTTAGCCCATGTTGTGCAAAAAAGTGCCGCTCAGAGGTAAAACAACCCAACCTAGGTCAGCATTGAGACTTATCTCCGCAAAACTTCCCGCCCTGATCAGGTCAGTAGGGGACACCGATGAGCTTGGAAAGACCGCCGTCCGTCGGATGGGACGTTCAGCCGTGGCCCTGTGTGCGGGAGAGCCATACCCTGTGCACGTTAAAGAACACGCTGGATGGCCTTGACGGGAGGCTACCATCTGTCTCCCAACAGCTGTTCCAGTGGGTCCCTTCCCCAAACCTTCTCTGAGCCTTCGGGGTCCATGTGACCTGGCCATTTCGCCATTGGTGTGCAAAAAAGTGCCGCTCAGAAGTAAAACAACTCAACCCTAACAGTGGTCCAATGGATTTTCTTCCGTTAACAACCTCTGAGCCCTTGGGGGTCCTTGTGATCTAGACATTTAGCCCATTGTGTGCAAAAAAAAAAGAAAAAAATGCCGCTGAGATGTAAAACAACCTAGCCCATCCAAAAATAATCATTTTGTAAGAGAGATGACACTTATTCTAATTTCGTAGCTTGCATATGCAACGTTCACGGGAAACAATCAGAAAGGAAAATAGCTTTCTTAGAAAAACAACCTTTCGAGAGTAATAATGAAGATACTCCCACCACACAATGACAGACTGTCTTGTCAGCAACTAACAGGGGAGAAGCTAAAAAAAAGAAGTCCGTGAGTCACTTTTTGAGCTCTGCCTGTGAGTGACTCAAGTGACAAGGTGAGCTAGATGCCCACAAAATATATCTTTCTGGATTCCACCCTGATTCTTAACAGACACACGCCGTGCTTCACAGGCTCATTAGCTCAAACCACCTCTTTGTGGACTTGCTCCTTGATGGGAGGTCGCAGTTTTAACAGCTGGGTGCAACGGGTGAATGAGCTTGGCTCATCTCTGCGGGGTTTAACCAACTGCAAACAAGAGAAGGGCTAAACTGCGAAGGAGGGGGGGGAAATGTAAACATGCTGACCAAATAATATTTGAGTTTCGCGGTATTTGATGTTTTATTGTTCTTGGCTACTCTGGAATTTTGTTGCACTTTTGTAAATTTCTAGAATTCGCTTTTTGTGTTTTGAAACAATAAAATCGTGGGAGAAAAAAATTCCGTTTTCAGTTTTTTTGATTAGGAGTATGTTTTAGGATATCCTGAACTCGAAAAAGTAATTTTTCACAAGAAAACTGTCTTAATGTCCGAATGTATGTCTATTGCGTGTGTCTATATATGTAAGCCTGCCCTGTAAGCTCAGTCGGAAGCGCGCCAGGGTCGTAATCTCATGTTCCCAGGTTCGAGTCCCAAAGGTGCTTTGACAATTTTCTTCGCTAACTCCCGTTCTGTCCTCGGCGAGAAAGGGGACAACGATGAGCTTGAAAAGGCCGCCCTCCCTTCGGATGGGATCTAAAGCGAGTGTGAAGGAAAACCTATACGCCGTGCACGTTACAGAAGACTGGATACGCCATGCACGTTACAGAAGACTCTGGATACGCCGTGCACGTTACAGAAGACTCTGGATACGCCGTGCACGTTACAGAAGACTCTGGATACGCCGTGCACGTTACAGAAGACTCTGGATACGCCGTGCACGTTACAGAAGACTCTGGGTGCGCCGTGCACGTTATAGAAGACTCTGGATACGCCGTGCACATTACAGAAGACTCTGGATACGCCGTGCACGTTACAGAAGACTTTGGATACGCCGTGCACGTTACAGAAGACTCTGGGTACGCCGTGCACGTTACAGAAGACTCTGGATACGCCGTGCACGTTACAGAAGACTCTGGATACGCCGTGCACGTTACAGAAGACTCTGGATACGCCGTGCACGTTACAGAAGACTCTGGATACGCCGTGCACGTTACAGAGACTCTGGATACGCCGTGCGCGTTACAGGAGACTCTGGATACGCCGTGCACGTTACAGAAGACTCTGGATACGCCGTGCACGTTACAGAAGACTCTGGGTACGCCGTGCACGTTACAGAAGACTCTGGATACGCCGTGCACGTTACAGAAGACTCTGGGTACGCCGTGCACGTTACAGAGACTCTGGATACGCCGTGCGCGTTACAGGAGACTCTGGATATGCCGTGCACGTTACAGAAGACTCTGGATACGCCGTGCACGTTACAGAAGACTCTGGGTACGCCGTGCACGTTACAGAAGACTCTGGATACGGCGTGCACGTTACAGAAGACTCTGGGTACGCCGTGCACGTTACAGAAGACTCTGGGTACGCCGTGCACGTTACAGAAGACTCTGGATACGCCGTGCACGTTACAGAAGACTCTGGATATGCCGTGCACGTTACAGAAGACTCTGGATATGCCGTGCACGTTACAGAAAACTCTGGATACGCCGTGCACGTTACAGAAGACTCTGGGTGCGCCGTGCACGTTATAGAAGACTCTGGATACGCCGTGCACATTACAGAAGACTCTGGATACGCCGTGCACGTTACAGAAGACTTTGGATACGCCGTGCACGTTACAGAAGACTCTGGGTACGCCGTGCACGTTACAGAAGACTCTGGATACGCCGTGCACGTTACAGAAGACTCTGGATACGCCGTGCACGTTACAGAAGACTCTGGATACGCCGTGCACGTTACAGAAGACTCTGGATACGCCGTGCACGTTACAGAGACTCTGGATACGCCGTGCGCGTTACAGGAGACTCTGGATACGCCGTGCACGTTACAGAAGACTCTGGATACGCCGTGCACGTTACAGAAGACTCTGGGTACGCCGTGCACGTTACAGAAGACTCTGGATACGCCGTGCACGTTACAGAAGACTCTGGGTACGCCGTGCACGTTACAGAGACTCTGGATACGCCGTGCGCGTTACAGGAGACTCTGGATATGCCGTGCACGTTACAGAAGACTCTGGATACGCCGTGCACGTTACAGAAGACTCTGGGTACGCCGTGCACGTTACAGAAGACTCTGGATACGGCGTGCACGTTACAGAAGACTCTGGGTACGCCGTGCACGTTACAGAAGACTCTGGGTACGCCGTGCACGTTACAGAAGACTCTGGATACGCCGTGCACGTTACAGAAGACTCTGGATATGCCGTGCACGTTACAGAAGACTCTGGATATGCCGTGCACGTTACAGAAAACTCTGGATACGCCGTGCACGTTACAGAAGACTCTGAATACGCCGTGCACGTTACAGAAGACTCTGGATACGCCGTGCACGTTACAGAAGACCCTGGATACGCCGTGCACGTTATAGAAGACTCTGGATGGCCTTGACGGGAGGCTAACAGCTGTCCAGTGGGTTCCCTTCCCCCCAACTTTCTCTGAGCCCTCGGGCAAAGAACGTATAAGGAAAAGAAGTTCGGCTTTGACAAAGCGTAAGTGGCGACCTCAAGTGGTGTTTCGATTCGTATCGTGCATTTTTTTAAGCTGGGAAGCAAACAATAAGGGGCAAAGGAATTATGCATCAAAAAATTTATATTTTAAAAAAGGAAAAAAAATAACTGCACTTTGTATTTGAAAAAATATTATCATGATTTTAATAAAGGTTTATTTTCTCCATTGGAATTATTTTTCGTTGAACCAACAATTATAAATTGAACGGATAGAGAAGATTTGAAATTAGCCTCAAGTTAATTTATAAAATAAATTATTACAATTATAAGCTTTCTTGGTTGCATAGAAACAGAATTGATATTAATATACTCTTCAAGGATATCAATGGGAAATTATTACATAGGTAAAAGCGAAGAGAATGGAAGTTGACAGTAACATGTAATTACAAAAGCGTTCGTCCCCTGTAATGTTCGTTTCACCTCTACGCCAAATGCAAGATACTCGATTTTACATTAATCTCTATGGAAGCTTAACTTCTTCTCCCTCTACATTCTTTGCCTAGGGGTCCTTGTGAACTGGCCATTTAGCCCTTTGCGGTGCACAAAAGTGCCGCTCAGAGGTAAAGCAACTCAACACCCTGCCATTATTTTACGTGAAGAATTCAGTCACTAAGATTGCGAATGATCCACGAAAATTTGCTATTAATGAGACACAAACAAATAAAAACGAAATGCGAAAAGTTTCAGAAGAATCAGGCACATTTTTTTCATTGCTTGACGAGAGATTTCCTTAAATGTAAGTCTAGAAGAGTTCGGTGTCTATCCTCCTTGTATATTTCAAACACTCATATCCTCTCCCATTATATAAATAAATAAATACCCCCTCAAGCAGCTGCTTGCCACAGAGGTCTGACAGGAGCCTGTCAGTTTATATGCCAGAGTAGAAGGTCTGAGAGGATGACAGGACCTCAGCAGAAAAACGACACAAACAGCCATGCCTTAACCCGGGGCTCGAACCCAGGTCCCGTAGATCAGTAGCCAAGCGCGCTAACCACTCGACCACGGGACGGCTAAATAAATACCCCCTCAAGCAGCTGCTTGCCACAGAGGTCTGACAGGAGCCTGTCAGTTTATATTCCACAGTAGGAGATCTGAGAGGATGGCAGGACCTCAGCAGAAAAACGACACAAACAGTCATGCCTTACCCGGGGCTCGAACCCCAGGTCCCGTAGATCAGTAGCCAAGCGTGCTAACCACTCGGCCATGGGACGGCTCCTCTCCCATTAGTGATCAATTAATTTCAGATGGTTTTATTAGTCTTTTCAAACTTTGATATCAGCCCCTTAAAAATTAGAAATCAAGTTTTCAATTGAAATTTTAAATAAATATCTGTAATCCACCTTATAATTTTTTGTCAATTACCTATCTACAAATTACCTATCCTATCCTTTTTTTTTTTTGGCCCGCGGTCTTAGAGAAGTTGGACAGCACTGCGTGAGTGAGTACAGTCGCTCAAAAAAGTATCCGAACACTTGGGTTGATTACAGAATTCAGAAAAAATATCTGGCAACGATTTCTAAAAAAATCGTTCCCAGATATTTTTTCTGAATTCTGTAATCAACCCTAGTGTTCGGATACTTTTTTGAGCGACTGTACTTCATTTCCTGAGAAAAGCACTGATTCGTTCAATGAAGAGTTGAACTGAGATTGAATCAAGAATGCCGCGGTGCCGAGTGGTTAGCGCGCTTCGCTACTAGTTTAAAGAGATCCAAGTTCGATCTCTAGATACGTCACGATTCGGCCGAATAGTTAAAGAGCTTAGCTACTGATCAAAAGGACCTGGGTTCGAGCCGCGGTAAGAGCCTCAACAGTTCAGCAGTTGCAGTGACATCGCTGCCTTTATCCATGATTACTTTTCCGTGACTTATTTCCAATGCATAGAAATCTGCTCTATGTATTGCCAGTTTCAGGGTCCCATGTGACTGGACGCATACTTCTGCTTTGCATATTGTTATCGAGGTGTATATAATAATTTGTCGAATCAGTGTATTTCTTCCATGGTGAAGCCTATAATGAACTGATCGAAACCTCTGTCTGCTAATAAGTTTAAATACCTTTCCACGCATTGTTTTTATTGTTCATTTTATCGATATTAAAACATCTAATTTGTATTTAACTTTTTGTTTTAGAAGTAGATTCTGGCAATTTTTATAAATTTGTAAAAAAAAACAACTTTACACCTGTTGTGGGGAATTTCTAAAAAAAATCGTTGCCAGATATTTTTTCTGAATTGTGTAATCAACCATAGCGTTCGAATACTTTTTTAATATATATAATGCGTATGAATATATAATGCAATGAATACGGAGCGTGTGCAATTACCGTTCACAGCAAACTGGAGCGGTTGTGGTTAATGTTCACAGCAAAAATTGGATCATGTGAGCTCACAAAAACCTGGATCGTGTGGGCCCACTCACAGAAATATTGAGCGTGTGCATTTACCGTTCACAGCAAACTGGAGCGGTTGCAGTTACCGTTCACAGCAAACTGGAGTGGTTGTGGTTAATGTTCACAGCACATTGGATCGTGTGAGCTCACAAAAACCTGGATCGTGTGGGCCCACTCACAGAAATATTGAGCGTGTGCAGTTACCGTTCACAGCAAACTGGAGCGGTTGTGGTTAATGTTCACAGCACATTGGATCGTGTGAGCTCACAAAAACCTGGATCGTGTGGTCCCACTCACAGAAATATTGAGCGTGTGCAGTTACCGTTCACAGCAAACTGGAGCGTGTGCAGTAACTGCACACGCTCCAGTTCGCTGTGAACGGTAACTGGAGCGTGTACAGTTGCTGTACACGCTCCAGATATTTTTTCTGAATTCTGTAATCAATCATAGTGTTCGGATATTTTTTTTGAGCGACTGTACTTGTATTTTTTCTCCTCGGACACTCTTCTCGCCTTCCAGTAAAGTTCCTTGTAAAGTTTTCGTTCATACGAATGCCAATTTCAGAGGACTGCGAATCAAAATACTAATTAACTAGTTTATGAATCTGAATGTCGATTCCAGCAAACTGCAGATATGAATGAAAAAAAAATATCCGAGTGTATTTCTAATCTGAATCCATGGATTCGATGACGTGATAAGAAACGGATATTACGCGCAAACATTCTTAAGAGTAATCTCGTGCGCGGAAGGCGAAGATCGTTCCAGGAGGCGCCGCTCCTCTCTATTCCTCCCAAGGCTCCTCGTTAAGTTCCGAATTAATCGAGCGGAGAAGTATGTGCCAAGAGCTCCGAGGTGAGTCGTTATCGAATCGGTGATTGAATCCTCGATAAGATGAAGCGAGGAGTCTGTCTCTGTTCTGCTGTCGACGCAGAGAGAGGGATGTTGACACTACATCCCTGAGAACCTGGTCCCGTACGCACTGGCGCGCACGCCTCCGCCGAGCTCTTCTACCTCCGCGGTCACGTGACAACGCGGAGGTGCGCTTTCGGCGTCATTCAGGGGAGGACACGGATCTCGAGGCCTGGGTGACGCCGGCTCCTGCTGCTGGGACGACGCCGAAGCAGCTCACCGGTTTCGCTTTGCACACGAGGTTTTGGGCAATTTCATACACATCGATTAGCTTTTATTTGAGAAGGGTTTTGAGATATATAGGATGAGGATGTTTTGCTCTGAAGTTAATGGTTTTAAAAGGAGGGTGTTTTCGAATTTTTAAAGTGAAAAGTATCGATTTCTAAGAGAGTGAAAATAATTGAGTTAATCAGCGTGGGTTGTTTTACCTCTGAGCGGCACTTTTTTTTGCACACAATGGGCTAAATGGCCAGCTCACAAGGACCCCCCAAGGTTCAGAGAAGGTTGGGGGAGGGGACCCACTGGAACAGCTGTTGGAAGACAGATGGTAGCCTCCCATCAAGGCCATCCAGCGTGTTCTTTAACGTGCACAGGGTATGGCTCTCCCACACACGGGGCCACGGCTTAATGTCCCATCCGACGGACGGCGGTCTTTCCAAGCCCATCGGTGTCCCCTACTGACCGTGGGCAGGGCGGGGAATTTTGCGGAGATAAATCTCAACTCTGACCCAGCTGGGACTCGAACCTGGGAACTACAGATTACGAGCCTGGCGCGCTACCGACTGAGCCACCCCTTAATCATCGTGGAATGAGATTCATTGAATCGGAAAGTACCGGAGCTTTGCTCAGGTAGTTTTTTTCCACAAAATGTCTTTGCCAAATAGTGCAATATATGAGGTTTTTCGAATCCCTTTTAGAGGTCTTTTTTAAAGTGTTGTATTTTAATCACTTGCACATGAAAAACCATAACATAAAACAAGATCATGAAATATGGACATGTGTTGTATCACGATTGCTTAAAATAATGAGGGGGGGGGGGGGGGGGTCAGCCGGTAGGCGCAAGGGTTTTAATCTGCAATTCGATGGTTCAAGTCCCATCTGGGCCAGAATTCAGATATATCTACAAAACTCCCCGCCCTCGGTCAGTAAGGGAGACCGATGATCTTGCAAGGAGAGTATTCTGTTCGATGGGACATTAAGCCGTGGTCCCATACTGCTCAGGAGATTAAAGACAAGCGAGGGCCAACCACCAGTAGTTTTATTAGAACGATTTATCGATTAATTAGAACTTAACGAGGAGCCTTGGGAGGTTATCTCACTCCTGTGAAAATATTTAATTATTTTAAATACAATTATTCAGAGCTTTGCGATCCCATTTACAAGCTTTTCGCGGTTCCCTTAGAAGGCGCGACTGACACTTTGAGAGTAACTATTTGAAACAATCAAAATTAGAATTTTTAATTTCTTCCATGTTGTATATTTTTCTTTGGTATGACCTTTCTTACCTCCAGTTGATAACATCAACGCAGATGGTCCTGGTGAAGTTACTAACTGACGTTAGTAATACTTTTGTCCAATCAGGGGTGGCTCAGACGATAGCGCGCCAGAGTCGTAATCTGCAGTTCCTAGGTTCGAGTCCCAGCTGGGTCAGTATTGAGATTTATCTCCGAAAAACTCCCCGCTCTGCCCACAGTCAGTAGGGGACACCGATGGGCTTGGAACGGGCCGCCGGCCGTCAGATGGGACGTTAAGAAGTGGTCCCGTGTGCGGGAGAGCCACACCTTGTGCACGTTAAAGGATTAAAGGACACACTGGATAGCCTTGACGGGAGACTACCATCTGTCTCCAAACAGCTGTTCCAGTGGGTTCCCTCCCCCAACCTTCTCTGAGCCTTCGGGGTCCATGTGACCTGGCCATTTAGTCCATAGTGTGCAAAATAGTGCCGCTCAGAGGTAAAACAACCCAACTCTGTCCAATCAGTGATCTCGCGGCATGCAGTTTGAGAACTGCTTCGTTTTTTATTTAAATATGGCTGGCAACTGTGTTAAGTCTTGTGACACAGAATTTTCCCAGAATACGAAACTTTCCATTGACGTTTTTTTAAGTTCCATCCTATCACGAAAGATAATCGTTTGCTTTCAGTTATTAACACTTTTCTCAACTTGCTGTACACGCATGCTTGTCGACTTTTCTTCTGTTTATGTCATCCAACTAAAAATCGGCTTTATCGTTCAGACGTAATTTATTTTATCAAAGGGAGCAGTGATGATTAGAAGTATTTTGTGCGGAAAAAAATTAGGTTGATGGTAGTGAGTGCAACAAATTGAAGAGCTAGAAGTGAGTGCCATTTAAGGGTGTAACGAAAACTCTTCGAACAGCATTGGTTTAGTCGCTGCTCGGAAGGGGCGCTAGCATCGATTTTGCGCTACGGTGGGCAGACATGAAAGTGAACTATCTGTACGAGCTAATTATTCTGTGGTCGAAGCCATCCATTCAGTGTGTCCTTTTACTCCCGGTGCAACGGATGATGCTTTTTCGAAACCCTTCTCACTGAGGAAGGGGCGGGGGTGGCCCAGTCGGTAGCGCTCCAGACTCGCAATCTGCAGTTCCCTGGTTCGAGTGCCAGCTGGGCCAGCGTTGAGATTTATCTCCGCAAAACTCACCGTTCTACTCTCGGTCAGTAGGGGACACCGATGAGCTTGGAAAGGCCGCCGTTCGTCGGATGGGACGTTAAGCCGTGGCCACGTGTGCGGGAGAGACGTACCCTGTGCACGTTACAGAACGCGATGGATGGACTTGACGGAAGGCTGATATCTGTCTCCCAACAGCTTGTCCCAGTGGGTCCCTCTTCCAATCTTCGCTGAGCCTTCGGGATCCTTGTGCCCTGGTCATTTAGCCCATAGTGTGCAAGAAAATGCAGCTCAGAGGTGAAACAACCCAACCAACTGAGGGAATGGTTGAGAGGGTGAAAATTCTCAACTTAGTTTCCGTTGGGACTCGGATCTGAGAACACCAGATTACTAACCTGAACCACTCAGTCAGATCCCGTTTTAAATCTAGAATTTTTCTTTTGTGTGTCATTATTATAAAATGACGGACTCAGTCCTATATAAAAAAAATTACTTCTATTTGGGCTGCAGCAGTCGGTGGCTATTCAGACTATAGAAAAAAAAACTTCTATCATGAAGAATTAGTTATACGAAAACCAATTTATATGGGAGAAAAAGAAAAGAGCGTGCTGCGCGCATTACCACAATGAGCGAACGAAGCTGGTTGAGCTAAGCGAGCAGTGATGAGTCTCGCGGCAACATATCAATAGGAGCAGTGATGAGTCTCGCGGCAACATATCAAAGGGAGCAGTGATGAGTCTCGCGGCAACATATCAAAGGGAGCAGTGATGAGTCTCGCAGCAACATATCAAAGAGAGCAGTAATGAGTCTCGCGGCAACATATCAAAGGGAGCAGTGATGAGTCTCGCGGCAACATATCAGTGGGAGCAGTGATGAGTCTCGCGGCAACATATCAAAGGGAGCAGTGTTGAGTCTCGCGGCAACATATCAAAGAGAGCAGTGATGAGTCTCGAGGCAACATATCAAAGAGAGCAGTGATGAGTCTCGCGGCAACATATCAAAGGGAGCAGTGATGAGTCTCGCGGCAACATATCAATGGGAGCAGTGATGAGTCTCGCGGCAACATATCAAAGGGAGCAGTGTTGAGTCTCGCGGCAACATATCAAAGAGAGCAGTGATGAGTCTCGCGGCAACATATCAAAGGGAGCAGTGATGAGTCTCGCGGCAACATATCAAAGGGAGCAGTGATGAGTCTTGCGGCAACATATCAAAGGGAGCAGTGATGAGTCTCGCAGCAACATATCAAAGCGAGCAGTGATGAGTCTCGTGGCAACATATCAAAGAGAGCGGTGATGAGTCTCGTGGCAACATATCAAAGAGAGCAGTGATGAGTCTCGTGGAAACATATCAAAGGGAGCGAATGTTTGAGATGAACCACGCTGGCACTCGGAGAGGAGTACACTTTTTATGACGGAAGTAACGGAGATATCGTTGCTGTTTTATTAGTAGGGGAGCAAGCAAATTCACATTGGTCCCTATTATAACACTGTAACTGCATGTGGGAGGGGACAGAGGGAGGGGGGGGGGCACTGAAGAGTGTGATAATAGCTGCGAGTCAAAATGAGATGCTAGGTATCTAGTATGAGACTGAGTTCATCAAATACGCTTCGCAGCATCAAAGTTTAACGATCGGTTGGGAATATTCACTGCTTGGAGTTTAATATTTCAGTCAGAGATTCTGATGTTACATAGTCAGACACCGACCTACCCCTCTGCAAATATCCCATGGCTATTTTTCACAGGTATTCACATCCTTCCACTCCCGCTATTTCCCGGTCATCAACCTTTGTAGCCATTCAGAGTAATAATAACTGTGAACGGTATTTGATGCCGAATACATTTAGGGGGAAATTTTACATTGGGCAAAAGAAAAGAATCAAACAATTGATTCACTTCCAGACATCAGAATATGACGAAACGGATTAAACAGTTGAGTGCACTTATCCCTCGATTTACACGGTATTCAATTTAAAAAAATAAATAAATAAATACCCCCTCAAGCAGCTGCTTGCCACAGAGGTCTGACAGGAGCCTGTCAGTTTATATGCCATAGTAGAAGGTCTGAGAGGATGGCAAGCCCTCAGCAGAAAAACAACACGCACAACCATGCCTTACCCGGGGCTCGAACCCAGGTCCCTTAGATCAGTAGCCAAGCAATTTACAAGGTCAAAAAAAAAATGCAACCCGTCTCTTTTTACACGATTATAGATCGATTTTACACGGTACGAATTGAGTTTTTTTTTTTTTCATTTAATGTAGAATAGAATGCATATTATTAAGTAGCATCAAGGTTATAGCTTCAAGGAAGATTATGACACAATCATCCCAAAGTAAAACTTAACTAATGGTTTTAATATCATTTATTTTCAATAATAAATAGATAATACTAAATTCCTATATGAATGAAATCATCATCTGTAACAAATTATATTTATATTCTTTCTCCAAGATTATATTCTTGCCACTGTAATGCAATCTCCCTACACCAATTGAAATGAAACCCTTTTTAGGAATCGTCAGCGAGATCTGACTTTTCTAGGTTGATTTTTGCAGACTATTAAACATGGTATTTTATTTCATTTTTACAAAAAGTTTAACTTTTTAGACTATTATATAGGTTGAATACAGCTAATTCGTTAAATAAAATGTTTCATAAAATATCATATAAATACTAAGTTTACAAAATAAAATACAAAGTGTTGGTACAAATGCGCAATTTCTAATTCGTGCGGTTTATAAATGTCCTTTTTTTTCCCAAATTTCATCTTCAAATTCGATGGTGTACGTCTACATAAACGATGAGTATTTTTTAATGACCAAAATAATACAAAATACACAAAAAAGCTTATTTTAAATGCTGGACTGACACTTAAAATGAATATGCATAAACAAAACTTTTGTACGTTTTATTCATAACAAGGACTTTTTCGGGACCTATCCCCCTATTTTTCCATCAGGTGTTGGTTTCGACGTGTAAATCGAGAGATGAGTGTAATTTGGAATATAAGAAAAGAAATCAAAACAAAAGAACAATTGACCTTCAATCAGCTGCTTTCCACAGCTTGTAAGTTTAATAGGGTTGGGTTGTTTTACCTCTGAACGGCACTTTTTTGCACACCATGGGCTAAATGGAACAGGTCACATGGACCCCGAAGGCTCAGAGAAGGTTGGGGGAGGGGACCCACTGGAACAGCTGTTGGGAGACAGATGGTAGTCTCCCGTCAAGGCCATCCAGCGTGTTCTTTAACGTGCACAGGGTATGGCTCTCCCGAACACGGGGCCACGGCTTAACGTCCCATCCGACGGACGGCGGCCTTTGCAAGCCCATCGGTGTCCCCTACTGACCGTGGGCAGGGCGGGGAATTTTGCGGAGCTAAATCTCAACGCTGACCCAGCTGGGACTCGAACCTGGGAACTATAGATTACGAGCCTGGTGCGCTACCGACTGAGCCACCCCCGGCCCCTGTAAGTTTAATAAGCCATAGAAAATATCTGTGAGGAAGGCCAGACCTTAGGAGAAAGGCAACACAAACATTCATATCTTACCGCGGCTCGAACCCAGGTCCCTTTGTTCAGTAGCCAAGCTCTTTAACTATTCGGCCAAATCGTGACGTATCTAGAGATCGAACCTGGATCTCTTTAAACTAGTAGCGAAGCGCGCTAACCACTCGGCACCGCGGCATTCATGAACCCCGAAGGGCTCAAAGAAGGTTGGGGGAGAGGACCCACTGGAACAGCTGTTAGGAAACAGATGGTAGCCTCCCGCCAAGGCCATCCAGCGTGTTCTTTAACGTGCACAGAGTATGGCTCTCCCACACACGGGGCCACGGCTTAATGTCCCATCCGACGGACGGCGGCCTTTCCAAGCCCATCGGTGTCCCCTACTGACCGTGGGCAGGGCGTGGAATTTTGCGGAGATAAATCTCAACGCTGACCCAGCTGGGACTCGAACCTGGGAACTACAGATTACGAGCCTGCGCGCTACCGACTGAGCCACCCCCGCCCCAGACGCGTTTTGAGACTTAACACTATGCAGATAGGTAGCTAGGTACGTATTAATCAAAAATCACAAATTTGGGACTCGCACTTCAGATAATTTTTTTCACCCATGCCCGTCTGTCCCTAAAGAGATGTTATCGTTTCTCTTTCTGAAATCTAAATCTCTTTAGCTATCACTGAAATCCTTACTGTTGTAATCATTTCTTAATCAGTAGACTGATTTTTACCATTGTCATTATGATGACTCCTTGACAGCGCCGAATAGTGGAAGGTATAAAAATATACGCTAACACTTGTCATTGTTCCAAAAATATCTACGTCACCATGCTTTAAGTGTTGTTCTTAAGATTTCTCCGTCACCAAATCTAAAATCGTTGATCCTATGATGACTTATTAATAGTAAATAAATCATTGACTCCCTCACCATACTTTAATCACTGTTTCTGTGACGGATTCATCACCATACTTTAATCACTGTTTCTGTAACGGATTCATCACCATACCTTAATTGTTCAAACGATGATTTCAGCAGAATACCTGAATCGTTCTTATGATGATTTCAGCAGAATACCTGAATCGTTCTTATGATGATTTCAGCAGAATACCTGAATCGTTCTTATGATGATTTCAGCAGAATACCTGAATCGTTCTTATGATGATTTCAGCAGAATACCTGAATCGTTCTTATGATGATTTCAGCAGAATACCTGAATCGTTCTTATGATGATTTCATCATCGTTATTCCTAAATCCATTGAATCAGCATCATTGTGGACGGGGTGGCTTAGTCGGTAGCGCGCCAGCCTCGTAATCTGCAGTTCCCTGGTTCAAGTTCCAGCTGGACCAGCATTGAGATATATCTCTACGAAACTCTCCGCTCTAACCTCGGCTAGTAGGGGACTCCGATGGGCTTGAAAAAGTCGCCCTCCATCGGATGGAACGTTAAGCCGTGACTCCCTATGAGGGAGAGCCATTCCCTGTGCACGTTAAAGAACACACTTGATGGCCTTATCAGATAGCTGCCATCATCATCATAACAGATAGCATCCATCCAGTGGTTCTCCTCCCCCCCCCAACCTTTTCTGAGCCTTCGGGGTCCTTGTGACCTTCCATTTAGCTCATTGTGTACAAAAAGTGCTGCTAAGAGGTTAAAAAACCGAACCATATCATCATCGTTCCACCGCATTAGCCACTATCCCCATCCTCCATTGCATCACTTTGGATCATTATCTATCACTTACCTCTTTCTCCCCCTCCCTCTCCTTTCTCCCCTGAAAAAATTGCTGGAAAATGTTTCGTTTCGCCTTATATGAACATCTTCTTATGCCCTAAATTTCCCCAGCATCAGCACCGACAAACGGCAGAGATGTCGGTCTGCTTCGGGGCCAACTCGCGAGGGTGACGCCCACACGTCATTCATCACGTGACACGAGACTAACCCACGTCGTCGCCCAGTATAGTTGTTTACCTGTCATCGAAGAGATAAAAATGTCGCAATGCATCGCACTCTTTATCGGCGGAATAAGAAAAAAAAACGGGTGTACTTGATTGGAATGTAAAACTACAAAGTGAAGAGAATTAACACTTGCCATTTACATCAGCAGTGGCTCCTCCATGTGGTCGAGGCTCAAATTGGCCAGAGGCTCAATTGGCCACCAAAAATAATGCTATAGGCTAGACAGCAGCTGAAATAATAAAATTTACTTTATTAAAATGCAAAGTTAGTTTGTTTTACTTCTGAGCGGCACTTTTTTTTTGCACACAATGGGCTAAATGGCCAGGTCACAAGGGTTGGGTTGGGTTCTTTTACCTCTGAGCGGCACTTTTTTGCACACGATGGGCTAAATGGCCAGGTCACATGGACCCCGAAGGCTCAGAGAAGGTTGGGGGAGGGGACCCACTGGAACAGCTGTTGGGAGACAGATGGTAGCCTCCCGTCAAGGCCATCCAGCGTGTTCTTTAACGTGCACAGGGTATGGCTCTCCCGGCTTAACGTCCCATCCGACGGACGGCGGCCTTTCCAAGCCCACGGTGTCCCCTACTGACCGTGGGCAGGGCGGGGAATTTTGCGGAGATAAATCTCAACGCTGACCCAGCTGGGACTCGAACCTGGGAACTACAGATTACGAGCCTGGAGCGCTACCGACTGAGCCACCCCGCCCCAGGTCACAAGGACCCCACGGGTTCAACAAAGGTTGGGGAGAGGGAAACCACTGGGTAGCTGTTGGAAGACAGATGGTAGCCTCTCATCAAATCATCCAGCGTGTTCTTAAACGTGCACAGGGTATGGCTCTACCGCACACAGGAACCACGGTTTTATGCCCCATCCGACGGACGGCGGTTTTTCCAAGCCAATCAGTGTCCCCAACTGACCGAGGAGCAGGGTAGGGAGTTTCCCCAACCCTAAAATGTAAAGTTATATGAGAAATATGTTTTAATAGAACAAATTTTACCCAGAAGAATGTTCAAATAAAATGAAACTATTATCAATAAAATAATAATTTTATGCATTAGTAGAGAACTTCTTTACAAAATTTCGTTATTTAGGGAAAATTTCTCTTATCACAACACTCAATTACAGCGCAAGAGATTGTTATTTAATTTTTGATCCGGTATTTTCAGTACATCGTTCTTGTCTACTATTCAAAGGGACCTGGGTTCAAGCCCCTGATAAGCCGTGGATGTATCTTGTGCTGTCTTTCTACTTAGGTCTCGCCTCCCGGGGCGGGGGTGGCTCAGTCGGTAGCGCGCCAGGCTCGTAATCTGTAGTTCCCAGGTTCCAGTCCCAGCTGGGTCAGCGTTGAGATTTATCGCCGCAAAATTTCCCCGCCCTGCCCACGGTCAGTAGGGGACACCGATGGGTTTGAAAAGGCCGCCGTCCGTCGGATGGGACGTTAAGCCGTGGCCCCGTGTGCGGAAGAGCCATACCCTGTGCACGTTAAAGAACACGCTGGATGGCCTTAACGGGAGGCTACCATCTGTCTCCCAATAGCTATTCCAGTGGGTTCCCTCCCCCAACCTTCTCTGAGCCTTCGGAGTCCTTGTGGCCTGGCCATTTAGCCCATGGTGTGCAAAAAAGTGCCGCTCAGAGGTAAAACAATCCAATCCAAAGCCTCGCCTTCCTCGCAGATTTGGGTTGCTTTACCTCTGAGCGGCACCTCCCCCAACCTTCTCTGAGCCTTCGGGCTCAGAGAAGGTTGGGGGAGGGGACCCACTGGAACAGCTGTTGGGAGACAGATGGTAGCCTCCCGTCAAGGCTATCCAGCGTGTTCTTTAACGTGCACAGGGTATGGCTCTCCCGCACATGGAACCACGGCTTAAACACTCCATCTGATGGACGGCGCCTTTCCAAGCCCATCGGTGTCTATTACTGACCGTGGGCAGGGCGGTGAGTTCTGTGGAGATAAATCTCAATGCTGACCCAGTTGGGACTCGAACCTGGGAACTGCAGATTTCAAGCCTGGTGCGCTACCGACTGAGCACCCCCGCCCCTCCTTCCTCATAGACCTTCTCTGTGACGTATTACACTGACAAGCTCGTGTCAGACCTCTGTGGCATACCGCTGCTTAAAGGGGCAACTTTTTATAATAGAATGTATGGTTTTTTATACAATTTTTTACCTGAAATTTAGGTACAGTCGCTCAAAAAAGTATCCGAACGCTATGGTTGATTACAGAATTCAGAAAAAAATATCTGGCAACGATATTTTTAGAAATTAGTGATCTGGCAACCTTCGTGTCACGTGATACGAAGGTTGCAGTCAACTAATTCTAAAAAAAATCGTTGCCAGATATTTTTTCTGAATTCTGTAATCAACCATAGCGTTCGGATACTTTTTTGAGCGACTGTACATTATAACGTACCCACCTTGAAAAAGAAAAAAAACTATCCACTCCTAATGTAAAGGGGTTATTACGCAGATTAAGTTTCATTCTGCTTCTCCTCTTGTACAGAATTTTCGCAGTTTCGTTGCATAGAATTTTCAGGAAGGACAGTTTGTAGCTTCAAATGTTAAGGTTAGCAGTAGAAATTGGGCTTCAAGCCACTTGAACGTTTAAATTAATATCCAAAATTACTTGTACCTTGGCTTTATTGTAACCCCTTGAATGAAATAAATTATTATTATTATAAAATAATGTTAAAACCGGGTGGTTAAAAACGACCCAACGATCTCCTGATAAAAAATGTTAACAACTTCCTGATAACGCCGATATGTTGTCAAAAGGTCACCTGTTCATATCCCACACGTCTCAAGACAATTTTTACCTAACCTTCAGTGGGGTGGCTCAGTCGGTAGCGCGCCAGGCTCGTAATCTGTAGTTCCCAGGTTCGAGTCCCAGCTGGGTCAGCGTTGAGATTAATCTCCGCAAAATTCCCCGCCCTGCCCACGGTCAGTAGGGGACACCGATGGGCTTGGAAAGGCCGCCGTCCGTCGGATGGGACGTTAAGCCGTGGCTCCGTGTGCAGGAGAGCCATACACTGTGCACGTTAAAGAACACGCTGGATGGCCTTGACGGGAAGCTACCATCTGTCTCCCAACAGCTATTCCAGTGGGTCGCTCTCCCAACCTTCTCTGAGCCTTCGGGGTCCATGTGACCTGGCCATTTAGCCCATTGTGTGCAAAAAAGTGCCGCTCAGAGGTAAAACAACCCAACCCAACTCGTGATAAAATGAAAAAAATTCCTTTTCATATTTATTTATTTTTTCAAATTTCTTTTTAATTTCAATTTTTGTTTAAACAAATGCAGCATCAAAAAATGTGTTAGGAGAGTAGATTAGTGGTCGGCAATCCCTTATAATAATAAGGGATTATTATTCCCCCCATACCTCCCCCCGATTTTTTAATATAGATCCGGGCCTGTGTTCGAAGTAGGTTCTTATTTTTAAAGCAGACGATTTTCGACATCCGTCTTCGAGATCAATGAGCTATAATTTTCGGCTTTAAAGCAAAGTAATAAAAAAAATTCCGACTTTCATTTTTTTTATAATAAATGGATCCGATTTCCACGTCTGAAGAAGCCAAGGCCCGATATCCATTTTTCAAAGCAGAGCATTTTCAAAGCATTTTTCTGACTTTCACCGAAGCACACAAATTACGACTTTCCTTTTTAAGCCAAAGGAATTCCGATCTCCATCTTCGAAGCAGGCGAATTACGACTTCCATCTCGAAGAAGACGACTTTCGACTCCCATCTCCGAAGATGAATTCCGATCTCCATCTTCCAAGAGGACGAACACCGACCTCCATCTCCGAGAGCAGGCGAATTCCGACATTAACGTCTGAAGCGCAAGCGAAATAGCAGCAAGAGAATTCAAAAGTGAATTATAACTGTATCCCCTGAGTCGCCTCAACAGTTGCCACGAACTGAGTCTGATACCTTTATCAACATCCTGGTGGTGCCGTGTCTCATCCCCCCCTGCCTCTTCCTCCCCCCCGTCGCCCCTCCCGTGCAATTAACAACGGCTAATTGACATGATAGAGAACGATGCAGATACGGCGTGACTCTAATAACATCGTTGTTCCAGAGACTTGCAGAGTACGAAAAGTTATTAGTTTTCCATTATGTAACTTAATTTAGATATCAGATAAGGAATTTTTTATGAATATATATCATCGGGCATCCCCTTCAGGAATGTCTGGGTGGTTGTTGAGGAAGGTGGGAAAGTCTCCTGAAAAAGACGAGAATAAAAAGTAAACGAATGCTCGTGGTGAGGGAAGTTCTTCTGGGTTATAGGGTGCGTTCTTCAATGTGTTCGCTCATTCTTTCTGGAATGACCATTGTGTGTATACGTTAAGATTGCAAACAGTGGGAATTTCTCAATAAGACGAGGGTAATAAAAAACAATTTTCGTGCATTTTTTAAATGATTTAGGGTTGGGTTGTTTTACCTCTGAGCGACACTTTTTTGCACAGCATGGTCTAAATGGCCAGGTCACATGGACCCCGAAGGCTCTGAGAAGGTTGGGTGATAAGACACACTGGAACAGCTGTTGGGAGACAGATGGTAGCCTCCCGTCAAGGGCATCCAGTGTGTTCTTTAACGTGCACAGGGTATGGCTCTCTCGCACACGGGGCCACGGCTTGACATCCCATACAACAGACGGCGGCCTTCCCAAGCCCATCTGTGTCCCCTACTGACCGTGGGAAGGGCGGGGAATTTTGCTGAGATAAATCTCAACGCTGACCCAGCTGGGACTCGAACCTGGGAACTGCAGATTACGAGCCTGGCACGCTACCGACTGAACCGCCCCTAAATGATTTAGGGGTTTGAATTTCGTTTATAGAAACATATATCTATTTCTTCCGTCCCATCTCTCAACTAGAGCTATGCCAGATATTTTCCTCTAACGATTATTATGTCGTTAATAATTTTAATTATAAAAATTAACGATGTTTATTGTTGCGATTCTTATTAAGTTCCTAGAATAATTCTTACCCCATCTTACATGCCATCCTTAAAAAAAAAAGCTCTGGCTGAGAACTTTTTCAGTACTCTTGGTGTTAATAGCGCCCAGCAAGCAACTTGGATACCGAAGGATTGTGTGAAAAATAAAAATGGGGTGATAAAAGTACAATTAATCCGTAAAACATTTTTAAAGAGACAGAATAGACTATGAAGTTTCTATAGAACCTGTAATTTTATAGTGAAATAATTCCTAAAACTTTAAGTTTTAAAGATAGAATTCATAAGTCAACGTTTCAGACTCATAAAAATAATTCTTCTAGACCAGTGATTCTCAACCTTTTATGCTTCACGTAGCCCCTGGAAATGTGTATGTAACTGGCGTACCCCTTGTACAGATAGATAAAACTGTAGTTATAGTATAACAATGGGAATAAAATAAAACATATATATCAGTGGTTCTCAACCTTTTATGTTTCACGTACCCCTTGGAAATGTGTATGTAACTGGCGTACCCCTTGTATAGATAGATAAAACTATAGTTATAGTATAACAATGGGAATAAAATAAAACATATATATCAGTGGTTCTCAACCTTTTATGCTTCACGTACCCCCTGAAAATGTGTATGTAACTGGCGTACCCCTTGTATAGATAGATAAAACTATAGTTAAAGTAAAACAATGGGAATAAAATAAGACATACATATCAGTGGTTCTCAACCTTTTATGCTTCACGTACCCCCTGGAAATGTGTATGTAACTGGCGTACCCATTGTATAGATAGATAAAACTATAGTTATAGTATAACAATGGGAATAAAACATATATATCAGTGGTTCTCAACCTTTTATGCTTCATGTACCCCCTGGAAATGTGTATGTAACTGGCGTACCCATTGTATAGATAGATAAAACTATAGTTATAGTATAACAATGGGAATAAAACATATATATCAGTGGTTCTCAACCTTTTATGCTTCACGTACCCCCTGGAAATGTGTATGTAACTGGCGTACCCATTGTATAGATAGATAAAACTATAGTTATAGTATAACAATGGGAATAAAACATATATATCAGTGGTTCTCAACCTTTTATGCTTCATGTACCCCCTGGAAATGTGTATGTAACTGGCGTACCCATTGTATAGATAGATAAAACTATAGTTATAGTATAACAATGGGAATAAAACATATATATCAGTGGTTCTCAACCTTTTATGCTTCACGTACCCCCTGGAAATGTGTATGTAACTGGCGTACCCCTTGTATAGATAGATAAAACTATAGTTATAGTATAACAATGGGAATAAAATAAAACATATATATCAGTGGTTCTCAACCTTTTATGCTTCACGTACCCCCTGGAAATGTGTATGTAACTGGCGTACCCCTTGTATAGATAGATAAAACTATAGTTATAGTATAACAATGGGAATAAAATAAAACATATATATCAGTGGTTCTCAACCTTTTATGCTTCACGTACCCCCTGGAAATGTGTATGTAACTGGCGTACCCCTTGTATAGATAGATAAAACTCTAGTTATAGTATAACAATGGGAATAAAATAAAACATATATATCAGTGGTTCTCAACCTTTTATGCTTCACGTACCCCCTGGAAATGTGTATGTAACTGGCGTACCCCTTGTATAGATAGATAAAACTCTAGTTATAGTATAACAATGGGAATAAAATAAAACATATATATCAGTGGTTCTCAACCTTTTATGCTTCACGTACCCCCTGGAAATGTGTATGTAACTGGCGTACCCCTTGTATAGATAGATAAAACTCTAGTTATAGTATAACAATGGGAATAAAATAAAACATATATATCAGTGGTTCTCAACCTTTTATGCTTCACGTACCCCCTGGAAATGTGTATGTAACTGGCGTACCCCTTGTATAGATAGATAAAACTCTAGTTATAGTATAACAATGGGAATAAAATAAAACATATATATCAGTGGTTCTCAACCTTTTATGCTTCACGTACCCCCTGGAAATGTGTATGTAACTGGCGTACCCCTTGTATAGATAGATAAAACTCTAGTTATAGTATAACAATGGGAATAAAATAAAACATATATATCAGTGGTTCTCAACCTTTTATGCTTCACGTACCCCCTGGAAATGTGTATGTAACTGGCGTACCCATTGTATAGATAGATAAAACTATAGTTATAGTATAAAAATGGAAATAAAACGTACACAACATATATATCTAGCGACTTTTGAGCTCTCACTGGGTACCCCAAAAACTTTTACCGCGTACCCACGTTCAGAACCCCTACTCTAGACACTTGTAATCTGGATTAGGAAAATTCACTAGCCAATAAGACTTGAAAGTTCCTGGGTGGCTATTTTTCAGTTTTCAAAACTTGAAAAAATTGCAAAATAATATTTTATAATTTAAAGAATAATTAAATTATATATTGAATTGTCATTTACATCGTTAATATATATTGATATTTTATATATGCTATTCAATAACACAATATAAAATTCATACTTCTGCAATTAAACGATATTGAAAAAGCAATAGTTTAACATATTAATACCCTGAAAATTGAATAATATCAGTCAGTTTTAATGAAAAATCTGCTGTTATTTTACTAACACATTCCACTTCAGAATGGAGTGATGCCACACCTAACATTGAAGTGGAATGAACCTAAGATCACGCCTCGCTGCTGAGAGCACTTGTTTACACAATACCTTCTGTTTTACCAGGCCTCTTGCACAGTCGCTCAAAAAAGTATCAAAAAGTATCTTCGTGTCACGTGACACGAAGGTTGTCAGATCACTAATTTCTAAAAAAAATCGTTGCCAGATATTTTTTCTCAATTCTGTAATCAACCCTAGTGTTCGGATACTTTTTTGAGCGACTGTACAACAGAGAAACTTGACCTTCTGAACGAATCCATTCATCGACTTCAAATTCTATATTTAAGAATACTTCTATCCATGGGCATCCGCAGAAAATTTTCCAGGGGGGTGGGGGGTGGCAAAGCTTGGAGACAAATAATTACATCAATAAATTTTTACTTAATTATTTAATTTTTTAAGTTTTTTTTTTTCACAAGTAGATTATAGAATACAGTATTGCATCAATACAAAAACACATGCATAATGTATATAAATTAATTACATTTAAATTGTTACGATTATAATTTGTGGAATTTTTTACTCGATCCCAGGGGGGGCAAGTGCCCCGTTTGCCCCCCTCTGCGGATGCCCATGCTTCTATCTATTATCAAAGTTTAGTTACAAACTCTACTGCAAATGCCAAAAAAAAATCTACACCTCCGTTTCAAGTCTTCGTTCTTCCTAAACTAGTAAATACACTTAAAAAATACACTTAAAATATACACTTAAAAAATACACTTAAAATATACACATAAAAAATTATGAAAAAACAAACTATGAGTAAAGAAGGCTAGTCTCCTGTTGAGTATAATGTACCATACAGTATAGGAGGGGAGAAGGGGCGGTTGGCAGGCTATACCTTTTCTCACCCCCCCCCCCTCCCCAGAATTGGGCGAGAATAATTTTCTGGAAAAGAAAAAATACCGGACTTCCATTATTACAGTTCAATCCTCAATTTCTTCCTCATTAAAGTTTTCTTCATCCGAGCTTAATTAGCTTGAGAAACTTTCTACACTTTTTCTGCTATGTACGTCTCACCTCTAGTTTAAATTCAAAAAAAAATATTCCTCCCCAAATCCACGCAGCCTACTTTATTTCATACCTCATAAATTTTCTCGTACCTTATAAACAACACAATTTACACTAGATTCAACTATTAACATTCTCACACGCCGTAACCGATCGACTTAATTTTACGGTTACGGTTAACCGCTACTCGAAGTGCGCGCCCTCTCTCTTTCCCTTCATTTATCTGCCGGCAAACGAGAAAGATCATACGAAAGGTTGAATGCCTCGGGAAAAAAGAAGAACCTCGAATCTAGTCACTAACCGTTAAGGCGTCTGCAACAAGGCAAGGGAAGGCGGGGTAGCGGAAACTACTAAAGCGCCGCCTTTGGCAGTACCTAATTGCTGAATCAGTCTCATCTAATGACGGAATCAAATGAGAAAGGGGGAGTGATGTGGGGGGGAGGGAGAAAAGAAGGTGAATCTCTCATTAACGCTTCAAGCTTCCAGTCAGTTGGTGGCAATTGTTTGTCATCTCACGTTTGGACAAATCCTTGAGAAACCCGCACAGGAAGGACGGAAGCGGGTTAGATAGGAAGCTCCTTGATTTTTCGAAGCTGTCACCACACAGCTCACCAAAGACGATGCGCAATTGATTAAATGAGACCTTGTGCGCACTGGTTTTCGGAACAGTTGAATCAGTGTTCAGGTCTGATCATAGGTACGAATGATATTGCGGAAAACGAAAACTTATAGTTCATAATCTTTCTGAGTCACTGTACTCCGTTTCAGATAAAGAATGGAGCTGCAAAATCTGAAGGGTTGGGTTGTTTTACCTCTGAGCGGCACTTTTTTGCACACCATGGGCTAAATGGCCAGGTCACATGGACCCTGAAGGCTCAGAGAAGGTTAGGGGATGGGACCCACTGGAACAAGCTGTTGGGAGACAGATGGTAGCCTCCCGTCAAGGCCATCCAGCGTGTTCTTTAACGTGCACAGGGTATGTCTCTCCCGCACACGGGGCCACGGCTTAACGTCCCATCCGACGGACGGCGGCCTTTCCAAGTCCATCGGTGTCCCCTACTGACCGTGGGCAGGGCGGAGAATTTTGCGGAGATAAATCTCAACGCTTACCCAGCTGGGACTCGAACCTGGGAACTACAGATTACGACCCTGGCGCGCTACCGACTGAGCCACCCCCGCCCCACAAAATCTGAAGATCAAAGAAGTCAGTGACCAATGAAAAAATGCCACACCCACATTATTTCTAGCAAGAACTATTCACAGATGTGATTCCGCCATAGCAAATAGTTCCATGCTTTATGCGAGAAATAAGTTCTTGCAGTGTACATTATTAATATCATGCTATTATGTAAAGTTGTAAAAATGAGCAATTAAAAAATGCTGTTTTTATGAAAATGTATGAATATTGTAAAGTGCACACTGGAGTATAATTTCCATTTCTTTGACACCGGTACATTAGCGACTAAAAGAATTACCCAAAATTTCTCAGGTCAATGCCAACGTCAGCATACTCTCTCACAGCCTGTGGCTTCGTTTCTACGCAAATTAACCAAAGTTTTATTTCTGCCGATTTTGGTCCCTGAAATTCCCGAGATACTCGACCGAATGGTCCCAAATTTCGTACACGGGTCCCCTTTTGTGACCTCGTGTTTCGTGTTTAGTGTGAAAAAATTCATGTTCTTACCTACAATGGGACGCTTAATATAGTAGTAATGTCTTAGGGCAGTGGTTTCCAAACTCTGGGGCTCACCTCCCTGAGGGGGGAAGGGGAGTGTGCACGTGCTAAGGAGGGCGAGGAGGATTTCGCCAGTGATAAATGTAACACTTTTCCCAAAAATGTAGCAAAATTTTCCTTAAAACAAACTATTACGATACAAACCTGAAACTAATGTGCGCCTATGGATTTAAAAATATTTCTTTGCATTTACATGTACAGAGTTGATCATAGCAAGCTCTGAGAGCTTCACTGTAAGAACCAATGCTACATACTCCACACAAATATCGCATACAGTCCGAGTGGTTAGCACGCTTGGCTACTGATCTAAGGGATCTGGGTTCGAGCCCCGGGTAAGGCATGGATGTTCGTGTTGTTTTTCTGCTGAGGTCCTGCTTTCCTCACAGACCTTCTACTATGGCATTAAAACTGACAGGCTCCTGTCAGACCTCTGTGGCAAGCAGCTGTTTGAGCAGGTATTTGTTTTTTATTTAATAGGAAAAAATATCGTAATCTTAATAATTTTTTTTACGGCAGATAACGAAGTAGTTGAGTTTTGCTGCACGATTTGGCAACACCTCTAAGCCTTGAATGTAACATAGCAGTGCTTCTCAAGCTCTCTGATGTGGCGGACAGTCAGGAAAAACTGCTTCTGAGATTCGTTAATCACGCATGCGCCTGGCGTATCAATGTTATGCTTCTGAAAACAAATTTCTTTCCTGACAGCTCGTTGCGGACTGGCATCGTTCCGCGCACCACTTTGAGAAGCAATCCATCTGTAGTACGTATTTACTGATCTGGGTTCGAGCCCTGGGTAAGGCATGGATGTGTGTGTTGTTTTTCTGCTGAGGTCCTGCCATCCTCACAGACTTTCTACTGTGGCTTATAAACTGATAGAATTCTGCTAAATCCCAAAATATAATTCCTACTTTCAATTTCCTGTGGTTTTGAGTCAGTCTTGTGAGGAACACCAGACGTCCTCCAAAAGGAGGACATGTCCTCCTTTTTATCATAAAATTTATGTTCTCCCTGCATTTTGAAAACACACGAAAATGTCTTCCTTTTTGTTTAAATTGATAAGAAAGTGTTCTAAAGGCAAATTAAAATAAGGATTTTTCTTTCTTTGAACTTCTTGTACCCGTGACAGTCAAGTAATTTAGAGTAATGCGAATTGTTAATGCTAAAGTCAAATCGTTAATATTATAAAAGTCACTATTTTCTGTAATACTCAGTATCAGCAATTTACAGGAGATCGAAAAAAGCATGCGCTTTAGGAAATCAGAAGAAATTTTGCCACCATCCACGGATAGAAGGCGCTTATGGAAGTTCAGATCAGTTCATTGCCGGAAATGAGTATGTACAGTCGCTCAAAAAAATATCCGAGCACTATGGTTGATTACAGAATTCAGAAAAAATATCTGGAGCGTGTACAGCATCTGTACACGCTCCAGTTACCGTTCACAGCAAACTGGAGCGTGTGCAGTTACTGCACACGCTCAAGTTTGCTGTGAACTGTAACTGCACACGCTCAATATTTCCGTGAGTGAGCCCACACGATCTAGTATCAAAATAATATGACCACCTACAGTCGCTCAAAAAAATATCCGAGCACTATGGTTGATTACAGAATTCAGAAAAAATATCTGGAGCGTGTACAGCATCTGTACACGCTCCAGTTACCGTTCACAGCAAACTGGAGCGTGTGCAGTTACTGCACACGCTCAAGTTTGCTGTGAACTGTAACTGCACACGCTCAATATTTCCGTGAGTGAGCCCACACGATCTAGTATCAAAATAATATGACCACCTACAGTCGCTCAAAAAAATATCCGAGCACTATGGTTGATTACAGAATTCAGAAAAAATATCTGGAGCGTGTACAGCAACTGTACACGCTCCAGTTACCGTTCACAGCAAACTGGAGCGTGTGCAGTAACTGCACACGCTCCAGTTTGCTGTGAACGGTAACTGCACACGCTCAATATTTCCGTGAGTGAACCCACACAATCTAGTATTAAAATAATATGACCACCTACAGTCACTCAAAAAAATATCCGAGCACTTTGGTTGATTATAGAATTCGGAAAAAATATCTGGCAACCGATTTTTTTTAGAAATTAGTGATCTGGCAATCTTCGTGTCACGTGACACGAAGGTTGCCATTTCTATGTACAAAGAACACAGACTCGAAGCAAAGTACAATACAAAAGATGCTCAAGGCTTGTTTTTCGACGAAAGGTAAAAAAAAGCTACACTCAATTACTTCAAATTGTCCTCTGCATTGAAAGCATTTCGGCTTGAGGCCCTTTTTCTATAACACTCTTTCACGTACACACTGACGATGATAATGACAGATCAATCTTCCACTGGATCATGGAGTCGAGTGCAATAATTGGGTGTTGTGTTTCGTCCCCGTTGCCTTTAAAAGTCAACTGCAAATATTTGTGAATTATTAAGTTGTCTGCCCGCGGTTAAGGAAGACAGGTGTAAATGCGGTTGCGGATGAGAAGAATTCTGAAAATAAGGAAAAACGCTTACACATAAGAGGGAAATACTATGAAATAAGATAGACATTTACATAAAGGTAGAAAATAAGACATTATACATAAGGTAGAAATGTAGTTTTCATAAAGAAAAAATAAAGGGCTTTACTGAAATTTGTCAGGGGTGGGAGAAATACAAAAGCACAATTTTGAAGCCCCTCCCAGTTTAGGTTTTTTTAATAATGTATACAAAAAAAAACTCTTAAAATTCCGGGGGTGCCAAATGCCCTTTTTATGTTATCCCCTTGGGGAAGTATTCGGATGTAAGTAATGACACTGAGAGAGAAAAATGCTCATTAATTTCTTTTCCAACATAAACTTTTTTTTTTCTAATTAAATATATAAAGAGAAAGTTAAAGTGGAGCACGGTGAAATTAGCTTCGTCTTTGGGCTCTCTACACCAACTGAAATGGAAATGAAATTTCGGTTTCTACTAGTTTCGAGCTCAACAATTGTCGAAATGGCTCGGGCGGAATCTGGCTTAATATATTCGGGGGAATGGTTGAAAAATTAAGCCCGAGGAGGATACGGGAAACTTCCAGGCATTCTACAGGTTTCGCAGTTGGGGCTATTGATTTTTCTAAGAGAATGCTGGGTAGTGGTGTTGTACAGTCGCTCAAAAAAGTATCCGAACGCTATGGTTGATTACAGAAATCAGAAAAAATATCTGGCAACGATTGATTTTTTTTTCTCTTTTAGAAATTAGTGATCTGGCAACCTTCGTGTCACGTGACACGAAAGTTGCCAGATCACTCATTTCCAAAAAAATCGTTGCCAGATATTTTTCTGAATTCTGTAATCAACCATAGTGTTCGAATATTTTTTAATATATATAATGCGTATGAATATATAATGCAATGAATATGGAGCGTGTGCAGTTACCGTTCACAGCAAACTGGAGCGGTTGCGGTTAATGTTCACAGCACATTGGATCGTGTGAGCTCACAAACACCTGGATCGTGTGGACTCACTCACAGAAATATGGAGCGTGTGCAGTTACCGTTCACAGCAAACTGGAGCGCAGTAACTGCACACGCTCCAGTTTGCCGTGAATGGTAACTGTGTACACTCTCCAGATATTTTTCCTGAATTCTGTGTCACGTGACACGAAGGTTGCCAGACTAATCTCTAAAAAAATCGTTGCCAGATATTTTTTGAATTCTGTAATCAACCATAGTTGGATACTTTTTTGATCGGATACTTTTTTGAGCGACTGTACAGCGATGGCCAGATCGTCGGCATACAGAAAGTAGGTTGCCAGATCACTAATTTCTAAAAAAACGGAAACCAACACGGAGAGGTGGAGTAGGGATTCCTCGGATGTTGAGAGTCCTCCGAAATTAACGACGGAGAGAGCAGGAAGTACAAGGAACCGGAAGGCAGAGAGTCCAGAATTATTCTGCCACTAGGTTAGGCGTAGCAGCTTGATGACCTGTTAAAAGAAAATTTTACAGTCACTGAAGGAAAGTGGGTAATTAATTCAAATATGTTCATCGCTCTGTGACCTCCGTAGTAGTCACATCTAATTTCTTGTTGCTAAAAATACACATATGGGAAGAGATACGTGAGAAGTGGATCGCGATATGGGCAGAGGCGAGTGTACTTCGACTCTATTCTGAATTAAGAAAGAGTTGCAGGTACATGAGACCCTCGCCTGATGGGGTGGGGGTGGCTCAGTCGGTAGCGCGCCAGGATCGTAATCTGTAGTTCCCAGGTTCGAGTCCCAGCTGGACAGGTTCAGTCAGCGTTGAGATTTATCTCCGCAAAAATTCCCCGCCCTGCCCACGGTTAGTAGGGGACACCGATGGGCTTGGAAAGGCCGCCGTCCGTCAGATGGGACGTTAAGCCGTGGCCCGTGTGCGGGAGAGACATACCCTGTGCACGTTAAAGAACACGCTGGATGGCCTTGACGGGAGGCTACCATCTGTCTCCCAACAGCTGTTCCAGTGGGTCCCCTCCCCCAACCTTCTCTGAGCCTTCGGGGTCCATGTGACTTGGCCATTTAACCCATGGTGTGCAAAAAAGTGCCGCTCAGAGGTAAAACAACACAACCCTCGTCTGAAGAACGTGGAGTGATGACTTCTAGTCGCTTATTAACACAGCCCAAAGACTGGGGCGGCGTGGAATCACCACATGTGAAGCCTTTTCTCTTGATGACTGCCAGCCAGGATCGGCTCTAGTTATTTCGCCGCCCGGAGCGAACTTGGATTCTGCCGTCCCTTTCTTTTCAAGTCTGTTCTTAGACATTAATGATTAATTTAGCTAAATTTATTGTCATTTCTACAATTGATATCATGTGTTAAAAAATAGGCCGCCTTACAGCAGCGAAAAAATGTTTGAAAATTTGCAGCCCCTAAAAATTTGCCGCTTGGTGAAATCGCACCGCCCCTGCTGCCCGCAGACAACTCACCACTACCAAGTGTTGCGATGGGGGCTTCGAATTAGCCGTATCACGAGTAGATGTCACATCCATGAGATATAGGCTTACTATCGACCTATGCAGAGAAGCTACGTAATCTGCCCTTGATGCTCTTAGAGTGGGGGAATTATAGCTTCTCTCACCAGCATTGATGTTCGTGTTGTTTTTCTGTTGAGGTCCTTCCAACCCCACAGACCTTCTGCTATGGCATATAAACTGACAGGCTCCTGTTATACCTCTGTGGCAAGCAGATGCTTGAAGGGTATATATATATTATATACCTGTGGCGAAGGGGTGGTGGTGGCTCAGTCGGTAGCGTGCCAGGCTCGTAATCTGCAGTTCCCAGGTTCGAGTCCCAGCTGGGTCAGTGTTGAGTTTTATCTCCGCAAAATTCCCCGCCCTGCCCACGGTCAGTAAGGGACACCGATGGGCTTGTAAAGGCCGCCGTCTGTCGGATGGGACGTTAAACCGTGGCCCCGTGTGCGAGAGAGCCATCCCCTTTGCACGTTAAAGAACATGCTGGATGGCCTTGACGGGAGGCTACCATCTGTCTCCCAACAACTGTTCCAGTGGGTCCCCTCCCCCAACCTTCTCTGAGCCTTCGGGGTCCATGTGACCTGGCCATTTAGCCCATGGTGTGCAAAAAAGTGCCGCTCAGAGGTAAAACAACCCAACCCTGTGGCGAATCATCCATCATGCCTATTGTCCCTTGTACAACTGCCTCAGATTAATTTAGTTAAGAGTTCTGTGGGGTTACACTTCCGAGAAGAATTGTCCCGGTTTCAGTAAACTGAAATCAATCATAACAATACTGTCCCAGTTTCAGCTTTTTGAAACCGGGAGATTTACTGAAAGTCCAAGTTTTTACCAATTGAAATTTGGACACCTTACTCTGTCCAGCATAGGGGGGGGGGGGGGGGGGGTCAGTCGGTAGCGCGCCAGGCTCGTAATCTGCAGTTCCCATATTCGAATGCCAGCTGGGTCAGCGTTGAGATTTATCTGTGCAAAACACCCCGCCCTGCCCACGATCAGTAGGGGACACCGATGGGCTTGGAAAGGCCACCGTCAGTCGGATGGGACGTTAAGCCGTGGCCCGTGTGCGGGAGAGCCATACCCTGTTCACGTTAAAGAACACGATGGATGGCCTTGACGGGAGGCTACCATCTGTCTCCCAACAGCTGTTCCAGTGGGTCCCCTCCCCCAACCTTCTCTGAGCCTTCGGGGTCCATGTGACCTGGCCATTTAGTCCATGGTGTGCAAAAAAGTGCCGCTCAGAGGTAAAACAACCCAACCCAACCCAGCATATGAGAAGGGTGTTAATGGTGGCGATGATAAAGAGTATGTCTGTCTCCTCAAACCTCACAAAATCCGTTTAAGGTACAAATAAAAAATAGAAAAAAAAACATTGGAACTTGGGAAGCTATTGGCAACCATTTCTACAACTACAACAATGGGTCTGATACAGCTTTAAAAATATTTGAGTGTTGTTCAACATGCTGACACAGTTTTAAAATACTGAATATATATATATACAATCTTCTTAATTCTTCTTTTGCTTTACATTTATTTGGTTTAAAGTGCTAATAAAACACTACAATTCCTTCATTTAGCATGTACAAACTTGTAAATAAAAATAATAATAATTACCCTCTCAAGCAGCTTCTTGCCACAGAGGTCTGACAGGAGCTTGTCAGTTCATGTGCCATAGTAGAAGGTCTGTGAGGATGGCAGGACCTCAGCAGAAAAACAACACACACATCCATGCCTTACCCAGGGTTCGAACCCAAGTCCCTTAGATCAGGAGCCAAGCGTGCTAACCACTCGGCCATGGGACGGATATGTAGGATCAATTTATTTCCGGAGACGAGTGTGTTGAGGACTATTACAGTACTGTGCAAATTAATTGGGACAATAGG
Organism: Ryuthela nishihirai; assembly: GCA_038380435.1. NCBI lineage: Eukaryota > Metazoa > Arthropoda > Arachnida > Araneae > Heptathelidae > Ryuthela > Ryuthela nishihirai. Next base: position 71,961,979 of record JAWZYU010000001.1, read on the forward strand.
AAAATGCAGTAACAAAGACACAACTAAAATATTTATTTAATAGCGTAGTTAATAGTGAATGTGACCCCCCCCCCCCTTAGCTTTAATTACTTCTTCCACCCTCTCAACCATTGATGCCACTAGCTTTCCACACATCTCCTTCACTTCAGGGTCGTGGTACTACACTTTCACGACACTTTCTATCATTTTGGTTTTCGTCGTGCAATCCATCTTAGATATGCGCGCTTTAATAATGGCCCACAAATTTTCAATGGGGTATTGATCGGGTGAATTTCCTGGCCACTCCAATACCTTCAAATGTTGCTGGGTAAAGAAGCTCTTAGCAAGCTTAGAATTGTGGCATGGAGCCAGATCCTGTTGAAATACCCCATCGCCGTTAGGAAACAGCTTCTGCAGTGTTGGGACTATTTTCGCCTCCAGAACGCCTATATACTTTTTGCTATCCATCATTATTTCAATGGGGTGAAGCGTCTGTGGCCCGGAAGCTGTGAAACATCCCCAAAACATGACCTTGGGTGGGTGTTTGGGGGATTGCTGGATGTGGCCGGATCGAAGAGGTTATCCAGGCGAACGGCGGACGAAATTTGACCTGTAGCCATGCACCTCAAAGTGGGTTTCGTCGGAAAATATAACTTTTTTCCAATTCTCCACAGTCCAGTCTCGATGTTTCTTTGCCCAGGATAGCCTTCTTTGCTTCATAGCGGGTGTCAAAAGCTGCTTTTTGGAGGGGCGTCGAGCCCGGCAGCCATACTCCAGAAGGCGACGACGTACGGTGGAAGCATTTATATTAACCCCATGAGACGCAATCTCTCTTTTGATGTCTCCACTGGTCTTCTTCGGGTCTATGATACTAATTCTTCGAATTAGACTATCATCTCTAGGGGTGGTGATTCTTTTTCTTCCACAATGTCCTTTACGGGACGTGTCCATGGACCCTGTCTCCTTCATGATCCGTGAAACGTTGGATTTCCCTACGCCAACTGCTTTTGCTATCTGCCTAGCAGTAAGTGAAGTGTTTTCGCCTAAAGCGATTATTTTAGCTCGTTTACGAGGCGTGATGTCCATGATGTATTTAATGAAAAAAGTTTCCAATGAAAATTGTGAACTACTTACATAATCACGTCCTCAGCCTATGTAATATCAATTCCGATAAAAGTGGAAGTGTAAATAATAGCAGAGTAACACAACAGACAATTCTAGACTTGCAGACATCACTCTGCTGCAAGTCTAAACTTGCGCGTGTCCATTGCAGGGACACGCGCAGGTTTAGACTTGCAGCAGAAGTTAACGAACAAGTTTAGACTTGCAGCAATTTAGACTCTGCAGCGGAAGGGATTTACCGTTCCTTCGCTTGTCCCAACTAATTCGCACAGTACTGTAAGAAAATTATTGAAATAACATGTGCCTAAAATATATTAATATATTTTATATTGATTTATAGATATGGTACTTATGCCCAGCTATGCTTATATCTTTTCATCATTGTTTTATGTTGTCTATGGTAAGGGATCGTTACACAACTCAGGGAAATTTGAAAATAATAACAAATCTTAACGAACAGTTAAAGAAAGAAAACTGTAGGACAAAACAGACATCAACACATACGAAAGCTATAATTTAATGATTGGAATAAAGTGTTTATACTCAAGCACCTCATCAATACAGTCCGCTTCCTACAGTCCACTGTTAAAATTTTATCGATTTATTAATCACGTGAGTTTTGCTTATTATTTTTCACCATTGGTTACAATGCTACGTTTTAATTATACACTTTAAACAAACCTTTCAGTTTTGAAAATCAGCTTCGCATAAACCTTTCTTAAGAACCTGGACGACTGGTTCAAAACTTGGATTTCTGCTCAGCCTAGACAAGGTAAACAAATTTGATAAATTTAGATTACAACCATAATGGGTTCTGGTAACGACCAAATTGTACTTAGTTGAATTTAGCGTAAAATCCAGATTCCTTCAGATCCAGAAAAAGTTATAAAGTCTTTTTGCGTGTCACCAAACGACAGAATTAAAATTAATACGAAAATTTATTATTTTCGCCAAATATATTGTTTTATTTATTTATTATTTTTATACATTGTAGTGTACACACTACATTTCCTGAGAAATAGTGCGACCTGGGTTCAAGCCCCGGGTGAAGGCATGGATGTATGTGTCGGTTTTCTGCTGAGGTCTTGCCATCCTCTCAGACCTTCTACTATGGCATATAAACTGACATTCTCCTGTCAGACCTCTATGGCAAGCAGCTGCTTGAGGGGGTATTTTTTTATTTATTTTGTGAATGATGTTTTTTAACCCAATGGCAAATCATTATTCATCAGGGTAAATTATTACGATAAAGCACCATAAGGAATTTGCTATTCTCTTTGACGCTTTTGTTTTTAACATTCAAATACAAGAGCAGTAAATCCGGAAAAATCTGACCAGCCAGAAGTCTTTACCGGAAACCAGAGAAAATACATATACCTAAGTGAGAGGGACAAAACATTTTCGTGCTTTTTATGTGCATTTAAAAGAGATCATGCGGCGAAATTAACTATAAGGCATTCAGTGGTGAAAGTTGATGTTCCTTACCATCGAATATTTTGCTGTTGGAATATTTTCCTAGCTTCGGAAATAATAAGCCACGCCAAAAAATTCCCTCGCATTGATGAATGGATTTTCCTAGTTCTGTGACTATACATGAGATACCAGAGCGAGAAAAAGTTCTCAAGTTCTTGCGCAATATCAAAACGAAAAAAAAATAGACAGAAAACCCTAAAGAGAAAAAAAGAGCCGAAAAAAGAAGAAATGTAGCAGAGAAAGAGAAAAAATTCGTCTAAAATAATCCTCTGTGACGCGCCTAGTCTACGAAATGATGGATTGCGATAGTAACCCAGAGAGCGTGGACAATTATCTGTCAGACAACAGTCCGCGTGCACGTTATTGGAAGGGGCTCAACCCCCCCCCCCCCCCTTACCTTCTCTCCTTCCAATCATTCCTGACAACGACCCTCTGTTAGAAGTCAGCTTTGCAATGCCCGATATACATATGTCTCACATTCCACTGACGTCCCTTCGCCGCTCGTGCCGAAGACACCACCTCTGCTGTGGGGTGCCAGGGACGGTAGGGGGACGAAAAGGGGGTGTGGAGTGGGTCTGAGAGTTGTACTCTGTATTTATCAGCTCGGTTGCTACGTGACAAAGGTTGTGTTCACGCAAGGGCAGTCAGTAACGAACCACAAGTCATAGTATGAGGGGGGCTGGGAAGAAATGGGGGGTGAGGAGTGAACTCTACGTTTACCCACCCTTCGTGCCATGACCAAGAATGGGACGATAATTACTGTCACCCCCTCCCTACCCCAGCTCAGTGGCTTCACTTAAAAGGAGCAGTGAGAGAGAATTTTCGTGCCCTTTTGTGGAGGGAGCCGCGGTCAAAGAGAGAAAAATATCAGGTCAAGAAAGCCGAGTCAGGAGTCACGTGGCGTTAACCTTCTTTTGTTTTTATTTTCGTTTTCTTCTTAGCGAAATTGTGAAGATCAGGAAGTCGAGGGAAGGCAAGCTCCCGCCAAAACAGAATCGTCTGAGAGTCGGCAAATCATTTTGTTCATGGGAACTGGCATCGAGAGATGCGAAAAAGCCAGTTGGGATCACGCGCTCGGAACGTGGGACCGTTTCTTTTTTAGCGCCATAAACAAGCTGGCCAATAACGGTTTCGCTCGTGCAGCTCTTTAGGACAATCGCCTTTTGCTGCTGCCAGTTGCGTCAAGACGAATGAATTCTTCGCACGTAGGAGATATTTCATTCTTATTTTTGTCAGGCTTGTTTACTATGGCGAATGAGGAAAAAAAAAACGGATAATCTTGAGGTAAAAAGCATTACAGTCTTGAGGAATTTGTGTTCGTTAGATAGTGAACTACATCTGGTTGATTGCCTGTCCCACTACATCCGCCTTTGGAAATTTCGAAACGACAACTTTTCGATGATCGTTTTGATAACATACTTTTTGGAACAATAGAAGAAATTTATAAATGCCAAGAGCAAAGGTTCCCAACTTGGATACGAAAAGCTTGTTAATGGGGTACAGGGAATATTTGGTAAATAACTATATTCCAAAAGAAGTAGTGTTAGTGAAAAAAAGTTGTGGATTAGAGAGATAGTTGGGTTGGGTTGTTTTATCACTGAGCGGCACTTTTTTGCACACCATGGGCTAAATGGCCAGGTCACATGGACCCGAAAGCTCAGAGAAGGTTGGGTGAGGGGATCCACTGGAACAGCTGTTGGGAGACAGATCGTAGCCTCCCGTCAAGGCCATTCAACCTGTTCTTTATCGTGCACAGGGTATGATCTCTCCCACACATAGAGCCACGGCTTAACGTCTCATCCGAAGGACGGCGGCCTTTAAAGGCCCATTGGTGTCCCCTACTGACCGTGAGCAGGGGGGGGGGGATTTTTTGGAGATAATTCTCAACGCTGACCCAGCTGGGACTCGAACCTGGGAACTGCAGATTACGAGCCTGGCCCGCTACCGACTCAGCCACCCCCGCCCCATAGAGAGAGAGAACAGCGAGGGGGGGGGGGGTGGAAATCAAGGACGAAGAGTGTTTGTATTATTGACAGCTATTAAGTACGGCACAGTTTCATTTATGTTTACCATCCTGAGCTCAGGGAGCTATCGCTGATCAAAAATTCTAACCATTCTAAAAAATGTTGTTATGTACAGTCGCTCAAAAAAATATCCGAACACATGACAAACCGAAAGCATGCACACTGTAGATTTTACTTATAGAGATGAATTCTAAGTCGGGCTCAAAATAGCACAAACGACTTCGGGCTCAGAATAATTTAAATTTCAAATATTTCTTGTAATTTTGAAAAAAAAGATAAAAAATGTAATTTTTTTTTAATTTCCTTTAATCAGTCCTTAGTATTAAAATAAGCATCACGCGGTTTTCGATTTTTTTCTTTCGCTCCTTCTCTATCTTTAATAAATGAATGGATCTTTGAATTTACGTGTATTACTGAATTTACCCATGAAATTTCGGTTTCTACTAGTTTCGAGCTCAACAATTGTCGAAATGGCTCGTGCGGAATCGGGCTTAATAGATTCGGGCGAATGGTTGAAAAATTAAGCCCGAGGAGGATACGGGAAACTTCCAGGCATTCTACAGGTTTCGCAGTTGGGGCTATTGATTTTTCTAAGAGAATGCTGGGTAGTGGTGTTGTATAGTGGCTCAAAAAAGTATCCGAACGCTATGGTTGATTACAGAAATCAGAAAAAAAACTGGCAACGATAGATTTTTTTTTTCTTTTAGAAATTAGTGATCTGGCAACCTTCGTGTCACGTGACACGAAGGTTGCCAGATCACTCATTTCTAAAAAAATCGTTGCCAGATATTTTTCCGAATTCTGTAATCAACCATAGCGTTCGGATACTTTTTTGAGCGACTGTACATGTTTCTTTATGAAAAATGAATTAATCTGTTTATTTAATTTCTTATGTTCATATGCATATTAAACTCTAGAATTTATCTCCTTTCATATTGAATAAAGGGTACGGAAAGGTTTACTGAAAGTCAAGAGAGGGACAGGGACCGAAAAAGGTTAGGAATCCCTGGCCTAGAGCACTCTTCTTAAATATTTTTAGGTTAGTGCACATCATGTAAGGTCTTCTTTCTTTCTCGTGTCCGGGCATCACAATCGTTTTGTCCAGAAATGGACAAAGTCGTCCATGTCTCTCCCCATCCATAGGTCGTCTAGAGTAGTTAAAAATTGACATTGCGTGCAAGCAAAGATGTGGTCCATAGTCTGTCGTTCTCCACACTCACATCGGTCGTCCATTGTCAAACCCCATTTGTGCATGTTAGCTTTTACAGGGGCCACCCCCGTTCTTATACGGTTAGGGCTCTCCAGGTCACCCAGTCCATCCCCACGCCAGAAGGTTCTTCCTCAGAGATTGGATACCAGTCTGGCTTTGGGTTGTTGGGTTGTTTTACCTCTGAGCGGCACTTTTTTGCACACCATGGGCTAAATGGCCAGGTCACATGGACCCCGAAGGCTCAGAGAAGGTTGGGGGATGGGACCCACTGGAACAGCTGTTGGGAGACAGATGGTAGCCTCCCGTCAAGGCCATCCAGCGTGTCCTTTAACGTGCACAGGGTATGGCTCTCCCGCACACGGGGCCACGGCTTAACGTCCCATCCGACGGACGGCGGTCTTTCCAAGCCCATCGGTGTCCCCTACTGACCGTGGGCAGGGCGGGGAATTCTGCGGAGATAAATCTCAACGCTGACTTAGACGGGACTCGAACCTCGGAACTACATATTACGAGCCTGGCGCGCTACCGACTGAGCCACCCCCGCCCCACCAGTCTGGCGGATCGACACTTGTGCGAGATAGAAAGGAGGACCTAGAGATCAGTCTACTAGGTGGGGGGGATCTGGCACTCCAAACATAACGTGTCTCTCATCAAAGGTTTGCTTAAAACGCTCTGTGTACTCGTGTGAGGCACGGCGAGTTTTCGGTTCTGCAAAACCAGCAGCTCTATACAGTAGTTTTAATGGCGTTGGTTTCATGCAACCAGTCACTATCCAGCAAGTCTCATTCAAGGCTACGTCCACTTTCTTTGAGTGTACGGATTGATTCCAAACAGGGCTTGCATACTCTGCAGTGGAAAAGCAGAGTGCTTTGGCAGATATACGTAGAACCGCCGGGTTTGCTCCCCATTTGCTGCAACATAGCTTTTTTAGTATATTGTTCCTCGTATGAACTTTAGCTGCAGTTGTATGGCAGTGCTTCTTGTAGGTAAGGCTTCTATCTAAGATAACTCCTAGATATTTTGGTTGGTCTGTAAGCTCCAGTGTATGGCCTTCCCATTTAACCTTTAGTTTCCGTTTTGCCTCTCTTGAACGTAGATGGAAAGCACAGATTTGTGTTTTAGATGGATTGGGTTTTAAAAAGTTATCTTTGTAGTATGTGGACATGGTTGACAGCGCTTGTTCTAACAGTTCTTCGACCCTTTGAAACATAGTGTCTTGTACTGTTGCTCAAAAAAGTGTCCGAACACTATGGTTAATTACAAAATTCAGAAAAAATATCTGGCAGCGATTTTTTTTTAGAAATTAGTGATCTGGCAACCTTCGTGTCACGTGACAAGAAGGTTGCCAGATCACTCGTGTCACTGACACGAAGGTTGTCAGATCACTAATTTCTGAAAAAATCGTTGCCAGATATTTTTTCTGAATTCTGTAATCAACCATAGCGTTCGGATACTTTTTTGAGCGACTGTACAACGCTTTCCCGGGCGGAAACCCGCTTGTTGTGGGATAAGTTTTGGCTCTACCTTGGGTCCGATTCGGGATAGTATTAAGCGTTCGTAAAGCTTAAAAAGTTGGCAGAGTAATGAAATTGGTCGGTAGCTGGTTGGACTCTCTGGGTCTTTATCCGGCTTCAAAAGAGCAATAACTTTTGATTTCCTCCAGAGTTTAGGTAGGGAGTAAATTTCACGGCAATGGTTAAACATGTTCAAGATCCATAGCTTTGTCTTGGGTCCGAAATTTTTTATCTGTTCTGTGCACAGATCGTCTCTCCCTGCAGCTTTACCGTTTTTCATACTTTTTAAAGCATTTTTGAGTTCTTCCATTTTAAAAGGCGTGCCCAACGGATTCTCTTCGTCTGGCAGTCTTTGGATTTTTTGGCGTTTGATACTCCTGTCAGGTTCGCTATTAAGCAATAACTGGTTAGCTATTTGATTAGCTGTGACATTTCCCTTTACTGCTCTAACTTTGGGTTCACCGTTAAGTTTTTTTATAAGATTCCAGGCCATCTTGCTGCTGTGGGTCATCTCCATTCTCACCAGAGTTTCTACCCATTTTTTCTGTCTGGTTTCACTTAGGGCTCTCATGAGATTGTCTCCCAGCTCAATCGTGTACTGGCTGAAAGGATTTGTGCTGTATAGTTGATGGTATCTCTCTATCATATCCTTCAGTTCGTTTGTTAGTCCGGGGATATAAAAATTCCTACATCCTCTGGGTATGTTTCTTCTGGACGTCCTCTTCACCATTTCAATGAACAGCTCATATTTCTGGGAAATAGCTGGAAGTCCCTTAATAGTTAAGTCTAAGTCATCTCTAAATGCTTTCCAGTTTACTTTTTTAAAATTGAAACGTCTTCTAAATAGGATCTCCTGCGTTTTTATGGCGGCGTAGACTTTTAGTCCTATAGGTCGGTGTTGAGTTTTCGGTATAGGCTGCAATACCATTTTAACACAACACTCAGAGAGTAGTGAACTAGCAAAACAGATGTCAGGGTTGTACCCCTTCCGCCAAGCTCGGCTATTAAAAGAATGGGGGAGTTTTGCATCATGGACCAGGGATAGTCAGCTTCGTTCCGTCCCGTCCTCAACTCCCTGGCAGTCTTCGTTTGTTGTTTCATAACCCCATGAGGTGGAATGGCTGTTAAAGTCACCTAACACGAATTGAATTTTCTGGGACCCAAAATTTTTTGTTGCCTGGAATTGGAACACCACTCCTGGGGGTTTATAGTAAGATGTTATAGTACAGTTGGCAAGTTCTACGGTGATAATTTCAATGTTATCAATATGGGAGTGCTCGTCTGAGTTGGTTCTGTTGGGTTGTTTTACCTCTGAGTGGCACTTTTTTTGCACACCATGGGCTAAATGGCCAGGTCAAATGGACCCCGAAGGCTCAGAGAAGGTTGGGGGAGGGGACCCACTGGAACAGCTGTTGGGAGACAGATGGTAGCCTCCCGTCAAGGCCATCCAGCGTGTTCTTTAACGTGCACAGGGTATGGCTCTCCCGCACACGAGACCACGGCTTAACGTCCCATCCGACGGACGGCGGCCTTTCCAAGCCCATCGGTGTCCCCTACTGACCGTGGGCAGGGCGGGGAATTTTGCGGAGATAAATCTCAACGCTGACCCAGCTGGGACTCGAACCTGGGAACTACAAATTACGAGCATGGCGCGCTACCGACTGAGCCACCCCCGCCCCCTCTGAGTTGGTTGTTACGTTATTATGTACAAAGACAGCGCTACCATATTTTTCATGAGGTATTTCTCCGACAAGTTTCATGTTGTGGATTTTGGGTCTGTTTTTATTTTCCCCTCGATGTATTTCCTGTAGGCACAGGACGTCAACTTCCATTTGCTTACACATGTCTGATATTGAAACTCTTTATTTATAGTAAGTCCTTCAATGTTGAGGCTTATTAACGTCAAAGCCGGCCTTGAAAAAGGCCTTTCATTTTGGTTGGGATTCATCCTTCCTCTCTCTTTGATGTCCGGTGGGGAAAGGATCAGTCGTCAGTGGTTTCCACTGACGTTGTCCAGGGTACGCCCGATTGCAACCTACTTCGTTTGAGTGTATTTCACTCTCATAAACAAATCGCAATCTTCTAGGAGGCTCCTTTCATGTACAGTCGCTCAAAAAAGTATCCGAACACTATGGTTCATTAGAGAATTCAGAAAAAATATCTGGAGGGTGTACAGCAACTGTACACGCTCCAGTTACCGTTCACAGCAAACTGGAGCGTGTGCAGTTACTGCACACGCTCCAGTTTGCTGTGAACGGTAACTGCACACGCTCAATATTTCCGTGAGTGAGCCCACACGATCCAGGTCTTTGTGAGCTCACACGATCCAATGTGCTGTGAACATTAACTGCAACCGCTCCAGTTTGCTGTGAACGGTAATTGCACACGCTCAATATTTCCGTGAGTGAGCCCACACGATCCAGGTCTTTGTGAGCTCACACGATCCAATGTGCTGGGAACATTAACCGCAACCGCTCCAGTTTGCTGTGAACGGTAATTGCACACGCTCCATATTCATTGCATTATACATTCATACGCATTATATATATTAAAAAAGTATCCGAACGCTATGGTTGATTACAGAATTGAGAAAAAATATCTGGCAACGATTTTTTTAGAAATTAGTGATCTGGCACTCACGTGACACGAAGGTTGCCAGATCACTAATTTCTAAAAAAATCGTTGCCAGATATTTTTCCTCAATTTTGTAATCAACCATAGTATTCGGATACTTTTTTGAGCGACTGTACGGTATTTTCTGTTACTTAACACCACAGGTGTCTGCAGGGGATGGGAGTGGAAGGCGGGTTATCAATTTTTCTAGTGGGACCTTCAGAAGAAAAGTTGATCTAAAAATTAATTTATGTTGCATAATATAATAAAATAATAAATACCCCCTCAAGCAGCTGCTTGTCACAGAGGTCTGACAGGATCCTGTCAGTTTATTTGACATAGTAGAAAATCTGAGAGGATGGCAGGACCTCAGCAGAAAAAAAACAAACGAACATCCATGCCTTACCCGGGACTCGAACCCAGGTCCCAAAGATCAGCAACCAAGCGCGCTAACCACTCGACCATGTGAAAAAAAGAATTCATGTATTTTCCCTATTGTTTTCGATCATCCTTAGTTGTATTATCATGGTATGATGTACGAATGATTTCTGCATTTGCAACTGCACTCATTAATGAACGGCTCAATCTGAATATTTCTGTCTGGGAACACTGATTGCTTATCTCCCACCTCCGTCCTGAAAAAAATTCTTAAAGATGTCCATGGTTTGCCGAATTTTTTTTGCGGAGACGGCCCACCAAAAATAGCATTTTCTGAACACTTTTGAACCTGAAAAATCTCGAATGACAATGTAATAAATAAATAAATACCCCCTCAAGCAGCTGCTTGCCACAGAGGTCTGACAGGAGCCTGTCAGTTTATATGCCATAGTAGAAGGTCTGAGAGGATGGCAGGACCTCAGCAGAAAAACGACACAAACAGCCATGCCTTACCCGGGGGCTCGAACCCAGGTCCCTTAGATTAGTAGCCAAGCGCGATAACCACTCGGTAGATTACACTAAATATAAAATGAAATTGATATTCGTGCATGCTATTTAATTTAGTATATTTGCTACTTAGCATCACGAGATTTAACTCCGACGAGGAATTCACAACGATGAGTGAACACGCCATAAAATAAAAATGGCAATGATTTCAATATTCGTATAAAAATTTTGGTTTCCTATGAACGTTTTTATTAAATCGAGGTTTTTTTCTTTTCCAAATTTATTTATCAAAAATTATGTAATTATTTTACATTAAAAATTCCACTTAGCCGTAGCTTATCAGTGGAATGTCTATGGGTTTGGCAGATATGATCTAGATTACATCAATATCATGACATAAAATGGAGAGAAAAAAGGATAAGAAAAAAAAAACAGTAATATGATAAACTTTTCCGAATAAAAACTTAACTATTTAATCATCCACTAAAAAGTATTCCTTAAAATCAGAAATTTTACTTACCATTTCTCTAGGAAGCAAGTTAAATAGGTAGGGAATATGATATTCTTTGGAATTTCGACCGTACTTATTATAAAATTTTGGTTATTTCAAAAAAACCTTAGCCTTTTTCTAGTAAACTTATTGTGGCAGCCGTCCCGTGGCCGAGTGGTTAGCGCGCTTGGCTACTGATCTAAGGGACCTGGTTCGAACCCCAAGTAAAGCATGAATGTTCATATTGTTTTCTGCTGAGGTCCTGCCATCCTCTCAGATCTTCTACTATGGCATATAAACTGACAGGCTCCTGTCAGACCTCTGTGGCAAGCAGCTGCTTGAGGGGGGTATTTATTTTATTTCTATTGTGGGAAATGTTTTGCTTATAGCTATTATTAAAGACGTTGTTGATAAAACAAACAAACAAACACATATAAATTTTAAATAAGCAAATTTTTAAATAAACTAAATATATCATCTTTTATTGTAAGGAAATTTTTAATTTCGGAATTACACAATCCTTTTAGTAGACTGTATTTTTTTAATTCTATCTTACAGGCTGTCCCATAAACTGTTATTCCATATCTAATTATAGATTCAAAAAAGTGCTTTATATAAAAACAGTTGTTTGTGATTAACAAATATGTTTAGAGTCCTAATTTTAAATGCTACAAATCATAGTCTTGAACACATCCAGTCAATATGTTTATTCCATTTCATTTTTGAATTCATTTTCAAGCCTAGGTAAATGTTTTACTTGTGTTTTAGGACAATTTCATATATCAAGTAATAAACTATCCATTTTAGAGCAAATTATTTAATGTTTAGTAAAATACTTCTGTTAAATGTAAAATATTGAAAACCAATACACATAAATTTTGTTTTTTTCTCATTTACACTCAGTTTGTTAAGAGCAAACCTTTTAACAGCTTTATTAAATCATTTTGTAGATTCCAAATAGCGGTTTCTAAATCTGATTGGAAGCTGATAAGCACTGTATCATCAGCATACATATGTAATTTACTATTGAAATATCAGCCAAATTATTTAAGCATATTTGAAATAGTATAGGGCCGAGAATAGATCCATGTGAAATTGTAAAATTGATCTGAAAGTTATCACTATAATTATCATTTATTTTCATAACTATACTGTTGGCCATTAAAAGTGCATCACCAGGAAAGACAAGAGATATCAAAGCCATATTTAGTGAATACATAACTTATGTTACAAGAATCAAATGATTACAAATGCAACTCGGTTAGACTTGTGGAATACAAAGATATCAGTATCTTGTGTAGCCAACATGAGCGGAATTCATCCAGTCCGGAATTGAGAGGATGAGACGTCGGATGTGTGTTTGGGGAATGTCAGTCTATGCAGTTTCGATACGTAGCCAAAGTTCATCTGTTGTAGCTGGTGTCTGGTGTGCTAGTCGTTGTGAGATCATGCAACAGACTTGTTCAATTGGGGACAGATCCGGTGAACGTACAGGCCAAGGCAGAAGTGTTACATGGTGGCTATCCAGGAATTGTTGCACAATGCATGCCACATGCGGTCAGGCATTGTCCCGTTGGTAAATGGCACCAGAGAGCCCCTGAAGATAAGGTACGACCATAGGCTCCAACACCTCAGTGATGTAATGCTGTCTGTTCAAAGTATTGGTAATGCATACGGGGCACGTGTGTGAGTGGAGTCCAATGGCACCCCATACCATAACACCAGGGGCCAGACCTCTATGGCGCTGCATCATGCATGTCTCACTGAGACTGTCACCACAGTACCGCAAGATACGGATTCGTCCATCATGGTGCTGCATACTGAAGCGGGATTCATCTGAAAAGACGATGTGATGCCATTCGCACATCCATGCACGACGTTCTTGGCACCACTACAGTCGCATACACCTGTGTTGTAGAGTCAATGGTAGCCGAAGCAATGGCTGCCTATTAAAGATGCCCCGATGCTGCAAATGACGTCGAACCGTACATGCGGACACTGGTTGATGTGCAACACATCCAAACTGTTGAGGTAAAGTGTTTGATGTGGCTGTACGATCATTCATAGCCATGCGCACGAGATGTCTGTCCTATTGTTCGTTTGTGTGACAGGGCCATTGAGATCCCTCACGTCGGTGAGTTCGCTCCTCCTCTACCCACTAATGCCATATTCTCATCACTGTGTCAGCATTCCGTCCAACACGAGCACCGATGTCTCGGTACGATAATCCGCCTTCCCGTAATCCCACAATTCTCCCTCGATCAAAGTCAGAAACTTGGTCGTATGGATGCCGTGTTCTTCGACGGGGCATTCTTGATCCTTTAGTGCACAAGAACTGCGAGCAAACACAATTCCAGTGCTTTACACCGGCTCTTTGTAATCTCTTCTTATATCACTTCCAGGGACGTTACTGTCACACATGATGTGCGTATGTGCTGCGCTTTGAATCATTTACTTGTTCTTCTCATCTAAGGGACCTGGGTTCGAGCCCCGGAATTAGGCATGGATGTGTGTGTCGTTTTTCTGCTGAGGTCCTGCCATCCTCTCAGATCTTCTACTGTGGCATATAAACTGACAGGCTCCTGTCAGACCTCTGTGGCAAGCAGCTGCTTGAGGGGGTATTTATTATTTTTTTTTTCTCATCTTACATATTTCGGGACGATCTGATGAGTTTTTCCTGGTGTTGCAATTTTAATGGCCAGCAGTGTATTTCCCTGTGTAATAAGCAGTTTTAAACCATCTAAAAATATTCCCTCTGATGCCAAGTAAATATAATTTCTGTAGCAAGATATAAATATCAACGGAATCAAATGCTTTAAGTCCATAAATAATGCATTTCTTTCCTATATTTAAATTAATATTTTTATTATTTATAAAATTTAAAAGGCTTTGCGTTCCATGCCTTTACGAAACCCAAATTGCTGACTAGACAGAAAATTTATTTTATTCAAAACAGTTTCAAGACGATCTCCAAAGTATTTTTCCATTATCTTATCAAAAATTGTTAACAGAGTGATAGGTCTATAATTATCAAAACTCTTTTTTGATCCACTTTTATATACCACACGAATAATTCCAATTTTCATAGCTATTGGGATTTGTGAGTTTTCAAAAATTTTATTTATAAGAATTGTTATTACATGCACAAAATTTTATTTATTTTACTTTATGTATTTAGATTTAATATTGTCAAATCCAGGAGATAAGTTAAATTTTAAGTAATCTATAATATTGGCAACATCGAAATTACTAGCTAGTGGAAAATGCATACAATTCTTATTTATGTAACATAATTCATAAACCTTATCTGGTATTGGTTTCATCGTCGCAAATTCTGCTTGCATCTACTAATAGTTGTTACAAAAACTTAAAATTATTTAAAATTTCTTTTGGAATAATTAATTCTCTAATCAAGTGTCGTTCAACATTTTCAATTGACATCCTTTTTTATCATCAATAATATCGTTAATTAATTTCCACAACCTCGAATTATTATCTTTATTAATTACTAATTTATTTGAATAAATTATGTGTTTTTGGTTCCTTATAATGATGTTTACCCTATTTCTTTCTATTTTATATAAATCACAATTTTGTTTATTATTAATATTATCTTTATATCTTTTCCATAATTTATCTCTATTTTTAATTGCTAAAATAATGTCATCAGTAATCAATTGTTTCCTTATTCTCTTGGTTTTACAATTATCAATTTGTTTAAAACAACAAGAATTTTCCCGAATTTCATTAATTTTGCTTAATATTTTCTGATTACTAATTCTGTGCTCATGTCTTCCTCAACTATATCATTCCACTGCGTCATTTGAAATTTTGAACAATAATAGAGTATCATTATAAAAAATTTTAAAACCTAGGTTTGAACCCTCTTTCAAAAATATAACTTCATTAGAGCTAAAATTTTTTTTAATATTAATAAAGGTATCAAAATGGTCTGCAAATTTATTTCTATACCTTTTACTTTTAACATCAGAAGTGCTTTTTTCACCATAACATGATCAATTAACGTCCTTGTATATTTAGTTAATGTTTCGTCTTGTCTAGTAAAACCCTTAACAATTTGTTCTAAGCAAAATTTAATCAAAGCATTTTCATATTTATTACCATCATAACCATATCTATTATTATTTGCCACATCAATATTAATATCACTTACAACAATTAAATTTTTAATTCCTACCTTTTTTAATTTTTCCTGCCTTTATTAAGAAATTTCTTTTAGGAACCAGTTAATATTTTTGCAAGGTGATCTGTAGATCACCTTGCAAAAATACATAAAATACCCTATAAAAATACATAATGCAATGATATTATTTTCAAAATTTTCAATTAATAATTTAATAATTATTGCTTCATCTGATTCTCCAATAGTTTCAACCAGTTGTACAGTCGCTCAAAAAAGTGTCCGAACACTGTGGTTGATTACAGAATTCAGAAAAAATATCTGGCAACGATTTTTTTAGAAATTAGTGATCTGGCAACCTTCGTGTCACGTGACACGAATTAAAAGAAGGAAAAAAGAAACTCTTTAAATTTAGGACAGACAGTGTTTAAGAAAGAAAATTAGATCAATTTAAATTTAGGACAGACAGACTTTAAGAAACAAAAATTAGATCAAATATAGTAGACGTAGCTGTAAATGCAAAGAATTTTATTACTGTAATATTTAATGCGAACGATGAGCATGTTTCTTTTTGGAACACATAAGACAGAAAAGAATTACTCCTAGCTTTTATAGGCCTCCTCATATAAGGGCTGCTCAACAAAGACTACCTCGGATGGAGCTAACACAGTACAAAAATTTCTCGTACTGGAACAGTACAGGAATCCTACCATATGCTAATATACATTGCACGACATTGAAATTGCCCCACCCAGAAGGATAGCACACACGTAGTAATAAATATTGTCATACCATGATTTAATTTGTAGCCACTTACAGCGGTTGGAAGATGAGATAATGCAGCACAATGTGACTGCCTCAGTAGGTAGTTGCACCGCCAAGAACCGCAATATAGACAGCAATACGGCTTGGCATGGGGTCATACAATCGACGGATATGGTTCTGAGGAATTGCACACCGAGCAGCGTTGACTTGCTCCCATAATTCATCGAGATTCTGCGCCGGCCAGTGAGAGGATTGCGCACGTCGTCCAAGTGGTCCCACAGATTTTCTATTGGGGATAAATCTGGAGATTGTGCTGGCCATGACAATACTTGAACATGTTGCAAACATTGTCTGGAGACCCTAGTAGTGTGTTCACGGGTGTTGTCATGCTGAAAAATGGGCTGGTGCATGCCTCCCAGGAATGGTAACAAA
The DNA here is from genome assembly GCA_038380435.1 of Ryuthela nishihirai. Taxonomy (NCBI): domain Eukaryota; kingdom Metazoa; phylum Arthropoda; class Arachnida; order Araneae; family Heptathelidae; genus Ryuthela; species Ryuthela nishihirai. The sequence continues at coordinate 71,978,627 of JAWZYU010000001.1, forward strand.
ACGGGCTGCACAACTGTGCTAACATATTGTACAGCTGTCAATGTTCCCGTTATGCGGCCAAGAGGTGACCTGCTGTAATGTCCAATAGCACCCCATACCATTATGCCTGGTTGAAGGGCAATGTGCTGGTCGCAAACAAAAGCTGGATCGGTCCTCTTGCCTGATTGTCGCCATACACAGACCTGTCGATCGTCAGCACCTAGACAGAAACGAGATTCATCACTAAACACAACAGTGTTCCATTCATGGCCCCAGTTCACATGACTTCGGCACCAAGCCAGACGAGTGCTGCGATGGTTTGCAGTCAATGGCAGTCGATATAACAGTTACCTAGAGTGCAAGTGTGCCTCATGCAACCTTCAGTTTACTATTCGGGTTGTTATGGGGACGTCCATGGCTGCTGACACAGCCCATCGAATATCGTGTGGTGACGAACGACCATGTGGAACAATGCGCCTATCAAGCCGTGCTGACGTCTGTCAGATGGCACCATTCCTTCTGTGACGCACACTAGAACATTCATTTCGCCACTCTTACCAACAGCTTCCAACAGTTCGTGCATCCTGATGAGCATGTGCAGTGACATGATATGCAGTCCATCCAGCTTCACATAGGCCTAAAATCCTTCCTCTCTCAAAAGCATCCAAATGGCGATAAACCTGCCGACGGCGTGTGCCAGACATTTTCGGCTTTCATTGAACAATTTCCAAGCATAACCACCTCATCTCAACCGTTTGAACGACTTTCACCTGCATAAACACAATACCGTACCTGTTCCTCCTTGTACCTTTTACCTCTTGAGCCACACACGTCATTGGCTCCGGATTATCATCATTTGCATATCTCAACTGCGCATACGCACCCTTCTATTTGCACGTTTGTACGACATGTCCTTCTGGATGGGGCACTTTCAATGCCGAGCAGTGTATAATAATTAAGGTTTTTCTATTAGTTCTTATATAGTTAGGAGTTAATGATGAAAATGTTATAAGCCAATGTTTTTTCTAAACTGCGCAGAAGAGCAGCTGATGTTACGCCTGTGCAGGTTCGACATTCTCCGAACACGAAAGTCCCTTTTCACCATTTCACAAATGATGTTCCCTCACACGAAAGTCCTTTTTATCCCTTCGAAAATGATGTCCCTGCACACGAAATTCCCTTTTACTATTTCGCAAATGATGTCCCCTCAAATGAAAGTCTCTTTCACAAATGATGATCCAGCACACGAAAGTCCCTTTTCACCATTTCGCAAATGATGTCCCAGCACACGTAAGTCTCTTTTACCATTTCACAAATGATGTCCCCTCACAAGAAAGTCCTTTTTATCCCTTCGAAAATGAGGTCCCCGCACACGAAATTCCCTTTCACTATTTCGCAAAATAATGTCCCCAGCACACGAAATTCCCTTTTACCATTCCGGGTTTCGGCGAACCCGTTGTCCAATGTTGGATTCGGACAATTTTGTTCATGGCGAGAAGTTTAAATTATGGTGCTTACAAAAAACTTTGTCGAGGAAAAAAGAACTGATCTAATTGTCACATGAATCTTTTTCTTAAAAAAAAGGTCACGTTTAAAGTTCCAGAAATAAAAAAAAAAAACCAAAACCATGCTTTTCTAATACATATAATAATACGAATACATTAATTAATTTTCTAATACATATAATATAAAAATAAATAAATAAATACCTCCTCAAGCAGCTGCTTGCCACAGAGGTCTGACAGGAGCCTGTCAGTTTATATGCCACAGTAGGAGATCTGAGAGGATGGCAGGACCTCAGCAGAAAAACGACACACACATCCATGCCTAATTCCGGGCTCGAACCCAGGTCCCTTAGATCAGTAGCCAAGCGTGCTAACCACGCGGCCACGGGACGACCATAATATAAACACGAATGCATTAATGCATTCTTACTTCGTGTTTATTCTTTCGTGGTTGCAGATTAAAAATAGGAGGGGGGGGGGAAATCCCTACTTTCTATACCCTCATCATCATCATCATCCTCAAGCAGCCATGGGCTACGGAGGTTCAACCAGACCGCGCAGTTTAATTCTCCAAGCATATCTCTCCTGAGCTACATCAGCTGCATCCGGCCACTGCACACCAATTCTAACAAGGTCCTGTTTGACATTGTCTGCCCACGGCATCTTAGGTCTCCCCCTCCTTCTGAGGCCTCTAGGCACACTGTTCATAACCCTATTCGCCAATCTATAATTATCCATACGGGCAACATGGCCAAACCAGCGGAGTCTCTCTCTGCACAATATGCTGCTTAAAGGAGGTTGCAGACTCCTTTGCCTAACCTCATCATTAGTTACAAAGTTAAACCACCTAATACCCAAGATACTGCGTAAGCATCTAGAATCAAAAGCATCTAGTTTCCTGTTATCTTGTTTACACAGCGTCCAAGTTTCACTACCATAACTAACCCTAGAAAGAACCAAACTATTATACAGTCTAATTTTAGTCTTTAGGTGTATACGCCTATTTCTCCACAATCTCCATAGATTCTTAAAAGTCCCGGCAGCAATGCCTATTCGTCTGTTAATCTCATGCCGCACATCACCAGTATCTGTTACATAGCTCTCAAGGTAATTAAGCTGTGACACCTGCTCAAGACTGCAACCATTCAGATTAACTGAATCACAACATGCCTGACCAATTTTCATCACTTTAGTTTTCTCTCTGTTTATAACCAAACCTACTCTACTAGCAGTCTCATCAACAGCTCGAATGAAAGAGTTCATCTCATCAACATCATTTGCCAAAAGGGCTAAATCATCAGCATAATCTAAATCAGAAATTTTCGTATCTCCAGCCCATTTAAGGCCAAAATCTTTCCCTTGAAGTGAATTTCACATAACGTAATCAAAAACCAAACTAAAGAGAAGAAGAGAAAAAATGCACTCTTGTCGAACACCAGAAGTAATGCTAAACCAATTGCTACAAGCCTTACCAACTCTCACACACGACTCAGTGTTATTATAGAGCGCTTTCATTATGTTAACTAACTTCTCTGGTATACCATATGATCTCACAATCAACCACAAATTATGTCGATCAACAGAGTCGAAAGCCTTTTTGAAATCAACAAAGCTAGCAACCAAAGGTTTCTGAAACTCTAAACATTTCTCAAGAATCTGCCTAAGTGAAAATATCTGATCCACACATCCCCTACCACTTCTGAATCTACATTGCTCATCACGCAATTGACTGTCAATCAGATTCTTAATTCTATTAAGCACAATCATGGAAAGAACTTTACCTGGAACAGAGAGTAGGCTGATACCCCTACAGTTATCACAAGAACTGCGATCACCTTTTTTGAAAATAGGGATAATAATAGCTCTGGTAAAACCTTTAGGAACCATGCCTTTATCATAAAAGTTATTCAAAATTTCAGTCATCCAAGTGGTAACCGAAACATTCCCAGCTCTGAGCATTTCTGTAGTAATTTCATCCACCCCTGGGGATTTATGAAGTTTAAGTTTAGAAATAGCCAAAATAACTTCAGATTGTGTTATAGGGCCAACATTAAAGCTGCCAATGCATTTATCATCATTACAAACAATGGGAGTAGAACTAACCGCATTGTTTAGAACATTACTGAAATGCTCAGCCCACCTAGCCATGACAGAATCCTCACCTTCTATAACCTTACCTTGTTTATCCTGAAATCCTTGTATGCCTGTCCGTTTTCTACCACATAAAACATTAACTATCTGGTACAGCTCTCTGCTGTTGTGCTGCCTAACTGCTTCCTCAGCTTTGTCAGCCAAGCCATCAAGCCAAAGATTCTTATCAGTAGTTAACTGATCCTTTACACGTTTATTAAGCTCTCTGTAATCCTTTCTATTAGGGCTAGTAGGGTATTGATTAAGGACATTCCTGCAGTTCCTTCTTTCTGAAATAAGCTCAAGTGCCTTATCACTTAAATAATTCTGCCTCCTCTGCTCCTTTTTCCCTAAAAGAGTACTGTTAGTTTCCAAAAAAGCCTGTTTAAAATGGCCCCATTCTTCCTCAACTTCAGTATTAAGCAAACCATGACTGTCATAATGACTAAGTAATCTATCATGGTAAGCTTTAGCTATAACTGGGTCTTTCAGAGCTTCAGTATTAAAGGTAAATTTTTTAACCCTAGCACAACACTTTTTAAGTTTAAGTTGCATGACACTTTTAACAAGGTAATGGTCAGATCGAATTTCAGCTCCCCTATATGCCCTGGTATTTCTAACAGAACTAGCCCATTTGCTGTTAATTAATATATAATCAATCATATTCCTATGCAGCCCATCAGGTGAAACCCATGTGTATTTATGTATGTCGCGGTGTTTGTAATATGTGTTAGTTATTCTGAAACCATTGAGTTTACTTACCTGTAGGAGACGTTGCCCATTGCCATTGCAGCTACCAATACCAAAAGGGCCTATTACTCCTCCCCAAAGGTCAGAGTCGGTACCAACTTTGGCATTGAAGTCACCAAGAACAAGGGTAATATCTCCTTTCTTGACAGAATTCAAAATATCCTGAAGTTTTCCGTAAAACCTATCCTTCTCATCCTCATCAGCATCCTCAGTGGGGGCATAACAGCAGATAACATTCAAGTCTTTAATGCTTATCTGAAATTTTGCTGTAAGAAACCTTTCATTAATGCACTCATATCCTAGAAGAGCATCACTAGCATGTCTGCTGAGCAGCAGACCCACGCCTTGGTGATGCTTTCCATCCTCCCTCCCTGTAAAGAGAAATTTAAAGTTATTTTTAAGTATCTCACCTTTACCTGTCCATCTGGTCTCTTGCAAGCCTAGAATATCTAGGTTATAGCGCTGGAATTCCTGCATGAGGACATCAAGAGAATAATCTCTATGTAATGTCCTCACGTTCCACGGTTCCTGCAGAGAGAAAATGATTAGTAGGATTTTTAAAGAAATTAGGTTTAGTGAGATTGGTAGGGCCAACAGTATCAAACAGCCCCCTGATCGCAGGCATGGGGCAAACAATAACTATTTTATTATCTTTTTTAGCGAATTTCAGATAGGGCCGGACTTTGACCTTCTAGCTGTGACAAATTTAAGAAGCCCTAAGCTATGGTAAGTTTAAGAAGCCTCACAAATTTTAAAGTCGAAATCAGGGCCGGATCTGGGAGAGGGAGCTTCCCCCCAACACCACCGTTTTATGAATGCTATTAAAGGTAATGGGTTGGGTTGTTTTACCTCTGAGCGGCACTTTTTCGCACACCATGGGCTAAATGGCCAGGTCACATGGACCCCGAAGGCTCAGAGAAGGTTGGGGGAGGGGACCCACTGGAACAGCTGTTGGGAGACAGATGGTAGCCTCCCGTCAAGGCCATCCAGCGTGTTCTTTAACGTGCACAGGGTATGGCTCTCCCGCATACGGGCCACGGCTTAACGTCCGATCCGACGGACGGCAGCCTTTCCAAGCCCATCGGTGTCCCCTACAGACCGTGGGCAGGGCGGGGAATTTTGCGGAGATAAATCTCAACGCTGACCCAGCTGGGACTTCGAACCTGGGAACTGCATATTACGAGCCTGGCGCGCTACCGACTGAGCCACCCCCGCCCCTTAAAGGTAATGGAGAGAAAACATTAAAATTGTGTGCATTTCACTATTTTCAACACCCCCCCCTCCCATATCCTGGTTTGATCGGAATATAGGTTTATTATTCTTATTGAAAGGAAAACGAAATAGATGTGAAAACATTACATTAGCATTGCTATACAATAATGACTATAAAGCTGAGATGAATAGTGTTTGCACAATAGATTAAATATTAAAAAAATCGTAACGCAGTAAACTTCAAATTTAATTTTCTGCGGCCCCTCATAATCGTGAGGCCCTAAGCTGTAGCTTAGCTGATGCATAAGTCCGGCCCTGATCGCCGATAACACAATTTTCGCAAATTTGTGAATAGTTTTATCATTATCCAATACTGATCTTTCAAAGATTTGAGTGGAGTGCTTTAGTCTGAATACGCGCCTGTGGCCTTCCAAATGATTCCTAGGATCCAGAACCATATGCAAAAACGTTACGGAAAAGACACTCTGTAGATTTGGGTTGTTTTACTTCTGAGCGGCACTTTTTTTGCACACCAAGGGGGTATTTTTTTTTTTTTATAGGCTAAATGGCCAGGTCACAAGGATCCCGAAGGCTCAGAGAAGGTTGAGGGAGGGGACTCACTGGAACAACTGTTGGGAGAAATGGTAGCCTCCCATCAAGGCCATCCAGCGTGTTCTTTAACGTGCACAAGTTTGGCTCTCCCGCACACGGATCCACGGCTTAACGTCCCATCTGATGGACGGCGGCCTTTTCAAGCCCATCGGTGTCCCCTACTTACCATGGGCAGGGCGGGGAGTTTTGCGGAGATAAATCTCAACGCTGACCCGGCTGGGAATCGAATCTGGGAACTACAAATTACGAGCCTGGCGCGCTACCGACTGAGCCACCCCCGCCCCACACTCTGTAGATGATCCCAGAGTTCGGTAGTAAAGCGAAAAAAGTTATAATGAAAATTTCGAATTTTTATGGACGTTATTGTCTGAAAATGAAACTTGATATAAAATATAAATAGTGTGTTGTTTTTTGCTCGCCAAATTAGTTTTCCTTTCCTCCCCCAAAATCAGAGTACCCATTGATCAAAAACTAGCCCCTCAATGCTGCCTCTGCCCACAAAGAGTAGGATGAGTTTTGGTGAGACATGATAGATATTGATCATCAGAAGTGAAAACAGAATAATTCTTGAAAAATGCCAAACTAATGATTAGTGAGTCGAAAAAGCGTTTTTATTTAAAGTACTTTGCTCATACATGATGTGAGTAACGTGTCTATACGAAGATGCATACCAATATTTCCCGTTGAAGGCGTTTTTTTTTTTCCTTAGAAGAAAAGGTATAGCAAATTTTTCGATTCAGCTGGTAATAGTCTGTATATAGTGAAAAATGGTGTATATTGTTTGATAAATTTTATTCCGTTCTTGTATTTTTATCTGATTTGAATTTTAATTTGTTCTCTGTTTGAAACCCAACTGTCTAGGACGAGACACTTTCACGTTGCATTGCTTTCACCATTCCTAGTTGACTGGTGCTGCCATCTAGTGATGAGATACGTTATAATAATCGCAAAAGGTTAACAAGTGTTTTTAAAATATGCTTGTCCTTTATTTCACTTCAGCATTTTTTCTTACTATGGAAACCAAATAAATCGGATCTCTATCATAAAAATTTTAATTTAACCATTATTTTTTTTAAACAAATAACCATACGAAACATATTCAAAGAACTACATTTTAAAGAATCATAAAATGGGGCACCTACAATATCTAATTCAATTTACATGTCACCTAAATACAGAAATAATCTTGACACAGCCGTAGGCAGGGGTGGGGAATTCTGAAAAATCTGACCAACTGCTGCGATCCAGAGCCAAGATATATACGAACATGGCCAGGTCACAAGAATCCTGCGGGCAGAGAAGGGTGGTGGAAAGGGACCCACAGTGTAGCGGTTATGTTGGGTTGTTTTACCCCTGAGAGGCATTTTTTTGCACACAATGGGCTAAATGGCCAGGTCACAAGGACCCCGAAGGCTCAGAGAAGGTTGGGGGAGGGAATCCACTGAAACAGCTGTTGGGAGATAGATGGTAGCCTCCCGTCAAGACCACCCAGAGTGTTCTTTAACGTGCACAGAGTATGGCTCTCCCGCACATGGGGCCACAGCTTAACGTCCCATCCAACGGAAGGCGTATTTTCCAAGCCCATCGGTGTCCCCTACTGCCCATGGGCAGGGCGGGGAGTTGTGAGGAGATAAATCTCAATGCTGACCCAGCTGGGACTCGAGTGTTACCGAGCCCACTACCAACTGAGCCACCCCTGCCCTACAGCGATTATAACCTCTCGTCAATGCCATCGAGTGCGTTCATTAACGTGCGCAGGATATGGCTCTCCCGCACACCGATTCACGGTTTTACGTCCCATCTGACAGACGGCAGTCTTTCCTGTTGGTATCTCCTATTCATCGACGGCAGTGTGATTTTTTTTTTTGTGAAGAAAAATCTCGGCACTGGCCCAGGTTGGGCTCGATCCTGGAAACTGCGGACTACGAGCCTGGCGAGCTACCGATTAAGCCCCCCTTCACCTCTCGCGTTCAGAACATGTATTAGAAGAACGTTTTTCACATTTCCTTTTTTTAAAGGAGAATAAACAAAGGTGGGGGGGGGGGTTCTTTTGCCCACAGCACTCTCCACGTCACAAGCTTTCAATTGTGTCATATTTCATTTGACATAAAACGTGTCACGTTTGACCCTCGAGTTCGAAAGATATAACAATCCTTCACGTATTTTCTCCCTTTTCAGGGAATCTGTACTTCCCAGGTTCGAGTCCCAGCTGAGTCAGCGTTGAGATTTATCTCTGCAAAATTCCCCGCCCTGCCCATAATCAGTAGGGGACACCGATGGGCTTGGAAAAACCGCCGTCCGTTGGATGGGACGTTAAGCCGTGGCCCCGTGTGCGGGAGAGACATACCCTGTGCACGTTAAAGAACACGCTGGATGGCCTTGACGGGAGACTACCATCTCTCCCAACAGCTGTTCCAGTGGGTCTCCTCCCCCAACCTTCTGTTGAGCCTTCGGGGTCCATGTGACCTGGCCATTTAGCCCATGGTGTGCAAAAAAGTGCCGCTCAGAGGTAAAACAACCCAATCCTTTTCAGGGATTTTTATAATCTGTGATATTCCCCATGTCACAAGCTTTCTTGACTCATAACCCGTTTACTTTCGTCTGCCGCGGTCCGAATGTTTAGAGGAACAATCGTTTTCATATTTCCCCTTTTTAAGGGGAAGAATGCACGGGGAGCCATTTTTTATAGCCTAAGACACTTCCCGCGTCACAAGCTCTCATTTTTTGTCTATCTCGTTCGAAAGATATTTTAGAATAACTTTCGACAAACACACAATCTGAAAAACAAACAAAAGAGCGAAAAGGAATAGGAAGATAGGTTGGGTTGGTCAATGACGTTGCGAAACAAAAACTTTACGGTTTAATTCAGCACCATCTTGTTTCATCCAATGATAAATGTCTGAATCTTCGATGATTATCAAAAAGTAGTCAAAAGCTTCTGACTTTAATTAGAAAGACGTTTTCTTCAAACACATTAATTAATTATTTGAACAACATTGTATTACAACAACATTTAAACCTAAACTATAGATATTGCAGCAATATTTCAATCTAAATTGTAGAAACCTCTTTCAGCCTTGTAACATCACAATAGCTCTTCTGCCTCAACTGCAAACAATAAAACAGAGTTCAGTGTGAATTATGAATTAAAGCAGCGTTTCATTCTATACTATAAACATTGAAACGGTATTTCGACCCGAACTGCAAAAATTATAAAAGCATTTCTCAACTGTAAACATTATAACAGCTTTTCAGCATAAATTGTAAATGTTATATGGCAGCGTTTCTCAACCATTTTGCTGATACGGCCCACCTAACTTTCATGAACTTTCTCCCATACCACTTTCATTTTTTACTCAACTCATACATAGAATTTTTTTATGAAACTAAAATTAATCTGTTGTATTAGTAAGGCACTATATAATAACTTTTAAGGGTTAAATTCTACTCTGAATCTGTTAACACTAAATGTAGTTGATATTGCTACTATGTTTTTCAGCCTGTTGAAATTGTTTGGCTTTGTAAACAATTCACAGAAATTAAACCGAAACAAAAATAATTTTACACCGTTCTTAAAAATAATTATCAATCAATCTGAGGCCTTTTCGCGATCTACTAGTTGATAAACACTGTTTTAGTCTACAGTTCAACACCATTTTTATTGGTAGACCCTTTTAAATCATGAATTCCTGGTACCATAGGCAAGAAATAAAAAAAATCAAACTATTGACGATTTTTGGCGATTTCTTTTAAAATGAGACCATAAGTGATCATCGCTCCTGACAATGTAAGCAAAAGGGATCTCGAGAGAGCAAAACATTTTCCCACAGTCAGCGACAGATGGGATGTGGCAAGTCTCAAGGCAAACAGTATAATTTGAGGATTGTCTTTAACCGACTGGGTGTTCTCCAAATACATTTGCAAAGTGCTTTTGGCACAATTTGCCATCTCCACTGCTTTCGTTGCTGAGAGTATTATAACGATCAAGCAGGCGATCAAGTAAGAGGCAGATATACTTTGTACCACAAAATGAGTCGATGAATACAGAGAGCCATAGAAAGAGCAGAAACTGATAAAGGCAAAGATTACAGAAAGTACTAAAGCGAAGACTAACAGAGTAAGAACAGAAAACATGCTGTCGAAAGACAACCACATAGACATCAGTCTGTCATAATGATTAATGGTGGAACTAGTAGAATGGTGCTTTGAGAGCAAAGGTATCAACTCTTGAAAAGAGCTAAATTGATTTTTTATGACGTTACAAGCAGCTGCATAGAGGGTGACAATTAAGCCAGGTATTGTCAGCAACATCAAACGTTCACAGATGACGTACATGCATCTTAAAATTGTCGCAGTAGGTGGCTGAAGTCTTCTCATATGCAAAGTAAGCATATTCGTGTCATAAAACTCATTCATCATGTCATCATCATTCAGGAGACTGATGGTTAAAACAACTGAAATCAAAGCAGACAACCAAGAGACCAAACAAAAAATCCATATTATTATTAGGAATCTTCTGTTGTTGTTTGTGGCGTGAAGTCGAAACGATTCCTGTGTCAAGTCTGTCAAGAAAACAAATAGTTTGTGTCGCCAATACAGCAATAAATACACCATGATGACGACTAGAAAGTTATTTGAAAACATGATCATGTATTTGATTTTAGCTGAAAAGGTGGCACCACAATCGCCATAAAACAACGCAACGATGTAGCACACAGGCATGTAGTGCAAAATGGCAAGGGCAAATGCATTGCAGAAGAAACGGATTGCTCGAATGCATCTGTTATGTGAAGAGGATTTGGATAAGGTGATACCGAACACCGAAAGACACATAAGAGGTGGGCAGAGACAAATCAGCATCTGCAGACGTCGAAAGTCTCGTGGATTAATCATGTTAATATTCTCTTAGCGCGCCACCTATTGGTGTTTTATTCCTTTGCTTGCTAAGCTTAATAGTCACTTAGTGGAGCTTCTTGGTGTACTTGATTGGCTTTGTTTACTTGCTAAAGTTAGTAGTCTCTTAGTACCAGTATTTGGTGTAGTTTATTCATTTGTTGGATAGATAAAGTGGGTAATCTCTCAGTAGCTCGTCCAGACATAAATCGCTTGCTTTGTTACAGATGGTAGACTCTTAGGAGCTCCTTTTGGTATATTTGATTCACTTGCTTGCTTTTTAAATATGCTAGTCATTTATTGGCTTTTCTTGTTATACTTGATTTGCTTCTTTGTTAAAGGTAGTAACTCTTCCTGCTATATTTGCTTCTCTTACTTACTAACGATGGAAGTCTCTTTGTAGCGCCTGTTGGTATATTTCATTCACTTGCGCATTTGCTAATTTCTTGTTTGACTGAAAGAGATAAAGAGAAATATTAGTTTTTAAAACGTTTTTAATGCACCATTTAACTGTTTAACTTTTCTTTAATTAAGCTACTTTTAAAGACAGCATTATTGGCTAACAAAATGGGCATGTGTCTAATAATAAATAGCAACATGTTCATCTATTTCAGTTGCCATTTGGGGCGGGGGTGGCTCAGTCGGTAGCGCGCCAGGCTCGTAATCTTGTAGTTCCCAGGTTCGAGTCCCAGCTGGGTCAGCGTTGAGATTTATCTCCGCAAAATTCCCCGCCCTGCCCACGGTCAGTAGGGGACACCGATGGGCTTGGAAAGGCCGCTGTCCGTCGGATGGGACGTTAAGCCGTGGCCCCGTATACGGAAGAGCCATACCCTGTGCACGTTAAAGAACACGCTGGATGGCCTTGACGGGAGGCTACCATCTGTCTCCCAACAGCTGTTCCAGTGGGTCCCCTCCTCCAACCTTCTCTGAGCCATCGGGGTCCATGTGACCTGGCCATTTAGCCCATGGTGTGCAAAAAAAGTGCCGCTCAGAGGTAAAACAACCCAACTCATTTGCCATTCCTAACTGTTCAGTACGGTAACCCTATGTCTCCGTTTTCTGGAGACAGCCCAACGCCACCTCGATGCAGAAACAATGGACACTTCAGTAACTCAAGAGTTAATTTTGAAAATTATAACAGTTTTAATTACATCTACATTTATAGAAACTTAACTGGTAGCGACTTATTTTTAAAAATTTGATAATTAATTTTAAAATATTCTCGATTATTCTAATAAATCCTAAAGAGTAAATTATTTTGTTTTTTAACCGGTTTTAAAGTAGATAGTTGTAATTGAAATTTTGAACAAATTAAATTTAAATTTTTATGCATGACTAATTTCCCACGTAATTTCCCTCCTTTTGAGCAAGGCTATCCAAGCCTGATGTATCAAGGTGGTCTTGGTCAGCCCCGGGAATAAAGATTCTGTCCCTGACGAATAAATGTCCCTGGAATTCGGTTTGATTTAAAAAAAATAAAATTAATAATCCCTCAAGCAGCTGCTTGCGGTTGGTCTGACAGGAGTCTGTCAGTTTATACGCCATAATAGAAGGTCTGCGAGAAAGAAGAAACTTCAGCAGGAAAACAACCATACTTTACCCCTGGTTGTATAGCTTGAGCATAACTTTACTAATAGAATAGTAGTGACAACACTGTTATTAAAAATTTCGTTTTTAAATGCAGGTGACTCAAAAATTGAGGCTAGAATCATGGGCGTAGCTATGGGGAAATCGAGGCAAGCTTCCCCCATCCCCCTAAAAATTGGGATTTTTTTTTTGTAAAATTATGGTGAGTTGGCAAAACACAAGTCAGTTGTGAAAATTGCAATTGTTTTGGTAAAATTATGACGAATTAGTAAAATCGAGGCAACTTGACAAAATTGGAAGCCCCTTGGTAAAATTCATGTTGCTACAAAAATTCCGTTTTTTTTTTTTCGTGAAACTGTGGGAAGTTGGCAAAATCTACGGAAGTTGGCAAAATCTAGGGGAGAGGGCAAATTCGAAGCCATGGTAAAATACAGGTGAATTGTGAATATTGTAATGTGTAATATATTTGAGTAAAATTCAGGAGGATTGACAAAATCGGGGCAACAAAACGAAATAGTTTGATTTTTTTTTGTTTCTTGCCTGTGGTACCAGGAATTTATGATTTAAAAGGGTCTACCAATAAAAATGGTGTTGAACTGCAGACTAAAGCAATGTTTCTCAACTAATAGATCGCGAAAAGGCCTCAGATTGATTGATAATTATTTTTAAGAACGGTGTAAAATTATTTTTGTTTCGATTTCTTTGGAGAGTTGGCAAAATTCGAAACCACTTATAAAAATTCAGGAGAGATGAAAAAAAAGGTATTATATTGCAAAATTATGACGATTTGGCAAAATCGAGGCAACTTGGAAAAATTCGAAGTCAAAAGGTCAAATAAAGGTGAATCGTGAAAATTGGGATGTTTTTGTGAAATTAAAGAGAGTTGGCAAAATTCCGGTGAGATGTAAAAATTTGATTTACATTTTTTCTGTAAAATTCTGAATAGTTGGTTTTATTCATTTCTGGGAGCTCTCCACCCCCCACCCCCCCCCACCACCCACGGAAATAAATTCTGGATACGTGGGTACGTCCCTGACAGAGGGCAATGTCCCCTACTCCATTAACATGCATTCATGTTGGACTTGGATGTAGAACTAAAGTTAGATGATTTACACAGAGTAAGCAGAAACGCAAGGGTACCCGCAACGTATGAATTTTTTTCAACTTTAACGTTGCTTACTTTCTATATCATTCAACCGCGTAAAAAAATCTTTACAGAATTATTTTTTACCCGCTGAAAACAATTGACCTTGTAAAGTGTAACGAACACGCGTTTACTAATGACGGTCGCAACGCGAAATAAAATTTCATCAACGTAATGAGTCATTGGTTTTGTGATCACACGTTCGCCGGTAAACGGTGGAAAAGACGATTTTTAAAAACTGTGAGAGCGTTTAGAATTGCAGATTTTTTAAAATATGATATCTTACTTTCAAACAATTAGCTGATTTTTCTTCCCAGGAAGGAATAATATTTTGTTATCGATTTTCACTGTGTAATGTTACTTCCTAGGAATGAGTAATATTTTGCATCATATGTTGAGGATACAACGACAATAATTATTAGGAATAAAAAGTTTTAAACTTGTGACCCAGTCGCGTAACGGATATACGGAAATTAAAAAAGTTAGTTTATTTACAAAATAGCTGACCTATCATAAAGGGGTTGTAGGTTGTTTTACCTCTGAGAGGCACTTTTTTGCACACCATGGGCTAAATGGCCAGGTCACAAGGACCCCGAAGGCTCAGAGAAGGTTGGGGGAAGGGACCCACTGGAACAGCTGTTGGGAGACAGATGGTAGCCTCCCGTCAAGGCCATCCAGCGTGTTCTTTAATGTGCACAGGGTATGTCTCTCCCGCACACGGGGCCACGGCTTAACGTCCCATCCGACGGACGGCAGCCTTTCCAAGCCCATCGGTGTCCCCTACTGACCGTGGGCAGGGCGGGGAATTTTGCGGAGATAAATCTCAACGCTGATCCAGCTGGGACTCGAACCTGGGAACTACAGATTACGAGCCACCCCGCCCCCCATAAAGGGGAGACGGGATGTTTCGAAAAGAGGATGGAAAATTATTTCCAAAACATTGTTTCCATACCGTATCTCTTGCGATGGCCTGAAACAAAGGGGGGTAGAATTGGGGGTGACAATGCGGTTTAGTCAGAAGGGCTGTCAATGAGTGACATCTCTGGACTTAGAAAAATTTCGAGATGGGTACGAAAACTACGATCAAGAGTGTGAGTGGGTTTTGCGCAAATCGTGGTCCCGGGTACGGGTGAGGTACCGAACGCTTGTTGCGAAATGCACGTCGCCGGACTTAGAATTATATGAAGGGCGATGTCACAAAATATTGGACTTTGTAATTATTTTTGAGGATTGCATCAGCCAATCTGAGAGGTTAGTCGTCAGAGGGGAATTATTGATAAACGTTTAATAAAGGGTGTGCATATTAATAAGGTTTTTTTTAAGGAGGGGGTGCGTATTAATAAAGGGGGCGTTAGTTCTGGTAAGTGTTAAATTAATAAGGGATAAAAATAAAAATTCCCAATAAATACAGGGAATATACAACTACCACGTTAAAGTATAAAAATATTTGGGAGATGATTTATAAGACATAAAAATCTCGTGTTCATTTACGAGGAAATAAAAATTCGGAGTGTTTTAATAAAGGGACGGAACTTTTAATAACGGATTAATTAACGAGGGTGTGGCGGTTTTGATAGGGTTTTAATAAAGGGGAGGGATTTTTGATAAAGGGGACGGAACTTTTGATAACGGATTAATTAACGAGGCTGTGACAGTTTTGATAGGGTTTTTAATAAAGGGGAGAGATTTTGATAAAGGGGGCGGAACTTTTGATAACGGATTAATTAACGAGGGTGTGACAGTTTTGATAGGGTTTTTAATAAAGGGGAGGGATTTTGATAAAGGGGGCGGAACTTTTGATAACGGATTAATTAACGAGGGTGTGACAGTTTTGATAGGGTTTTTGATAAGGGTTTTTTTTAATGAGGGGGAGTCAAAAAATGGGACTTCGAAATATTTCGGCTAAACTAGAGTAAAGTATAGTACTTATGGTGTACACTAGATGGCGCCAAGGGTTTTTAATAAAGGGGAGGGATTTTTGATAAGGTTCTTTTTCAATGAGGGGGAGTCAAAATTGGGACTTGGAAAAATTTCGGTTAAAATAGAGTGCTTGCTAAAGTATACACTAGATGGTGCCAACAAAAAACGAAGCCATTTTTCAGGTGAGTTAGGAAATTCAGGGGGTGTAAAAAATACAGGTGGATCAACCAGGGGGTCTTTAAAGAGGGGGCTTAAAAAGTACAGATGGGTCAATTTATTATGAATATGGGAATTATGAATATTAGTAAGGAGCCTGGTCGGTGACGTCATAATTATGAATATTATTAAGGGTGCGTGGCCGGAATATTACGTGACCGGAAGTGACGGCATACCGGAAGTAACAAATTACGGTGGAGTGCTGATACACAATTAACAAATAAATAAATGTGTTCAAATCTACGAGCAATCAACCTTTAAAACTATGATTCTTTATTTTTGTTTACTTGGGTTTATTTCCCTTTCCATTTTATTATCTTCCCGTCACCTTTAAAAATATATTGATCTTGGCACTCAAATAAGTATTCACAGATAAATGCATTGAAAAACTTATTTGTATAAGCATGACTCTAATAATAAAATCGATGGCAAACATACATATATGTTCGGATGGGGCTCGTGTATGATTCACAGATATCTATTTTTCTGTATATGTTACCGCTAAAGTGCAGAAATCAGTTATTCTACAGATTATCTAGGTATTGTGCAGATTAACTAGGGTGATCCATTAACGTGCGGAAAATTGTTTCATTTCTCAAATTACCTAGGTAATCTGCAAATTACCTGGATAATCTGCACATTACCTACTAGGCACTCGTTAAAGTGAAAATAAGATCTTTGCTGGAACAACAGGAACGTTTCTGTACGCTTAAATTAACATAATGTTATTTATCTAGTGTCCGAGAGTAGAGTTGAAACCAGGGTCATCCCTCTGTCAACATGAATCAGTCGTCCGAATTATAAAAAACGCCTCCAAAATGAGCAGGCCAAGTGAGAACGAATCATTTTAGTGATTCGTTATCAAGAATGAATCACTTTACCGATTCGTTCTCACTTGGCCTCCGCTCATCCGGGGCGTTTTATATAATGCGGACGAGTGAATCACGTGACACGAAGATTCATATTCAAGAGATTCACCACTATGAGAGAAACAAACTTTTGAACTTTAACGATACGGAAGCCGTTAATGTGCACATTACCTAGTGTGCACATTACCTACGATAAAATGCGGAAAACTCTTGATTCCGCACGTTAACGGAGCAAAGCAGTTAATCTGCAGATTAGCTAGGTAATGTGCACATTAACGGCTTTCGAGCTTTAGCGGTAACATATATATTTTTGTGTGTCTGTCACGCTTTAGAATTAGTAAAATAAAAAGAATCGACACTCCTATTTTCAATTTCACCAGGTGGTAAAAGATTGCCACCTCTCCGGTTTTTGTCAGTGGGAAGGGCTCCAGATTTTGTAATCTATCTCTACACTACGGTTTCTAAAAGCAAATCTCCGGCTTTTGCAATTACGATTTTGAAATGATGAAATAAATGCTGTCATTTGTACTCTCACGTCCTACGCAGGTCACGAGGTGTGTAGAACCGTAGATTATATTAACAGTTGGAAAGCTCAACGGAATTCGAACCTTTAAAATGGCTGGGGAAACGGTATTTCTGGGGTTATTTGATAGCACCTTCAGCACAAGTGGATGACTACGACTCAATTTGTCTAATGAAGTTGGGTTGTTTTACCTCTGAGCGACACTTTTTTGCACACCATGGGCTAAATGGCCAGGTCACATGGACCCCGAAGGCTCAGAGAAGGTTGGGGGAGGGGACCCACTGGAACAAGCTGTTGGGAGACAGATGGTAGCCTCCCGTCAAGGCCATCCAGCGTGTTCTTTAACGTGCACAGGGTATGGCTCTCCCGCACACGGGGCCACGGCTTAACGTCCCATCCGACGGACGGCGGCCTTTCCAAGCCCATCGGTGTCCCCTACTGACCGTGGGCAGGGCGGGGAATTTTGCGGAGATAAATCTCAACGCTGACCCAGCTGGGAATCGAACCTGGGAACTACAGATTACGAGCCTGGCACGCTACCGACTGAGCCACCCCTGCCCCTTGTCTAATGAAGATTACTTATGAAATGCAATGTATATATTTTATGGAAAACTAATTTGAATTTCTACACAGAAAATATTAGACGTATTCAATTTCTACATAATAATATTAATACTTTTGATATGCGAGGTCCTAATATCAGTTTCATTTAAGTCCTTATAAGTTTTACAGAACACGATGTTTCAAATGGAAATAGTGCAACAGTAAAATATTTTCCTTGATCATAATATAATTTCATACTTTCTCTCAGAAATTAACAGAAACTAAGAAGTTAATAGCAGCAATGTCACTTGATATACACTCTTTAAAACTGAAATTGGCCCTCACAGTAGCAGTGAGCTTTCTACTCTTCCTAGATTTTTTCCGTCAGCTAGAGTCAAAACTGTGAGTTGTTGCAGCCGTAAAAAACTTTCTGAATGTAGTTCTCCAACAAGAAAAAAAGTAATATCCTTTAGGGTCTTTTTTTTTTCTAATAACAGATGCGTGCCATTTTGATATACACCCATGTGTCTTTGGGACCTTGTGAATTGTCCATTTAACTATGATGTGCAAAAATGTACGTGTGAAAAAATCCGTCCAAAAATCAGCATAGGTATGGAGACGGTAATAAGGAGATTATAAGTTACAGAACATGATGTTTATATAACATATGTCGCAGGGAAATGATGAAAATAGGGATTTGATCAAATCCCTAAGGTATATGATCAATTTACGGAAGATGTTAAAATAACAACTCTGTGGGGTGATTTCCCTGAAGAAAGTAAGTGATTTGATCAAATCCCTTAACTGTTTTAGTGAAAAGATGAAATAAACAAGTCAGGACTCGCACAGCTCTATGTTTCGCTTGTTACCACTCCCCTTTACCTCACCGCTCCCCTCTGGCGTCCGTGCCGGCCAGCGCCCAAATATTACGCGAGGAAGGTTGCGCGCATTTTTATTATTGTTTTCTATATTTCGAGTTTTATCAAGTACCTACCGTAGAAAAATGAGTTCAGATATAGAAAAAAATCAAACTCTGACCGAATTTGTATCTGAAGAACAGTTTAATGAAACTATCAGGACGTTTTTGAACAAGCGGAATGAAAAAGAAAAACCTTTGTGGACTCGCGAAAGGATAGAAGAAGCTGTCACAATCATTGAACAATTTAAATTAGCACCACTGCTTAAACATTTTTCCCAGAAAGGTAAAAAAAGGGCCCTTTCTAGTGTCCAAAGTAGTGTCACGTGAGCTAAAGATTCATACTCAAGAGATTCACCACTTGACGGATTCGTTCTCACTTGGCCTCCGCTCATTCGGGGCGTTTCATTATAATTCGGCCCACGGAGTCACGTGACCCGAAGATTCATACTCAAGAGATTCATCACTTTACAGATTCGTTCTCACTTGGCTTCGCTCATGAAGGGCGTTTTGAATAATTCGGCAGGCGGTGTATTGTAGATCGAGATACATTAAGAATACCTTAAAAAGGCGATTCGGAAAGGAGAAAATAAGAGGTGAAAAAGGCGATTCGGAAAAAAACGAAAAAAGTACAATGTACTGGCTATTACAATTCCGTAATAGCCGAAATAATTTGTGTTTCAATGACTATTGTTGTATTAACTATTCTACATTTAATAATGCTGTTTTCAAAAATATCAGCTTAAGTACCTATTTCTTTTGTTAATTAGTTTCGAATAAATAATTTGTGTTTCAATGACTATTGTTGTATTAACTATTCTACATTTAACAATGCATGGTTTACTAAATAAATACTTTTAATATCTAAACAATATTATTTCATCTTTTCACTAAAACAGTTAAGGGATTTGATCAAATCACTTACTTTCTTCAGGGAAATCACCCCACAGAGTTGTTATTTTAACATCTTCCGTGAATTGATCATATATACCTTAGGGATTTGATCAAATCACTATTTTTATCATCTCCCTGCGACATATATACATATACAGGGTGAATCTGAAAAAGTGGGCAAAACTTTACGGGGTGGTAGAACGCAGCTATACGAGCAATATTCGTCATAGAAAGTATGGGCGGAACGCAAACGGCGAGCCGCTAGGTGGCGTTGGAAATGGTATAAAAGGGTCGGTCCTCGCACCCAACGGCATTTCTACCGTGGATTGCCGAGAGGATGGCTGGTTATACTAACCACGAAATGGCGGATATGCACTTTGTGTACGGTGCGGCGGACGGGAATGCAAGTGAGGCACAGAGTATCTCCTCTCCTTCTTGTGTTCATTCTTTAAATGTGACAGTGGAAAAACTACCTTTTAACTTCTCACCGCTTGCGTTCCGACCATACATTCTATGACGAATATTGCTCGTATAGCTACGTTCTACCACCCCGTAAAGTTTTGCCCACTTTTTCAGATTCACCCTGTATACGGAACGCGACAGAGGTGAGATGTGGTCCAGAACAGTCAGAAATTTGCCTCCCATCACACTTCTAAAGCCATATAAATATACGAATATATTAAATAGATACTTTAAACAATAAAATTTTCTATCATTATTAAAAGAGATTTTAAAATATATAATAGAAACAATTTAGAATGTTTTACAATTTATATATTATATACAATTGTTTGATATATAATTTGACAAAGACATGTATTTGTGGAGCCCCCCCCCCACTCCTCCTCCTTCCCCTGGGTCCAATGGCCCTGCTGCACATCCCCTATCTTGGCCTATATATAGGTCCAGTATACTAGTCAGGTGTTTCCGAAGAGCGAATTTAAAGAAAAAAAGTGTTAATGAAAGTTCAAGTTCTAATGTCTTGAAGACACAATTTTTTCGGAAGGCTTAATCCCCTCCCTGACTAAGCTACTACTAATGTTAATGAAAAAATTATATCGTCGGCTTCTTCCAAAAACCCACTAATTCATTTTTTTTAAGTTAGTGATACAAATTTGTTTAGAGAAACTATTTATTTTCTTCTGCAACTCATCACACTATTTTGCACAACAGAATAAAATCATGTTCATTTCTGAAAACTCTCTCTAAGTCTTTTAAAACATTATAAGAAAAAACTTCAATTAGAGAGTTCTGAAAACTGAGACTTAGTGAAGAAGCCGATGATACAACACTGAAAGTAGAGCAAAAAACATTTGTCTCATGTTACTACATTCGATACACGAAATGTTTCCAAAATGTCTACCTTTCAGATGATGCATTTGTCACATTAAAAAAGCCTAATTCCAGATCTTCGAAACGGTCAAAAACTCTCATATTGAAAAGCTATTTCTTCGTAGTTCAGTAATTTCCAACTGCTCCGTTACAGCCTGCTCTTATACAGTTTTTTCTACAGATCGATACTCAGGTGCGCGCGCTTCATCTACACCAGTGGTTCTCAACCTTTTATGCTTTACGTATTCCCTGGAAATGTGTGTGTAACTGGCGTACCCCTTGTATAGATAGATAAAACTATAGTTATGGTATAACAATGGGAATAAAATGAAACATATATACTGCTCACAAAAATTAGGGATATTTTTATCGCTTCGTATTCATTTTGAAATATCCCCTAATTTTTGTAGCAGTATATATATATAACATATATTCAGCGACTTTTGAGCTCTCACTGCGTACTCCGAAAAATTCTATCGCGTATCCCCAAAGGGTACGTGTACCCCCCTTTGAGAACCCCTAATCTATACAATCAAATCAGCTTCATAATTCGCATCAGCGCAAGTCTCTTAATATCTCAGGTTCACATCGAAAATTCTAAAACCATATTTATAATTTTTTTGCTCACTGGGTAACAAAATCATTACAGATTTGTCTTCAGAGTTGGGTTGTGTTGTTCTACCTCTGAGCGGCACTTTTTTGCACACCATTGGCTATTTGCCACGTCACAAGGACCCCGAAAGCTCAGAGAATGTTGGGGGAGGGGACCCACTGGAACAGTTGTTAGGAGACAGATGGTAGCCTCCCGTCAAGGCCATTCAGCGTGTTCTTTAACGTGCACAGGGTATGGCTCTCCCGCACACGGGGCCACTTTAACGTCCCATCCGACGGACGGCGGCCTTTTCAAACCCATCGGTGTCCCCTACTGACCGTGGGCAGGGCGGGGAATTTTTGCGGAGATAAATCTCAACGCTGACCCAACTGGGACTTGAACCTGGGAACTACAGATTACGAGCCTGGCGCGCTACCGACTGAGCCACCCCCGCCCCAAAAGTATCAGTAACAGATTGCGTGTTATATAAATACTGACAAGTTGATTACGAATGATCTTAAACGTGGTAGGGGTGTTATGTGATGCTTTTGTTATTTTGTCTATGAGCGGCACTTTTTGCAAATAATGAGCTAAATGGCCAGGTCACAAGGATCCCAATGGTTCAGAGGAGATTAGGGGAACAGAACTCGCTGGATAGGTGTTAGTTGGCAGATGGTAACCTCCTGACAAAGCCATCCAGGATGTTTCTTAATGTGCACAGGGTATGGCTCTCGTTCCACTGATCCACGGCTTAACGTTCTATCCGACGGACGGCGGCCTTTCCAGGCCCACCAGTGTTCGCTACTGAACGAGGGCAGGGTGGAGGTTTAGTGGAGATAAATCTCAAATGTGGCACAGCTGAGACACGAACGTGGGAACTGCAGATGAGTCTCAAATTTTGGCCGTTACCAATTTCCAGTGAAAAAATTATTGGGTAATAAAGAATTGGAGAGGAACGAAATATAATGAAAATGGTACACAAAAAAAATCCGATACCATCAGATGCATCCAATTAAAAGGATTTATTCTGCAATAGCACGAAAAAGTCCGAATTAATCAGAAGTTACTGGCACTTCCTTTGATTAGAGCCTAATTACATCCGTTCGCGGCCAACCAGTGACCGCTAATCATACTTCGAGAATCACTAGTTTATAGGCAGGTAATAATAGTTTCTCACTAGCTCAAATGCACTCGAATTTATAAATAAGGTCAAACACTTTCAAAATGTTGCATTTATGGATAAAAGTTACTGACCCTTTAAATAATATTCTTGCAAAACTCGCGAAATATGTATATTTACTATTCTTCTAAAAGTCTTCATTCCTCTTATTATATTAAAGATCTCCAAGCAAGGTCAGGTCCCCTCCCCTTCAAAGATCCAGCCAGATCTAGGAAGGGTGAGGTGGGGGGATACAAGAGAGCCTCCCCCCTACAGATATGACCCTTGTAACTCTAAAGGAGACAAAAATGATATTAAGCATATAGTATATAAATTTATTATTACTATATAATGGTAGCAATCGCTACCAAGCTTTTGCATATTGTGAAACGTTATACCAGGTGATCCAAAAGTAACAGAAAAAGTAAAAATGCAATAATTCGAAAAGTATAGACAGTAGCACGATGCGGTTTTCACAGAAATGCACAGAAAGACATGGGATTTTTTTTTTTTTTATAACGAAAATTTTTATTGCCAGAATAGTTATATTTGTCACCGACAGGTGACGCTGTAGCGGTCTTGGCGCTGCTGCCTGTCGCTATTTAAAGAGATCCGCCGGCCGCCGCTCCTCAAACGGTGTGAGACTGCGAACATTGATCAATCTGACTTTGCTGTGAGGTACAGAAATTTCAGATGTAGTGAACGTTTATTATCGAAGTTAAACGTTCTGCTAAGGTGAGGCATGTTATCATTACGAGATAAAGCACTTTTAGTTAAGCTGTATTATTAGAACTCCAAATGTGCAGTGGGGGGCGGGGGTGGCTCAGTCGGTAGCGCGCCAGGCTCGTAATCTGTAGTTCCCAGGTTCGAGTCCCAGCTGGGTCAGCGTTGAGATTTATCTCCGCAAAATTCCCCGCCCTGCCCACGGTCAGTAGGGGACACCGATGGACTTGGAAAGGCCGCCGTCCGTCGGATGGGATGTTAAGCCGTGGCCCCGTGTGCGGGAGAGATATACCCTGTGCACGTTAAAGAACACGCTGGATGGCCTTGACGGGAGGCTACCATCTGTCTCCCAACAGCTGTTCCAGTGGGTCCCCTCCCCCAACCTTCTCTGAGCCTTCGGGGTCCATTGACCTGGCCATTTAGCCCATGGTGTGCAAAAAAGTGCCGCTCAGAGGTAAAACAACTCAACTCAACCCAAATGTGCAAGTGCAGCTTTGCGCACCTATCGTTTGATGCAGGGTATTAGAAGTGGAAAGGGACCGATGTCTTGTTCCTCACTGATAGCTATGATGAGAAGGTTTGAGGACACTGGCAGTTTGGAAGCACGTGCAAGAAGCGGGAGACCCAAAAAAGCTATTGCAGTTGTGCACGAAGCCGACACACAATCGGCAGCTTCCGCACATGGGGAATGCAGTGCGCATGAAATTTCAAGACGAAGTGGCATTTCATACGGGACTGTGTGGCGATCACTCAGGATCATCCTCAAGAGGTATCCTTACAAAATCCAACATGTACAGGAACTGAAACCAACAGATTTCGAGAGATATCATGAATTTGCAAATTGGGCTTTTCAACAGATGGAAAACAGTGCCGACTGGCTGTTAAATGTCCTGTGGACTGACGAGGTGCACTTTTCGCTCAACGGAAGTGTAAATGCACACAACTGCCACATCTTTGCAAGAGAGAACCTACACGCGATTGTGAAATCCCTTTGCATCAGCCAAAGGTGACAGCGTGGTGCAGGTCACTGCGTCATTCATTATAGGTCCCTTTTTCTTTGAGGAAGTCCACAGCGATACATTTCGAACTGTTACTGTCACAAGCGAGTGTTATGCAGCGCTTTTAAGAGACAGCATCATTCCCTCCTTGCAAGAGAGGCAAGCGCTCCATCGTGTAACATTCATGCAGGATGGAGCGCCTCTGCACATCACAGGTCCTGTTCAGTACCTGCTGCGATTGACATTTGGCGATGACCGTGTCCTCTGTCGCTCTTTCCCACACGAATGGCCACCAAGGTCTGCAGACCTTACACCTTGTGACTTTTGGTTATGGGGCTACTTGAAGTCTCAGGTGTACAGAGATCAGCCGACATCATTGGCCATGTTGAAAGAAGCTGTTTGCCATCATGTGACAGGAATTACAGCTTCAATGCTGTGCAGAGTGTTGTGCAATGTCTGATGGCCATTCTCATGAATGATGGCCATCACATTGAACATTTGTAATCCTAGCTGCGTTGCGAACTGTGCTGTGCCACTGTACAAGGTTCAAGGTGTTGTAAATATGGTGAAATTATCCTCCAGAAAAGGGGCTCCCTACACCAGTCACAACGGAATAGTGAGATAGCGGATGCAGAGAAATCTGCCTCTCAGCAATCTTTCTGAAAAAAAAAGAGGTCCTTTTCAGGACAATGTAAAAAAAGAAGGCCCTTTTCAGAACAATGTAAAAAAGAAGGCCCTTTTGAGGACAATGCAAAAGTATTGAACATTACACCTTGTAGAGGAGGCCAATGTTCTGAAAGAAGTCAGTGACAATATGGAAGCGTGCACGTTGCAGCTTCACACTATGGTTGTTGCCGAGAAGGGAGGTGATGGAATAGTCAGTGGTTCCTATAGCATTAAGCTCCCGGAACAAAGCATTTCTTTTGACATTGTAGCGGGAGCAGTTGAGCAGAACGTGGGATACAGTATCAGGTGTGCAGCAAGTGGCACAGTCTGGACTGTAAACTCTGCCAAGAGTGTGCAGCGTAGTGTTGCTGTAAATGACACCAACTCGGAGACGATGAAGGAGGGTCTCCTTAGCTCTGAGGAGATTACTGAGGTTAGGAGCAGTGATAGAAGATTCAACCAGGTATCTGAATGAGGAACACCTGCTGTCCTTCTGCCACTGAGCAAGACGGAACTGGCTCACCAATTGTAAGACAGAACTCCTGCAGTCGCTGAGAGAGAGAGGTAATTAGTTACACACCTCTGACTCTCCAGTGCCTCCATCGCAGTGGGATCAGTGAGCTCATTTCCAGGTATCCCTATGTGGGAAGGGATCCACTGGAAATGGACCGTGATTCCAGCAGAAGTGACCTTCGAGCAAGTCTCTGTGATCTTCTGGATGAAGAAGGGGTTGCAGCTCTTGCTGTCTCGCTTCTGGAGAGCTTCCAAGGCTGACTTGCTGTCACAGAGGATGACAATGTAGCCACTCTCGAGGCTGAGGATGAAAAGTACAGCCTCAAGAATAGCATGAAGCTCTGCACAGGTGGAGGTTAGATGCGGGAGACGGAAACCTCTGGCAATGCCAGTATCGGGGATGACAATGGCAGAGGCAGCACGTGTCTCTCCCAGTCCACAGATCCATCAGTGTAGACCTCAGTACATCTCTCATATCATGCAGTGACATAGGAGGTGGAGAGAAGTCTTATGGCCAATGGATCAGAGTCGCTCTTCCGACCAAAAGAAGGGATAGTGACATTGATCATTAGATCACTGTTCAACCAGGGTGGAAGGTCGGGGAAGAGAGTATTGCCAGCACCCAGCATTTGTCCCTGCCAGTTCGTGCATCTGGAGCTGGCAGGAAGGATTCGGTCGTAGAAGTCCTTGGCAGACAGGGTGATGGCAGAATGAGGCCTATCATGCAACTTCCTGAGAAGCTCATGGTTAATGTGCAGGGAACGGAGCCTCGAGAGATGACACAGTATATCTCTCTTCCAGTGCAGGTGGAAAGGCATGTCATCAGCCTCTGCAATGACAGACATGCTGACAAACTTGCTGACAGCAATGTATCAGAGGCATTGCACAGAAGGTGACCGCTGCAGTTGATGCGGGAGAGGATCAAGTGCCGGTACAAGACCAGGAGGGTCTTGCAGGAACTTCCCCAGTGGGTACCAGCAAGAAAAGACAGTATATTTCTCTGTGCAGTGGCAGCTGTCTTAAGATGCTGGATGTGAGGCCCCCAGCTCAGCCTGTTGTCCCGGACCATACCAAGGAACTTATGCTGATGGATGGCCTTGATGTTATCTGGCCCAAGCAAGAGGTCAGGGAAGGTGGGTGGAAGGCGTCTCCTCATGAAAACCATGGCCACAGTCTTATCAGTGGAAAGAGTGAGTCTTATCAGTGGAAAGAGTGAGTCTTATCAGTGGAAAGAGTGAGGTTGTCGAAGAACTTGACGACCGTGTCCACAGCTCGTTTCATCACAAGCTGAGCATGGTAGGGGTCCTAGCTAGGGAACCAGATGCAGATATCGTCTGCATAAATGGAAATACCCACTCTCTCCTCGAGTTGAGAGGGTAGGCCTGACAGCAAGATGTTTAGTAACATCGAGCTGAGGACACCCCTTGAGGTACTCCATGATTGATGGTGTGGGAGACGCTGAGCGTGTTCCCCAGCTTTACACGAACAGTCCTGTTGGAGAGGCATGCTGCGATCCACTGGTTGATATTGCCTCTGAGGCCGAGATCATGGAGCCTGCAGAGAATATCCGAGTGGGACAGGGAATTGAATGCCTTCTGGATGTCAAAGGAGACAGCAACAGTAGTCTCTCCCATGGACCGCACCAGATCAGCAGCAGAGATGAAGTCGATGAGATTGTCCGAGGTGCATCTCCCTTTGCGAAAACTCGAGAGGCTGTCAGGGAGGAGGCCATTGGACTTTAGGTGCCATTCCAGGCGTCCAAGGACAAGTCTCTCTAGGATCTTGCGGAGGCAAGATGATAGAGCAATGGGCCTGTAAGAGGACAGCTCCATGGCGGGTTTCCCCTGCTTCAAGATAGGCATGATGTGTGTTGCCTTCCATGACTCAGGTACTGTGCAGGTGGTCCAGGAGTGATTGAAGGTTTCCAGAAGCACAAACAGAGCCTCAGGTGACAGGTTAGCTAACTGAGTATAGCTGACGCCGTCAGGGCCTGGGGCCAACGAGCGCTTCGAAGCCACAATAGCAGAGGTGAGTTCCTGCAACGTGAAAGGATCATTATAGCAAGGCTCAGAACCAGAGCAGGGCTGCTGAGCCGTATCCTGAACATTCACCGGTGAAGCAAGAAGGGAAGAGGTGAGGTGCCGCATTAGCAGTGGCTACTAAGTGGCTACTTAGCAGTGGCTACTAAAAGGCATTAGCAGTGGCTACTAAGTCCTCCCCACGTGCCAGGGCAAGGTTATGGAAGGAGAGGGCAGGCTGTGGCTTCCCTGTCAGGTTCCTGATGAACTTCCAGACCTTCCCAGAAGGGGTGAAGACATTAATGCTGGAGCAGAGGGATCGCCACCTGAACCTTTCACGCCGGTTAAGGTACCTTCTGATCACAGCAACTGTACAAACTACTGACACAACTGAAGCGCCACCTGTCAGTGACAAATGTAACTATTCTGGCAATAAAATTTTTCGTTATTAAAAAAACAAATCCCATGTCTTTCTGTGCATTTCTCTGAAAACCGCATCGTGGTACTGTCTGTACTTTTCGAATTATTGCATTTTTACTTTTCTGTTATTTTTGGATCACCCTGTATATAAGAAGTGGATATAATAATTTATAATATGCTTGTTGGCTCTAGATTGCAAGGTTGTATGTTCAGGTGCTGGAAAAATTTGTTTATTGACTTTGGCATGCAGCGATTTCAGTTGATGACGAAGGCGCAAATCTGTTTGCGTGCCGCACTTGTTTACTTTGGTTGACACATCAACTCATTTTCTCTCTAAGAACAGAGAAAAAGTTAATAGAAAAATTCTGTGTTTATTTACGTACCTGCGTAAGGGTCTTCGACATAAATGAAACTGCGTAGCAGTCGATAAATAAACCGCTTATGAACCAATTTGGTATTATTGAATTCAATATAAACGAGGGCAACCTATGTAATATTTAATATTGTGCACTTTGTTAATACAGATCGGTATAATTATTATAAGAGGTGTTTTCATGGGGAGTCAGATATATGTTGAAATGAACGTGGGTCCCGAGCATTCACATCAAAAAGTACCTAATATTTTCTACTAAAGCTTGTCAGGATATTTGGCGAGCTAGGTAGTCCATAAAATATCAGACTGTACGATTTGTGCAACACATTTATTAACTAGATTACTTATAATTTAACAGTACAATTGCAAACTCGGCCTTCCACTAAGGCCTCACTCTTAGCAACAATCCAACAGCCAGGGCCAGTGTTTTTAGGCCAAGTTCTGTGCTCCTAGCCGCACACTGAACTTGGCCTAAAAACACTGGCCCCGGCTGGGATATCCCCCAAGCCGAATTCTTATTCTGGTCGAAGCTTGCCCTCCGACCTGCAGTTCCCAGGTTCGAGTCCCAGCTGGGTCAGCGTTGAGATTTATCTCCGCAAAATTCCCCGCCCTGCCCACGGTCAGTAGGGGACACCGATGGGCTTGGAAAGGCCGCCGTCCGTCGGATGGGACGTTCAGCCGTGGCCCCGTGTGTGGGAGAGACATACCCTGTGCACGTTAAAGAACACGCTGGATGGCCTTGAAGGAAGGCTACCATTTGTTTCCCAACAGCTTGTTCCAGTGGGTCCCCTCCCCCAACCTTCTCTGAGCCTTCGGGGTCCATGTGACCTGGCCATTTAGCCCATGGTGTGCAAAAAAGTGTCGCTCAGAGGTGAAACAATCCAACCCAACCCGACCTGCAGCACACTCTCCAGCGGGACAGAGGAACAAAGTCTTTTCTTCACTCCATGTATCAGGGTGGTCACGTGAGTCCACGTAAAAGGGCCAATAGGGGGACGAATCTCTTCAGGTGGGGAGAATGGATTCGCATCATCTGACCGTTACACTTATTTCTTCCAACACATTAAGGTAAAAGAGCATAAACACTCAATTCTGTTTTTACACGATTTTGCTTCAACACGGTTTAGAAAAAAAATTCCAATTCTCTTTTTACACGATTTATTTTGATCTAACACAGTTCAAACGCCTTTTTAAAAATCTCCATTTGAATTTAATTTTGAAAAAATATTCCTATTCAAGAAAAAATTTCTAGAATTTACATTTATCACAGAGATGCAGCTTTTATTGGTCACATATTTCGAAGTAGTTTTAACTTTGAAAATGTACTATAGATGCACATTTTGTGCACTAAAATCCCCAAAATGAAAACTACACTAACATAACTACACAAGTTTTCTCTATTTTATGGAAAATTTGTACAAAACCTACTTCATTCGGAATAAAGTGGCAACAATGAATGATCCGGATATTCCTTTCAATTTTATCTTCAATATGTACGTTAGTCTTGGTCTCCTATTTCGTGTTTAAAGTTAGAAGTGTTTAAATGTTTAATAGAAGAAATCGAAAAAAAAATTTTTTTTTTTTGAAGTTTTGTGTGCGTAATATAAATTTATTAAATTTTTGCTAATAGGTAATTTGCAATTTTTCATCATCTGATTTATTAACTACAATTCAAATATTTTTCTAAGCCTTACCACGATGTCGGATAATTCAACTATCATCATCATCATCCTCAAGCAGCCATGGGCTACGGAGGTCCAACCACACCATGCAATTTAGTTCTCCAAGCAAGTCTATCCTGAGCTACATCTACTGAATCTGGCCACTGCACCCCAATTCTAACAAGGTCCTGTTGACATTGTCTGCCCACCGCATCCTAGGTCTCCCCTTCTTTCTGACGCCTTTAGGCACACTATTCATAACCCTATTCGCCAATCTATAATTATTCATACGGGCAACATGGCCAAACCAACGGAGTCTCTCTCTGCACAATATGCTGCTTAAAGGAGGTTGCAAACTCCTTTGCCTAACCTCATCATTAGTTACAAAGTTGAACCACCTAATGCCCAAGATACTGCGTAAGCATCTGGAATCAAAAGCATCTAGTTTCCTGTTATCTTGTTTACAAAGTGTCCAAGTTTCACTACCATAACTAACCCTACAAAGAACCAAACTATTATACAGTCTAATTTTAGTCTTTAGGTGTATACGCCTATTTCTCCACACTCTCCATAGATTCTTAAAAGTCCCGGCAGCAATCCCTATTCGTCTACAAAAGCAGAAAAGGAAAGCTATCTCTTTGGATATTAAGATCCAAATTTTCGATCGTCTTGCAGCTGGAGAATGTTCAACATCCATAGGTAAATATTTTGGTTCGAACCCGAAGAACCATCAAGAAAAATGGAGATGCTATTAGAAAATCTGTGCTTTCTGGAACAAAATTGAGCGTTAAGTCATCATCGTACACGAGAGATATCGTAAAAGTGAAGATGGAAAAGGCACTAGTAATGTGGATAGAAGATAACTCGCAAAAAAGAATACCTCTAGACGGAAATACCTTCACACAAATGGCATTACGAATATATAAGCAGATAAAAAAATGGAACCAACCACTTCAGCTCAGTTAAACAAAAATTATGAATTTTCCGAAAGTACTTCTTCAGAGACAGGCGTTTCATAATGTACAGATAAAAGGTGAAGTTGCATATGCAAATGAGCCGGCTGCTAAAGAATTTTGTTCAACATTGTCCAAAATCATTCAAGAAGGTGGATACACTCCTGATCAAGTTTGGCAAGCAAAGGAAACTGATCTTTTTTGGAAAAAAAAAAAAATGCCGAGTAAAACCTAAGCAGCAGAATCACAAAAAACTGTTGGTGGCTTTAAAGCAGCTAAGGATCATGTGACCTTTCTATTTTGCAGCAACGCTTCAGCAGCGGATTAACATGCCATCTCCGAGATGGCATGTTAATCCGCTGCTCAACATCCGATCCCTAAGACCACGGTCAATGAAAGATGTAGATTTGAATAAATTGCCAGTGTATTGGATGGCAAACAAAAAAGCCTAGGATACAAAAGAAATTTTTAATGAATGGTTCCATAAGTGTTTTGTTCCAGAAGTTAAACGCTATTTGAAGGAAAAAAATCACGAATTAAATGTTCTATTGATTATAGATAATGCGCCTGACCATCCTGTTTTGGAACATCCAAATGTGCATTTTTGTTTTCTGCCGCCTAATACGACATCCTTAAATACAACTACTAGACCAGGGTATAATTGCCACATTTAAAACTTACCACGTAAGACGAACATTCCAATATATTTTGGATAAACTAGATAAGGATAAAACACTAACAGTTATAGATATGTGAAGAAATATTTTGTTTTAGATTATATCAGACATGCTGGATTGACGTTAACAGAATTGAAACCATCACCTTTAAAGTCATGCTGGAAAGCTATTTGGCCAGAATGTGTAAAAAGCAAAGATCCTGTACCCCCAAATACGACTTTCATCACTTTAGCACATACAGTTGCTGGAGAAGGATTCGATGATTTATCGTTTGCAGATATTGATGAATTGCTGGTTGACAAAGCTCTTAGCGAAGATGAAATAATAGAAGTTGTCCTTGAGACTCCTGATGAAAAAGAAAAAAATGATGGTGATGAAGAAGAAGTTCCACTCACTGCAGGTTTAATTAAAGAAGGGCTTCAAATGGCTAGTAAATTGGAAAGTCATTTTCTTACAGATGATCCCATTGTCTAACGAGCTAAGCAGTTTAAACGTGGTAATGTATGGCACGTTATCATCATCATCATCATCATCAAGCAGCCATGGGCTGCGTAGGTCCAACCAGACAGTGCAATTTAGTTATCCAAGCATATCTGTCCTGAGCTACATCTGCTGCATATGGCCACTGCATACCAATTCTAAACAAGGTCCTGTTTGACATTGTCTGCCCACCGCATCCTAGGTCTCCCACTCTTTCTGAAGCCTCTAGGCACACTGTTCATAACCCTATTCGCCAATCTATAATTATCCATACGGGCAACATGGCCAAACCAGCGGAGTCGCCTCTCTGAACAATATGCTGCTTAAAGGAGGTTGCAGACTCCTTTGCCTAACCTCATCATTAGTTACAAAGTTAAAACACCTAATACCCAAGATACTACGTAAGCATCTAGAATCACAAGCATCTAGTTTCCTGTTATCTTGTTTACACAGCGTCCAAGTTTCCCAGCATAACTAACCCTAGAAAGAACCAAACTATTATATAGTCGAAGTTTAATCTTTAGGTGTATACGCCTATTTCTCCACAATCTCCATAGATTCTTAAAAGTCCCGGCAGCAATCCCTATTCGTCTGTTAATCTCATGCCGCACATCACCAGTATCTGTTACATAGCTCCCAAGGTAATTAAACTGTGACACCTGCTCAAGACTGCAACCATTCAGATGAACTGAATCACAACCTGCCTGACCAATTTTCATCACTTTAGTTTTCTCTCTGTTTATAACCAAACCTACTCTACTACCAGTCTCATCAACAGCTCGAATGAAAGAGTTCATCTCATCAACAGCTCGAATGAAAGAGTTCATCTCATCAACATCATTTGCCAAAAGGGTTAAATCATCAGCATAATCTAAATCAGAAATTTTCATATCTCCTGTCCATTTAAGGCCAAAATCTTTCACTTGAAGTGAATTTCGCATAACATAATCAATAACCAAACTAAAGAGAAAAGAAGACAAAATGCACCCTTGTCGAACACCAGAAGTAATGCTAAACCAATTGCTACAAGACTTACCAACTCTCACACACGACTCAGTGTTATTATAGAAAGCTTTCATTATGTTAACTAACTTGTCTGGTATGCCATATGATCTCACAATCAACCACAAATTATGACGATCAACAGAGTCGAAAGCCTTTTTGAAATGAACAAAGCTAGCAACCAAAGGTTTCTGAAACTCTAAACATTTCTCAAAAATCTGCCTAAGTCAGGGGTGGGCAAATAGCGGCCCCCGGGCCACATTCGGCTCGCTAAGAGTTTTTTATGGCCCGCCAAGACAGTCAGAAAAATCCGCCTTGAACCGAGATTTCCTTCCCGTGCGC
Source organism: Ryuthela nishihirai (assembly GCA_038380435.1). Taxonomy (NCBI): domain Eukaryota; kingdom Metazoa; phylum Arthropoda; class Arachnida; order Araneae; family Heptathelidae; genus Ryuthela; species Ryuthela nishihirai. Next base: position 72,012,229 of record JAWZYU010000001.1, read on the forward strand.
GACCGAAGATTCGTCTCGTATTTTCCACTAGGACGGCCACGTCAATACGCATGCGCAGTGTAGATACAAAAACAATTGCCCACCCCTGGCCTAAGTGAAAATATCTGATCCACACATCCCCTACCACTTCTGAATCCACATTGCTCATCACACAATTGACTGTCAACCAGATTCATAATTCTATTAAGCACAATCATGGAAAGAACTTTACCTGGAACAGAGAGTAGGCTGATACCTCTATAATTATCACAAGAACTGCGATCACCTTTTTTGAAAATAGGGATAATAATAGTTCTGGTAAAATCTTTAGGAACCATGCCTTTATTATAAGAGATATACAAAATTTCAGTCATCCAAGTGGTAACCGAAACATTCCCAGCTCTAAACATTTCCGTAGTAATTTCATCTACCCCTGGGGATTTATGAAGTTTAAGTTTAGAAATAGCCAAAATAACTTCAGATTGTATTATAGGGTCAACATTAAAGCCACCAATACATCTGTCATCATTACAAACCACATTGTTTAAAGCATCACTGAAATGCTCAGCCCACCTAGCCATGACAGAATACTCCCCGTCTATAACCTTACCTTGTTTATCCTTCAATCCTTGTATGCCTGTCAATTTCCACCACACAAAACATTAACTATCTGGTACAGCTCTCTGCTGTTGTGCTGTCTAACTGCTTCCTCGGCTTTGTCAGCCAAACCATCAAGCCAAAGATTCTTATCAGCAGCTAACTGATCCTTTACACGTTTAATAAGCTCTCTGTAATCCTTTCTATTGGACTAGTAGGGTACTGATTAAGGACATTCCTGCAGTTCCTTCTTTCTGAAATAATCTCAAGTGCCTTATCACTTAAATAATTCTGTCTCCTCTGCTCCTTTTTTCCTAAAAGAGATGATGACAGACTGTTAGTTTCCAAAAAGCCTGTTTAAAACCGTCCCATTCTTCCTCAACTTCAGTAGTAAGCAAATCACGACTGTCATAATGACTAAGTAACCTATCATGGTAAGCTTTAGCTATAACTGGGTCTTTCAGAGCTTCAGTATTAAAGGTTGATTTTTTAACTTTAGCACACCACTTTTTAAGTTTAAGTTGCAAGACACTTTTAACAAGGTAATGGTCAGATCCAATTTCAGCTCCCCTATATGCCCTGGTATTCCTAACAGAACTAGCCCATTTGCTGTTAATTAATATGTAATCAATCATATTCTTATGCAGCCCATCAGGTGAAACCTATGTGTACTTATGTATGTCGCGGTGTTTGTAATAAGTGTTAGTTATTCCGAAACCATTGAGTTTACTTCCCTGTAGGAGACGTTGCCCATTGCCATTGCAGCTACCAATACCAAAAGGGCCTATCACCCCTCCCCAAAGGTCAGAGTCAGTACCAACTTTGGCATTGAAGTCACCTAGAACAAGGGTAATATCTCCTTTCTTGACAGAATTCAAAATATCCTGAAGTTGTCTGTAAAACTTATCCTTCTCATCCTCATCGGCATCCTCAGCGGGGCAGCAGATAACATTCAAGTCTTTAATGCTTGTCTTAAATTTTGCTGTAAGAAACCTTTCATTAATGCACTCATATCCTAGAAGAGCTAAAAAACATGATAGTGCATAGTGATGACAGATATGCTAGTGCATTGGTGATGCTTTCCATCCTCCGTCCCTGTAAAGAGAAATTTAAAGTTATTTTTAAGCATATCATCTTTACCTGTCCATCTGGTCTCTTGCAAGCCTAAAATATCTAGGTTATAGCGCTGGAATTCCTGCATGAGGAATCAAGAGAATAACCTCTATGTAATGTCCTCACATTCCACGTTCCTGCAGAGAGAAAATGATTAGTAGGATTTTTAAAGAAATTAAGTTTATTGAGATTGGTAGGGCCAACAGTATCAAACAGCTCCCTGATCGCAGGCATGGGGCAAAGACCTGTTCCTTCTCCGCTAAAGGCTGAAGTCACCGATGCTGGTAGGAACTTCAGGCACCACCTTTTCAAGTGGACTTTTTCAAGAGCCATATGGCCTGCCTCAGACACATTACTCCAGTTTAGGCTTGACGATGCCCAACTAGCTAAGTAAGATTCAGATACCTGCGATGGCCTCTGATTAGGATTACCCACCAGCTGATATAATGTATCCCATGCCTCTGTTCACGTAGGGCTGGCAACCCAGAAGCAAACAGAAAACACAGCGGCAGATTCTCCCTCAACAGAGGCCCACTAGTGCAGAAAGTCCAGGATCCATAATCAAGCTCAAATCCATAAACAAGTCCAGTCTAGTAGGTATAAATGGTCAGCACCAGGACCCTGTGAAGTTGACCACTCCTCAGCAGGGTTGAAAAAAAGAAAAAAGTGGCCGTAGTTGACCAGATCAGTAGGCCATACTGAACTGGCAGCCCTCCCCTTCCATTCCCTTCCAAAAGAGAATATCTCTTTTGAATGGTACTAACGGCCTGCACCACGAGAAGGCGGGGTCGGACATTACGACTGTTATTATAGACAGCTTTCATTATATTAACTAACTTGTCTGGTATATCATATGATCTCACAATCAACCCAAATTATGATGATCAAAGAGTCGAAAGCCTTTTTAAAATCACAAAGCTAGCAACCAAATTTTTCTGAAACTCTAAATATTTCTCAAGAATCTGCCTAAGTGAAAATATCTGATCCACACATCCCCTACCACTTCTAAATCCACATTGCTCATCACACAATTGACTGTCAACCCGATTCTTAATTCTATTAAGCATAATCATGGAAAGAACTTTACCTGGAACAGAGAGTAGGCTAATACCCCTATAATTATCACAAGAACTGCGATCACCTTTTTTAAAAATAGGGATAATAATAGCTCTGGTAATATACTTAGGAACCATGCCTTTATCATAAAAGATATTAAAAATTTCAGTCATCCAAGTAGTAACTGAAACATTCCCAGCTTTAAGCATTTCTGTAGTAATTTCATCTACCCCTGGGGATTTATGAAGATTAGAAATAGCCAAAATAACTTTAGATTGTGTTATAGGGCCAATGCATCTATCATCATTACAAACAATGGGAGTAGAATAACCACATGATTTAGGACATCACTGAAATGCTCAGCCCACCTAGCCATTACAGAATCCCCCCCTTCTATAACCTTACCGTGTTTATCCTTCAATCTTTGCATGCCTGTCCGTTTTCTACCACACAAAACGTTAACTATCTGGTACAGCTCTCTGCTGTTCAGATGCTTCCTCGGCTTTGTCAGCCAAGCCATCAAGCCAAAGATTCTTATCAGGAGCTAACTGATCCTTTACACGTTTATACTCTGTGCATAGTCCTCACATTCCAACTACCTAGGGAGAGAAAATGGTTAGTGGGATGTTTAAAGAAACTATGTTTATTGAGAGAGGAAATGACGACAATGTCAAACAGCCCCCTAATCGCAGACATGGGGCAAAGACCCGTTCCCCCACCACTAAAGGCTGAAGCCATCTACACTGGAAGACTTCCTCCAATGTAGAATTTGACGATGCCAATAGAAGTAAAGAGTTCAGGTGCCTGCGATGACTTCTGCTCAGGATTATCCACCAGCTGATAAACATATTCTGTGAATCTATTTACTTGGGGCTGTCAACCCACAAACAAACAGAAAACACAGCAGAAGATTTTCCCTCCACAGAAGCCCACCAGTGCAGCAAAATCAGGATCCATAATCAAGCTCAGAGCCATATATCTGTCCAGTCCAGTAGGTTTATATGGTCAGCACCAGGACCCTGTGTGGTTGACCACTCCTCAGCAGGGTAGAAGAAAAAAAGTAGCCATAGTTGTCCAGATCAGTACGTCACACTTTTCTGGCAGCCCTCCTTCTCCGTTCACTTCCATCAGAGAGTATCTCTTTTGAAAGATACTAAAGGCCTGCACCACGAGAAGGCGGGTCGGACATTATGTGCTAGGTCTGGCCGGTTCTATGCATCATCACAGTGGATTGGTGCATAGCTCTCCTTCCAAGAATTATACAAAGATCTAGTCAAAGCAGGATCTCAACGATTGATTACAGAGTTCGTTGTCAAAACTAATGAACTTCAGAATCATTGGAAACAAGAGATAATTTGGTTCCCCATACCACAGAGAACAATTTACTATTGGACTATGAATACGATGGCCAAAATGTTTCAAGCGATGCGATTTAATATCCAGTCTTACGCAAAGGAATGCGTCTATTGTCAGAAATTGACAACGAATAAAATCTAGTTAATAAGCATATGCAAGTCAATTTTTTTTGCACTTTTGTCATCATCATCATCATCCTCAAGCAGCCATGGGCTACGGAGGTCCAACCAGACCGTGCAATTTAGTTCTCCAAGCAAGTCTATCCTGAGCTACATCTACTGCATCTGGCCACTGCACACCAATTCTAACAAGGTCCTGTTTGACATTGTCTGCCCACCGCATCCTAGGTCTCCCCTTCTTTCTGAGGCCTTTAGGCACACTGTTCATAACCCTATTCGCCAATCTATAATTATTCATACGGGCAACATGGCCAAACCAACGGAGTCTCTCTCTGCACAATATGCTGCTTAAAGGAGGTTGCAAACTCCTTTTCCTAATCTCATCATTAGTTACAAAGTTGAACCACCTAATGCCCAAGATACTGCGTAAGCATCTGGAATCAAAAGCATCTAGTTTCCTGTTATCTTGTTTACAAAGTGTCCAAGTTTCACTACCATAACTAACCCTAGAAAGAACCAAACTATTATACAGTCTAATTTTAGTCTTTAGGTGTATACGCCTATTTCTCCACACTCTCCATAGATTCTTAAAAGTCCCAGCAGCAATCCCTATTCGTCTGTTAATCTCATGCCGCACATCACCATTATCTGTTACATAGCTCCCAAGATAATTAAACTGTGACACCTGCTCAAGACTGCAACCATTCAGATTAACTGAATCACAGCCTGCCTGACCAATTTTCATCACTTTAGTTTTCTCTCTGTTTATAACCAAACCTACTACTCTACTACCAGTCTCATCAACAGCTCGAATGAAAGAGTTCATCTCATCAACATCATTTGCCAAAAGGGCTATATCATCAGCATAATCTAAATCAGAAATTTTCGTATCTCCAGCCCATTTAAGGCCAAAATCTTTCCCTTGAAGTGAATTTCGCATAACATAATCAATAACCAAGCTAAAGAGAAAAGGAGACAAAATGCACCCTTGTCGAACACCAGAAGTAATGCTAAACCAATTGCTACAAGCCTTACCAACTCTCACACACGACTCAGTGTTATTATAGAGAGCTTTCATAATGTTAACTAACTTGTCTGGTATACCATATGATATCACAATCAACCACAAATTATGACGATCAACAGAGTCGAAAGCCTTTTTGAAATCAACAAAGTTAGCAACCAAAGGTTTCTGAAACTCTAAACATTTCTCAAGAATCTGCCTAAGTGAAAATATCTGATCTACACATCCCCTACCACTTCTGAATCCACATTGCTCATCACGCAATTGCCTGTCAACCAGATTCTTAATTCTATTAAGCACAATCATGGAAAGAACTTTACCTGGAACAGAGAGTAGGCTAATACCCCTATAGTTATCACAAGAACTGCGATCACCTTTTTTGAAAATAGGGATAACAATAGCTCTGGTAAAATCCTTAGGAACCATACCTTTATCATAAAAGAGATTCAGAATTTCAGTCATCCAAGTGGTAACCGAAACATTCCCAGCTCTAAGCATTTCCGTAGTAATTTCATCTACCCCTGGGGATTTATGAAGTTTAAGTTTAGAAACAGCCAAACTAACTTCAGATTGTGTTATAGGGCCAACATTAAAGCCACCAATGCATCTATCATCATTGCAAACAATGGGAGTAGAACTAACTACATTGTTTAGAACATCACTGAAATGCTCAGCCCACCTAGCCATGACAGAATCCTCCCCTTCTATAACCTTACCTTGTTTATCCTTCAATCCTTGTATGCCTGTCCGTTTTCTACCACACAAAACATTAACTATCTGGTACAGCTCTCTGCTGTTGTGCTGTCTAACTGCTTCCTCGGCTTTGTCAGCCAAACCATCAAGCCAAAAATTTTTATCAGCAGCTAACTGATCCTTTACAAGTTTATTAAGGTCTCTGTAATGCTTTCTATTAGGACTAGTAGGGTATTGATTAAGGGCATTCCTGCAGTTCTTTCTTTCCGAAATAAGCTCAAGTGCCTTATCACTCAGATAATTTTGCCTCTTCTGCTCCTTTTTTCCTAAAAGAGTACTGTTAGTGTCCAAAAATGCCTGTTTAAAATGATCCCATTCTTCCTCAACTTCAGTAGTAAGCAAACCATGACTGTCATAATGACTAAGTAACCTATCATGGTAAGCTTTGGCTATAACTGGATCTTTCAGAGCTTCAGTATTAAAAGTAAATTTTTTAACCCTAGCACAACACTTTTTAAGTTTAAGTTGCAACACACTTTTAACAAGGTAATGGTCAGATCCAATTTCAGCTCCCCTATATGCCCTGGTATTTCTAACAGAACTAGTCCATTTGCTGTTAATTAATATGTAATCAATCATATTCTTATGCAGCCCATCAGGTGAAACCCATGTGTACTTATGTATGTCGCGGTGTTTGTAATAAGTGTTAGTTATTCTGAATCCATTGAGTTTACTTACCTGTAGGAGACGTTGCCCATTGCTATTGCAGCTACCAATACCAAAAGGGCCTATTACTCCTCCCCAAAGGTCAGAGTCAGTACCAACTTTGGCATTGAAGTCACCTAGAACAAGGGTAATATCTCCTTTCTTGACAGAATTCAAAATATCCTGAAGTTGTCTGTAAAACTTATCCTTCTCATCCTCATCGGCATCCTCAGCGGGGCAGCAGATAACATTCAAGTCTTTAATGCTTGTCTTAAATTTTGCTGTAAGAAACCTTTCATTAATGCACTCATATCCTAGAAGAGCTAAAAAACATGATAGTGCATAGTGATGACAGATATGCTAGTGCATTGGTGATGCTTTCCATCCTCCGTCCCTGTAAAGAGAAATTTAAAGTTATTTTTAAGCATATCATCTTTACCTGTCCATCTGGTCTCTTGCAAGCCTAAAATATCTAGGTTATAGCGCTGGAATTCCTGCATGAGGAATCAAGAGAATAACCTCTATGTAATGTCCTCACATTCCACGTTCCTGCAGAGAGAAAATGATTAGTAGGATTTTTAAAGAAATTAAGTTTATTGAGATTGGTAGGGCCAACAGTATCAAACAGCTCCCTGATCGCAGGCATGGGGCAAAGACCTGTTCCTTCTCCGCTAAAGGCTGAAGTCACCGATGCTGGTAGGAACTTCAGGCACCACCTTTTCAAGTGGACTTTTTCAAGAGCCATATGGCCTGCCTCAGACACATTACTCCAGTTTAGGCTTGACGATGCCCAACTAGCTAAGTAAGATTCAGATACCTGCGATGGCCTCTGATTAGGATTACCCACCAGCTGATATAATGTATCCCATGCCTCTGTTCACGTAGGGCTGGCAACCCAGAAGCAAACAGAAAACACAGCGGCAGATTCTCCCTCAACAGAGGCCCACTAGTGCAGAAAGTCCAGGATCCATAATCAAGCTCAAATCCATAAACAAGTCCAGTCTAGTAGGTATAAATGGTCAGCACCAGGACCCTGTGAAGTTGACCACTCCTCAGCAGGGTTGAAAAAAAGAAAAAAGTGGCCGTAGTTGACCAGATCAGTAGGCCATACTGAACTGGCAGCCCTCCCCTTCCATTCCCTTCCAAAAGAGAATATCTCTTTTGAATGGTACTAACGGCCTGCACCACGAGAAGGCGGGGTCGGACATTACGACTGTTATTATAGACAGCTTTCATTATATTAACTAACTTGTCTGGTATATCATATGATCTCACAATCAACCCAAATTATGATGATCAAAGAGTCGAAAGCCTTTTTAAAATCACAAAGCTAGCAACCAAATTTTTCTGAAACTCTAAATATTTCTCAAGAATCTGCCTAAGTGAAAATATCTGATCCACACATCCCCTACCACTTCTAAATCCACATTGCTCATCACACAATTGACTGTCAACCCGATTCTTAATTCTATTAAGCATAATCATGGAAAGAACTTTACCTGGAACAGAGAGTAGGCTAATACCCCTATAATTATCACAAGAACTGCGATCACCTTTTTTAAAAATAGGGATAATAATAGCTCTGGTAATATACTTAGGAACCATGCCTTTATCATAAAAGATATTAAAAATTTCAGTCATCCAAGTAGTAACTGAAACATTCCCAGCTTTAAGCATTTCTGTAGTAATTTCATCTACCCCTGGGGATTTATGAAGATTAGAAATAGCCAAAATAACTTTAGATTGTGTTATAGGGCCAATGCATCTATCATCATTACAAACAATGGGAGTAGAATAACCACATGATTTAGGACATCACTGAAATGCTCAGCCCACCTAGCCATTACAGAATCCCCCCCTTCTATAACCTTACCGTGTTTATCCTTCAATCTTTGCATGCCTGTCCGTTTTCTACCACACAAAACGTTAACTATCTGGTACAGCTCTCTGCTGTTCAGATGCTTCCTCGGCTTTGTCAGCCAAGCCATCAAGCCAAAGATTCTTATCAGGAGCTAACTGATCCTTTACACGTTTATACTCTGTGCATAGTCCTCACATTCCAACTACCTAGGGAGAGAAAATGGTTAGTGGGATGTTTAAAGAAACTATGTTTATTGAGAGAGGAAATGACGACAATGTCAAACAGCCCCCTAATCGCAGACATGGGGCAAAGACCCGTTCCCCCACCACTAAAGGCTGAAGCCATCTACACTGGAAGACTTCCTCCAATGTAGAATTTGACGATGCCAATAGAAGTAAAGAGTTCAGGTGCCTGCGATGACTTCTGCTCAGGATTATCCACCAGCTGATAAACATATTCTGTGAATCTATTTACTTGGGGCTGTCAACCCACAAACAAACAGAAAACACAGCAGAAGATTTTCCCTCCACAGAAGCCCACCAGTGCAGCAAAATCAGGATCCATAATCAAGCTCAGAGCCATATATCTGTCCAGTCCAGTAGGTTTATATGGTCAGCACCAGGACCCTGTGTGGTTGACCACTCCTCAGCAGGGTAGAAGAAAAAAAGTAGCCATAGTTGTCCAGATCAGTACGTCACACTTTTCTGGCAGCCCTCCTTCTCCGTTCACTTCCATCAGAGAGTATCTCTTTTGAAAGATACTAAAGGCCTGCACCACGAGAAGGCGGGTCGGACATTATGTGCTAGGTCTGGCCGGTTCTATGCATCATCACAGTGGATTGGTGCATAGCTCTCCTTCCAAGAATTATACAAAGATCTAGTCAAAGCAGGATCTCAACGATTGATTACAGAGTTCGTTGTCAAAACTAATGAACTTCAGAATCATTGGAAACAAGAGATAATTTGGTTCCCCATACCACAGAGAACAATTTACTATTGGACTATGAATACGATGGCCAAAATGTTTCAAGCGATGCGATTTAATATCCAGTCTTACGCAAAGGAATGCGTCTATTGTCAGAAATTGACAACGAATAAAATCTAGTTAATAAGCATATGCAAGTCAATTTTTTTTGCACTTTTGTCATCATCATCATCATCCTCAAGCAGCCATGGGCTACGGAGGTCCAACCAGACCGTGCAATTTAGTTCTCCAAGCAAGTCTATCCTGAGCTACATCTACTGCATCTGGCCACTGCACACCAATTCTAACAAGGTCCTGTTTGACATTGTCTGCCCACCGCATCCTAGGTCTCCCCTTCTTTCTGAGGCCTTTAGGCACACTGTTCATAACCCTATTCGCCAATCTATAATTATTCATACGGGCAACATGGCCAAACCAACGGAGTCTCTCTCTGCACAATATGCTGCTTAAAGGAGGTTGCAAACTCCTTTTCCTAATCTCATCATTAGTTACAAAGTTGAACCACCTAATGCCCAAGATACTGCGTAAGCATCTGGAATCAAAAGCATCTAGTTTCCTGTTATCTTGTTTACAAAGTGTCCAAGTTTCACTACCATAACTAACCCTAGAAAGAACCAAACTATTATACAGTCTAATTTTAGTCTTTAGGTGTATACGCCTATTTCTCCACACTCTCCATAGATTCTTAAAAGTCCCAGCAGCAATCCCTATTCGTCTGTTAATCTCATGCCGCACATCACCATTATCTGTTACATAGCTCCCAAGATAATTAAACTGTGACACCTGCTCAAGACTGCAACCATTCAGATTAACTGAATCACAGCCTGCCTGACCAATTTTCATCACTTTAGTTTTCTCTCTGTTTATAACCAAACCTACTACTCTACTACCAGTCTCATCAACAGCTCGAATGAAAGAGTTCATCTCATCAACATCATTTGCCAAAAGGGCTATATCATCAGCATAATCTAAATCAGAAATTTTCGTATCTCCAGCCCATTTAAGGCCAAAATCTTTCCCTTGAAGTGAATTTCGCATAACATAATCAATAACCAAGCTAAAGAGAAAAGGAGACAAAATGCACCCTTGTCGAACACCAGAAGTAATGCTAAACCAATTGCTACAAGCCTTACCAACTCTCACACACGACTCAGTGTTATTATAGAGAGCTTTCATAATGTTAACTAACTTGTCTGGTATACCATATGATATCACAATCAACCACAAATTATGACGATCAACAGAGTCGAAAGCCTTTTTGAAATCAACAAAGTTAGCAACCAAAGGTTTCTGAAACTCTAAACATTTCTCAAGAATCTGCCTAAGTGAAAATATCTGATCTACACATCCCCTACCACTTCTGAATCCACATTGCTCATCACGCAATTGCCTGTCAACCAGATTCTTAATTCTATTAAGCACAATCATGGAAAGAACTTTACCTGGAACAGAGAGTAGGCTGATACCCCTATAGTTATCACAAGAACTGCGATCACCTTTTTTGAAAATAGGGATAACAATAGCTCTGGTAAAATCCTTAGGAACCATACCTTTATCATAAAAGAGATTCAGAATTTCAGTCATCCAAGTGGTAACCGAAACATTCCCAGCTCTAAGCATTTCCGTAGTAATTTCATCTACCCCTGGGGATTTATGAAGTTTAAGTTTAGAAACAGCCAAACTAACTTCAGATTGTGTTATAGGGCCAACATTAAAGCCACCAATGCATCTATCATCATTGCAAACAATGGGAGTAGAACTAACTACATTGTTTAGAACATCACTGAAATGCTCAGCCCACCTAGCCATGACAGAATCCTCCCCTTCTATAACCTTACCTTGTTTATCCTTCAATCCTTGTATGCCTGTCCGTTTTCTACCACACAAAACATTAACTATCTGGTACAGCTCTCTGCTGTTGTGCTGTCTAACTGCTTCCTCGGCTTTGTCAGCCAAACCATCAAGCCAAAAATTTTTATCAGCAGCTAACTGATCCTTTACAAGTTTATTAAGGTCTCTGTAATGCTTTCTATTAGGACTAGTAGGGTATTGATTAAGGGCATTCCTGCAGTTCTTTCTTTCCGAAATAAGCTCAAGTGCCTTATCACTCAGATAATTTTGCCTCTTCTGCTCCTTTTTTCCTAAAAGAGTACTGTTAGTGTCCAAAAATGCCTGTTTAAAATGATCCCATTCTTCCTCAACTTCAGTAGTAAGCAAACCATGACTGTCATAATGACTAAGTAACCTATCATGGTAAGCTTTGGCTATAACTGGATCTTTCAGAGCTTCAGTATTAAAAGTAAATTTTTTAACCCTAGCACAACACTTTTTAAGTTTAAGTTGCAACACACTTTTAACAAGGTAATGGTCAGATCCAATTTCAGCTCCCCTATATGCCCTGGTATTTCTAACAGAACTAGTCCATTTGCTGTTAATTAATATGTAATCAATCATATTCTTATGCAGCCCATCAGGTGAAACCCATGTGTACTTATGTATGTCGCGGTGTTTGTAATAAGTGTTAGTTATTCTGAATCCATTGAGTTTACTTACCTGTAGGAGACGTTGCCCATTGCTATTGCAGCTACCAATACCAAAAGGGCCTATTACTCCTCCCCAAAGGTCAGAGTCAGTACCAACTTTGGCATTGAAGTCACCAAGAACAAGGGTAATATCTCCTTTCTTGACAGAATTCAAAATATCCTGAAGTTGTTCATAAAACCTATCCTTCTCATCCTCATCGGCATCCTCAGTGGGGGCATAACAGCAGATAACATTCAAGTCTTTAACGCTTGTCTGAAATTTTGCTGTAAGAAACCTTTCATTAATGCACTCATATCCTAGAAGAGCATCACTAGCGTGTCTGCTGAGAAGCAGACCCACGCCTTGGTGATGCTTTTTGTCGTCCCTCCCTGAAAAGAGAAATTTAAGATTATTTTTAAGAATCTGACCTTTATCTGTCCATCTGGTCTCTTGCAAGCCGAGAATATCTAAATTATAACGGTGGAATTCTTGTGTGAGGACATCAAGAGAAAAAGCTCTGTGCAGAGTCCTCACATTCCAACTACCTATGGAGAGAAAATGGTTAGTGGGATGTTTAAAGAAACTATGTTTATTGAGAGAGGGAATGCCGACAATATCAAACAGCCCCCTAATCGCAGACATGGGGCAAAGACCCGTTCCCCCACTACTAAAGGCTGAAGCCATCTACACTGGAAGACTTCCTTCAATGTAGAATTTGACGATGCCAATAGAAGCAAAGAGTTCAGGTGCTTGCGATGACTTCTGCTCGGGATTATCCACCAGCTGATAAACATATCCTGTGGATCTATTCACTTGGGGCTGTCAACCCACAAACAAAAAGAAAACACAGCGGAAGATTTTCCCTCCACAGAAGCCCACCAGTGCAGCAAAATCAGGATCCATAATCAAGCTCAGAGCCATATATCTGTCCAGTCCAGTAGGTTTATATGGTCAGCACCAGGACCCTGTGTGGTTGACCACTCCTCAGCAGGGTAGAAAAAAAAGAAAAGTAGCCATAGTTGTCCAGATCAGTAGGCCACACTAATCTGGCAGCCCTCCCCTTCCGTTCACTTCCACAAGAGAGTATCTCTTTTGAAAGTTACTAACGGTCCGCACCACGAGAAGGCGGGGTTGGACATTAGGTGCTAGGCCTGGCCGGTTCTATGCATCATCACAGGGGATTGGTGCATAGCTCTCGAGCACTTTTGTACTCTTGAATTACTGACATATTATTTTCTTTATGAAGGATAATTTACTTTATATATGTGCATATAATTATTTTTATTAGTTTATAAAATAAAAAAAAATGTGTTTAAATGAAAAAAAAATCAAATAAAAATTTATTTAAAGATTTTGATATGATTTGTTTGAAAAGAACTTATTATCTGTACTGAGTTTTCACGTTTGGAACCAATCTTCTATTTTTTCATATGCACTGTATTTTGTTTACACGTTTTTTTTTGTACGGTTTTTTCGGGAACCTATCTACCGTGCAAAAAAGGAATTGGGTGTACTTCTGACGATCGGAAATATCGATATTACGGTAACGCATTATGCAGCTCTTCCGGTCTATCCGGAATTCCGCCGCGTTCCGTTCGAGTGAAGTTGATAGATCATGTTGAATAGATTTTTTTTCGACAACCGCATTAAAGCGCAAATATCTAAATATCTTTTTAATTGGTCAAGTTAAAGAATTGCTACTCAGAAAGCCGCACGTCAATTGCAATATATCCGAATGCTTTATACCAGTGGTTCTCAACCTTTTATGCTTCACGTTCCACTGGAAATGTGTATGTAACTGGTGTACCCTTTGTATAAGATAGAACTATAGTTATAATATAACAATGGTATTTTTACTTTGTTTCGTCCCATGGCCGAGTGGTTAGCGCGCTTGGCTACTGATCTAAGGGACCTGGGTTCGAGCCCCGGGTAAGGCATGAATGTTCGTGTTGTTTTTCTGCTGAGGTCCTGCCAGCCTCACAGACCTTCTACTATGGCATATAAACTGACGGGCTCCTGTCAGACCTCTGTGGCAAGCAGCTGCTTGAGGGGGTATTTATTTATTTATTATTCAGACCTCTGTGGCAAGCAGCTGCTTGAGGGGGTATTTATTTATTTATTATTCAGACCTCTGTGGCAAGCAGCTGCTTGAGGGGGTATTTTTTTTTTACTTGATCTAGAACTTTTGAGCTCTCGCGGCGTACCCCAAAAAATTTTACCGCATACCCCACGTTGAGAACCCCTACTTTATACGAATACTGCTCAATAAAACCGCACTTGTTTCATGTACAAAAAAGGAATTATTTCGCCGAATATCGCTACATCGATTTTTTTTCTTCGAAGGTAACAGATGTCAAGATATATATAAAAAAATGCTTTTTTCCGCTCAGTTTTGCATTTGTTTACGTTTTTAAACATAGTTTTTTTTTTAAAGTTAGCAATAACAAATTACATATCAATCGATAGGGCGCCTCCCTCTCTTCCTACCTCCATGGTAAAATTAGCTTCCAGTTGGGTTGTTTTACCTCTGAGCGGCACTTTTTTGCACACCATGGGCTAAATGGCCAGGTCACATGGACCCCGAAGGCTGGGTGAGGGGACCCACTGGAACAGCTGATGGAGACAGATGGTAGCCTCCCGTCAAGGCCATCCAGCGTGTTCTTTAACGTGCACAGGGTATGGCTCTCCCGCACACGGAGCCATGGCTTAACGTCCCATCCGACGGACGGCAGTCTTTCCAAGACCATCGGTGTCCCCTACTGATCGTGGGCAGGGCGGGGTGTTTTGCGGAGATAAATCTCAACGCTTACCCAGCTGGGACTCGAACATGGGAACTGCAGATTACGAGCCTGGTAGCTTCCAGTCCCGATGTTCGTGTAGCAACTAATTTTCGATAAAGTAGCGAGTGCATATTTTCTATTAGATATACTTTAATTTTCAGTCTGGAGTATTTTTTAAATATATTTGGGGTGGGTAAGTGGTGATATTTAAAAAAGGTAACTTTAAAAAGAGTAACCAATGCAAAAATATGTGCTGTAATTCTTTATGCGGATATTGAATAATAAGTAAAAACCTCTATGTAAACTTTCTTAGGGGTGGGGAAGTTTGAATCCCTCTTAATTACGTCACTTTCTGTATCTTTAACTTTGTGGGTTTGAAATGGAGAGTTACATTTTCAAGCCGTAAGATCACCTCAAAAATATTTGTTAAGCTGCCAAAAAATGTTTTGTCTGAATTTTTAAGCAGGTGTCATCCTATGATGTCATCATGACCACTGCCCTTATAGTGTTCGAACTTTCGTATTCCCCAGTTAAAAACAACGCGTTTCTTACCAAAATATTCAGTAGCAAGAAGCCATTAAAATAAGTTTTTATTAGGCTTAACATTACTTTCATGTGATGCATAAAATAAAAAAGAAAAATGCTGGCCTGTGGGAAAAAATGAGTTCCACCTGTAACCAGGGCCAGATTTCGCATAGTGAAGTTAGGACCTTGCCTAGGACCTCCAAGCGACAGACTCCTGTTGCATGTTGTTTATTCATGTAGAAAAATTGTCATGTTCACCCAGTGGTGGAAATAGGGTGGGACGCGAGGAAGGCGTCCCACTAGCTCCGATGAAAAAAACTAGTTGTATCCGGTGTAACAAAACCGTTCTAGACAAGAATCACTTGATTGAACTAATTCATCTGCATTCTTTTAATTTTGCTTTTTTTAAACCAATGTTTTCCAAAGGGGACATTTTCCTAATTCTACTATTTTCAGTAATCTCTATCAATTACGAAATATTTCCATATACAAATAACGCTAAAAGGCAAGAATATTGTGAAGTTTTCTTTTTTCCATTAGCAAAGTAACGCATTTCAAACCCAAAACCCAGAGACGTAGCTAGGATTTTGGCGCCCTCGTTGTTATTGATAAAAAAAAATACGTTATTTATATTATATATAAATATTGTTGTCATTTTAACACATTTACATGAATAAATATTAATTGCATATAAATAATTGCCAAAGAAATTGCAATTAATTATTTTTTAAAGTTTTTTAATTTTTCCTACTTTTTCGTTGGCAAAATCTCATCAAAAATAATTTTTTGAGTCAGTTCTCGCTCGATTGATAGGAAACAAATGTACGCTCCGGTCCTGATGGTGATCTTAAATAATCCCGGGGTTTATAAACATAATTCCATGTAATATACCTATGCAACAGAATTTTATTTTCTAATCGCATGATTTGTAAAAGCAATATCAACAGCTGGAAATTGAGCCCTAAAGCTGTTTGACATGATGTTGCGGTGCAGGGGGGGGGGGGCGATAAAAGGAAAAAAATATATTTTTGTAGGAAATAACAAAAATCTATAATATGCTGTCTTAACGATGCGACGGTATGAACAATAGGTATTAAATTCAACGAACTACGGGTGGCTAATCATTCGATTTTATTTTGCACATAAACGTCAGATATCGTGGAACGGCTCGTGCCGCCCCAGCACCGCCTTGTGATTCCGGCGCCCTTGGCAACTGCTCCGATGCCAACACGTTACCTCCGCTATCGCCTGATATTTCGTGTATATATATATTTCTTTTTGGAGGAAAGGGGAGTTGAATCGGTGCATTTTGCCTTATCCCTAGTTCAAAAATCCATTTCCAATATATGCCTTTGCAGGTAATTTTTTACTTTCAAGAGCGTTAAACTCTTTCTCTCCTGATTGTAAAAGGATTTAAAAACTAATAATTTGACTGCGATCGACTGAGTGAAATTTCCCCCCCCCCCATTTCCAAAACAAGAGGGGATATAATTTGAGGTTGCCTACATTATTCCCCACATCCAGCCTTCGAGATCTGTCTCAACGTTTCTTTTTTGGAAGGGTGTGGGTTGCTTTATTATAAGAGGAAAGACTATTGTTTACCCCCGAGCGCACTTTGTGCACGCAATGAGCCAAATCGTAATGTCACGAAGACCCCAAGGGTTCATAGTTGGGTAAGGCAAAGGAACCTACTGGATAGCTGTTAGGAGACATATGGGTCTCCCATTAAGGCCATCTAGCATTTTTTAAAGTGCACACATGGCCATGCCTTAACGGAAAAATCACCATTGGCAAATCCACAAAAACTGCTGGAATGCTTATTAGTCACATTCACATTGCTGATGAAACGGTGATTTCTGGTGGTCTAGCGATTATGACGCCTTGCATACTTCTGAGAGACATGGGTTCGACTCCCACTCAGAACAACAATTTTTTTTACAATTATTTCAAATGTTTCTTATCTACAGGGATATTTTCTGTGATACTTTTTATATTTCACAATTTTCTTTATATTACTGAAGTCCATGAGCGTTCTCTTTCTCACTGAGGGTAGAGTTCGGTTATGAAGATTAATTTCCAAGCAGAAAGAGTAGGGACTCCTGGGATTATCAGATTACGAGCATGGCCCACTACCAGCCCCAGAAGAAACTACCAATTTTTTTCTTACCGTTTAGTTCAGTGGTCCACAATGGTAGTGGCGCTAGAAAATAATTCTTCGTAAATTGTTGGGAATTGTTGATTTAGTTCTTCCCTGGATTTTATTTTTATTTATATATCATGCTTTTTTCAAATATTTTAAAAACCTGTAAAATGGGGGAAAGGTTATACTGAATTGGGAATCCAGTCTTGCCCCCCCCCCCTCGTTTTTTTCTAAGCGCTATTTGGTATCTTATTTAATCTATACCAAAAAACTCAAGGAACGCCCCCGTTAAGAACCACTGCTTTAGGTTACGATAAAAGAAAGCTACAGCGAATTATGTGCCCTAACTCTTACCATTTAGGTGTTTGTTGGTATTTGGTTGACACAGGGAGAGAAAAAAAATCTTTAATATACACTCATGCACACAAAAATTACAATACTTTGAAGCAAGACTCGAGCCTCAGTGAAACTGAGCAGATTGGTAGAGTGTTACAAAATATGATTAATTGTATAATGCATGCATATTAAGGGTCTTTTTAGGAGCTCCCCCCCCCCCCACAATATGAGCTCACAGTACAGGTATGAATGATGCATGCAGTTCCTAATAGCATTCTGAAGCATTTTCCACCATTCGTCCTCGAAATGGAGATGGAAGATATCCAGTGTGTATTCTGGCTGTGCCCAGTATATTCTGTATGTGCTCTATAGGGGAGAAATTCTGGGACATAAATGGGCCAATGTGGGTGTTATCATCCCGTGGCCACTGTTGGACAACGCATGCCATATGGGGACATGCATTGTCCTGCTGAAAAATGGCACCACGAGAGCTTTGCAGGAAAGGTAGACAATGGGGTATCAGTACGTTGCAGATGTATCATTGAGCTGTCAAAGTTCCCCGGACAAACATAAAGGTGTTCTGGAGTCATAACCACACCAGAACACCAGGTGTGTGGGCACTGTGGGTCTCCAGGTATGCTGCTAAACCTGGATGCAATCATCATCTGCACCAAACAGAAAGACAAATGAAATGTGGTGCCATTCCCCCTACCATGACACATACTCAATGCACCACAGACATGCCTGGTGATAATTAGCAGTCAGAAGCAATCCACACAGTGGACACTATGCTTGTAATTCAGCTTCATTCAAAGGTCGTCAGATGCTCCATGTGGACGCTGGTCCCAGTGCTAACTGTTTTGCTGCTTGGAGCTAACTTGGATACCTGCCGCCTGGAGCGAGCTTGGACTCTACTGCCCTCTTCTACAAGTCTGATCATTAGATATTAATGATTAATTTAGTTTAATATCATCTTAAAATGCAATTGAAAATTATCTGTTGAAAAATAAGTCATACTTACTCGAGTCAACTTTACTCAGGTATGATCGTTAGTTTGTTTGCTACCCAGTGCGAGAGCACAGATTGCACATGCAGTAGTGCTGCCCCTGACTGGTACATGCACTGAAAGGCAACATCGCATTAGATTGCTATAGATGTTGCACAGGGATCGGAGCTTGCTTGTCGGTGCATGAGGTGATGGTATATGAAGGGACCCAAGCCATGGAAACGAAGTGGTACCTGTCCTCCTCCACTGCGCAACGAAGATGGTCAGCTATGCGACGGGCAGACAACCTACCTCGTGCATCCCCACAATATGGCCCCTCTTCCAATGGGCCTACCTACTGATAACACAGTTGTGTTTGCCTTGGCATAACTGAAACACAAGAGCACTTTTTTCCCTTCCACCGACTTACCCGTCTGCCACGGTGGCTTTTACTAGGGTCTCGGAACCGGCAACTCTGCCTCTATTACCGGTTCTATGGAATCGTTTGCATAGGACCTCCAGTACCACGTGTGGTAATGATTTGGTGTCACTGTATTCTTTATGGGTGCTACATTTTTTGTGTGCGTGAGTGTATATTATAAACTAGCATATTTACCAGCTATTTCCTTAATTCAATTAAACTCTATAAAATACACTCTACATCACAAGTTTTCATTTGACATACAACTCATTACAATTGACTCTTGTTAAAATTACCTTTTTTTCTCTCTCTGTGTGTGTGTGTGTGTGAGGGGGGGGGGTGCGGTTTAGGTTGGGTTGTTTTACCTCTGAGCGGCACTTTTTTGCACACCATGGGCTAAATGGCCAGGTCACATGGACCCCGAAGGCTCAGAGAAGGTTGGGGGAGGGGACCCACTGGAACAGCTGTTGGGAGACAGATGGTAGCCTCCCGTCAAGGCCATCCAGCGTGTTCTTTAACGTGCACAGGGTATGACTCTCCCGCACACGGGGCCACGGCTTAACGTCCCATCCGACGGACGGCGGCCTTTCCAAGCCCATCGGTGTCCCCTACTGACCGTGGGCAGGGCGGGGAATTTTTGCGGAAGGGGTGCGGTTTAGAAAGGTGGTGTAATTTGAGATAGATCATGATAATCTCCACGTCAGCAGCTTTCCAGACAATTGAGGTCAACCATTACATTATGCTCAACAATCATTTATGCATTTCACCTTTGATGAAGAGAGAAATGTTGGAGGCGAAAGATCAGCCAGCCCAGACTGGCCATTTTTTGACAAGGGGGGGGAGCACAAATCTTTACATTTGTTATATAAGGAAGTTGTAAAACAAATTAGCCGTTTAAACATTTTTTGGAGGGGGGGGGGGGTCAAGGTTGAGGCCAAACTATTATGTTCTTTAAATTATTAATTATTTTATGAGGAAGCTTATACAGAAATTGGTGGTCTTACCATTCAGGAAGAAGTCGCAAAGTTTCTGAAATGCGTAGTAGATTGCATCAATTTTTATGGTTTTTGAAACAAAACTTGATTACTTATTATTAAATTCCCAACACTCATTTCGATATTATTTCCCTTATGGTTTGGAAAATGAAGGAAAATAATATTTTATAGAAAATTCCACGAAGCAAGCACTGCTGCTGCAGTGCTTAGAGGTGCATAGATCAATTTCTGCTTGTAATTAGCTCTCGAAAAGATTTATATTTATCGACAAAATCACATGCTGTGAACCTTAAGTTTTCCTTTTCTGCTGTATTATCTTCTTTCATTTTACACCCCTGCTGGAAAATTTAAAAATATATATATTACACCACCACAACCCCTGCTCAGTTGCAATCCTGCAAACCCACACATTTTTTCGTTTCCCACTTCGAGAAATGTCTGAAGTAAAGAAATTTGCAATTCATGACAAAATATGCAACAAAAAGCTGTAATTTCACTTTTAAAGGATTACAAGTTTTTACAACGAAGTTTCGGAACTTAATAATCTGTTAATGAAATAAACAGTTGAAAAATGACCGAAAGTCATAACATTTCATGCCATATTGTAGTTGCTGTCGAGAACAGTTATGTAACATCATTATTACTTTTTGTACCTGATAATATACATCAGCTAGGAACTATTTAATATGGCAGTGGTGCACAAATGTTTTCGTTACGATGCTAGACAATAGTTTTATGCTTTGCAATCAGTAACAAAAAATAACAATCCCTCAAGCAAATGCTTGCTACAGAAATCTGACAGGAGCCTGTCAATTTATACGCCATAGAGGTCTATGAGGAGACCTCAGCAAACAGACAACACAAACATCCATGCCTTACTTGGGGCTCGAACCCAGGTCCCTTTGATCAGTAGCCAAGCCCGCTAATCACTACCACCAAACAATTAGACAAGAGGTAGGGTTGCAAATCAAATTTTCGCATAGGTTCATAATGTGAGGCAGAGCAAAACTGTTAAAGCACGTTAATACAATATGCTACAAATTGAGGGATTTTAAACCAAAACTCCCCTCTAATCTTTGAAGAAGTGGATTACCAAATGAACTAAAAAAAAATAGGGGAAGTATTTGTATTGTGACGTTTGTTTCATACCTGTGCAACACCTTTTTATAGAAAAATGGATCAACAGATAACCAGGACACTGATTGACAAGGACAGGATTAGGAGATTCCCTGTGGGCAACTATTACAGATAGATGATAATCTCTCATAGTGTTTTTAGGTACACACGATATGACTCTCTTACACAGGTGGTCATCAGAATGACAGCAGATATTTCAAGACCATCTGTTTCTAAGGGCACAAGAGAAAATATTGATGTGACACAGTTGAGAGTTAGATCCGGAAATCTCATATTATGAGCCTCGTATACTATTGTGTTGCTTTGCTTCAGAGTTCATGATGTGGGTTGGGTTGTTTTACCTCTGAGCGGCACTTTTTTGCACACCATTGGGCTAAATGGCCAGGTCACATGGACCCCGAAGGCTCAGAGAAGGTTGGGGGAGGGGACCCACTGGAACAGCTGTTGGGAGACAGATGGTAGTCTCCCGTCAAGGTCATCCAGCGTGTTCTTTAACCGCACACGGTGCCACGGCTTAACGTCCCATCCGACGGACGGCGGCCTTCCCAAGGCCATCGGTGTCCCCTACTGACCGTGGGCAGGGCGGGGAATTTTTGCGGAGATAAATCTCAACGCTGACCCAGCTGGGACTCGAACCTGGGAACTACAGATTACGAGCCTGGCGCGCTACCGACTGAGCCACCCCCGCCCCTCAATGAGAAGTTAATTTAGAAACTCTATACTACTTAAAACACAGAAATTCTGTAATTTTTGACTAGGCAGTATATCTTTGGCAGGTCAGATTTAGAAAAAAAAAATAGAGGGAGGTGGGACAAATGATGCAATCGAGCCGAAAAGTAAAAGGTGGGTAGGCAAGAGATTGGATTTCCATTACAATATAACATTTCCCACGACATTTTTAGTCTTTAAAAAATTTTATTGAAAAAATGCGTGAAATATGCACAAGTTTAATATTTTTTTTTGCCTCGATAAATGGTATTGAGGGAAAAAGTTTCGCTGACGTGCATAATTCGAACCCACCTCTCTCTAGATACATGCCAGAGTATTCTAAGACCACAAAACTAATGCTGGCTCTGTCTTTTTTTCACTAATATGACTTATCACTCTTCTCATATTAGTGGAAAAAAGACAGAGCCGGCATTAGTTCAGTGGTCTTAGATTACTCTGGCATGTATCTAAAGATGTGGGTTCGAATCCAGCACGTTAACGAAACTCTTTTCTACAATACCATTTACTGATTTATTGACTTTAAAAAGTCAAAAGGTAACTGTGTGGATATTATTTATTGATTTTTGCCTCCATTACACTTACTAGCAATCTCAAAAAAAAAAAGAGGGGGTGGGGGATCCAGCTCCGATTTCTGGCATGTGTCAGCAACCTTAAAGACTTATCTGGAACTTGATAGCAGATTTTTTGCCAATAATTAAATACATTCATAAACAGATGTGCTATAAAATTAAATTGATAAGCCCATCTCAAGGTTATGAATTTAAAATTTTATTTTAGAAACCACGACTCTCAGTGACTAAAGAGTTGCATAAACATTTGCAAGCACAGAGGGTTATATGAGCACCTGCAAATTCAAAAGATGTGTGGAGACTATAAATTAAGGGCGTGCAACCTACACTCTGCCCATCGAATGCAGATATATAAATATATTATATAAACGTGTTTGAAATCTGATTTTACATTTAAAGCAGATTTTCTTACAGAACAACAAATAGGAATGCTTTAGAATTCAATCAGCACGGTGTAGATAAAAACAGCTTTGCTCTTGGTTCACGATAATTATATCTAAAAGTGAAATCGAGCTCTTATTTTAAAATTTTGCAACCAGTTAATCAGTCTAGTGCACGAATGTTCTGGCCTGCAAGTTACTACCATTATTCAAAAATGGCCCACCAGTGAAAAGATTAATGCCCCACATTTAGATGAGTTGGGTTGTTTTACCTCTGAGTGGCACTTCTTTGCACAGAATAGGCTAAATGGCCAGGTCAAAAGAATCCCGAGTGCTCAGAGAAGATTGGGGGGGGGGGGGAGGAACCCACTGGACAGCTGTTGGAGACAGATGGTAGCCCCCCCCCCCCGTCAACGTCATCCAGAGTGTTCTTTAACACTCTGGATGACTTTGACGCACACGGGGCCAACAGTTTAATGTCCCATCCGACAGGAGACAGTCTTTCCAAGTCCATCTGTGTTCCCTACTGACTGAGTGCAGGGAGTTTTGCAGAGATAAATCTCAATGCTGGCCCAGCTATGACTCGAACCTGGGAACTGCAGATTACATGCCTGGCATACTACCGACTGAGCCCCGCCCCATCTAGACGAATGAGTTATCTTAAAATAGATTTAAAATTACTCCTCTAGTACTCAGTTACTGAGCTAATGTGTTCACAGCTTTTATTAAGTGGGAAAAACTTGAATAAAAACAGAATAATGGAAATTATAATTATATTATTACAGTTTTATATTCGGCTTTTAAGGTACTTACAATCATGTCTATGAACATCTTGCTTGTAGTAGAGGTATTAATTTTTAAAAGCACGTAATGAGCCAGTTTGTGCACCACTGATATACAGAGTCCCACTTGAAAGTATATTATAAATATTACAGGTAATCTATAAATATGTTGCAGTTAAATATTAGTATTTATTCTATGCCTTTACATCTCCATTTCCTTAAAAACTTAAATAGAAATTATACAACAGGGTGATATTTTTAATGTTTATTAAATTGTACGGCTGTTTTACATAGGACCTTTCTAGTTGGCATTTTTTTAAAAAATATTTACTCCTCAAGTAGCTGTTTGCTACAGAGGTCTGACACAAGCAGTTATAAATATTCTGGGACTAAATTAAATGACCAATTTACAACGATCCTAAAGCTCAGAGCAGATGAGGTAAAACTAGCATGACAACTGCTAGAAGCACAGTAGAAACATCCACAAACAAGGGAATTTAGTGTTTTTTTAACGGAGTATGGAGCACCTGCATGTGACTTATTTAATTTCCTGGATTCAGTGAAACCATTAGGGTTTTCTTTCTTATCAGGATAAATTATGAGGCACACAGGCTCTCCCCTGTAGTCCCACCTAATATTCATTAGGAGGCAGTTTGTAATACTTTCAAGTGTGACTTTCTGTATTTCTTAAGTTTACTTTAATATGCATATAAATTTAGTAATGGCTTCTTACTAATTCAAACAGTAAGAAAACTGTCTGCTATTACAGAAAATAAAGCATGGTACTTTACAGTAGGCTAGTTAGATATATCAGGTACAGGAAAATTTATTTGAACTCTGGTTATTCATCAAATGCAAGTTTGATGAAGTAATTAATGGTTTACTGCTTATGGCACAGAATTTATTGGAAATAAGACTGCCAGATGTTCCAATTTTGCCTGGAATGTTCCCTTCAATGAGATCTTTATTACATTTACCACTGAGGCATTGAAATTAAAAAAAAAAATTCATTAACAGTTTTATATAACCCATCAAGTGAAAAAAATTTTTTTTTTCTTCTACTCCATAATATGGAGTCTCTCATTGTTTATGTTGAGATTAGCACTCTAGGACAGCTTTTTTATGTGTGTGTGTGAGGGAGGTTCCATGATTTTTATTAGTTATTTTTGTTTATAGGAAACATGTGAACCCTACAAAATACTTGGTGCCAAATTTTCAGTCTTATATGTCTTTCTGTAGTACAGCATCCAAATAGTTATGAAGATGAAAATAAAACAGTAACTGTTGAAACACTAAAGATGAAAAAAAAAATGCAGGCCCGTTTACCAACCACTTTGAGTGTTACTTTTTGTTAAACCATTTCCGTTTTTTATTTTTATTTATTTATTTATTTTTTTTGGGGGGGGGGAATCAGTGTACTTTGCCACACCCCTGGTTCAAAATTCCCATGCTTTAAACAGTGTCATATATAACAAAGACATGTTATATGAAAGAAATATATACGTATGTCCGTACAGGATCAAATTTATAATAATAGTATGCATGTTAGTTAGACCTGTCCTTAGTGGTGTTTTGAATCTGGCACTTGTGGAGTTAATAAGTTTGAATTTGCACTGGCATTATATATCTCTTTCGAAGGGTCTCTGTTTAGTAAAAGTAATGGGAAATACCAAATAACTGGAAACTCTATGAGTAGGCTAAGTCCCAGTCTAGTTGTGAGAGTAAAACAAGTGAAAATACTCTAATCTTATAAAACTTTTTGTTTTATTGGAAATTTGGTATGGAAGGCGGAACTTTAATTAAGGGCCTAATTCCATAGCCAAAAAAATTAGGGCTAGTTTTGACAGTACTTTGTGTATGAATAGGAATTCTGCAAGATATTGAAAAATTTTATAAGCATACCCAGAGATGTTGCAACATGTTACAAGGGTTTGGGAAACAAAAAAAAAAGATTAAAAACAATGCTTTAGTGTGTGGCAAATCAGAGCAATTGTCCTGGACCTCTTCAACATCACAGCAATATTTTTTTATTTAAATGGCCCTTAACCCACATGTCCATCCTCTGTTGTAAGCACTAATTCCCTGCCCAATTCCTCCCAGACATTATTTGCAATCTGGCAGCCATAACTGAAAAATGTATGAAAGCTTAACTTTAATTATATTACAACCATTTCAACAAACATTACATTACTTATTCAAAAACTAATTATTATAGTGACATTCCCATGAGGGTAGCTGTTATTAGTCACTTTATTATGAATATCACAGTAAAATAAGGATTGCAGTTTAAATGCAGTGAGGCACTGGGATTTTAAAGTAATAGATTATTAGATTCATTTGTTTTCTAAAGTAAAACTAAATTCATCGAGTTACATATAATTGCATTTCTTTACACTGCTTTCAAATACATACATAAACTAGCAGAATTATTACTTATGCATTTTGACAACTAACCAACAATTATTTTGTTGTTGGCAAAGCAAACTATTAGCTTACATGAAGACACTGACACTTTTAAATTGCAACAAATAAATACAACATACTAAAAACAGTCAAAATAACCGAGTTTTTCTTAGAAACCTAGTTTTACAAATGTTGCAATTGCAAGCGATTTAACTTTGTAGATATTATGCACTTATTGTCATACATATATATATCATGCAAACTTTAGAAAGTAAATTTGATACTGTCATTCTTGTAAATGAAACAAAGGATTGAACTCTTTATGATCTGGATAAGTTACTATTCTGACTTCTAAAAGATGTATATGTATCGAGTGATATACCAAAATTTACTCTTAGCACCCCACATATCAAATATACCAGGTGTCAAATAATTGTACACATATACATTCCTCACCATGCAAAATTTTATATTTAGGTACACTATTGTATAGAAAATATTTATCATATAATCTAAACATAATTTTTTAATTACTACAATAAACCATTATTATAAATAGGGTCCAAATTAGAATAGTTTTACTGTATTTATTTTAACTAAAGTAATCCCTAATTATATATTAGTTAATTTTAAAACAGCACGATTAAAAGTGATCTTTCAATAACTAGCGGAATATACACAGTGGTATCAGAATAATATGACCACCCACCCAGGCATGTCACAGAGTGCACATGGCAAGGTCAACCACACAGAGATATAAGTGGCCAGCCAGGACAGATGAGCCGTAGTGTGTAACATGAGCACAATGGGCAGAGGTATTGATTTGACAGATGTTCAAAAAGGAATGATCATCAGCTACCGCGCCAAGGGTGAAAGCATCTCGGAAACAGCAACTTCGTGGGCTGTTCGCGAGGTGCTGTAGTAAGGGTGTACCAAGAATGGACACACCAAGTACCTCCAGATATCATAACTGTAGAGCCCCAAAGGCCATCGACCCCAGAGGAGAATGTCGCCTCCGTCGACTGGTAAAGGGAAATCGATGTGCAACAGTGCAGCAACTGACCACTCGAATGCTGGGACATCCAGGTACGTGTCCCTGAAAACAGTAGAGCGAACAGTGTTGGGTTTCTGGAGTCGACGCTGTGTAAAGGTGCCCATGTTAACTGAGGTCCATTGCCAATGACGCCTGCAGTTCACACGGGACTACCATTATTGGACAGTGGAAGAGTGGAAAAAGGTTGCCTTCTTCGACGAATCAAGGTTTCTACTCCACAGAAGTGACAGGTGGCAGACACACGAGAACCAACCCTGGACATGCTTTTTGGTCAAGTACAGGCCGGCGGTGGCAGTGTGCATGTCTGGGAGATGTTTACCTGGTATGACCTGGGACCACCAGATGGGTCCCTGAATGCCAATGGCTACCTGTCCATCCTCGCTGACCACATGCATCCCTTCATGTTGAATGTTCACCCTGGTGGCGATGGTGTCTACCAACAGGACAATGTGCCCTTGCCATGTCGCTAAGGTGGTGTATGACTGGTTCCAGGAACACAACGGGGATGTCTCCGTTCTCTCTTGGCTGGCGAAATCGCCCAACCTCAATCCCATAAAGCATTAGTGGAACCATTTGGATCGACAGGTTCTGTATGCGGACTCACAAACACGTCATCTATGGAACCTACATGCTCTGCTGGGGTCCGAATGGGCACGTGTGCCTCTTGCAACCTTCCAGGGCCTCATTGAATCCATGCTACACTGTCTCGCCACTTGTCATCTGGGACAAGGGTGGTTATTCCCATTATTAGGTATGTGGTAATATTATTCTGATACAACTGTGTATATGCTTAAAATTATATACTATATTTTAGTAAACAAATTTATTAAATTGTATTCATGATTCTTGTTCTTAAAGATTAGTCTGAATTACCAAAATACTGGAAAATTATAAAGTAGATTTACAACTTCAAACATATTCAACTATCTTGTCAAATAAATGGAATATTACACAACAGTGAAGAAAAATACAAGTACATATGTTGATCTAAATGCTCTGGGTTGGGTTGTTTTACCTCTGAACGGCACTTTTTTGCACATCATGGGCTAAATGGCCAGGTCACATGGACCCCGAAGGCTCAGAGAAGGTTGGGGGAGGGGACCCACTGGAACAGCTGTTGGGAGACAGATGGTAAGCTCCCGTCAAGGCCATCCAGCATGTTCTTTAACGTGCACAGGGTATGGCTCTCCTGCACACGGGGCCATGGCTTAACGTCCCATCCGACGGACGGCGGCCTTTCCAAGCCCATCAGTGTCCCCTATTGACCGTGGGCAGGGCGGGGAATTTTGCGGAGGTAAATCTCAACGCTGACCCAGCTGGGACTCGAACCTGGGAACTACAGATTACGAACCTGGTGCGCTACCGACTGAGCCACCCCCGCCCCCACCTCTAAATGCTCTGGAATTAAATTTATTTATAGGGAAATGAAGCAAATTATAGGAGTAGGCACATTATAAGTAGTTCTGAAATGACCAACAGATGCAGTTTGTTGAAAACAGCCTGAAAAGTGGGTGATAGATTTGTGGATGTTAAATTATGGTAATGTGCCATCATATCAGCACTCTTCACACAAGAAATCTGGTCACACATAGTATTTCACTGGTTCCCCATCTTCACTAGATTTGGCACTAAATTATTTTTCTCTGTTCCCCAGACTGAAATACACCTAAAAAACGAGATTTCAGGACTGTGACACAGGAACCGAAACCCATCTTGGAAGAAAAGTACCCAATATGCTTCAGTAAATGGTAGAAATGCTGAAATAACTATATTCAATTAGGAACTTTGAAGTGAATTAATGGGCACTGCACTTTAGTTTTGCCACAACAAATGTAGTTCCAGAACCTTTTAGATACATCTCATACATCAACTTCATAGATGATAAATATAGGTACTAGAAAATGTAGCAGATATCTCAAAGAAATTCAGTTTCCTCCCACTCTATACAGCATGTTAGAAGTTACTTTGGGTGATAGTACCCTATCCTTCAGCTCATTAGTAAAATATGGTACAGATGGGTGAAATACTACAACTTCCACGATTACTAGTTTTTCACAGCAGCATTTCCTGTGAATAACTGTTGTAAATTAATAAAAACAAACCTAAAGTATTTCTCTTTGTTGTCCTTTCTTATGACAAGTAGGTATATATATTTAACTGGTATAACTGTTTTGTATCACAATTAAATTTGATAAATATTTTCAACTTTGGAAAAATGAAAGCAACAAAAGTGAAACTGTTATTAGAGAACGAAATTTTTAGGCACTATAATCTCAAACCACAAAATCTGGTCTTAAAGGTGAGCTATGTAACAGATACTGGTGATATGCGGTATGAAATTAACTGACGAATAGGGATTGCTGCTGGGACTTTTAAGAATCTATGGAGATTGTGGAGAATTAGGCGTATACATCTAAAGACTAAAATTAGACTGTATAATAGTTTCGTTCTTTCTAGGGTTAGTTATGGTAGTGAAACTTGGACGCTGTGTAAACAAGATAACAGGAAACTAGATGCTTTTGATTCTAGATACTTACGTAGTATCTTGGATATTAGGTGGTTTAACTTTGTAACTAATGATGAGGTCAGGCAAAGGAGTCTGCAAACTCCTTTAAGCAGCATATTGTGCAGAGAAAGAATCTGTTGGTTTGGCCATGTTGCCCATACGGATAATTATAGATTGGCGAATAGGGTTATGAACAGTGTACCTAGAGATCTCAGAAGGAGGGGGAGACCTAGGATTGTAGTGGGCAGACAATGTCAAACAGGACCTTGTTAGAATTGGTGTGCAGTGGCCAGATGTAGCAGATGTAGCTCAGGACAGATATGCTTGGAGAATTAAACTGCACGGTCTGGTTGGACCTCCGTAGCCCATGGCTGCTTGAGGATGATGATGACGAGTTTTATGCTTTACTTTTAGGATAAATAAACAGTTCTTTTCAGAACTTTAACATTAAATTAGCTAGGTGCTTCTTCACCTCTCTACAGAATGCAAGATGCCAAACTTGAAGAGTCTTCAAAATATTTCATAAAGATGTTGACTTCTTGAAATTAATGATACTTATTATCAAAAAGTGCAGAATAGGATCTGACAAGATTGCCAGTTTATTGAATATTATCTTGATGAAAATGGAAGATGCTATAAGTAAACTAGTTGAATGGAAAGAAGAACCCATTATCATGAATGGAAAAACTATAGAAATTCTACAAGTTGGAAAACCTACCTCAAAGATTTTTATCTCCAACTACATTCTTTATCAGCAACAAAGACGTCAAAAAGTAATCAAATTATATGGGGAAGTCATGAATATAGAAGAAATTCACAGAAAAAGAATTCAAAGATAAAAAAAAATAGGACTAGGATCTGTACCATGAAAACGTCTCAAGTAATTCCAAACTTTTTGAAGATTTGCTCATATAATGCCACTATCGAGGGTATGGCAAGGCTTACAAGGGTATGGCAGACAATGCCAAAAGACTGGTCATTTCATTACAAATTACCCTCTGAATAACAAAAACAAAATCTCTACTCAACCAACAGAACCTGCAAACTTTGCAGAAATCATTGAAAAAGCCTTGGAGGGGGAAAAAATCAAGAAAAAAAAAATATATATATATCAATTCCAAATGAAGATGAAAAGCCAGAGGATAAATAATCTGTAGAAAATTCATCTGAAACTAATCCTCAACCAAACTTTGGTAGGATCACTTTCAAACCGATTGACATGCCATAACAGAAAAAAACATGGACTAATGATAAAATGTCTACACCAATTATAAAATCTATAAAAAAAAAAGCTCTAAAGAAAAAAATGAAAGAGCTGAAGAATAGAAAACACTGATGAAAAACAAGAAAAAAATGGACTAGAATTAATGCAATAAAAGAAAGATATTCTTTCCCATGTGTTTAATGGGAAATATCCTGATAGTATCCTGGACTTCAACTTCCCAACAGAAAAATAAAAAAAAATATGGTAGAACCAACAGGCCATGTAAGAAGAGAATATGCTGAACTTTTTCAAAGACAAATTGTTCTTCACTATGAAAAAGGACCAGTAAACATTTTTAAAAAGGTTGTTGAAAAACTCACCAATTCTGAGTGTATTTTCGTTAAAGAACTTGAAGATGACGTCATTAAACTGAGCCTGACAGGACATTCTTTTCTTGCTTAGTTCTCTGTGTCGTTTGCAGAGCATTATTACTGCTATGTTCTCTGCAAGATCTGAAACTTCAAGATCTTGATCCTCTTGCACTAGCATTGCTTTTTGCTTCCATTTGGCAGACTTATCCTTAAACTAAATTTTCCATCTTCTTAAATTCAAAGGGATGAAAACATAGTTGCTCAATTAAATAAAGATTAAAATAACTCTATATGTGCTGGACTAGTCACATGGTATCAGGAAAATTAATCAACTAATGGCGTAATTGATAATTGCATATCAGTGCAGCGAAGTTTAGACTAATTAGCCTGTATTAGCTTTGTTACTCTATTCTTCTTGAGACAGCCTCTTCAGTTGTACAAGGAAGAAGAGTCTGGATTGTGTGCTTTCTTCATGGGTATTGGCACTTTCATAGGTCCGGTGTTGTTGCTTCTCCCTTGTCAGGGACAGAGTTCTTTTGTGCTGTGGTGAAATCAGCACTTTGCTGCCTATGTGGTATGAGTCACTGGGTGTGAGAAGATTCTAAACTTTGCTCTCCTATTAATACACTGAGCCAGCTGCTTAAACAATATATTTCTGACTAGGCATTGCTGCGCATTTTGTGCCATCTGCTTCAGCATGTCATCAGGCAAACACTGTCCTGGCAGCGGGTTGTGTTGGACGTGATGTGCTCGATCAGTGGACCCACATGTGCATCCACTGATCGAGTGCATCACATTTCCAACACATCCCACTGCCAGGACAGTGCTTGCCTGACGATGTGCCAAAGCAGACTGCATGAAATGCATAGCAATGCCATCACAAATATCTCGTATAAGGAACTGGCTCAGTGCACTAATAGGAGTACAAAGTTTAAATCCTCTGACATCCAGTGACTAATACCACAGAGACAGCAAAAAAAAAACACTCTCTGTCCCCAACAAAGAAGCAACAACACTGGACTGGTGAAAGCACCAGCTCCTGTGAAGAACAACACACAATCTGTACTTTTCTTCCTTGTACAACTAAAGATACTGTCTCAAGAAGAATGCAGTAACAAAGCCAATGTAGATATGACTAATTAACCAAAACTTCACCTCACCAATATACGACTATCAGTTACTCCATTAGTTATCAATGAGCCAATTGTTTTTCTTGATACCACATGACTAATCCAGCTTCTACAGTGTTTATAAAGTTATTTTAATCTTTATTTCCATCTTATATTCACTTTGTGAACTCCAAAACCTTTTCATATAGGTTTGTTCACTTTCTATAGAAGTGAGATATAAATCCAAGGTTGGGTTGATTTTGTGTGTATAATTCAACCAACTCTATTCAATGCCTACTACCAGCAGCTACTAAATCTGCAGGCAGGTATTTTTTTTACGGGTATTTTTGAATACAGTAGTGTTAAAAATGAAATAAATACTTAATATGATAAATAACAAAAAAAAATTCTTACGACAAAGGCACTGACAATATGTTGAAGGAGTTTAGCTGATTAAGTGTCCCACTTCAGAGATCAAAGTGATCCCTGGAAACCTGCAAGGGGTAACAGAGGTGGTAACTGTGGAACTCTAGAAATTTTTGAGTGAATTTTGAATTTTAGAAAAATTAAAGGGAAATGCTTTCATTGCTTACCATACATAGCTAATGAGCCATTACATTTACAAGTTTAGTGAGATTTACAGTATGCAATGCTCAGAGCAGAAATATTCGTTACTTTCCCATAAGCTGTGATTAACCCTGGAATGCAACTCAAGGGTATTAGAGTACCCCACGATGTGAATTTATTCTCTAACTTCTCACCAGATGTCTCTAAGTGATCAAGCCTCCTAGTAGTCTCTGTTTTCTGTCAACTGTATGTGATAAACCTTGAGTGTAGTAGCCTGTTTGCTGTCATAATCAGTGTTTGGGGTACTCTGTTGTTGCATTAGTGTGAGGTAACTATTTTATCTTTTCTGTTCTATTTAGCAAATTTCCATAATTAAATATACAATTACAGTTGTTATATTTAACAGTAATATATTTAAGCAAATATTCATAATCACAGGTCTGTATTATTAGAAATTTTCACATCCTTTTAGGCCCAGTGATTACCATGTCTTCTGACAAAGAAAAAATTACAAATTTCCTCAGTGGAACTAAAAAAAATTATTTTCGAAGAAGCGAGTGAAATGATCGAATTATACAAGATTTTCATCAGGATGATGTAAATGAACATTCATTAAAGCATGAAAATGACCATGATGCTTCAACTTCTCAATCTCATACAGCATTCAGAGTGGAAGATGAATCAGGAGTGACTGAAGATTCTCAGATTGGTCAATCAGGTGATGAAAAATCTGATTGGGAAACTGAGAATGAGAAACATGCATCTGAGTACCTCAAAATCATAAAAATGCCTAAAAAAATGAGAAGTAAAAATGGCTTCAAGTGGAGTGGTGAACAAGGTTAAACATATCAAATTCCAGCGAGAAATATTTTTATTTGATTACCTGGAAATAAAGAGAAGCTTCAAATGCAGACACTGCTTTTGAAGCCTGTTCTTTATACTTTTCCAACAAGGTTATTTGTGATATAGCACACTAATAGTGAGATAAAAATTCAAAGGTTCAAATACACACCAAGAAATCATAGTCAAGAACATGATGAGGAGCATTCAGATGGGTCAGCAAAATTTCAATCATATACCAGTGATACTGACACAACAGAGATTTGAGCACTTTTAGGCTTATTTTACTTTGCAGAAATTTACAAGATGGGAGACTAGAATACAAAAGATATATTTGATCAAATATTAGGGATCCGCATTTTTCGAGTAACAATGGGTAAACCTCATTTCAGATTCCTAACACGTTGTCTAACATTCGAGGATAAATTAACCAGAAATGAGAGGAGACAAAAGGATCATGTGGCCTCGATTTGTGAAATATTTGATCATTTTGTAGCGAAATGTTCTGAGCTATACACAACTGCACAATATACTACCCTCAATGAGCAGCTGGTAGGATTTCAAGAATGCTGTTCTTTCAAAATGTATATACCATCAAAGCCAGATAAGTATGGTATTGTTGTGTGATGCTAAGACATTTTACTGCATCGTCACTGAAATGTATACAGGCAAAGGCTCAACTACTAAAAATGTTCAAGCCATAGAATATTATGCTGTAAAGATGACCAAACCTGTTCATGGGACAAATACAACAATGGACAATTGGTTCACATGTGTTTCCACTACACAAAAACTGCAAACCCAATACAACTGTTGTGGGCACTCTTATGTAAAGAAAGAAATCTCCCACCAAATGAAAGATCTCAAAACTCAATCCAAAAATTCAGCAATGTTCGTTTATAGCAATTTCTTGACTCTTCTCTCTTATTATCCTCCAAAAAAGAAGAAATTTGTATTACTATTGTCATCCATGAATAGTAGAATGTTACAATTCCATGAAAGAAGGTGTGGACACCTAAGACCAATTGTGCCACTTATACACCTGCTCAAGGAAAATGAGACATTAGCCTTTGAGGCTATTTAACAACTTACTTGGCATAGCAGGGATCATTCCCTTATTTATTGAAGAGTTCAAAGAATATAAATAAGGAAGTGCCTTGGTGATCCACATCTTATATTTTATAATAATAATTTTTTTCATGCAGGGGGTTACAGTAAAGCCAAGGTACAGGTAATTTTGAATATTAATTTAAACATTGAAGTGGCTTGATGCCCCAGTACATTTGAGAAATTAAAAAGAAATATTGATGATAGTACAAAAATACAAACATATTTACAGGGTTTGCATAATTATTTGATACATATAAACAAAATGATAAGTAAATAATTAATAAACTCGACTTATTTGGTATCTACTAATAAATTATCACTTTGAAGTTGATTAAAATTTTTTTAGAGGAAAAATTGTCTTGAGCCGGGAAGGATAGGAAAAAAAAACTTTGAATCAACTTCAAAGTGGTAATTTATTAGTAAAATTATATGTTGCATAGACAGAGACAAACATATAATATTAAATATGATAAAAAAAATAGTAAACTTAGGGGGAAGAAAAGAAGGTTTAAGGCAGAGAGTAATATTAAATGAACATGGGAAAAAAAAAGGATTGCTGATAATGAAGACAAAGGGCAAAATATGGAGAGTGGGAATAGGGGGGTGAGGAGATGTTGCTCAAACGTTTCAATAATCTAATAGGAGTGGAGTAATATAGTTTTTGAATTTTGTTTTAGAATTTAAAGAAGTGATATCACTCGGTAGAGAGTTCCAAGTTGAGGTTGCTTGAAAGGCAAAAGAAATTTCGCCATATTAGCTTTGAAAATCTTGGGAATAGGAAACATTTTATTCCCAAGATCTATCAGAGTGAAGGATGTGGGGATGTTGTAATCGAATATAGGGTGTAAGAATCGAATGAAGGGGATGAGACTTGTTATAAATAGTGTTGTGAATAAGGGTAATAAATTGCAGCTTTCTTCTAGATTCAAGAGTGGGAATTTGGTAGTTGGAACAAATATCAGCAAGTGTTAGAGATTCTCGTTTGTTAAAACAGATTTTGCTGATGATTTTGAGAGCTTCATTTTGAACTTCTCTAATTTATAAGTGTTCTTTTTATTAATACCAAAAAAGAGTGGAAGCACAGTATTCGAGTTTTGGTCGGATGTAAATTTTATAGAACATTGGGGTATAGGAGGATATATAGTTTCAAATGTACCTCAATATATAAGTTCTTTTAGAAGCTGAAGCGACAGTTTTATTAATGTGAATTCCAAAGTCAAGATTATTATCTATTGTCATACCTAAGTACTTCATAGAAGTGGAAACTGTAATATGAGTGTTATTAATTTTAATGTTTGTGTCAGATGGAAGAGAATTTGAAGTTGAAAGAAAAACAATATTGGTTTTCTTGATATTGACAGTGAATCCATTTTTAGCATACCATTGAAGTACATCATGAATATTATTTTCTATTTCTTGTTTTAGAGAAGTGAAAGAACTTGAGGTAAAAGAAAGAAGACAATCGTCTGCATACATAAAAATATTGTAGTTGGTGGAGGATTCTAGATCATTAACAAAAAGGTTGAAGAGATTTTAAGAGGTGTAGAGATCTCATTAGTGCTTAATTTAGTTCGGATAACATCGTCATTGAGATAATTTTTAAACCAGAAAAGAGCTGAGGGTGACAGATTAAGATTATAGCAGAATTTTTGCAAGATAAGTTTGTGTTCAACTGAATCAAATGCTTTTGAGATATCAAGGGAAACCAGTCCTACAACCGTTTTCACTTTGCTGTCTAAAACTAATCTCCATTGATTAACAAGTATCACGAGAGTTTCAGTTGACCGATTTTTCCTAAACCTGAATTGTCTGCATGAAAGTAAATTAAATTTTTCAACAAAAGTCAATAATTGTCTCTCGATGGCTTTTTTTTAAATTTTGCTAAAAACACATGTAACTGAAATAGGGCAATAGTCCAGAGGGTTAGAAGGATTTGAAATTTTAGGTATAGGTGAGATGATGGCTACTTTCCGTGGAACTGAGAATTCATTAGAGTTAAATGAGCAATTAATTAGATCGCAAAGGGGCGCAGATATTAATGGGGAAAGAATTTTTTAGAATAAAGACAGGGATTCCATCTAGTCAAACACTGCGAGTATTTTTTAGCGAACTTATAAGGTTAAGAACTTCAATTTCGGTAACATTTTTGAGCTGAAAGGTTTCCAGATTATTAAATGATTTATTGGAATAGGATAATGACTCATTTGCATAATTTTCTGTTAATAAAATTTTCACTTCTCTAAAACAATTTAAAACATTAGCAATGTCTTTATGATCATAGAAGGAGTTATTATTGTAAAAAACTTATTAATTTTGGTTTGGTTTCTTAAGTTACCAGTAATAGAATCAAAATTTCGAAATATTTCATTACCATTTGGATTAATAATGGAAAGTTGATTAAGAAAATATGAACACTTGGCATTTTTAATACTGCTGTTGAGCAGATTACAGAAAGTTTTATAGTTTTCCCATGTGTATGGGTGATTAGGATTAATAGCATTCTTAAAGTGTTTATTTTTTAATGCGATCATTTTCAGGCTTTTGAGAAGGGCAAACTCTGAAAGTTTTATAAGGAGCATAGGTATCAAGTGGCATTTTTCCATTTAAATTTTTAAATTGATTAAACAGGAGAGATGTTGTGCTTTTGAGATTGGAGTTGTGCATTTGGAAACACTCTTGTGGAAAGGGAGATATTTTGCAAACTCAAAAAAAATCATTGTTGAAATTTTTAAAGGTTACTTTTAAATTAAAACTTTAGGTGCATGAGGTGAATAATACAATACAGATGTGCTAATAATAAAATGATCACTAATGTCTTAGAAGAGAGTAAGTGTATGCTGTAAAGTGAAGGTCTGTTAGAGAAAATCATATCAATGAGAGATCACTGTGATCAGTAATACATGTGGGGCACTTTGCTTAAACATATGTCCGAAAGTTTTTAGGCAGATTTCAAGTTTGGAATACGCAGAATTATGTTTTATAGCATCGCTATATATATATAAAGATTGAACTATTTCTTGCTCATGCCACTGGCTTCGAATTGCCTTTGACCCTAACCTCAATCCAGCATCTCCTTGCCCTGCATTACATTACTAGCTGCTGACCACATTGAGCCCCATCTCCCTGCTACTCTGTGTTTATTGCTCTGTTTATTGCTCTGCTCTACTTGTAAGTGATGGAATTAACTAAAATGTCTTGTACTGACTGTGCCGGTGATATTTTGGATGACTGTGACCTAGTGAAATGCATGGTCTGCAAAAGAGCATATCCTTTCTACTGCCTAGGTTTGAAAGAAACATTTTAAGCATTTATCTGCTGATCGTAAAAAGAAAATCAAATGTAATAATTGTAAATCTGATAAAAAATAGAAGTGAAAAAGATGGGAAAATGCCAATCAATGCAGATGACAAGCAAAATAAATTTGATCAAAGCATGAGAATCGTTATAGAAGGTATTATGAAAGATCAGTTCGAGCAATTTAGATCTGAATTTATCACAACAAACAAAATATTTAGGGACAAAATTATAAAAGAAATGGAGGAATATAAAAAAAGTTTGTCTTACTATTGTAATAAACTAGGTGAATATATGAACTTGATGAAAGAGGTAACAAAACAAATCAATGACATATAGGGTGAAAATAAATTATTGCAGAAATCAAATGCAACTTTAGAAAAGGAGCTAAGCGAATTAAAGGCAAATATTAGTGACCTCCAACAGTATTCCAGGAACAAGAATATCAAGAATTCACACAAGAAAACATTAGGTACTAAAAATAAAAATGATTGCCTAGACATTGAAGCCATGCATCAAATTCCTGCAAAAAATCCATATAGAATCAAACTTATCATAGTACAGTTTGGGAGTAGAATCACTAAAGAATTATGGATGAGTAACTGGAAGACCAAAAAGAATCTCAGGAGAAAAGGAAATAAACGGCAAGCATGAGGATGGACGAATATATATTAACCATCATCTCACTGCAGAAAACAAACAATTGTCATTTAAAATCAGAGTTACAAAAGGAATTTGGCTACAGCTATGTGTGGGTGAGAGATGCTAAAATATATATGAGAAGAGAAGATCTGATGTAATAAAAATAAGCACTACTTAGGATTTAGATAAGCTAAGGAGGAGAAACTAATCTTAACTAGCAAAATTGTTGTTTCAATCCTAATATAATTAATTGAAAATGGCAGGAGTAGTTGATTTTGATAAAAATCATTATAATATCAGTTCTTTAAGTAAAGCTGATTGTTTAATGACCTAAAGGATTCATTATTGTTAGATGAAGATACTGCAATATTAACATTATTGAAAGGAAAAATGTTTACAAAAGGAACTACATATGGTTAAAATACACATACTACACATGGGTTAAAGGCATAAAATTAATATGGGTAACATAAGAAGTCTCAGTAAAAACTTTGATCATTTTTTGGTATATTTAAATTCAGTGGATTCAAATCCAGACATTATAATTTTAACTGAAATATGGGTTAAAGAAAAGGAAATTTCGCTCTATAAAATTAATGGTTATAACGAATTTTATCAATGTAGGGGAACAGATAGGTTGGGCGGAATCATTGTTTACGTAAAGAGAGACTAGGAAACAAATATGTTATTTCAGATTGGCTGACTGTGTGCTACTTTACTTAAATATATATAATATAGATATTGGCTTAATTGCACTGTATAGATCTCACAGTTTTACTAAGACAGACTTTATAGAGGAATTAAAAATCTGGATAGAGCAAATTGAATCCAACTGCATTACACTAACCAGAGATTTCAATATTGATATTCTGAATCCTGATACACAATCACAAAATCTGCTACAGATGCTAGATTCAAACGGTTTTATGATTTGTCACAAATGTGTTATATGGGATGTATCCAAAAGATGTCTAGATCACTTGTGCATTAGAAATTTTAAACCAAATGTAGTAATAACATACATTATCAAAACCAATATCTCAGATCATTACTATATTGGCCTCAGTATAGCATGTTTAGCAAATTATAGGGGTTGCACCCAAAACAACAAAACTAACTATAAAACTAGGTTAAATGTAAAACAATTGCAAGAGAATTTAGGTAACATATCATGGGTTGTTATACCTCTGAATGGCACTTTTTTGCACACAATGGGCTAAGTGTCCAGGTCACATGGATCCCGAAGGTGCAGAGAAGGTTGAGGGAGGGGGACCCACTGAAACAGCTGTTGGAAGACAGATGGTAGTCTCCCGTCAAGGCCATCCAGCGTGTTCTTTAATGTGCACAGGTATGTCTCTCCCGTACACGGGGCCACGGCTTTATGTCCCATCCAATGGACGATGGCCTTTCCAAGCCCATTGGTGTCCCCTACTGACCGTGGGCAGGGTGGG
Organism: Ryuthela nishihirai; assembly: GCA_038380435.1. Classification (NCBI taxonomy): domain Eukaryota; kingdom Metazoa; phylum Arthropoda; class Arachnida; order Araneae; family Heptathelidae; genus Ryuthela; species Ryuthela nishihirai. Next base: position 72,052,569 of record JAWZYU010000001.1, read on the forward strand.
GAATTTTGCGGAGATAAATCTCGCTGACCCAGCTGGGACTCGAACCTGGGAACTGCAGATTACAAGCCTGGTGCGCTACCGACTGAGCCACCCCCACCCCACATATCATGGGAAGTGGTCAAATAACATAAATATGGCTTTTGATTTATTCATTAGCATATTAAAAAGAAAAATTGATAAGGCAACAATTACAGAAAAATTTTCTAAACGAAAACATACCAAACCATGGATTACAGACACTTTAGTAATTTCAATTAATCACAGAAGTGGGTTATTTAAAAAATACAAAGCAAATAGAATAAGCCAAGATCAGATTGATCATTTTAAGAGATATAAAAATATATTAACAAATTCAATTAGAAAAACAAAAATGACTACTACAAATATAAATTTATAAAAAATGGAAACAATAAGAAAAAGAACTGATGTCACTATAAATGAAATGTGTAATAGAGGCCTTTTGGGATGAACTCCAACATAGTTGCAAGCCTTACCAACACGTCCTACTTCCCTGCCAACACTAACTATCACGTTGAAGGACAAATGGCACAAAATACCAGTCGCAAGTTATCAAAAGCTGACTGAAGGTATGCCTATAAGAGTGCAGAGTATAATTACAGCAAAAGGTGGGCAGACACCCTAATAAAATTTCAATGTGACATTTTGTCACTCTGATGACTTTTTTCAACATAGCATATGTGCAGAACACCAGAAAAAAAATGTCCTAATTGCACGTATTAACACTTATTTTTTTTTCCTGTAAACAATGATCTTTGAAATATTTCTTAAGTTCAAATATTTTATTAAATTTTTTTCCAGCAGTAAAAGTTTTTTTTTTTATGTGATACACCAGTTTCCTGTGTTGTGTTGGTGGAAGTTTTGGGACGTCTTGCATTCCAGGGTTAATGGAAAATCGCAGCTTATGATTTTGCTGGATAATGTAAATTGCTAATAAGCAAGACTTACAGTGTGTAATGCACAGCACAGAAATACTCTGTAACTGACACTTCCCCATAAGTTGTGATTAATTTCACTGGTTGAACAAAATTAAATATTCATTTAATAATTGAAATATTGTATAGTTTTCAGCTGTACACACTATCAAAACAGTTTACAAGATAGATAAAAGTTAAAAGTTTCATTTTGTGAAATACTTAATTTTTAATGAAATATTTCAATCTAATTGGGTCACATGGGTTGTTTATTTCCTGTTCACAGCTGAACATGGTATCTCTCAAGAATTTCCAGATATTATGCAAATGGTTTTTAAGCTTTGGTATTCTAACACAAGCCCACCAACAATAAAAGAGGATAGTTATTTCAAGTTAGCTCTACAATTATTGGGCTAGTGTAATGAATGAATGTTTGTGAATTTATTTTGTATTGTAATACAAGTGTATAATAACTATACGATAACATTTAATAATCAAAATATTGCAACCATGGAAAGAAAAAGTTCTCAACTAATTAATAACGAAATAATGAATAACAAAAGAAAAAGTTCTCAACACAATTCTCAACTAAAGTAGAAAAATATCATTTCATAAGTAATCACACAATTTTTACATGAATCTTATCACTCGTTCAACATATAAGTAAAATAATTAAAGTTTTTATATATATTAAACAATGTGGATAATTGTCAAATTTTATGAAAATTTCAATAATAATTTTTACATGATGTTAATCAAAATTTATTCTGGACTATTTTACATAGCAGTGCCTTGTTTAGTCCACAAATATTCAAATCTCTGACCCATGAATGAGGTGTTAAAAATTTTCTTGCAAAGTCAAATCTAAACTCGCAGTCACCAAGATTTGTATTAAAAATAGCTATATATTAAAATTTTTCTTGCCTCCATTTCAGTTAAAAACATTTTCAAAGGTGGAAAACCAGAACCTAGATACCTCCCATTCACCCCTTACCTTAACAGATCCTCTCCAAGAAAGTAATCAACTAAGAAAGTGATGCTTTAAAGTATAAGCAGTCCACATTTCTTCCATAAAATTGAGCATAATTATCTCATGCTATAATTTGAGTAAGTTAGTGGGCAACACTTATGAGTAGCTGATCTTATTTTTTCAATGGAATGGTTACATACCAAAGTTATCTACAGAGCTTTGTAAATGATTCATTTCTTGGTTAGATTGAATTGTAATCATTTATGCTTTCAACAAGATGGGAAATTTCCCCATTATGCTCAACAGCTTGTCAATATCTGGTTGAAGCTGTTCCAAGTAAACAGATTAAAAGAATCACAATGAGCACCAGCTCCACTTAACTACTTCCACAGAACTCGTGCATTTCAATCCATTTTGGGATGCATGAAAGATGTCTGCCAAAAAATGATATTGCTCAACAGATGAAAAGAAGCTGCTTATGCATTTTATGTCACTAGCTGAATACTATGAGAATATATTATTGACATAACATATTCTTTGTGAAGAAAATGCTGCTGCTTACCCTGATTTTGATTGCCAAAATGCAGGTCACTAAAACCGAGAAAAGGGGCTTAAGAAACGCATGTACATTGATTACCATAGGGGTGGGAATCCAGATCATTATCAGTTGAAATCCTTAATATTCAATACAAAAACAGACAGAACAGAATGCATAATAAACACAATTTTATAAGAATAATTTTTTTTTTATGTTACACATGTAAGGATTCTCCTTTTTTACATTTCCTTATTGCATTTAAAGTTTATTATCTTCCCAACAATATTTTTAAAATCATGCATAAAATATTGGAAATATTTTCAAAAATAGTGAATTTTAAATTAAAATGTTACTTTTTAAGCAATTACTACCAATTTGATTTTGAATATAAAATTATATAAACATAATTTGAAATCTTTCCTGAACATCGATTCATATTGTCTTTACTATGTAGTGATGAAAAATAAGTTTAATAACTTACTGTGCTAACTTCTTTCATATTGAAATCCAGTTTAATTCAGAGTAAAATCTGTACTTTTCACTTCAAGTTTGGATTTACCAACTTTTAACATTTTATATCATTTCTGAAACTCTCACACTAAAGAAATATGCATTATTATAGCTAAAATATTTTACTATCTTTTACTCTGCAATAGTTGCTTAATGAGAATTTTTGTATTACACATATTATGTTTATACCAATTGAAAATAATTGAAATTTAATAGTATATTATATATTTTTCTAAATAATGAGAAAGTTTAGAAAATAGAGAAAAGCAAGTATATACAAATTATATTTGGTTGGCCTTTAAATGAATACATAAGCAACCAATACAAAGAAAAAAGCATACCTACATTCATTTCACATTTCTATGTCAATAAAAATGTACACTGGTAAGTCTTGTCTGATAATTTACATATTTGACAAAGCCCTTTTTTTTTAATTAAAACATGTTTGCTTAATAATCATCTTGCATGTCTTCTGAGCTTCTTTTCCTGTAGTTTCTTGAGTGTTTTTTCCCACTTTTAGGTTGAAAAAATACTACAGAGTTCGAGTCCTTCGACATGGTTGCTGATGAATCATTCCCATTCATTGTACTGGTAGATGAATTAGGGATATGGGATATTTCTGGAAGTTCATGGCTTGTTGATTCAAAGGTACAAATTATACCATTATTAACAGCAGAAGCTCCACTTTCTTCAATTACTGTGATATCCTGTTTAGGAACTGCACCATTTTCTAAACTCATGTTAATGTCAGAATTACTATTTACATTGATTTGATTTAATTCTTGATTTACAGCATCAGAGTCTGAACTGTGATCACTATCAATAGCATTTTGCAAAAGCTTTATGCGCTTCTTTTGTAACAGCTTCCTTTTATCTCTGATATCTTTGTTTTGGTTTTGAAGCACCTTACTTAAAATTTTCCTAGCATTATCAAGACTCCAAGTTCCATTATCAACAGCTGGAAATCCATTTTCCTTAGATTTATGATGCTTTTTAAACAGTTTCACATTCTTTTTATTCAGTTTTAAAGTAGCTCTGGCAGTCCTAAGCAACTGATCATGGCGCTTTTGTGCTATAAGCTGTGATATGCGATCAGATGTAGCATTTCCATTTTCATCAGTACTTACAGCATGATCTGCATTGTTTTTGTCATGAAGACTGGCCTCAGCTCTTTGTTTTAATGCATTGAGGTAATTTAATGCATGTGGACTTAAGCTACCATCACTTAAAGTATCAGTTTCCGGTTTTTCTTGATGACCATCTTCATCAGATGTTGATGAGAGAGAGGGAGATGAGCTTCTTGATGGTTCCTCATCTGATTGTACTTCAAAACAAGTATTTAGGATATCAGTTGTTGCGCTTGTTTCACTCGAATCTGATGTCCATCCTTCAATGTCACGTTGCACTAAAGAATCAAAAAATGCCATCATACGTGGATCTTCTTGTACTGAATGATGACTATAGTCATGAGTCATAAACTGTCCACTCTCAAGAACTAAATTAATGTATTCTTCATGACTATAAACTTTTCTGAGTCCATCTTTAGTTGATATTGATTCTAAATTACCTCCACTGCCCACCATTGGGAAAGTGTTCCAAAGTTTTACTATCTTTTCAACACCTGACGAGGCAAAAACACCATAAGTATGATTATATCTAACCTGGTTTACAATTGACCTGTGACCTCTGAGAACCAGGTGGGCTTCATTAACCCAAATTCCTTTTTTAGAATAAATATTATCAGGTATCTTCCACACATATAGTTTAAAATCATCAGACCCAGAAAGAACATACTGGTCATTTTCTCCTGCAAAACAACAACTTTTCATAGTACAGGAATTATAATATTCCCTATGATCAAATTCTGCAGTTGGATGGGCAGATCCTAATTCATAAAGAACTGGTGATAGCCTTCTTCTTAGAGCCAAAAGATGTGTGCCCATGCAATTAAAGCGAACACTCATTGAGCTTTGATTAGACAGACATCCACCATACCTTAACAAACATGTCCGTGGTTTCCTAACATCCCATAAACCTACACCCTCTTTTGCATTTGCAGTTGCTATTAACCTTGGTTCTACAGGATTATACATAACAGCATGAAATGCAGATGTATAGCCAGCTAACATGAATGGTTCATTTGTCGATTCACGTACATCCCAAATTAATATGCGCCCATCATCACATGCACTTGCAAATACGTTTTCATTTACAGGGTCAACTGATAAACCATATACTGCTTCATCATGCAAGAAAACATCCAAGGTTTCCCCTGTTGCAACATCATGTAATATTACCTGTTCATCATTACCTGCTGAAAACAATTTCGTATGTTTCGTATCAAACCCTAAGCAAAATATATTGCTATTATGCTCCGCTTTCATGGCTTTAGGGGAACATAAACCCGAAAGTGCTTTATCTACATTCCACATTAAAACTCTTTTGTCGTCTCCACCAGACACAAGCCATTCTCCATCAGCTGAAAATTCAATTGCATTAACACACCCATAATGAGCATAAAGATCTTTACGATACAGATTTTTGGATATCTGTAAACGTTTATTTATCATTTTAATTCCTAGTCTTGAATCCCCGACGTACTGGTGACATGAGAGATAACCAATTCCTGACGCTACTGAACACAAAGAATTTTCCTTTGCCATTTTACTCGTTATTTAAATTTTGCAAGCCTATCAACTTACTCTACACAATTTTCTTTAAATAGTATTAGCATTACATTTAACTACCCATTGCACTCTACAACCACCAAAAACATCGGCCATGTTTCTGGCATTACATGAGACACACAGCGCCCTCTATCAAATTCATAATATTTTTGTGCAATTTTGAGCAATTTAAAATTAAAACATATTAAGAATTATATTATAATTATTAGCAATAAGTAAATTATATTGCAATTTGTTACTCTGAGTAACAATTTTAAAACCAACCATTTGGAGTTTCCTATTTTCTTCCGCTTGAAAGGCCATATTGTTAGCCTCTTCCTCGTATCAGTTCCAAGGTTCCGCTGCTGATTGGTCAGAATTCAGCGGCTTGTGTTCAAACGTAAAAGCTGAACGAGTAAGTAAAATACGTGTGTAATTTATATGTGAATCATTATTTTGTTTGGATATTTAGTACTTTTGAAAAAAACTGAAAATCAGGTTTCTTATCTCTTTTCCAGAGTAAGAAGTAAAACGAAACTGACTTTAAATTTTATCTAGAGCACAAGTTTAAAGGAACGATGTCGAGGAAGCCAGAAAATTACAAAGAAAAAGAAAAAAATCAGCACATTCAAGTGTTTGCTCGATGCAGGTATGTGAACATTTCATTGAATTATATGTGCATTTAACAGGGAAAAAAAACTAATTTTACTCGGGCAAGTTTTTTAAATTTCCTTCATATGCATAACAAAATATTAAATTTCCTCCAAAATCACTATATCTCTGACAGAGTTACAATGTGGTTAATTAATGAATAATTCTTGAGGGTAATTATAATATGTAAAACAATGCAACTTGAAAACGTGTGAATCTAGATTTTTCATTCAAGGAAAACTATATAATAATCGCATTAAACTACTAGGGAAAATGACAGCATTTCATGGGGTGGGTGCTGATCTAGATAGTAGCATATCTGACATGTAATCTGCAATTCCCAGGTTTGAGTCCTGACTAGTGGCTTAGTCAGGTTTGAACATAGGTGGAGTGAACACTTAAAAAAGGTGCCACTCCATTAGCAAGTCTTCAGAGTGTTAACATTTGGACAGCAATGCAGTTTCTTGGAGATCTCACTACTGTAGTGGTACATTTGCCACCGAATTCCCACAGAGGGGTAGGAAGAGGAGAGGCACCACTCCCAGTTTATAATGACAATCTCTTTCAATTAGTTAAGCATCAAGTGCTCCTACCCTGGTTGATTGGGAGCATACCGTGCCGCGACTGCTTCTTCTGATTACCCTTTTGGTAAAGAGTTCCACAACAATAAGAGCTGCAGGTACTGGATAGAAATATTAAAACAGTTCCATGTTATCTTAAAAGAAAATCACATTCAGAGCTCAATAACTTCAATATGATTTTTAATGAAAAATATGCCTAAAGATAAATTAAAAATATCAATCAAATCTGTCTAAATCTCTATTTTTTTTACAATATTTCTTCAGTATTAAAAGAGTTGTGAATGTTGGAATATTTAACAGACTACTAAAAATTGACCTCAAAATTTAAATTAAACATCAAAATTGGTTAAAAGATCAGAGATCAATGACTCTGAGTGTTTGTTTTAATTAAATCTAGAATTAATTTTTTGTAAGCTGTTAAATATTCCAGTATTCATAACTCTTTGAATGCTGAACAAATATTGTTTAAAATTGAGATTGACAGATTTGACTGAGATCTGTAATTTATCTTTGACATATTTTTCATTAAAAACGTCGAAAAAGTTATTGACCTCTGAATGTGATTTTCTTTTGAGATATTATGAAACCTTTCCATTTTTTTACCTGTAGTTTCATTTCAGATAATATACATATGCATGTCTTGTTATCTTTGTTATGCTATCTTTGTTAATACTAGCTTTTTAGAAGTTGTCTTTAATAATAAAGAATGGAATTTTAAAGAATATGAACTAAAATGAGACAAATTGCAAAAAGAATAATAAATGCTCAAATTTTTTAATTTGAAGATTTTTTTATGAAATCTTGAAGTACAATGGGGGGGGGGGGGATAATTTTGGCCTGCAACTTATTTTTAGGCATTTGCAATAGTAAGAGATAAAAATAAAGATATTTCCCAAAATTATGTATAGTTTTCATTCTCATAATGTTTTGGGAATATATTCACTAAACCTCATTAGGCACTTGTTTTTTACTCTGTTTTTGAGACATTTTAATCACACTCTTCTGGTGTTTTGGCATATTTTTACCCAGTTTGTTTTCATATTAAAAAATCATAGAACTGAAATAAAAAGTAAATATTTTTATCTTATTTTCAAACAAAAAAAATATCTGTATACATTAAATATTTTTCTTTCAAAGATAAAAATTATTTTTGGGTTGACCCTTTATGCCCAGCCGTCTCGTGGCTGAGTGGTTAGCGTGCTTGGCTTCTGATCTAAGGGACCTGGGTTCGAGCCCCGGGTAACGCATGGATGAATGTGTCGTTTTTCTGCTGAGGTCATGGCATATAAACTGACAGGTTCCTGTCAGACCTCTGTGGCAAGCAGCTGCTTGAGGGGGTATTTATTTATTTATGCCCAGGGTATGTGCAAAATGCAACTGTTTCATTTTAAGAGATAATTGGAAAGCTCTTTTTTTTTCTGTTGGGTTGGTACTAATGGAATATAATTCACATTTTTCAAATACACTGGTTTCCTTAAATTAGGGAAAACTCAGAAAAATTATGATAAACAAAAAAACTATATGAATGATTTTAATGAAATTTGATGAAAACATGAATTACAATGCTAGCTAGCTTCAGAATGGCATAAAATATTACACTAGAAACATTTTTCGTCAAAAAATAACACATGAACTTGTCCAAAAATGAGGTGTCAGAATTCAATGGGCAAAGTTCTTTAATAATTAGTGTAGTCACCCCTTACAGCAATGCAGGCATGACAGTGATGTTCCATGCTGTTTATGATGTTGTGAATCAGCTCAGTAGGAAGTAATAACCATTGCTTCTTTAAAGCAGTAATAAGCTCCCCCTTTGTTTCAGGTGGCGGATTGAGGGCAGCAACATGTCTCCCTAGAGCATCCCACACATGCTCAATCGGCTTTAGGTTCGGGAGATTGAGCTGGCCACTCCATGTGCATAATGGTCTCCTCTTGAAGGTATTGTTCCACTAGTCAAGATCTGTGTGGACAAGCATTATCATCTTGTAAGGTGAATTTTTCATCTATTGCACCAGCGTATGGATATAATGGTCCAGGATGTCATCTGTATACCTTTGAGCATTGAGGTTCCCACTCATCAACACATAGAATTCTGCGCATTCAACAAAGGAAATTCCCCCCCCCCCAAACACACAGAGTACCTCCCCCATAACTGTCTCTTTGATGGATGTTACTGGGATGATAGCAGGTATATAGGTAGCTTTCATTTGACACTTAACTCATCGATAGGCTGTTGCGTTCAGAAGATATAGTAGAATGACTTACACATTTTCCTTTTTTTTGGGGGGGGGGGGGGAAAGAAAGCATGAGGGGTAATTTTTTATAGTTTGACACTCCCCGTGTCAGAAGCTTTCATTCAATGTGTAGCTGGTTATTTTTGGCTTTCACATTCTGGAGATATAGCAGAAGAATATTTTTCATATTTTCCCTTTTTTATGGGGTTCCTTTCCCCCATAAGTGTGGGAGATCAAATTTTTTTAGCTTATGACACTCCCCCCATCACAAGCTTTCATTTGATGCATAGCTTGTAACTTTCTGCATTCACGTTCAGGAGATATAGGGAAACAATCGTTTTCATAATTCTTAACTTTTTTAGGGGGAAGAAAGCTTGGGAGGTCAATTTTTCATAGCCTATGACATTCCTTGCATCTCAAGCTTTCACTTGACACATAAATCATTAAGTTTCTCCATCACATTCAAAAGGTATGGTGGAACAACTGAATAAGACAAATCCACAAAGTGACAAATGTCAAAAGTGAAAAACAATAGGAAGATAGGTAAAAAAAAACTGTACTGTATTGCATTTGTTCTTCGAAAAATTCAAGGAAAAATTACAATCATTTTAAATTATATACTAATACTTCATCTCTTGTTTTTTGGATGCAATTATAGCTTTCAAGTTTTTTACTTGTCTTCCCATTGCTTTTCACTTTGACATTTGTCAGTTTGTGGATTTGTCAAAATAGTTGTTCCACCATATCTTCCTAATGTAATGCAGAAATTAATGATTTATGTGTCAAATGAAAGCTTGTGATGTGGGGAGTGTCATAAGCTGATTAAAAAAATTGACTCTGTGATGCCCCATCGTTCACTTTTGCTTTACCTTAACCAGTTTTGTTTAATTTACGTTATATTTATCATTTTGGGGATTTTTTATTTCCTTTTCGGCATCACAGCACTCGTTTTCAAGTTTCTAGGAGTTGCGTACGCGCAACTCCGAACTTCCGACCGTAACCGTTAAAGCGCGTGCCAAGGACACGCCCCCTCTTGCGTCATAGCTTGCGTCCTTCGTCATTGTATGCAAATGTCTTTCCCGGCATGCGCCGGCCCATTGTCAAAACCGTGACCTGCGAGTCACTTTGAGCACTAGAGTGTAGAGCACTGAGAGCAGAGAGATGTAGTAAGGTGCGTAGCACCAAGCACCGTGCGTGTAGCACAAGAGATGTTTTTTCATTGATGTCTTGGTGAGTTAATTATTTTGGAAATAAATCTATTTTGTTTTGTTACAAACTTTTGAGTCTGTAGTTTTTTTTATCTTGAGCAACGCTAATTAAGGATCTTTTTTACATTAACTCTTATTTTGTTAAGAATCATTTTTGACTCTTACTTATGAACGCTCGCTGGCATTTGAACCCTTAAATCAACTTATTCTACATTTTGTCAATTGGTTAATTATTGCCTGGCGCCCGTCTAAGCTATCCGGAGCATAAAACTTAAAATATTTTGCATTTGTTTGGAGCGTTACAACTCCCCCATGCTTTCTTCTCCCCTAAAAAGGGGAAATATGAAAACTATTGTTTTGCTATATCTTCAGAATGTGAGTTCCGAAAATAACAAACTACATATATCAAATGAAAGCTTCTGGTGTAGTGAATATCATAGGGTTGGTAACTCTTAGAGTTGGGACTTGGAAGATATGGTGGAACAACTGAATTAAGACAAATTCATGAAGTGACAAACTGACAGATGTCAAGTGAAAAACAATAAGAAGATAGGTAAAAGAAAACTGCACTGTAATGTATTTTGCTTTCGACAATTCAGGGAAAATTGCACTACTTATCTACTTGGCACCGCCACGTGGACAAATGGTTAGCACGCTTGGCTAGTGATCAAAGGGACCTGGGTTCGAACCCTGGGTAAGGCATGGATATCTGTGTTGTCTTTCTGCCGAGGTCCTGCCATTCTCACAGGCCTTCTACTTGTGGTGTATTAAACTAATAGACTCCTGTTAGATCTCTATGGCAAGTTGCTTCTTGAGGAGGTATATTTTTTACCTACTTGGACAGGAGATGGAAACTTATCAAGGCTGTCAAGCTTGTTTTTTAACATTAAGAGGTATGGCCCTCCTCCATACCTGTTAATGTACCCCATAAAACCAGATGCTTTTAAAGCAGTGATGGGCAATCTTTTTTCATCAGCATACTACATGAGGATTTTTCAGGGGACCTACAATAATAGGGTCCAAGGAAAGAAGTTTGGCCAGAAAGCACTGAATGGAGGAGTCTTACAATGACCCTAGCTTGGTCTATCTCTTCCTCCTTAAAAAGTGGACTTTATTTGAGAGACAATCAAGGTCAGGGCTTTTTAATCAGGAGCTGAACAGTATGTTCATAAAACCTGATCTGTATGCGCAAAGTGATGTCATATAGATTGTTGTCATTGTAAATTTAATATAGGCTACTAAAGAATATTTCAAAAATAGTGTAAAGATAAATTGGGAAATTAAAAATTTGCATTCCACAAAGTACTTCAAGAAGCTCTGGTTCCTCAGATTTAATTTGCAGTCCACTTGAATAATCTCTGTGGACCACGGGTTGCCCATGATTGCTTTAAAGATTAAAGAATGTCTTATAATAAGTGTAAATTACTAGAATGGGGAAATATTAGGTCATGTTGAGTTGATATTAAATTAACTCTCTTAATTATGTGCTACTGCATGTTAAGAAGTAAATGTGCCCAATTGTGTGTATAATGTATATTGTAAAAATGTGAAGTTTCTTTGCCTAGATTTGAGTTCTACTGTGTGAAGTAAAATAAAAAATAAATACCCCCTAAAGAACTTTAATTGTTGAAGGTTTAATCATATAATTGTAGTATATAAAATTCCATAAAATCCAATAGTGTATTTAAATTTTAGATTGTACAGTAAAAAAAAATAAATATATTTAGATTTAAGTGTTAGTTTTTTTTTTTTATTTTATGAACACAAGTACCTAAGTAATTTTTGGTACAATACAGAACAACATTAATTCAGTAAAACAGTGTACTAGGCCATACAAAAAATGTAGATGGCAAATAAGTTAGTGACTTTTAAGTTCCCCCTTTATAACTACCAACATGGTGGCAGAGTGTTTAGCTCACTTGTCTACTGATCAAAGTTACATGGGTTTGAGCCCCAGATAAAATATGGGTGTTTCATTTCTGTGTTGTCTTTCTACTGTTGTCCAAAGCTTTATTCTCATACAAGTATGCAATGATGGTGCAATATTTTAAAAAATGATCAGAATTGAAATGTTGTAAATAAATACAATTTAAATTTAAGAATTTATCTTTTGTTAATTAGTGATGTAACTTTTGACAAATTTGAAATTATATGAATATATCTAATTGAATTTATATGGGAGCTTAAAAATTATGTTACCAGTTTTCCTCTTGATTTTTATATGCATTTAGTATAAGAAATTAAATTATAGTAATCTGTGTAGATAATCAATCAATAGTAAATCAAAATACCCGTTGACACAGAAGTCAATAAATCAATGAATAGTTTTGAGGAAAAAATGAGTTTTGCCATCCATGGAACTCAAACCCACATCTGTCCAGATTCATCAGAGTGCAAACTATTTACTATGTAGGTAACTTGAAACCATTTACTTTTTGTACCCATTTTAATTTCTTATTATCTTATTAATTACTTTATTTTCTTATTAAATTTCCTATTTTTAGGTAGGTGTTTAGTTCTGCTTTCCTTTTTTTTTTTAGGCCGCTGAATAACCAGGAAAAAAAACAATATTCACCTTCTGTAGTTGAAGTCATTTCAGACAAGAAAGAAGTTATTGTAAAAGAAAAAGTCAGTGACAAAGTGTACAACAAAACATTTACTTTTGATAAAGTATTTGGACCAGATACCAAGCAGGTAATGTATTTAAGTTTTGTGTTTCGAAATTTTGTATTATAGGTCATCATATTTTATGCCTTTAAATGGGTTTAGTACTTTGCTCATGAGAAACATGAAATTAAATAATATTGAAGGAAAAATTATCGTACAGAATAGAAATGAACATAATGCAAAAAACAAAAAAAGAATTACACTTGAACAACAAAAATACTGAACAGCATTATAGTAAATTTGTTTATTAAAAATCATGTTATCACTTGTTTGTTATTTACAATTGTATGAAAAATTTATTTATTACAGCTTCACTCAACAGGTTCCAAAATGAATCACTTTAAAATCTTATGGGAGAAAATGACATAACTTACATAGTATCTTCTGATTTTGTAGAAGAATTTTAATATTAGTGGAAAAATAACAGTGTATATAGTTTTTAAGGGATCAAATTAAATGTTTACCAAATTAAACTCTGAACCCCTAGCACTGTACTCCAAAAAAAATAATGAATATCAAAAATAGTTGTTAGATACCAAATGATGATAGATCGAAAAACGAAATTTGCATCATTAAAATAACAATGGTTCCTATTGTTTTAGTAATGCCTGTATTTTGAATACTATGGTTATACCGAATTTAGTAAATGTTCACCAAATGTAACACTAAATTTACTACACTGAAATGGATTTGACAAGTAGTAAAGTGGAATACTAGTATCCTGACTTCAATTGGACAACTTCCAATAGACAACACTATACTAATTCGTTCTCACTTGGCTTCAAAAAATTTGGGGCGTTTTTTGTAATGTGGACGACAGATTCATTAGATACGAAGAGTAGAAGTAAAAGCACAGAGACTGCATACAAAGATTCATACTCAAGAAATTTGATTTAAAATTAGATATCGATTAAAATTTGGTGAACATTTAATATTTTTGGAAGACAAAAAATTTTTTAGTGGCAAATAATATAATAGAGTAACAAGAAGTGAATATCTAGTTAACACTTTAAGATTAAATATGGTCTAAAATTTGATGAACATTTACTATTTTTGGGAAACAAAAGTATTTTTTTTTTGTGTGCATATTTTCATTAAAATTGGTAAGCAGTTAAACACAAGCCATATTTTAATGGATATTATTTTAATTATTCATATTTTTGCTATGTGATTTGTGTGATAGTTGGTGAACATGTGATAGCACCTCAATAAACCACATTATATAGAGAACAGAGAGACTGCATTGGTTTGGCCATGTTGCCTGTATGCATAACTAGAGATTAGTGAATAGTGTTACAAATAGTGTGCGTAAAGGCCTCAAAAAAAAATGGAGACTTAAGATGCTATGAGCAGACAATGTCAATCAGGACTTTGTTAGAATTGGCTTACAGTGGCCAAATGCAACAGTTGTAGTTCAAGACAGATGTTTAGAGAACTAAATTTCAGTCTGGTTTGATCTCTATAGACCATGGCTGTTTAAGGACTTTGCAGTTTTATGAGTAGCCAGGATTTTTGGGAGTGGGAAGAGAATATGGATTTTGTTAATGTAAATTCCTGAGTAACATTGAAAATTTATCCAAAGGGTATGTAGAGTTTTAGATTAGTTTCAAAGGAGTGCATAATGCTCTACATTCAATAGAAAGGAATATGCAATGGTTCTAAATTGGTTGGAAAGGAAAACACAATATTGCAGATTGATTGAAAAGTAGTAAGAAATGCTCTGGATTGATCAAAAGAGTTTTGCAATAAATAATTATTTGGAGAAAAAGTACTGCCAACAGTTCAGGATTCAAACTCGTGACTCTACAGATACATGCCAAAGCGCTCTACCACCTAAACCAACCATTGAAATAATAATTTGCTTCCAGAATGTGACCTTTATATATTTCACGAATGTGGTGAACCTTGTGCGATCTATAATCAGTGAAGGCAACTTTATTTTCCTGTTGTTGCTAAAGAATTGGATGTTAATGAGGAAGTCAATCACACTTAAGCATCATTAATGAAAAATCAATCCATAGTAAATACACAGATTACCTGTAGATTATAATTCAATAGATAATTATTTGGAAAAAATTACTGCCAATGGTGTGGGATTCAAACCTGCAACTCTTCAGGTACATGCCAGAACGCTTTACCAGGTAAACCAACAATTGGATGATAATTTGCTTCCAGAATGTGACCTTTATATCTTTGCTGTTGCTTGCACCATTGGCAGTAATGTTTTCCAAATAATTAGTTATTGAAATATATATCTATAGGTAATCTGTGTATTTACTATGGATTGATTTTTCATTAATAATGCTTAAGCTTGAGTGACTTCCTAATTAACATCTGATTCTTTAACAACAATTGGAAAATAAAATTGCCTTCATCAAGGATACCATGAGATACCATCATTATAGATGCACAAGGTCTGCCACACTCAGCAAAAGATGTAAAGGTCATATTCTGAAAGCAAATTATTGTCCAGTGGTTGGTTTAGCTGGTAGAGTACTCCAACATGTATCTGGAGAGTTGCAAGTTCAAATTCTGCACTGTCAGCAGTAATTTTTTTCCAAATAATTAATTATTGAATTATATATCTTCAGGTAATCTGTGTATTTACTATGGGTTGAGTTATGCAATATTTTAGATTGTTCTAAAGATGTCACTACTGTGTCTGCATTTGAGATTTTTACCACTAATCTCCACTCTGCCTTGATAAGAAAAGGAACACTGGATGGTCTTGAAAAGGCTACCATCTGTCAGAGGTGGTATTGAGCCATTTCCCCATGGGTGGGGGAGTCGTACCTTGTGCATATAAAAGAACATGCTGTGAATGTCCTTGGAGCCTTCCATATGTCTTCTAACACTTGCCTTGTAGGTCCCTAAGTTCATTGTTTGCATTAAATCATTAACATTTGAAATCTTCACCACCACTACCAAGAAAAAAAAAAATAAATTATCTGTGCCACTGTGAGGATATTAAATTTTATTTTAGCCTTAGTGCACCTATGTTGCAGACACTTTATTGGAAGCCTTAGTGCACCTGTGTTGCAGACACTTTATTGGGAAGTTCTTCAAACTGCAAAGACTGGTTGGAGTACTACATAAAAAAAAAACTAAAAAGGACAGGGATGAGGGAAATTCAGGTAACTCTGACTAGTTTTTGTATTTGTTTCTGTTAGGACATCGGTTAGTTTTTCACGATTGGCCCTAATTTTAATAAGCAGAATATGTATATATGATAATTATACTAGTGGTCATAGGTAATGGTCTAATTGCCATTGGCATTAGCAAATTAGTCCATTGGCTGTGATGACTAAATGAAATATCTTTCACATATATTATAGAGCAGTGCCTTAATGCATCAAAAAATATTTCCAGTTATGAAATGAAGTTTTTTGACTTGATATATTATTTCATGAGATATTCTATTACATTTCCTTACCAAAATATTGGAAAATTTTCGTGTTATATCAATGGGAATCTTAACTTTAAAACTCTATAACTTCAAAAATATGCATTCAATGAAAAAATTTGACTGAAGATAAATTAAAGATCAAAATCAAATCTATATAAATCTTAATTTTCAATGATATTCATTCAGTATCTAAAGAGTTATGGAAGCTAGAATATTCACATACAACAGTAATGCATCATAAGAATTTCCCTCAGAAATTAATTAAAACATTAATAAGTATGGTTTTAAACCATTTAATAAAAATAAATATACAATTCAGAAGTTTGCATAATTATGCTTTCAATATTAGACAGTTATAAATGATTTGTATAAAACAAGATAATTTATTGTTGAATATTGTTGAAAATTGTGATTTAAATACTGAGACTCAATTGTCTGAGGGCAGTTTACAGATTAACCATGGTAAAATACACTGAAGTGCCATTGAATTAGGGATAGGAGATGTTAGCCAAATTCAGTACCCAAGTCCCGCATTTGTGTGCATGCGTGGCTGAATGATCATATATAGCTGTCGGCTTTGGCTTCCCAAGCATTCATTGTGAGAAGCGTAATAGAAAAGTCACAGGATTTAGATGCACCTGACAGAGGGCAGATTGTAGGTACTCGACAGATGGGGATTTAGGGGCGGGGGTGGCTCAGTCGGTAGCGCGCCAGGCTCGTAATCTGTAGTTCCCAGGTTCGAGTCCCAGCTGGGTCAGCGTTGAGATTTATCTCCGCAAAAATTCCCCGCCCTGCCCACGGTCAGTAGGGGACACCGATGGGCTTGGAAAGGCCGCCGTCCGTCGGATGGGACGTTAAGCCGTGGCCCCGTGTGCGGGAGAGTCATACCCTGTGCACGTTAAAGAACACGCTGGATGGCCTTGACGGGAGGCTATCATCTGTCTCCCAACAGCTGTTCCAGTGGGTCCCCTCCCCCAGCCTTCTCTGAGCCTTCGGGGTCCTTGTGACCTGGCCATTTAGCCCATGGTGTGCAAAAAAGTGCCGCTCAGAGGTAAAACAACCCAAAATCGACAGATGGGACACTCAATCTCTGAAATTATCAACAAACTTGGATTTTCTTGTACGACAGTTTCAAGAGTGTTCCGGGAATATGAAAATTCCGGCAAAAAAAACAAAAAAAAACAAGCACCCAGACAAACTGCAAAGGACAACCAGCCTTGAATGATCGTCTGAACTGCATTGTATGGACCAATAGGGGCCAGACATTATGTGAAATCACCTCTCATCTGAACGCAGGTTCCAGCTGTTAAGTCAGTGCACTTCGTCGTCTCAGCTTTGGGAGCCACTGATCTACGAGAGTCCCACTTCTAAAGGCAACCAGGCTCAATGCCTTGCCTGGGCTAAAGAACATCAAAACTGAACCATTGAAAAATGGCAATGGATAGTCTGGAGTGATGAATCCCAATTTAAACTTCATCGTGCTGATGGGAGACTGAGGGTATGGTGCCAACCCCATGAAGCCATGGATCCTGCATGTCAGGTCAGAACAGTACAATCAAGTGGTGGCTCAGTGATGGCCTGGGGTGTCTTTAGTTGGATGTCTGTGGGACCTTTGGTATGTGTACCGATGACTCTCAATGCATCCTGGTATGTAGAACTGTTATACATGACTGACTATTTACACCCATTTATGGCCATCATGCATCCCAATTGAGATGGTGTCTACCAGCAAGACAACTGTTCATCTTACAGGTCCAGGTTGGCTACTGCATAGTTGCAGGAGCATTCTGCTGACTTTGAAATAATGAATTGGCCATCTAGAAGCCCAGATTTAAATCCCATCGAAAATCTTTGGGATACCATCGAGCAGAGTGTTAGGGTCCGTGTCCTATCAGCGATGACCTTGAGAGAATTGTGGACAGCTCTGGAGGATTCATGGGTCGCCATACCCGTGGAACATTTACACAAGCTTATGGAGTCCTTGCCCCATCATGTAGCGGCCGTTATCAGGGCCAGAGGGGATCCAATACATTACTAGATTGCTATCCCTAATTCAATGGCACTTCAGTGTATAATAATAGACCATGCATATTTATTTAACCTTTTGACTGTTTTTCATCAAGCAATTTATGTGATTTAGACAATAAATCCTCATCTCATCATTGATTTATTAAGTAATCACTATTAAGCTGTTTACTTAAACAGCTTAATAAAGTATTTCTAAACTATTGTACTTGTATTATTTTTACACTTTTGAATGACATTTGTAAAATGGGAAATGTGGCCTTAAATATTAAATGTAATTTTAACTAAATAAGTTTCCATTATAAATCCATTTTGCACCACATTTTGACTAATTTTGTGTTTGTCTGTTAACTCTATTTCCCATTGTTAATTAACTGAAGGTTTGATTATAATCTTTATCATCAGTCAAATTTTTCCATTAAATTCATATTTTAGAAGTTAGCTTCAAAGTTAGATTCCCATTGACATAACATGGAAATTCTCTAATATTTTGGTAGGTCAGTGCATAAATGAATAAAATACACTGCTTGACATAGAAAATGCCACCGTGTTTCGATAGGTGGGAAAGAAGTGATTTAATTTCTGAGGGATTGCATGAATGTGATGGGCAAGGAGACAGTATAATATAGCCTGAGTCAATAAGTTGTATGACCACCATGCTGGACTATACATTTGGCAACACAGCATGGCATCTAGTGGAAAAGTCCCTGGATTGGTGTGCTGAGGTGTCACTGACTTATGTCCATAATTCATCAACATTGTGAGGGGGTCATGCAGAGGGGGGAAATCATCTGCCAATGACGTCCAACACATTCTCTATTGGGGAGAAGTCTGGGGATTGCACTGGCTATGGCAGCACCTGGATATCTTGTAGGCACTGTCTGCCAATGTTGGCAATGTGTGTGCAGGCATTATTGTGTTGAAACTGGCATCGGGGATACTATAGAGATACAGCAACAAAACAGGCTGCAGCACCTCGTCAATGTATAGTGATGTCATTGTAACCATTATGTGTACGAGCAGTGAACGGCCAATGAAACTGATAGTGCCCCAAACTATTACATGATCATGGATGGCAGCAAGATCAGCCCGGTGACCATGTCATCTCCAAACTCTCAGTAGGTGCTGAGACAGAAATGCCGCTGAATACGACAAGGTTCCATTCATCCTGCTACACGTCTGATATGGCACCACTGCAAATTTGTGCGACGATGTGCTGCCATGATTGGCAGTCGTCACAATGCTGGCGAGAGCGCAAATCTGCCTCAGCCAATCTGCAATCACAGTCTGTGTCGACACGAGGATGTCAGTAGCTGCCTGTACACCACGTCAAATGTTATCCGCTGTGGATTGTGGGGCTGCTATGGCTTGCTGTCAAATGCAGTGATTGAGGTATTGGGACTTCTGCCTACATCCACTACTCCCACTGCAATAACACGTTACTTTCCTCCAACTACTGTCGCCAAACTCGACTGACAGTTGTAGCATCCCAATGCATTTTCAATGCAATGCGACCCAAGGACCAACCAGTCATACATAGCCTTATGATGAAGCCTCTGATAAAGGTGTCCATGTGATGATAGATTCCCGATGATGTCGCCCAGTCATTTTCACTCCTTACTCAGGCTTAATCCACCAAGATAACTTCGATGCAGTGGTCCACACACCCAGATGAGGACGATCAAACTTAGCTACACCAAGCCGTTTTGCCCTGTTATCTCCCTCACCTATCACGTGATTAGTTCGCAACTGCACTCATTTACATAACCCGACTGTTAACACATATCCACCTATTTACATGGCACTCTGATAAATACTTCCTGATGTGGCATTTTCTATGTCGAGCAGTGTAGTTGCAAAAGAACAAAATGCATGTTACTGAAAACCAGTTTTGAGTACCTTTGAGAGTTTAGAATTCAGAACTAAGTAAATTCTTTATGGCATTTTTTGCCAAATTGGCAAGTATAATTTTTTTTCTACCTACCAAAAATCAAAGTGAAACAGTTGAGATATTGCTGAGCAAATGAAAGGAAATGCTGAAAGATCTAATAGAATCACCCTCTGCTTGGTCATTTACTATATTAATATTAGAAATGTTAAATTTGATGGTTATATTGAAATGAAAAGTCATATTTATTATTTTATAAACTGAAATTTATAAAACAAATGTTTAATTTGCTTGAGATAAGCTGATCAGCTTGTTGAAACACTTAATTTGGTGTTTAATATTTTTAATAGTTTATTTTTTCTTTTTCAGGTTGATGTTTATAAAGCTGTAGTAGAACCTCTTATTGAAGAAGTTTTAATGGGATACAATTGTACAGTTTTTGCGTATGTTAAATTTTTTTAAATTATTTTTGTTGCTTTTGTTTGTACGACTTTGAATAAAAATAACAGAATTTGTATGTGTAAGAGGCAGATAATTGTATCATTTCCATATTTCATACACTTCATTTACAATAACAGTTATTTGCTTAAAGCTGTTTTAACTTTGTTGCTTTATCATTAATATTAGAGCTTATTCTCTTACACTGTTTACTCTGATCCATACTTCAGGATAAGATAATAAATATTAGCATACTTTTTTTTTATTATGACATGAGCATTATGCTACTTCTATGTTGCTTAGGTAACCAGATTTAAATATGCAACTCTCATAATCAAGTTAGTAAGCTTAACTTCAGGACATTTAAACTATTAAGCTGCAAATTTGTGATTATAGTTTACAGTATTAGTTCAACCTTATTGTTCTGACATTCTTTCAATTTGTTTAAAAAGTAGTTTTTATTTTTTTTCCCCCTGTATAAAGAATGGAGATAACCTAGAAGCTTTATTCAGCTTGTCCTGGTTTCTCACATAACATACAAACACACAAGGACATGCCCATTTGCTTAGTAGTCGGGTATGCTAACCACTAGACCAGGTAGGACTTTTATATTAAGAAGACATTCCAAGAGGCTTAAAAAAAACTAAAACACCTCCTCAATCAATTGTTTGCCACAGAGGTCTGACAGGAACCTGTCAGTTTATATGTCATAGTAGAAGGTCTGTGAGAATGTCAATACTTCAGCAGAAAAATGACACAAACATCCATGCCTTACCCGGGGCTCGATTCCAGGTCCCTTAGATCGCCTTACGATTCATTATTATCACTTGTAGTGTACTTATTTATATTATTATCACTACTTATTACTTATTGAAATTTTTAAGATTTTCCTAAGAATGATTTTGCATGTGATAACTATTTCCAATTCTTCTCTTTTCAGCTATGGACAAACTGGAACAGGAAAGACTTATACAATGGAGGGAGAAAGAAACAACAATACTTGCTCATGGGAAAAGGTAAAAACGAGTTTTTTTTTTTATCAAACCATTTTTGTTAAAGATTAAATTTCTTGTAAATTTTGAAAATAAAATTAGCTTTTAAAAAAATTCTACCTCTTAAAAATATATTCCCTAATATGTATTATATGTAGTTTCTTATTACTTTAGATGTGTGGATTTAATTGTGGCCCCCTAGGGAGTTAATGATACAAGTGTGATAAAATCAAGAGTTTTTCAGATAAAGATTTTACTTGGAAATGTATACATATTAAGAAGGCATGTGTGGGGTGAGGGCACAATCTTGTAGCATTCTGAAACTACTATCTAAGGCACTGATTCCCAAACTTCTTTTAAAAGGCTGCTCTAGAACTAAAGTCTGGCATTCTTATTTGGTATCTGCTTGTTTCAGATAATACAAAAAAAAACATGCAAAAAGTAATTTGGTTTCAAAATCATTAGCATCTGTGCTTGATTTAATGAGCTGAAGAATTTAAGTTAGTGCCATATGTTGCAATTTGGCAACATAAATCATCATTGATTCTTTATTTGTGATTATTCTCACATGTTTTGTCCAATTGACACTACTGTCCCCTTTTACATCATGTGATCATTCCATCCCCCCCAATAGAGTGGATATCTTAGACAACCATTTTTGTGCAAGGTAGCACTTCATATATCACAAACATTGTTGAGGAGTTGTTACAATAAATCTTCACAAGTTATAAAGGAATCAGTTATGTGTCTGGATATTTTAACTGTCTCTGATTTTTATCTTTCAGCATAGTTTTGTACATGGGCCCTCTACATCTGTTATTATTTTTACATATTGTTATTGTTGTTTTTGTATTTTACATAGATGTTTTCTGTCATTTGTTGTTTTTTTTTGTATACATTTATGGTTTTTCATATTGTCTTGTACTTTTAGCTTTGGTTGTGGGTTTTCTTGACTTTTAGATCATTCTTTTTATCCTTTACACCTTATTTGGTGCATCATGGCCTTAGTTGCCTTTATGCCATAAAACCCCAAACAAACAAACAAACAAAATTAAAACAATCTTTAGGATGCATGGTGATCATTTTTGGAATTTTTTTTTATGCAATTCTCTTCTGCATCCTTTAGAATATGTGGCTAGCAAATATAAATGCATTTTAACTCGGATATACAGCATAATGTTCTTTAAATGATATGTATTTGTAGATACCTGGTATATAATTTATAAAATACCCAGGTATATCTGCAAAATCATTATGTATTTTAGAAATCTAAATCAAGTATGGCACTTATGATACTGATATATGAGTGAAATTAATATTACATGTTCAGAATGTGCATAGTACTTCAGATATAAAATAAATATCTTTACATAAAGGTTGATCTACTTGCAGCTGTAAAACTACATGTTTTATTCCCAATGTACAGTTTTGTTCTGCATTATTCTGCTGAAAACAGCAATCCATTTTAATACAAACAGATATTTTAAATGAAAATGCTTCACTCTTATATAGGGAGTTGTTTTGAGTAAAGTTGGCTTTTAAAGTATATTGCAAATGTAAAATGGACACGAAACAAAAGTTGCATATAATACCTACTCTGCTACAAGTGACAACAAGAATAGCTGTACTGGTAAAAACAGCATCAAAAAAGGGGATTAAAACTACTTTTTGGCATATTATTTATATGTTTTTGTTTAAGGATAAAAACCTGTATATGTAATCAAGTTATGTACAGATTATGAAATCTTAGGGGAAAAATTATTATTAAAGTGTTAAGAACTTGATATGTTAACTGTTTCATCATAATAATTTTTCTATCTTAGCTGGAATTTTCAGATTTTGCAAAAGATCAAGATTATAAATAAATATCTAACAAACCATTCTTTATTCTTTTAAGGATCCTGGTGCTGGAATAATTCCACGTTCACTTCACCAGTTATTTGAAGAATTAACTAAAGAAGAAAATGTAGAATTTTCAGTTCGTGTATCTTTCCTGGAATTATATAATGAAGAGTTATTTGATTTGCTGAGCCCAACTGATGATCTCTCTAAATTGCGTTTATTTGAAGACTCAGTTAGAAAGGTAGCGTTAGATATTATTTTTCTAAAATTGTATAATAGGTTCTGTGATGTCAAAAGTAATCAATAAATCGAATTATGAATATTGCATAAATTGCATTACAAAATGGATTTACTTCTGAATAGTTGCTAAAAACAGGATTCATCATATGCCCCAAAATATGGTTGCAAATAATAAAAGTTTCAAGGAATTTCTGGATATTCAAAACTTGTCAGCAGTTTATGCTGACAAGGTTTTGAATATCCTGTTTTTTTTTTTTGGTATAATACACAAAATGTTTAATTGTTATAATACACAAATGCTTGTTAATATTTTGGTTATAAGCAATAAATCTGTATCAAGAAATTAATATTTCTTGATACAGATTTATTGCTTATAACATGACATTATGTGTGTGTAAGAGTTTGACAGAATTTACCATGGTATATTCATTAGTCTGTAAAAAAAAATAAATCGGCAGTAATACACAGCTTTTAAAGTACAACAGTCAAAAATTTCATTACATGAAATTGTCTTAAAATATTTTCAATCCTCTTTGTGGCCATTTTCAGTAATTCCACCTTGGCTGGAGAAATATCTTTTGGGCTACTCTAAAATCAGTTTCCAGGCATTGTTTAACCCTTGAAGTGTCCAAAGGGAGTTTACAATTTTTTTAAATTAGATTTGAGTAGCTTCAATTTAATTTGAATTTCTGTTATTCAGGATGAATTGCTTGTTCATTTGGTATGTAATATGACTTATAGAAATATGTTAGTCATTGCAGGATAAAGTTCAGTTGTTTTTATTGTATTTTGATCACTCATAAGCTGTTTAATAGGATGAAGATGGGTATAGAGAAAAAATTGCCTTAAGCTGGTTGGGATTTGAGCCAACAACCTCCTGATGATGTCAAATGCTCTGCCTGTTGAGGTACCAGCCACTGATCACTTATGCATCATCTCATTAAGCTCTCAGTCAGAAAGATATATAAAGAGAGATAGGTTTATCAAAGATAAATCTCAATGCTAGCACAGGTGCTGCTTGAACCTGGGAACTGCAGATTATGAGCCTGGCACACTGCCAACTGAGAAAACCCCCACCCTATCTGATGGATGTTGAGCAGAATGAAGTGCAATGTGACACATGAAAGCAGATCGCAAGGCATCAGTATACAAAAAAGGCTATAAGAGTATAGTGATAGCTTCCAACTACATGCTGTAGTGAGCAGAGTGCAGTGTAGTGGTCCAAAATATATTAAAATTATTATAACAAATTAGCCCTGAGTTAACCATGTTATAGTGGGGGATCACTCTAGTGAATAATCTTTAGGAAGTCAAACCACTACTTTAGCTTAGGTAGTGCAATAGTTGGTTTTTTAACAAGGAGATCTGGGGGATAAATGGTTATGTAAATGGATAATACTTTGGACATACATAGGTTTCATGTATTCAAAAGTGGTTATATGGTTAGGGTATCTTGTAATTAGAACATCTAAAATGGGATCCTGGCCAAATTAAAAGTAAATCATCTGTATACCACTGGTATAATATTGGTTTCGTGGGGCATTCTGCGTTCTAAGTCTTCGCGCGCGTTTTAAGTTGTATGTTGGGGCCTTCCTCTTGGAAACCAGGGGGCAAAATGGTTATTGTCTTTATGTAATTTTATCTTTACAAATAGTTTTGGGATATAAAGAGGGTATAGCCACCTTTGCTAAAGAGGAGGGGAGAAAAGGATCAGTTCCTAACTGCTAATTTATGGAGCATAGATGTAAACTGGATCATCATTAATGGGTTCACATTTTAATTCATTTATTATATAATTCAGTCTATATTCATCTGTATCTAGGATTACCAACTGATTAGTTTTGTTCTCTGAAACTATTTTAAGATTATTCTGTTCAATTGCATTAATATTTTAATTTCTTTAATTAAAAAAATTAATTATCGAATCTGTGGGTGTTATTCCCACAGATTTGGCACACCCTTACCAGTATGAAACATTAGCTTTAAGAACATATTTCTTCCATGCATACAAATGTTCTTCAACGCAATATTTGCTGCATGAAGAATTAAATAAATATATATATATACCAAATTGGATATTATGCAGGTTATAATGATAAGTAAATTGATAAAATGCATAAAAATATTAAATATCAATATACAGTTACTTCACAACGAAGAGCAGCCTGACCAATAATAGAATAGACACCAAAATGTACCATAGCATGCTCGCTATATGAAAATCTTACCTATATGATCATTAATATTTTATGTGAACTTTTATTTTTGAACTTTTTATGTGAACAGATAAGAGTACTAGTAACTGTGACCCACACTGTACATAAACTTTTCATAAATGATTGTAATAAAATCCCAATAATAGAAGGAATTCATGTAGTAACTTTAAATGGTCTGCAACATAAGGCATATCCAAAACATCATTATGTTCCACAAATAGAACTTTTCAATGTCTTAACAAGCACCAAATGCTTGGGTTTGTTAGAAATAAACATCCAAAAATGGCATTAGTGGAAATAGTTATAAATAATGAACTAAGCATTAATTCTAAAGAAACAAAAATCTTGATAGCACCCCCACAAAATTCCAACTTAATTATACAGAAAATTTAATTATAAATTTATATGTAAATGTGTTATTCAACATAACATCCCTCCCAACAGCATGGAGTCTGTTGCTGCAGAGCTGCCAATCTTACTTGCACGTATACTTTACCTCTCCAGATAATGGCATTTAAGCAGCCTCAATCTTTCAAGTATGCTTGACGAAGCCAGCAGGAGTTCGGTAAAATTAATTGTTTTAGTTCATTTTTAAACTTTTAGCATTTAATTTGGAGTGTACTTATTTTAAATGTCAATTTATAATGTTCAGTTGGGAAACTTTCCCCTCCCATCTGGCCATGAGCTTCTTGCAATGCCAGCTAGCATTGTAGACAGTAGATAAACTGAAGTGCTGTTGAACTAGGGATAGCAACCTAGTAACATGTTGGACCCCCTCTGTCCCTGATAATGGCTGCTACACGACAAGGACTCCACAAGCTTGTGGAAATGTTTCACAGGTATGGCAAACCCATGCATCCTCCAAAGCTGTCCACAATTCTCTCAAGGTCGTCGCTGATGGGACACAGACCCGAACACTCTGCTCGATGGTATCTCAAAGATTTTCGATGGGATTTAAATCTGGGCTAGATGGCCAATTCATTATTTCAAAGTCAGCAGAATGCTCCTGCAACTATATGCAGTAGCAGCCTGGACCTGTAAGATGAACAGTTGTCTTGCTGGTAGATGCCATCTCCATTGGGGTGCATGATGGCCATAAATGGGTGTAAATGGTCAATCATGTATAACAGTTCTACATTCCAGGATGCATTGAGAGTCATCGGTACACATACCAAAGGTCCCACAGACATCCAACTAAAAACACCCCAGGCCATCACTGAGGCACCACTTGATTGTACTGTTCTGACCTGACATGCAGGATCCATGGCTTCATGGGGTTGGCACCATACCCTCAGTCTCCCTTCAGCATGATGAAGTTTAAATTGGGATTCATCACTCCAGACTATCCATTGCCATTTTTCAATGGTTCAGTTTTGATGTTCTTTAGCCCAGACAAGGCATTAAGCCCGGTTGCCTTTAGAAGTGGGACTCTCGTAGATCAGTGGCTCCCAAAGCCGAGACGATGAAGTGCACTGACTTCCCAGCTGGAACCTGCGTTCAGATGAGAGGTGATTTCAGATAATGTCTGGCCCCTATCGGTCCATACGATGCAGTTCAGACGATCATTCAAGGCTGGGTGCTTGTTTTTTTTTTTTTTTTTTGCCGGAATTTTCATATTCCCGGAACACTCTTGAAACTGTCGTACAAGAAAATCCAAGTTTGTTGGCAATTTCAGAGATTTAGTGTCCTATCTGTCGGGTACCTACAATCTGCCTTCTGTCAGGTGCATCTAAATCCTGTGCTTTTCCCATTACACTTCTCACAATGAATGCTTGGGAAGCCAAAGCCGACAGCTATATATGACCATTCAGCCATGCATGCGGGCAAATGCCGGACTTGCGGTACTGAATTTGGATAACGTCTCCTATCCCTAATTCAATGGCACTTCAGTGTATTAATGATAGTACTAATCAGCAAATATAATGTGGAATTTAAATAGAGTTCATATATGATGTCATAAAGCAGACAAATTAAAATGGGACTGAAGCAAGCCCTTCAGATGATGCTAGATGTATATGCTTAATTTGTAACTGTGAATATCCAAAGATTGCAGATTCTTCATCTGCCAACTGATGTTCCTTCAAAATACTGCAAATTGATTGTAGAACTGTGGCTAAATACTACCTGTCAGCCCTAGCAAGCTGCTTTTAACAGTATGTGACCATTTAACATCAAGTCAACAAATATCTGATATACTACCAAATCGGTACCTGCTTTTATGTAATCATAAAGGTAAACAGTTTACCTATACTAGTTATATGATATTAAATAGATCAGTATGCTGAAATTATACAGTCAGTATAGCAGATAATTTCTAACTTATAACCATAAGGCTAGTAACAAATCATTGTCACTACTTGTATGTAGTAGGTGTCTGCTTTGTTAGTACAAAGTTGGCCGAATTACATATAGTGTCTGCTAAAATAGTATGTTAAAATATATGTTAATGCAGCTGACTTCTGTTTGAAAACTCTAGTTTCTCATAATGAGGTTGTCTATCTCTGACTATTACTATTTACTGAATTATATAGTGTTAACTGTTGAAATTGTATAACTATTAAATTATACACTGTGATTATTAGTCATTTTTTTCTTAAAATTTGTTGTTGTTTTTTACATTACATGATAGGAAGTTGTAAGGGGAAGGATAGGCAAGATAGATATGCTGACCTTATACCATTGCCATCTAAGCACCCCCACCATAGATGGTTGATATACCTTTAGATGTGTCTGTAATAATGCAGCACTGTATAAAGGCATTTGACCTTTTATATGCTTGTAGTGTCATCAGTTTTAGTGGAGTGCCCATTTACACGTTCCTGCATGAATTATTGGTTGGAAGGAAGATGCAACTGAGTGATGAAAGAGTGTTATTGCATTTGGTAGGACTGAGGGACATGCTGTGAAGGAAGTATGAATTTGCTGGGGGTTTTTTAAATTGTAGTCCAACAAATGTATTAAACAGTGGTGGGGTGCAATTTGGTCTCTCATTGTAGACGTTGCTGTTGCCGCAAATCAGTGCTCACAGATAGGGACCACTGACAAGTATCATGAGTAATGACTGCAAACCGATTTTGAACCGGACAGGAATTGCTACAGACAATCAATGAAGGACCATATCAATCTATTTCAAAAAGAACATTGTGAGGTGAACTGCATTCCATTGGTATTTGGAGCAGAGTACCACAGAAGAGACCCATGCTAACAGCTGCACATAAAATAGCCTGGTTGCAATGGACTTGCTTAACTGCATAGTTTGGTATTGTAAAGTTTTAGTAAAGCAAAAGTGTTTTTTTAATAATATAATTCCATTTTTTTCCCACAGGAAAATTCTTGTACCTGTCTTAAGCCAACTAAGTTTTCTTTTTTTTTTATACAATTAATAATTTTTAATTACAAGAATTGCAATTCTTCAAAACAGTTAAATAAATAATATATTTTTTTCTATTCTCTTTTCAATTTTTAGGGGTCTGTTGTGATTCAAGGCTTGGAAGAAATAACAGTGCATAATAAAGATGAGGTATATTTAATATTGGAGAAAGGAACTTCCAGGAGACAAACAGCTGCTACGCAAATGAATGCTACATCCAGTCGTAGCCATACTGTATTTTCTGTTACAGTACATATAAAAGAAAACACAATTGATGGAGAAGAATTACTGAAAACAGGCAAACTAAATTTGGTATGTGATAATTCAGTTTTTCATATTGCTTTTATGTCACAGGGGTATTTGTTAGAAGAGACACTGCAACTATTGGCATCTGGGTTCAAGTCCTAGAATGGCATAATTGTTTGTCTGTATGCTGGTAGCTCTAACTGAAGCAGTGACTGCAGAGAAGTAACTGAAAGAGTTTACTCTTTTGCAGTTACCTCTCTGCAGTCACTGCCTAAAGACTACTCCTAATTTGTACAGGCCTTACTCATACAAGAACATACTCCACTAAGATCAAGATGTTGTAAGATCATTTCGCAATGATCTTACAACACCTTGATCTTAGTGGAGCATGTTCTTGTATGAGTAAGGCCTGTGCAAAATAGGAGTAGTTTTTAGGATCCATCTCTGTCCTTTATGTTGCAAATAAAAAATTATAATGCACACCATGTGCAGAAAATTTTATGAAATGCATAACTAATTTCCAGTTAAAGGAGAAACTCAAAATCAAATTAAAAGAGAAAAAAAAATAACTGTTTACCAGTTTTATACATGCATTGCTATGATTGAAATGAAGTTTTCAACTTCACCTGTATCGTTACTAAACAGACAAAAAATTTATTCTTTGAATTTGATCTTAACTTGCTAGATGTACATTATAGTTTAACTTTTATTTTGGTTAGCATTCCAGGTCTGTGTGCATATGACACATTGATATATTGTGCACGTTTACACCATAACTGCTGTAAAAAAAGTTTGCATTTATATTCTTATAAATTTCTGTCTATTAGTATGTAATAACTTGTGTCATAATTATGACTAGTATTTTAAGATCTCAATATGAAATATCGCTGCTCATTTTCCAACAGATTTGCATCTGTGCTAAAAGTTAGCAATCGGATCTTAACTGTTGCCATTGTTTCTAAGGTTTAGAAAATTTTTCATAACTGAAATATTTTTCATGATAAATGGGAATTAATGAATTTGTACTTTGATTTTTGCTTTCTGCTTCACTACCCCTTTAGGTTTTGAAACTTTTTGTTATTTTTATAATTATTTTTGTATGTTGAATTAATGATTCAGTTTCAACGAATGATTATTTTGTAACTGCCTCTGAAATCATGTAATATTCATTATGCTTTTCTGCCAAAATGAGTAAGAATGGTGTAGTTTTATGGAAGTTTACAAACAGTTAGATGTTTTTAAGAGGTATAATAGTAATATTTTTATTATTTTTTTAATCTTATTTAGATATATTTTAACATTTGCATAAAAAACGTTTAATAAGAAATATTTATGCAATTTTTTTTCTTACAAATATTTTAACTTGATTGAAAACGAATATCACTTTTCTGTTATGTTAAGCAAACATTAAGCTTTTTAAAAGTACTGTACTATGAGCATACTGTAAAATACTGTATTTTTTTTTCAGTTTTTTGGCTATTTTTAGATTTATTTATATATATATTTCAAAACTAGTTTGTTTTAAAAGCAAAATAAATTTTCTGTAATGTGAAATGATTAGAAGCAATTGAATTCACACCTGTGATAGTCTTAAAATACATTTAATTTTAATAACTAGACAAGTGTACACTTTCCTAGTTATTGAACTAAATGATTAGGCCTATTTTATCACATTGGCTAAATTTATAATTTTTGGATGCATATTTATTTATAAACTTATTAAAAACTAAATGAGCTGAAGATTTAAGAATAATATAATACTTTGAAAATATAAAATTGAAAAAAGAGGATTTTATTTTAAGTGAAGAAGAGTGAAATTTTTGTTTAAACAAAATAAATATGTAAATAATTTCATATTACTTTTTACTTGAGGATTTCTCTTATTTTAATGTGCAGAATTAAATGCCCTTTATTTTTGTGTATAACATGTTATATCTGTGTTTGACAGTTACTATAGGATAAGGCTTTAAAGTTCAGTTTTCTGTTTTAATGCAGTTAAAAAAAATTTCTTGCAAATAATTCCAATTTTCAGGCTGGACAACAGAAGGATTGAATGTTCCTTGATAAAATATGTTTTTAGTAATAATGCAATAAAATATTTGCTACAAGTTTTTTCAATGGTCACTTTGGAATATGAATGCTGAAATTGTCAAGTTAAATTGACAAGTGCATCATTTGGAAAATTGCTATAAAAAACATTAAAAAATCATTCCTAACTCTCTAAGTGCCTGATTAATCCATTTTCAAAAATCACTTCATATGAAAATGAACTTACATTCATTCATATGAAAATGAACATACTTCATATGAATAATTCATATGAAAGTATCACTTTATATG
This sequence comes from Ryuthela nishihirai, assembly GCA_038380435.1. Lineage (NCBI taxonomy): Eukaryota > Metazoa > Arthropoda > Arachnida > Araneae > Heptathelidae > Ryuthela > Ryuthela nishihirai. Next base: position 72,084,526 of record JAWZYU010000001.1, read on the forward strand.
AACTTCTTACCTAAATTTTTTTGCCCTTTTAATTTTTATTTCTTATATTCAGAATTAAATTCTCTTTCCCTTAGTATCTAATTAAAACTATTTCATTCATTAGCAGTTTCATAATAAGGTTAGAAGTTGTGTTGCATTTTTAGAGAAGAAAACCTGCCACTGTAAGGGTTAAAAATATCTTATAACTAAAAATATAATGTGAAACTTTGTAACATGACTGTTATTTGAATTGAAAGCATTGACTTGCATTCTTTCTCTATACAGGTTGATCTTGCTGGAAGTGAAAACATTGGTCGCTCTGGAGCTGTTGATAGAAGAGCAAGAGAAGCAGGTTAGCCAATTTATGAAACCTAAAATACTTTCATTTATTGTTAAACCACAATGGGCATTAGTAGCTTGAAGTTTTTGTGTGTTTCATTTGAATGCATTTATTCAGGTATGAAGCATATCTATTTTGAAGGTAAATATTTTATTGCAAGAGGTACCTATTTTTATTCTGAAATTTGTTTTACAATTCGTTGCATTGAAAATAGGATGCATTTCATACTTATTATGCAATGATAATTTACTAAACTATTAAGTAAAAATGCACTGATTTATTGTTGTACAACCCTTAATTGTAAAAATTAATAAATGAGAGAAGCAAAAAATTACTTTTTTTTAGTTATTTAACAGCTAAGTTTGTGACTTTTTTTTCCAAACATTCTCAATTAATTAGAATTCTACTATCTCCAAAACTCAAATTTAGATTGAAAGGCTATGTAGGTCTAATACAGGCCTGGGCAAACAACAGCCCACCACCTCTTTTTGTGTGGCCCACAAGCTACTGATGACTAATAAGCTACGTTTGTAAAAGAGAAAAAGGACAAGAATTCCAACTTCAGTGAAAACAAATTCTCATTAAAAAATAATTTTAGTAAAACTGTATTGTTTCACTTTAGATTTATTTATTTATTTTTCCATTGATTATGAATACATATAAAAGTAATTGCAATCACAGCTCTAGTATTTGCAAAATTTAATAACAATTGTTGACTGTGTTTACAATTAAAGAATTAGTCTTGAAATTGGCTAGTATTGCTCATTAATGAAATAGTTAAATTGCTTACAGTGCAAATTTCTTATGACAGATAATTTTTGCTCCAATAGTATGTGAAAAAAAAACTTTTATCGGAAAAGTTGCCTAGTATGAGAGAGTGATTTACCAATTCCTTGAGTTCTTGGTTAGCACAGGTGACAGCTGTAAGGTGGGGTTATCAGTCCCTTCTTTCTGTTCTCTCTGTGTGTTGTTAATTGGATGTAGATTTTTACGTGACCACAGCTGTAGTTACCAGTCCTTGTTTTCTTGATATTCATCGATATCATTGTCACTACTTTACTGACTGTAGTTGCACATAGATGTCAGATCTAATGGTAGTTGCACATAGATGTCAGATCTAATGGTAGTTGCACATAGATGTCAGATCTAGGCCTTGTGTGTGGGAGAACCATACCCTGTGCACATTAAAAAACACAACTGATGGCCTTGACAGGAGGCTACTATCTATATCTCCTAACAGCTGTCCAGTTGACACCCTCCCCCAACCTTCTCTGAGCCCTTGTGACCTGGCCATTTAGCCCATTGTATGCAAGAAATGTGCTGCTCAGAGCTAACTCAACTTGCATTTCTCACAGATTTCTATGACATATTATACTGACTGGCTCCTGTCAGAGCTCTATGATTGATGAGATTTTTCACAGTTATGCTACATCGTTAGGTATGAAAATGGGTGCCTTGCAACTGTTTTCAATTCTATCAATTTATTGATTTTTATTCCCATGCATCTTTCAGAGTTATGATCACTGATTGTGATAATGGCTGGGTTATAACTTGTTCGTTTTTACTTTTATCCATTTATTGATTTTATTCCTCTTATATTTATGTCATTATTTTGATCTTTCAGAGGTATGATATATTGATGGCTATGATGATAGGTAGCTTACAACTTTCTTGCTGTGGATTTTCTTTTTTAACATCGAATTAGGTTATGTTTCAGTAGTAAGGAATCACCTGAAAATGAATAAGTTCTTGGATACAGAAGCAAAAAAAAAAGCCTTATTAAGAATCCAAAATTAAGCCTTAATTATATAATCTGATCTATATTTTCACTACATTACAGTGAAAAAGTCGTATTAAACTCAATATATTTGTAAATTTGTTTAAATTTTTAATTTTCATAAAATTCAGAATTAAATTTTTTTAATTTAGTATATAGCATTAACTATTTCAGTTGATTGGTTATTTTTTAACAAATTTTTAAAGTTTGCTTGTTGATATTAATTAGCACAGTTGGCAAAAGGCCATGGACTTCTCAAAACATGGTACCAAGAAAATAAATTGCAAAAAAAAAAGTAATTTTCTTGCTTTTGTTTGTATCCTATTCAGATATAATACCTTTTTCTTCATATGCATTATAATTATTTCCATCTATTAGGGGTTTTGTTTTTTTGTAATAAATTTTTATTTGCATTGCTAGATGCATTTTTTTTTTACTACATGACTCTAAAAAAAGCCCTATTAAAATAAAATTGGTAGTCTTTTTTTTTTGCTAAATATTTTATTTTCAGAAAATCCAGAATTTTTAAATGCTAATTAATTTAGCATATAACATACCATAATTCCTTTCATTAATTATTTAGCAAAAAATAGTTGTAAAGTTAATTTTTTTCTTTTTGGCTGAACATTTGAAAAAAAAAAATAGCTTGGCCTCTGGTGGTAAACCAATTTTTTTGGCTGGGACCTGGAAGGGTTAAACTAAGAATATATATAATTTGGAATATTTAATTGGAGTCAATTCAAAAATAGACAAAAATAGACCAATTGTGAAATTTAGTTCAAATTATATTGTAGTAAATGGCAGTCATTAATTGAATCAGTGCTTCAATAAAATTATAAGTGAAAGTATTAATTATGTTAATTTTTATTTTTATATCAGGCAACATAAATCAAAGTTTGCTGACCCTTGGAAGAGTTATAACAGCTCTAGTAGAGAAAGCTCCTCACATTCCTTACCGGTGAGTGATGCAACTAATTGTATGATCTTTAATCATGTTCAGTTATACTGTAGCATTTTATTTGTGCCATACTTTGGACCTAGAGTAAAGAATACCAAAAATATCTCTGGTCTGTATTTTTAACACATTTTATTCTGTCATGATGTTTTGCAAACATAACAATTTCATTTGCAGGCTGCACATTATCCAGTGATAGTGATAAATGCTCCCCATTAATATAGTGTTGTTAGAAATAAACTCAAACATTGTATTAAATGAAATTCATTTTCAGAAATGTTTACATTTGTAAAGAAAATGAATTTAAACATTATTCATATAGTGGTTTTTCCAATATTTCCATCTGTAGGATGTTGCAAAAATTATTAATATCTATTACTACTATTAGTAAATTTTATTTGCATGAATGTGAAGTCTAGGGAGCATCGATAAATTTATCATTCTTTGCTGACAGTTACAGAGATCTTTCTGTAAGTTTGTGGGAAGAAGTGTAAGCAAAAAATGTTTCTGCGGTAGTCCAAAAATTTTATGGAGCTGTAACAGACAGGAATTGATTACCGTGGGCTTTTCTTGATGTATGATATTTCAATTATACTAAGAATTTTTTTTACATAAATGTAGGGGATATTTTTTCTCTTCTAAATAGATCTCTTTGTCTAAAAGTAACATTGCTAATTTTTTAAAGCAATGATTAACATTTCCACTAATTTTAAGAAGGTATTATAAATCATACTACTCCTAATTGTGACAACTAATTTTCAATCAAATGTGTGAAGAAAAATTTTCATACTTGCTGTGATAATTAATGTTTAGCTAGATGCTATGTAGAGTGTAGTTTTATATACCTGTTAAGTTGACCACTATTTTATGGAACTTCCAAAAAGTTAGTATATATTTTTAGATACATGGTCACCCCTCTGTAACTTGGCCAACTTTAAGTTAGCCACATTTGATGAAATTATAAATGACTTGTTTCCACTTGAGCAAGAAACTATTTCCAATTATGTAATTTTGCATGACATTAATAGTCAGATTTCAACATTCTCCTGAGCTGTAAGACTGACTAGAAGATCATTGATTTGAATGTAATATTAAAATAACATCATTAACATATTTGAGAACTAAAAAAACATGCAGTTACCAGCTTAAATCTTCTAATTTTGGTTTATATTCTTGTTAAGAATTGATCAGTAAGTGGTTTATATTCTTGTTAAGAATTGATCAGTAAGAAGTAAATAAAATATTCCACTTCTTATATTCATACTTGTAGACAGCCCATTGAAAACTGAAATTTGAAATGGCAAACCAAAGAGACAGGAAGGAAAACATGGTTTTAAGTTTTGAAATCTAGTTTTAATGTAGGTAGGGATTTGAAGACTATTTTATGGAACTTCCAAAAAGTTAGTATATATTTTTAGATACATGGTCACCCCTCTGTAACTTGGCCAACTTTAAGTTAGCCACATTTGATGAAATTATAAATGACTTGTTTCCACTTGAGCAAGAAACTATTTCCAATTATGTAATTTTGCATGACATTAATAGTCAGATTTCAATATTCTCCTGAGCTGTAAGACTGACTAGAAGATCATTGATTTGAATGTAATATTAAAATAACATCATTAACATATTTGAGAACTAAAAAAACATGCAGTTACCAGCTTAAATCTTCTAATTTTGGTTTATATTCTTGTTAAGAATTGATCAGTAAGTGGTTTATATTCTTGTTAAGAATTGATCAGTAAGAAGTAAATAAAATATTCCATTTCTTATATTCATACTTGTAGACAGCCCATTGAAAACTGAAATTTGAAATGGCAAACCAGAGACAGGAAGGAAAACATGGTTTTAAGTTTTGAAATCTAGTTTTAATGTAGGTAGGGATTTGAAGTTTTAATGCAACTAGTAGTTTCATTTTTTTTTTGTTAAAATTTAATGGATCCCTTGACCCCCCCCCCCCCCCCCCCCCTTCTAATGAAGTGGGAAAATGAAAGTTGTATTAAACTCGGAATTGGTATCTGTCATAGGTAGAAACTTTAATTTTTTTTTTTTTAAATTTAACACAGAGAGTGGCAAGAGGCAAACTTTTAGGAGAAATTTAAGACTGGATGGTGAAGTGTTAGGGGGGGGGGGGGTCAAGAAGTATTAAGTGCCAAATTTCAATCATTTAACTCTTAAAATGGGTGCAGGAAGTGATTTGAAGTTCTAAATCACATTCTCTTATAGATAGGTACTTTAATTTTTAATGCAACATGGGATGTCACAATGGAAGCCTGCATATTCAATTTGGGACAAGGTTGTCAGGTATTTTGAAAATTACCAGAGACTGAAAACTATTTCAATGGTTTGTGTAGTAATTCACTCTCACCAAGAATGACCTAAGAAACGTTATGTTAGTACAACATGGAGCATTCCATACTGACATTTGGCTTTTATATATATATATATGTATAAAGATTATTGATTCATTCCATTGAATAGCTTAAAATGAATAATACTATTTGAAATCTAAACATTATTTGTGAAACATTTTTACGATTTTTAATAGATTTTAAGCATGTGTTAATATGTTTTTAGCAGTAAATAATGAAATGAACTCGACATATTTGGTATCTACTAATGAATTACCACTTTGAAGTCGATTCAAATTTTTAGAGGAAAAATTGTCTTGAACCTGGTGGGATATGAACCATGAACTTCTGATAACGTATCAGGTGCTCTGAACCACTGAGCTACCAGCTGTCGATCAAGATCTCTAATTGATATGAACCTTTTCAACGTACAATACATCATATGTAGGGAGTGTTCTGGCAATTTTTCCACAAGTGGCAGACAATGCCATATAGATGGAAAGTATTTCTTACAGGTATAATGATGATAAATAATGAAATAAACTCTACATATTTCGTATCTACTAATAAATTACCACTTTGAAGTTGATTAAAATTTTTAGAGGAAAAATTGTCGAGCCGGGTGGGATACAAACCCACAAAAATTTGAATTGACTTCAAAGTGGTAATTTATTAGTAGATATCAAATATGTTGAGTTTATTTCATTATTTATCATCAGTATACTTGTAAGAAATACTTATCGTCTATATAGCATTGTCTGCCACTTGCGGCAAAATTGCCGGAACAGTCCCTACTTATAATGTAGGTTGAAAAGGTTCATATCATCAATTAGACATCTTGATCAGCGGCTGGTAGCTCAGTGGTCCAGAGCATCTGACATGTTATCAGGAGGTCGTGGGTTCATATCCCACCCACTCAAGACAATTTTTCCTCTAAAAATTTGAATTGACTTCAAAGTGGTAATTTATTAATAGATAACAAATATGTCTAGTTTATTTAATTATTTATCATCAGTATACTTGTAAGAAATACTTTCCATCTATATGGCATTGTCTGCCACTTTTGGCAAAATTGCTGGAACACTCCCTAACATGATGTAATATAGGTTGAAAAGATTCATACCATCAATTAGAGGAGATCTTGATCGGCAGCTAGTACCTCAGTGGTCCAGAGCACCTGACACGTTATCAGGAGGTCATGGGTTCGTATCCCACCCAGCTCAAGACAATTTTTCCTCTAAAAATTTGAATCCACTTCAAAGTGGTAATTTATTAGTAGATACCAAGTATATCGAGTTTGTTTAATTATTTATCAGTATACTTGTAAGAAATACTTTCTATATGGCATTGTCTGCTGCTTGTGGCGAAATTGCTGGAACACTCCCTACATATGATGTAACGTAGGTTGAAAAGATTCATATCATCAATTAGAGGAGATTTTGATCAGTGGTCCAGAGCACCTGACATGTTATCAAGAGGTCATGGGTTCATATCCCATCCAGTTCAAGACAATTTTTCCTCTAAAAATTTGAATCGACTTCAAAGTGGTAATTTATTAGTAGTTTTTAGTAGTGATATAGTGCAAGTGCAACTGAAAAGATATATTTTTCATAGATTTTAGGTGAATTTGCCTAAGATTTTTGAGAAATTTTGAAGCATCATATATCAACCATGCAGTTTCATAGTTTTATCATTTGCCACTCATACTGCATCACTGGTTTCTAAATTTCCCTCGGAGAGGGATTCGTGCTTATTTTTCTCCTGCTCTCTGTAAATATATTACAGTACTTTTCAGTAATGTAGTGTCAATCTGTTTTTTTTTTTATATAAATTATTTCTGTAGTTATTTTCAATAATGTTTTATTTACATGCTGAATATTAATGACATCTATTTCAGAAAACTCATACTGATCTCTGGGGTGTCACTTGGCCGAGTCAGTAGAATCCCAGGTTCTTAAAATGTAGTTCACAAGTTTTAGTCCAAACTGTGACAACATTAAGATCTATCTCTGCTAACTCCTGGTGTGGCTCAGTTGGTAGTGTATCAGACTTGTAATATGCATTTCCCAGGTTCAAGTCCTACCTTGGCCAGCATTGAGATTTATCTCCACAAAACTCCTCAACCTGTTCTCGGTCAATAGGGAACATTGACGGGCTTTGAAAGGCCACTATCCATCAAATGGGATGTTAAACTGTATGCATGTTAAAGAACACACTGGATAGCCTTGATGAGAGGCTACCATCTGTTTCCTAATAGCTGTTCAGTGGGTTTCCCTTCCTCCAACGTTTCTGAGCCCTTGGTGTCTTTGTGGCCTGACCATTTTTTCAATTGTGGGCAAAAAATGCCATTAAGAGGTAAAACAACCCAACCCAAAGAATCTCTGTGTGTGTTTGTGTGTGTTTTAAATTCCAGTATAAGGATACTTTCCATTCTCTTAAATTGGTTATCAATTATTTTGCAGAGAGAGCAAGCTTACAAGACTGTTGCAAGATTCATTAGGAGGTCATACTAAAACTTCAATTATTGCTACAATTTCTCCTGCTCTCTGTAATATAGAAGAAACATCAAGCACTCTTGATTATGCTCATAGAGCTAAAAATATCACTAACAGACCAGAAGTTAATCAAAAGACAACCAAACGGGCACTTATTAAGGTAAGTTTATAGCCTTTTCATTTTAATATTGTTATTTACAATTATTTCAGCCAATATATTTTTATCATATTGACATTTTACTCAGATCTTTGTACACCTAGCATGAAAATATTTCAGTTTAAAAAATCGAATGCAACTTTTTTTAAAATAAAGAAGAGTATGAGATGCATTATTTCTTTTAGCATCTCAAGAAAAATAATTTGCAAAAAAAAAATTGAAGATCCAAACTTCAATGCATGAATCTTATTTGGTTCTCGTCATGCACTGAAATGTCTTATACAACTTGAGTAGTTCTACTGTTGAAATTCAAGGTATTATAAAATAAGTTTCCTTATTACGAGTTTCAAAAGTGGTGACGAATAGAGATAGCACTACGAAAATTTGTAGGTAGCTTAATAAGAACACATTGAAGTGATTTAGTAAAGAAAAAAAGTATTTCCAACTATCACAGCCAGGGGGAAAATTGGTGCTGCAAACACAAGAAAGGCATAAGTGAGAAAACAATGCTTATTGGTTTCACTCACATGTCTATTACTGAAACTGCTCAATATTCTCTCCATCATTGCAGAGGATGTGCTGGAAATGAAGTACTACATGGACCACAGTTGCTTGGAACGTGTTACTGTGGATGTTGATCACTTCCCATGTAATGCTGGCCTTCAGATCAGCAAATGGCTTGCCACTACGATAAACACCGTCTTGAGACCTACAGATCCAGAAATCACAAGGATTGAAGTCCAGTGAACATGGTGACCAGGCCAAGGAAATTCTCAAGAAACTAAGCACTCATTGCCAAACGTTGTATGCAGAACAACTACTTTATCTGCCAACTAACATGGGGGTGCACTATCTTGCATGAACATTGTGGTGTCTGGAAACTGCTGTTCCTAGAGGATGGGAATCAAGTGATGCTGGAAAAGAGCACTGTAACAATCACCTGTTAAAGTAGACTACATTGGACTGAAAAGCGTCTGCACTGAAGACACACCATGCTGTCATGTACAGGGGCTGGAGAGGCTGTTCATGCACAGACAGGTGACAGTTCTGTATTGATGGTACCAGTGAGGGTGAAGTGTGCCTTGTCAGTCCTCAGGAATGCCCACAGCCACATGTAGTCCTCTTTTCATACGAGAACAGTACAACTTAACATTCCATCCAACAGATAAGACTTTCTAATCATATTAGTGCCACTTTGGAGAAAAAGCAATTTATCTATTTCTCCCAAACAAGAGCAAAAATGCTCAATCGTACGGCTAGTTCCCGTCTTCAGATGTCTCCAATGTTTTGTACAAAAATTAATCAAGATCTTTGACATTTCTAATTGCAACTGTAATTACAAGACTGCAGGAACAGAAGGAAGGTAAAAATGGGTGGAGAGAGGGGAGGTTAAATGTTTGAGAATCAATACCATCGTGATATAAAGTTTTCAGCTTGCTTGGTAGTATTCAAAAATTGGAGAGCAAAGTTTGTGCGATGCTGCGAGTCATGCAATCACAGTTCCTGCACCATATGGATCCTGAATGGGTACCATCAACAACATGTCATATGACTTTGCTCACTGTTGCCCATGGAAAGTATGTCTTAACACCACTGGCACTTCTGACATGGGCTGTCATAGCAACTGTCATCTCATCCACCATGTCTTCTGCAATGGGCAGCCATCCTCTTCATGGTGATCATCCCAACTCACCGGTTGCCTCAAATTCCTTCACCATCTTCATTAATGCCACTGACCTCAGGGGTCCTCTCTACAGACGTCTCAGATGCTGATACTCTCACAGTGCAGCATTTTCATTACTCTGATTCTGGTAGAATAGCTTGATTAATATTGTGCATTCCTTCTTTTTGAAAGCCATATGGCCATTTGCTTGCTGAAATGTCTGCATTCCCACATTTATATGATTTTTTTTTTGTATCAGGAATGTGTTAGATGTGTTCAGTTTTTCAAATGAATGCAATTAGCATACCTGAAGCACCCTCCCCCCCCCCTGGTGACAATGGAACTAATTCTTTTCTTTAAACCACCTTTGTATGTTCTCATTAAAGCTACCTATTAATTTTTACAGTACTATCTCCACTCATCACAACTCTAGACTCCAGAAGTTAGAAACGTATTTTTAACCACCCTGTATATTAATTACCTTTCATTCTTATTCACTTAGGTATTATAATAGCATCTGGGTACTTTTAAAAACATGATTTTTTTTTTAGTGCATGTTGCATAAATAAAAATTTCACAAGCAACCAACTTATAGAATTTTCCTGTCCCTTTTGTAAGAGCATATATGTAACAGCATTTCCTTTTAGGTGGCATACAAGGAAATTTCTGAACTTTTTTGGTAGAGCTTTAAATCCATATAAGTTTGCAGCTTGCTTGGTGGTATTCTGTAACTCCAGAACTGATAATCTTTGTTCAATATGTTCTGCTGGAATTTGATCTCATTGAGAAGGTAGAAACTAATCTCAGTCTCTAAAGTTTGGTTCTTGGTGGAAATAAACTTTAGTGTTCAGATATCCTATAAAAGACAACAAAAGGCTATTTTTTTTTTAATCTTTTGAGAATTTGATCTATGATGTGCACTTTCTTTTGTCAAATTTCGAAAACAATTATGCTCTGGATATTAAAGTTTTCCATCCTAAATAGAGTGGATAGATGTGCACAGAAATATGCAAGTCAGTGTCGATATGCACATTATCAGATAACCAATAAACTAGAAATATGAAAGTTCCCACAATTTTCGTGCATATTAGTCAAGAAATATTTGATGCTTTTTCTACATTTTCTTTTTTAAATTACAAGACAGTGTATATAGTTGTTCTCTTAAATAAGAACATGTTATATCAATATTTAAATGGAAAATGACTTACATAAATGAAAGGCTGCACTAGGCATGCCGACAAACATCTCTATTCAATGCTTAAGACAATCGTGATGGCATTGATTCTCAAACATTTAACCTCCCTTCTCTCCACCCATTTTTACCTTTCTTCTGTTCCTGCAGTATTGTAATTAAAGTCGCATTAGAAATGTCAAAGATCTTGATTAATTTTTGTACAAAACATTGGAGACATCTGAAGACGGGAACTAGCCTTATATTTGAGCATTTTTGCTTTTGTTTGGGAGAAATAGATAAATTGCTCTTTCTCCAAAGTAGCACTAATCTGATTAGAAAGTCTTATCTGTTGGATGGGATGTTAAGCTGTACCCTATGCACATTCAAAGAACACATTAGATGGCCTTGGTAAGAGACTTCTTTGTGTATCCTAATAGCTAATGGATCCCCTTCCTCAACCTTCACTGAGCTCTTGCGATTCTTGTTATCTGACCATTTACCTCCTTGTGTATAAAATGAAATTGTCCCTCTGAGGAAAACAACCCATTATCACTTTTTATATAGGGACTGTAGAATAAGGTCAGGCCTTTTGTTCTTTTCCATTTTCAATACTTAGGACAAAAAAGAATCTTAGAAACTACTACCTTTTACAGGTGTCATACATGGGCATGCCTACTCTGTGAGACTTAAATCAGGTTTAATTGACCACTACCTCAAACTTAACACGATATATGCCTGCTGAACAGTAGCTAACTCTCTAACCACTATTTTTCCACCCTAATTAAGTACTTGTTCCACTTTCCTCATATAAAATGACAGCAGTGCCTAAAGAATTACACTAGAGACAATTTTCTTTCAGCTTTCGTTACTTTTTTTTCTTTTTTTTGTTTTTCAAGTTTGCCTGGAAATTAGTTAATGATGTTGATGATATATTTATCTTTTTCGTTCAAAGTATTTTTTTTATATGTCATATTGACAGGCTCCTCTCAGACCTCTGTGTCAAGAAACTGCTTTAAGGGTAATTTATTAAGCTTCATTGAACATGTTAATGGTAACCTTCAAACGTCTTTTGGACGAAGTTGCACGATGTCTCATAGTTTGAAACTCAGTAGAACAATAGTTCTCCCTATAAGGGAGAAATGGTCAACCCACCTAGGATGGACCTTGACCCTGGAGGGTCAGTAGGCCTCCATTTTTTCTACCCTGTTGTATAAAAGTGATGTACAGCACACATCAGTTTAATGAAGGACTGAAGGGGAAAATAAAATTTTGAGAGAAAAAATTTTGTGTGTCATCTTGCAAGGGTAGATTTGGGAGACTGCTGATGTATGGTTTGTTACTATTGGCTGATAAGGAAATTGAAACAAAAAATTTAAAAAAATAAATACCCCCTCAAGCAGCTACTTGCCACAGAGGTCTGACAGGAGCCTTTCAGTGTATACACCATAGTAGGAGGTCTGCGAGAATGGCAGGACCTCAGTAGATAAACACAAAATATGCATGCCTTACCTGGGGCTCGAACCCAGGTCCCTTAGATCAATAACCAAGTGGGCTAAGATCTTGCCAAATGAAGGGAGTAAGGATCAAACTGCCCAAAAGCTGTAGCAAACTCTGCTATAGCTATAAGCAGTTGTTTTTTAAGAGAAGAGCACTAAGGCATTTAAAAGACTGACTTGGCAAGCACCAAGGGATTCAAGAACAAGACTTGGTGAGCACCAAATATTTTTATCAACTTCTCATCGAAATTAGAACAGTAATTAAAATTTTGCAATTAAAGTGTTTATTTCTAGTAGTTTCCATCTGGAATACTATAATATTTTGAGTAAATTTTAAGCATCATTACAGAAATATGAACTGTAATCTGCTTTGTTTAATAATACAAAATAATAAGGCCTATATTTATTACACAATAAGGCCTATGTGAGAAATTATTAAAATATAGGAAATTCTTTAGTGTTTTTAGTGCCAAACTTAGTGTTGTCAATAACATCAGACAAAATTTCGCATTATAACTGACCAACAATAATGGATGTATTAGTGAGCAATTTCAATAGCTCTGCAAGCACCAGGTTGCATATACCCACTCTATGGTGAAGAAATGGAGGAAAGATGGTAAAAGTCCACAAGGTGGAAATAGAGAAAACAAGTTTAAAATAATTGTACATAATATAAGAAATTTATACAACAGCTATTTTCCTTTGTACTCTAAAAAGTAAAGCATGCCAGTGATAGAAATAATAGGATCTCTCAGATTGGTTAACAAATAATTAATAATTAATAACACCTGTTGGTGATATGTTAAATAGATATAGAGGAAATATTGTTATTAGTTAGGTGGGATCTGAAATGACGACTTCCTGATAATATATCAGGTGCTCTGACTGCCAGTGATGAATACCAATTCATATTCACTTCAAAACAATATAGGGCACTAGCAATTTTTGTTGAATTGGTAAGAGAAACCAGTTTTAGTGTGCTATTGTCCTTTGAACTTAATAAGAATAAGCAATTTCACCATTGGCATTTTTATTTTTTACTCTTTATGGCACATAAAAAGATAGGTATTATAAAAACTCGAACTTTTTTCCCCCATTATATTTTTTGCTTTTTAATGGCAATTTCACAGGAAACTTTGATACTAAAAACATCTATCATCCCTGTGCTTCAGAGGAGAGAAATTTGGTATAATGTGTGGCTTAAACTCTCATTTGACATATGATTCATTACAATCAAACCTTTATTAGTCTCCCTTCCCCCCCTTTTTTGGGGGGGAAAGAGGGATCATAATTCAAGGTAGTCCATGACATTCTCAACGTATACTATCATTTCAGATATAATTCATTGCAGTCAACTTCTGTGAAGTTTCCCTTCTCCTATCCCCATTTTCGGAGGAAGAAAAGGAGAAAGGTTAGAATTATCATAACTAGAGGTAGTCTATGACAGTCCCCAAGTCAAAAACTTTCATTTAACACATAATTCATTATACTTGGCCCTCCCATTTGGAAGATACGGTGAAATAATTGTGTGCAACTTTTTTTTGGGGGGGGGGCTGAAAAGTGCATGAGGGGTAAAGTACTTATATGCTATGCCACCTCCTGTGTCACAAACTTTCATTTGGTGCATAGCTCATTATGATTGGTCAATGAGTTGGGAGATATAGTGGAATAATTCTTTTGCCAGACATACAAACTAACAAATGATGAACAAAAAACAAGAAGATAGGAAAAAGGTTAAGACTGCAAAATTCCATGGAAATATTAACCCTTTGCACTCCAGATATTTTTTAGTGTAACATACCAGTAACTCCAAAGTATTTGAAGCAAATTAAAAAAGAAATTAGGCTATTTATAAAATTTTTATAAAAAGAAAAAATGATAAGATGATGAATAAATGACATACAACTAATAGAAATATGTTTTTTTATTATCTTTTTATGACAATATGAAGATATTTATTCAAAACTTTTTATATTTTATAATTGTTTAATGTCTAGATGATCTTCCTTCTCCGTTATATCAACCCATTCATCCTCTTGCACATCATCCGTGGTAGAAACACTTGTGCTACTACCAGATGACTCAAGGACACGTATTTTCCGTTTTTTATGTCCTATGAAATCTGTTTCATCACTAGAACTCTCAGTATCACTTATTTCTATAAAAGTTTCATTTATATCACTACATATGTCAAAAAAACTCATCTTCACTGTCGCTAAAATCCAAATCTTTATCCATTGTCATAAAAAAAACAAAAAAATTTTAAATTACAATATGCAATGTAATGCACATGATCAAACAGCAGTAGTAAATGTGTAGAACTGATGTGACAATGTTTGTACCTGCTCAAAAAGGGTATTAGGACTTTTTCAATAAACAATAGATTTATTGTTTGTGTCTCTGCTACAGTGCCTATGGAGTGCAAAGGGTTAAGTTATGATTAAGGAATTAAAGATAAGTGTATTGTGAGGTAGGTAGATTGAAAAGACTGAAAGAAGAATCATTGCAATTAGATTATTGCAAATGAAATTGCCATTGATTTTAGTAAAATATTCAACAGCTATAACTTTGTTAAAAATAACTTAATCAAAATATGCACAACAGATTCAATACACTTCTGCTACTGCGAAACAAATGCATTTATGCTGTTGGTAAAAAAAAAAACTGAGTTCCTGGTAGTGATGAATTCTTTGAAGGCATTTTTAACTGCTGTCTCATTGCTGAATGTTTTCCCCACTAAGAAGTTGCAGAGTCTCATATTCTAACTGATGGAATTTCCAAACTGTTATTTGTGAGAAGTGAGGTTGAGCATTATCATGGAGCAGTAGGAAGCCATGTCTGTTGACTAATGCAGGCTGCTTCTTGCATAATTTGTCATGAATTTTTTGGAGTTCTGAAAAATATTTCTCTGCATTTATTGTTTTGCTCGGTTTTAGGAATGAATAATGGATAACACCAGCTTCAGACCACAAATGTGAACGTAATCTTCAGGTGAAGATTTGGCTTGGCATGTGCTTGGGGCTTCTGCGACACCCAGTCATTGAGCAGAATGTCGACAATTGTATAGAATCCATTTTTCATCACACATTTACAACTCTATGCAAAAACGAATCCCTTTGGTTTTGTGTGAGAAGGAAAGTACACAATTGAAGTAATGTGCCTTATGAATGTCTGTTAATTGATGCAGAACTCATTTATTCAACTTCTTCACTTTCCCAATGGCTTCCAGGTGCTGGGAAACTGTTGAATAATGTATATCTAATTTGCTTGCAATGTCTCGTACAGTTTGGCAAGTGTCAGATTCAATTAAAGCCTTCAGTTGATCATTATCAATTGCTTCTTTGGGTCAGCCATGTGGTTTTTTGAAGGCTGATGTCATCAGATCGAAAATTTTTAAACCAACATTGTGTTGTCCATTTACTAGCTCTGCCTTCCCCAAATGCTGCATTAATGTTGCAAGTTGCCTCCACAGCACTGTGTCTCTGTTTAAACTTGTATAAGAAAAGGACACAAATTTGACTCTGATCCATTATTCCCTTTAAGCTCTTATAATCCATTTACCACAAAATATGTTGGCAAAATGGCTAATGTGTTATTGTAAGCTGGCTTCATGATTTAATATAATGTATCACAATCACCATCTTGTAACATTTTCAGTCCTCAAAACATTGAAAACTTCATGAAATCAGCCATTTGATATGCAACAATCTAATGTATAAAAAAATCTTAAAAGGAATTAAAGAAAGCAAAAATTGAAATCAAAGTCAAAAATAAAATTATAATGTAGAGTCAATATTATTTTAATGGAGTCAAAACAATGATGAGTACTCTGAAATTTGTTTTTATTGTTTAAGGGAATTGAGGATATTATTATGTTGAAAGAATCATAATGATATTTCTTGTATGTCGTATCTGTCATATGTAGAACAGTGCAGTAAATAATCATAATCTCAGTGGTAATAATCTCAGTGGTTTGAATGACTATAAGGAAATCAAACTAAATCAAAGGTTATCAAACCAAAGGAAATTAAACCAAAATCACAAGTACAAGTCTGCCTTGCAGACTGTACTTGTGATTAGCCATTTAGCACATTGAATAGTTGAGTGCAGAAAGGATAAAATAACAAGAGCAACATCATTTTGAAGGGGTATGTGCAGTTTCAATGGAGAAAGAATGTAAAATAAAAGCTGAATTATCTGTAACACTCTTATAATTGAATAAATTAATACCATAAATAGGAGATACCAGATATAAAATTTATGGTAACTCCTAATATAAATGCCTAGAAAAATTTAAATATAAAATTGGCAAATATAAATCCTAATATAAAAGTATAGAAATCAAATGACACTCTTGCATGTCTCTGAAAACCCTTTGAGTTTCTCATATTTTTTGTCAGTAGGTGTCCGATGTTTTAACTTGGTAATAGTTGTTAGTGTCATTTATATTACTTACTGGCAAGCTTCAGTTACATTCCACTATTCTTTTGAGTGACACTAACATTTTCTATGCTATCTTTGGATATATCAGTAATAATTTATCACAGGAAAACGTCCTGTAGACAAGAAACACTTGAAAAAAATTGGTTGTCCTGACTGGGATTAGAATCCAGCTCTCCCAGAATCATTCCAGACATCTTAACTGCTGGACCATAAAGAGCTAACCATTTTTCAAATTAAGTGACATAAGCATTACTGCAATTTTTGTTGATTTGCTAGTGGCACAATCTGTTATCAGGAATCTGGCAGCCAAGTCGGTTATGGTAATGGTTAGCTCTTGATGACACAGTAGTTAAGATGCCTGGCATGATTCTGGGAGACCTGGGTTTGAATCCCAGTCAGGACAACCGATTTTTTTCAACTATTATTTCAAGTGCATCTTTGGATATTTTTTACATCCTGCAATTGTTTTCCAATAAAATATTTAGGAAAATTCTTTTTTAACTAGAATCCCATCTGATGTTTTCTACGTCTGGCAGATTCCAAATAAAAATGTTTACTATAATTTTATCTCATTTTAAAAAAAGATCTTATTTTCTCACTTCGTCATCTGTCCTCCCTTACATAGATGTAAAGCATTTTTGATTTGCTAAATAGATGAAAAATTATTCTTTAAATAAGTTAGGATTAATAAAATATTACTATTTAAATTCCCACTGGTAGAGGGCACAAAATATGGAAAATTACAGAATTTTAAACTAATATTGTAATCAGTCTGAATTAGAAATTATGTAGTTTTGATAGAATGCCAGTGGTCAAGGAATTTACATTGACATTTTCAATTTGTACTCCAGTGGGATGGGTGTTGTGTCTCAACTTTTTTTAAGTGAAAAATTCTTTCTTGGTTTGATATGTACTAATAAGATATTACTTTTGACATTTTCGGAATCTTCCTTTAGTTTGAATTTACATTGTTTGAGATTGCTAAAACAGGAAAATGGAAAATTTATTTTCTTTGAAAATGAATCCATATTTACCAGAGACAGACTTTGTATATTCCAGTTCTTCATAATTCCAAGCACATTATTTTGAAATATGTAGTGAATTTGATAATTTTTAGGAATGACTTCAATTAAGGAACATTTCAAAATGTGTTGTCACTTAAGGTTTTAAAATGTAAAGTGCACCATGATCTAATACAAAAGTATTGCACTTAAAACTCGTGCAATAATATTTTTTTTAATTTTTTTTAAAGATAGATTTTTATTAACTTTAAACAATTTTACAAACACAAACAAAATTATATAGAAATAAAACGCTCCAGATCCACAAGAGTTCACATGTGGATTCAATTTTACATTAAAATAATGCAATCAAACATATGTTTCAAACTGCAACAAAACTAGGTTTTTGTGAATATTGTGATATGAAATAAAATATTCACAACAACTTTTAAATCGCCCATCCAATGCAGCATAACTCAGATAGATCGATAAATCAGCTGACCGAAAGATCGCAAGTTTATGGAAATCGACAGAAATAAATTTGTTTCAGTATTCAATACCTCATTCATTTCAGAAAACGATACCAAATCAAAGTTTATTTTACTGTAAAAGTAATAAATAATAAAATAAATTTTAATAGCTAACCTAATGTGATGTTAAATAAAATATTCACAGCAACAAGTTATTCAACCAGCTACCCGGTGTAGCATAACTCTGAAAAATCGATAATTATTGATAGGCAGAAAGGTTAATAATTTACGGAAATAAATCTACAGAAGTGAAAACTAAGGTTTAATTATAAAAAAATAAAATCCTAAGTGTATGTAGGGAGTTTATAATTCAATTTGTTGGGAGTATTTGGCTTGAATCATCCATATAAACAACTTGTCGTGTCAAGGAAGTCCTTTTTGCTTTAATATCCAATACCTCAATCATTTTCAGGAAACTATACAATATCAAAGTTTTTTTACAAGAAAAGAAAGAAATAATAAAAGAAATATTAGCATGTAACCTAATGTGATGTCAAATAATATCTGCAATGACTTGTAAAGTTGACAATCTGATGTAGCATAACCCCAAAAGATTGATAGATCAGCTGACAAAAAAAATTGATAAATTGCGGAAATAGAATAATATTACAGAAATGGCAACGACGGTTAATATTGATTTGATATATGTATGGTTACATTATCCTATATCCAAGAACTCCTTTTGTAAACATTCACTTTACATGTGAGCAATAACAACTTTAGACTGCAGGGAACTTTGGAAAGACTGCCATCCGTCGGATGGGACGTTAAGCCATGGCCCGTGTGCGGGAGAGCCATACCCTGTGCACGTTAAAGAACACGCTGGATGGCCTTGACAGGAGGCTACCATCTGTCTCCCAACAGCTGTTCCAGTGGGTCCCCTCCCCCAACCTTCTCTGAGCCTATGGGATCCATGTGACCTGGCCATTTAGCCCATGGTGTGCAAAAAAGTGCCGCTCAGAAGTAAAACAACCCAACGCAGGGAACTTTGGAACTGCAACTAGGATTTCTTTCTAAGAAAGATTTTGTTAGTTTCGATCTGAAAGGCAGGAACAATGCATAGAATGGCTGGTACGTATTTTGCAATTACTTCCAAAATCTTTGTTTTTAAAAATAGCAGTTTTTTGTTAATATACAGGAGATTTTCAAAATTTTATGGAAAAATTTGTTGATAATAGTTCAAATCAAACTTGTTGGCTTAAATCAGGTGATTGCTTCAGCATAAAGTTAACAAACAAATTGGCAATACCATATAGCTCTTCTGAGAAATGCAATTAGATGGCTTTAACAAGTGATTTATATTGTAGTTTAATAAAATATGCATCAAATGAAAAAACAAAATATTATTTTTCAAGCTTGAATTATATATTTTTATAAGATATATATTAAAAAAATTTACACCGGCAATTTTTATTTTTAAAAAATTGATTTTTTTTTTCTTGTACTAAAAACGTATACAGCCATCCTCGGCCTCATTACGGATTCGGTGAATGTATACAGACAACATGGACACTCGAAGGGTTAAGTTCTGGTATTTTTTCCTCCAACATTTTTTAGTAATTGTTTACTATTTTTCTATATCAAAATTTTAATGAAAATCAAACTTGTGAAACAAAACTGAGAACTCACATTTGCAGCAGTGAAACTTTATTTTGGAAATACTCGTAGATTTCTGTAATAGTAATAATAAGCTTTATTTTTCCCTCTTGAACCCATCATTGTCTAAGACAGTCCTGGCCAACCCACAGCAAAGGAACTTGTGGCTCATAAAGCAGTTTGTCAATGTGCTAATCTGGATAATTTTTTAAAATTTTTAATCAAACATTTTTAGGTGCATAACTAAATGATTTGGCCAATTCGTAGTGCTCATTAAAAAAATGTATATTTTTGTTTTTAATCAATATATTTTCTTGATTCCTTAATTTCCCAATTGATTACTTGTTAGAAATGTATGTTTTTGTATTTAAACAGAGAATTTTTCCTGGTGCTCTTTAAGAACTTGGTTTTTCTTTCTTCTTAGTCACTCTTTGTTAAATTTAAATTGGCTATCCCTTGTCTAAAACGTAGGGAAAACTATTTTCTGCTCAAAGTTCTTCATTCCAATAACAAGCACAAGGTACTTATGTAGAAAATGGAGTAACAAATGTTATTTAAAATATTTTTTAACCAAATTGCTACCAAGAATAATTAATAAACATAACCTCTTTAAAAATAATTTAAATGTGGTGAAATTGATACAACATTTACCTTTATGTAAATTTGCTAAGAATGTTACAAGAATAAAACAATTAGACAATGTAAAGCTAAGAAATTTGACACAACAATATGCACTATTCAGCAAAAAATATTTTGGATTGCTTCCACCCAAACCACCACTCATTAGTGATGTGGCATGTATTCTATGTGATATGTAATTCATTGAGGATATGCAGTATGTTAACAATTTAGAAAGTAATTTCTCATTTGCTTCCAATTCAGATTAAATAAGTTATTTCAGTGCTTAACTTATATAATGAAAATTTGATAAATATAAAAATAGGAAAGTTCAGATAAGATAGTAGGAAACACAAGTGATAAATGTGAAATAAAAATTTAATCATCACAATTTAAAACAAAGTTTAAATGGTCATAAAGCTAAGTTCAACATTATACATGATGGAATTTTAACATCTGAATATAGTAGTATGCCAACCCCTTCTGCACCCAGAAAAATTGATAAATCTTTTTGAAATATATTGCTTTGTTTTCCATTAGCTAGTAACACTTTTAATTAGCTAGTTACACCTCATTAAGAGAGAAAGTTCTCTCCTAAGTTGAACTTATGAGATTCAACTAATGTGTTTCTAATGAATGTAACTATGCATCTGTAATTTCTCATAACTATAAAATATATGTGATTAAAATTGTAAAGTTTTAACCCTTAAAAATGCCAAAGTCTGAAGGGAAAAAAACTTTAGAACCTTGATCTATTTCTGCTTATTGAATATTATCAAACAAATAACATTTAATTCCAAGTAATACTATATATAAATTAAAAGAATTAAAAAAAAATACTTATCTTCCTTAAGGGCCTTAAGAAGTAGAAAATAAACCTAAAGCATATCGATGGTGTATTCTGTCACTGAGTTTGTATTCATTTCAAAGGAAGATAGGGTGCCAGCAATCTTGTCCAGTAGGTAAATCGGTACCTTATCTTCCTCTGATATTACCAATCTCTTTGGGGTTGGCTTAGGTTGGCTTAGTCTGTTATGTTCTTAAGTTTGAGTACCAACTATGCCTACATTGAGTTTTTCTTTTTAACCAACATTCTGCCCTCAGTGAGAAAGGGAATAATCAAGTGATTGAAAAGGTTGTCTGTCAAGATAGTATATAAGCTGCAACCCTGTGTGCAGGACAGCCATATGCATTAAAGAACATATTAGATAGTCTTGATGGGAGAGACATCTAACTGCTGTCCAGTGAATTACCTTCACCATCCTTCTCTAAGCTGTCCTGTGTCCAAGTGGTTAGCATGCTTGGCAACTAATCAAAGGGACCTGTGTTCAGGCCCCGGGTAAGGCATAGATGTTTAAATTGTCTTTCTGCTGAAGTCTCTCCTTCCTCACAATCCTTCTCTATGGCATATTAAACTGACAGGCTCCTGTCACATCTCTGTGGCAAGCAGCTGCTTGAGGGGAAGGGGGGGTATCCTTCTCTGAGATCTAGTTAACTGGCTCTTTATTGTGTGCAAAAAAAAAAAAGTGCCAATCAGAAGTAAAACAACTCAACTCCTTTGGTCTAAGATAGCATAGCTCCTATGACTGAACTAATGTAAAAGCTTTAATCGGAGTCATCACAGCCAACTGAGGAAATCATCTACTCTATGATTGAACATAAAGTGGTAGGCAAAATGTCATCAGAGAGACCTTTCCATTTGAACTGACCTGGAAGCTTTATTATATGTTTCACTAAATTTGGAGTTGAAGGAAATTAATTTCCTAGAGTGTTAATTCTGATGGTTGTGGCATGTACTTCTGATACGCTAGTCTAAAAATTGAGCAAAATATACAAATTCTGGAATATCTCAAAATTGTAACAATATTATGCTTTTAAATTTGGAGTGATGATGCATTGTTATATGATGCAATAAATAGTGTGGTATAAAGCAAACCAATCACATGATTTCCATGGGATATACAAGAGTGTCTACAGCTAAGAGATCTGTTTCATCAGAACAGAGAGGCTAATTTGGAGTATGATGACACCAAAAAACTACATAAGTATCACAATGACTTCTCATACTGTTTACCAGGCTGGTCATGAAGTATGGTGACAGTACATCCACTCTTCCCTGAGAGCAGGTTGGAGTTCATGGAGAGTTCTAGGAGAGGGTTAATACTTACAACCCACTTGCCTGAGTATCCCATACGTGTTCTATAGGGTTCAGCTCTGGGGGGAGAGGGGAAAACTGGTTACTCCATTTGCTGGATATCCTCCCTTTGGGGGCGGGGGTGGCTCAGTCGGTAGTGTGCCAGGCTCGTAACTGCAGTTCCCAGGTTCGAGTCCCAGTTGGGTCAGCATTGAGACTTATCTCCGCAAAACTCCCCGCCCTGCCCACGGTCAGTAGGGGACAGCAAGGGGCTGGGAAAGGCTGTTGGATGTTATGTTAAGCCGTCACCTCTACTATCAGAACCCTAAGAAGGGATATTTCTAAGATTTTCTTCTATCAAAATAAACTGGGGACCAACAGTGCCCCTAAAAAACTTCACATGGGGCTGAAGTATATTTTCCTTATACTTCTGACCATTCAGAGTACCTGGGCAAAGATTTCGATTGGTGTGCATTTATTTGACCTAATGCTGCCCCAGACCATCAAACCACCACCATAGTAGTATCATCCTCTGATGTTAGCAATGACCTCTTTACCAACCTTCTATTTCCACATCGAAACATGTTGAGAATCGGACTGAATCATGATTCATCAATGAAGAGCAGTTGTCCCCATTGGTCTGGGGTCTTAGGTCATGCTGATGTGTGCACCATTTTAGTTGTTCTCTCCTGTGGGAGGGATTGAGAGGAATACCAACTCTTATAGAGCCCTCTCTGGTGAAGCCTTCTATAAACAGTTTGCCTCAAAACTTGTCTTCACATTGGTTGTAGAAAGCTCCAGAGAAAGTTGCTTGACTGACATCTTCCTTATCACATCAAGTTGTTAATGCAAGATAGAGGTCATCCTCTCCTTTTGTCACTCTTGTGTGAACTTATATTCATCTATAGTTAACATCTGTCTGTTGACATTGTGTCCAATGTATTGAAAGCACTGATTGGAAGACATTTACAATTCTAGCCACATCGGTCTGGATCAGCTGGGTTGTTTTTTCCTTTGAGCAGCACTTTTTTTTTGCACAACTGGTCAGGTCACAAGGACCCCTAGGACTCAGAGAAGGTTGCGGGGAGGGAACCCATTGGATAGCTGTTAGGAGACAGATGATAGCCTTCTGTCAAGACCATCCAGCATGTGTTCTTTAATGTGTGCAGGATTAT
This sequence comes from Ryuthela nishihirai, assembly GCA_038380435.1. Classification (NCBI taxonomy): domain Eukaryota; kingdom Metazoa; phylum Arthropoda; class Arachnida; order Araneae; family Heptathelidae; genus Ryuthela; species Ryuthela nishihirai. Next base: position 72,108,410 of record JAWZYU010000001.1, read on the forward strand.
GGCTGATCGTGAGCAGGGAATTTTGCAGAGATAAGTCTCGATGCTGGCTCAGGTGGGAGTCAGACCTGGGAACTGCAGATTACGAGTCTGGTGTGCCACCGACAAGGCCACCCCAGCCTCTGGGATCAGCTGAATTCAGCTGTATTCCAATTGCTTTACCACATGTAAAAACATGAAAACATTCAGATGTCTGCTGTACTGTTGTTATAAAACACTCTACTAACGTGAACAGGGGACCCCACCCCCCGAGATTTGCTTTTCAAGTCACAATGCAAATTTTGATGTTTAGGAGTAGTAAGACCTTGAGTATATTCTATTTCATTGACACACAAAATTTAATTTTAATAATTTCAGTCGTTTTTAAGATGTTTAACAGTTTTCGAGTTGTTAACTTTTGAACCCTAGTGTAGATGAAGTTGCAAATTTGTTAAGGATAGAATTTCCTTAAGGTAGCATTTCTTCTTTAACAAAATAAATTAAGGAAATAATTTTTCAAACTCTTTTTTAAAAAGAAAAACCTAAGATGTCAAAAATATTAGTTCAGAACAGTTCTTTTTCTCGACAGTAAAATATGTTTGTTTACAAATTGAGCATAATAACCAGTATTATGTTATGTACTTTGTATAATGTTTTTAACTTCATAAATCTGTCATTGTGTGACAAAACACATACTCCAAAGCCCCATAGGTTATGTTGTCAGCTATGCCATGTAACAACCGGTCTAAAATTCTGAGTTTCAATCGGGCTTATATTGGAGATTCTTGTGACAATATTATATTTTGCCATCATTTTTACAGAGCATTGCCAGTAGATTGAGTTAAGCAGTAATAACAAGAATAATACGAGAAGTTGACTAATATTTACATGGTCAGTTCTCTTGTCTAACAAAAAGTAGCAATGCACTTTCACAAATCATTGCCCCTTCTGGCTGCAGTTTCAGAGGACATAGCCAGATACGAATACTTGACACTGTCCCCCATCTGCCCGTGTTTTGATATTGCTGGCATCTTTAGGAAAGTATGTTACTTGACATGGAAAGGTTTCTAAAAATTTTATATAAAAAAACTGGAACAGTTTTGCATACAGTTTTGTGTAATCCCATGTTCATAAATTAATTGAAAGAACTACATGCAATAATTGCGCGGGTTTCAGCTAGTTTTAATTTGTAGCTGGGGCTATAAATTAAAAGATGAAACCAGTTTTATATAAAATTTTCAAAAATCTTTCTATGTCAAAAACACACTTTCCTAAAGTACAATTTCGTTTCACAAAAAAAGTGAATCCGAACAACTAAACAAATGTTTGGCATCCCTGTCCGACCTGGACATTATTTACAAATTCTGCTATCGCTCGGCTGCAATTCATGCACATGGTTTATTTAAGCCCCGAAGCTTAATGGTCATATACGATATTTTTCAGATGAAAAATAAAATCGTTTCCCCTCCATATTAAATTGTATTCTTTGAGTTAGTGCATTGGGCAGGTCTTGGTCGGTTGGTTGCATGCCAGACTTGTAACCTGATATTCCCAGGTTATAGTTCCATTTGTGCCTGTGTTGAGATTTTCCCATGTAACATTCCCTCTTCCCTCGGTGAGAAAGTGCACATTGATGAGCTTGAAAAGGATATCGTCCTTTGGATGGAACATTAAGCCATGTATTTCCTTACAGAAGTTTCCTCGTACAAGATTTACCTTGTACGAGTTAATACGCCGGATGGCCTTGACGTAAGGCTATCATCTGTTTAGTAGTGGTTGTCCAATGGATTTCGTTTACTCCCTGCCCAACTCTGAGTCTTTGTGACCAGGAAGATTTATCCTATCGTATGCAGAAAGGTGTCCCTGAGAGCTAAAATGATTAAAATGCCTGTCGGATTTATTATTTAAGTTAATGGGTAGTGATAACAAGCCTAACAATAGGATTCGAAATGGATGCTTGAGACTGTGAATTCTTTCCCAAACTTCCCAATAGAGGAGTACCTTTGGAAAAACCCAAGAAGGGTAAAAATAAGGTACCCCGATATGTACAACCCAATAAGACCTACGCACAAGCTACCAGACTTCCTGAAGAGATTCCAGGAAAATCTAACATTGCTTCACCAGTTACTAAGCCTTCAGAAAAAGGGAAGGCCACAGTTAATGTACCAACTAAAAAGAGCAAAGCTACTGAGGGTTGGGTTGTTTTAGCTCTGAGTGGCACTTTTTTTCACACCATGGGTAAATGGCCTGGTCACATGGACCCCCAAGGCTCAGAGAAGGTTGGGGGAGGGGACCCCACTAGAACAACTGTTGGGAGATAGATGGTAGCCTCCCGTCAAGGCCATCCAGCGTGTTCTTTAACGTGCACAGGGTATGGCTCTCCCGCATACGGAGCCACGGCTTAATATCCCATCCGACGGACATAGGCAGCCTTTCCAAGCTCCTTGGTGTTCCCTACTGGCCGTGGGCAGAGCGGGGAATTTTGCGGAGATAAATCTCAACGCTGACCCAGCCGGGACTCGAACCTGTGAACTAAAGATTACGAGCCTGGCGCGCTACCCACTGAGCCACCCCGCCGCAAGTTAATGAGGATGAATCATTTGACTTTGCTAAGAAAGTTAAAGATATCCTGGAATTCTTCAGGAAATTGAATTTGGGTAATATTTTATTCAACGTCAAAAAATTTTGTCTTAAATTTAAGATGGTTAAGGATTGGACTGAGAGAATCTCAGTAGGCATCCAAGCCTTTGATTTTGTTACTTCTCTCTTGGATGGATAAGTGACCGGACTAAAGATCCTTGATCTATTACAATCCCTTGGTTTTGGGCCAGTTCAAGCGTCCAATGTTAATGGTGTTTGACACTCGCTTGTTTTACTTTTAGTTGGGCTTTTTTAGCAAATTTGTTTGCCCTTATGGGGTTTATGTGTTTTAACTTCTGTTATTGCCATTCAGGCACTATTTTAGACTTCGAGATATAAGCCCTAGGCTTGGAGCTCATAAAATTAAAGATATGAGATAATGAAAATAAATATTTAAGCATACTAATAAATGAACTCAAAGTGAAATGGTTATGGCAAAATGTTTCAAACAAGAAATTTTTACATTCTTTATATTAAACGAACACTCTTTATCTTAGGCAAGAGAATCGCTAATATGTGTTATATATAGTACCAGCACTCAAATTTTTAACCTGAGTCCAACTGCAGAGCTACAGAATCGTGTTACACCCCGCCATTTTGTTTCCAAAGGCATGAGAATGAGATCGAAATGCCTAACAATATATTTATTAAGAACAAATCTTCCGTTACAAACGAGCAAATGAGATCTCCCAAAAACTAAATTTCTTTGTGAATTATTTAACATAAGTGAACTTGAAATGTACGCTCTCTGACCTAACCCCGCTATTTTGTTGATATTAGTAAAACCAATTCTGCAGATGGGCCATGTCCATCACTACATTGGGGTGACTGGATAGTTCATGTGAATTTGGATTAATTCATCACTATATTGGGGTGGCTGAGCACCCAGTGTCGCATCCAAAGGGAGTGGGTGTTTAACTCCCCTTAAAACTCTAACATATAATTTTGAAGAAAGTTTCTGAAAGTCAGATTCAAGCACATCAAGCGCCCCCCCCCCTCCACTCCCATAAAAATTGAAATTTTCAAATATGCCATTGTGACACCCTACGCGACTTCCGGAGTGGTAAACATATCCGGAAATTTGCAATGAATAAAAACTCATTTCCAGCAGACTAATATTATCTTATGGTTTCTTCTGCCCTTCGAAAAGTTTGGGCATACTCTTCACACTCTATTAAGACTCTTAAAGGCACCCTTGTTATTAGTTTTATGATCCTGTGGAGAAGTCTTTCCTCGAACTGTCGCGCGAGGTACTGTACATGCACAGCCGGAATTCATTAACGACTGTTCCACATGGGTGGCATCGCCCAGCTGTTACTGCTCCCCTATCCGGGATTCGGAGCACGAATCAGAAAGGAACTACACTAGCTCTAGTGTAGCTTATTGTAAAAATTCCCGTATTCGATATTTCAATGTGGATTTGGATTAATAGATCACGTTAATTGTCTTGAATTTTTTTCTTTTGGGGTACCTGAGAAATGTTCACTAATATTTTAATTCGTTAAAATATACCGTTAATTCTTTGTGTCATTTAACTTTCATTGCATCCCGATCAAATTCTTTATTTCACTTTTAAATGTATCTACATGTCTCATTTGAAATGCAAAAAAGTTGTTTATAGCAAGGTACCCGGATTTTAACGATTGAATCAATTTTCTATCCGGTTAGAGCCCAAAAATATGAGTCCGAACTCCTCTTTAATACCTACTGGTTAAATTTCAGCTTTACCTGACTTTTCTGGAGAAGGGAAAAATCAATCGTCATTCGAAGGTCTTACACTTTTTGTTATAGGATCTTGTACGAGTTTGGAAAGGAAGCATTATGGAATTACTTATGCAAGCAGGGGCGGCATGACCTCCCCCGTTTAGAATGGTAGTTAGGGTAATGGGGGCAAAAAAATTTTTTTTAACTTATAATGCGATTTTCAAGAAATTTTTTAAAACCCTGGAATATGTATATTACAATTAAAATATGCATGGCTCCAATGGAAATTCAGTTCTCTTATTTCCCCCCCCCCCTACATTTTTTCTTCTGGCCCAATTCGGTATATATACATATATATATTTTTTCAGAATTTATTCTCATCAAAAATTGCAATGTATTTTCTCCTTTCCATTACTCTTATTAAAATTCCGCAGGAGTTATGCCCACTCCCCAACTTTATATCCTGCCTTGGTCTTCATCTAATCTCAATAGAAACTATATTATGTACCTTTATGCGGTTTCGTGGCTAAAAGACTATTTGGAGTAATGTTACCCATTTTCGTATTATATAACCTCACACGAGAGGCTTAGAATTTCGTATGAAATAATTTTTCAGTGTAAAACTTAAATGATAGTAATTCAAAATGACCACAAGTTACGAAACCCTAGCAGATGATCCAAACAACCCATGTAGAAAAAGAAATCTCGTTAAAACAAATGAAACGCCTAAAAACCAACTCGTCAGACGATCATATGTTATTACTTTCGATCTTCTCTGTATCTTCACAGAAACGTACGTCTAAATTGCTGTCAGAAATTACCATGCAATTATGAGGAAGTTAGTACTTGTTAATTTCCTTACAGATTTTTAAAAAATTGCCGCCGCCTAATTACGTTTTTTCTTTTTTGCCCTGCCGGCGTCCGGCTCCACAGAAAGGAGTTATTTCCAAGCACCTGTCTTATTCAGTCCCCTTAGGTCAATAAACAAGAGCAATTTGCGAAGCATTTTAATTTCGCTTTTGTGAGGCGTGCATCTGCTGCAGGTTTTTTTTTTTATTGCAGCTTGTTTTTCCTGCTTCGGTAGAGACTCGACTCGGCCTCCGTCTGGGAGACACTTCAGTATTCTCTTCAGGATGAACTTCTTTTTTTCTGCTTTTAGCTTGTTTGGTTTTCGAACTATCATTCTGGCAAACTAGTGTTTCAAAATTGGATGTGTTAGGTTGATAGAACAGCATGCCGCGGGTGATGAAATAGAATATAACCCGAGTGTCGTTTTCCCTTCGCCCGGCTGTCAATTGTCCCGCCCTCTGTCAAGCTGCAGAATGCTTCCTTTTAGTGCAGTTATTTTCCTCACGCAGACACGTGGATTTGAAATTCTAAAGTAGCTGTAATGCATTAATAATGAATTCTTTTAGTATTCTCAAGGTCTCACTCCTACGGCAGTAACTGTTTTTAGTGAAAGCATGTTTTTTAGTTTAAGAAATAAAATCCGTTTTTAGTTTGGGTTGGGTTGTTTTACCTCTGAGCGGCACTTTTTTGCACACCATGGGCTAAATGGCCAGGTCACATGGACCCCGAAGGCTCAGAGAAGGTTGGGGGAGGGGACCCACTGGAACAGCTGTTGGGAGACAGATGGTAGCCTCCCGTCAAGGCCATCCAGCGTGTTCTTTAACGTGCACAGGGTATGGCTCTCCACGGGGCCATGGCTTAACGTCCCATCCGACGGACGGCGGCCTTTCCAAGCCCATCGGTGTCCCCTACTGACCGTGGGCAGGGCGGGGAATTTTGCGGAGATAAATCTCAACGCTGACCCAGCTGGGACTCGAACCTGGGAACTACAGATTACGAGCCTGGCGCGCTACCGACTGAGCCACCCCCGCCCCATCCGTTTTTAGTATGAAGTGCTTATAGTCCCGTTAGTGAATGACCTTAATTCTTATTGAGATGCATTGTTATATAGCAACTAGTTTTAATAATGAATAATACGAATAATAGAATGGACGAATTTGTAATTTTATTTTCCAAGGAAAAGGAAGATGGCGGTCAGGGGTGTATGTGTTTTTATACCCCCCCCCCCAATTACAACTTTTCAGGTACGTCACGGACTGGATAATAAAAACTTAATAGCTTAATCCTTCTTTTCGTATGTAGCATCGTTTCTCGAAAATATACAGTTAATAGCATGATCCTATTATCATCGTACAATATTCGTCACACAGCAAGATACGACTAACTCACACCACATATTCCGTATTTTCCTCTTACTGATCTAAGGGACCTGGGTTCGAACCCCGGGTAGGGCATGGATGTATGTGTCGTTTTTCTACTGAGGTCCTGCCATCCTCTCAGACCTTCTACTATGGCATATAAACTGACAGGCTCCTGTCAGACGTCTGTGGCAAGCAGCTGCTTGAGGGGGTATTTATTTTTCTCTTGTTAGCTATTATGTGTGCACTTTATAGCTTTTAAATTTATGACTTATTGTTATAAAAATAAAGAGTGAAAATTTATTCTTTTTTTTATATATGTTATAACTTATTTTGGGGCTGCAAAGAAAGGTATAAAATATAAATGTAAATACTCCCCTCAAGCAGCTGCTTGCCACAGAGGTATGACAGGAGCCTGTCAGTTTATACGCCGTAGTAGACGGTCTACGAGGATGGCGGGATCTCAGCAGAAAAACACCACCAACATTCATGTCTTACCCGATACACGAACCCAGATCCCTTAAAATCAGTAGCTGTTGTGTGCTCCTCGCAGTTTCAAGCACTTTCCTAGTTGTGTGGAAGATTATTAAAAGTTAAATGTTTGTGTTGTGTTTCCAACATTACCCAATTAAAGATCATTCCCTTAATCAGATAATGAAGGCCGCTATAACCGTAGGCCGTCACCTTAGGGGAAGACCTTTCTACAGCACCAATCTGTTGTTGCCTCCTTAAGGGAAGACGTTTTCTGATAAAAATTCAATGACAAACACTAACTCAGGTTCATGAGAAACAATAATAAAAACATTTAATGGAAAAAATAATATAAAAGTACAAGCAGAGAACAAATGATCTTAGCAACTAAATGATTGACATTAACTTAAAATAACTTAAATTTAGAACGCTTACAACTGAAATATTTATGGAACCCCTTTTAAATTTAAATGTAAATTTTAATGATAGAAACTTTTAAATCAAAGGAAGGATAATTGTATTTATTTCTGAATTTCATCCGGCATCAGGAAATTAGCGTACCGTGTTTATTTCCTGAAATTGTTCGGGATCAGGTTTTGTCACCAGCGTCAGGGTCGGAGGGGGGGGGGAGTCCTAATTTTTTGGGTTACCCTTCTGTTTCTAAGTTTTTTGTGTACGTCTAAGGTGTATATTGTAATTGGGAATATGAATAGGTATTTAAACATGCTGATGCTGTTATTCTGCGTGTGCAAAAATAACAAGTGCTTAGTTGTTTGGGTGCATATCAAAGGAGAACCGTATTCGAATCCTGGATAAGGCATGGATATTTATATTGTCTTTATGCAAATGTCCTACATCTCTCCTAGTTCTCTATGGCAATATTATACTGAGAGATTTGGGAAAAATTTCTTTTTTTTTTTTAAAGTAAACTAACATTAAGCAGGTGTGCGGGAAATTCAGCTGTCCGTCTCACGGATTCAAATTTGTGATGTTTACCTGACAGTTGTTCCAGCCATTTAAACAAGATGCGGCGTTTCACATTTGCTTAATCCTTAAATACTGTTCAGATTAAAAAATCACCCAGCCAAACTTTTCTCTTATTTTGTGTTTTATGCATAGAACTAAAAAATTGCAAACTTAAAAACGCTGTTTATTTTTAATTATATAACCGGGTTCGTTCTATAGATTTGCATTTTCCAAATTTCCTAAAGCTTAAATAGCGCTCTCTAATGGCGAAAATTTTTGGAAAATACCAAAACTTGAAATAAATTTAAGAGTAGATGATCAGTTTCCGCTGCTTTTGTCTGGCAGGTCACATCATTAATGCAGGACAACACGCAGTAATAATAATGTTCCAAGAACTTGGAACAGGGAACATTTTGAGAACAGCAGTGCCACGTGTTTTCTGCAAACTTACCTGTTTGCTAGATTAATTATAAAATCGTTATCAACTGTGAATTAATCAGAGCCTAACGATGGATATACAACGAATTAAATATCATATTAACAGTCATTTGGAATATATAGATAATTCGCTACAAGTGGCCTTGAGCGTTTTGCGATTCGTTGCTTTAATTTCGACAAGGGGAAAATTATTAGATTTATCTACTGTTTTTAATTCTGTACTACTATTAAAATACTCCATTTTAGATTTTGTTCTTTAAATTGCTAGAAAACGGCGAAAAAAGATGAATAAAAACGATAATTATCATATTTTTATTCATCATTTTTATTAATTCAAAGGATATATTCTCTGTCGTTTTTATCTTTTCGCGTTTACATACTCGTATTTCATCAATGACTGTTACGATCAGATGTTCTTTATTTGTCCCGAGCTCTCGAAATTTGTGTAATTGTCATCAATAATATCGTAGTCAATCGTTGTTTTTTTTTTATCAAGGTATGCTGCAAAACATTTAACAACCAGCTCGCTCTACTGAGGAAATCTGATGCAAAAAAATTAATTAGAATTATTCCACTATTTTTTATTATAATCGTGACATTTCATCTAATGTCAAGTCACCATTAGGTAAATAAAAGTAACTTGTACTGTCAGCGGACAGGACCGGATCTTGTTTTACCTCTGAGAGGCACTTTTTTTCCCCACACACTGGACTAAATTGTCAGGTCAAGTTTTTGTCTTCTAATGGTAAGGAGCATTACATACTTTTTCCAGATACTAAGCTAGCTGGGGCCCTAGCAATCAATCGAGTGGGATACAAAATTGCTGAAAGTAAGCAGTAAACTAAGATTTAATTGGTGGGGGCATATTTAGCACAGAACACAAAAATATATAGCTACGACACCCTGCAGCTGAGGCCACAATAATGAACTAAAAACGTTGAAACGGTTATATAGAACTATAAAATAACTTTTTAAATTTTATACAAATAGTACCGTTTTTAATTTGGGTGGAAAAAGAAGAAAAACCTTAAGCCTTTGTTCACAATTACGTGAACAAACTCCAGTTTTACTCTTCCAGCCAAAACTGTTGAGTCATGGGAAAAAAGGTGAAAAGATTTCGCCCTTCATAAATAACTAGACGAGAATTATGAAGAAAATGGCCACTGTAACGGTCGCATATTCAATATACTAGAAAAGTTGCCAATCTCACCTTCTGCGAACGAAATCAAAAGAAGACTCAATTTCTTTGATTCTGAGATTTTTATTGGTGAGTGAATGATGAAAGTGTACGTAGTTTTCTGTTTTGTAATTTACATTGGAAAGGCCACTGTCTGCGAGAATGAACGTTAAGAAAAGCGCATCATGCACGCTATAACGCTTTTTGATGCCATAACTGAATACTCTCTTTTACCCCTAAAGCTGTTCTTTCTTCACCTTATTCTGAGTGTGGGAAAATCCTCCTTTGGGAAAAGCGTGCTTGATCATAATGTTTCGTTGGTTGGTTGGTTTTACCTGAGCGGCACTTTTTTTGCACACAATGGGCTAAATAGCGAGGTCATAAGGACTCCGAAAACTCAGAGAAGGTTGGGAGAGAGGACCCACTGGAACAGCTGTGGGAGACAGTGGTAGCTTCCCGGCAATGTCATTCAGAGTCATTTTTTACGTGCACAGAGTATAGCTGTCCCACACACTGACTATTTCTTAATGTCCCCTACTGTGACCGTTGGCAGGGCGAGTAGTTTTGCTTAGATAAATCTCAACGCCGGCCCAGCTGGTACTCGAACCTGGTAACTGCATATTGTGAGCCATTTATAAAATACTTCGTACAGTATATAAAATCACCCGGATAAGATATGGTTGGAAAATTTATACTCTCCTCCCTCATAGGTTTTCCATATGGCATTGCCCTGTCAGATCGATGGTGACTGTCTGAGAAGCAACTTTTATAGTATAAAATTCTTGTGACTTCTTTTTGTTACTTTCCAGTTATTTGAATCATCTTAAGATTAATCAGTTTCTAAAATAAATGACTGAGATTATGTTGCCTAACTTTTGTTACTCGGCTTTTTTTAATAAAAGCTTATCATTTTAAGTTGAACCTCAGTTTAGCTTGCTAAGCGAAAAAACACGAATGAATGCGATTGCAATGATTTTCGATTACTAACTTTAAATGTATATGAGAAGTGAGAAAAGAACCCTCATTCTATTTTTTTACGCAAGTGACCCCAACGTATGTGTGTCACAGAGCCATTGAGTGATGTAGGGAGTTATGCTATGTGGCTGTATCCGGAGGGGTTGAAGAGAGTCACCTTTGATTGGTGGTTACTGTGCTACCGAAACCTGCCAACACTACGCCGTCAGCAGCAGCTGCCAGTAGAGATGGGATGACAGGAGCGTGGAGACTTACTGTGGCAGGACTTAGTTATGTGCTCATCGCGCTGATGGGGATGTGCTTCCTCGAAGTGTTGACGGATTGTTACCCGACTCGAGCGGTGAGTGCTTTCTTATGCAGTAGAAAAGTATGTCGCCAAGTAAATATAGGAATTTCTACTGTACGCATTTTTTAGATATCACTGCGGAGTTATTTTGGGAAAATTTATGGATATAAGTTTATGAACATCGTCAATATAGTGGAGAAATAAATATTTATTGCTAGTTCTCAATTAAAAATGTTCCGAATTTATTTCTGTTTCTTTTAGCTCGAATGTTTTTTGTTGTCTGTCTGTCGATAGACATTCAACACTTTTTGTGTTTAGAGATAAAGTAAAAAATTGTTTTTGGTCGTATTGATGAAAAATGGCGATTCGCATTTTCCAAATTCCGAAAGTGTAAGTAGCGCCCTCTAATGGTGGAAAATGCCAAAATTTGAAATTAACATTGCAAACAGCCTATGCTAGAGATTTGAAATTTTGACAATAAAATGTGATGGTCAGAATTTTAGATTGAAAGTATAGATTTGCTTATTTTATGGTGAATGGCTGGGAAATCAACTGTTCTGTTTTAAGAGATAAATGAAAAATTATTTTATGTTTTCTAGGTACTAATGAAATATTACTATTTGCATTTTCTCTGTCAGCTGTAGTTCGAATTTCCATTGTTAAAATGATACTAAAAGGGAAAAATAAAAGCTTCATTTTCTTTGAAAACCAGCACCCCATATTCACCAGAGACGATATATTATTCTTCTAATTAGCATTTGTTTTTGTTTATCATATGCTTAGATACATGCTAATCAGTTTATGGATAGCTGTAATATGAAAGATTTTATTGATAATTAAATAGAATAATGTCTTGTTGAAATAATAGGAAATCACAGTTATGCACCTGTTGGTGACCGCAATAATTCCCCGCCCTGCCCACGGTCAGTAGGGGACACCGATGGGCTTGGAAAGGCCGCCGTCCGTCGGATGGGACGTTAAGCCGTGGCCCCGTGTGTGGGAGAGACATACCCTGTGCACGTTAAAGAACACGCTGGATGGCCTTGACGGGAGGCTACCATCTGTCTCCCAACAGCTGTTCCAGTGGGTCCCCTCCCCCAACCTTCTCTGAGCCTTCGGGGTCCATGTGACCTGGCCATTTAGCCCATGGTGTGCAAAAAAGTGCCGCTCAGAGGTAAAACAACCCAACCTGTTGGTGATATGTTGAATAAATATAGAGGAAATATTGTCATTAACTGTGTTGGATCTGAATCCACGACCTCCTGATAGCATGTCAGATATTCTGACCACTGAGCTACTGTCTCCTGAACAATTAATCTATTGGTGGTTTAAGCATGATACCATGGAGTTAGTCATTGGAAATATATCTGGCTGTAATTGAAGACTCTGATCTTGAAGGCACTTTCCAGGTTAGTGCACACGAAGCCTGCGTCAAAAGGCATGGCATTTTTTTTTAAAGTCAACGTGCCTTTAGTCAAGCATAAGGGTTCTTGTTGAAATAATAGGAAATCACAGGTATGACAATTTTTTTATATTTTTGTTTAACATATCACCAGTTATCACCATTGTAACATATCACCAATGTTCAACATTTCACAGATGCACCTGTTGGTGTATACCTGTAAGTACCTTTTAAGTTGCTTTAAATAATAATCAAAGGAAGCTGTGCCAACTTCATTTGCCCTAGCTGTTATCGTTTAGTAATTCTCCCCCACCCCCTCTCTTTTTTTAATTATAAAATAAACATGTAGTTCTGCATCTGGGAATCATATTCAAAAAGAAATTTCTCTGGGAACAAGATGTTGTTTAGAGATAACTGATGATTTTCTTTGAATGTACTCTTTTTGGGGAGGAAGGGTTTGTGTGGTGATAGGCTCATTAAGTTTTCAAGAGTGACTTGAAGATTAACTGAAAACAGAATGGTACAAAAATATTAGAGAACTACTGTGATAAACTAATAAACATTTAATATAAAATCAGCAATTGATGTGCATAAAAATGGTAGCACTCAAAAGTGTGTCTCGCAAGCACATTATACCCCCTCCCCCCAAAAAATTTCTTGAAAAATGCATGGACTAAATGACCCATGCAAATGATATCACTATTTGTGTAGTGCAATGTATTTTTTAATCAATGTTCTGTGGGTAATTCACAATGTTGCATGAAATAATTTTTATTGGGTTGAACCAAAAGTTCATTTGGATTTTAGGCAAAAATTCAAATTTAAATATTAAATAGTTAAAAATACCTTTAATCAATAATGTTTCCACTATTTTGTTTGATTATCTTAATCCATCGTTGGCAGCTTCACTATTCCATTGGTGTAGAACTTGGTTGGTTTTTTTCATTAAAGAATCGATCATGGTGGTTTTTGATGACCTCCAAAGATTGGAACTCTTTACCATTCTAACAGTTTTGAAGTGACCAGAATAAATGGTAATCCGAGGATGCAATATCAGGCAAATATGGTGGGTGGCACAAAACATCCCAACCCAACTGAAAGAATTTTTGCCAGGAGGTCAAAGACACATATGGTTTTGTGTTGTCATGGTGGAACACAACTCCTTTGTGATTCACCAATTTGGACATTTTTCATCGATCACTGCCTTCAACTGATCCAATTGCAAGCAATACTGATCTGAATTAATTGTTCAATTGCTTGGCAAGTGCTCATAGGGAAGGATTTCTTTCCATTTGCACTACACACATACCTTTGGATGCAGGCTAGCCTTGGGTTGCAGCAATGGAGGTTCATCTCACTTGCTCCAGAATATTTTTCTTTGGACATTGTTGTAAAGGATCCATTTTTCATCGCACATCACTAACCACTTCAAAAATGGGACATTTTCATTGCATTGCAGGAGTGAATCACAAGCAGAGATTCGGTCTATTAATTTTTTTTCACTCAATCGATGTGGCACCCACACATCATACTGATTCACATATCCAAGTTGCTCCACATGTCTTACAACTGATATTTGCAATATTTTTAGTGTCTCAGAAATCTCTGTTATGATGCTGCATTGATTAATTTGGATTAATATGTTGATTTGGTCTTTGCCAACCATGGAGAGCCTTCCTGATCATGGGTCATCTTCCAGAGAGAAATTCCTAGTTCAGAACTTCATGAACCACTTCTGACACATTCATTCATTTACAGCATTGTCTCCACACAAAATCAATTTTTGGGTTTGCATATTTACCCTACCAAAAAAAGGGCATAAGATGGTGAAAATACACCTAGGTATCTTCTATTTTCGAATTGACCCTATGTGAATATCACTCACTCAGTTTTTATAATTTGTTTTTCAGAACATACTAGCAACTCTCCCCTGTCGAAAGAACACACTATTTATAGCTGCTAATGCATGTGATTGTGCAGATAATGTCTAGTGGCATCTTTTGGTAAAAACTGAACAAACTTTTGATTTAACCCAATACATTCAAAACGTTTTGTGGATGTTTTGTAAAATAATAAAAGCTATGTAAAACAATTTGTCTTATAATATTTGACAATCTTATATTGATTCTTATAATATTTCACAATCTTATATTTGAAATAAATATCCCCTCAAGCAGCTATTTGCCACACAGATCTGACAGGAGCCTATCAGAGTATACACCGAAGTAGAAGGTCTGAGAGGATGGCTAGATCTCAACAGAAAAACAAAACAATTGTCCATGCCTTTCCTGGGGTGTACTAACCACTCAGCCACAACTGTTCCACCAAATTTTCATTATTGTGTTTAGTTGCATAAAAATAGGTTGAAAAACCTATTTTTCTGCAACTAAACACTAATGCATTGGTATAATGACTCATTCTCATTATAAAGTGATGGAGCATGGTAGTTTTGATAAAGTTCTGTGTATATTGCCAAAGATTTCATTATTTACTCTGTAAGAATATATTTATGCATATTAAACAATTTATTTTAAATTTTGAGAAAAAAAAAACGTCTTGTTAAGGTCTGCTTTAATTAATACCTTATATACATGCTACTGAATAACTGGAAGCTTAACTTAGCGTTTCCATATTATATTTTATAATTTTTCTCTCACATTTCCTGATTTAGAAACTTTAATTTGCTATCTAAAATGGGGATTATCTACAATCAGTTCACTGTTCCGCTTAAATTGTTTACTTAAATCCAGGTTAATATGAAAGGAAAGAATCTCCATAAATGTTTCTCATCCTTTTAGAAATTTCTCTCTGGAATTTTTTCTTCTTATCAGAAATTTAATCACTGAATGTTGTCCCAATATTTTCACATTTATCATACAGATTTACAAGTTGAAGGTATTGTATACTTACTCAGGCTTATAATTGTATTTTTGAATATGTGCCATGATTTATCCAAGCAGCCATAGATTTGTCATGTTGCATGCTTGTATTCAGGTAAATATCTACCAAGTAGTCTCTGTAAGAATATGCTAATTTATTTGGACAACTTAAAAGACAATTTTATAAAGACAAAATTTTAAGACAGTTTTTTTCTCTAAAATTTAAATCGACTTCAAAGTGGCAATTTATAGGTTAATACCAAATATGTCAAGTTTATTTATTCTTATCAACTGTATTGCTTGTAATGAAAATACTTCCATCTATATGGCATGTGTCAGCCACTTGTGGTGAAAATTGCCGGAACACTCCCTACATATGATGTAATGTAGGTTGAAAAGATTCATATCATCAATTAGAGGAGATCTTAATTGGAAGCTGGTAGCTCAGTGGTCCAGAGCACCTGACATGTTATCAGGAGATCGTGGTTCATATCCCACCCAGCTGAAGACAATTTTTCCTCTAAAATTTAAATCGACTTCAAAGTGGTAATTTATAGGTTAATGCCAAATATGTTGAGTTTGTTTATTACTTATATGCTAAATCAATAAATATTTAGCGGAAAAAATTTTTGGCGACATACAGGAATCGAACTTGCATCTCTCCAGAAACATGCCAGAATGTTCTTACCAGTTGAACAAATGCCAGCTCGTCTTTTTTTCCACTTATTTTAAGACTAAACTCCTCCTCGAGATTTGCTAATTTATTTAGCTAATCTTTTACATATCTATGAAAAAGAAAAAGAAACCTAGTAATCATCATCATCATCATCATCCAAGCAGCCATGGGCTACGGAAGTCCAACCAGACCATAGTTTAGTTCTCCAAGCATATCTGTCTTGAGCTACATCTGCTGCATCTGGCCACTGCACACCAATTCTAACAAGGTTCTGTTTGACATTATCTGCACACCACATCCTAGGTCTCCCCCTCTTTCTGAGGCCCTTAGGCACACTCTTCATAACCCTATTCACCAATCTATAATTATCAGGCAACATGGCCAAACCAGCGGAGTCTCTCTCCACACAATATGCTGCTCAAAGGAGGTTGCCGACTCCTTTGCCTAACCCCATCATTAGTTACAAAGTTAAACCACGTAATGCCCAAGATACCAGGTAAGCATCTAATTTCCTGTTATCTTGTTTACAAAGTGTCCGAGTTTCACTACCATAACTAACCCTAGAAAGAACCAAACTATTATACAGTTTAATTTTAGTCTTTAGGTGTATATGCCTAATTCTCCACAATCTCCATGGATTCTTAAAAGTCCCGACAGCAATCCCTATTCGTCTGTTAAGCTCATGTCGCATATCACCAGTATCTGTTACATAGCTCCCAAGGTAATTAAACTGTGACACCTGCTCAAGACTGCAACCATTCAGATTAACTAAATCACAGCCTTACCTGACCAATTTTCATCATTTTAGTTTTCTCTGTTTATAACCAAACCTACTCTACTACCAGTCTCATCAACAGCTCGAATGAAAGAGTTCATCTCATCAACATCATTTGCCAAAAGGGCTAAATCATCAGCATAATCTAAATCAGAAATTTTCATATCTCCAGTCCATTTAAGGCCAAAATCTTTCCCTTGAAGTGAATTTCACATAACATAATCAATAACCAAGCTAAAGAGAAAAGGAAACAAAATGCACCCTTGTCGAACACCAGAAGTAATGCTAAACCAATTGCTACAAGCCTTACCAACTCTCACACATGACTCAGTGTTTTTATAGAGCGCTTTCATTATGTTAACTAACTTGTCTGGTATACCATATGATCTCACAATCAACCACAAATTATGTCGATCAACAGAGTCGAAAGCCTTTTTGAAATCAACAAAGCTAGCAACCAAAGGTTTCTGAAACTCTAAACATTTCTCAAGAATCTGCCTAAGTGAAAATATCTGATCCACACATCCCCTACCACTTCTGAATCCACATTGCTCATCATGCAATTGACTGTCAACCAGATTTTAATTCTATTAAGCACAATCATGGAAAGAACTTTACCTGGAACAGAGAGTAGGCTGATACCCCTATAATTATCACAAGAACTGCAATCACCTTTTTTGAAAATAGGGATAATAATAGCTCTGGTAAAATCCTTAGGAACCATGCCTTTATCATAAAAATAATAATGATAATAATAAATACCCCCTCAAGCAGCTGCTTGCCACAGAGGTCTGACAGGAGCCTGTCAGTTTATATGCCATATTAGAAGGTCTGAGAGGATGCCAAGCCCTCAGCAGAAAAATGACACAAACAGCCATGCCTTACCCGGGCCTCGAACCCAGGTCCCTTAGATCAGTAGCCAAATGCGCTCACCAATCAGCCATGGGATAGATATTAAAAATTTCAGTCATCCAAGTAGTAACTGAAACATTCCCAGCTTTAATCATTTCTGTAGTAATTTCATCTACCCCTGGGGATTTATGAAGTTTAAGTTTAGAAATAGCCAAAATAACTTCAGATTGTGTTATAGGGCCAATATTAAAGCCACCAATGCATCTATCATCATTACAAACAATGGGAGTAGAACTAACCACATTGTTTAGAACATCACTGAAATGCTCAGCCCACCTAGCCATGACAGAATCCTCACCTTGTTTATCCTTCAATCCCTGTATACCTGTCTGTTTTCTACCACACAAAACATTAACTATCTGGTACAGCTCTCTGCTGTTGCACTGTCTAAATGCTTTCTCGACTTTGTCAGCCAAGCCATCAAGCCAAAGATTCTTATCAGCAGTTAACTGATTCTTTACACGTTTATTAAGCTCTCTGTAATGCTTTCTATTAGGACTAGTAGGGTATTGATTAAGGACATTCCTGCAGTTCTTTCTTTCTTTCTGAAATAAGCTCAAGTGCCTTATCACTCAATTAATTTGGGAAGGGGGTGGCTCAGTCGGTAGCGCTCTAGGCTCGTAATCTGTAGTTCCCAGGTTCGAGTCCCCTCTGGGTCAGCATTGAGATTTACCTCCGCAAAATTCCCCGTCCTGCCCACAGTCAGTAGGGGACATCAATTGGCTTGGAAAGGCTGCCGTCTGTCAAATGGGACATTAAGCCGTGGCCCCGTGTGCGGGAGAGCCATACCCTGTGCACATTAAAGAACCCGTTGGATGGCCTTGACAGGAGGCTATCATATGTTTTCCAACAGCTGTTCCAGTGGGTCCCCTCCCCCAAACTTCTCTGAGCCTTCGGGATCCTTGTAACCTGGCCATTTAGCCTATGGTGTGCAAAAAAGTTCTGCTCAGAGGTAAAACAACCCAACCCACTCAAATAATTCTGTCTCCTCTGCTCCTTTTTTCCTAAAATAGTACTGTTCATATTGTTGCTAACCATCTATATTCTTTTTTTTTTCTTTAGGAATACACAGAAGAACTTGAGAGATTAAGACGAGATTTGACTGCTGCAAGAGACAAGAATGGAATTTTTGTAGACCCACTGAATTATAAGTATGATCTTTGTGCGTTCTGTTTCATAATTTAATCCTACTGCTCTGTTCAGGTGTATTTAACCCAAAGCAAATTTGAAATGTTCATAACTTATAATCTTTTCGGTGTTTTGGGGTAATATCTTATGACTTTATTTATTGTTCCTTTATGTTATGGGATGGGGGTAGCTCAGTCGGTAGCGCACCAGGCTCGTAATCTGTAGTTCCCAGGTTCAAGTCCCAGCTGAGTCAGCATTGAGATTTATCTCCACAAAATTCCCCGCCCTGCCCATGGTCAGTAGGGGACACTGATGTGCTTGGAAAGCCGCTGTCTGTTGGAGGGGACGTTAAGCCATGATCCTGTATATGGGAGAGCCACACTCCAACGCATGTTAAAGAACACCCTGGATGGCCTTGACAGGAGGCTACCATCTGTCTCCCAACAGCTGTTCCAGTGGGTCCCCTCCCCCTACCTTCTCTGAGCCTTCGGGGTCCATGTGACCTGGCCATTTAGCCCATGGTGTGCAAAAAAGTGCTGTTCGGAGTCGAAACAACTTAATCCTTTGTTACCACTTATAAATTTTGTTGGGATTTTGATTTGGAATCTTTAATTTGTTATCCAAAATGATAATATTTTAATTTGTTATGTAATATTTTAATATCTAATTGTGTCAAATATGTTCAGATCTATATGATGCAAAAGTTGTAAAACTAATTCTTTGTTCTGATCATAACTGATATAACAATTAGGATTATATTATTAAAATAACAATTAGTAAATTTAATAAACACGGGTATTTAAATGAAATCTCCAGCATGTCTTTGTAGTTTTAGGTATCTCTATGGATGCAGAGTTGGGTTATGTTTTACCTCTGAACAGCACTTTTTTGAATGCAATGAACTTACATAGCCAAGTCACAATAACTCCAGAGACTCAGAGAAGATGGAGAAAAGGAATCTTCTGGACAGCTGTTGTAAGACAGATGGAAACCTCTGCATACAGGTCATATCCTAAATGACCTGAGCAAAGCCTATCGTTGTCCATATTCTCACTGAGAACAGAATTAAGGGTTAGTAGAAAAAATGCTTGATGTAAGCACAGTAGACACACTAACCTTGGATTATCAAATTACAAGCATAGCACACTACCAACTGAGCAACACCCCATGGAAGCAGGCTTGGCAGGTTCCATCTTATTGAAATTTGTTCAGCTCATGAATTATGTGTTTCTGTAGTTAGTCTGCATTTATCTCCCTAAAGTCTTAGTTTCAGTTGGAGATTCTAGAAAAAAAAATATGTTTTCAATTGCTACATTGACTAAATGTGACATAGAAGTATTGCAAATGCATCTGATGGATTGGAAAATGTCTCTGAACTGGAAAATTATACAGATTAAGAAAGTGGCAACAAAAACTGATAAGATGATGGTGAACTCACTCCTCCTGTGCCACCTTTTGCCCTGGATCAACAATGTAGATTTTAATGATAAATTTATGATATAAACTAAAAATTTGAACCACTTTATTAACTTCCTAAATTCTTATCTGAAAATGTTATTAACCCTCCCAGAGGCCAAGCTATTTTTCCCTACGCTCAGCCAAAATAAAATTAACTTTAGAACTTTTTTTGTCAAATAACTAATGAAAGGAATTATGGCATGTTATGCCAAATTAATCAGCATTTAATTTTTGATTTTCTGTAATTAAAATATTTAACAAAAAAAGTGACTAGTGTTATTTTATAGGATTTTTTAGAGTCATGTAGTAAACATAGATGACAATCACAGTGTTACCTGGTTGACACTTTAATGTCAATATATCAATAAACACAATATCCACAAAATTTTTTATTGAGTCATAGTAAAAAATGCATCTAGCAATACAAATAAAAATTTATTTTTAAAAAAAAACTGAGAGACAATAATGATTATAATGTACATGAATAGAAAGGATATTTGTGTATAACAAAAAAAAAATTTTTTTTCTCAGGACCATACTTTGAGAAAAGTCCCAGGCTTTTCACCAATTGTGTTGAGCCAGATAAACAAGTCACCTTTAGAATTAAAAAAAAATAGCCATTCAACAGAAATAGGTCATGTTAATATCAAATTAAACAGAATTTAACTCTAAATTTTATGAAAATAAAAAATTTAACCAAATTTACACGCATATTAATTTTAATAAGACTTTTTCGTAATAATATAGTGAAAAAATAGATCTGATTAAGCAATTAAGGCTTAATCTTGGAATTCGTGATGAATGAAAACAGTAAATTTACTTTCGATTAATGTATAGTTTTCTTCCTGAATAATATATTAACTTGAAACATAATTTTTATTCTTTTTAATGATTCTTTTCAGTGTGGTATATTTTAAAGCATGGGCCAATGTTATACAAGATGACTTGGATTGCTCACATTAATGGTATTTTCTGTCCTATTGTGAAATGGAGGAATACTTTCTTGGCTGCTTTTTTTTACTGAACATCATGAATTTTTTTTTCTTTTGGTGTTGAAAACTGGGGATTTGGCTAAGTGCTGTAAAGTTAGTGCATAAAAGCAAAAAAACAAAAGTCTATACTGTCAGAGTGGCACAGCCTAGATACTGAAAGTGGGGGGGGGGGAGATGCTTTTAAAGCCATTGAATATAAACTTAAAAACTCGTGATTTAAAAAATAAAAGGGTGATTGTGTAAAAACCCTTGCCAAATTTGCCCTCCCATATGAGGACTGATTTCTGTGCGAAGTAAATCCTTTTTGCTTATGTATCCAAAACCTCATTCATTTGCAGAGAATGGTACAAGATCAAAGTTTTTTACTGGAAAAGGAAGAAATGATAAAAGAAAAATTAACATATAATCTAATGCTATGATAATGATATGATAAATAAAATGTCCATAGCAACAAGTTGTAAGCTGGCCACTTTAACTGCACAAAAATCAATAATAATCGATCAACCCGAAAGATCAAAAATTTACTAAATAAAGTAAATCTATAGAAATGAAAACTTAAGTTTTAATTATAAAAAAAATAAATATTAATTACGAAGGAAGTTTATAATCCAATTTGTTGGGAAGAAGTATTTGACTAAATCATCCACGTAAACACTTGCCGTGTTAGCAGACAGTTCTCCCCATTCTGGCACTTGTGAGCAATTGGACTTTTTTTTAACTAGAAGAAGACTTTTTTAAGTTATAGTTTCAATTTGAAGAGTGGAAAAGACATAGAATGCTGGGATAAATGATAAAAATAATTCTAGGTATAGTGAAATAGATTAGGCAGAAAGAATGTAAAAGAGGTACATACTTCGCAATTACTTCCAAAATTAAGGCAGATATCACTCTGAATTTAACATCAATCAATTTTAGAGGAAAAATTGTCTTTAGCTGCATGGGATATGAACCCTTGACCTCTGTGTAACTTGTCAGGTGCTCTGGCCGCTGAGCTACCAGCCACCGATCAAGATCTCTAATTGATGCTATGAACTTTCTATCAACAGTACACATTTCTCTGTGTCTCATGAAGGTATTGTCCCAGCTGTTCTCAGCATCAAGAAACAATTACAAGTATGTCATGAAAATGGCAAGTATATTCTGAGTATATAATTGATTAAATTGAAGAGATTTTTTGACATGTGTTCAACTATCAAGGAATATACACTCTGACTACTAGCTTTGTAGATTTCAAAAACGCTTTTGACTTTGTTGGTTGACATTTTTTGGGGTTAATCGTTAGATCGTATGAAATACCTGACAAATTAGTTAGCATACTGAAAGCTCTCTATAATAAGAGTATAAGTATATATATATAATAAGCATTGGTACAGCTTGTAGTAATTGGTTTAGCATCACTTCTGGTGTTCAACAAGGGTGCGTTTTATCTCCTTTTCTCTTTATTTGGTTATTGATTATGTTATATGGAATTCTTTGCAAGGGAAAAATTTTGACCTTAAATTGTCTAGAGAATTCAACATTTCTGACTTAGATTATGCTGATGATTTGACCATGTTGGTTAATGATGTTGAAGAGATGAATTGTCTCATTCAAGCTGTTGATGAGACTGGTAGTAGACTGGTAGCAAAACAGAGAAAAAAAACTAAAGCAATGGAAATTGGTCAGACAGATGGTGCTTCAGTTGCATTGAATGGTTGTGCCCACAAGTGTCTCATTTCAATTATTTTGGGAGCTGTTTAACAGATACTGCTGATGTGCAGATGAGATAAATAGAAGAATAGGGATTGCTTCTAGCACCTTTAGGAATCTATGGGGAGTGGGGGAAAATAGGCGTAGACACCTAAAGACTGAAATTAGGATGTGTAATAGTTTGGTTCTTTCTAAGGTTAGTTATGGTACCAAAATTTGAGCCCTTTTGTAAGCCTGCTTTAAGTAGCATTTTTGTGCAGAGAGAGACTGCATTGGTTTGGCCATGTTAACTTTATGCGTAGCTGCAAATTGGCAAATAAGACAGTGTGCCTAAAGGCTTCAGGAAAAGGGGGAGATCTAAGGATGCAATGGGCAGACAATGTCAAACAGGACCTTGCTAGAATTGGCCTACAGTGGCCAAATGCAGCAGCTGTAGCTCAGGACAGACATGTCTGGAGAAGAAAATTACATTCTGGTAGGATCTCCGTAATTTGACTGCATGAGGATTTTGTATGTATGTTATTACTGTATTATGGTATATTTAGTTATTACCATTGTTCACTAATTTTCTCTTTTGTAGTGCTATGCAAAATCAGCTTTTGTCTCAAACAGAAGAAATAAAAGAATTGCTAAATCAGATAGATGGAATGAAAGATCAACTTCTAAAGGTTAATTTAAAGGAATTTTCTGATTTAATATATATCGATATTGTACAAAGAATTAAGCATGTTTATGTATTATTTCTCCTACCATGTTTCTCCTATCTATTTTTACATTGCCAGAAATAATGTTTTACCAGATAATTTTATTCTTAATTAGAGATAGACAAGTATGAAGAAAAAAACCCACACTATCTGCCTGCTTCCCAGACTTGAAATTCAGGACTTCCTGGCAATGTTCTGGTTGCTCTACCAATTAAGCTAATGGCAATGGTTTCACGCTTGTCTAAGTAAGTTTGTGAAGGAAGGGGTGCAATGGCCTTTGCTTAACTGGTAGAGTAACTGGCATATAACCAGAAAGTTTGATCACTACAGCTCATACCTGGTCTAGTGATTAGCATACCTGACTAAGCCAGTGGACTCTGTGTCTCTTTGTATGTTGTATGAGAAATTACGACAAGTCCATTAGAGCTTCTAGTTTATCTCCATCCTTTGTATAGGGAAGTACCTTCAATTCTTAACTATAAGATTCTTCTCTGTGATGTATAATGCCTTCTGTAAGAGTGTCTGGTTATGGGTAACATGGTAGCACCCTGACCATATGAATTCCAAGAAGATAAAGCTTACCACCACTTCCTTTATAACTTAAGGAAGTGTGTAGGCAGAGTGAAAATATTAGTTCATTTTCAGAAAATGAGCTAATATTTTCACTTTGTAATGTATCTATAGACACATATGTATAAATTAAAATCACTTTTTGGGTTGCATAGGTATTGATGAAATATTATTTGCATTTTACAAATCTCCCAATAACTTTAACAGCACCTTCTAATGATGGAAAAATGAAGAAAATGTTAAAATATTTTAACAATTTTTTAGCAAATTATTTATTTATGGTAGAAATTCAAAATTTTGGTGATAGTGTGATGGTCAAGAGGCTTATATTGGCAGCAATGATTTGCCCCCTTACCCCTCAGAGGGGTGAGTTGGAAAATGTAACTTTTTTGTTTTAAAAGATAAATTAAAAACTATTTTTATGTTTTAAGTACTAATAAAATATTATTTGCAGTAGTAAAGAATCACGGGATATGTCCTATAGACATGGAACTCACGAAATAATAAGCTGAAAAAAATTGGTTTTGCTGTGAGTAGAATAGGAGCCCACTTCTCCTGTAGACATGCTAGTAATGCTAACACTACACCATCATGGCTAACATTTTCTTCAGTTAGTGTGACATATAAACTTTCCGGATTATTTATTTTATTCATACGGTTGCACCATCTATCCGGGAAGTGGACAACTGTGTTGCCTCATAGAGATGGAATTTAATATTTGTCGCTCATGGCATTAAATCAATACTTCAGTAGTAAATAATAACAGGATATGTTCTGTAGACAAGGAACTCATGAAATAATAAGCTGAAAAAAATTGGTTTTGCCGTGAGTCCCAAACTCGTGGCAAAACCAAATATTGATTTAACACCATGAGCGTGAGTGACAAATAGTAAATTCCATCTCTATGAGGCAACACAGTTATCCACTTCCTGGATAGATGGCACCACTGTGCAAATCAAATAAATAATCCGGAAAGTTTTTATGTCACACTAGCTGAAGCAAACGTTAGCCGATGATGGTGTAGTGGCTAGCATAACTGGCATGTTTCCAGGATATATGGGTTCAAATCCCACTCACTGCAAAACCAATTTTTTTTTACCCATGAGAATTATTATTTGCATTTTCCCAATAATCCATCAGTTCTAATTTCTACTTTAAAGTGTGCTAAAAATGAAAATAACAGCTTCATTTTCTTTGAAAATAGGTATCTCATATTCACAAAGGTCATGTTATTCTCATTTAAATAAAAATAATTTTAAAAAGTTAGTAATGATTTGTTTTACCTATCATTATCAGATACAAATTATGAATGCAGTTGTTTTTTATTTTAAATATTCTTTGTAATTTTGTAATCTCATTTTCTAAAGTTAACAGATCATAATAATTAACTATTTAACTATATTTGCTGTAACATGATTCCTATTCTAATATGTTGCTTAGTTATAATCTTCTACTTGTTTAGGTGAATGAGTTGTTTTCAAGCACTAAAGAGGAATTAAGTCAGAAGAACATGGAATTGAACAAACAGTATAAAAAGTACCAAGAAACATCCATCAAGTTAACTGATACTTCAGAGGAACTTAGATACACACGAAAGGTGTGGTTTTTTTTTCCCCACTTCAGATAACAAATCCATTGGTTTAACAATGTTAACTGAATGGAATAAATCTATACTATGTTCAGTGTGCTTCCCATACTTTCAGGCATGTAGTTTAAACTTCAGTAATAGAAATTCTAATGTGATGTGTGTTATTGATATTAATAATTTTTCTAGAAATAAGCATTTACAATTCAGTTATTACAGTGCATAGTCATTTCTGTTTGTCACAATTTTCAAAGATTATTCAAATAGTTTCTTTTGGGATGAATTGGAAGTTTAAGATATAATGTCAATACCATTTAGATATGCTAATGTAACATTTGTCACAGCCTTGTATATTTTCATCTATAAAGTTTCCCCAATTCTACTTTATATTAGTAATTACACATGAGTATTTTAGTCATGACAAAAATAAATGAAAATATTGTTTATTAATAGAATTTGCTATTTTCATGCAGGCTCTTGGGAAAGTTGCCTTAGAAAGAGATGAAAAGCAACATTTATTAACAGTGCAAATAGCAACAGAAAAGAAACTGGCACAGCAAGCTAAAAAGGTTTGTTTATTGAATAGACATTTGCTTAAATTTCAGTTTATTATTTCAGCTGCAGTTATATGTGAATGCAATTGGAATTTGTTACTGTTACTCTGCAAGTGTTATCATCTGTTACTAAACCAGTTCACTAGCTTCATAAAAAAAATAGTTTATCAGAGGTTTTTTTGAAAATAGAAATTCTGAATCCGTTATCTTTGAGCTGCTGTAATTTTTGAACCAACAGAATTGTCAACAGAGCAATCTGTTTTGTTTGGACACTCTTGCCTTAATTGCTAGCTTGTAATAAAACCCCATGCAATCAACAAAGAAAAAAGTATTTTAACAATACCATATGATAAAACCAGCAATATAATAATATAGCTGGTTTTATCATAAATTGCAACTACTAGTTTAAAAGTTTACTGGCACTAACAAAGGAGAAATATGTTTACAAGTGATTCTTGATCACTTCATCCACGTGCTCACATCCTGGGGCGGGGTGGCTCAGTCGGTAGCGCGCCAGGCTCGTAATCTGTAGTTCCCAGGTTCGAGTCCCAGCTGGGTCAGCGTTGAGATTTATCTCTGCAAAATTCCCGCTCTGCCCACTGTCAGTAGGGGACACCGATGGGCTTGGAAAGGCCGTCGTCCGTTGGATGGGACGTTAAGCCATGGAGAGTCATACCCTGTGCACATTAAAGAACACACTGGATGGCCTTGACGGGAGGCTATCATCTGTCTCCCAACAGCTGTTCCAGTGGGCCCCCTCCCCCAACCTTCTCTGAGCCTTCGGGGTCCTTGTGACTTGGCTATTTAGCCCATGGTGTGAAAAAAAGTGCCACTCAGAGGTAAAAACAACCCAACCCAGCTCACATCCTCTGATCTAAATAACTTCATGCCCCTTTTTATAGTTTTGCTCAGTTTTTAAACAGTGAAAACTTTTAAGATCCAATTGATATGTAAATTCCACAGACATTGTTTAAAAAAGTGTTTATTCACCAGGAAATTTTTTTCTAATATATGAAATGAGAAATTAGTTGCTGAAAGCTCTTCGTGTCTTGACTCAGCTCTTAATTTACTGATGGGATTCTCATTTCAGGGTTTTGTAACAGTACTGTAGGAAAATGTTTAACCAAAAATATTCCAATGAAAAGGCCAGTATGCTTGGTTAAGAGAACTATCCATGTCCCTTTTTAAAGGATTTTGAATTCATACTGAAACCATTTTATATTAAAATTGGTTTTCATAAATATAGAAAACTTCAGAAAATTTTTAATAGTGAAAGTAACTTTATAATGTATTTTCCCCTGTCTTTCAAATAACTAAAAAAAAATTATTTTTATTTCTTGTAGCTACTGAATGTAGCTGATCAAAGTACATCTGATGTGTCAGCTCTTCATGATAAGTTAAGTAGAAAGCATTTAGTAGATATGACTAACAGTCAGCGATCTCATGAATTCAGGGCATTGTTTCAGCAACAGCTTGGAAAATTGGATGACATGATTATGAGAATGGCTGATGAATATTCAGGAAATTTACATAATTTGAGGTTAGAAGTTGGTAAGTAATTTCACTGTTATATTTCTTTTGAATTATTAAACAACTAGTGTGAGATGAAATGCTAATTTTTATATCTTACAAAACTGGAAAATTTACTTGCAAATTTAATAATACTGAATTTTTCATTGAAAATGATGACATTGGATAGCTTGTTATTAATAGTTTCTTTCAAAAGAATATTATAAATGCATTTTGTAACATTTTATACACATTTACACCAAGTGATGCCTTCTCCCAACTGGAATAATCAACATAAATTACACCAATTATTTATAGAGCTAAGTCAAGTTAGAAAATTGATAAAAGGTAATTTTGATGGTATGTGTAGCTGACATGTAACCATCAAATCAAGTGAATTTTTCTTTTGTTACAAAAAAATATATATATATATAGAGAGAAAATTAAAAAAAAACTATTTGTTGCATTGGCAAAACTACATAAAAATGTTAAAATAATTTGTTATAATGCTTTTGATGGTTTCAACATTAACTTAACAATGACCAATTACATGTAAATTTTTATCAAGATGGTTAGTTCAGTAAATGTTAGCCACTTCCTTACTGACAACAAAATATATAATTAAATAGAAATAGAGCATATGCTATAAGAAACTGGTTATTAATAAAAAGAAATCACTGATCACAAGTGTAAACAGTATGATGTTGGTGTCCATAGTTGAATGTTACAGCAAAGTAAAAAATATAAATAATTTAAAAAGTTTTAAAAATACTTATCTTCCTATACACCCCCTAAAAAGTTGGAACATAAATTGGAATGTATTGGAGTCAGAGGTGTTGCTCTCAAATGGTTTTCAGGTTATTTATGGAATAGAATACAAACTGTGAAGATTAATGGAACTTTTAGCTCTGAGTTGGAAATAAAACATGGAATCCCTCAGGGCTCTGTCTTAGGGCCAATTCCCTTTTTAATTTTTTTTCAATGATTTCTGCTCTTTAAAAGCCAATGATAAGATTAACAGTTTTGCTGATGATACTGCTATTATATTTACAGCAGAAACTCTTGCTGACCTACAAAGTATAATGATTTAACAGATATTGTAAAATGATTTAAAATAAATAAGCTAAGTTTAAATTTATCTAAAACAAAATATATATTATACACTCTTAAAAAATATATGTATATTATAGATAATTTAATGGTTAAAAATCCATGAAACTAATTGTGATATTAACGAAGGCTGTTGCTGTATGTCTATTAATAGAGTGGATGAAATAAAGTATTTAGAAATAATAATGGATCCAAATCTGAATTGGAGGCCATATGTTCAAAAGTTAATCAAAAAACTTAGAACAATATTGTGTAAAGTGTACTACTTAAAAAAATTGTGAATCACAAATATTGGTAACAATTTATTTTTCTTGGATTCTTTCTGCAATGTATTATGGCTACTATGCTATTATGGTGGTACTTATAGGTCAACCCTAAAAACCTGCCATTCAAAATAAATTTATTAAAAAGGCAACTGATGGAAGTATTTATCAAAATGGAAATAGCACACTTCAAAATTTAAAACTGCAGCCTTTCAGTCACTTCTTTGTTTATAAATTGATGATTTATATTTATAAGCATAGCCATTTTTATAAAGATTTAATAAAACATGATAAAGCGTACAACTGTAATACGCGAAGTGCAATGTATATTGTACATGAGTTTGAACCATTATAAAAAAATTATGTTATTGCATTACTTAAAAGTCATAGATGTAGCCTTAAAATCTATGTAAAGATACACTAGACCAGAGCTTAAACAATATCTTCAACTTAATGACAGCAGACATAAGAATGGAGCAGGACTGTTGTTAACGTCATTACACAGTTCCAGTCAGAGATGTTAAGTGGTCAATATCCAAGGTTATCCAACATTGCACCTTCAATGTCACTGTTACATATGTGTGATTACACCTGCTGATTGCACAGGCTGACATTAACAACAGTCCTGCTCCATTCTTATGTTTGCTGCCGCTAATTTGAATATGTTGTTTAAGCTTTGGAAATCTAAGTAATTAGGGCATACAGTATTAATTACAGCATTTAAGTGTTTACCTGAAGCACTCGGGCTTCTAAGTTGGACATTATCAGCAGTACCTACAATCTGGTATACATACGTGATTATGGACGATTCGGACTTTTAAAAATAGCAGTGCCTACACTATGTGTTTGACTTCTAAGGAATACCAGCAGAACATTAACAGAATACCATCTAATTGTGTCTTGATCTGTTTGGAATTTATATGCTAATGCAGTGATAATTGTGACTGTAAAGATAAGTAACATATTGGAGGTCATCGATGGCACCTGTTCGTTTTATGACCTGTGTTACACAGCCCATTCTTCTCCTTAGGACTGGTAGCTTAAAAATATCTGGGCAGTGATAATTCCACCATATCACCTGTGAATGCCTTTGTCAAAGCAATTGTACCAGCAACTAGGAAATGGTAACTATCCTTTTACTTTAAGGCTACATCTATGACTTTTAAGTTAATGATGCAATAACATAATTTTTTATAATGGTTCCAACTCATGTATAATATAATATACGTTGCACTTCACATATTAGGTTTGTAATACACTGTGCTATCTAAATGTAACATCTTTATCATGTTTTATTAAATCTATATATATATATTTTAGCTGTGTTTATATCATACATAATAACCATTTTTTTTTTAAAATTAAAAGTAGATAATTATAATTTTTGTTTAGATGGCAGAAAGTATGTAGTTCCACTTGTAAAACAGGAAATATTACACAAACATATTTTATATTTAGCACCAAAAATGTTTAATCAGTTACCTAGTGAGCTTCAAAATTGTATTGGTGGAGTATTTATCTTTAAGAAAAAATTAGTTTTATGCCTTGTATACACTCAGCCTAGATTTTATGTTTTCAGTTCTATGATAAAAATTAGAATTCAAATTTTTCTGGCTGTACCTTTTACTATATGTATAAAATTTGTTTTCGTTTATATTTTTCTTTGTTTTCAAATGAAAATACTCATTTTTATATTTGCTAAAATGAGTATTATTGTTTGTCACAATCCACCTTGTGTGGTTATTTAGGTTGTAATTAATTTATGTAAATAAGTTGAACTATCTTTTTTTGTTATTTCATATAATGCTAACTAAACAACCTAGAAAAGTGAATGCTTTTGGGTTGTTTATATTAAATGTATAGTCTAATGTGTTGAAAATAAAGTATTTGATTGATTGATGTGTTAGAATTTTTTTCACCTCAACTGAACTCGGGCTCAAAAATTTGAGAGTTCAACATGTTTTTTTCAACACATCAGAGCAACAGATGTTTGAAGCATTAATGATGAAAAACAAGGTTAGTATAAATGTATCAGTAATGAATCAGTGAATAATGGGGTATGGTGTATATTCTATCTCATAATGACAACTTTTTGAATATCCACTATTTTAAATGTGAATAAATTCTTGCCTAAATAGAACAAGCAAATTTTTATTATGATGGTTTATAAGAAAGTACATGATGCTCCATTGCCGTAAAGTTATAAAGTGCTCATTCTACCACAATAAATACAGCTTTAATACAGCCAAAAAATTTTGTATTTACTTGATTGTGATCTGAACTTGCATGGTTCAAGCATACTTTTGCATCAATCTTTCTGGCCTACTAGAAACTTCTTTCTACTACAGAAGTTTGCATTATTTCTAATATCATATATCGTAATTGACTTTAAATACCAAAAATACTGTACAATGTATTTTTTTTTCTCTTTGACCTATCCATATTGTTACAGCCATGTGTATGTTCTGCCAGCTTATGTGTATGGCTACAGATTTGGTTTTATTAGAAAAGAGCATCTTTTTGCTTATTGATTTTTTTGTTGTTGTTGTTGTGCCCAGTGTTATTGTTTTTGTTTTTTTTTCTTAGCTGGATTACTTGACATGTGGAATAAACAAATGATGACTCTGTCATCTGGTTTGTCAAGTCTAGTAACTTCTCATGGTCAACATCTGGAAGTTCTGGCTAATCACTTAAGATTACATGGAGATGAACATCTTCACTGGGCTGAAAGCACACTTCGGAGTTCAGCACAAAATAAGGTATTAAATATTTATTTATGTAATTATTCTACTTTGTCTTGCAATAAGCTTTCTCCAAATCTTATTTTTAAATAGTTTCATCCTTTGGATTAATATTGTAATGTTTCCTTAATGGGAAAGTACACTACATTACTGGTAAAATGATAAATATAATTAGTGCAGCATGATCGGTATCTGTACTATATTTATTATTTTAAATTTCAAGCCAACAATTAATACACCAACATAACCAACAATATTTCAAATAAAGGAAGTGTTGGCAATACAAAGAGTTGTAGCATTTTAAGAGATTTCAAATTATTGGACACTGGGTAGGTGTAAAGTTCATTAGTATGCTGTAGCATGTGTACAAGTCGGCTAATTAAGGTACCCATGAATGTTACAGTAGATTAGGACTCCTTGCTATGCAAGAGCAGAATGATTAACATGACGGAAGACAGGCAAACACTAATAGTATAATGTGTCAGAAATGTGATGAGATTTCTTATGAACATTAGACACTGAAGTATTATTGTTAATTTGATGTATATTTATATTATTGCAATGTAAATAATTAAGGGTATCAACTCATCCTGGTTATTATACTATTTAATACATGAACAGAGTAATGTCAACACCTTTAACCTATATATATATATATAATCTTAAACATCTGCTGTTGTTCGCTTGCTTTGCCTCTTTCTTCCAGAGAAGTGACTAATCAGGCCAGTGGGGTGGGTAAAGCAATGCTTAGAGTTTAGAATTTGATATAAAACAATTTATTTAAAAATTCAGCTGTCCCATATAATATTTCACAGCACACAAGTATAATCCACTTGATTAGAACATCAATCTAACTGTTTACTGTGATGATGCAATTTTTATATTGCCATTCAATGAAAACTAATCTGATAAAATGCATTTTTCAATTACTAATTTTGGCTTATAGTCAATGCTGCTATTCCATCAAATATTTCACAGTACACTTTCATATATATATATGTAAATATAATTCACTCTGTCGATTGTTCAATTCCTTAAGTTCAAATGTTAAAGCTTTAAAGTTTCAAATGTCATGCAAAATGTTATCAAAATAGAATTATTAGAAGATAACATACAAACTCTCTACTGAGACTGTGAAGTTACCATTCAACCAAAACTAATCTCATAATCTTGTAAAATGCATTTTAACATATAGCTTCCTCCGATGATCTGGCAATCATTTACTTCCAAGAAGAAGGAAGAAAAAAAACTTGTCAAGACACATATAGAGTTAGCCTATTATTATAGTAGATTCCACATTATATATAAAATTTAGCTGAAACATTGAAATGAAAATTGCTTCAGATTATGCTTGTTTTAACACTGTGGAAAAGTTTTATTTCAAAAATATGATATATGTGTTATGAATCAATAGATATGAATATAAATAATGTATTAAATGTTATTGTGAAGGTATACAGAGATGTGCAATGATGACTTAAATTCGGGCAAAAATAAAAGTGAGACCAAAGCTGATTTCTTATTTGTCATGTTACAATTGTAATGAATTATTTTTCTTCAAAATGAAATATAAGTTTATAAGTGATAAATATTAATCTAAAAATAATGAAACAATTTTAACTCCTTTTAAACACAATATTAATCCACTGAATGAAAAAAAAATCGCATTTGTATTTTTTTAAACATCATCAACTATCAGAAAAAAGCAAAAATATTTTGGCACATTAAAGAAAAAATTAATTTTCGTGTAAAAACAACAGTAAATAGCACATTTTAGTTGTTGACTTCTTTATGGAATGATATAAGTTAAAAGGCAATAAATTGTATAATATTTAATAAATATTCTATATTTCACTGTAAATGAGAATTTTTTTAAACTATCACAATAATGTTAAATAGTATTGCAAATATATATTTAAGATTATAATCAGCAATTTTAGATGTAGGAAAATGCCTGAAGGTAAGTAGAAGACTAAATTTTTAAAAATTAGGGCTTGGTAATATTTTTAATTACCTTCCAACTACACTAAATAACCTTAGAAATTTGCAATTTTTTACTGAATTTTTGCCATTGTTTTAAAGTAAACTTTACCATATCAGTTGGGCAGCTTGACCCTGAAATAAATCAGCTTCAATACTTCAGTTATGCTTGAAATGTTTTCATAAAATTTTTTTCCACTTTTTTTTTATTTTCTCTCTTAATATACACAGTCATATCAGAATAATATGACCACTTACCTAATAATGGGAATAACCACCCTTGGCCCAGATGACAGTGGCGAGACAGTGTGGCATGGATGCAATGAGGTCCTGGAAGGTTGCCAGAGGCATACATGCCCATTGGGACTCCAGCAGAGCACGGAGGTTCTGGAGATGACATTGTGGGTCCACACGCTGAACCTGTCAATCCAAATGATCCCACAAGTGCTCTGTAGGATTGAGGTCAAGCGATTTCACCGACAAAGGGAGAACAAAGACATCGCTGTCATGTTCCTGGAACCAGTCACGCACCACCTTAGCAACATGGCAGGGCACATTGTCCTGGTGGAAGACACCATCACCTCCAGGGTAAACATTCAACATGAAGGTCAGTGAGGATGAACAGGTAGTCATTGGCATTCAGGGACCCATCCAGTAGTACCAGCGGTCCCAGGTCATACCAGGAAAACATCCCTCAGACATGCACTCTGCCACTGCCAGCCTGCACTTGAGCGACAAACATGTCCGGATGTTGGTTCTCGTGTCTGGCGCCGTATCTGCCACCGCCAGTCACTTCTGTGGAGTAGAAACCTCGATTCATTGGAGAAGGCAACCTCTTCCACTGTCCAATGACGGTAGTCCCGTGCGAACTGCAGGCATCATTGGCAATGGACCTTGGTTAATATGGTCACCTTTACATAGCGTCGACTCTGGAGACCCATGCGTAACAGGGTTCGCTCTACTGTTATCATGGACACATACCTGGGTGCCCCAGCGTTCATTTGAATGCTTAATTGTTGCACGTCGACTGCTCTTTACCAGTCGACAGAGGCGACATTCTCCTCTGGGGTCAATGGCCTTTGGGGCTCCACAGTTATGACGTCTGGAGGTACTTGGTGTGCCAGCAGTTCATTCTTGGTACACCCTTACTACAGCACTTCGCGAACAGCCCACAAAGTCTGCTGTTTCCAAGATGCTTCCACCTTTGGCGCGGTAGCTGCTGATCATTCCTTTTTGAACATCCGTCAAATCAATACCTCTGCCCATTGTGCTCACGTTATGCATTATGGCTTATCTGTTCTGGCCAGTCACTAATATCTCTGTGTGGTCAACCTTGTCATGTGTGCTCTGTGATGTGCCTGGGTGGGTACACTGTGATTCCATGGGTGGTCATATTATTCTGATATGACTGTATATATATATGTGTATGTTGTGTTATATATATCCTTATTACAGCACTTCGCGAACAACCCACGAAGTCTGCTATTTCCCTTGGCGCGGTAGCTGATGATCATTCCTTTTTGAACTCCATCAATACCTCTGCCCATTGTGCTCACGTTATGCACTATGGCTTATCTGTCCTGGCCAGTCGCTTATATCTCTGTGTGGTCAACCTTGTCATGTGCACTCTGTGATGTGCCTGGGTGGGTACACTGTGATTCCATGGGTGGTCATATTATTCTGATATGACTGTGTATATATATATGTGTGTGTTGTGTTATATATTTATATTTATCTTTCTTTTTTTATTTAAATTATCTTTTTATAAAGCAAAATGTTTTTTTGTTAGACTACTTAGTTTTAGAGTTTGCCCCAAAAAACACACATGCATTATGTGCTATTTGTTTAAATGGCAAAAATTTTAGGAAAAAAAAACGAAAAATTTAAATGATAGAAATCTGAATTTTTTGTATATTAGAATAGTAGAATGGTATAGAAAGACTACATTTCTTAAAATTTTGCTGATGTTAAAATGGGAAAAATGCAATAAAATTTTATCATTTAAAAAAATATGAAATATTTCACTTTATTTATTATTATGTTAATTGCAAATTCTCTTTATATGTATATAAATATAACTTAAATTATATTTTCATTAGTTACTTCAGGATAAGTTTCTACAGTTTTTTCCCCCACTGAAAAAGCACTCCAAAATTAATTTGGACATCAAAGTGAGTTCAGTTACCTAACTAGGAGTAATAATTACATGGCAGTATATCTTATGCCAAACAATAGCAGATTGTTTATTGTCAATAGATACCAACCAGTAACTAAATTCAGAGACTTGGTTTTCTGCTGTAATAGAACAGCATCACCTACTAATCTTCTAAGTCTGCCTGAGCTTAGCTTACCTCTGCTTCCATTGGTGCAATACTTCAGGCAATCAATCAGCAGACACTTTTATGTCGATTTTAGTTTTTGAGGAAAAATTGTCTTGAGCCGGGTGGGATACGAACCCACGACCTCCTGATAACATGTCAGGTGCTCTGGACCACTGAGCTACCGGCCGCCGATCAAGATTTCCTCTAACTAGCGCTATGAACATTCCTTCTATGTTTCCCGTTGGCGCTTTTGCCGACAATATTTCCAGCCACAAGCGGCACTTATATTGCCCAATAGATGAAAGCATATACGATAAGTATGCAGATATAGTTAATTAATGAAATGACTTCATTAATGAAATAACTCATCAGAGTTCACTCGACAGATATTCACATCAATCAGCAGACACTTTTACGTCGATTTTAGTTTTTGAGGAAAAATTGTCTTGAGCCGGGTGGGATACGAACCCACGACCTCCTGATAACATTTTTTCCTATTTTTTCCTATTTTTTCCATAGACAATTTTTCCTCAAAAACTAAAATCGACGTAAAAATGTCTGCTGATTGATGTGAATATCTGTCGAGTGAACTCTGATGAGTTATTTCATTAATGAAGTCATTTCATTAATTAACTATATCTGCATACTTATCGTATATGCTTTCATCTATTGGGCAATATAAGTGCCGCTTGTGGCTGGAAATATTGTCGGCAAAAGCGCCAACGGGAAACATAGAAGGAATGTTCATAGCGCTAGTTAGAGGAAATCTTGATCGGCGGCCGGTAGCTCAGTGGTCCAGAGCACCTGACATGTTATCAGGAGGTCGTGGGTTCGTATCCCACCCGGCTCAAGACAATTTTTCCTCAAAAACTAAAATCGACGTAAAAGTGTCTGCTGATTGATGTGAATATCTGTCGAGTGAACTCTGATGAGTTATTTCATTAATGAAGTCATTTTATTAATTAACTATATCTGCATACTTATCGTATATGCTTTCATCTATTGGGCAATATAAGTGCCGCTTGTGGCTGGAAATATTGTCGGCAAAAGCGCCAATGGGAAACATAGAAGGAATGTTCATAGCGCTAGTTAGAGGAAATCTTGATCGGCGGCCGGTAGCTCAGTGGTCCAAAGCACCTGACATGTTATCAGGAGGTCATGGGTTCGTATCCCACCCGGCTCAAGACAATTTTTCCTCAAAAACTAAAATCGACGTAAAAGTGTCTGCTGATTGATGTGAATATCTGTCGAGTGAACTCTGATGAGTTATTTCATTAATGAAGTCATTTCATTAATTAACTATATCTGCATACTTATCGTATATGCTTTCATCTATTGGGCAATATAAGTGCCGCTTGTGGCTGGAAATATTGGCGGCAAAAGCGCCAACGGGAAACATAGAAGGAATGTTCATAGTACTAGTTAGAGGAAATCTTGATCGGCGGCCGGTAGCTCAGTGGTCCAGAGCACCTGACATGTTATCAGGAGGTCGTGGGTTCGTATCCCACCCGGCTCAAGACAATTTTTCCTCAAAAACTAAAATCGACGTAAAAGTGTCTGCTGATTGATGTGAATATCTGTCGAGTGAACTCTGATGAGTTATTTCATTAATGAAGTCATTGCATTAATTAACTACTTCAGGCAATGCTTCATATCTGATACATTGACTTTTTTTACTTTATTTCCTGAACTTCAGCCTTTTTTTATATCTGAAACTGCTATTAAAAGCATAGTGCAAATTTGCATCTAAGGTGAAGATTGCTGTGATGTATTTAAAGCTGAATAAATTTAAAAAACTCAAAAATGAATGAAATGCTTGATAAATTTAGATTGTCATTATATTTTTTACCCTTGTACGTCACTTATAAATATATTTACATCCTAATGCTATTTATTGATTTTAATTGAGTTATTATTTACCAAAAATATACTGCAGTTTGTAGGGTTTTTTTCGTTAATAAATAACTGATGCTTAGTGAACCAAAATTGATTTTATAAGTTAAATACAAACATTTATATGAGTTTTTTACTGTTTTAGGAAAGTAGATTAGTTGAACAACATAAATTCATCACAGAGAAGTTTCTGCCTTTGACCGATGCATTACAATCTACAATACAAATGCAAGAAAAGATGCTTTGTGATTTGGAGAAACAAATAACTGCTAAGGTGAGCATTATGAGACTATTTTTTATTGAATAATATCAACTTGGTATTATTAAACTTAGAAATTCATTTCATATGGATAAATTCATCATAATAATCAAGAATATTGTAAATTTATTATAATAAATCTACAATATTTTGATTATTATGATGAATTTATCCATATGAAATGAATTTCTAAGTTTAGTAATATCAAGTTGATATTTCCTATATGGAAGATAAACTCTAATTAGACATCATAGTTTAATCTTCACATTTAAATAATTTATAATTAAAAAAAATTACAGTTGTAGTGTTTGCCCTAGATAGCAACACTGTTTTATGTGATGTTAATACAGCGAATAACCACCATAATTTAAATGCCTTCAAATGACTTTATCATTGGCCATCGAGACAGGATTTATTGTATTTATAAATCTATTTTGAGTATTAATTCTTTGTGTAAATTTGGATAGCTGTGATCTAAATCACAAGTATAATATAGTTTACTAATTACATTGAGTTTATTTGTAATGAAAATATGGGCTTTTTGTTATTTAATGTAATCGAAT
Organism: Ryuthela nishihirai; assembly: GCA_038380435.1. Classification (NCBI taxonomy): domain Eukaryota; kingdom Metazoa; phylum Arthropoda; class Arachnida; order Araneae; family Heptathelidae; genus Ryuthela; species Ryuthela nishihirai. The sequence continues at coordinate 72,147,213 of JAWZYU010000001.1, forward strand.
AATTTTAAAAGTTGTTACTATATTATTAGGCAGTATTTAATATTATCTTTATCAGTTTAGCTTATTTCATACATAAAAATATATTGTGTGAAATATGTTTCATACAACTTTATGTAACTTATTTTAGACATCTTAATTTAGATAGTCCCATATATATGTATATTCTAGATAGATCAACAAGAGTCTGCCATGAAGTTTTACATTGAAGAACAGAAAGATAGACTTGGTCAGTTGTGGGAAGAATTCAAGCAGTTCTCTATGCAACAGACCAAGAGATTAGAAAATTGTGGCCAAAAAGCATCAGCTGTAATTGAAAGAGAAAATAGTTACAAGGAGGTATGTATATTTTTGAGTGATGTCATGAAGCAAAATATTCACAAGTGAATGCTTCTCTTCAAACTTGTATCCTTCCACTTTACCACCTTCTGTTTTCTTTGGTACTTGCCTCCCCTACTTTTACTGTACTCCTTTCATCAACACTTGCAACTATCCACTAAGCTCTGATCAACCCCACTCCTGTCATCTCTTCCACACCTAGCACTATAGCAGTTTGCAATTAACACTCCCCCAGGCACAGAACTGTGTGTTTTATCTATTGCTTTTAATAATTTTCATAGGTGAAAGGTGATGCCAAAGATTTGCAAACATCAAAGCTTCACAAAGGAGATTAGAAACCCTAATTTTTGTTTTTACCAATTTTTGTTTTTAATAGGATTAAAAGAAAGATAATCTGAAATGTTTATGACAGACCTGTAAAAGTAAGACCATGTTTAATATGCTGGCATTTAACTTTTTTTTATTTATAACTATAAATTACAACTCACAGCTAATTTGATAAAGTTTAATTCATCATGATTAATTGCTGTACAATAAAAGTTAAACCTAAATTTGAGAGAGTGTTTTACATATCCAATTTAACTGTAGGTGAGCTTAGTAACCACTCTGTTACAATTATCATGCTCCTAACAAGGTTCCCTTCATTGGTATTATCTAACAGCTCTCCTTTTTCATGCAAAGGGGCTATAAAGTAAAGGAATCATAATTACCAGTTACTGAGTGAAGAACTTGCTGATAGTTTTCTGGTGCAGGATGCTACCATTGTCTTCTGTTGTTCTTAGAAGATTTGGCCAGGATTGGTAGGGACTTGTCATCTTCACCACTGCTTGCATGTTGTTGATGCACTGACTGTTCTTGCCTGTTGTTTATTGATCTTAGGAGGCACTTTGTACAATTGTACCGTTATTGTAGCTTCTGTATACCAGTTCTTTGAAGATTAGCTGTTTTCTTTACTTTAACAGCCTCATGTTGTTACAGTTCTCAAAAAAACTTTCACTCCATCACTGGTTAATGTAGATATTTACTAGCACTTCCCCAAGATTTAATATATAACTTAAAAAACGTGTTAAAATCTATTAAATAAGTTTAAAAACATAAACTATAGCCCCTTTGCATGAAAAAGGAGAGCTGTTAGATAATACCAATGAAGGGAACCATGTTAGGAGCATGATAATTGTAACAGAGTGGTTACTAAGCTCACCTACAGTTAAATCGGATATGTAAAGCACTCCTCTCAACTTGAGGTTTAACTTTTATTGTACAGCAATTAATTGTGATGAATCAAATATTATTTATAACTTTTCAACTTTTTTAAATTCTGTGAAGAAGTGTTTAAAATTAGCAAGTTATAATGAAAGTTTGCACACTTATATTATGAGGAACACCATTAAAATGAGAATTTCAAAAGGTCCTACCAATTGTATATGCTGCTACCAATGTTTAATTTCTGCATAAAGAGCAAAATTTAAGGATAAATTTTATGCAACAAACAAAAACATCCTTCTTTATACAATAATGCTATTTCTAGATTTTAAAATATTTCACAATTTTTTACATCAGTCAAAAAAATAAAAATATATTGAATCAATTTATTTGAATCCAATTTCTTATAAAGTTCATATTTCCTTGATAAAGGAATTATTCTTATGGATTTTGCTAGTGAGTATTATTCATATTTTCAATAAAGGTGATCACTGTTTATGTGATAATTTTGGGCATCAGTCTACTCTGTTCTATGTGAAGTTCTATCTGTTATTGTGCTTAACAGGATTAAGCATTTGAATGGTGGACAACTTTGGATGAATAGTGTGGGTTTAGAAGGAATATGTGTTTTATAGATTTATTTTTTTCACTTAAGAAGCAGATTTGTGGGAAATGCCTAGAGTTTCAAAAACCTATGGTGACTTGATTTGTAGATTTCCAAAAGACCTTGATTCTGTTGATGCCATAATTTGTGCTTGATTGTGAGGTTGTATGGTATATTAGAGTAATTAACATAATGAAATTAAAAAATATAAAAATTAACTATAATAACACTGACCTTTTTGTGAGACTTGGTAAAGCTCTTTTGGTTTAGCATTGCTACTGGAGTTCAAGAAAGTTGCATTTTGTCACCTCATTTTGGGTATTCATTATGCTACAAAGAATTCATTACAAAGGAAAGATGGGCTTAGGTGATCTAGAGCAGAGGTGGCCAACTTTTTCTTTAGTGTGTGCCACAATACAGGGGTTTATCAAAATAATGAAAACACCGATGGCGACTGGAGTACATACAATGCGCCATCTGCATATCACAGGATGATGTCACCCATGATGTGAGGTATATAAAGGGAAGTACAATGTCAGCTATCATGTAGCAGTGCCACAAGTGCAGATGTAACAGCTACTGTGGTGTAATTGTCGACAATGTCAAATCTCGATGACCTCCAGAAAAGCATTATCAATGGTGCGTGTCTTGCAGGAGCTTCAGTAACCAGAACGGCAAAAATAGGTGTAACACGAGGAACTGTATCAAAGATTATGACTACCTATTGAAAAGGACAGGCATTGCCTCCAAACTTCCAAATTGTGGACGCCATATGAAGTTGTCAGATAGTGATGGGCAAACATTGACACAGATTGTACAAGACCACAGCACCGTAAATAACAGCAGAGTTGAACATCAGTCGGAATGATTCCGTTTCCATCGTAACAGTTTGTTGGGAACTTCATTGTGTCGGTATTTATGGCCATGCTGCAATCCACACACCTCTGATTACCAACATCAATGCAACAAAGCATGTAAGGTGGTGCAAAGCACATAAACTGGGATGCTAAAGACTGACAACATGTCATCTGGTCTGATGAATCGTGCTACACATTGTTCTCCACCACTAGTATAATGTATGTCTGGTGAAAACCTGCAGAAGCATAGCACCCTGACTATTTGTTTCTGACTGTGAAGCATGGAGGTGGATCCCTGATGCTGTGGGATGCCATATCTTGGCATTCCTTAGGGCCATTAGTTATTCTGCAGGGTTGTGTCACATCTGCAACATACGAATCCATTCTCAGGGACCTGCACCCAATGTTGTGGCTGTTAATCTCATAATAACCGTCTCTGGTTTCAAGTAGATAATGCACCCATGCATTGTGTGAAATGTGTCAAATTGTGGTTTGCAAAGCATGAGAATGAGATCAGCAGCTACCCTGGCCACCTCAATCTTCAGATCTCAGTATTATTGAACATTTATGGGAATATCTAGAGTACAAGATCAGATCACACTTTCCACCTCCAGCATCACTGGCATAGTTGGACCATATGTGCATGACATGTATAATTCTATTCCATATTGAATTGCATCTGTTCTGAACACCCAAGAGGAACCTACAGCTTATTAATAAAATGTTCTCCACAAACAGTACATATTTTCGTTATTTTGATAAACCCCTGTACGTTATCAGTGTGTTGGTGCCACCCAGACAATTCTAATTTGGAAGAGCAAAAAAAATGAGAGGCATGCCACTGACAAAGAATTCATGTACCACAGATTTGCAATCTTGGCCTAGAGATGTGAAAATATCTGACTTTTATTATGCTGATGATTTGGCAATTGATGTAAATGAGATTAACTCTTTCATTAGTGCTGTTGATGGGACTGGTAATTGAGTAGCTCTGGTAATAGAGAGAAAATTATAGTGATGAAAATCGATCAGGTGGCTGGTCAATTTTTAATTGCTGTGCTCTTGAACAATTTTCTCAGCTTATCTTGGAAATTGTGTGACAGATACTGGTAATGTGCAAATGAGATGCTGCTAGAATATTTAAGAATCTGTTGAGATTGCATAAAACTAGGCATATATAACAAAAGGTAAAATTAGGATGTATAATAGTTTATTTCTTTCTAAAGTTTACTGTGGTAAAGAAACTCAGTGCCTTTGATTCCAGATATACAGTATTTTGGGCATTAGGTGGTTTGATTATGTAAGTAATGATGAAGTTAGATGGAGTCATCAACTTACCATTGAGCAGCATCTTGTATTGGAATATACTGCATTTGGTTTGGCCATCTTGCCTGCATACAGAATAAGTAAGTGAATAGAGGTGTAGTAGTTAGGAGACATTGCCCAATAGTATCAGTTTAGAATTGGTATACAGTAGCTCAGGATAGATGGGTATTGAGAACTAAATTTCATGGTCTGGTTGGATCTCCAAAACCCATGGTTCCTTGAGGACTGTGTGTGTGTTTGTGTGTGTGCATATAATCAAAAAACAGAACATGAAAATGCAAGATACCTGCATTTATTGCTGATTTATCAGTGCATAGTAGGCCCACCTCTGGCAATTATACAAGCCTGTAGACGTCTCAGCATTCCATCAATCAAATCAGATGGTTAATGGTGTCCTGAGGTATGACATCAAGCAGCATCCAGTTGGGGAAGCCAAGCAACTGTACCAGGTTACCACCAAAGGGAGGCCATGGGAGAATGTCCACATTTTAGACTGTCCATAGTTGCATATGCAGTGTGTGAGGTGGCATTGTCCTGCTGCAGAATCAGCCTAGGCATGGTGGTAAGGAATGGTCATGCCACAGGATTAACGATGTCATCGAAGTAACATCTCACTGTTAGCACACCAGAAACATGGAGCAGAGGTGTCTGGCCACCATATATGATGCCACCTCATATCATTGTACCACGATGGGGAGCCATATGACAGCTAATGGAATAGACTTCCTTATGTCATTGACGATGCCAATGCCATGCAGACAAACAGCCATCTGGCAAGTTGAAACAGAATCGGGACTTGTCTATGAACACTCTTCCATTCCATAGTCCAATGCTGCCTCATTCAACATCAGTGGAGACTACATAACCAGTGATGTTGCTGCAATGACAGATGCCAGACTGGATGTCTCACCGTTGTTCCTGTATCATGCAAATATTGTCTAATGATTTGTGTACGCAGTACCTGTAGTGGTCCACAAATCACTCTGCAGTTGCTGTGACAAAAGGGTTGTGAATGGCCCTCCTATGGAGCATGTGATCTTCACATCCTGTGGTGCAGCGTGCTGGTCCCATACCTGTCTTTCATGTCGTTTGGTGTTCCATGTGTGAGACTCACTGTTTCACGTGTTTACATTGCTCCCCATGCATATGATGATAGCTTTAAAGCTCAATCCAAGCTCTCGCATATTGATGATTTGCTCTCAGAAGGCGTCAATTGTGCACAAGGATCCAGCAATATGACTCCAAGGCATGTTCTGAATGTTTTCACAGCATGCACTCCAACCTCACTCTCAGTTGTGCTGTGATAAGAGCTTGTGGGTGCCCAGTATTTATCCACATCTTGGCTGAGTGTCATGCGCTCATTCACTAAGGAAATTTGATCATTTGCATATCTCCGATGGCTGATTGCCTCCTGTGATTTAAGTATCTCTACTTCCATTCCGTGATGTTGTAATTTTCACTTTAAGCAGTGTGTGTATGCATGCATGCAATAAACAGTTTATGCATAAACATAAACCATGGCATAACACATTTTATTTGCATTCTGTTCTCACTGTTGTATAGTCACAGATGCTGCCAAGTAACTACACCATCAACCATGAGTCTACATTTGAAAGTTAAAATGCAGTTGCTTTGCACTTCAAGCAAGTTTCCCAAACATTTTGTTAATGACTGGTAGAAGAATGTCAAGAAATAATAATTCTCCATAAAGTTCAGATGTCAATGCTATGAGACACAGGACATTTAAAATATTAGAAAATTTTTTTATTTCTGAGGTGTATAACCTGAGTTTATTAACTATATCAATAATTCATCAATAATCTTGAAGCAGAGAGCACAAATTGAATACTGTTTTGAAGAAATAAGAGTATGTCAAGTAATCATAAATGTCTCAGAATGACTGTCAACAAAACTTGGGTACAGCCATATTTCAGTGGTTTCTTTAAAGAAGAAATGAAAATCTTGCTATAAATGGACTGCTTTTGTATGAACATGTGCACAACGAAGCATTGTAGTATATTGCAAAACTTGTTCATATTATTATTTTATTTATATTTTATTTACTTATTTTTTATTTATTTTACTGGGGGGGGGCTAGACTTTGTATTGATGGTGTAGTTACTTGGCAGCATCTGTGATCATACAACAGTGAGAAACACTATTTGGTAAATACCCAATGATTTTACATCCAAATTAAGAAAATACTCTCCTTCAAAATGTTCCTCAAAATGATAAATGATTAGCATTTCTTAACCATTAAATCAAAATATTGTTATTGTCTGATTATCTAAACTAAGTTTATACTTTTGATCTTCAGGAGCAACAAGTTGTAAAATTTCCTCAGTGAAAATACTTGGGAAATATATAGCCATAACTTTAAAAGAACAAAAACTGAAAAAGACACCACAGATCAATAAAAACACAATCATACTACACTGAGAGGCCAAAAGTCATGGGATACGTGCCTAATAACGGGTTGGTCCTCCTTGAGCTCTCAGGAGTGCAGCCACATGTTGAGGCATGGAGTCAACAAGTTGCCAGTACCTTTCTGCAGGGATGGCAGCCCACACATCCTGCAGTGTAGACCATAATTGTGTTGCATTGGATGGTGCTGGATTCATGGATGGTAAACTTGTTTCCATTGTGTCCCACAGATGCTCCAAGGGGTTCATATTGGGGGACCATGGGGGCCAATTCATAGTGGTAAAGTTCATGGAGTGTTCCTCAATCCGCCTCCCAGCAACCAAAGACTGGTGACATGTTGCATTATCTTTTTGAAATACCCCTTTACCATCAGGGTGCTCAAGAGTCATGAAGGGGTGCAGGTTACCTGCGAGAATGTCCACGTATCTCATACCTGTCAGCAGTTACTCCAAATGGATGAGAGAGCCCGATGTAGACCACGTGAACATGCCCCACACCATCACAGAGCCGCCTCCAGCCTGAACAGTATGTACCTTGCAGACAGGAAGGGTCCATGGCTTCACGTGGCCTATGCCACACTCTAACATGCACATCAGCACAAAACAACTGGAACCTTGATTCATCGGACCATGCTACCTGACGCCACTGTTCTACTGTCCAATTTCAATGTCTTTGGGCCCATTCCAGTGGTTGAGCTCTGTGATGACATGTAAGCAATTGGACATCAGTGGGTCTTTGTCTACCAAATCTGATGGAGTGCAGGTGGCAATGGACAGTCCTTTCAGAAACATTTTGTGTTTGGGCCGCATTCAAATTGGCAGTGATTTCATGCACTGTAGCCCATCTGTTGGTGTTACCATTCAGGACGGCCGACGTGAGTTCCATTCGTCAATTGCACGTGCCTATCCCATTTGCTGGTTTACATGTGTGGAAATGCCATCAATAGAATACTGACGATAAACTCTTGACACTGTAGACCTGGGAAAAACCAAATTCCTGCACGATCTCCAATATTGCATGACCCACCCTTCTGGCACCGACGATCAAGCCATGTTCAAAGTTACAATTCACAATGTGCAGCCATGCTGAATTAACAAGTACTCCAAAATGAATGTTGGGTTTGTAGACTACTGCAGTGCCATTCTGCAGTTGATGTCCAATGCATCGGTTACAAGTACAGCACGCTAATTCTACTTTAACTACTATTCCCATGACTTTTGGTCTCTCAATGTATAACTGAGCAAAGGCACATATATCAAACACTTGAAGATACCAGAAGCTTCTGCACACTGTGGCTCCTACTCTGAGCAATATTATTTACTTAGAGTCGTGGTTTACTCCTGTTTCTGATTAGCCACATTGCTTCTTCTGAGTTGAACACAATGTTCCTGGGAACAAAAGTTTGTGGAAATTGCAATTGAATAAATATCTTTTTGTGAGCATGGATATACACAAAATGTATCAAAATAATTATTGAAATAGAAATTAAAAGCTTAAGGCTGAAAAAATGAAATCCAGAGCCAATTTGTTAACTGACTGATTAATGAAGAAATTGTTAAGGCAGCAATTCAGAATGCATTTCATTCTGAAACATTTGCATTACATAGAAAATAACCAGTAAAGTTAATTCAATGAAATGTTCATGTAGAGTTTGTTATGAAATCTAACTAATTCCATCAATAAATGAACAAATCAATAGTAATTTTTTTTAGTTTCAAAATTTAATTCATTAACTTTCCGACCGAATTTATTTCTGTTTTTAACATCAATTGGCTTAACAGTTTTAGTCCTTTCTGTTTTAAGGAATTTTTGCTGTATTTTGTTAGTGCAAAATTCTTGCCAAGTTCTTGCTTTATTAGACTTTGTATTGATGATTTTAAATTTCTTAAATAAGATCAGATTTTATTTTTCAAGTTTTAAGTAAACTTATAAAATGCATGTGTTAATTTTGAAATGAGTAATTTAAATTTAATACTATGACTGATGTGATAATTTTAATATTGCTTTTCAAATTGCTAAGTAAATGAAGTTGAGGAATTACTAAGTAACGAAGTTACTATGTTGTTAATTATACGTTTAAAAATATTGAAAGTTTTGATATCTTCAAACATATTTATTGAACATAACAGTAAAGCATAGGAAATGTCTTGTAATCAAGTATCAATTCAAGTGTTAGCTAAAAAAATTGACTTTTGTCAGGAGTGGAATCCAAGCCTACAACCTTTAGAAAATATATAGTGCTCTACCACTTAGCTATCCCAAGGTTAGTTCAACTCCAGGTAACTGGCAACTACACTGCTCACAAAAATTAGGGGATATTTCAAAATGAATATGAAGCGTTAAAAAAAAAAAGCATTTGATTTTTTTTTTATTAAACAAGAACATCAGAAAGGCAAACGACAAGTTCAAAGAAAGTTGTTCGATTATGCAAATGAGATGCAAAACCAACTTTTATTTCATTGGTGAAAATGCACTATACAAAAGGCTGAAAGTACAGAGTATCTGTACGTTCCCTGATCTTGAAAGTGCACATCCTGCAATTTCCCAGCCCTTGCAATGCCCCTGCAACACATTTGCCCAAATGCGAAGCCTGGAGAGCCATAGGACATCTTGAAGCTGGTCAAACACAGACGACAGTGGCAACAGCACTTGGAACATCCCAAAGTGTGATTATCAGACTGTGGAATCGCTTTCAAGAGACTGGCACAGTACGAAGAAGATGAGGGCAGGGTCGCCCATCTACCACAACAGCAAGAGATGACCGCTACTTGACCTTATTGGCAAGAAGGAACAGGCGCAGCAATGCAACAGAGCTGTGGGGACAGTTTCTTACTGCCACTAGATGACGGATATGCACCCAGACCATACGAAATCGGCTCCATCATGTTGGACTGCATGCCCGGCGACCAATGGTATTCATTCTGTTATCTGCTGAATACTGTAGAACCCGTGGAAGGGGGCTGATGAGCATCGTCATTGGACTCGTGATGAGTGGTCAACTGTCCTCTTTTCTGATGAGTCACGGTTCAGTCTGCAGCCTGACAATCATCGTGTCAGGTCAATTTAGCATGAACGAGGAACATGGGAGAATCCTGTTTCATGCGAGAAAGGGACTCCTTCGGTGGTGGTGGAATCATGGTGTGGGCTGGCATCAGCCTTGGTGGTCGTACCGACCTCCACGTCATCAGAAACGGATCGCTGACTACTGTCAGATATCGAGATGAGGTCCTGCACCCTATAGTGGTACCCTATGCTGGAGCAGTTGGAAACAACTTTCTTTTCATGGACGATAATACAAGGCCCTACCGTGTGCATCTCATCAACAGCATGCTTCAGGAGGCAGGAATCGAACGCATGAACTGGCCTTCACGTTCTCCAGACCTGAATCCCATTGAACATGCTTGGGATGCACTGGGAAGATGTCTGGCAAACCGTCCAATACCTCCCACAACACTTCTTGAGCTGAAAGTTGCCCTGGAGCAAGAGTGGCAGAGGATCCCACAAGAACTGCTGGACATTCTGATCCTGTCCATGCCCCATCGCTGTCAGTGTGTTTTGGCAGTATTGGGTGACCATACACCCTACTGAACAGCCAATGTGTGTTACACTCATCCAGTTTGACATGCTTCTGTTCACTCCCACCAATATGTCACTTGCTACTCAATCACGACAATTGAGTTTGCATCTCATTTGCATAATTGAACAACTTTCTTTGACTTGTCATTTGCTTTTCTAATGTTCTTGTTTAATAAAAAAAATTCAAATGCTTCTTTTTTTTATCGCTTCATATTCATTTTGAAATATCCCCTAATTTTTGTGAGCAGTGTATAAAGTTTTGTTCTTTGATCAGCAGTTGCTACTTCGATTAGGAAGTAGCAATTGATGATCAGGGAACCAAAGTTTATATCTGCCATTAGCTGGGGTTTAACTAGCCTTGGGATAACTCCATGGTAGAGTACCTGATGTATTTTACTCCTGGCAAAACTAAATTTTTCCAGCTTTAACACTTACATTGATGCTTATGAACAAACTTACTTTCACTCTTTTTTTTTAATTATCTTTTATGCTTGCAGAACGTCTTTGAAAAGGTTAAATCTATGGAATTGTTATTGTCTTCTTTGAAAGAACTTACAGAAGAACACAAACATCAAACAAATAGTGAAATGCCAAAGGTGAGGATTTTTTCCTATATATATATATTTATTTTTTAATAGTTATAATGTTAAAACTAAAATTCAAACTATAACTATCCTTTCAACTTCTGTATGTTATGCATAGATGCTATATAGGTTTCTCAAGGATTAAAAATTCCAAGATTTATGTTCTTGAATATAAAATGTACCTTTTCCCCAAAAATATTGTAAAATATTTCATATTCTAATTATATTTTTATTTTCAAATAATGGCATAGCCAAGGGAATGATTTAGGGATAATCCCTACCACACCCACCCATCCCAACCCCATATGAGGAAATTCGGGTTTTATTCTAAAGAAAACATTAATTCATCAATTCACATTAGAAGAAGGTATTAACAAAAAATTTCATCTTACCCCCAACACACTTGCCAAAAATCCTGATTAGGTTATTTCACTTTGTGAAAGATATATGTTATGCTATCAATTCATTTCTTATTATATTAATATTCACTGCAAATATTAAAATTTTTAATTTTAACAAGGTTTTTTTTTTTTCCAAACAGCTACAAGAGGAACTGGGTACTGCTTTATTAGTCAACAATAATACTTATACAGCAATGGAGAGGTGAGGCTAAATTCTGTGTGATATAAGTTAATAGATCTTGTTTAACTTATATTTTAATTGTAAAGACTTGCTTAAAATATTCAAACTGTTCAAAAACAATGCTTGTATTTATTTCCCTTTTAGATTAATTAAAAGGCAAAGTATTTCAAATTAAAATTCTCATAAATGCTTTTTGAAACCATCACTTAATTATGTTTTCCTAAGTAAGGATCAAGCAAAATAATTTTAAAACTTACATAATTTTTTTTAGAAAACTACATTTGTAAATTCAAAATAATGCATTTTTAATTTTTTTAAAAATAATATACCTAAATATGCTCTGTATATAATGTAGCTACTATATTTCATTATAGAGAAAATTGACCCAACAGTATCAAGATATTTTTGGTTACATGGTTTGCCAGGAGGGTGGGCACAGAGTAATTGTTATAATGCAGTTTTTTGTAACTAGGCTTAAAAGTATTGTATGTAAAATTATATTTTTAAAAACTATAATAGAGTATTTTTGTACTAATTGTATTGTATACTGTCTATAGTTTATTTGCACCAATTAATGTCAATAATAATTAGCACTTATATTGGTGTTAGGTTTCTGATTATTATAGAACACAACAGTAAGAAGGAGATTTTATAAATTCATTTTCAAGTTAAATATTTCAAAATTGATTTTTGGTGCTTAAATAGATTTACAATTGAAAGTTCATCACTATTTTTTTCAGGCATTTTAATCAACTTACCAATATAAAAGAAGAGTTTTCAAAGAACTATATATCTTCTTTCCACGATGTTACTGAATGCCATAATGAAGGCATTGAAAAGGTAAACTATTCATGCAAAATTTTATATATAATTACTTATTTAACTCTTTTTTTTTTAGAAACTCCAATCTTCACTGGAAATTACCTTATTGTAATTAGCATTTTAACACAAAGAATTTATACAGAATTCAAGCACCTAGATTCCAAAATTTTATCCTTTAACCATTTGTATGCCCAGCCAGTAAAACTGAAAAGAACATGAAGGCCTAACTGTGCTCAACCAATGGAAAAAGTTAACTTTTTTTACCAAATGACTAATTAACAGAAATAGGTTTTATTATATGTTAAATTAAACAGTATTTAATTAAAAAATTTTTGAAAATAAAATTTCTGACTAAAATGAGAAACATATTAATTTGTATAGATATTTTCTCTGAGTGGTAGCACGCCAGGTTCGTAATTTGTAGTAGATAGGGAGAAGGAAGAAAGAGATAGGGAAGAAAGAATATTGGAAAGGAAGTATAGAAGAGAGAAAGAAGATTGGAAAGGAAGTATAGAAGAGAGAAAGAGAAAATTTATCATTTACATCTAATTGGTCATTATCTGATAAGTATATATTTTGTTTGATGGAATCAAATCTATTCCTACTCATGAAATTTCTTACCAATGGTATACCTTTGTCCTCATCCTTTGACCAATACATTTTTATAGCTGATAAGGTATGGTAACTGGTAAAAATCAATATACCACAAAAGCGCTTCAGACTTGCCTTGCTTAGTTCAAAAGAATGTCAATTATGATCATTCGCATTTTTTTTTTTTTTTTTGAATAACCAGTAATTTTTTCCCAGACATCACTAAAATTAAAGAAAAAAATATCGTATGGAGACTTGCCACTAATTTTTTTTAATTTCCTCTATCATAATATGTTCTTCTTGTGGTAAACTTTTGTTAGTCGGATTTTCTTTTTTCCACTTCGGAATAACTTTTATTTGCTTTTGTTTTGACAGCTGTTCTAGTAGAAGTTTTCAGTTTCTTGGAACTTGATGCTGTAGGTTGCTCTTCTTCGACATCTTGAGCTTCATCAGGTAAATTTGCATGGACCTTGTAGATTCCAGCTATGTCTAGCAAAACGTTTTCACTCTCACATATATCATCACTAATATCCTCCTCATCTGTAAGTTTGTCAACCATTGGTGGTTTGTACACCGTGTCAATATTCTCAGCTTGTCACAAATCGTCATCCTCTTCTAATATAGCCATTAGCTCTGCAGTTGACAAAGGTCTATTTTTTTTACCGCCACCGAGTCCAAGACATATTTAAAAAAGAAATATCCTAAGATAGCAAAACAACGAATTATTTTTGGAATGTATTTACATCATAATAAATACTTACTTGAACTATATATTTTTAGCTATACTGCCGAATTTCACTTCACTAATTATCTAACAGCAATTATTGTTATACTAACAAGACAAAAATCTTAGTTCAACTTCACAAATCTCTGAACATTGACGATATCGCTCATATCAGAACTAAAATCGCAAGAATAGATTCGTTCGCAATGAGTCATCAAATGTGAGGCAGACAAAATGTGCACATGTTGTGTAATCCCAATGTTTCGTAAATGCAACATTACTCTAAATGTTATACTGTGCAAAAGCTAAAAAAATTTTTCTAATTATATGAAACGTTGTCTTGAATGAAATATATGTGAAGTTATTTTCATAAATTCTTAGGGCATTTAGTATTTCTACATATCTTTTTTCGACCCGTCAAACTGCAAAAGATTAGATAGGCTATTTAGGTATAGTTTTAATATGAATAATAATTAGGCTTTTATTTTATATTGATAAATATTTACACTTGTACATAAAAGACTATGTCCTTTATAACATACATTGGCTTAAAATTGGATTAGTATGCAAATATATATTTTTTATTATTATTTGAAGAATGTTTCATTTACGCAACGTTGGGGATTAATGGGTTAACACATTGCATGCCAAACTGATTTCACTAAGATTTTCCCTGGGGCTATGCACATTTTTTTTTTCAATTGACATTATTTCTACCTCTAAATGTCATTTTATGTTAATTATTTTATCACTTGCAATCTCTAAAATAAATTTTTTTGTGTCATTCATATAGCCCTCGTGAAAATTTTAACCTATGTGGTCACGTCATTCAATTATGTATGACATTCATATGAGTATGACATGACTCCGAACGAAAACACTGCATCATACATATATCAAAGTACATACATATATGTATGATGTGGCATTCAATGTGTTAACTGCATGGAGTGACCAGACTGATCTCCCAACCTAAATCTGATAGAACATGCATGGGATGCTCTCAGGAGACAGGTTGCTTCCCTGAATCCTACTCCTGCAAACTGTCCAGAGTTTCAACATGCTTTTGTGGAGCAATGGAGATTACTACCCACAGCTCTGCTGGACAGTCTTATCAACAGCATGAGACATTGTTGCGAGGCCTGTGTAGCAGTAAGAGGTGATCACACTCCATGTTGAACCACTTGGGCTATCTCAGTTGACCTTTACCTTTTTACCATGTGTCTTTATTCACATATAATTTTTGTAATTAAGTGTTATTCCATTTTTCAGCTATTATTCCTATGCACAGTAATGATATACACCTATCAGATGCAGCAGATCTAACGGATTTTGTATATAGAGAGAAGTGCAAGTAGTTGGATATTTTGCATCTGAATATTTTTGTTATTAACCTTAAAATGTAAGGTTATGTATAATTTATAACAATATGCATCATTGCTGTAGGTTCAGGAAATGACAGAAATTTTAGGTGAAAGGCAAGCTGAAGTGAAATCGGAAGTACTTAAATTTTCAAAGGACAGTGAACTGGTAAGTGGCATAAAAATATTACTGGAATTTTCAAATACAGGTGACCCCTGTTTAATACAATAAATGTATTCCTGGTAACTTTACATTCTCTGGGTATATTATAACATGTATTTCAAAAAAAAAAAAAAAATAGTGTATTTGCCTCAATCCAAGACACCCAAGTAAATAAATTCTAACTCGTAAAATGCAAGCACAACGACACAATAGAAAATGTAAAAGCATTTTTTTTATTAGTATGATATAAGATTATAAATAAAAAAAATCCTTATAATAAAATGCAAACTTAACATAATTAGAAGAATAGCATATTGCCTGTAGTGAAATGCAATGCTGATTTTCAAAGAGAATGAAGTTAAATTTCCTTTTCTGGCCCCTTTTTAACAATGGAAATTGAAACTGATGGATGAATGCAGAAATGCAAGTAGTAATATTTTATTAGTACCTATACAACATAAAAAGATTTTTTTTCATATATCTTCTAGAAACGAAAATCCCCCCCCCCCCCACATTGGGGAGGGGACAAATCATTGCTGCCAATGTAACCTCTTGATCATCACATTTTACAATCAGTATTTCAACTTTCTAGCTTAAATAGTTTGTTTCAGGTTTTGTCATTAGAAGGTGCTATTAAAATTATTGGGAGGTTTGTAAACTGTGAATCAAATTATTTCATCAATATCCAACCCAAAAAGAATTTTTCATTTATCTCTAAAATCAAAAGTTGAATATCTACAGAATGACAGATAACAAAGTGAAAATAATAGCTTTGGTTTTTTATTAAACAAATTAGAAAAAAACTATGAAATACCATGCTTGCCATTAAAAGTGCAACACCAGGAAGATTTCTCATCAGATTGTCCCAAAATATGCAAGATGGGTAGCCCATGGGTGAACATGTAAATGATTCAAAGTACAGCACATAAGCACATCATGTGTGACAGTAACACCCCTTGGAAGTGGTATAAGATGAGATTACTAAGAGCTGATGTGAAGTACTGGAATTTTTTGCTCACAGTTCTTGTGCACTAAAGGATCTGGTAATGCTCTATTGAAGAACATGGCATCCATATGACCAGGTTTCTGACTTCGACCGAAGGAGAATTGTGGGATTATGGGAAGGCGGATTATCATACTGAGACATTGGTGCTCGTGTTGGATGGAATGCTGACACAGTGATGAGAATATGACATCAGTGGGTACAGGAGAAACGAACTCACCAACGTGAGGGATCTCAGTCGCCCTGTCCCACAAATGAGAGGACAGACATCTTGTGCTCATGGCTATGAATGATTGTACAGCCACATCAAAGACCTTAGCTCAACAGTTAGGGTGTGTTGCACATCAACCAGTGTCCGCACATACGGTTCGACGTCATCTGCAGCATTTGGGGCATCTTTTTTGCTAGGCAGCCATTGCTTTGGCTACCATTGACTCTATAAGATAAGTATGCAACTGCAATGGTGCCAAGAGTGTCACACATGGATGTACAAATGGCACATCCAATGTCTCATTCTCTCAAATTCAGACTGTTTAGCAGCAGTTATTGCCGCTCACGGTGGCTACACAAGATACTGATTTCTATGTATTCCACAAGTCTTTTCAGACGAATCTCACTTTGGTATGCATTCAGAATTTTCTATGTATTCCACAAGTCTTTTCAGACAAATCTCGCTTCAGTATGCGGCACCATGATGGACAAATCCATATCTGGTAGTACCGCAGCAATAGACTCAGTGATGCATGCATGATACAGTGTCATACAGGCCCGGCCCCTGGTGTTATGGTATGGGGTGCCATTGGACTCCACTCACACATGTGCCTCGTATGCATTACTGCTACTTTGAACAGCTAGCATTACATCACTGAGGTGTTGGAGCCTGTGGTCATACCTTATCATCAGGGGCTCTCTGTGCCATTTACCAACAGGACAATGCCTGATCACATGTGGCATGCATTGTCCAACAATTCCTGGATAGCCACCATGTGACACTACTTGGCTATGTATTGAAATTGCCTTGGCCTGCATGATCTCACGACAACTAGCACACCAGCAGCTGCTAAAACAGATGAAATTTGACTATGTATTGAAATTGCATGAACTGACATTCCCCAAACACACATCCGATGTTTCATTCTCTCAATGCCAGACTGTGTAGCAATTGTTATTGCCACTCATGGTGGCTATACAAGATACTGATTTCTATGTATTCCACACATCTAACCGAGTTATATTTGTAATCATTTGATCCTTGTAACATAAGCTATGTATTCACTAAATATGGCTTTGATATCTCTCGTCTTTCCTGGTGTTGCACTTTTAATGGCCAGCAGTGTACGTTTTTTACATCTTTTGAAGCTTCAGGAGATTTTATGGGGTCAACCAAATTAATGCCATAAAAAAAGAATTCAGGATTGCCTACTTGGCTCTTTTTCTCTTGGTAGTCAGTATTTATTCACAGTGCTCAGGCAGCATGCCACAACTATGTTTTCCTGGACTCTCACATGTGAAGTCATAATTGTGCATCTCTTAAAAAGCCATGCATAGTTATGGAAAGAAAGTACCTCTTAAATGACTTCAGTAGTCAAAACTTTATGGTATAAGGAGTCCCATATTGGAGACTAATTTCTCCATGATCTAATATTAACTTCTTCACAGGAACCTCCTGCTCAAGACTGCAATGTATTGTATATAGACTGGTTCATCAATTATGTGTCATTAATGTTGCATGTAATCATGATTCCTTCACTAAAAATTTTACTTTTGTTATATTTTGATAATTTGAAAGGGGGGTATGGGAAGATATTTTGTACAGTGCATTTATAACAAATCCATATTAAACAAGGGTTACTGTATTATGTTTTAAAGGTCTGTTAATGTTTATAAAGGTAATGTATGTGCTGCATCATTTGTTAATGAAAGTTTATCTTTTTTTTTTGTATCACAGTCTTATGAAGATGACTTTAAAGTACTGGAAGGCATTATTAGACATCATTCTGACACAGTTTTGAACAAACTTCAAGATAATCAAATATGTATTCAAGTAAGTATTTGAATTTCTTTGTGGTTCATTTTTATTAACATCAAAAATTTAATGTCAGCTCAACTGATTATTAATATTTATTATGGATATTATGTAGTAGACAGCAATAGAGAACCCCAATGATTAAAAATTTAGTGCTAGTGACTATTCTTTATAAATAGCATTTCTTACAACTCTCAGTCCTAGAAATTTTTGACTGGCTCCTAGTATTTTTGTTTTCATCTGATTGTTTGGAGTTTCTACTTCCTACTAAAATTAAGAATTTGTTCAAGGAGGCTGTTGTGCACTCTACTTATTAAATATACATAGAATAAGAGTAAAGTATTTTCAATTTTGCATAAATAGGGTTAGCCTGTGATTTCTATGTGTATATCTACATATAAACTTTGAAACTGGTATCGATTTGGAAAAGAAGGTTTCAATAGTAGGAGACAGTAAAGCTTGTTCCCATAAAAAAAAAAATACTCGGTGGTATTGTGTTGATTTGCAGTGATGCTGCAACTGCCAAAGTCTGTTCAAGTCCTGGGTTTTGGTTGTTTGTTATAGTTGTTTGGGTGCTGTTAGCTCTAACTGAGACAGTGGTCAGCAGTGACTTCAGTCTCAGTGGGGCATGTCCTTATATGAGAAAGCCAGTACAAACTGAAAGTTTCTAGGACCCTTATCCACCTTATATGTTGCAAATCAAAGAAAGATTATGTTTTATGCCAAAATAGAACATATGAAGAAGTTTGATTTATCAAGTGTAAAATTATTTTTTTATTAATTTGTTATTATGTAAGTCTCACAAATTATATTTTTTCTGAAGCACCATAATTACTTCCAGGGAATCAGCTCTGTGGTTAATAATGGAGTTGTAGAACAAGAACTTGTGTTAGAGAAGCAACAAAAAGAAGTTGAAAGCTATATTAATCATCATGAAGCATTAGTCTCAGAAGCACAAGGCAAACTGTCAGAATGGTCACAGTCATTGAAAGGTGAATTACAGAAAAGAGATTCAGAGATTGAAAAGTTTCTTACTGAAGATATTCTGAAGGACATGCCCACAGGTAAGTCATTGTTAAAAAAAACCCATTTAGTTTACCTGTATTAGTTAATCTTAATAAAAATATAAAAATGTATATTTGCAAATGAATAGTAAATATGTATGTAGTTAAATGTTCTGTACCTCTTGCTCTTCTCATTATTAAGAATGCATAAAATGCATGTTTAAAAAAAAAACTGTTAGAAACTGTTAAAATTTTAAATGCAAAAAAGGGTAGGAAAATTTCAACACATACATTAGTCCACAAAATTTGAAACAAATTATTTTTGCAATAACAGAGTAAAGCAAATTGCTGAAATATATTGATTTACACTTGGCATTTTTCATCTAAAACAATGCCCAGTTATATATCAGTATGAAGTTGATAATCCAACAGCAAACAGTATGTGATATTATGGGGCATATAATTTACTTTGGTCTTGCACAACAATGCCAATAAATATTTACATATAATATCTTGAGGAAAAAAAAACATGTTTCACTATTCTTGCTTGAAACTTGCATGTCCAAAAAAAGAGGAATGCAATTTATACTTAAAAAAGAACAATTCATATGTCTTGTATAAGAGAATTAAGATAATTTGCCAACTTAGTGTTTGTGTTATGTAAATAAGAGTGAGACAGAAAGTCTGCAAGGCAGTTATTACAAATATGTTACTAAAAAGTACTGGTTGACCATTGAGACTATGTATAGAATGACATTTATCGTTACAGATATAATGCAAGAAAACTTTCTGAATTCATCTGTCACTCCCTTGACATTGATGTTCATTTTTTAATGTTTTTAGTCAGCTTGCTATCTTTCACCTTTTTCAGTCATCCATATTTCACAGCACTTAATTATATCTTGAATCCTCTGATGCATTGTATAGAATTCCAGACAAGCAACTATATCTCTTTTTTCCCAGGAATAGCATTGATGATTTCTGGACATTTTTGCTTAATATGAATAGATTGTTTATAACTAACTTTTATAGTTAATAGCTTATTTTAAATACTGCTTCACACATGCAGCAGACTTCTGAGTTGACAGTTATTGCTTTAGATACATATATTTGGAGAACAAAATTCTACATTATGGTAGGATCTTTAAAACATTTAACTGCTTGAGAATTTTGTGTGTATAAGTTCATCCTATGTATAAGCACAAACTTATCAATTTGTGTTATTCAACTAGCCAACTCTTGAAAATTGCATAGAACATTACATTAAATAAGAAAATAAAAACTAGCTTTTAGATCTATAAACTATCCAAAGCTTACGTAAAACAACATAGTTGGCAATTGTAGTAGGAAGAAACTTGTGATCATTCACTGTATATAATCACAAATATGTGCAATTTTAAAGCAACCACTAATACTTTTTATCCACATTCGCAGTGGTGCAGGACCACTGTGAATGTGGAAAAACTGCGAATATCTCTAGGCTCCCCCAAACCTTAACTCTTAATACTCTTCCCATATTTAAACACACAAAAAAAGTAAAACAATACACTGTACCGCAACAGTATGTTTTATAAATTTAAAATTACAGTATCAACAATGTAGGCTAACACACACACACACACACAGACAGAGAGAGACACAGAGAGAGATACATGTACAGTATGTGATGCAATACATGTACAGTATTTAGATAGCAGTGAAATCATTAAAGTTTATGAAATGCTGTTGTTATATACAGTACAATACAGTACTGTGTTTTATGCCATAATGTTCAAAGTAGAAATATTTAATGCATAATCCAGTTAGTGCCACATTCATTCACATTATGAAGCAAAAATTTTAAAGTTGGGTTGGTGTGATTGGGCAATTTAGTGCAGGGAATTTTAGGGAGTGGGGATAATTGAGATTACTCAATTAATCCCCACTCCCTAAAATTTTTATTCATCTGGCATAATGTTTACCAAATAAAGTGCAAACAGCCAGAAAGGGTTTTAGATCTTTTTATTCTAAGCATTGTCATAAGCTTGTTTCACATTTATCAAAGGGGTAATTAAATCATATGGACCACCACCACCCAAGAAAATGGTTATTTGGGAAGATATAAATTGGTTTGCCATCCAAGTCAGGAAATCTGTTTCCAAATTTTGTTGAACTTGGGAGATGAAAAATTGTTCTTATTTGTTGAAGCCAATCATGGTGAATGTACTTGCTTTGCTTATCACAGCAAGTTTAAAACATGGTTTTTGGTCAGTTTTCATGAGATTCAAATTCTTGTGATGGAACATCATGTTTGCAGAAGAATGTATCTTTAATCCCAATTCACTCTTTATTAGATTTTAAAGTTATATTTCATCCACTCTTAACTTATGGACCCTCTGTTTAACTTAAAGAATGCACAAATATACAGCAACCAATTATTCCTAAAAATGTATTCTGTGCATTGTTATTAATGTTTGGTTTTTAATATTTTCAGGAACAACACCTCATAGAAAGAGATATAGCTATCCTCAGGATTTAGTTGCTACATCACCTCATGAACGTATTTTAGGAAGATATCGCTCACAGTTATCACATAAAGGCAATGCATTGGATCTGCCTCTGGATGGAAGTTTTAATGTAAGTTTTAAATATATCTTGTATCTCTATGAATTTTGCAATATTATAATTAATTTTTAAAACAACATGGAGATGCTGTGGCTTAGTTCATCGTATTTGGCTATACAAAGTACCAAAGATTAATATTATACATAAGAATATGGAAATCTGAAAACATTCAGAATGCATAGGAGCTTTATAATAAATTTCCCTGAATTCATCTGATTTAATAACCCTGTTGTGCAAAAATTAAAACACTCTAAAGGCTGTGGAACTAATCAGAGATATCTGGAAAGACTGATTTCTCTCTCATCTATTTTTGTTTTCAACTAAAATCTGTTTAAGAACAAAGTTTCAAAAAAAAAAACAACTTAATTTCAGATTGTGAATGAATTCATGAAAAACAAGGTTTTTATAACATGAACAATTGTAGCTGCCTTTATTTTTCAGGTGCTGATTTCAAATTTGGCCTTAAACAATGACCAGCGTGTCATGTTTTTATGTTATTGGTCATTTTGACTCCTGTTAAGATCTCCCTATACCAACACCCCAGGCAACTGGGAGGATAGTAGATAGTTTACTTTTTGTGGCTGGAAAAACTGATTCCCAAATGGAAGAAAACATGTAGCAGTAATCTTACCTCAGACCGCCATTTTTGTTGTTTTCATTGTAGGAGGAACACATTCTGCACATTGAAGAGTGAATTTTGGCTTTTAGATGGCACAAAAGCAGCATTGCAGATGTGCTGATGTGCCAGATAAGTTTTGTTATGTATATGGAATTTATATTTTAAAATCCCAGGGTTGTTCTTTGACAAAGATTGTTAAGAAAGCCTATAACTTCCATTTTGGATGTCATGTTGGAGATCAGGACAAAACATGGGCTCCACATGAATGCTGCATTTCGTGTTTTGCTGGCCTGAGTGAATGGTTGAAAGGTAAGATAAAATCCATGCCAGTTCCAATGGTTTGACATGAGCCAACTAGTCACTTACATGATTGCTTTTTTTTTTTGTTTAACTAAAGTGTCATGCTTTTCAAAAAAGAACAAAAGCAAAATACGATATCCAAATGTACCTTCAGCCATAAGGCCAGTTCCTCATGGAGAAGATCTTCCTATACCAACACCTCCAACCAACTGGGAGATTCTCATTCATCAGAGGAAGACTTTGAGACACATACAGATCCTGATCCTACATACACCACTAAAAAGTTAGACGAACCTTATCTGATTCAGCAAAATGAACTAAATGATCTTGTTTGAGGTCTTGTTTGAGGTTTCCAAACAACAAGCTGAGGTTTAGGTTCAAGACTTGAAGAGTGAAATCATCTGGCCAAGGGTACCAGAGTTTCTCTGTTCAGAAAGAGAAATTTAACTTTATCTGCTTATTATGAGATGCAGATGGTTTGTGTTTCTGCACAGATATTTCAGGGTTGATGGAAGAAATTGGAACAACTCACAACCCTAAGGAATGGTGTCTATTTATAGATTCATTAAAAGCTGTCCTTTTGCATAAAGGAAACCAAAAACCTTCCATTCCAGTATGACACAAGCTGTGGGAATGAAGGAAACTTATGAAAGCATGGATAAAATATGACCAGTTTAAGTGGACAATATGTGTTACCTAAAATCATCTCTCTCTTGCCTGGGCTTCTAAAAGGCTTCACAAAATTTTGCCGTTTTCTGTGTTTGTGGGACAATAGGGCCAGAAAGGAACACTACAAAACAAAAGACTGGCCCAAAAGAGTTGTTTTTATTCCTGGAAAGAGTAATGTTAGGTGTTGGCCCCTTTGATGTTCTGCTCCCACCACTATACATCAAACTGGGGCTTGTGGAAAACTTTGTAAAGGCTATGGACAAAACTAGTAAAGGGTTTTTGCACTTGAAGGAAAAATTTACTAAACTAAGTGATGCCAAACTCAAAGAAGGGATCTTTGTTGGTCCTCAGATCAGGAAGCTAATGAATGATACTGTCTTCACAGAAAAACTGAAATGAAGGAGTGTGCTGCATGGAAATCCTTCACATCTATGGTCCAAGGTTTTCTGGGGAATCACAAAGAGGAAAACTACCATCAGGCTCATTCGAGATCTTCTCAAAAAGTATGAAAATCTTGGCTGCCGAATGTCTTTGAAGATCCATTTCTTGCACACTTTCTCACAAGAAGTCACATCTCGACTTCTTTCCCAAGAACCTAGGAGATATCCAAACCATGGAGGAGAGCTACCAAAGCAGGTGGGATCCAGCAATGATGGATGACTATTGCTGGTTCTTGCAGAAGGAAGATACCTCAACACATAAAAGACAAAAATGAACTTTTTGTAAGTATAAAGGATCCTTACCCATGTTTTCTTATTTTGCATTTCAATATTATTTCACTTGTTACTTTATATTCAGTGGTCTATAACTATGATGTTTCTAATTTTTTTCACTATAATCATGTAATTAATTAATTAGTTTTAAGTTACAATTGATAAAATAGCACATTTATTTTCATTATCCAGATATGTGTATTCATTAAAATTTGAAATACATCAATCTGTAATTTAAAAAAAGACTGTACGTGCTTCAGTTTTTTCACAGCCATATTTGAATTCAGCACCCCAAAATTAGTTAAATCATGCTATTTGACCAATGTTATAAAAAAAAGTTTCAATTTGTTGTCTAGTGTTATCAAACTAAATTGCTGCAATTTGGTAATAAAAAATAAAACAGAATATGAAATGTCTTTAAGATTCTCACAGCTCTTAAAAAGGTCATATCTCACATACTTGCAGTGAACTCCATTTCTTCTGTATATAAAGGAAATGTTAACTGCAGTTAGAAATAGACAGAAACTGAAATGTTGGGCCCAGCTCAACACACAAATGAAAAAGGTTAATACCAGAAGGTAACTGTATGTTTTAAGAGCAATTTTAAATTAATTGAAGATTCTGACTTTAGCTGGGATATGAACTTAAGACCACAGAGCTGTGTGATGCTTCTCTCTGTTATACCTTTTCGAGAATTTGATTAGCAGTCAGTAGATAAGAGAATTTTATCATGTTATCAGGAGGTCATTGGTTCATATCTGTTTTGGCTAGGACTAAATTTCTCCACTAATTTGAAATGTTTATATGCAATGTACAAATATATGTAGAAAATTTACATACAATACAGGTAAAGTTTTTAATTTGACACAGGTACTTTTGTTTCTGCATCATACTACAAAATTACCATCTACTCAACATCATTAATTTGATGTTGCTGTTACCATTCTTACCATCCTTGTATGATAACATTGCATTAGAATGCACCAGGTATTAAGTGACAAAAGTCAGCAACACATCAGATCTTCAAACTAAAGACTTGTCTGTTGCCAGCATTGACTTGTCCCTAGTGAAAAATATGTGCTGGCAAGCAGTTGAAAATTCAAGCTCTCAGACACAAGGTAATGAAAAGAATTGCATACACAAACTAGCTGAGTATATTTTAACTCAGTTCTTTCAGGCTCAGCTTAAGATTCAAGTATTTTGAGTAAACTGTGCTGCTGTTGAAATTGTCTCTCAGCCAGAAGTCTAGAATTCTGGTTGGATGGATGTTAAGCCATGATCTTTTGTACACGAGCAATATGCATTAAAGGCCATACTGGGTGGCCTTAATACTAAGCTTCTATCTTCTGATATTTTCCTTTGGCATCCCTACTTTATTCTGAACCTACCTTGAAGTCCTTGAAACTTGGCCACTTACCCATTGTGCAGCAGGAAAATACCACCTGGAAGTTAAACAGCTGAACTGATGCTTAGATGGAGCCAGTGTGACAGTTTCAGCAGTTTTTTTTTACACAATTCCGATGTCCAGTATAGATTTTAAAGATAGTTGTGTTCTAAATATTGGGAAAGAAAAATAAGTAACCTGCATTTGAAGGACAATTATTATTTTTGAATGGCTTTTGATGTGTCTAACCAGTAAGATAATTATACAGAAGTGTATAAATTGTATCAACTTGCAAAGGGATTATTAGTACTTGGATGCTGACCTGTATGTATAATCTACACAACTTATTGCTATATTATGTATTTCTAACTCCTGTGTTATATATAAAGTAACATTCCTAAGTAAACTATAGTATGTATTCTTATTTTTTTACACTTGCTCTCAAAACTTCTAGCAAATTTGATAATTGTTGTAGAATTTTTTGTTGTCAAATAACAAGTCCAATTCTTGATAAATATTCTATGTGTTCAAATTACTAAGAGAAAAATGCCCCTTTGGGATCATTAACTTATGCCAGAAACAGCCTCAGGGTATGTGAATTTTTTTAAGCTGCTTGATGTCTCAGTTGCAGCAAAATAATCAGTCAGTTCCAGATATAAAATTTTTATGTAATTTCCATTGATTCACATAAACTGCATGTGTAAAGAAATGAAATAAAAATAAAAAAATAATAATAATTTGTTGTTGTTGCTGCTGCTGCTATAGATCGAACATGTAAACTCTAGAATTATCGGTAAAAGCATAAAATGCAATTGGGCATGTTTTATGGCTTTAATACATTAGCAATTTCCTTTTAATTATGCAAATTGGATTGAGCTAAATATATGGAATGTAGTAAACATATAAGAATATATAAAGAATAATCAATGGCAGCTTGTTTCTGATTGAAAGGATAATCCACTGAGTCAATATTCTACTTCTCTTAGCAAGCTGCATTACAAATAGCTTAATGAACAGCTAAAGATCACTTGAAAACTAATAATAATCTATGACTTGATAGCCTGTCTGACAAAGAAGTTAGGCAGCAGAACAACAAAGGGTTGTACCAAATACTAAGTGTTTCATACGAGAGAAAAAAAATGACTGGCATACAGGGATTGTTGGATGAAGATGATAAGGTTATTCAAGATGAGGATTCTGTCATGGTAGGTGGACTAAGCATTTCACAGTTGTTTTGAACAATTTGATTAATTATACTCCCATTGTACTGAAGCACTATTTGTTTCAATGTTGGCCCTATATACAGGGTGTCTCAAAAATATAGGTACAAACTTTTAAGGGAGGTAGATAACATCTAAAGGAATGAAAATTGCATAGGAACCCTTAACCAGAAATGTCATGGGAAAATGGTAGCAGAGGTACAAGATCTGAAAGGACACAAGACAGTGATTAATGGGAAAACATTTATTGGACATAATTATTACAAATGGCATACTAGATGATACATTTCATAACGTTACAGCAGATGCTCGAAGTTTGACATAATCGCACAAATTTTGATGCGCACACAAACGGTGGCACGGTACATGTCTGTGTGGGAAGCGTTCTTGATACATTCGTC